>CM070735.1:18809493-20304676 GCA_036346245.1 Bonia amplexicaulis | reverse complement strand
AAATCTAGCAAATAAGCATCAATCATGGCAAGATGTAAAGCATCGTAAGCATGTCATAACCGGATAATAATCAAGGCTCAATGCAGAAAGTAATGCAGAAAAATCTAGCTCCCCCTCAACATGTGATGCAACTTTTAGTTCAAGTTGAGTTAGGTCAATATTACATTCCAGAAGCTCCCAAATGAACTCCCCCTGAACCAAAGTAATAAAAATGAGAAGCTGGAAAAGAAAACAGGCAGTCCTTAAAGCATAGATAAGATATAGAGGATACTATGGCTCGATCGACTCTCATCTACCCCATATGACTCCGTGACTAATAGTGACCGTAAAACACACTAGAGAGCAAACACGCACTGCCTGCCCGAAGGTGGCCCGACCCTCGCTAGATCGCAAGAAGTGAGTGAGCTCAATCTAGTGAGATAAGAAACAGCTAATAGAGCATCCTGAAAGCATAAGATAAGAGTAAGAAGTCTAAGCAACTAGACAAAAGAACCACTCTAACCTATGCTGGAAGGACTAAATCCAATGCACCCATATGCAATGCAATCAGAAAGGAGTAAGAGCATAATAAATAAAATAAAACAGTAAAGCACAAGCTCCCCCTCACAACAGTCCATAAGGACAAACCACCCCAAGCTCTCCCCGCAGAGCTGAAAACCTCAAGCCATCCAAAGAATTGGTGAAGATGTCAGCCAACTGGTGGTCACCCTCCACAAACTGGAGCACGATGTCACCCTTCTCCACATGGTCTCTAAGGAAGTGAAAGCGAATGTCGATATGCTTGGTCCGAGAATGCTGCACTGGGTTCTTAGCAATGTTAATTGCAGAAGTGTTATCACAAAGGAGTGGAACACTGCCGATAACTAACCCAAAGTCCCGCAGGTCGAGACCATCCAGCACTTGGCTACAAGAATCGGCCGCAAAGAACGCACTCGGCCTCTGCGGTGGACTGTGCAACACCGGACCTTCCTCGAGGACCGAGAACGAGAGAAGTGCCAATGAATTGGCAGTGCCGAGTGCTCTTCCCGCTCATCCTCTGACCAAGAAAGTCTCGCATCCGAGTAGGCTCTCGTGGAAAGACAGATGAGGAAGAGTACCGATACCATAGTCAATGGTAGCTCAAGGTACCGGCGGATGCGCTTCACCGCCGGCGGTGAGATACGCGAGGTGAAGCTCAAACCGAGCACAAAGACACACGGAGAAGTGTATGTCCGGTCTCGAGGCGTTGAGGTACAAGAGGGAGCCGATCATACTGATACTCCTTCGATCGATCGCTCGCCGCCTTCATCTCGGGTCGAGTGGAATTGATGTAGCCATAGGAGTGGACACCGCTTCCCATCACTCATATCAAGCGCTCAGAGGTCTCGAGTGTACTTACCCTGATGCAAGAAGGTACCCTCCCGAGTCTGCTTAATTTGGAAGCCAAGGAAGAAACTCAACTCGCCCATCATGCTCATCTCAAATTCCGAGCTCATGACATCGGAAAACTGGGAAACGAGAGCATGCGAGGAGCCACCAAAGATGATGTCATCCACATAAATCTGGACGAGCAGAAAGTCAGTGCCTAGCCGGCGGATGAACAAGGTCTTGTCGACTTTACCCATTTCGAAACCATGACTCAACAGATAGGACTTAAGTTTCTCATACTGTGCCCCAGGGCCTCGCTAAGTCCATACAAAGCTTTGGAAAGCTCAGAGACATGGCTTGGGTATTTGGGGTTCTCGAAACACGGAGGTCGTCGACATAGACTTCTTCCTCAATGAAGCCATTGAGAAAGGCACTCTTGACGTCCATCGGTAAAGCTTGAAACCCTTAGAAGCCGCAAAGGCAAGCGAATTCTAATGGCCTCAAGACGCGCTTCTGGGGCAAGGTCTCCTCAAAGTCTAGACCTCAACCCGGGAGTACCCCGAGCAACCGCCTAGCCTTGTTTTGAATGACTACCCCATCCTCACTTTGCTTGTTCTTGAACACCCATTTGGTTCCAATGATATTGTGATCTCGAGGGAGCTCAAGAAGCGTCCGACCTTGTTTCTTCGAAACTCTCCACTCCTCATGCATTGCATTGATCCAAGACTCATCGATAAAGCATGACAAACGCCTTTGGGCTCAAGGAGGCAACAAAGGCGTAATGGAGACAGTAAAAGTGATGTACTGATTTCAACGAGTGACTCGCTCAAAGAGATCTCCAATAATCTGCTCAAGGATGAGATTTTTGTATATGTCTAGGAGGTCCAGATGAGAAGAAGAAGTGGCCTCTACCGTGAACCGACGGGTAGGAACAGAGCCACTAGCTCCAAAGGAAGCAGAAGGTATGGGCTGATCACCTCGAGGTGCGGTGGAAGAAGGCACCTCAAGGGGTGGATGAGGGATTGAATCAGGTAGACAACCCTCGTCTCCATCCTCCTCATCATCCACGAAGATGGTCTCGGATCGCTCTAAAGAACTCGAGATATCGGGCCTAGTCCCTGACCGCCTCGTCAAGGTCACCTCATAGGTCTCTACCATTTTGCTAGACTCGCAGCCTGCACCCTATAGGCCCGCCAAGAAGTCGAGCAGCCTAGAAAGAGTCCATCACAAGAACATGACTCGAACTTATCCAGGTTCCCAAACTTCAGAATAAAACACTTGCAACCAAACACACGAAAATGGGAAACACTAGGCTTTCGCCCGTATCTCAACTCATAAGAAGTGCGGTGCAAATGTGCCCGAAGAAAAACTCGATTAGAAACATGGCACACGGTGGCTATAGCCTCAGCCCAAAACTTCCGTGGTGTAGAGTATTCATCAAGCATTGTCCTGGCCATCTCGACCAAGGTACGGTTCTTCCTCTCCACAACGCCATTCTGCTGAGGAACGATGGAGAAGAGAACGGTGCTCTACACTGCCTCACCACGAAACTCTCAAAGTAGGAATTCTTGAACTCCGTGCCATTGTCATCGCGGATCGCTCGTAAGGCACCGGAAGCTCAACGAAAAGCCTCCGAAAAGACCTCGAAATGTGTAAACGCCTCATCCTTCGAGGCCAAGAAAACACCCAAGAATACCTCGAGAAGTCATCGACTCACGACAAGAACATACCACTTCCTCCTGCAGACTGTACTCGAGCTGGTCCGACTGTATCCATGTGGAGCAGCTGTCTTGGTGCATCGGTCATAGTCACTGTGACCGGAGGGTGAGAAGCGGCAACCATCTTGCCGCGCTTGGCATGGAGCGCAAACAAGATCTTTGACCATCTTGAGTTTCGGCGACCACGAATGAGATCGTGGCGCTAACTCGGGTCAAATGGTCAAATCCAATATGACCAAGTCTCCTATGCCGAAGGAAAGGTCATGGGACTCGAAGCAAGCAAACAACGGAGAGGATCACCGAAGACTCAATAAAATCAGCACGAAGATCTTCCCATAACGAAATCCCGCAAACCGGACTACAGAAGAATCAACAATTTTGCGTGCGTTTTCTTAAAACTTACCTCGAAACCGCCATCGGCAAGTCGAGAAACCGAAAGCAAATTGTAATGCACTTACTCACCAAGGCAACATCTTTTAAAACAAATGAGTCATTAACGCAAGACAAGACCTTTGGCGATGACGCGTCCGCATTTAAGAGTCTCCAAAGGTGATAGTCTCATCACCAAGCTCGGCTAGGAAGAAAACCAACGTGAATCTCCGGTCATGTGTCGTGAACACCCGAGTCTACAAGCCAAACCTTTCCTTCCCCGCCCGCGAACCCGAGTCAACAAGAGAGTAAAGTCTCGATCGATAAATCAAGAGTGATTTTGGCACCCAATATCGAGTAACACGTCGAGCGATGAAGTAGTCAAGCACGATGACCTCTATCTACCCCACGCCTCCGTCGCTCAAAGAAGCGTAAGATCCGTGAGCAGACACAGTCGTTGGCCGGGTCCGATCCGCTACGGACGAGCGAGTCGGTGCACCGGCAACAGGCTGATCACGCCGCGGGTAGACATCTCGATGGGGAAAACGAGATCTACCCTCAGAACGGCGGAAGTCACGATCAGAGGGAGCACGAAGACGAAAAACAGAAGACTCAGAAAAACCAAGTCCTCGGTGCTGCCCAAAGCTACCAACAGTAGCAAGCCTAGACCTCGTGTTGGTCTTAGGTGCACTCAAGGTCTGGGGCTGACCCTGAATACTCCTAAGAGCTGCAACAGGTCTCTATGCGTGATCTTGGCGCGCTTGAAGCAATGGTCAAACAAATGCCCATCCTTCTGACAGAAGGTGCAATGATACTTCGCCTTCTGAGGGGCCGAAGCTGCAGGTGAAATCACCTTGCTGTCAGAAATCCCTTGGACAAAGCCCGCTGATTTAAATTGAACTTTCTTGTTCTTGGGCTTGACCTCAAACACACCTGCGGCTACGGGTCTGAGCACGACAGGTGGATGTTTCCTCACATCCTCACGGAGATCATATCCTAGACCCTTTTTGAACTTGCAAATCTTTGATTGGTCTAGAATAAGATTGAGTTTCTTCTTGCCTCCTACAAATTTCTCGAGAGTGTTAATAAGGTACTGACACTCCCGAAAGAGAGAGATGCAAGAAGAGCAAGGAGAAGAAGAAGAGACAGCAGGAGGAGAGGAAGAAGAGAAACCAATAGCAGAAGAGCGAATAGCACGTGCATATTTCTCCTTGTGCACGGCCACCTCAACCTTGAGGGCTTCAGCAGACACACAGGGGCAGCCCTAATCCTAGCCATTTGATTCTCGTAACTCTTCCTAAACGTCTCTACCATGTCCTTATCCTTTTCCAACACTTCAGCACAGAAAGCACAAGAAGGATGTGATTTTTCTAGAAGGTCCTTAGTTAGCTTCACATATTTTTCATCCAATACAATCAATTCAGATTTTAGTTTATTACAACTATTGCATGGTGAGCTAACAGGATCCTTAGTAGCAAATTGAGCCATTTTCTTGTTATGATCAACCATCTCTTGAAATTGCTTAGAAACCGATTCAAGCTCAAAGGTTAATTTAGGACAGTTGGTACAAGAAACAATAGGCTCTAACAGGGAAGCACGCAATTCAGCAATTTTATGGTCTGCCCGTTTTAAGTTCATCTTCAGATTATTGCATGTTTCACAAGATTCGGACAGATCAAGTAGCATGGCATAAGGTCCTCTAGCAGCAGTGTCGTTATCCTCACATGGGGTGGGAGAAACAGTCTCATCAGTAGTAAGTAGGGTAACAGCCATCCTACTCAATTCTAATTCAGCAAGCAGACTAACATTCTCCACCTTAACAATATCAAGCTCGGAGGACACACTATCATGCGAGATCCTTAGTTTCTCCATGTCACCCAAGATAGCACAGCAAGTATCACAATCATCATTTGTGAGAGCAGATGTAAGAGCAATAATCTCTAGAGACAATCTATCTACTTCCTTCTTTAACTCGCTACACCTAGTTTTAGCTCTAGCATGAAATCCTCCTAGTTTAAGAAAAGCTTCATTAAGTTGGTCGTAGGAAGGAAATACCTCATCGGAGTCAGAGTACAGCTCGTTGTCGCTCAGTTCGCCCTCAAGGGCCATGAAGCACATGCCGCAGAAGTCACCGTCGCCTTTGGGTTCTTGATCACCCGTCCTGTCGTCGTCGCTCCATCCCTCCACCTCGCTGAGGTCGAGGTCGTCGAAAGCGGTGAGGACGCGGTGGAAGAGCTTCTTCGCCTTCCCAAAGTTGCGGAACTTCCTCTTGCCTTGGACCGGTGCTGAGGGCTTCGAGTTGCGGTTCTTGTCGGTGTAGTCGTTCTTGCCCGAACCGCCGAAGTCACCTTTACCCTTCCCAAGCTTGGGACAGTTTGCTCGGATGTGGTTGGGGCCACCACACTCGAAACAAATCACGGGTTCTCCTCTTTTTCCATCCCTCCTCTTGTAAGCATGAGAAAATCTCCGTGCTAGGAGGGCTAGTCGTTCATCCGCAGTCGCTCTAACCGATCATCGCTATGTCACGAGAGCGGCGAGGAGAATCCGCACAAAGGCTCAGCAGAAGAAGATCCAGAAGCGGGATCGGTGACTAGCGCCATCGACTGTGACTTCGACCGACGAGAGACTATGTCAATCTCGTGAGTCTTGAGGCGCGAGTAAAGCGCGTCAAGAGTCAGGGTCGAGAGGTCCGTGGTGTCCTTGATGGTAGTCACCTTCATCTCCCAAACCCGAAGATCAAATGCGAAAAGGATTTGTCGAGCGTTATCCGAGTCGGAGTATGTGAGACCGACGGCTCGGAGGTTGCTCAAAATTTTGTGAAAGCGTGAAAAGCACTCGTCAAGGGACTCTCCAAAGCAAGCATCTCGAATTTCATCAGATTCACGCTTAAACCGGTCCTGTCGAACCGTCTTGATCTGGGTGGTGCCCTCATGGTATGCATTGAGGGTCACCCAGATGTCGTAGGCGGACGACAGGTGAGAGATGCGATCGAACTCGCTTCTGCTCAAACCCTAAATGATGATGTTCCTTGCCTTTGCATTCGCCTCAACATCAGCCATATTCCGACATTGATGTTCTCATCGGCAGAACAACAACCGAATCTTCACCTTCCGCCGATGGCATACCCCGAGCACGGATGTAAGTTTCCATTAGGCTTTTCCAGAAGGGGTAATCCAGGCCATCGAAGATGGGCGGTTTGGTGGAATACTTGTCTGTCGCCATGGCTCGCAGACCGGTTAAGATCTATAGAAAAGAGCTAACCGGCTCTGATACCAATTGTAGGACCGGATATGGCAACAGAGGGGGGGTGAATGGTGCCTTTTTAAAATTTGCCCCCAAAGTATTTACTAAAGAGTTCTTCTCCGATAACAATAGATGCTATGAAGAAGATACAAGATTGCTCACTTTGAAACCAAACAAATAGACTGATAAAAGTTCTTTCCCAAGAACTAAACCAATGACTGCATACAGTCCTGTCAACTGAAATTAGAGCAAAAAAGTCTTCAAGGGAAAACTGAAATGATCAAGCAAAGTTGCAGCCAAAAAGACCTAGAGAACAAACCAATTAATCGAGTAGTATCGGCAGTGAAAATGATGGTAGAAATCACAGTCGAATCTTGTTAACCGAAATGAATTGGCATCTACAATTAAAAATACTGCTTCTGTCCGTAAGATTCACCGGCAAGACAAAGAAGAAAACAAAGAAGATGATCACCGAAGCGAAGACAAAAAAAAAATGGATTCGCTAAAATCGAAACCGCACAAGGTCTGGCTCGAATCGCCGAAACTCATATCGCCGAAAACATCTGATGAAACACTGCAGACAAACAAGCAAATTCTTAGTCTGCGCTCAATCCAACCGCAGACATCTGCTGCACCAAAAACACAATCAAGCTCGGTGCATTGAAGTGCCGACAATACGAAGAGGGAGAACTGAAAGTAAAGCAAAAAGTAAAACTGAAACTCTGAAATTACTGCAGATTGCCAAACAAAAGGAATTGCCAAGAAATGGTTTGCTCTTTTCGGTTCCTGTGAACTGAGCCTTCAACTAAATAGCACATAGATTCTAAACAGAGGACTGCAGGCAAATGAAGAGCAAAACAGAAAACACTTTTCAATCTGAGTCAGCAGAGAAAACCGAATATCCACTGAACACTAGAATCGGCTGCAGTCTGGAGAAGTTTGTAAACAAGAAATTAATGAGGACTACACCAGGATGATCAAGACACATATCAGAATTCTGAAACAAACCGTAAATGATTCCAAATCCTGCTGCATCCTGTTGTCGACAACAGACTGAAATTGTGACCGAAACTGAAGAAGCTCATTCACTGCAGACTTCCGAAAATCAAGGAAATTGATTAAGGTTGGTTGCTCTTCTCAGGTCTAAAGATCAGGATTACAAACTCAAGAGCATAAAGATCTTAGGAAACAAAAGTTATGACCACAAGAGCAAGAAATCAGTTTTGAGCAGAAAACTGAAAAACATCAGAGCAGTTTCCAAAATCCACATTTCTTCTCATTCCTTGATCCTTTAGTTATGAAATTTTGAGGATATATTAGCAATAGCCACAGGGCTCTAGATATCAAATTTCAAACCAACTTTCAAAAGGAAATCAGAAGTAGCATCAAAACCCTAGAAATTGAGAAACTGCAAACAAAGAGACTAAAAACTGAAATTCTCCCAAGTCTTTGATCTTTTGGACATGCAATTTTGAGGGTATGTTAGCAATAGTCTCAGGACTCTACAACCCAAATTTCATGCCATTTCACAAAGGGAAACAAAAATAAACTCAAACCCTAGACTTGCCTGAACCAAGAATAGAGAGCCAGCACAAAAGAAAACTTCAGCAATTTCATTCTTAATCAAAACAAGGATCACAGATGAGTCCTCATACGCCTGTACCAATGAGCAAGAAAGGAAATTACAAGGATGATCAACCAACTCTGCTCATCTCCATCTCTCAAGAACACAATACAAGAAAATGAGGAACACACTGCCAGGGAGATGCTACGGGAGAGTCACACCCTCACCAACATGTTGTGAGCACCATGGGACAGCACTTGCCACCTGCTCTCTCCCAACCACTAAGGCTTAAAAGCAAACAAACTTCTAAAGCCTCTTTTGACTCAATTGAAACCCTAATTCTCTCTAGAAGGCATGAGGAGGCATGCAGCCCCTCTCCTCTATTTATAGCCTTAGCTAACGGGTCTCCGCTCCGTTACGCCCGCTAAAAACAACGGCGCCCGCTCCCGCTTTTGCAGTATTGCGAAATTCCCGCCGCCCTCCCGCACCTTCCGGAAGCTTCCGCTCCTTGCCTCGCACGCCGCAACCACCTCGAGTCCACGTCGTCTTCGACACATCACGACCGTTCTGACCTCAGCGCCACCTGCGCCTAGTCCGATCACCTCGTGTCTCGCCACGACTCCGCCTCGACGTCCTGCAGTCACAAAGACAAGAAACACGTCAAATAGCACCGCTCGATACATGAAAGCGTAAATAGAGATCAAACCTGTCGAGTCATCAGAATATACAACCTAAACCCATACGACTAGGTTCGACCAAGTCCGACCGAGCCCGTTACGCCACGCAACGTCTAGGTCCGAACAAACCGACTCAAACTCGACTTTTCGTAAACGATGTCAATTACTCATCATACACAACGGGATGACCTCCACATGGTCTCTCAGACAGGGAGAGATATCTCTGGGCCCCCTCAATGTGATTGGATTAAGGAAGTGATGTCCATGATGAACGTGGTTGAAGAATCAATCACAATTGAGTAATCCACTACATGTTCGAGTGAAGAATCGAGCTATCATAGGATGGCATGCTTCTTGTCTTGAGTTCTATTTGGTATTATGAGGCAAAGGGATCAGTATATAAGCACTATATAGCTTCATTCGATATGATCTTTATGCATATTTTGGAGTCGCTATGTCCTACTAGGGACTACTACCAACTTATGAACCATAAATGAGTTTTTGGGCTATGGCCGAATATACATGAAGCTATAGGGTCACACATTTAACAGGTTAGAATGATAAGGATCCAGTTGGAGGCTCTCTGATTGGGATATGATCTCTACTCATATTGGACAAGGATCCAGTCAAAAGCTCTCTTAGTTGGATACAATATCTAATCGTATTAGATATGGATCCGATTGGAGGCTATATATTAAGAGAGGCATAGGATGAGAGATATATCTTGAGACACACCCATCAAAACCTAGCTGCCACATATCAAAGCTCTTGCCGTGTGCATTGGTGCTACCACACTAACAAATGGTATTCCATCCTTGGACGTGTAGACTTCGGTAGAGATGCTGCTACGACTGCGGCGTTGATTAGGACAATCGTAAGGTGGAGACGGTTGGACAGAGAATGATCGAATATGTCCACTAAACTGATGTATGTTACGGTAAACCGGCCACTTTAACTCTACTTCCGCTGCACTGCGCGTCTAGTGGTAACGATTTATGATCTTTTACTCACAAGGTTTCGTAGTTTACAGGGAACAAAATTTTAATCTGCGCTAGTATAGTATACCCGTATCCCAACAGAGTAGTGAAATATTTCATTTAATAGGGGCATGTTTGATCCATCTCTGATAAAAAAATTTTTGATTTTTTTCTTTATCTAAATGTACGGTGATCTTAAACTAACATTTATTGTGAAACAAAGGTAGTAGTTGTGAGAGTATATGTGCTCCATAATTTTGGGGCACAAAATCGGAATATGTTGGCTCATTCTTTTTTGTTTCGATTTATAGTTTATGCCTACGGCTTATGAATTTTAGATTATTCGTGAAAAAAGTACGGAGTAATAGAAACTTGCATACGGTTTTAGCTGATATAAATGAAGTCGCTACAATATATATTACAATAAACTTGTAGACCTCGCCTTAAAAATACGCTCTATTTAAAAACTAGTTACTGTAAAAAAGTTGGGAAACAACTTTTAAAAATTGAAAAAAGAGACCTATGGTTTTTGACTTTTGCTACAGTAACTAGTTTTCAAATGGTGCGTCTTTTTAAGGCAGGGTTTACAAATCGATTGTACTACACATCGTACTGACTTCAGTTATATTAATTAAAATCACATACAACTGTCTCTTATGAACAGCTAGAATTTAAAAATTATAAATCATAGTAAAAAAAACTGACATATGATATTTCTGTTAGGTGCTATGCTACTGACCGTTTGATGGATCCTGACTTTGACGTGCGTGGAGGGCCTTTAGTTTTGATTCGGTGAACACATATACACTGACTAACATGCACAGCAGATAAAGAGATTAAGAGCTCAACCAATTAGGGAATAGCAGATGGCACAAGAACGCAGATGAGTGTGCCACCTGTCGAATTCCTAGTACGTAGCACTCATGTAGATTCCAACGCATGCCAGGCTATATATGCATCATAGATAAAATTGTTCTCCAATTTATTTAGGGTTCGTAGGTGTGCGCCGTGTGGCTTTTGGAGAGCATGGGATGCGGCTGATCGATCATGCATAGAGGCACAAAGAGAAGAAAAACAGTATGTTAATGAAGTGATATCCAAAAAGGAGATTAGCTTGTTTCTCTTTTCACATGCCCATCAGGGTTTCCTTGTTTATGACGTACCAATCTCTAATGTTGAACCTAAGTATGTGTGTATATATATACACACGCGTATATCTACGCGCATTGCGTATATCAAAAAGTTACTATCGTACGTGAGTGAAGTTATTGTTACTTACGTAGTGTTACAATTGATAATAACTCTATATGTGTTTATCGGTAACTTCACTTACACACGGTAGTAACTTTTCGACGCGCATTCTACACCTGCGTGCAGAATAGTAATTATATATATGTGTGTGTGCGCGCGCGTATATGCACTCAAACTAAAAATACATGAAAATTCCCAAAACAATCTAGATGTACTTTATGGTTTACTCCATCTATGTATAAAATTTTAAGTCAAAATTCATTCTATGTTAAGAGTACAAAAAAAAATAAAATTCTGGCATATTTGAACTATCAACTTTTGTTAGTATTTTTTTTTGTGTGTATATATAATTACTATTCTGCGCACATGTGTAGAATGCGCGTCGGAAAGTTACTGTCGTGTATAAATGAAATTACTGTCAAACACATGTACAATTACTACCAATTGTAATACTATACAATTGGCAGTAAGTCTACATATATTTAACAGTAACTTTCCAGCGCGCACAGTACATGCAGGTGCAGAATAGCACAGTCGTGTGTATATATATTAGAAAAGGAAACGAAACACATAAAACATGTCAATAACACCTTCACAAAAACATCTTGGCAAATTGGTAATTCCACACTATTCGTGGATGCCTACTACACATATCATGCACGTGGATTGGACTAGGGTGATGCTCAGTTGGGATAAATTTTGCTAGTTTATGACTGAATTTTTACTATAACTAGCTAAAATTACATTGTATCTGATGGTGGCTTATTTGACATAATTAAATTTAAAAAAAATTAAAAATGGAAAAATGGGTTTCTCCATCACGTATAATACAAACGAATACAAAAAAAACGGCAAAAAAACTCAAAAACAGAAAAGTCAGAAAAAAGATGAAATTTAGAAATAATAAAAATAAATCGAAAGTCAGAAACCCAACCCCAAATGAGCGAGGCCTATATAAGATGTGTGATATTTATTTAGTTACTAACAACTGCATGGATTAATCAAGCATTTGTTTCTTTAAAGGGATGCATAGAAGAAAAATGGAGAAAACATGAAGAAACAAAGGGTTGCTCCACGTATAATTTAGAGAATAATCAACAATGCATAATGCCGAGGCTATGTATATAGTGGGAGAGGATGGGAAAGGGAATTAAGAAGGGAAAGAGAGAGACCACGATTCCCCGAGGCCCCCGGCTTTCCAGATCGGGAATGGGATGCCCACTTGCAAGATCAATCGACCGTCGGGCTCCGACAGTGGGATGAATGGACGGGTGGATGGGAGGTTGGTGTGACAGGTGCGGTTGCCTGGGCCTATTTTTTTTTGCTGCGGTTTATGACTTTTGGTTGAAATTTTTGAATTTTGGTTGTTTACGGTACAGATTACGGAAAGACCGATACTCATTTACGATTTTGGCTACTACAGATGTTGGACTTTTAACGTGTACTACGTTTAACTTGTAGACCCCGTTTTGAAAAAATACTCCGTTTAAAAGTTAGGTACTATAGCAGAAGCCAAAAGTCGCTGGCTTCGGAGGTAGCCGCTTGGCTTGGCTTATGCATGCAGCCGTAAGCACGGAATTTTATGGTGGGCCTGTTGACGTCTCCTTGTCTATCTTCATCTCTTCAGGACTTGATCCTCTCTCTAGCTCCATTATTGGTGCAATATATTGGTCCGTTTTTTATTTTCCACTGATTTTTAGTTTTAACTTATTTTAATAATTACTATTTATTAAATTAATAAACTGTAACACAAAAAATAGGATTATTATTTCTCTATGCATAAATCATCGTCATGGATATGTGTGCACAATGAGAGAGATGTCAGGGACAACAACTGACATAGATCTTGTAACTTGAAGAAATACTCCTGTCAATATGTAGCCTTAAATGCGTTGTCGTAGGATTGGTTGATTTACATGACCGCTAGACCGTCGGTACTGATTTTTCTGAAGATATGTATTAATTACCTATGTATCTAGGTAAATAACCTCTTTAGAAGCAATTTATCTGGAAACCAAGTTTCTGTTAAAAGTTCTGATCAACATTTTACAACAGCTCCCTGTCAGATAATCAACTCGATAAAAGTATTCTTGTCGATAGTTCACCTGCAAGACTAGCCTGCTCGTAGCTCTAGTTACTTCTGCTCTACTATATTACATTTCCTCTCTTAGAACCCAGAAATTTTCGAACTTATCAACTACTGCTGTCCATTTGCCAATCCTGAAAATTTTTGAAAACTTCCGCACCTGTTTTTAACGGGCTTTCAGCACAGGGACATCTAAAAAAAGCAAGTGATTAATGGATTCTTTTCTTGACAATACATATATTTCAACCCAAGGTTCTATCCCATTTTCTTTTTTTTTTCAGGCTATCGTTAGTAACAACTTAACAATGAACAGTCATTGATGTTGAGCGGTAAGAAAATTTTGTAGGAGAATCTTTTTCTTTTTTGTTGTTTATATATTTCCCATTATCGTCAAGTACCTTACACATTATCTTAGCTGCAACATTGCTGCCTTTCCTGTCCCATTTCCACAAGTGATATCATAATTGGAATACCGTTTGATTCCTAGCCGGCACTGGCCATTTGGTTGATTCTTCCTCAATCATCAATTTTTTGTCTGCTAAATATCTCTTGCAAGATATGTTCGTAAAGCCTTAAAGGGCATATGTTCGAGCCTTTAGGCTATTTAGGGTCTCTTATTTTCAGTTTCTAAAAACTGCTTTCAGTTTTTCTAGAGTAACTATTTTTGAAAACGGGGTCTACAAGTTAATTGTAGTACATACTGTAGTGATTTCATTTATTTTAGTTAAAACCACACGCGAGCTTCTGTTACTCTGTATTCTCACACACACACGAACAACCCAAAAGACATAAGCCACAGCCATAAGTCGAAGCTAAAAAGAATAGGCCCTTAGTCATCAATCATCATGCTTGAGGTCAGTGGTGAAGCCAGGATGCCCTTAGTCATCAATCATCATGCTCGAGGTCAGTGGTGAAGCCAGGATGAAAAGAGGGTATGCTCAAACGACTAAGCTAAATTGACACAAATATAGTATTTTACTCTTGTTCAATCTAAATAGAAGAAAAAATAAAAAAAGAGAAATACAATAAAAGTACCATAGTAATGGAAAGTGCATCATGAAAATGTATAAACATGCTTCTAGTGAGTAAAGATCTGTCATTTGTGTATCAAAAATAGCAAAATTTGTGATACAATAATAAATTATAAATGATCATGAACATTCAAAATAAACAAAACATACCACTAAGGTGCTAGATTAAATCACGAAGCAAATTCATTATGCGAGATTTCATGCCTTAGAAGCATCTTATGGTTATATCATCATCAATGCTTATAGATATTTCTCGTTCGATGTAGCACACCATCAAGTTATTGAGCCACTTATCAGTTACCTTATTGTGCAAATCTGTTTTGATAATATTTATTGCTAAAAATATTTTCTCAACTTATGTCATTCCTATTGGAAGGATCAATATCAATTTGATGACGCAATATACCAATGGAAACTCTATACAAAATACAACTAGAAACTAATAGTCCAGAAGGGTAGAACTCTATATTACTATCTAAATTCTAAATTTCTAATTGTAAATTGCCTACGGCATATGTAAGTTCATAAGTATATCGAGCCATCATAAATCATGAACATTAAATGGAATTTGGAAATTATAAGTACATCATTTCTAAATTTCTAATTAGTACTGCACTTCCTCTGTTCATCAGGAGTTAGAGCTCAACTGTAACATCCCAAAAATTCACCTTTTCTAAAATTTAATTTTAAATTAATTATTTAAAAATGTTTGAATTTTATTTGGATTTTATATAGATTTGATATGTAATTCTGGAAGAAAATCTCAAAATTCCAATACCACCTAAAATTCTACATTTGAATTTAAATTCTAAAAAATTCAATCTCCAAAACTCTAAATCTCCAGAAAAATGTATGTTCTATTTTTCTGAGTCCAACCTATTTTTTTGGCCCATCTTTTCTTTTCTTTCCTTTCTCTTTCTTTATTTTCTCTCTTGTTGCATGCACTGTTCATGTGTATGTACTGTTCATAGTTATTCATCTTCAAGGTCTGGCCGAGCCGAACACAGCAGACAGAACAAACCATGGCTCCAACTTCCCTCTCAAGCCAACTTCCAAACCGGACCTTATCCCCACATCTCGCCAAAATGAAAGTTATGCCAAATCTTGCTAGGAATCTATTCCTTCCGGACTATTTCTGATTCGTTCACCCATTTGCCTTTTATCCCATATTTTCCCGAACTAACTCCAAACTAAATCCCACAAATTAGAGTATGTTTCCAACTCTTTCGAGCCTTTGTACGTGATTTCTTAACCCCTCTTAACCCATCCCAGCTAGAGGTGGAAAATGGTAATGCATAATTCGTTTTATCCGATATTCGTATCCGAGAAAACGCGAATATGGTAAGCAAAATCCGTATTCGAAAATGTTCATATTCGTATTCGAGAATATTCGTATCCGTATTCGTATTCGGTACTATTTGATTCATATTCGATCCATTTCTAGAACTCATGAAAAATCTGTACGAATTTTGTGATTCAAAATTTGAATTTAGGCGGTTTAAAACCGGTAACCGGTCAAAAACTGGTGAAAAATCGGTAAAACCGCTAGGAATCCATTTTATCTGATATTCGTATCCGAGAAAATACGTATTAGAAAATATCTGTATTCATATTTGAGGATATTTGTATCCGTATGTGAGAATATTCGAATTCTTATTCATATTTGTTTTAAAAATATGGATTTATATTCGTATTTGAGACTATTCAATCGTATCCGATCCATTTCCACCCCTAATCCCAACCCCTGCCAAGTCTCCTCAAACCCCAAAACACCGCCGCCACCAAGAGCCCTTCATTCCTGAAATTGTTCGCTACTCCAACTCGCGTTTCAAGCACTCTGGTGAGCTTTTTCACAATCCTTTCATGTCACATCGTGTTCCCATGTATTGTCCACCTCCTTATCAAATTAATTCGGTTTTGGTGCAGCCTATCACCCGAAATCAAGTTTTTCCCAAAACTGATCTACATCGTCTTCCATCATCGGTTCGTTGCCTTCAGTGAGTTTTAGACCATGACATCACCACTGTAAGATTTGTCATGTTGCATTCTATGCAGTGCTTCCCTCTCTTTGTCCGAAAACTCACCACAAATTTGTCACCTCTGACACTTAGTCATGGACGCCTAGGACACCTCATTTTCCCATCTATCCGGTGAGATTTTCTTCAATCCTTCTATATCAAAACATGTTTTACCTTCCCATATAGCGACCCTCCAAGTAGATTTGGTTTTCCATCACCGAGAACTAAGATCCTAAGTTTTTTCTTTTTCTCTACCGTCGTCATTCAATCGTTGATTGTGTCATCTCCGGTTAGTCCCTAGCTTAGCCGACCACTTTCCTAGCTTCATCATACCATGTTCTAGCCCATGCTCATGCTTTTCTTCCTCGTTCTCCGATGGAACACCGTCGCCCAAGCAAGTTCGCACTTGGCCATCCCCCGAGTGCCGCTACCATCGTCGTGCCTCGTCTCAGACCGTGTCGTCGCCACTAATACCTTCCTTAGGTACCTAGCAACCCATTTTGCCACATAGCCAAGGCTCCCACCCCTCACCTCACCGGCGCCTTGCCCATGTCCATGCGTTTGTTGCGGCTAGTTTTGCTCTCTATCTTTCTCTAGAAATTGCCCTCTAATCATTGCTTCAATTTTTTGTTTTGAGCATATGAGACAAGAGCACTTGTCTTAGCTAGTTAGGTGAGGAAAGATAGTCATCTGTTGCCCTAGCTCTTGAGTTCAAATCCCATGGACCGCATGCATTGTGATGTTCTCCAATTAATTTTTCCTTGATCCAATGACAAGCGGGACTCACCTATCACACTCTCAAATAATCCCTAAAATCCAGCAAAAATAAGCTATACCAGGGAATATTCCTTGTTTGTGAATTTCCTAGAATTTTCTTTCCAACTGATCTTTCGATCGCCCGTTCTCTGTTGTCCGAACTCCGAATACAGTGATTCGAGTTTGTAAATTCACCTAAAATCCTTGTATCGCTTCTAGTATATATTTTATATTTTTGTGATCTTATTTATATTTATTTATTTACTTATACTTTATCATTTTGCGAGTAGAACTTGACGTTATCAAAAATCTTCCCAACCAGCAAGAAGAGGCCCTAGCCACTAAAGGAAAGTCTTCCTTGAACATATTGATCCAAGTTTGATCAAATTTATTTATTGTTTTAAATTTATATGCATTGCTATTTCACATGAAATGATAACTTGTCTTAAGATCATTAGTTGTGCCAACATTGTTATACCCTCATTTGATGTTGTAATCACTGTACCTTGTCACCATAGGATTCCTTTGTCTCAGTATTGAGATTATTATGCTAATTGTTAACTTTAGAATAGAAGTAATTGCTTAGACAAGTTATTCGTTCATTATAACCCTTAGGGTGGAAAATTGATATCATATGCCTTAATCGTTTCATTGCAATAACTTTGTGACAGTAGGTATTGCTGTTGTTTTTAAAGTAAAATAACTTTGTGACAGTAGGCATTGTGATGTTCTCCAATTAATTTTTCCTTGATCCAATGACAAGCGGGACTCACCCATCACACTCTCAAATAATCCCTAAAATCCAGCAAAAATGAGCTATACCAGGGAATATTCCTTGTTTGTGAATTTCCTAGAATTTTCTTTCGAACTGATCTTCCGATCGCCCGTTCTCTGTTGTCCGAACTCCGAATCCAGTTATTCGAGTTTGTAAATTCACCTAAAATCCTAGTATTTCTTCTAGTATATATTTTATATTTTTGTGATCTCATTTGTATTTATTTGTTTACTTGTACTTTATCATTTTGTGAGTAGAACTTGACGTTATCAAAAATCTTCCCAACCAGCAAGAAGAGACCCTAGCCACTAAAGGAAAGTCTTCCTTGAACATATTGATCCAAGTTTGATTAAATTTATTTATTGTTTTAAATTTATATGCATTTCTATTTCACATGAAATGATAACTTGTCTTAAGATCATTAGTTGTGCCAACATTGTTATACCCTCATTTGGTGTTGTAATCACTGTACCTTGTCACCATAGGATTCCTTTGTCTCAGTATTGAGATTATTATGTTAATTGTTAACTTTAGAATAGAATTAATTGCTTAGACAAGCTATTCGTTCATTATAACCTTAGGGTGGAAAATTGATATCATATGCCTTAATCGTTTCATTGCAATAACTTTATGACAGTAGGTATTGCTGCCGTTTTTAAAGTAAAATAAAATAGTGAAGATGATTTTTGATGAGGGCATCACTTCTTCGGATATACACAACACTCCTCCACTTGATATTCAAGGACCAATCACTAGAGCTCGCGCCCGACAATTGAATTTACATGTGAGCTCGTTCCTAAGTACTTCTTTTTGTTCATTTGAGAATCGATTACTACCTAATGATTTAATTATGATTAGGAACCATGGAGAGGATCAAGAAGTACTTGGAGAAGGGCTACGAGGCGCACGAGTCCAGCAAGGGTGGTCGAATCATGTTGGATGTCCAACTCAAGCCGACTTCGAATCCAATTCGGAGTCCAGGACCAGGCCGCACTAAAACGGACACCCAGATCGCATCCGGACTCCGTTTGGACGTTCCACATATGTATGGAAAGCTGAGAAGATAACCTTTCCAATGGCTCGGTCTCATATCAAAATTCCTTCGAGTCAACGGAATCGTCGAAACAAGTGGACGTCCGAATCTGTCGGTGTGCGACACCGACTTTTGGGCCGTTCGGCTTTGTATCGTGTTGGAGTCCATTAAGGACGCGTCCGGGGTTTTGCATGCCCCTTACTCCTTTATATACAGCCGCCACCCCCACCATTAGGGTTGGGTTTTGCTTAGATTAAATCTGTCTTTGTACAGTTTCGTCGTTCATATCAATACATCTGCAATTCAGTTGTGATCTTCCTTGTTCTTGCTTGTGTTCTTCGATTCACAGGCGAGGATTAGCCTTCTTGGCAAGGTCAACCGGGCTGCACGCGGTTGATAACCTGAGGAGACGTCGTCTGCGATTGCGGGTTCGGACGTGTTGTTCGAAGCCGGATCGATTTGTGTCGCGACTCCACCAAATCGAACTTATCCGAACTCGTTGGAAGATCGGGACCCGCTCCCATCAAGTGGTAATCGAGCTTGGTGTTCCTCCGTGTTCGAGTTTACCCATCTTGTTGTTTTCGATTTCATCCTAGAGTCCAAGAAAAAGCCCTAAAAAAATTGTAGTCATAGGTTGTTTCCTATCCTAGATCGTGTTTAGCCTTTTGCACAATTTGATTCCAGAGTCCGTAGTGTTGAGTTTGTGTCCTTAGTCGAGTTGTGTTGCTGGTTTAGATCGTGTTTGGTTTCGGGTTGTTTTGCTTCCGCTACCTTTCATACAAACCCTAGTCGGATTGTCTTGCGTCCGCTACCTTTCATACAAACCCTAGCCGTCATTTTTTGTTTTCCCACCCATATCCCACCCTCTGTTTGAGTCACCCATCGCATCTCGTGATCTCCTAGAACCATCACCCACCTTTCCCTGAGCTTCCGCCCCCAATTCCACCAATTTACTCTACCCGATTTTCGTTTCGGCCTCCACACAAACCATAACTCGAAGACCTTACTTCAAACGGCCATAACTTTCTCATACGGACTCGAAATCAAGCGATTTTTTTTGAAGTTGGGTGAAATTAAATTTTACATCCGAATCAAACAGACAACATCAGTTTCGACGAATTTATCTTGCCCAAATTCGGCCTGGAAAGTGTAGTACTCGAGCTCCGAAATTTCATCACCGACTTTTTAGCACATTCATCATTTTCTGTAGGCCACACCTTATATCAGATTGATGTGAAACTTTGTGTGATTCCTATTCCTGTGCTGTGCTTGCGAAAAAAATAAAGAAAAAATAAAAAGAAAAAAAATTCGGCACCTACGATAGTCTCATGAAAGTGCCATCCGTGGCCAAAAAAACGTGATGAGCACGCTTTTAGGTGACAGAGCTTCATTTGTTTTGTGTTTGTCTTGAATTAAGTTTCTCGGTGCTGCCATCTTTGTTGTCTGTCTTTGCTTCATTATTCTATTCTTGACTCCTTGTTCTTCATATCATACATTATAGGACACATTTAGACCAAAGAACTAGGACCAAGATTTTGGACATTTATTCAGCATTACTATCTGTTATTAATTTGTGTTCCACTCACATAATTGGCCTGCCAAGCTCCATATAACTACTTTCGGATAGCACAGTTCTGACCCTTGCAATCGCCGGATCACACTCTCCAGGTATCCTTTGCCTTGCTTTGGTAAGAACACTTGTAAGAGCTTGGTAAGTCACTTCCTTTGCGGGTTCCCACTGCCCTTCCTTTGTAGTTGATAGGGATAATCCTTTTGTTTTCCCTGTATTTCCACTAACCATGGCAGGAAACGAAGAGGACGGGACACCGGTCGATTTCAACAAGTGTGTTAGTCGTGGCCAGCTACAAGCTGCGCTCGACAAATAAAACGCTTCCCTCACTGATCTCGGCGCGAGATTGGACACCATCGTCGCCGCCATTACCCAGTTGAACACCACGGAAGGTATTGAGCGGATGGAGTGGCGGATGGCTGACCTCACTGGTCGGATGGACACATTGGAGGCACGCCTACCACCTGTCAATGACGGCCATCATCATGATGAAGCCACAGAGTATGATGCAGATGGCAACATTGATCGGCGGGCGACACAAGATGCACGACTACGTCGTCGTCTTCAGCAGAACCGACATAGTATAGGAGGTAATAACCAGAACTGTCATGGTAACGACGACCCTTTTTCTAAAGTCAAGTTTACCATTCCATCTTTTTCTGGTCTTTATGATGCTGAAATATATCTTGATTGGGAAATGACGGTAGAGCAGAAGTTTAACTCTCACTTAGTTCCTGAGCAACATAGAGTTAGACAAGCTACTAGTGAGTTTAAGGACTTTGCTATTATCTCGGTGGAATGAACTAAGTACCATGCGCTACAACCCGATACATGGGAGCGGTTAAAAGAAGCTATGCGTAATCGTTTTGTTCCTCCCTCATATAAACTTGAATTGAGAAAAATTACAGCGCTTAGAACAAGGTGATAGTTCATTCGGGATTATTATGCCGAGCTTCAAAAGGGTATGGTGCGTTGTGGGGTTGTTGAGGACACGGAGGATAAGATTTGTCGTTTCTACGGGGGGTTACGACGTGAAATTCGTGACATTGTTGATTATAAAGAATTTACTATCACAACCGTTGTTCCACCTTGCTATGCTTGCGTAAAAAGAATTGCGAGGACGCACGTAATCGCCTAAGGCACGCACCGGACAACCCTTCTACACGCCGCGAACGACTACATCGATGGGACCGCCCAAGTCTTCTTGAGTTTCGCTCGCTCCAACACCGTGAACAAGATGGCAGCAGCGCCACCGAAGCCACCTTCCACGACACGCCTTGCAGATTCTACAAAACATTCTTTGCAGGGTCCAGCTAAGAGTTCTTCTTCCGTGGCTTCAACGGGCCTCCTCCGGCATTCATGCCACCGTCATGGACTTGGTCATGTGCGTAAGAATTGCCCTAGCAACGGGCATACATCGCCACAGCAGATGGAGGCTACATCAGCACTTCGGATGTCGAGGAGGATGATGATGTTGCTGCTGCCTCGGACGACAATGGCGGTGGTGATGACGACCTCGTCCTGGTGGGCGTCCCACGGCGATGCTACGGAGCATCATTGTGCGGCGCGTCCTCGACGCAGTACAACAACCCGATAAACTTCAACGTCATAATTTGTTTCAAACCTTCTTTGCAATCAAGAACCGGCGTGCACGTGTCATCATTGATGGAGGAAGTTGCAACTACTTTGTGAGTTCTGACTTGGTCAAGAAGCTTGGCTTGACCACGCGACCGCATCCACATCCATACCATATTCAATGGTTAAATGACTCTGGAAAAGCTAAGGTAACGCAAACATGCCGAGTCCACTTTTCCATTGGTGCTTATGTTGATCATGTTGATTGTGATGTGGTTCCCATGCAAGCATGCTCTCTTTTATTGGGTTGACCTTGGGAATTTGATAATGATGCTTTACACCATGCTAGTAGTAACACATACACTTTTATGCATAAGGGAAAGAAAGTTACTTTACGCTTTGACCCTAGCCGAGATTATAGAGGCCGATAGGGCGAGAGCTGCTCGCTAATGATCCAAAGGAACATGATAAAACTGAAAAACAGCAAGTAAACCATTTGAAAAATTCTGTTATGCTTGCCACAAAATCAGACCTTGCTGCAATTGATGATGTTAATGATACATGCTATGCTTTTGTGTGCAAAGATGCTTTATTTTCTCTTGATAATATGCCTTGCACTTTGCCTCGCTCCCGTCACTAACCTTTGCGGGAGTTTAGAGATGTTTTCCCGATGAGATACCTCCGGGACTTCCACCCATTCGAGGGATTGAGCACCGATTGATTTGATCCTGAGCGAGCTTGCCAAACCGTGCGGCGTCAGACCAATCCCAAGAGACTAAGGAGATTCAGCGCCAAGTCCAAGACCTTTTGGACCGTGGGTACGTCGTGAGAGCCTTAGTCCTTGTGTTTATCTTGTTCTTTTGGTTCCCAAAAAAGATGGTTCTTGGCGTATGTGTGTAGATTATAGAGCCATTAACAACATTACTATACGATATCATCATCCTATTCCTAGGCTAGACGACATGCTTGATGAGTTGTGTGGTGCTATAATTTTACAAAGATTGACTTGCGTGAGTGGATACCACCAAATAAGAATGAAACTTGGCGATGAATGGAAACGCTTTTAAAACTAAGTTCGGCTTGTATGAGTGGTTAGTCATGCCTTTTGGTTTAACTAATGCACCTAGCACTTTCATGAGATTAATGAACGAGGTTTTACGTCCTTTCATTGGCAAATTTGTGGTCGTTTACTTTGATGATATCTTGATTTATAGCAAGTCCATGGATGAACATTCGACTCACTTACGTGATGTTTTTAATGCTTTGAGAGATGCACGTTTCTTTGGTAACCTTGAGAAGTGCACCTTTTGCACGGATCGAGTCTCTTTTCTTGGCTATGTTGTGACTCCACAGGGAATTGAGGTTGATAGAGCCAAGGTGGAGGCGATATGGAGTTGGCCCACGCCCACGGCAGCCTCCCAAGTCGGAGTTTTCTTGGCCTTGCAGGATTTTATCGCCGCTTTGTCAAAGAATTCAGCACTATTGCGACACCGTTGATTGAGTTGACAAAGAAGGAGTTGTGTTCCATTGGGGCCATCACAAGAGGAGTCCTTTAATCTTTTGAAGGACAAGCTTACGCACGCACCATTGCTCCAACTTCTGGATTTTGGTAAGACTTTTGAACTCGAATGTGATGCTAGCGGAATTGGTATTGGTGGTGTTTTGATGCAAGAAGGCAAACCATTGCCTACTTTAGCGAAAAATTGAATGGTCCTATTCTTAATTATTCCACGTATGATAAAGAATTGTATGCTCTTGTTCGTTCTTTAGAGACGTGGCAACACTACTTATGGCCTAAATAATTTGTCATTCATTCCGATCATGAATCACTTAAGCATATTCGTAGTCAAACCAATTTGAATCGTAGACATGCTAAGTGGGTTGAATTTATTGAATCTTTTCCTTATGTCATTAAACACAAGAAAGGGAAGGATAATGTGATTGCTGATGCTTTGTATCGATGCTATACCATGTTGTCTCAACTTGATTGTCGCATTTTTGGTCTTGACACTATTAAAGAACAATATGCTTTTGATGCTGATTTTAAGGATGTGTTGTTGCATTGTAAAGAGGGTCAAGCATGGAATAAATTCGTGATCAATGATGGGTTTTTGTTTAGAGCTAACCGCCTATGCATTCCAGTTGGATCCATTCGTCTTTTGTTGTTGCGGAGGCGCATGGAGGCGGTTTGATGGGACATTTGGTGCTAAGAAGACGGAGGACGTTCTGACCACACACTTCTTTTGGCCAAAGATGAGGCGAGATGTTGAGCGGTTTGTGGCTCGCTGCACTACATGTCAAAAAGCTAAGTCTCGCTTGAATCCACATGGTTTATATATGCCACTTCCTGTTCCTTCTATTCCGTGGGCAGATATTTCTATGGACTTTGTTTTAGGGTTGCCCAGGACTAAGAGGGGGAGGGATAGCATTTTTGCTGTTGTGGATTGTTTTTCTAAGATGGCTCACTTTATCCCATGTCATAAAACCGATGATGCAGTTCATATTGCTGACCTCTTTTTCAAAGAGATAGTTTGTTTGCATGGTATGCCTTCTACTATTGTTTCAGATCGTGATGCCAAGTTCTTGAGTCACTTTTGGCGTACTCTATGGAACAAGTTGGGTACAAAGTTGTTGTTCTCTACCACATGTCACCCACAAACTGATGGCCAAACCGAGGTGGTGAACCGCACATTGTCTACCATGTTGAGAGCTATTTTGAAGAACAATTTGAAGCTATGGGAAGAGTGTTTGCCGCATGTTGAGTTCGCATATAATCGAGCAGAACACTCCACCACCAAGGTAAGTCCTTTTCAGGTAGTGTATGGATTCAATCCCCGTGCCCCTATTGATATTTTACTCTCAAAATGATGCTAAGGAGCGTGCTGATTTTATTCTCAAAATGCATGAGACTACTAAGGCAAACATTGAAAAGATGAATGAAAAATATAGGATTACTGGTAGTAAAGGTAGAAAGGAAGTTAAACTTGAACCGGGTGATTTTGTTTGGTTGCACTTACGAAAGGATAGATTTTCTGAGTTAAGAAAGTCAAAATTGATGCCTAGAGCTGCTGGTCCTTTTAAGATAGTTGAGAAGATAAATGATAATGCATATAAACTTGAGTTGCCTCCCGAGTTTGGGGTTAGTCCCACCTTTAACATTTCAGATTTGAAGCCATGCTTGGGAGAAGAAGATGAGACTGAGTTGATGACAACTCCGCTTCAAGAGGGGGAGGATGATGAGGACATCACTTCTTCGGATATACACAACACTCCTCCACTTGATATTCAAGGACCAATCACAAGAGCTCGCGCCCGACAATTGAATTTACATGTGAGCTCGTTCCTAAGTACTTTTTTTTGTTCATTTGAGAATCGATTACTACCTAATGATTTAATTATGATTCGGAACCATGGAGAGGATCAAGAAGTACTTGGAGAAGGGCTACGAGGCGCACGAGTCCAGCAAGGGTGGTCGAATCATATTGGATGTCCAACTCAAGCCGACTTCGAATCCAATTCGGAGTCCAGGACCAGGCCACACTAAAACGGACACCCAGATCGCATCCGGACTCCGTTTTGGACGTTCCACATATGTATGGAAAGCTGAGAAGATAACCTTTCTAATGGCTCTGGTCTCATATCAAAATTCCTTCTGAGTCAACGGGAATCATCAAAACAAGTGGACGTCCAGAATCTGTCAGGGTGCTGCGACACCGACTTTTGGGCCGTTCGGCTTTGTATCGTGTTGGAGTCCATTAAGGACGCGTCCAGGGGTTTTGCATGCCCCTTACTCCTTTATATACAGCCGCCACCCCCACCATTAGGGTTGGGTTTTGCTTAGATTAAATCTGTCTTTGTACAGTTTCGCCGTTCATCGGTTTGTGAGACCCCAACTTTCGAGTGCTATATCAATACATCTGTAATTCAGTTGTGATCTTCCTTGTTCTTGCTTGTGTTCTTCGATTCGCAGGCGAGGATTAGCCTTCTTGGCAAGGTTAACCGGGCTGCACGCGGTTGATAACCTGAGGAGACGTGGTGCTGCGATTGCGGGGTTCGGGACGTGTTGTTCGGAAGCCGGATCGATTTGTGTCGCTACTCCACCAAATCGAACTTATCCAGAACCTGTTGGATGATCGGGACCCCGTTCCCACTTGGACAGATGGTAAGATTTGGGTTGGTACGGACTCGGTGTTGCCACAAGGTGGCCCTCGACTTGCTATGTGGCGGTGGCAAAGTGCTTGGGTCACTGGAGGTCACTGCAACGACGACAAGGGTGCTGGAACTGCTAGGGGCTGCCAAAGCGGGGTCCTCTATTTGTGACATCATCTGCTCATCAGCCTACACTGCTGCTGGAGGGCCATCTTGGTTGCTTACAACAATGTTGGACGTGGCTACCCCAGTGCATCGCTGTCACAAGGGTGGGGGCCCTCAACCACCGGCTCCATCACCCTGCGGCTATGGTGCTCCTCCTTCACTTTAAGGCTGATGTTGCCTTCCTCTTCAGTGCCATCAGGCCCAAGCGTTTTGGTTTTGACTTGTGGCTTCTAAGTCGTTCCTCACGGACGGTGCCAACTGTTGTGGTTACACGCCAGATAGTAGATACTGGAGCTTCGGGAAAACATAAATACCTCCCTTGGGGTCTTTACTTGTGGGGGAATATGTCATTTTCTTGACATGGCCTACGTGGGCCTGCCTTTTAGTTACATCATATTTTGGCTTGTGCATGGTGGGCCAATTGGGCCTAGGTAGGGGCCACTCCCCCAACATTGATGTTTATTGTTTGCTATGTACTTGATGAGTCTTGGACTCACGCTTGCTCTATTGTTGTTATAGATGAACATTGAAGACGTCATGCATCAGAAATAGCAGTAGCACCTCTATGCCACATCCAATAATAATGATATATAATTTCACCTCTACTTTCGTAAATATTACCTTAGTAAAGTAGCTTGCTAATCTAGAACTTAGTCGATAGAACCTTCATAAATTGATGATGAACCATAGAAAACTTTTATGGTAATGTATGTTTCCTCAGTAATGTTATATTTGCTAGTTCAATTATACTCCTGGACGCATGGTTTCATACGTTCTTGGGTGCAAGGTCCCGAGCATTTTTGGGTGCAAGGTCCCAAGCTTCAGTTGTGATGTATCTATTCTTGTTCATAGCACTAGTTGTTTTAATGCATATTGTTAAACACATGTTGTTTACCATTTCATAGTATTATAAGTAGAAGAAATGCCACCGAATTCTAGTAGGGATGGGTATAATTTAGAGTGATATAGAGTTGTGATAGCATTTTGGGGTCAAACATTGGGCCGGTGTGTTATAGCTGCCCTAGGCAGCTAGGCTCCCTGGCCTGGCCCCCGCCAGCCACCGCCCTACCCCTAGCCTCGAGCCTTCTTACCTTCCCCACACCTTATCGCACCATCATTCGCTGCTCGGCTCAGGTGCGCACTCTCCATTCTCCGCTTGAATGATCCTTCCTCCTTCTATTTTGCATCTAGAGTGGAGTGGGGCCGTGGGGTGGATATGTTGCTACTTGGGCCTTGTGGACTCGTGGTTGTGGGTGGATTGATTTCTCGGCTCATGTTCTTTGATCTCTAGCAGAGATACAGAGCTTGGACACCCATGGCACTGGAGTGGTGGCTTCAGCGGAGGGTTGGCTAAAGCCTAACAAAGCCAGCCCGATAGTTTCACCCCTACTCGAGGTCATTGTAGCAACTTGGTAACTTGATCACTTCCCATTCAACCAGAATAATGCTTCTAGAACTCACCACAAGGTTTGCTACTACTATTTAGTACACAGAACTATACATCTTGAATACAAAGTTGCTAGCTGAACAGCAAAGCATCCTAGCTCAATTAGGAGTTGCTCTTTCACATAGCAAGGTTAGTGACGAAGAATATTGTTTTACCACCATATACATTAGCTAGGAGTAACTCATGATGGAGTAAAGTCTACAGGCAGGGTTTAGAAAACCCTGCCTTCAAAAAAACAAACAAACAAATGCAGGGTGCCCAGGTTCTAGATAATGTGAAGAATTTTTTGCTGCAAAAACTATTTTTTATTTTTTAGAATTTTGAAAAAATATTTTGCAAATTGAAGTTTGGGATATAAATTAGTTACATGTAACATCCTAAATTTCAGATGTTCAAAATTATGGAATTTTTAAAACTTTTCATTGAATCTTATTGGCATTCAAATTTCTTCTATAATTTTATCTGAGTTTTCTGAATTTTGTGCTACACAAATTAGTACTGGGGAATAACTCCCAAGCGAAAATGCTAAATAATAAAATCGAAAATCCAAATTGAGTTACAAAAATCTAAAATATAAATGCCAATTTCCAATCCTAAAAATTGAAGTTCAAATCAAAATATAGATTTCAAATTTTTTCTTAAGCCTTTCATTTTCTCTCTTTCTTCTCTTTCCCTTTTTCCTCTCTCTTGCATGTGGGCCCAACCCCTTCTCTCTCCTTCCTCCTTCCTTCTTTTCCTTCCTCTCGTTCTCCTTCTTCCGCCGTGGCTGTCCTAGAGTCTAGCACCTCCGCACCTATCGTGCAATGGTGCCACGCCGCCCACGCACCGCACGTCCCTTGCGCCAATTGCTCCCGTTGCCTCCGCCGCACGACCCCGTCGCATGGCCACAGCACCTCCTTCCTCCTCCCCTCTTTCTTCTTTCTTCTTCTCCCATCTCTCCTCTCTGCTCTCGTTTCGGCGCCTGACCAGCCAACCCCGCCTCCCCTGTGCACGCACGTTGCCTCGCCGAGCACCATGCCACGCCCTACTCCTATCAGCCATCGCCCTCACGTCTGCACCCATGCCCTGCACCCATTGCGTCACCTGCTCCCATGCCTGTTCTCCCCTTTTCTTCCCCCTGTTCGCCTGTCGCCTCCGTGCCTACCCCGCACGGCCCCGCCTCCCCCTTGTGACCGCCGATCGTCGGCGTTCTCCGGTACCCACGCTGCCTTCATCAACCACAGGGCTGCCCATGCCCTGCCGCCCCCACGCCAATGCCACGTTGTCCATGCACCTCACACAAGTTGTATCGTCGCCTCGCCCACGCGCATGTCGTGTCACACATCACCCAGCCATGCCCTGCCACCAAGTGCACTGCTACTCGGTCAACTGCCACAATGCGCCTCAGTACTTCCCCTCCACGCTAAAAGTCGCCCCCGGCCTCCTCATTACCGCTACATCCCCTCTCCAATCCATTCTCTTCCTCCTCTCTTCTCAAGGCCGTGCGACTGCAGTGCCACTTCGTCGGTGTTCCGGTCATCCTGGCGCTCCCCTTCACGGATGTCTGCGTCACATCATGTTCCCGAGCTCCATCTTCCCCTTCCCCAATTAATTAGAAGTCCATGCACCATAGCTCGTCGAGCTGACCTTCTTCTCTGTTTCCGACTGACTGCGCCTTCACCAGTGCCATCACCTCTCTGGCGCCCCTCTCCCCGATTCCCCTCTCTAGAAGCTTCTCCTCGGTGCCTTGGAGCCTCCCCAACCATCGGCCTGGGCTCCCGACCACCCGAGGCTGCCACCACTGAGGCCTCACCCGTGCCACCTCATTTCCCCTCCATGGTTGGCTACTAGAGCCGCCACCTAACCACCCTCAGCGCCGCCCGGCACCAGGCGCCACCTCCTTTAGCTCCTACCCCATCTGCGCTCTCCATTTTGGCAGTTCGCCTCACCCTCCTCCATGGCTGAGCCGTCAACGGCGAGCTCGCCCACCCCGGCGCACCGCTCCCCTGTTTCTTCCCCTCCTCTGCTTCAGCCGAACAAAAACCCACTTCCTGTCTCTTTATTCTCTATATGACAGGTGGGCCCATCTCAATAAGAATTGTTTGGGGGCAGCTAACACTAGTATGTCCTTAGTGTCCAGATAGCATGTGTTCAAATTTTGAATTCGCTGTTTAAGGAAAGTTCAAATAGAAATTCAATGAAATATAATTTATAAATAAAAGTAAGACTAAAAGGGAATCATGATGACTACAATTAGCGTAAGCTTAAGCAATGTAAGAATAACTAAGATTATTTCCTTGTTTCAAATCATGGAAGCCCTTTTGAATAGTAGTTAATATAAATAATTGTATAAATTTAAATAAAATTTTGAATGACAAATTAAGCTGCTTCATTAAATTAATTAAAAGATGTGTCATGATCACTTAAAATTAATATGCATTTAAATTAGAAGGTCATGATTAAAATATAATCTCTGTCATAAACATGATGCCATTAATTAGATCTTAACATTAGATTTAATAAATAACAATGTTGAGATATGATTATATATAACAAGCTAGGCCGCATAAATGAATGTTAATTAAAATTTAACTATACTAGATAATAAGTAGAGGTACATAAAATAACAACGAGCTTTAATCAAGCAGGCATCTTTAAACAGAAAAATCATGTTAAAAAGATATACGATTTCGTGCGTCAATTAAAATTTGATGACCGCTGGGTCATCGGTCATTAAAAGTAAGTCTTGCTAATCTACAGTTGATGAACTATGTAGTGATAGGGACAATAAATTAAACCTTGCTAAGATAACTTGCTAGCGCACCGACAAGTGGTGATCTGAAGTTTATGAATACCCAGACCATGTTAGAGTAAAACATTGCGCGACCATTAAAATATAATGACTCTTGGGCCATCGGTAATTAAAATAATCTCACTAATTCACATTTTGATGAATAAGGTAATATTAGGATCATATAAAATAATACATCCCAAGTTGCTAGCAATATGAGCCATAAGATTAATTCGGTAAGCTAAATCGTATAAATCGCATATGTAACACGTGCCCATAAGTCTAACTTGACTCATGGAACATCCTTAAAAAATATAAAATTATAAAAGAAGTTATTAAATAAAAGATCGAGTCATGGTATTCTACAGTCGGCTATGCCTAGCCATCTTTGAGCCCGAAGCAGAATATATCTGTGAATATTCCTTCACTACAAACCTTCCTTGGCATCTGTCTCAGCGGATTTCCCTTAACCATTCATCACTTCACTCTAATCATATTCGACTCCGTCAATACTCCACGCGCAATCAACCTTGCCTCAAACAACCCATTAACTCATAATAAAGCTAAATTGAATTTATTTGTATTTATTTGGACTTTTGAGTCATTTGCATTTATTTGGATTCAGTTGTTTAGCGTATAATTAGAAATTGGAGTCATGAAGATTCAATGGATCAAGCGAGATCAAGACCCAGATAAAGATGAAGACCAAAAGCTCAAGACCATCGAATGAGAAAGCTTTGAGTGAGCTCAAGACCACGGTAAACCGCACAAGGCGAGTCAGTACTTTGATCATGTTCAACCTACATTTTTCACAAATTATTTCCATTTTAAATTATCAAATTGCATGCTGTTATTTCATATGCAAATATATGTTTTTTTTAAGATTCTAGTTATATGCTCATTATTTGACTTGTTAGTATTACACCTCTTTTGGAAACATTTGAACATTTGAGCCTTGTCACCCTAGGGAAATTATAGTGGTAACCTTTCAAAAATAAGTCTACAATTATTCGTCATGCTTAGTACTGCTTAGATACTCAGAGGCACCAAAATACCCCAAGCATCACTTTTAATCATGAGAAACTAATTTGGGAAGTCATAGGTGAAAATTGTTGGTATATTTTGACATGGATATTTTATACCCCCAAAAATCCTAACTTGCTTAAATATCTGGGTGGATGGTACGGGGGTGTGGTGCGGTGGATTCACGAGAGTGTGGATTATGGTAGAATCGCCCAAATAACCCTAATGATTGAATCTTGTCACGACCTCCTATGTAAAACAGTACAACCACAAGTCTGCAAATTGCAACTTTGCTAAATAAATCTATCAAACCCCTGAATTCATCTCACCGGTAGGGGAAAGAAGTGGAATATTGCAAGGGCAAGGGGAGGCCTAAAGGGACACCGAGTGGAGGGTGAAGTTTGACTCTCGTGCTAGCGTTGTGGAGAGTCCGAATGCGCTAGTATCCATAACAAATATCCCGCGCAACGTATGAGACCCACCGTAAGTGGGAGCAGCCCAAAGGGTGAGATGACAAAAGGGACCAAATAGTTTGAAAAGTTATTGTGATTATCTACTCAACCGCATGACTAAGAAATCATGTGGAGCAACAGGCGGATTGTCTCTGGGTAAAGGGTACAAACTCTGTAGAGTCAAAAACTATTCGAATAGCCATGTCTACGGTCAAGGGCGGACATGAGAACTTAACCAGATATAGTTTTATTTCAAAAACTTTGTGGGTGGAACTGGAAAAGTGGTAGGCAATGAAAAGTCATGGTATGTGTTGTCCTGGGTGTCGCCTCAGTGATAAGGTAAGCGGTTATAACGCTGAAAGGTTAGCATATAGTGCAGGAGCCATGTAACGGTGGATAAAATCTGTGCTACTATTATTAATGCATTCTTTTACTTAGATATCATGTTTTAGTTCAAACTGCTAGGTCATAGAAAATTTCTATGTATCATATTCTAAAAGAAATTTATGGCTAATAAAACAACCCGAGCCTTGCCTTGATAAGCCATGCATGTTATCTATTTGCATCATGTGTATTAGCTCGCGGAGCACAGTGGTTTGTGCTCACTCTCGCTCACTCAATTAATCTAGAATCAGGAGTCAGATTGCTATGCTTCAGCAATACACCTGGTCATGATAGTGAAGAAGATGAAGAGGTCAAGAACTAGGTCGCGAACCCCAGTTGGCTGCCTGTGGGCACGTCCTGAGGGTCCCACCTATGTGTTATGTTTTCGCTGCTGCATTTTATTGAGTTCGGCCTGATCGGCTTATGAGTAAGTCTACTATTACATTTACGCTTCCGCATGATATGTATTTTGATGTTCAGTACTGTATCTGTGAGCACTATCTACTGATCTAGAGAATAGTGCGGTGGAATCACAGAGAATTTTAGATTGTAAAATTCGGGTCCTACATTACATGCCTGTGTGTTGCAACAGATAAAAAAATCCTACTATTCCAACATGTCGAGCCACCATGACTAGGCTTGGCTACTACCATGCCCTTGGCTCTGTCACAGCACCTAATGAAGCTCTTCTGTAGCTCACGTCACACCTTTTATTATTTTACTAAGCCTGCACCACACCCTTATTCTAGTACCACATCTGGTTGAGCTCCCCAGCAACCCATGTTGCACCTCCATTATGGTGATCGGTGTTGGGATACGGGTAGGCTACACTAGCGCAGATTAAAATTTTTTACCGCGTAAATTAGGAAGCCATGCGAGTAAGATCATGGATCGTTATCACTAACGTGTAGTACATCAGAAGTAGAGTTAAAGCAGCAGATTCAACTAAGAGCGCGTCGGTGTAGTGGTAGTAGTCAATCATCCTCCGGCCAACCGTCTACTCCTCGCGATCGTCCCGATCAGCGCCTCTACCGAGGTCCACATGTCCAGGGATGGAACACCGTGCATCGGCGTGCTAGCACCAACGCGCACGACAGGGGTTATGAGAGGTGGCGCTAGGGTTTCGATGGGTGTGTTTCGAGATGCCTCCCTCATCCCCCGCACCGCTCCTTATATAGCATCCAATCGGATCCTTATCCAATACGAGTAGAGATCGTATCCTACTTGGAGACTATTATCCGAACCCTTATCGTTCCAGCCTATTAACTGTGCGACCTGTTGTTTCATGTATATTTGGCCATAGGCTAAAAACTCATTTCTATTCTATAAGTCGATAGTAGTCCCTAGAAGGACATAACAATTCCCAAATATACATAAAGATCATATCGAATGAACCTATATAGTGTTTATGTACCGATCCTTTTGCCTCATGATACCAGATCGAACTTAAGGCGAGAAGCGTGGCATCCTATGATAGCTTGATCCTTCACTCAAACCTGTAGTGAATTACTCAGTTGTGATTGACTCCTCAATCACATTCGGCATGGCTATGCACTTCCTTAATCCAACCACGTCGAGGGGCTCAGAGATATCTCTCCTGTTATATAGGAGGGACAAATTCCATCTTGATTGCTCATATTCCTCCGCATATTTCATAGTAAACTTAAAAGCTACCTTTATGACCACCCAGTCACAAAGTAGTGTTTGGTAACCTATAAGTAAACTATTACACATGTATGAAATAATAACGATCTTATGTCTAAGAATCCTACATACATTATGTATAAGATGAACTGATGACACTTAAGAATATAATAATTCCCGCAGTGTCTTATGGTGGGTCAGTCCAACATCATGTTCTCTAACATGTGTCCACATTGATTTCATATCCCATATCTATGATCCGTGAAACACCATCATCATTCAATACATGTGCTGATATGTAGATCATAATTGCCCCATATAATGATATAAGATAAGGAATAATTTAGAATAATAACAAAACATGAATAAAGAATTCCACAAATAAGTCGCATACTTATTGATCAATATGAAAGATATTTTTTCAAGGGACAAAATCACATATTATTCAGAAGGTCATACATATTATTCAAAAGATCATAAACATAGAAGTGATACAATCATCTCCATAATTACCCCTACGGCATATCACTAACAGTCAGTCCAGCACCACGCCTAGCCTGCATCACTGTTCTCACAACCAAATTGGACCTGTCATGACATGAGGAGGTGGTCAAATCTTGAAACACACCCAAATGTCACAAAATGAAATGAAACATAAAAAATGTGTAGTCGAGTCTTGTATAGCAATTCAAAAAATGGTAAGTACATACTGTCATAATGTACAACTTATTTCAAACTAAAATTTAGAGAAAAAATAATTAGATTCTAAATTGTAAATTATACCGGTATGGATAACACTCAACGACTACCTTTGAGTATGCAAGCAAAACCATCTCACCATAACTTAGATTTGCACTTCATTAAACAAAAAAATATGCTATCAACGCACAAACGTGTGACAAGGAAACAGTAGATACTATTTATGAAATCTAATTCATAGTCATTGAGGCCATTACAAATAGAGTTTCATTGACTGTAAAGGAAGCGATAGATACTAAGAGATCAAAAGGTACATCTCATTCTAATTAGGATCCTGTTTTTTTTTAGATTATCCATTCTGAGTTTTGACCGGTTGTATAATTGACATTGTATCTTGAAATAGGTTAGGGATGAAATAGAACAAGTAATGGATGATATTGGAGATACGGCCGAGATGTATCTCACCGAGAAAAAGATGAGGATGCAATCATATTTCTTTGGTGATCAGTGGATGGAATCATATTTCTTTGGTGATCAGTCTTTGTTGGGCTACAACTCAACAGGCGCTGGGACATCAACAACAATCACGGAAGTTGAAGAAAGCCTTCAGCATGTGTAGAAGCAGGCATGACAGTGTGAAGAGCTCGGATAACACAATGACAGAACATATTCGGGAGCCAGAAATGTTACTAGAAGCATATTTTGTTGTCATTGACAGCACTCTTAACACACTGACATTCGTAACGAGTCACCTGTCTTCCAAATTACTGGGGTTGAGGATGGCTGAAGGAGTATATTGATGACACTGAAGATTTTATCAACATTCAGCTGGTACATCAATATATTTCTTACTCTTCTCGTTCAAGTTATCAGCACATTGCATTTCACAAACTGCGAGTCTATAGTAATTGATTTGGCATGAATTTCCTGTGCTTCCAGGACAATGTTCAGAATCAGTTGATCCAGTTTGAGCTTCTGCTAACAACTACAACATTTGTTGTCACTATTTTTGGAGTGGTCGTGAGGATATTTGGGATGAATTTTGAGACTCCAATTTTCAACATAAAGAATGCATTCCAATGGGTCCAGATCATCATTTGATTGATTGGCGCTTTCATCTTCAGCGATTGGTGCTTTCATCTTCTGCTACTTCCTTTGGTTCTTCCAAGTATACAAGACTCACGCCCCTATAGAGTATAGCTCCTCTCAATAGAACCGACGAATCAACTGATCATCTCTCAACCTTCTACTATGTTGAGATTATAGTTATTAAGGCGTCGTTTAATCATCGCCTAAGCGACAAGGCGGTTAGAGGGGGGCAATGCGTCGCCCCGCCTTGCCGTGCATCTCAAAGGCGGTGGGAGGAGCCAACGCCCGCGACTACATCAGGACCCGAGCGACCGAGCGACTAAACGAGAACGGATCCGAGCGAGCGGTGGCTGAAGCAGAGAGAGAAGGGTGAACACACCTAGAACCCTAGGCGGCAACGCCTCCATCTTGCCGCTGGCTGCTCCATCTCAGCATCATCCCCATCGTCCGTCTCGGCAGCGCCTCCATCTCATCCTTGCCCGCTACAGTCTCAGCGTCATCCCCGTCGCTCGTCGGTGTCTCGGCTCGACGTCCTCTCCAGCCCATCACCGTCGCCCGCCGGTGTCTCGGCTCGACGAAGTGGCTACCAACGAGGTATGGCCCGGCCCTCGCCGACGCCTATGTGGGAGATGTGGGGGAGAAGGGAACGAGAGAGAAGTCGGGATCAATTCGAACTACAGCGGCGGCTACTGGCTAGGGTTAACAGGCGTCTTTGCAGAGCATCATTTTTGCGATTTAGTCCTCAAACTTCCAAGAAATTACAATTAAGTCCTCCCTCTTTTAAGAGAAGTTAGTATTTTTGCAATTTAGCCTTCAAACTTTATGAAATTACAATTAAGTCCTTCTTCCTCTTTAAATTTCTTCTAATTTAGACCTCCAAAGCTCCGTTTTCTTCGCCTTACGATGTGTGTAAGGCGTCGTCTCGCCTCACACCTTACCGCTTAAAAAACGTGAGGAGGGTGAGTCGCCTTACCGCCTTAATAACCTTGGTTGAGATACTTGATCGGAAGCCTTGAATATTGGCATATAAATTACCATTCTTTTAGAGATCTACAGCATACCTACCAAAGAAATCGAATGAAAAAAAATGTAATTTTCATAAGATGATTCCTATGCTGTAAATGGGGGATATTATAGGAAACAAGATTAATCAGTCCTTCCAAGAAGCTCCTGCATTATTGTTCCTTTGTGATCTGGTGCAATTCTTGTGTTATAAGGTAAGAGTGATAGGTTCCATGACATCAATCAATTCTTCCATCAATCAATTTTGAGAAGAGCAAGGACTCAGTGCCATCTGGAAATAAGTTCTCGCAAAATGTTCATCTTTTTTGTCCAGATAAAACCTGATTCCATGTTTGCTGTAGGTTTCCAGTTCAGTTTTAACAAACAGAAGGTAACAACCACATCAGAAGCATTTCAGATAATCTCCACTCAACAACTGCATAATAAATTCCCAAATAACTTCATTCAAGAACAACCGGGGTAGAGGAAGAATTGTCAGCAGTTCCCTTGAGCGGGTATACCATAGCACTAAAACATAAGTGCCCTAAAGTCGTTGGACAACCACTTACACTGTTTGTTTCAGCACCAGGATCTAGTGGGCTGACACCATTTGCACTTACCTGAAAAGCAACCGAAATTGGTTGTAGTTACAGAGGAAAAGTATTCATGCCATCTATACAAGCAGGCAAGAAAAAGAAGATAATACAAGCACCGTTACCTCCTCATCCATGAGGATATCATCAACATCGTAATAGCCAGGCATTTCACCAAGTGGATAGATCAATCTTGCTTCTCCTTAACTCTGCATGACCAATTTGCATAATACCAATGAGCAGCAGTGACAATATATACAATATACACGGATCCATATATGCACACAAATAACTTCCAGGTATCCACTATCAGCGTGTGCTAACACATGAAGGTAGGTTTATCTGCATGACCCACAACATGTTTAATTAGTGGAATGGTTAGCTATACTAAAACAAAGAGTGCTATGTTTTCATAACCTGGAATCAATGAACTAAATGCAAACTGTGTACCTGGGTTACACAGAGGATGCATAAGCATGCTCATGAACTGGACCAAAAATAAGGTCAACACTCAATAGAATACCACATTCAAATTATTTGGAATAAAGAATAGCAGAACACAGTTCAGAATATTTTTAAGTTGCTAAGCACTGCATTTTGCAGAGTTTCTACAGTTTGCAAAATACCTGAATATTGTACTGCCATTTTGTTTTTTTTTTATTTCAAGAAAGCTGCAACCACTGGAACTTGGGATGAATGAATAGATACTTGCTGTATCACTTACAAAAGACCATGTCCTGTTCAGTTTAGCTACTGGACATTCATTTAAACTAAGGCCTTGTATAGAAGGACTGAAGCTTGTGTATAAACCTATAAGCACATAAGTTGGGGGGAACAACCTGAAAATGAGGGTTTTATACAAATTCACTATTATCAACAGCTCCACATTTGGCAGGGCTTAAGCTTCCATGATTCTCAAATCTCAAGAGACATCCATGGAAGAATAATATAGTACGCATCATCCAACCAAATTTAGTTAATCAATCACACGCATAACAAGAGCCCATGTGAGATAAGGTTGCACAGCACTAAAATGCAATCACATGAAATACATGTGCTGATGCTGAAAGTTCGTGCATACCAGTCCTGGCAGCATCTGAGGCACATAGCATGGGTGCAGTTGGGCAACACAACTTTGTTGTTCATCTCCATGCAAATCCCACACTCTTCTTCCCTCTCAACTTCAATATTAGATAAGCTGTTTATTTCGGCTTCATCTCTCCTCCTGTACCTCTCCATGCACATGGCCTTCTGCTTCTTTGTCCTCCATGTCAGTGGTCCCTCTTTGCAGTTGTAGCAAAGAAGGAAATAAGAGGATCCTCAGCAGGCTGAGAGCCCCGGTGAGGCCACAGTCCATCCACTGCACTAGGAAGAGGAATATATGCGTGGCGGGCTGTAGGACAGCCACATCTGCAGGCATGCGCCATCGTACTACCAGGGAAATTCAGAGGCCCTGCTCATCAAGCACCCAAAAAGAAACAGTACATAAAGGAGAAAAGCAACATAATGAGACCCTCATCTAAAGTAACATGGAGCACATCACATACCATAGAACTCTTTGATGCTGGCTTTCCTCTCATGAGTCAGACATGGTTGTCGTCCCATCAACATAAACCTGCATAATGCGCTACAATTTCAGTAACACAACTCCAAAATGTGAGCACCAAACTAACAACTACGCAGCAGAACATGCCACAGAACCTTGTATATGAGGATCCTCAGCAGGTCGAGAGCGCAGGTGAGGCTGCAGTCCGTCCACTACACCAGGAAGAGGAATATATGTGCGGCGGGGCTGCAGGAGAGCCGCATCTGTAGACACGCGCCATTGTACTCCTGGGGAAATTCAGAGGCCCTGCTCAACAAGCACCCAGAAAGAAACAAGCAGTTAGCATCATTCAATGGACAGATCAAATGATGTCGGAGATCCCGCTCCCCCTGAATCACACCACCTTCTCCTCCCCCTTTTCTTTTAAGCAATCAGAATTTAGAACGCTGAAACACATGGGGGCAGTGTTTATATGCCGCATGCACACACGCGGATACGCGGTCTCCTCCTGATCTACGGCCACTTTGCCACTCGTGCGCACTGATTAATAATAACATAATCGAACAATCGAACCAACCCCCATGCGGAATCCCACATCATGAAACGGATGCACTGACGCCGATACGTGGTGAATCGATCGATCGACCGACCTCCCAGGCTGCATTGCGCAGCCTTAGCAGCGACCACACCATCTGGAGGGGTCCTCCCAGCCCCGCCAGAACCCAAGAACCACTCCCACCAACTCAACCAAGGAGGAGAATAGGAGTGAGTTGGAGCGAAATCGAGAGGGGAGGCATCGGAAATTGGGGTTGGCTTACAGGGTGTTGTTGTTCTGGATGTCAGCTTCGAGCACCTTGAGGGAGTTCTTGTACGCCTTTCGCATCCTCCGCCGTCGCCCTTCTCATCCAACCCCGGGAACCCCGCCTCACCACCACGGTGGCGAACCTGTCAGATCCCGGTGGGAAAATCCGAGTGAGATGTGGATGAAACGGAGGATTGGGGGAAAAGGGGAAAAGTTTGTCTAAGTCGCAAGAACCCTAACTACGTTACAGGTGCTAGGATAACAATTATCAGCAACATAACATTTCCATTCCTGTCCTCGCAGCGATATAAAGTATACAATGATTAACATCCTTAATTAATCTCAGCATTACATACTAATTAACTCCACCGCAGTATTTAAAGAAGTAACTTATTACTCTCAAACTTAACCCTAGGCTGGGGTAGATCTGGGCCGTGCAACTCCACCAAACAATCAGCATCCATCACAGGCGTCCGATTTTCACACGTAGCGGTCGTAGCGATAATTTCCTCTGGAGCCTCCCGTGAGTCCATCTTTTATACTTCTTCAGACTTCCTAGGATCTGACAATTCCCTCCCCTTGAGTGTATACTTGTCCTCAAGTATGGTTGTCTGGGAACCAGGAGCGGATGGTCTGAGAATAAAAAGCAGGGAAGGTACCTTTAATAAAATCTGCATCCTCGCAGGAAGCATCTTCTGGAGGTAAATTCTCCCATTGAACTAACCATTGGGTAACTAATTTATCTTTCCTTGGCAAAGCCCTAGTTTCCAACACATTACCGGGTTCAGTCCTAACCTTCCCATCTTCCCCAACGAGTGGAAGATCCGGACTGGGAATAGCTCTCGGCCCACAATGTCGTTTAAGCTGACTGACATGAAATACGGGATGAATTCCCACGCCATCGGGTAACTGGAGTTTATATGCGACACTTCCCACCTTTTGCATCACCCGGAAAGGTCCGTAGTACCTGCTAGTTAACTTTAAAGCCCGTTTGAGACCGAAGGCCGAAGCCCTGTATGGCTGAAGCTTCAAGTAGACCATGTCCCCCACAGCAAACTGCCTATCTTTTCGGTTTTGATCAGCATATTTCTTCATCCGCGACTGAGCCTGGGTCAGGTTTTCTTTTAACCCTTTGAGCATATTTTGTTTCTCCAACAGGAAATCTTTCACTCCCTCTTCTTTTGGTCCCGGTATAGCAACTTCATTTATCAGGGGAGGAGGAAAACCGTACAAGGCCTGAAAAGGAGTTACCTTGAGAGCAGTATGAAATGTGGTATTGTACCACCATTCGGCCAGTGTTAGCCAAGCCGCCCATTTCTTAGGCTCTTGAAACGCCATACAACGTAGATAAGTTTCCAAGCACTGGTTAACACGCTCCGTTTGGCCATCTGTTTGGGGATGGTAGGCCGTACTAAACCTTAGCTCCACCTTCAAGGATTTAAAGAGTTCTTGCCAAAATTTGCTTGTGAAAATTCGATCTCGGTCGGTGACAATGACTAAGGGAAATCCATGTAGCTTGAAAATGTTATCAATGAATGCTTTGGTGACAGATTGAATAGAATACGGATGAACCAAAGGGATGAAATGGGCATATTTGGTTAATCTGTCCACCACTACAAGAATCACTTCGTACCCTTGCGATTTAGGCATACCTTCTATGAAGTCCATGGAAATATGCGTCCAGGCCATATCAGGTATGGGTAGTGGTTCCAGAAGGCCCGGGTAATGGCAATGTTCGGCTTTTGACCTCTGGCAAACAGGGCACTCCTGGACAAACTTCTGTACGTCCCCCTTTAAACCTGGCCAATAGAATAACTGTTTAACGCGCTGGTAACTGGCCACCATACCCGAATGTCCTCCTACAGCCGACGAATGGAAGGAATGAATGATATTCTGTCTAAGCTCTGCGTTACTTCCCACATAGATCCTTCCTTTATACCTCAGCACCCCATTGTGTAGAGTAAATCCAGACTCGGGTTCAGCAGCTATGGATAGACGCTCTAATAGCTCTCGGCAATGAGTGTCTGTCATATAGCTTCCTTCAATTGTTTCCACCCATGTAGGAACAGCCATGGTTATGGCATGCAGTTCTATTTCTCTCCGTGACAAGGCATCAGCCGCCTTGTTTTCCTTACCTCTCTTATACTCAATGACATAGTCGAACTCTAGTAGCCTCAACATTAGTTTATGTTGGATTCCCTCCCCAATCCTTTGCTCAGACATGAACTTAAGACTTTGTTGATCAGTCTTAATTACCAACGGAGTACCAAGGAAGTAATGCCTCCATCTCTTCAATGCCTCTATTATAGCCATGGCCTCCTTTTCATAAGTGGACAAGGCAGCTGATTTGACTCCCAAAGTCCTGCTAAAGTAAGCGATGGGTCTCCCCTGTTGCATTATGACAGCCCCTATCCCTTTACCACTTGCATCAGTCTCTAGTATAAATGTGTAAGATCGAGGTGGCCGACTAGAGGGGGGTGAATAGGCGGTCTTAAAAATTCTCTACAAAATAATACTAGCAATTCAAGACCTTTTCTATTTGCCTAAACCAAGTAAATAAAACGGAAGCGTAAATTAATTTGGTTTAGCTCAAATAGCGCCTACAACAAGAATATCGCCTAAGTGCACCAAAATCTATCCTATGATAAGGTTTGCAATCCTAGGTATACAAGCAATCAATTTAATTCTATGAATGTAAATTGCTTGAATGTAAATAGGGAACAAGGAAACAAACACAATTTAACACGGTCTCTTTTTACCGTGGTGTTCGGAGAGTTGCCGCCTCCCTAATCCACGTTGAGGTTAGCCCGACGAATCGGACCGGCTCCACGAATTGCCGAAACACCTCAATCCACTAGTGGTAGCTCTTTCCCGCTCCGGTAGGTGAGCTCCAACCTTCACAACCATGGGTCTTCTCACAAGCTTCTTGAGAAGATCACCGCCTGACGCCTCAACGCCGTCTAGGGTCGGCAAACTCCAAGAGTAATAAGCCAAGCCCTCGCTTGACTCTCACCACGTGCAACGGATGCACAAGCTCAACTCGGACACAAAGTCCACACCTAGAGGCAACACATGCACTCTAGTCCTCTTCTCCTTCTCACAAAGTGCAACACATGCACAATAGAGTGGAGAACCTCAAACTAGCTCAAGGGTTAACAAATGAATGCACCAAAGAACATCTCCAACCGGCCTCAAGGGGTATAAATACCCCACATCAAAAACTAGCCGTTGGAGCAAAGTCTGAAAAATTCGGACGAGCGGACCTCTCGCCGCCAACGGCGTAGTACCGCTCCACTCGACGCTACCGTAACGGCTATGTCGAGCTTCGAACTAGCCGTTACACGGTCGGTAGCGGTAGTACCGCCGTTCAATTTGCCGGTAGTACCGCTCATGGGTAGTACTGCAAAGTCGGCGCAGTACTTCCGCCGAGTCGAGCCCAACTTGGCGCTCTCTGGAAAAAAGGGTCCGCTCGAGGGTCGGAGCTTCCGGGGGCCGGTAGTACCGCGCAACACATGTCGGTACTTCCGCTCACCGGTAGTACCACTTCCACAAAGCCGGTACTTCCGATTCTCCTGAGCAGTGCAGATATCTCAACAGATTTTTGCAAAACACATTTGCAAACTATGATATCATGCACACAAGGATCACACATGATTTCCAACAAGTTGCAAAACACATTTGCACACTTTTGAAATCATGACGCAAAGATTAAATATGAGCTACAACCATTTGCAAAACACATTTGCAAATCTAAGCCTCATATTACAAGGAGTAGAAAAACATGGACTTCAAGCACTTGCAAAACACATTCGCAATGCATAGTCCCATGTTACAAAGAGGTTCAACACATGAGCTTCAACTATTTGCAAAACACATTCGCAAATACAAGTCTCATGTCAATTTGAGCTAGCAAGGTGAGGATGAGCCATCAACACATGATGAGATTCAAACTACTAGACATGACCCCTCTTAATAATACGGCAACCTATACTAGCAATCCGGTCTTCCAATCAAACACCAAGACCGGTAAAAGACTAGGAACATATCCTTAGCCCTAGCTAGTCATACCTTTGCCTCGGGTCATCAACTTGAAATGCATTAACACATAATGCATCTTTCACATCACTTCATCGACACATGATGGTCTTTTCTTGATCAACATATGATCACCTCCATGACACATCTTCTTGTTGGTCTTCAACACATGAAGTCATCTTCTTCTTGATAGCATTCAACTCATGAATCTATCTTCTTCTCGCATCTTGACTTGATGATCTTCAACACATGAAGTCATCCCAAATCATGCTCATTTGTGGAACCTAACCTATTCATCCAACTCATGGAAACCGTTAGTCCACAAAACAATTGTCATCAATTACCAAACTTCACCATTAACACATAATGGAGGGACAAGATTCAACAATCTTCCCTTTTTGGTAATTCATGACAATTTCAACATATTATGAGATATGAAATTGATTTGTGAGTATACAACTTGTACACAACAATTTGTATATTCTTTAGATAAGCACAAAGCTTACTTATCCGGTTGTCATTTGACTATTCAACCATTAACATATAATGGAGATGTTAGTTGACAACCCGATTACCCTTGAGTATATGTGAACTACACAAGTTATATATATATACCCAACAATGTATTTCAAAGTAAAGATCCCAAATATGCATATTGAGACAAGCATGGATCATTACTCATGAAACTCTAAACAATATAGAGAGCTCCCCCTAAATGTGTGCATACAAAAGTGTATATTGAATACATATGCACATATTCATTTTGTATAATTTGTGGAGTTCAATCTATATTTTGGATCTAAGAAATGCACTAATATATGAGAGAATAATTTGAATGCATACCTCTTTGATTTCACATTTCCATCCAAATGAGACTAATCATAAATAAACTTAAACAAACATATTAGTCTCATATATGCATTTGTCAATATCACCAAAACAACATAATGGTATATGATATTAAAATCACATTATGATATTTGTCATTAACACCAAAACCAAGTTAAATGGAGCTTGATCTTTCAATCTCCCCCTTTTTGGTGATTGATGACAAATCCATTTATGATAATAGTATATTGGTGAAAATGACTAAATGAAAGGCAATTAAGTGCATAAGAGAAAGTTAGAATTAAAAATTTTAATTTCTACTCAAGAAATATAATATCACATTTCTCCCACATAGCATTAGCATTTCTATTATTCTATTATACAAGGCTATTAATCTCCCCCATTTGACATTATCACAAAGTTCTAAAAGAAATGAAAGCTATTATCACAAATTTCTCCCCCATTTGGCATTAACCACCAAAAAGAGTCAATTAAACACAAATAGCATTGATTATTGCATTTGGAGGGATTTAATATCAATTTAGAGCATGAGGAGCTTGATACCATGTATATGAAAGGCACTTGTAATATATGGATCATTTCCTGATTTTGCATTCCAAGTGGCCTTCAAAAGCTTCCTGAAAAACTGACTTACAAATATCTAATAAATCTGAGTAAATTTGTCAGTATAGCTTAATGTCTGAGGATCAAAAGTTATAATTGCATCTACCTCAGATTATGAGCACATTTAAAGATATGAAAATTACAAATCAGCTCAATACATGATTTTGCAGAAATCTGAAGTCTGAAATTTCAGACTTTACATCGCACTTTAGCTTCTAGTGAGAGATGGAAAAATGATCTAATGCTCTTTATAAATTCTTAGAAAATTTTACAGTTAAGAACAACTATAGAGGATCAATTTTCATTATTGTGGTCTCCTTTAAATCTGAACTCATTTTAAGATATAAAAATCACAAATTGGCTCAGAATCATGGAAGTTCTGAATTTTCAGCCATTTTTCAAAGAGAGAAAGAGGTCATAACTTTTACACATTTATTTGTAATGCTTTCAAATTTTGCAGATATAAATTTTGTGCTATTGGTGACCTTCTTCAACAAGAAATTTTGAAAGATACTTATCCAAAGAAAAGATATGGCAAGGTGCCCTTTGAAAACAAAAGGATGAAAGATTTTGCATAACACACGTATGAAATAACAAATTTTGACACAAGATGAAAGCAATTTAGATTTATCTAAGCATAGTCCAAGCAAGCATTAAACATAAATGTCATTGCACCCATCCAATCCAAAAGCAAGATAAAGTTCATTACATCCAAAAGATACAGGAATAAGACTTTTAGCCCATTTATCCTATTCTTGCCCATCTACTCAATTTCTTCGCCTTTAGCAACAAATGCTGAAGGAGGCTACTCCTGAGGCGCCGAAGGAGAGGGAACACGACGGCGGCGCGAGTAGTGAAGAGGCGAAGGAGGCCGAGTGACGATGCCGCTCGATGGTCGCAACTCGTCCATCCAAAGAGGCTAGTCTCCCATCAATAGAGTCCAAGCGAGAGGAGAGGGAGGCAAACCCCTCAATCTGTGAGTCTCGGACCTGAAGAATAGCAGAGTAGATCCCGGCGAGGGAGAACTGCTCATCAACTGCCGGCTGAGCTACTGGAGCTGGAGAGGAGGGAGCTGCAGGAGCTGAGGAAGAAGGAGCTGCAGGTGCCGCTGAAGTAGCTGCTGGACGTGAAGACCGAGAGCGGGCTGCAGCAGGGATAGGAGGGTCTGGTCTGGGCTTATATGCCCTGTGAACAGTGTCCATGCCTCCTCAGTACTCAGTCTTCCTCAGAATCAAAGCCATAATGAAAGGTGCATAGTTAATCCGTCTGATCCTGTCATTCTTAGAAGCAGCTATCTCCCTGATAATCAGATCCACCACATCAAATTTGCGACCTTCCATAACATACTCAATAAGGTTCCATGCATGGCCGCGAATAGCATCATAATTCCCACTCTTGGGAAGAATAGTGTGGTTGATGATTCTGTTGATCAGGCTGGGAAGGGGACTTAGGCCAACAAGCTTACCCGAATGAATCTTGAGCCACGATCATATCTTGAGAAATAGCAGAGCTCAAGTGCGGCCTGTCATACACTCTCTCATAGGCACTAGACTCAGTCCCCAAAGCCAACTCAAAATCATGCTGGTAGCTTCTGCTGGCTGATTCCCTGTCATCCATGCTATATGCTGAAAGTTTGGCGAGATGTAGACGGTGGCATAGAACTGTCTAATGATGTCCTCATTATAGTCTGTCTTCAAAGCCACCAAATGGTGCAGGCCAGCTCTCCGAAACATGCCATATGCTCCATCATATTTGGCAATAGAGCCAAGATGATCCCAATCCACAAACTTGTGATCAGCAAATGATCTAGTCTTGTATAGCTACTCATAGACCGCTCCACAACCGAGTGTGGAATCGGGATTGGTGGAGTTGCATGGCGAGCAAGAACGACTCCTATGCCTTATCCTGGCATATTCATCTGCAGGGATTTTCTTTAGATCAACTTATGCTTCCTCCCTATCACCCAAGTCCTCATCAGATTCTTCCATAGGAGAACTGACTTCTCGCTCGATCTCGGTGTCGACCACGAAGCAATGCCCTTGCCTCTGTCATCCCTTGCTTCAGAAGCACCTTCGGAGGCATCAGAAGAAGGGGAGAGCGCCCTTCTCCCGCCATTCCTTGTTCTAGCCATCTAAGAACAAGGAGGAACAATAAGGGTCAAGGAAGAATAGATCAAAGAATATTTGAACTTGAATAAAACTTGCTGTTTTTACCAGGGGAGCGGAAGTACCGCCGCTGTGTAAGGAAGTACCGCAGTGTGAGTTCCGCTCTGTCAGCAGTAGTTCCGCCTCCTAACCGATTTAGGGTTTGAAAATGCGTGCAGATTTTTGGTGTTTTTCTTGGATTGATTCCATAGAATGGATGTATAAACATCACAAGACACCAAAAATAACCATTTACCCCAAATCTACCGCAAGAAATCATTCGGATTTGAGATTTAACCGAAATGACCTAGGGTTCAAAAATGAGAGGAAAAGGAGGGATTCGATCCGGATTACCTGGAGGAATGGAGGAGTTGATCCCTTTGCAAGGATAAGAACACGAAAGATTGAAGAAAAATGCGAAGGATTTGGAGAACGGAGGGGCGGTTTTGGAGTATTTTGAGGAGGAGAGATAGACTTAGGAGAGAGCCGAGTACGGGTGCGGGCGGAGGGAGTGAGCGGAGCTTCCGCTCGGAAGGAGAGAGAGAGAAAAGAGGCCCCACGGGTCGGGCGGACTTCCGAAGCTCCAGACTCAAGCGGAAGTACCGCTCGGTCGAGCGGAAGTTCCGGCCGACGGAAGTTCCGCAGCCGGGAACGGAAGTTCCGATATTTCTGGGAGCAGCCAGAAGAAGAAAGAATTTTCAGGGATTGAAAAATATTTTGTTGTACATTGCTCCAAAGTTTTTCACACAGAGACAAGAAAACTACTTGTGGAGCATTTCCAACTATTTACCAAGATTAAAAACTTTTTCAATTTAGTTTTTACAAATTAGGCTTTCAATTTTTTAAAACAAACTCATTTTCAATAATTTTCACGAGAATGCAAAAATGAGCATTTGGGGGAATTTGTAAACATTTAATTTCATGTATGAGTTGTAAATACCCTTGTGAGCTAATATATGTCAATGGATTAAGCTCAAATGGCAAAACTCATTTAAGTGCTAGATTGTGATCACATAGGTCAACTCAATATTTTGGATGAGTTTCAAAACCAAATAACTTTTGATTAGTTGGCTTTTTGGAAAACTTTTGAATACCAATAATGTTTGAAATAGCCAACTATAGGTTTTTAGTATTGAACACATTTTTAAATTCCTTTTAGAATTGATTTTAGCAAATTTTTGAGTTTAAAGCCAAAACAAGATACTAGATTGATAGTTTTGGGTTGCAAACTCAATTTTACTTGAAATAAGTTTTTCTAAAGCCAAAACCTTTGTAAAACCTTTGAAATGCATTTATATATATATATTTCAACTAGTTTTTCAAAGATATATTTATTATTTCAAGATTTTGACTTTTGGCTAAATGGCTCAATTTTAAAAAACAATTACTAGCACTTAATTAATATAGGCACACTTAGGGATGTGGTATACATGAATATGATTTAACACTCCCCCTTAATGTGCCACTACATCTTGCTCAAGTTTTGCAATAAAAAGATTTAAGCACAAGAGTAAGAGAACCCCTTTTAGTTGATTTTCATGAAATGCAACCTACACAAGGCTAGGAGTTAAATACATCAAATGTAAATACTTGTTACCGAGATGGCATTGGTTCATAATGTGCTATGATCATCCTCAAGCTTGGCTTTCATTGTGCATATGGTGGAATTCACCTCTTCATGAATGAGCCAAGCCTCCAATGCCTCTCCAAGTACCTATTAAGCTTTTAAGCACATTTTGGTACCCAAAACTTGGTTGGGTCCATGAATGTTAGTTACAAGATATTTGGGCACCCAAATGGCCCTAACATTTAATTTTTGTGAACTAACATTCTTAGCAAACACATTGCTATTCTTATCTTTCCTAAGCAAATAATGTTCATTGAACAAATATGGCTTAGGAATGATACCTTTGGGACAATCCTTACTAAGATGTCCCTTTTCCCGGCAATTGTAGCAAGTACGGCAATTATTCATCCTTATAATCTTCTTGTCTTGCTTATTGCCGGTTTGCCTCTTCTTTGATGGATTTATCTTGTTTTCCACCTTGTTGGGACACTTAGAGGCGAAGTGACCCGTCTCATTGCAACCATGGCACTTGACTTTCTTCGTGTGTCTTGCATTGTGTCTTGTTTTGCTATTCTCCTTCTTGAAGATGAAACCTATACCTCTCTTGTCATTTGACAACTTTTGACTTCCCAAAATTTTGTCAAGAGAGGCCTTTCCTTTATAGCTCTTTTCCAAGTCTTTTCTCAAACTTGTGACTTGGGCCTTGAGCTCATTATTCTCCTCTACAAGATTAGTCTCAATATACATAGAAGAGTTAGTAGCATCTATTTTTGAGCAACAAGGAATTTCTAGCAAATCCTTACATGAGGTAGATACATTAATTTTAGATGACTTGCTAGAGCTAGAAACTATAAATGGCATATCATCTAATAAATCCTCACATGAGGTCGATATGCTAACTTTAGTTGCATTGCTAGAGTTAGAAGTTATGCAAGGCATATCATCTAGCAAATTACATGTAATTCCTATATCCATGCTAGGTTTTGAATATTCCTTGAGAAGAAGAATTTCATGTTCTTCCTTTAGCTTGTTATAATCAATTTGAAGAGAAACATGACTATTCTTCAAAGTTTTAAATCTAGCTCTTTCTTTCCCAAGGAATTCATTTAATTCTTCTAACATGTCCATCAACTCATCATAAGAAGGTGTGTCATCATTGTCATCATATTTTACCTTTTGTTACCTTTTGCCATGAAGCATTGAGTTGATGTGGAAGAACGGTGGATTCTTCATCGTCGGAGCTAGAAGTAGAACATTCATCTCCCGACATCCACTCTTTTATGCAATCCTCATCGGATGAGGTGGACACTTCATACTTGTTTTGAATTTTGTCCACATATCATGAGCGCTCTCAAGATTGCATATCGTATTGAACACCTCTACACTCAAAGCACTAAATAAAGCGTTAGTTGCTTGAGCGTCGAGATGTGAGCATTTCTCATCCTCAATTGTTTGAGCAAGAGGATTATTTGGAGGAGAAAAGCCCACATCTACAATCCGCCATACATTTAGGCTCATGGCCTTAAAATAACAGATCATGCGGATTTTCCAATTATCATAATTTTGGCCATTAAAGTGAGGTGGTTCATCTAGGTGCACAAACCCACTAGTCGCCATCATTTACTCTCTAGACGGTTAAGTCTAATATATGAGAGACCAAGCTCTGATACCACTTGTAAGATCGAGGTGGCCGACTAGAGGGGGGTGAATAGGCGGTCTTAAAAATTCTCTACAAAATAATACTAGCAATTCAAGACCTTTTCTATTTGCCTAAACCAAGTAAATAAAGCAGGCGTAAATTAATTTGGTTTAGCTCAAATAGCGCCTACAACAAGAATATCGCCTAAGTGCACCAAAATCTATCCTAGGACAAGGTTTGCAATCCTAGGTATACAAGCAATCAATTTAATTCTATGAATGTAAATTGCTTGAATGTAAATAGGGAACAAGGAAACAAACACAATTTAACACGGTCTCTTTTTACCGTGGTGTTCGGAGAGTTGCCGCTCTCCCCTAATCCACGTTGAGGTTAGCCCGGACGAATCGGACCGGCTCCACGAATTAAGCGAAACACCTCAATCCACTAGTGGTAGCTCTTTCCCGCTCCGGTAGGTGAGCTCCAACCTTCACAACTTCGCCGGGTCTTCTCACAAGCTTCTTGAGAAGATCACCGCGCACGACGCCTCCAACGCCGTCTAGGAGTCGGCAAACTCCAAGAGTAATAAGCCAAGCCCCTCGCTTGACTCTCACCACGTGCAACGGATGCACAAGCTCAACTCGGACACAAAGTCCACACCTAGAGGCAACACATGCACTCTAGTCCTCTTCTCCCTTCTCACAAAGTGCAACACATGCACAATAGAGTGGAGAACCTCAAACTAGCTCAAGGGTTAACAAATGAATGCACCAGCAACATCTCCAACCGGCCTCAAGGGGTATAAATACCCCACATCAAAAACTAGCCGTTGGAGCAAAGTCCGAAAAATTCGGACGAGCGGAACATCGCCGCCAACGGCCGGTAGTACCGCCCACTGACGCTACCGTAACGGCTATGTCGAGCTTCGAACTAGCCGTTACACGGTCGGTAGCGGTAGTACCGCCGTTCAATTTGTTGGTAGTACCGCTCATGGTAGTACCGCAAAGTCGTGCGGTACTTCCGCTCGAGTCGAGCCCAACTTGGCGCTCTGGAAAAAGGGTCCGCTCGAGGGTCGGAGCTTCCGGGGGCCGGTAGTACCGCGCAACACATGCCGGTACTTCCGCTCACCGGTAGTACCGCTTCCACAAAGCCGGTACTTCGATTCTCTGGCGGTCAGATATCTCAATGATTTTGCAAAACACATTTGCAAACTATGATATCATGCACACAAAGATCACACATGATTTCCAACAAGATGCAAAACACATTTGCACACTTTTGAAATCATGACGCAAAGATTAAATATGAGCTACAACCATTTGCAAAACACATTTGCAAATCTAAGCCTCATATTACAAGGAGTAGAAAAACATGGACTTTAAGCACTTGCAAAACACATTCGCAATGCATAGTCCCATGTTACAAAGAGGTTCAACACATGAGCTTCAACTATTTGCAAAACACATTCGCAAATACAAGTCTCATGTCAATTTGAGCTAGCGAGGTGAGGATGAGCCATCAACACATGATGAGATTCAAACTACTAGACATGACCCTCTTAATAGTACGGCAACCTATACTAGCAATCCGGTCTTCCAATCAAACACCAAGACCGGTAAAAGACTAGGAACATATCCTTAGCCCTAGCTAGTCATACCTTTGCCTCGGGTCATCAACTTGAAATGCATTAACACATAATGCATCTTTCACATCACTTCATCGAGACATGATGGTCTTTTCTTGATCAACATATGATCACCTCCATGACACATCTTCTTGTTGGTCTTCAACACATGAAGTCATCTTCTTCTTGATAGCATTCAACTCATGAATCTATCTTCTTCTCGCATCTTGACTTGATGATCTTCAACACATGAAGTCATCCCAAATCATGCTCATTTGTGGAACCTAACATATTCATCCAACTCATGGAAACCGTTAGTCCACAAAACAATTGTCATCAATTACCAAACTTCACCATTAACACATAATGGAGGGACAAGATTCAACAATCTTCCCTTTTTGGTAATTCATGACAATTTCAACATATTATGAGATATGAAATTGATTTGTGAGTATACAACTTGTACACAACAATTTGTATATTCTTTAGATAAGCACAAAGCTTACTTATCCGGTTGTCATTTGACTATTCAACCATTAACATATAATGGAGATGTTAGTTGACAACCCGATTACCCTTGAGTATATGTGAACTACACAAGTTATATATATATACCCAACAATGTATTTCAAAGTAAAGATCCCAAATATGCATATTGAGACAAGCATGGATCATTACTCATGAAACTCTAAACAATATAGAGAGCTCCCCCTAAATGTGTGCATACAAAAGTGTATATTGAATACATATGCACATATTCATTTTGTATAATTTGTGGAGTTCAATTTATATTTTGGATCTAAGAAATGCACTAATATATGAGAGAATAATTTCGAATGCATACCTCTTTGATTTCACATTTCCATCCAAATGAGACTAATCATAAATAAACTTAAACAAACATATTAGTCTCATATATGCATTTGTCAATATCACCAAAACAACATAATGGTATATGATATTAAAATCACATTATGATATTTGTCATTAACACCAAAACCAAGTTAAATGGAGCTTGATCTTTCAAAATGGCTCCGCGAAATTAGGCAATGCTAGCACCGGAGCCGTGGTTAAATGAACTTTTAACTCCTCAAAAGCTTCGTCCTGACATTTTCCCCAATGGAACCCTTCTTTCTTTAACATATCATGGAGGGGACGACAGATCAGTCCGTACCCCTTTATGAACCTCCTATAATACCCTGACATCCCCAAAAAGCTTCTTAATTGAGATACGTTTAGAGGTTTAGGCCATTCTTTAATGGCACTAATCTTTTTAGGATCTGTAGCTACTCCTTGTTCAGAAATGATGTGTCCCAAGTATTCTATGTGGCTTGCTGCAAAGACATATTTGCTCAAATTAGCATACAGTTTTTGCTGTTTTAGAGTCTCTAACACAATAGCCAAATGCTGCATATGCTCTTCTTCAGTTCGGCTGTACACAAGTATGTCGTCAAAGAAAACCAGTATAAATTTCCTTAGATACTTGGCAAAAACTGTATTCATTAAGGACTGAAACGTAGCAGGAGCATTAGTTAACCCGAAGGGCATAACCAGGTATTCAAAATGTCCCAGATAAGTTCGAAAAGCTGTTTTGTAAGTATCTTCAGATCTCATTCTGATTTGATGATATCCAGATTTCAAGTCAAGCTTACTGAAGATCCTTGCTCCCTGAAGTTCATCCAGGAGGTCTTCAATAACCGGAATAGGGTATTTGTTCTTAACTGTCATGGCGTTCAATTTCCTGTAATCCACACATAGTCTCCAAGTCCCATCCTTCTTCTTGACTAAGATTGCAGGTGAAGCAAATGGGCTAGTACTTGGCTTAATGATAGAAGACTCCCATAGCTTATGGATTTGTTTTTCCATTTCCTCCTTTAAGTGATGTGGTACCCGATAGGGTCTGATATTAGGGGGCTCTTGTCCTTCTCTAATAGGAATAGAGTGGTCACAGCTCCTTTCTGGTGGCAGCTCCTGAAGGTCTTGAAATATATCCGCATACGAGTCTAACAAAGATTGGAGCAATGAACTTCTGACTGGGGTTGCCTCAGAAGATTCTTGCGTTTGAGGATCAATCAAATATCCACAGATTTCAGCCCTAAACAACTTCTCACACCCTTTTGAGCTAAGTAGTGGTATCGTAGGAGTCAAAGGAGGTTCAACAAAAGTTACCTCTTTGATGCTATCCTTCCTAATGATGAACTGCCTTGTCTTCAAGTCCAAACTCACTGGACTATGCTGATATAACCAGTCACATCCCAATACCACATCATATCCTTTAAGAGGTAACACTTGGAAGGAATTGTTAAACTTCTCCCGATGAATGTAATAATCCACCCCAGCTATAGAAGAGCCCGTTAACAGGATTCCTCCCCCTGCTACAGTTACCCTTCTTAAAGGGGCCACGAGAATTTTACAAGAAGTCTTAGTAGCAAACTTCAGATCGATGAAGGTGTGAGAGCTCCCAGTATCGACCAGTGCTACCCCCAGTCTTCCCCCAATAGTCACACTTAATGTATAGGCAGTTATCCCAATCTGCCCACTAACAGCCTGAAAAGATATCTGCATCAGTTGTTCCTCGGTATCAGAGTGAACAGCGGGTTTCTCTGAACTGTCGGCTGGTGATTCTTCAGGTTCTGTGTCAGCCAGAACGGTTTCTTCACTCTCCCCTGCCATCAAGTTCACTTGTTGATATGGTTTGCATTTGTGCCCCAAGAACCACTTGCCCCCACAGTATCGGCATATTACAGGAGTGAAGGGCTTAGGTGCTATCTCCTTCTTCTGTGTGTGAACTTCCGGAGTCGGTTTGCTCCTTGGAAATGCAAAGGAACCCTTATTCGGCCCCACACTAGAACTCTGAGTACTTCTCTTAGCTACTGCCCCCGCTCCCTTTTCCATATCTTTAGCCATCCAATAGGCCTCACATAAAGTTTGTGGCTTCAAGGGTTTAAGGAAATGCTTGATGTCATTTCTCAATCCATTGACAAAACATTTGACAAAAAACTGGGGATTCAATACTGGATTTTCATTCTTGTACACTGCCATGAGCTCTTCGAACCGGTCAATATAATCAGAAACATTCATGTTATATTGCTTCACTGAATGAAAATTCTCTACTACCTCATAACCACTTTACTGGGCAAACCTATCACAAATCATAGCACAAAACTCAGACCACGGGGGTGGATTCCACAGTAGTCCAGTGCTCCTCAACCACTTGTCGGCACGGCCAACCATATACATTTGAGCCAAATCAAACCTAGCTTCCTCAGGAACGTTGGCCATAGCAAAGTACGTCTCGCTGTGTCGGATCCACTCTAATGGTTCCCCTCCGTCAAATCTCGGAAAGTCAAGCTTAGGCCCCTTAGCAATGGATTTGTAAAAGCTAAGAACCCTCTCATTGCTCGGGTTGGGGTTCCATTGCCTGGCAAGGTACTGGTCCGGGGGTTGACTATTGTAATCTCTATGGTTATGTGGCCACTGCCTACTGAAAGCTGATTCATGGTTGGAATTGAAATGATTCAGAGTGGGGGAAGCCAGCAAGGAATGTGGCGGCGGATTCTGTTCCCACCCAGTCGGTATTGCCGAAAACCCAGTAGATGTAGGATTGTAATTACCTTCATGAGTACCATTCAACTCCACCCCGTGAGTGCTATGGAGGTTAGCCTGCCTCAATTCTTCTACTCTTCTCGGCATCTCCACTTCTAGTTCTCCTGATGGGACCACTTCTTGCCTGGATCTTTGCTCGGCCACTCTAGTCTGGGAGATAACCAACCCTTGCAGCAGATTTTCCATGCGGTTCATTTGATCTTGAATACCAGATACTTGTTGTTGAAGATCTCCCACCTGCCGCTGCAGTACGTCGGCTTTGTAACTCGCTTCCATTGCTTCTTGTCTGACCGCCGTCAGATCCGATGTTTCCGCTTCGTTCCTCGCTATCGACTTGGTCATCTTCCTTCAGATCGACACAAGGGTTAGGGATTTTACCCGGATCGGGGTCCGGAACCTTCTCTCGCGCCGATGCAATCCGTCGTCGAAGCCGGTTTGAAGCTCGCCCGATTTCCGCCAAGGATACTCGAGCTCTGATACCAATCTGTCAGATCCCGGTGGGAAAATCCGAGTGAGATGTGGATGAAACGGAGGATTGGGGGAAAAGGGGAAAAGTTTGTCTAAGTCGCAAGAACCCTAACTACGTTACAGGTGCTAGGATAACAATTATCAGCAACATAACATTTCCATTCCTGTCCTCGCAGCGATATAAAGTATACAATGATTAACATCCTTAATTAATCTCAGCATTACATACTAATTAACTCCACCGCAGTATTTAAAGAAGTAACTTATTACTCTCAAACTTAACCCTAGGTGGGGTAGATCTGGGCGTGCAACTCCACCAAACAATCGGCATCCATCACAGGCGTCCGATTTTCACACGTAGCGGTCGTGGCGATAATTTCCTCTGGAGCCTCCGTGAGTCCATCTTTTATACTTCTTCGACTTCCTAGGATCCGGCTGAACCTCCGGACTGTAAGGCTCTCCTCATTGCGCTCTTGCTCAAAGTCGCTACGCTGACCGGGTTTGCGATTGCATTAGGGATTCTTGATCTCAGGGGCCGTGCGGTGGGAGAAGAGGAGGTCGGGGTGGCTGTGGGGGAGTGGTCTTTGAAGGGGAGGGGAGGCAGGACACGAGGGTGTGCGTGGCAGATTCGCAGACTGGGGAGCGGAGCGGGAGGAGGTGAGGTGACGTAGGTCAAGCCCGGAGACGATCCCCAATAGCCGGCGCACCCGTATCTGCTCCGCCTCCGTCGATAGCGCTCTCGGTGGGGAGGAGGCGACCGCGAGGCAACGGAGTGGGGAGGAGGAGGAGGCGGTGCGGGGTGGGGTGGGGAGGAGGCGGCGGCAGCAGCGCAGGGTGGGGAGGAGGAGGCGACCGACGGACGGAGCGAAGGAGTGGGAGGCGTGCGGAAGTGAGATCTCATCGAACGGATGGGAGAGATGAGGTGCTTTGGATTTGGAAGATAGAGACGCGGGGAGAAGCGCATAAGAGAAAACAGTGGGCCCAGTCGAAACGTTTTTATATGCGAGGAGGGGAGGAAGAGGAGAAACATACTATCACCGGCTTTTCTTTTAAGTAATAGAAACTAAATACAATTATAATTTTTTTGGAATAGAAAATAAATTTTGAAATGAGATTCAGGGTGACCGAGCCAACCGAAACCGGTACCAAAAACCGGTACCTATCCATTTTTGATTTATCGGGACATGCAACCAGTCTTTCCAACCTTACTTGTCGAGTTCTTTCTTTTAACTTATATTTTATAACTTATATTTTCTCTCAAGAAAACAAACGGGATAGTTTTTATGTTACCATTTTGAAGTGACTTATCAAGACAACTTTCTTAAAGTGTCTTATCGGCTCATCGATATTCGATTTATTCACACAAACACTCGTACTAGAACCAAAAATCATAAACTACGATCATAAGCCCTAGCCGAAAACCTAACCGAAAAGAACTCACCCTGACTTGGAAGTACCCATTATCGCACTTCAATAGTACAAAATAGTACATTCGGATGGCTACTGCACCATGCCACGCTAGTCGTAGCAAAGTGTGCCACCCGATTTAGGCAAAATTTAGTCAAAATGTGTACCGAAGACAAGTGGGCAAAGTGTTAAAGAAAGTATGAACGGCCACAATTGTAGCTGCAAATCAAATGGTGGCCACAAAAATACTACAGTTTCTTAATTGTGGTAAAGTGTGGCAACGAACCAACAACCCCTAACTTACGAGCCAAGTTTGGCAGCAGATATTTTGATTAACTAATTTTTTATCATTTTCAAATTGTTATCAAATAATGCTGAAGCCAGTGCCTTGGGGATTTCGGAGGCTTATAAGAAGCCTCAGTAAGCCGGCATATTGGAGAAAATTAAGCTTGGCCTAACAGACCCTTATTAATAAATTTCACCCTTCAGCGAAACTAACCGGAGGCTTGGAGTCGCACTGCAAGAGTTCTGGCTGCCGCCAACACAGAGCAAAAGCATTCAATGATGATGTCACTCAAGAGGTGTTTTTTTTTTGCTGCGGTTTATGGGTTTTGGCTAAAATTTTTGAATTTTGGTTGTTTACGGTACAGATTACGGACAGACCGATACTTACTTACGATTTTGGCTAATACAGATGTTAGGCTTTTAACGTGTACTACGTTTAACTTGTAGAGCCCGTCTTGAGAAAATACTCTGTTTGAAAGTTAAGTATTGTAGCAAAAGTCAAAAGCCGTTCGACTTGTGCCCAGCCGAACAGGCCCGAAGACTGTTTGCGTAGTACATAAATGAAAGAGATAGAAGGGCAAAACTGTAGGAAAACGGGTAGGCTACTGTAATATCCCGAACGTCGTTACGGCATAAAATTTTAAATCAATCGCGGAATCGCCGGTTTTTCGGTAAATCGTGAAAGGGAAAAATATAAATTGTAGAACATTGTAAAATAAATTAAATAAATTAAAATAATTAATTTGAATGTTTTGGGCTGTCCGGAGGGGTGGGCCAGCCGCTTTGGGCCAGTCAGCCCAAATGGGGGCCCGTACCCCCTCCCAAACCTTAGCACCCCTCTTTATAAACCCCCTCCCTTGGTCCCTCCCCTCTTTCCACCCCAAACCAGCCGCCACCACCCCTTGGGCTCCCCCCTTCTCCCCCCTTGCTGCTGCCATGGTGCCAAGGAAGAAAAGAAAGAGAAGAGAGGAAGGAGAAGGAGAAGGAGAAGGAGAAGAAGGAGAAGAAGAAGAGGAGAAAAAATTAGGGAAAATAATCATCTAGGTAATGTTTCTCCATCCCAAATCCTCTGTTTTATGGATTAATTAAGGTTCTTAGCACGGAATTTGTTGGTAGATAATAGATCAAATGCCTGATTAGAGATTAGACGCTAACTGCTTTTAGATCGATTCGCGCCGCGCGGCTTGTCGCGCAGTGTTGATCTAGAAAACGAATTTTTCTGCAGGTCTTCCCAAAAGGAAAGTTGTAGAGCACTTTCAGATGTATCTCCTGTATTTGTTTCAAATTTTTCTACAGTGGTTTCTGGGAGATACGGAGACGGCAATACCGCTGTCCGTCAGACGGACAGATTGGTACAGTACGGCGGTAATCCGGAGATTAAAAATAGTAAACAAATTTTTCTGTGGGTCTTCCCAAAAGGAAAGTTGTAGAGGACTTCCATATTCATCTCATGTATTTTTTTAAAATTTTTCTACCGTGGTATTAGGGAGATACGGAGTCGGCAATACCGCTGTCCGTCAGGCGGACAGATTGGTACAGTCCGACGGTAATCTGGAGATTAAAAATAGTAAATGAATTTTCTGGACATGTCCGTAATTGAGAAAGTTGTGGATAATTTGGACATATAGCTTCTGTATAAATTTTATAATGTTTAGACCTCTGTAATGTTGTTGGCACGCGTTTGAATACTGCTGTCCAATCTGCCAGAACAGAGTTATTCCTCTGTTTTGGGCATTAAATTACATCTAGTTGTGATCCGAATAAAAATACTACAGGAAAATTGTAGGTTTTTAAGTCATGAATCCAGAGAGGTATCATTTGCTGTTTTTTGATTTATATTTTTAAAGATACGAAATTGTGAAGCAGCCCTGCCGTAGAGGGCATTATGTTGGTTTGTTGGGCGGAGTAGAGATTGTGTTTTTATGTTTATGTCGTGCTTGTATGCTGTGGTGGTGTGCTGAGAGTTGTCTTATGGACAGGTGGTCTTGTCCCTGAGTGCTCTTGATTTTGTTGATCTTCGCTTCGTCAGAGTGAGGCAAGTAAACGTAGCGGTGGTTGCTACCGTTTAACCTGTTATTCTTTCTACTTGCAATTTACGTTATTATCTTAATTTGATACATGATGACATGATTGCATGATATTTTAATTATGGAGATGATAGCAAATTTTTATCCATTGATATGTTGATATTATGCTAGTAGACATGTAGAATTCTTGCTTAAGGTTATAATGTGGACATGAAAATAGCATGTGGTGGATGTGGATATGTTGTGAGTATGGTAATGCTCCTTATGGATGAATTAATGTGATTAATGAATTATCATATCATTCATGTCATATCATGTCATTTGTATATGTGGATGTCGCCGCACTTAGCCGCGACCGTACCGATACAGCATCGTATATTGCCGTATTACGATGCACATCTTCGCCCGCGGAAGCATCGTATATTGCCGTAATACGATGAACTAAAATTCCTGCCCTGGCAAGAGTGATGTGGAGCATATCATGAAACATTCATATGCATTGCATTCTGGAAAGACCATTTGCATACATATGCAACATATTGTGGTAATGTTATTTTGGTGGACTATACAACTTTGTAGTTGTAATGTGAAATTGGCTCGTATGAGCTATTTGTGGTATGAAGATTGCGGATGTGGTCGTGGAATGGGATTCATCCCTTGTATATGGTAAGAGTTGAGGTTGTGGCATGAGATTCTTTTCTCTAGTGTTAATTGTTGATAGCAATTGTGGATGTGAGAAGTAATAAAGTAGTGAGGTGATCATACATTTGTCTTATTGTCTTTGATGGTAATTTGAGGTTGAGGATATAAATATTGTTATTATGGAAGAATAAATGTTAATGATTAATCTATTGTAGTTATGGAAGATTAAATGTTTCATTTGCATATAATTGTGGATAAAATGATTGCATTCATATGCCAATTAAATCTGAAATTGAAGAGGTATGATTCATGGAAGTTTATGGTGATTGATAATTGTGAACATAAATTGTAATTGTGGATGTATGGAATTATAATGATGATGTTTAATTGTTTGTAGTTTGAATAACTTGTTAAACTGTTTGCTTGCTGAGATTTTTATCTCACCCTTGCTTCCCCCTCCCTACAGGTGGACCTTGAGCATGCATTGGGAAGGGTAGAGTGGCACCGCACAGATGCACTTAGATGATAATCTTAATGCTGAAATAAAGTAGAAAGAATTCTAGTTCTTTGCTTAGTTATCATATTGATGAATGTTTCTCCTTATCAATGTTGAACTTGAAATTGTTCCTTTGGTTATTATTGATTATAAATAATGAATTGTTACCTTTATCCTGTTTATCTTAGTTATTTATGCTTCCGCTTGTATTATCTTGTTTAATAATTGTTGCTAGTTTAGTTTATTCTATAAATTGGCTAATTGTAGAGTAGTTTTAGTAGCATCCCAGGGTAATGTGGGTTCTGGGGTGTTACAGCTACGTTAGCTACAACAATTGATTTTCTACCGCGTTCAACCAGAAAACATGCGTGTAAGGGAGTCATGGATAGTTACCACTAGATGCGCTGCAATGAAGAAGAGTTGGAGCAGCCCGGTCCAACGTAGATGCGCGTTGATGAAGAAGAAGCAGTCGATCTGTTCATGCCTCGCGTCCTACGCAGTAGCCTTGCGCTTCGCCAATCAAGACAAAGAAGAATAGCAAGCAGCAGCGCCTCCACGGAGTCCACACGTTTGGGATGGAACGCCGTGCGCTGGTGTGCTAGCACCGCGCGCCCGGCTAGGGTTTCGGGATGCGGCCGAGGGGAGGTGGTGGCCAGGGTTTTGAGCAAGGTATACAACCTTAGAACCCGCCTCCATATATTTATAGAGCGTGCTAATGGGCTTCCACGTTGTAAGCCCATTAGAACCCTAATCCCATATGAATCAATATCCCTCTTAGCCTATAAAACCGAATTATTTATGATTGCCTCTTGGGCATATCACTAACAAAAACGAACCAATACAAAACGCTACGAATTTTCTTGCAACTTCTGTTAATTAAAATATGGCACGTGTTTCAAAACAAGAACATATGCTCTTGAGTTGACACAGCACAATCATCTGATCAACTGCTTAACGCTCACCATGGATAGGAACAGGCCGTAAAAGTTTAACATGTCACAAAGACTAATTCGGTCACCTAAATCCAAAAGGCATAATTCATGCTCCCTCCGTTGACTTTTGTAAGGCACGGTTTGCCTTGATGCAGTCTCTAAAGTTAAATTTTGACTGTTCATTTCTTTTACAAGACTTTGTTCATAGCTACAAGATTATGATCACGAGAAGGTGCTTTCAAACACGAATCTAACATATCACTTTCGCGCCATATAATCTATACATATTGTTGGACTAATTGTTGATCAAATTTTGTAATGTTTGAATCTTAAAATGCGCGGGAGCCGTATAAAAATCAAGGAGTAATAAAATGCCAAGCCTGTAAATCAAGCTTCCTTCGCTTAACAGGCCTGGCTCTGAGCTTGCTTGCTTGTCCTGGCTAAGGAGCGTACATGTAACACTTCACTTGGCTTGCCATGAAACAACAAAAGTAAAATCCACCCCACCCCAACGAAGAACATGCAGAGCAGAGTGCTTTACTGAGCAGCCAGCAGCAACTATGAAGTAAAAGAACGTGTGGACCTGTGAGGGACTGGAAGCAATGGAGGTCGAAGCCGTGGGCCTGCAGGAGCTCGATGCCGGCGCAGCCAGGGGTAGGGTACAGCTGCTGGAGATGGCGTGCATCGAGTGTCCACCGTCCTCCCTGCCGAGCCGTAGTCCTACCTCGGCAAACAGATGAGATGCGCAGAGTGCTCAGGCTCCAGCGCTACGGATCAAAGAGGCCCAGGAAGATAAGGTAGATACCCTGTAGTATATGAGGTCCGTAGGACGGAGACACACCCGGATAAGGTAAGATTCAGTTCGAGATATAAAAAAATATCTAACGTATAGCTCGAATTAATTCAGTTCTGTCTAGATAATATTTTTATGATCTACTTTACATAGACTAGATAATTCTACCACTAAATTTAGGGCGTAATAAAATCCTAGCTCTACCACTGGAGGTCACCGGATTTGTTGGTGACGAAGAGGCTGTATATTGCCGTGGCCGCCATAGCAAAGCAACACGACCGCTATCGACGGAGTGGGGGGAGGAGGAGGCGCGCGGCGTGGTGGCATCGCCGAGATCGCAATTGGGGAGGAGGGGCAGGGGGATGGGCTGGATTAGGCCGGGGAGTTTCTACCAAACGGGCCGTCGCTGGAAAGTTACGTGTGCGGCGTGCATTGCCCTCGCCCGCCAGCGGACGGCCAGCGGCCGGCCATTGCCCTCGCCCTCGGCACCTAACGCGCCGCTCAGCGCCCGAGTTCTGCTCCGGTTCAGCACAATGTGTACGTATGATTATTACTAAATATATGTTAAGAAAATACAAAAAAGCCCCCCCAAAAAAAGAGAATGGCCAAGGTTTGGGATTTACCTGAGAACCTAAACACACTCTCTCTCTCTCTTGCTGTCCTTTTTTCCTCGAAAACTATTGATTTTTACCATCTAAATACTAACCAAATGTGAAGTTGACCTTCTCTCACCAGCCTCTCAATTACTATATTTTGTTCGACTAGCCCTTTCACCATTTTGCTTCACATTCCACCACTGCACCAGCATCCAGCCATTGAAAATAATTTTACGGGAACTAGTATTTTTTTTCCATCGACCATTTGGCTTCACACTCCGCCGCTGCACCAGCATCCGGCCAATGAAAATAACTTCACAGGAAATAGTCTTTTCCCATCGAGGAAAAACCGCAGCATCCAACCATATGCCTAGTTCTAAAAAAACATACGCATGCCATTAAAAAAACTGTTCCGTGGCAACAATTTTTCGAAAGGGAAAAATTATTGTTTACAGCCGCATCAAACCTTTATACTATTATAATGTGGCATTTTTAGAAGAATTCTGTCACGGGCCCAATTAGTGGCGTGGGCCGTGGGCCGAGGAGGCACCCAGCTGATCGAACGATGACTAGAGAAGTATCAGCAACGCAAAGAGAGGGGATATGAAGAACACACAACGGCATTGCCTTGGCTCCTTCGTCTACTGCTTCCCTTCCTCCAGCTCGTCTTCTCTGGTTTCCCCAATCCATTGCTTCTCCTTCCCTGCCTATTTCTCCTGTCCCCGTCTCCTTCTCCCCTTTTCCCCAAATCCCTGAACAAACTACTGCTGAATCTTGCAATAGACTCTGTATTCTGGTGTTGATCGCTGAAACCTAGAGGAGGAACGTAACAAATTCTCCTTCTGTAATGGCACCAAACATTCCCGAACTTTTTGAGTTCTTGATCCCTCAATATCACAGAAAAAGAAAAGGGAAAGTCCAGATGGAAGAAAAGGGAGAGTCCAGATGGATCATTCACTCGTCCCTATTGCGCTCAGTAACTCAGCTGTCAGATAGTAACAGCTGAAGTATACATTTTTCAGCCCTTCAGATACTATTCGACAGATTACCCTATTAATTAACCCTACAAGGATATACATATCTGCGGCTAGGAGGGGGAGATGTAAAACTGTAGGTACTATACACACCTGAACTGAACTAGGCCTACTGCAATGTAAGAAGCGATGAAATCCAAATTCCTATTGAGACGGCCCCTACAGTCGCAACTGCTTGACTTAGTTCCAAGAACAAGTTTGGCCTTTGAACGGGCAACTCCTTCCAGTTTGTCCTCCTGCCAAAAAAAAAAGATGAATGAATTGATGAATTAATAAGCAAAATTTGTAATGGATGTTGAACAAAGAGATGGACAACTAGAGCCAGAGCTTTCCCATACATAGACATTCCAGTCACAAGAGAAAAGGGACCACACAGTACAAAATGCACATCATCTGATAATGTGTCGGAACAATTAAGACCAAGCAGACCTCTAAAGGGAGGAGAATTAGCAGCCTGATTAAAGACTATTTGCTACGGTATGAGCAGGTACATCATTCATGCACAAAAGCATGCAATTCAAAACATCAAATTAACCAAAATTCCAATCAAAAGGTTTAAGAACAAGTACCCCAGGTCAGCTATGACTATGCTAATGTTGTCTTGTGACCGTTGATCCTGCAATTGAGAATAAAAGAAAGAAAATTAAAACAACATTTTTGTTTATCAAACGATCACCCTAATTATATGCCAAGCTAGTTTCAGCCTTTCCAGAGATAAGAAAAAGGTCAATGGAAAAGATGAAGGCAGCAGACATCAATACCAGAGCTTTCTGACCAAGTGCTTCGCAGGCCAGCTACACAAACCAAATCAGCAATAAGCAAGCATACAAAATGAGTCACAAAAAGGCACACAGTTAGTATTATTTTTTGAGTGGAAAAGAACTGCACACCTGGACATCACCATGTTGACGTAGTTGATCTCTAACAAAAGCTACAGCTTCAGAGCTACATAAGGCAGTCAGTTATACATGTCAAAAGGTTGAATAGCTAACTAAAAATGTCTTGAGGAGATGGAAAAGAACAACAAACTTAAAGCAGGATGACTATAAATATATACAAAAAGATACTTGGATGGACCTTTTAATATAATCCCAAAGACCATCGGTTGCTAGCAAAACAAATTCCACATCCGGTCCAAGCTCCACAAGAGATACATCAGGTGAAGAGACTATTAGATCCCCCCTAAATTGTATCCTGCAGATAATTAAAATTGTTACATTCACAATGGTAAGAGACATATGTCAATTCATCAAAAGTGCTGCAAACCACAGTAAGCTCATCTTTGGAAACAATTTATTTCCAGGCAAGAGTTGTGTTTGAAATTATCTTCTCCATCATCAAACATGGCAGTGATTTCTGTCCCATCGTTCAAAAATTCAAGTCACACAATTGGACAACGTGTCATCCACACATCATATGAGACATTTCATGCTGTGCAGCAGCAGCAGGAGCCAAAAAGACACGTCTAGAAGTTGAATAATATCAAATGCTTGATACTAAACAGATATTTAATTGAGAATATATAATTCACTGATTAGCTTTCCACCTTGAAGATGGGAAATTCCATCACATTCTACTGATCTATTATGTGGGGACATAAAAGAATGACTCTCGCTACCATAATTTTTTTTTAGAATAAAGGATTTCACCCAGCTTATGTTGAAAGCTGAAGTCCTACAACAAGAAAGTAAAGAATAGCTGGGGTTGCCAATGAAAAACTCAAGCCCAAAATGAATTGGAGGTGCAGTCACTACAAGCTAGAAAAAGATAGCCAAAAACAAATCCTGCCAATACTCTCAAATATGGAAAAGACCACATTTCATCCACTAGGAAACGATGGGAATAAGGCACAGTTGATAATTATCAACAGATGAGGAAAAATCAGGTTGAAAGTAGCAGGTAACTTACAAATGAGGATTCAACTGATAAAATTAAGAACCACTAGCATGGTGTTGTGTTTTCAACACATAACTGAAAGAGAAGACACAACTAAAATAAATGTGACCTTCATGTTTCTTCAGAACAGCCCACCTTGGTTTGTTCAGGATTCATATGTATCAGGAACTTATCAATATAACAACAATGAAATAAAAATGCAGCCAGTTGTGAGGAAGGAAAACAATAGGGAATAAAAGCATTGATCGCTTTACCGTGAGATAAACTTTTCTGTCCATCTTCCTTTTTTAACTCCTTTTGCCAGCATCCTGTACAAAACCATGAGATGCTATAAATTACCAACTTAGCAGAGTTTTTATAGTAAAATAATGTAGAAAAAGGAGTGCTTAATGTGTGGAGAGAGAGCAGAGAGTACAAGAGACGAACTCATATTTCCGTGTCTTAAATCTTATGTCTCCAAAAGCACGAGATACAGAAATGTCTCCACATATGCGTCCATCAACAATCTGCAGAAAAATGTTGAAATTGCAAAAACAAGAATCAACACGAGAGTGAGACAAGAATGTCCAAGCACTGAACAGAGATACATCAGCATAAAACACCAAATCGAATGTGCCTGCTTAATGCCAGCCATGTTGTTCTTTGTAAAACAATATAAAGAAGGGGTCGACATGGACAATATGCAACCATGGCAGAGATTGCAACACAGTTTTGTTTTACTGGAGTAGTATGACTTACTCAGTAAGCGTTAACTTAGAATGTGAAGGTACTTCTGTTAAATACAAGTTGTATCCATTGGAAAAGGTAGCTACAATGTTTATCAGAAAGCATGCAGCTAAATAATGGCATGATTGGTTGGCAATCAAACCTTTGGTGTGTCACGCTTTCTTAGCCATGTGGTCCACTGTCATAGACACAATTTCTTGGCTAAGTCTGCCACACTTGCAGTGGACTATTTGCCCACCACAAAAGTGGTGCTGTCAACCAAACAGTGTAAGTTCCTACATGTGTTAGATTTTTTTCTTAGAACATTTGTGTTGATAATTGCCCCATATTTGGAAAACGAATTGTAATTTGTATGGGGGAAAAGGAACATGTTGTTATTTGCATATGGGAGGTAAGGAGCCAAAGGACAGGGTTTTGTGAGCGGCTTATTTTAACAGAGCATCATGATATTTATGAAGGTGCAAAAACAGTAGGCCAGGTGATTCAACTGAACTCTGGAAGAGAGAACACACCCATCCACCTGCTGCTCTAATCCGCTTGACCTCTTCAAGGGACGTTTTGTTGTTCCCGTATGGCCGATGAAAGTTGGTCAAAAGTTGAGGTCTTCCACCGCGTGATATGACCTGCTAGTCAAGATCCAAGACCACCTTATCATCACCAGAAAAGTTTTCACATTATGAAGCATCATGACTTCAGTTTCACTGTCACGGTGCTAGACGTGATAACAAGATGATAGACAGGTAGAGGGAAATGTTACTACCAAGCAGGAGTCGCCAATGTGCGAGACAACAAGGACATCGTTCCTCAGAAACATGGCCGTGGCCGTCGCGCCAGAGTCGTCTTCCTTGTCCATTTGCTCAAGCCTGTGAAGAGGCAACGACACAACATGTAAAATGTGAGAACATGCCTAGAATAAGCAGATGGTGTGCAAAATCGGTAAATGAAATCCTACTGAGGCTGACCAGGAAGAGAGGTTGGCGTCGACAGTGGCGAAGGCGCGCTGGATGGAGTCCTTGATGGCCTCAAGATTCTTGGTGCTCAGCACAGAGCCGCCGTCCAACGCGGCCGCGCATTCCTTGTACAGCTCGTCCCTGCAACGCCGAGAAGATTACGGGTAAAGTGGCCGTGAAGTGTGTGAAACTGTAGCGAAAACAAGAGCAGTTGATCGGTGGGTGCCTGAGGAACTGGACGGCGGAGAAGCCAGCGTGGCCGTCGAGGACGGCGGCGAAGGAGAAGCCGTGGTGGAGGGACCCAGGACGGAGGACGACCTCGTCCTCCATCTCGTCGCGGGCGCCCTGCAGCTTGGTGCTGCCCCACTGGATGACCTCCAGCTCCGACGACCGCGAGCCCGCCGCCACGCTGTCCGCGGCCGCCGCTTGGCACCGCGCCGCGGAGGCGATGCCCCGGCCTAGGCACCGAAGGGCGACGGCGCCAGCGCCGGAGGGCGCGAGCGGCAGCCGTGGCACACGCGGGCTCAGCAGCGCCATGTGGTTTCTGAATTCTGACTGGTGTGGTATTTTTCTCGGGAGATTTAGTATTTCTCGCTCTCGATCCTCTCGCGCTGAGGGATAAGAGGCGAGCGAGCGGCACCGCAAACAAAATTCTCCGTCGCCCGTAGCGTTTGCGGCCGAGGCTGTTTCCTGGCCGCCACGTCACACCGTTCGCTGCTAATCGCTCACTCCGCTCTCCTACTCCACTCGTACTGGCCGTCTGCTCCCTCCCTCCGCGTGTGCAACTGCTGGAGCCGCGTGTAGTACATGTAAATGCAGTACATACATCTCCTGATAACATGTAAGAGATACCTGGTTCAATTATTCTTGTATTCTACCTGATGCTATTTCTGCATCATACCTGGTTCAATTATTCTTGTATCATATCTAATGCTCATGTTTTATTTATTCGTTACGGTGGATCTTAGATCTCTTCCTACTCCTATATATCTCAGAGTCATTTGAAAATCCGTGTCTCCAAGGTACGTAAACCTCCACACCTTGTGTGCACCCTGGGTGCTCCTTGTTTTCCAAGGCCTCTGATAGTACATCTCTCTCCATGTATTCTTGAAAGGAGCCTTGAGAATATTCGGTAATCAATGATTGCTGCAAGAGGCAATCATGTTATTTTTGAACCCATGAAGTTCAAGAGGTATTAACAACTATGTAGTTTAACATATCTTGCCAGGCGTTGGGACACTTTCTCGTTTACGGGGTTTTTGAAAGAGACACCCGAAGACGTGGTTGATGACCTCGCTCTTAACTAGTTTCGGGCACGCTCGTTTGTGATCCCGGCAAATGGCGGGGAGGTCTCCGATCGAATTGCGATCTCATCATGCATCCTCCATTGCGGGATTTTACCCGCGTACCTAGCGGTACCGAGTCTGTGAGGGTGAGTGTTTTGTGACTGAAGAGCCTTATGCGCCGCACTTTGTTGTTCAAATTCGGTCATTGTTTTCATCTGCACAAAGGCCTCCCATGTTTCCGGCGACACGAAAGGATACCTCGTGAAGGGCGTGAGATCTTTGGCCACGTACTGCGTGACAAGAGTGCTCTTAAAAGTCTTCCATGATTTTTCTATTGCGATGAGCACCTACCGTTGCACGACTCCCTGTAATTCTGTTGGAATATGGAACGAATTTGTAAGTTCCTCCCATATCTAATCTTTCTGATCATTTGCCAAATCTTTCCAGCCTACTATGGTGATGGGGACCTATTGCTTTCCAATTATCCCGCAGGTAGTCCGAAATGATGCCGCTGCTTTCTTCAGTTGCAGAGGGACCCCATCCGAAGAGACCACCGTGATGGTCATTCGGCCCTCTGACCTTTTCGATACTCCTCGGCCATGTTTAGTTGTCCCAATCTTGGGAGCGTGAGACCTAGATGACGACGACGACGAGGTGGATGTCATCTCTCTTCTAAGAAAAAACTAACTGCAGTGAGCTATGGGCCTAAACAAAGTTCTATGAAGTAAATGACACAAACCAGTGTATCAAGTATCAAGTTCATTGAACCAGATACACTAGAATGTATCACTTGCTTCATGCTCTTTGAAGGTCTATGTGGCATATATTATTACTATAAGGTCTCTTTGGAACAGTAACATGGCATTCCAAATAGATCTTGTAGCTAATAAGTGTAGCATATATCATGAAGTTCTAAAGGTCATAAAACAATGTAGCCAACTATTGAGACAGACCACAAGATTGACAAATGACAGTAATAGGAAAAATTTGGAGCTCAAGCTTGAATATTCAATTTTAGTATTAGATCTTGTAGCTAACAAGTAAAGTATATATCATAAAGTACTAAAGGTCATAAAACAATTTAGCCATATATTGAGACAGACCACAAGATTGACAAATGACAGTAATAATAAAAATTTAGAGCTCAAGCTTGAATATTCAATTTAGGTATTAGATCTTGTAGCTAACAAGTGAAGCATATATCATAAAGTACTAAAGGTCGTAAAACAATTTAGCCATCTACTGAGACAGACCATAAGATTGACAAATGACAATAATATTAAAAATATAGAGCTGAAGCTTGAATATTCAATTTTAGTATTAGATCTTGTAGCTAACAAGTGAAGCATATATCATAAAGTACTAAAGGTCATAAAACAATTTAGCCATCTACTAAAGATCACAAAATAAATTAGCTAACTATTTAGACAGACCACAAGATAGACAAATGAGGGAGAGGCGAACGACGTCGGGAAGGAGAGGCGGCGACGTGAGGTTGAGGCAGCCAGCGTCGGGAAGGAGAGGCAGCGGCGTGAGGCTGAGAGGCCGCCGTCGGGAGGGAAAGGCGGCCAGCGTCGAGAGGGAGCGGCGGCCGGCGTCGGGAGGGAGTAGCAGCGTCGCACGCGAGAGCAAAACCTAGCGGTGGTGATGGAGACGGGGAGAGCGAGTGAGCTGAGGACTCTGCGAGAAAGTACCTATATGTAGGGAAACTATCACAGACATTTCCATAAAAGAACTGTTGTCTGTGATATGGGGATTATCACAGACGGTTCTATTTATAGAACCGTCTGTAATGTATTATCATAGACGGTTTATTCCGATAAACCGCTTGTGATAGTTCGCTGCATCTACAAATTAATCATGCGGCCATGCAATATTATGAAAAATCAAGCATAATCATAAATATAACTATTTCTTAGTTCCTGAGTCATTTACAATTACAATAGAATATAGTTCCATAATTACATATCGAGTTCCCTAATTATGATTACATTGCAACAATTTTCAAATAGGTGCTGGCTTTGTGGGATCATTTAATTATTACACTTGGCTATTTCCTTTTAAATAAAGCTCTTCACGATGATCAATACGCATATAGCTTGCTTCATCGCACTTTTCTTCCTCGAGCCTAATGCCGTCTCCGAATGGAGGCAACTCATCAAATTGATTGTACCATTCCTCATCCATAACATTCTCAACTTTGGCAATCCTTCTTTTTCCCTGAAGAACTATATGACATTTCTTATTTGCCGGGTCGGTTATATAAAATACTTGAATAACTTGCCTCGTGAGTATGAATGGTTCGTCTTCGTATCCTACACATTCGAGGTCCACGGTAGTGACACCGTACTTGTCGACCTTTACACCACGTAGGAGTTGGACCCAGCGACACCGAAATAGAGGAATCTTGAAAATTACGTAGTCAAGCTCCCAAATCTCCTCTATAAGCCCGTAGTACAAGCTTGGGCCAGCGGTACTAACGTGCCCATCATAGGCATCTATGCGGACACCTGAGTTCTGCACTGTGCTTTTCTATCCTGATCTGTTGTATAAAAAGTGTAGCCATTAATGTCGTATCCTTGTCATATCACAATTGTAAATTTTGGCCCTTTTACCAACCATTGTATTGTTTCACTTGATGACCTCCTAGTCAATCGCACCTTCAACCATTCGTTGAACTGGCGGTTGTGTTGTCTCGTGATCCAAACTTCTGACTGACCAGCATTCTCTTGGCGTAGCATGTTTTGTGCTCTTCAATATATGGGGTCACTTCAGTCATGTGTTGTAAAATCGTGAAATAGGCTTGAGCATACATATTTTGATCCGGAGTTATTGCTTTCCTTCCGATAGTCCCGATACCCTCTAGCCTCCCCTCGTGACGAGATAGAGGTACACATATCGGCTTGACCTGAGCCATGTACCCGATACAGAATTCAATGACCTCTTCTATTGTATAACCTTCAATGATGTTACCCTCCGGTCGAAATCGATTGCGTACATAGAACTTGAGAATTTCCATGTACCTCTCGAATGGGTACATATGACGAAGAAACACGGGGTTGCATATCTTTATCTCTTTCATAAGGTGGACAATGAGATGAACCATGATACCAAAAAATGATGGAGGGAAATACATCTCTAGATGACATAGAGTTGTCACCACATCGGTCTGCAGAGCATCTAGTCCATCGGGATCAATGACCTTCTTAGCAATTGCGTTAAAGAAATAACATAGCCTTGTGATTGTCACTCGAACCTTTTTTGGCAAAATACTTCTAATTGCAACAGGTAGCATTTGTGTCATTAGCACATAGCAGTCATGAGACTTCATGCCAATTAATTTCAAATGTTCCATGGAAATAAGTTTCTTCATGTTGGTGGAGTGACCGGACGAAACTTTCACACCATGTAAGGACTGGCACAGTTGAGTTCTTTCGGACTTAGACGGAGTGTAGCAAGTTAGGGGAAGGTACGTCCGGCCTTTATCGGTCTCCATCGGTGCTAACTCGGTTCTGATGTTCATGGCGACTAAGTCACGTCTTGCATTGACACCATCCTTTGTTTTATCAAGAATGTTCAGTAAGAGACTAATCAAACTGTCACATGCATTCTTCTCTACGTGCATGACATCGATGCAATTGCGAACTTCTAAGTGCTCCTAATAAAGCAAGTCTCAAAATATTGACATCTTCTTCCACATGTTTTTCCGACAGGTCCTCAACTTATGTCCCTTTCCAAACATAACGTCGATATCCTTGACCATATCATACACCTCTTTCCCGCTAAAAGGCCTTGGTACTGAGTCATCCTTTTTTCGTCAAATTGTTTCTTCATCTTGCAGTATGGGTGATACTTTGGAAGGAACCTACGGTGACACATGTACATAGTTTTTCGCGAGTTGTTCAACCACACACTCTCGGTATAATATGCTTTGGCTCTTTTTTTACTCAATCCTGACTGGTTACCAAGGGCAGGAAAATCATTAATGGTGCAGAACAACATGGTGCGTAGAGTGAAGTTCTCTCGTTTGTCCGCATCCTATACATGTACCCTTTCGTTCCACAGTATTGTAAGGTCTTCCACCAATAGTTCTAGGTACACATCAATATCGTTCCTAGGTTGCTTCGGCCCTTCGATAACTAGTGACATCAAAATATACTTCCGCTTCATGCACAGCCAAGGAGGAATGTTGTACATGCACAGAGTCACGGGCCAAGTGCTATGTCGGCTGCTCATGTTACCAAAAGGATTTATTCCATCTGTACTCAACCCAAATCTTATATTCCTCGGTTCCACACCAAAATCTTATATTCCTCGGTTCCACACCAAAATCTACAAAGATCCTATCGATGTTCCTCCACTGGGCAGAATCAGCAACGTGTCTTATCATTCCGTCTTTCTTATGCTGCTCCCAGTGCCAACACATCAATCTTGCATCCTTGCGGTTTGTAAATAAACGCTTCAAACGGAGAATTACAGGAAGATACCACAACACCTTAGCAGGATGTCATTGCTTCACCTCGATGCCCTTCCCATCATTGGAGTCATTTTTACGCTTGTATCGGGATGCTTTGCACACCGAATAAACATTTAAGCTAGCATACTCTTTACGGTACAGGATACAATCATTCGAACATATATGTATTATTTGTACTTCCATTCCCAATGGCCAAAGAATCTTTTTGGCTTGGTAGGTGGTTCTCGGCAACACATTTTTCTTTGGAAGCATGTCCACTAGGAAACCTAACAATGCTGTGAAACTCTTGTCAGACCAACCATTGCTTGCCTTCAATTTTAGCAGTTCTAGAACTGATGACAACCTCGTGTATTGCGGCTTGCAGCCCGGGAACAAAGATTTCTCCGAGTCCTCTATCAAGCCCTCGAATTTACCAAACTCTCTCGCACTATAGTTCCCTTCTGCATCACATAGCATCTGATCCAGATTATCATCCTATGACCTATCCTCATGATCGAAAGCACAGTCCAGAACCGGCATATCGTTGTCTCTCTCGACTATGTTATAACTACCTTTTGATGTACTCTTCTCTTCACCGTGACTGGTCCAACATTGTACCCCTTTCTGAAACCCCTTCGAATCAAATGAGTTTCGATTTACGCTGAATTGCTAAACATCTTTAGATTATCATAATCAATGCATGGACAATACATATATTACATCCCCTTCTTCAACATATCCAGCTCGGCCTCTCTTCTAAAAGCACACACACCATTAATGTACTCTTCACTCACACGGTTCTCAAGGTACAGCCAGCTTCGATCCATCTACGCTACACATGTAACAAATGAGTGTAAAAATGATTATTAGCGCTACTTTATATATAGCAAATCAGACTAGCAATACTTACACATGTGACATGCGTCATTTTTACATATATTTAGCCATTATTTTACCCTCATATTTTCCATATTTTAGAACCATTTATCATCATTTACATGCTTTCCTATAATTAATTGCTCGAAATGGACCATTTTACATTTTCTTGTGCTTTTCCGTAGGCCGACGCGATCGAGGCGTATAAACCACAAATCTGGACTTTTGGGACTGCTCCGTAAAGATGTGCGCGTCGTCACGGATGCGTAGGATCAAACCGCGATGAAATCGGACTTCCGGAGGGCCAGAACAGAAGAAAGTAAAGGGAGAAGGACCTCATTGTAAATACCAAAAAGCCGGAGGACTAAATCGCAAAAGTGCCGAATTCCCCATCCGGCCTCATAACCCTAGCCGCCGCCGCACGTGGGAGAACCGAGCCCGGCGCTTCTTTCTTCATTGGCCCCCTTCTGCTCTCCTCCCCCATTCTCTTCTTGGTAGCCGGCGAGGCTGGCCAGACCACGGCGTTGCCCTCTACTCCTCGGCCACCACCGCATCTCTCTGCTGCTCCTCCAAACCATCCCCATCTCCTCCATTAGCCCCGCCACTACCTTGCTTCCACCGGTCTTGCGCCTTAGCTCTTCCTCTCCCTTTGCGCCTCTCCTCCGATCCGCTTCCTCTGGGACGCCACTGCTTCTCTTCTCCGCCCGACCCCGCCTCTCCTTCTCCTCCTCCTTCTCCACATCCGACTCGCCGCCATCGTCTCCACCATACCTTCTCCGCCTCTCTCCACCGCCAGCACCGTCTCCACCGTCGCCACCTCTCCCGCCTCCCTTCTCGGTTCGCCACCACGCCACCTCGGCGCGCCGCCATCACCGCTTCCTTCTTCTTGGAGACCGCCGTCGTCCTTCTCCTCTTGCCCCACCTCGGCGCCGCTCTTGACTACTTCTCCTTCGCCGCCCCCCCTGCATGCCCTCTTCACCGACCGCGACCCCGTCTTCCTCCATCAGTGCCGCCTCCCAGATTGGCGCCACCGACACTCTCCTCTGCTCTGCTTCCCCTACTGCTGCTCTGCTGCTCGGTTCATCTCCAGATCCTCTCCCTTTATCTTCTTGCTGTTCTCAATTACTGTTCTGCTGAATTACTGTTAGTGCTTGTTAATTGCTATTGCACAGTGGATATTAATTGTGATCTGTGACTGTGATGCATGAGATTAGTACCCTGTTCTGTTAAATTGATGAGTTATGCACTGTGATGATGAATTGAGGAATGTTTTCTGAGAACCGTGATTGTGCATGTGCTCACTGAGATGATGTATTGTGCTTGGTTAATTTGTCCAGAACTGCTAAGTTCCAGTAGTGTAAAATCAATGCCTACAATTTGTCATCTGTGTTGATCTTGCGATCTTTATGCTAGTTAATTTTGATGTTAGTAATTTGCATTAGTAATTGTCTTTTATAATCTATGCTTAGGTCTGTCAGTTGTGATATGTGTTAGTTGTCAATGTTAGTAGCTGTGTTCGTTTGTGTTGCGAGATTTAGCTAGCCAAAACCGTTCCTTCACGTTCTTGTCTCTATTTCCTTCTTGCTTCAAGATTCCTCTTTTCTCCTTTCTACGATCATCGATAGTTAGAGTCTTGCGAATGTTTGTCGTAGTCTGTTGTGTTGTCGTGTCGTCGTCGTTTAGTTAGCTGTCGATCGTTTCCTCTCTCTTTCTCTCTCGACTCCCTCCGTTCTTCTCGACTTTCTCCTGCTGTCTCGCGGTCGGTAGTTAGTTATATCGTCGATCGGTAGTCGTTATAGTTCGTGTGTCATTTGTGTCGTCGTCTTTCGATTGTCTAGTTCATTCGTCGTTTAGTTAGTGCTAGTTAGAGTTCGTTGAGTAGTTTAGTTCTCCTCCGTTTTGTTTGACCTAGCTTTAGCTGAGCACCGATAGCCTAAGTCTAGTCCCTGTGGAGAACACGACACTCGCCGCTATTTCGATGGCAACCCGTTCACTTGGGTGTGCTAGTTTAGCACGATTAAGAAATTGGCGCCGTTGCCGGGGATTAGCTTTGAGCGACAGTGTTAGGCTATAGACTAGGTCGTTTGTTTTCTTTTGCTTGTTTTGTGTTTGCGCTTACTTGTCTTTCATATCGTCATTGTCTATATTTGTGATGTATTGCTACCCTCCTAACACATTCCCTAGTCATTTCTTTCTCTAGTGTCTTTTAGTATCCATTCTCGTAGGTTGATCCATATAGTTACTTATTGAGGCTATGGCTTGCTATTATGATTCTCATGGTTTTATGAGCACTCCTACTTATGATACTCTTCAAGAACAGGTAAATCTATTGTCTCGTCAGTTAGAGTGTTATGCTTTAGAGCGGGGAGTTGAGTTAGAGAGCGGGCATGATCAGTACGGTTCTTTATCAGGCGCCTACTCTCCAGTTGTTCCTATATGCCAGACTTGTGGTATTCAGGGCCATTCACCCGCTGAGTGCCAGCGTGGTTATTTGTCCACTCCAGAGTGTTATGGGATGAGTTTTGCTCAGCCGAGTAGGCCATACCCTGACACTTATCACCTCGGATGGCCTGAGCACTCGAGTCTGCCATATGGAAACAACAACCCTGATATCTCATCATTTGCTTCTAGTACACCATTGCAGGGTTTTAGATATGGAGATCAGGATATTTCTCATTGGTCACATCAACACTATCCTGTACCTCAGCATCAGACTCCTACTCCTGAGCTTGATCAGATGTCTAGATTTGAGGAGAGGATATCTAGGATGATAGGAGATTTCGAGTAGGATGAGTAGTGACTTAGCATTGGATCCGACACCTCACACTGCAGCAGTTCACCTGTTCCTTCACCGAGCAGTTCACGCTCCTATGTCCGAGTCTTTAGAGCGGTCTCATGAGCCACCTCCTTCACATGAAGATCGGTGCCCGACTTGATGCATTATGCAAGGAATTCATGACTGTGCCTCCTGGTTGTGATCGTGCGATGGCGATTCAGGACGAGATTGAGGCTATTATGAGCACCAGTTCTATTTGTGTGGATAGTTTTACCGTTTCACAGCCTACCATTAGCACCACAGAGATAGTTCTGGATAGAGATGAGTGTCAGCCTACCAGTCTTACACCTGATCTTGCTAGTGAGGGCCTGTTGATGGAGACACTTCAGATACACTTAGAGGCACCTCGATTGATTCTTCGCCTATTGACTCGATGATCCTTATGTTGACATTGAGCCAGATGATGAGGACTTAGCTCTTGATGATGATTGTTTCACTATGGATATGCTTTTGAGTTCTGAGGTTCCACATCTTGATGAGGGGGCTGCTTCCGATGTTGAGGAGGAGCACATTTCTATTGATCCACCACCTGCTACTTCCTTCGTCGACATCGCCCCTCTGGAGGTTTCTACTACCGTACATTCTACTTCTCCTACACTTCAAGTAGTTTGGAAACTTTTCCCCGACCAGCTCAAGTTTGATTTCCTCCGCTCAGACGAGACATACTCTATTACTGATTGTGCTCATCTCACTTATAGTCTTCATGATGTACTTTATCGATATACCTATATGATTGGATATTCTATTGATGACTTAGAGGGTGTCAACCCTATCACACATACTTGCCATATCTGTGAGGTTGTTTGCAGGTTTATGCTTTTGTACCATCGACTACGGGACATAGTTCGAGTCGATATTCCTTGGGATCCAGGTGGATTTCGAGGCATGCTGCTTCATGAGGAGGGCGGACATGTGCCTTTTCCGTGTCCCGTCCTTGGCCCTCCTCCCGCTACATCCAAATGAGCATCTCTTTGTCTTTTTATTTCCATACCTTTTGTTAGTTTTTGTTGGTTTCTCCTCTTTTCTTTCTTTTTATTTCAGGTCCCGTGCTAGATCTTCATCCTTGTACATGCGAGAAGCTATGGGATGATTTTCTACTTCCACTACATTATATACGCCCGGTGAGCTGTTTCTAATCCCTTTAAGCACATTCTAATTCATTGCTCAATTTAAGCTTGGGGGAGGACTTGTATGTGTATGGATGACGTTCTAGCATGTTTGTATTATATTTGTGAGCATTTGAGCTTATTGTCGTGTAATTGATGATATATGGTCATTCTTATGCTTATGTTGATGATATATGACCTTTGCTATTGCTCTCATGTTATCCTTGATTATATATCTTTGCCATGTGAGTCCATGCCATGATTAATCAAGAAAGGTCATGCCGAAATTTTCTTAATTGAGCTATATTGTCACTAGTTACTTGTATGTATTAAGTCACTTGGCATCATTTTATAGAGCTTGAGCTTTGGTTATTATCCTTGATGTGCTTAGAAACCTTGTGATCCTATAGCATTTGATTCATTGCGAGTTACACATGTGTTTTAACCATTTGCGGATCGAATTGGTTCTAGTCATCGCCTCTTGAATGATTATATCTTAGATTCATGCTTTGGCATATGTTATTTTAGATATTGATACTTTGCTTGAATGTAAAATTTGTGAAAGGGGTAGTCCTATCTTGAGCCAATAACATGGTTGATTTATCTAGGTATCCATGCCTTAGGACATGTGTTACTTAGCATTAATGAAAACCGGTTAAAGATGCTTAATCAAAACTAAAAAAATAAAAAGTAAAAAAAAATTGTTATGCAATATGTGTGAAATAAGTGACTATGTCACATTGGTTCGAAAATGTGTTGAATAAGTGGCAGTTTTGCCCAAGTGAAGTGTGAGTGTGAATAAGCAGCAAAGTTTGCCCAATGGTTTGAATAAGTGGCACAAGTGCCCAATGTGTGTTCTAATTTTACTAAAAAAAATCAATCAACAAAAATTAGGTATCATGGCTCAAGTGTGGACTTTTTCATAAATATCATGCAAGTATTAGTCTCTTTGTTTCAAATAGCAAATGCCTTAGCTTGACTCTTTGATATGCTCATTCTTGATGTTATACCTAGTTCCGATGCCTTACAATTTTGGTTGGATTCATGTGATCACTTGAGTGTATTTTGACACTTTTGTGTGTAACTTGCTTTAGTTAAATGTTGTAGTTATCATTTGGCATCTTTGCTTGAATATTCATTCTCATCTTGGATGATTCTCAAAACTCGAGTTAGATAATCTCATTTTACATTGTTGTATGCCTCTTGACTATCATATGCATTTAAACTAGTCTTTTACCATAATGACTTGTTGTCCGGGTTCGATAATATCATACCATTTACTTGAGGACAAGTAAAAGTTTTAAGCTTGGGGGTATGACATGCGTCATTTTTACATATATTTAGCCATTATTTTACCCTCATATTTTCCATATTTTAGAACCATTTATCATCATTTACATGCTTTCCTATAATTAATTGCTCGAAATGGACCATTTTACATTTTCTTGTGCTTTTCCGTAGGCCGACGCGATCGAGGCGTATAAACCACAAATCTGGACTTTTGGGACTGCTCCGTAAAGATGTGCGCGTCGTCACGGATGCGTAGGATCAAACCGCGATGAAATCGGACTTCGGAGGCGAGCGAGAAGAAAGTAAAGGAGAAGGACCTCATTGTAAATACCAAAAGCGGGAGGACTAAATCGCAAAGTGCCGAATTCCCATCGGCCTCATAACCCTAGCCGCCAAGACGTGGGAGAACCGAGCCGCGCTTCTTTCTTCATTGGCCCCCTTCTGCTCTCCTCCCCCATTCTCTTCTTGGTACGGCGAGGCCGGGCTAGACCGCCGGCGTTGGCCCCTCTACTCCCTCGGCCACCACCGCATCTCTCTGCTGCTCCTCCGAAACCATCCCCCATCTCCTCCATTAGCCCCGCCACTACCTTGCTTCCACCAGTGCGCCGCCGCCTTAGCTCTTCCTCTCCCCTTTGCGCTGCCTCTCCTCCGATCCGCTTCCTCTGGGACGCCACTGCTTCTCTTCTCCGGCCGCCAGCCCCTGCCTCTCCTTCTCCTCCCTCCTTCTCCACATCCGACTCGCCGCCGCGCATCGTCTCCACCATACCTTCTCCGCCTCCTCTCCACCGCCGCACCGTCTCCACCGTGCGCCACCTCTCCCGCCTCCCTTCTCGGTTCGCCACCACGCCACCTCGGCGCCGCCGCCATCACCTGCTTCCCTTCTTCTTGGAGACCGCCGTCGTCCTTCTCCTCTTGCCCCACCTCGGCGCCGCCGCTCTTCGGCTACTTCTCCTTCGCCGCCCCCCCTGCATGCCCTCTTCACCGACCGCGACCCCGTCTTCCTCCATCAGTGCCGCCTCCCAGATTGGCGCCACCGACACTCTCCTCTGCTCTGCTTCCCCTACTGCTGCTCTGCTGCTCGGTTCATCTCGGATCCTCTCCCTTTATCTTCTTCTTTGTTCTCAATTCTTTTACTCTTTGAATTCTTGTTAGTGCTTGTTAATTGCTATTGCAGTGGATATTAATTGTGATCTGTGGATGTGATGCATGAGATTAGTACCTGCTCATTAAATTGATGAGTTATGCCTTTGTGATGATGAATTGAGGAATGTTTTCGAGAACCGTGATTGTGCATGTGCTCACCGAGATGATGTATTGTGCTTGGTTAATTTGTCCGAATCGCTAAGTTCCGATGAGTGTAAAATCAATGCCTACAATTTGTCATCGTGTTGATCTTGCGATCTTTATGCTAGTTAATTTTGATGTTAGTAATTTGCATTAGTAATTGTCTTTTATAATCTATGCTTAGGTCATCGGTTGTGATATGTGTTAGTTGTCAATGTTAGTAGTCGTGTTCGTTTGTGTTGCGAGATTTAGCTAGCAAGCAACCGTTCCTTCCGTTCTTGTCTCTATTTCCTTCTTGCTTCAAGATTCCCTCTTTTCTCCTTTCTACGGTCAGTCGATAGTTAGAGTGCGCGAATGTTTGTCGTGATCATTGTGTTGTCGTCTTGTCGTCGTTTAGTTAGTCATCGATCGTTTCCTCTCTCTTTCTCTCTCGACTCCCTCCGTTCTTCTCGACTTTCTCCTGCTGTCTCGCGGTCGGTAGTTAGTTATATCGTCGATCGGTGTCGTTATAGTTCGTGTGTCATTTGTGTCGTCGTCTTTCGATTGTCTAGTTCATTCGTCGTTTAGTTAGTGCTAGTTAGAGTTCGTTGAGTAGTTTAGTTCTCCTCCGTTTTGTTTGACCTAGCTTTAGCTGAGCACCGATAGCCTAAGTCTAGTCCCTGTGGAGAACACGACACTCGCCGCTATTTCAGTGGCAACCCGTTCACTTGCGGGTGTGCTAGTTTAGCACGATTAAGAAATTGGCGCCGTTGCCGGGGATTAGCTTTGAGCGACAGTGTTAGGCTATAGACTAGGTCGTTTGTTTTCTTTTGCTTGTTTTGTGTTTGCGCTTACTTGTCTTTCATATCGTCATTGTCTATATTTGTGATGTATTGCTACCCTCTAACACATTCCCTAGTCATTTCTTTCTCTAGTGTCTTTTAGTATCCATTCTCGTAGGTTGATCCATATAGTTACTTATTGAGGCTATGGCTTGCTATTATGATTCTCATGGTTTTATGAGCACTCCTACTTATGATACTCTTCAAAACGGTAAATCTATTGTCTCGTCGGTTAGAGTGTTATGCTTTAGGCGGGAGTTGAGTTAGAGAGCGGGCATGATCAGTACGGTTCTTTATCGTGCCTCTGCTCTCCAGTTGTTCCTATATGCCAGACTTGTGGTATTCAGGGCCATTCACCGGCTGAGTGCCAGCGTGGTTATTTGTCCACTCCAGAGTGTTATGGGATGAGTTTTGCTCGGTAGAGTAGGCCATACCGACACTTATCACCTCGGATGGCACGAGCACTCGAGTACGCCATATGGAAACAACAACCCTGATATCTCATCATTTGCTTCTAGTACACCATTGCAGGGTTTTAGATATGGAGATCAGGATATTTCTCATTGGTCACATCAGCACTATCCTGTACCTCAGCATCAGACTCCTACTCCTGAGCTTGATCAGATGTCTAGATTTGAGGAGAGGATATCTAGGATGATAGGAGATTTCGAGAGTAGGATGAGTAGTGACTTAGCATTGGATCCGACACCTCCTGCCTGCAGTTCACCTGTTCCTTCACCGAGCAGTTTACAGAGTTCCTATGTCTGAGTCTTTAGAGCAGTCTCATGAGCCACCTCCTTCACATGAAGATCAGTGCCCGACTTGATGCATTATGCAAGGAATTCATGTTGTGCCTCTGGTGGTGATCGTGCGATGGCGATTCGGGGCGAGATTGAGGCTATTATGAGCACCGTTCTATTTGTGTGGATAGTTTTACCGTTTCACAGCCTACCATTAGCACCACAGAGATAGTTCTGGATAGAGATGAGTGTCAGCCTACCAGTCTTACACCTGATCTTGCTAGTGAGGGCTGTTGATGGAGACACTTGGATACACTTAGAGGCACCTCGGTGATTCTTCGCCTATTGACTCGATGATCCTTATGTTGACATTGAGCGGATGATGAGGACTTAGCTCTTGATGATGATTGTTTCACTATGGATATGCTTTTGAGTTCGAGGTTCCACATCTTGATGAGGGGCTTAGATGTTGAGGAGGAGCACATTTCTATTGATCCACCACCGCTACTTCCTTCGTCGACATCGCCCCTCTGGAGGTTTCTACTACCGTACATTCTACTTCTCCTACACTTCAAGTAGTTTGGAAACTTTTCCCCGACCAGCTCAAGTTTGATTTCCTCCGCTCAGACGAGACATACTCTATTACTGATTGTGCTCATCTCACTTATAGTCTTCATGATGTACTTTATCGATATACCTATATGATTGGATATTCTATTGATGACTTAGAGGTGTCAACCCTATCACACATACTTGCCATATCGTGAGGTTGTTTGCGGGTTTATGCTTTTGTACCATCGACTACGGGACATAGTTGAGTCGATATTCCTTGGGATCCAGGTGGATTTCGAGGCATGCTGCTTCATGAGGAGGGCGGACATGTGCCTTTTCCGTGTCCCGTCCTTGGCCCTCCTCCCGCTACATCCAAATGAGCATCTCTTTGTCTTTTTATTTCCATACCTTTTGTTAGTTTTTGTTGGTTTCTCCTCTTTTCTTTCTTTTTATTTCAGGTCCCGTGCTAGATCTTCATCCTTGTACATGCGAGAAGCTATGGGATGATTTTCTACTTCCACTACATTATATCGCCCGGTGAGTGTTTCTAATCCCTTTAAGCACATTCTAATTCATTGCTCAATTTAAGCTTGGGGGAGGACTTGTATGTGTATGGATGACGTTCTAGCATGTTTGTATTATATTTGTGAGCATTTGAGCTTATTGTCGTGTAATTGATGATATATGGTCATTCTTATGCTTATGTTGATGATATATGACCTTTGCTATTGCTCTCATGTTATCCTTGATTATATATCTTTGCCATGTGAGTCCATGCCATGATTAATCAAGAAAGGTCATGCTTAAATTTTCTTAATTGAGCTATATTGTCACTAGTTACTTGTATGTATTAAGTCACTTGGCATCATTTTATAGAGCTTGAGCTTTGGTTATTATCCTTGATGTGCTTAGAAACCTTGTGATCCTATAGCATTTGATTCATTGCGAGTTACACATGTGTTTTAACCATTTGCGGATCGAATTGGTTCTAGTCATCGCCTCTTGAATGATTATATCTTAGATTCATGCTTTGGCATATGTTATTTTAGATATTGATACTTTGCTTGAATGTAAAATTTGTGAAAGGGGTAGTCCTATCTTGAGCCAATAACATGGTTGATTTATCTAGGTATCCATGCCTTAGGACATGTGTTACTTAGCATTAATGAAAACCGGTTAAAGATGCTTAATCAAAACTAAAAATAAAAAGTAAAAAAAAATTGTTATGCAATATGTGTGAAATAAGTGACTATGTCACATTGGTTCGAAAATGTGTTGAATAAGTGGCAGTTTTGCCCAAGTGAAGTGTGAGTGTGAATAAGCAGCAAAGTTTGCCCAATGGTTTGAATAAGTGGCACAAGTGCCCAATGTGTGTTCTAATTTTACTAAAAAATCAATCAACAAAATTAGGTATCATGGCTCAAGTGTGGACTTTTCATAAATATCATGCAAGTATTAGTCTCTTTGTTTCAAATAGCAAATGCCTTAGCTTGACTCTTTGATATGCTCATTCTTGATGTTATACCTAGTTCCGATGCCTTACAATTTTGGTTGGATTCATGTGATCACTTGAGTGTATTTTGACACTTTTGTGTGTAACTTGCTTTAGTTAAATGTTGTAGTTATCATTTGGCATCTTTGCTTGAATATTCATTCTCATCTTGGATGATTCTCAAAACTCGAGTTAGATAATCTCATTTTACATTGTTGTATGCCTCTTGACTATCATATGCATTTAAACTAGTCTTTTACCATAATGACTTGTTGTCGGGTTCGATAATATCATACCATTTACTTGAGGACAAGTAAAGTTTTAAGCTTGGGGTATGACATGCGTCATTTTTACATATATTTAGCCATTATTTTACCCTCATATTTTCCATATTTTAGAACCATTTATCATCATTTACATGCTTTCCTATAATTAATTGCTCGAAATGGACCATTTTACATTTTCTTGTGCTTTTCCGTAGGCCGACGCGATCGAGGCGTATAAACCACAAATCTGGACTTTTGGGACTGCTCCGTAAAGATGTGCGCGTCGTCACGGATGCGTAGGATCAAACCGCGATGAAATCGGACTTCGGAGGCGAGCGAGAAGAAAGTAAAGGGAGAAGGACCTCATTGTAAATACCAAAAAGCCGGAGGACTAAATCGCAAAAGTGCCGAATTCCCCATCCGGCCTCATAACCCTAGCCGCCGCCGCACGTGGGAGAACCGAGCCCGGCGCTTCTTTCTTCATTGGCCCCCTTCTGCTCTCCTCCCCCATTCTCTTCTTCGGCGCCGGCGAGGCCGGGCTAGACCGCCGGCGTTTGCCCCTCTACTCCCTCGGCCACCACCGCATCTCTCTGCTGCTCCTCCGAAACCATCCCCCCATCTCCTCCATTAGCCCCGCCACTACCTTGCTTCCACCAGTGCGCCGCCGCCTTAGCTCTTCCTCTCCCCTTTGCGCTGCCTCTCCTCCGATCCGCTTCCTCTGGGACGCCACTGCTTCTCTTCTCCGGCCGCCAGCCCCTGCCTCTCCTTCTCCTCCCTCCTTCTCCACATCCGACTCGCCGCCGCGCCATCGTCTCCACCATACCTTCTCCGCCGCCTCTCTCCACCGCGCACCGTCTCCACCGTGCGCCACCTCTCCCGCCTCCCTTCTCGGTTCGCCACCACGCCACCTCGGCGCCGCCGCCATCACCTGCTTCCCTTCTTCTTGGAGACCGCCGTCGTCCTTCTCCTCTTGCCCCACCTCGGCGCCGCCGCTCTTCGGCTACTTCTCCTTCGCCGCCCCCCCTGCATGCCCTCTTCACCGACCGCGACCCCGTCTTCCTCCATCAGTGCCGCCTCCCAGATTGGCGCCACCGACACTCTCCTCTGCTCTGCTTCCCCTACTGCTGCTCTGCTGCTCGGTTCATCTCCAGATCCTCTCCCTTTATCTTCTTGCTGTTCTCAATTACTGTTCTGCTGAATTACTGTTAGTGCTTGTTAATTGCTATTGCACAGTGGATATTAATTGTGATCTGTGACTGTGATGCATGAGATTAGTACCCTGTTCTGTTAAATTGATGAGTTATGCACTGTGATGATGAATTGAGGAATGTTTTCTGAGAACCGTGATTGTGCATGTGCTCACTGAGATGATGTATTGTGCTTGGTTAATTTGTCCAGAACTGCTAAGTTCCAGTAGTGTAAAATCAATGCCTACAATTTGTCATCTGTGTTGATCTTGCGATCTTTATGCTAGTTAATTTTGATGTTAGTAATTTGCATTAGTAATTGTCTTTTATAATCTATGCTTAGGTCTGTCAGTTGTGATATGTGTTAGTTGTCAATGTTAGTAGCTGTGTTCGTTTGTGTTGCGAGATTTAGCTAGCCGGCAACCGTTCCCTTCACGTTGCTGTCTCTATTTCCTTCTTGCTTCAAGATTCCCTCTTTTCTCCTTTCTACGGTCTGTCGATAGTTAGAGTGCGCGAATGTTTGTCGTAGTCTGTTGTGTTGTCGTGTCGTCGTCGTTTAGTTAGCTGTCGATCGTTTCCTCTCTCTTTCTCTCTCGACTCCCTCCGTTCTTCTCGACTTTCTCCTGCTGTCTCGCGGTCGGTAGTTAGTTATATTGTCGATCGGTAGTCGTTATAGTTCGTGTGTCATTTGTGTCGTCGTCTTTCGATTGTCTAGTTCATTCGTCGTTTAGTTAGTGCTAGTTAGAGTTCGTTGAGTAGTTTAGTTCTCCTCCGTTTTGTTTGACCTAGCTTTAGCTGAGCACCGATAGCCTAAGTCTAGTCCCTGTGGAGAACACGACACTCGCCGCTATTTCAGTGGCAACCCGTTCACTTGCGGGTGTGCTAGTTTAGCACGATTAACATGACATCAATCTATATATATTACGACGTAGGTAGGTAGGTAGGTAGCTAGCCACGTATTGATGGCATAATAATGTTAACCATTCGGATCAAATTGACCAAACTAACATTATCTTTGTAAACCTAGCTAGCTATAGATCTAAACAAAAATCTATCTAGCATCTCTTTCAATTACAAAAGGATGCATATAAGTTATTAAAATCAATTGAGTACTAACCTCTAATCACTAAGAAGACGACGATATGTTTTCACCCAACTCCCCCAAGCCGGCCACGCCTCGCTCAGCGCAATGAAGACATATCTGTGTCGAGATCAACCACGTACGCCTAGTATTTAATAGACATATTATCACAGACGGTTCCAACCACAAACGGTATGTGATAGTAATATATATCAGACGGCTCGTAATATGAACCGTCTGTGCTACTTATCACAAACGGGTCGTATTACGAACCGTCTGTGATATCTCATTATCACAGACGGTTCGTGATACGAACCATCTGTGATGTCTCACTTATCACAGACGGCTCGTGACACGAACCGTCTGTGATGTCTCATTTATCACAGATGGTTCATATCACGAGCCGTCTGTGAACTTTCACAGACGGTTCTTAATATGAACCGTCTGTGATATCTCTCTTATCACAGACGGTTCGAGTTAATAACCGTCTGTGAAAATATCACATACGGTTGCTAGCATAAACCGTCTGTGATAGTTTAAGCACAGACGATTTCGTATAAACCGTCTATGATGTAGTCATCTAGTATAGCCTCTTTTGTAGTAGTGAGCACTGATGTTCTAGTGCCTGAATTGCCTCGTGCTTATTAGCTAGTTGTTGCTGGTGTTGTGCGAGAGAGTAGTCGGTGTGTTGTTGTGGTGCTAGTTTTGGCGTTTGCCACTAGCCTGTTGTAAGTGGTATTTTCTTATGTGTTTACAGCGGAGACTCTTCACTGCGTGTGGTGTATCCTCTTTGGGACGGTATTTATATTCTCTTCTTCTTTGAATGAATAGTGGAGCTCCTGCCCTTGGTTCAAAAAAAAAAAAAGAAGTTGGAGCTACCAGATGACAGGTGATGCCAGTCGTAGGCACCAGGCGGTGGTGTGATATTCTAACCCAAGATGAATTAAGCCCTGTGGCCCATATGTGTATGCGCATTAGTGCATGAGAGTTTAATCCCACCTTACTTATCAAGGTTAGGCATGACCAACATATAAAGCCAAAGTGTCCAAAGCAATCAACCATGGATTAACCATTTTGTATAAGTAGATTAAGAAAAATACAAATGAGTGGTTGTGTGCGTGTGATCTTTTCGGCGTGTGAGTAGGTTAGGTCTCAAACGATTTGGATCCTGGTTAAAGGTGGCGTCCACCTTCAGTGGCTGGCAGCACCTCGTTAGGGTCCTGGCACAGGAATTTTTGGGCAATTAGTTAAGGTGAAAATGTGTTCAATATAGAATAGGAAAAATCATGCACCTAGTAGGTGGACAACCGCTATTTTTACCCTCACATGTTGATCAATTCTTTATCTAGGGGACGTATGAGGTGTAAATCCGTATTCATATGCAGACATATATATGTTGATCAATTCTTTATCTAGGGGACGTATGAGGTGTAAACCCGTATTCATATGTAGACATATATATAAACTTCTATGTGAGTGGGTTCTTTTAGGTTATCATATCTTTTGAATTCTTGGCTATTCATAAAAGAGAGTACGGAAAGAGACACTTACGTGTGATTTTAGCTGATATAGATGACTTTGGTATAATGTTTACTACAATTGATTTGTAGACTCCGGTTTCAAAAGATACACCATTTAAAAACTAGTTACTGTAGTATAAACCAGAAATCAGAACCAACAAACCTAAAAGAACCTAAGTACCTAACCGTGGTATGTTGGACGAACAGGGATGGATGGTGCTTAGATCATGAGGACGGATCCCTCACAAACAATTGTCTAGTGAGAGGTATTTCTATATTTTTCTCAATAATGATTTGTGTAATTTTTAAAGTATGCTGAATGGTGAATAGATGTTACTTAGCTCCTAAGATACAGGGGTTCTTAAAAATTTTGTACATTCGTGTGATCCTAAAGTCTCCTATATCTCTTATCCATCCCTCTCTCATCTAGTGGTCCATACGAAAAGTTTTCACATTTACATCTAAAAATGATGCACCTGATGGGCGCCCTCCTGACCTCCACTGGGTCTCTATCTAGCCACACTCCTAGAAGTTTACCCCCACATCACGTGAACTGCACATGAATGGAGAGATTCTAAGAGGAGACCAGAGTGCTCCACTTAAATTGTCTATGTGGGCCCTACAAATTATTATTCTTGCAAGCAATACAATACGTTGAATGCTAGTAGTCGATTAAACTATTACTATTGTGCAACTGTAGATCACGGCGGTCACCCCGTCCCTTTGGCGACCAATATCATCCTCTTCATGTGGTTTTTTTTTGCTGTTCCTGATAATCTATGACTACGGTCCATGTTTTTTTATCCTAACACGAGTATTTATGTGAATAAATTAAATATTGATAAGCTGCTTCAAAAAAGTTATCCCAATAAACTGATTCAAAAAGATAGCAAAGAAACTATTCTTTTATTTATTCGAGAAAAGCCACAAGCAAAGGAGACATCAACTCTGGGCGATGAACAAGGTTGTTAAAATCTCAGTTCTGTCATACCATCCTAAAATTTTCCGATCTAAGATTGATTAGACAGATCTGATTTTATGGTAGAATCTTAATATTCTTACGATTCTACCCAAATTTTTGTAGGATCATGATTAAAATTTTCATACGATCCTACTCGATTCTATTGTTTTATTATAAATAATTACTTGTATATTTCATTTTAATTGAAAATTTTAACTTTTACCTCTTTATGTTCACTATAATCATCATAAAATAACACATGATCTTACCTTTATTATACAATTTGTAAAGAAAAGTTCAAAAGATACATTTTTAAAAATACTATAGTGTTATAATACACTATAGATTTTTTAAAATGTTTCTTTGCTAGAATCAAGTAAGATCTTAGATTCTACATTATCCTACGATTTATGATGCTACCAAAGAACTCTGATCCAATTCAGGATCACGATTCTAACAACCTTAGCGATGAATGCTGAGACCGTGGTCGGCATGGCCATGCCCATTATGTCTTCTAAACATTCAGTGACACGTGTGATTTGTATACCTTTTTGGGTCCAACTCAGTCCTGGGCCTATGGCTTAGACTAGAGTTGTATTCTTTTCAGCAATGGTTAATGGTTTATGGGTGTCTTCTTAAAAAAGAGTCAATGGGTCATCGAATTCGAACATGGCTTTGTAATTGGCTAAACCGGGTAGGACACTTTCTATTATCTTGGCCCAGTCAGCTAGCTACAATATGGCCCATGCCTTATACTCCAGCCTTGATTGAGAAACTATATAATCAGTATTACAACAAATGGGAGGTGAATAGTGCCTTTAAATTTTTTTCCTAAGTATTTATCAATTCTTTACTCCAATAGCTATGAGAAGCTATGAAAATTGAGAACACAATATTCTGAAAAATATCGGTGCTACAACAATTTCATCCCGTGAATAGTGCAAGAACAGCCTAGCTCTAGAGACAATCATGGGTGAAGAAACTCCTCTAATGAACTTCAAAGCGCACACTCTTTCCTTCCTCTCAACCTTAGCTCTACGGAAGCAGAACTCAACTATCTGATCATTCTTCTTGTAGAAGGTGCAATGGTACTTGACCTTTTGGGGGTCTAACCTGCTGAAATAGAAGCACATGTCTTGCTAGAAGGGGTTTGAGCAAAACCTGCAGACCTAAAGATAGTCTTAGAAAGCTCACGGGGTTCTACCTCATACTTACCACTCTCAACAATTCTCATAAGTTTAGGTGGGTGGTTCTTGAAATACTCTAGTGAATCAAATTGTAGATCTCTATTCTTTACATTCACCTTAGATTGGTCAAGGATCACATTCAATCTCTTCTTCGCACTAGATAATCACTCAAGGGTCTTTTTTAGGTGGTCATTCTCTTGGGCTAGGTTATCACATATGGCACACTCATTTCGTTTTGGTGGCCATAACATATCTTTCTTTATGAACAGCTACCCCAAACTTTAAATCCTCACAAGACACATATGGTGAATTTCTAACCCTTGCCAACTGCTCCTTATACTTGACTCTAAAAGCCTTATGCATCTTATCTAAATTAGTCTCAATTTTAGCACAAAATGCATAAGGAATAGAATCAATTACTTTCTTAGATGCAATTATATATATGTATTTTTCAATTTTAGATTTCTCCTATAGTATTTTGTTAAGAGCATCAATCTCAATTATGAGTTTAGGACAATTTTCACATGATTCAGTCCTAGAATGAAGAAGCATTTCAGTCTTTTTTGTTTTAATTTTGCTATCCTCACAATAAGAGTAAGTATAATCGGTATTTAAATTTATACAGTTTCTTAGTAGCACTGTCCAATTTCATTTCAAGAAAAGCACAATTTGAACATGATAAAAGAATAGCATCTAAAGTAATCACATCTAAAGCAATAACATCCAAACAATCATGATCGCTACTCGACTTGAGAGAATCTAGTTCATCTAAAGCATCTTTAAGCCGGCTAGCAACAGAGAAATATGCAATTTTCATATTAGCCATTTCATCATGCAAGGACAATCAACATTCCCAATTATCATCAAGATTAATAGATTTGATCCTAACATATTCTAGGTTCAAGGTATCAATCATAATGTTCTAATTCCTAATCATTTTGACTTGTTTCTTTAATTTCTATTCAGTAGTAACGAGAGCGTGTTTCATTGCTTTGGGGGAGTAACGTACCTCGTCGAAATCGTTGTAGGGCCCGTCATCATTGAAGGAGTTGACGTTGTTGCTATCATTGGCCATAAAGCACACACCAGTGAACTCATGGGCCTTCTTCTTGCTATGGGAGTCATCCTACAACCCTGAGTCCACATCGCTTATGTCAACATTCTCAATAGTGGAAAAGACCCAGTTGACGAACTTTCGGCAGTTGGGCTTCTTGTCCTTCGTGTCTCGAGCTTGAGGACGCCTCTGGACGTCACTATCCTCATTGCCCTTCAGCTTGGGATACTTAGCTCGAATGTGGTTTGGCTCACCACACTCAGAGCAAGTGATAGGGCCACCTCTGCTTTTGTTCCTCACTTTGTTGTAGGCTCTTGTGAATTTTATGGATAGGAGGGCTAAGTCATCCTTAGGTAGCTTCTCTAGCTGCTCATCGTTCAAGGAGTGCAAGACGGATAATAGAAATTCAGATGAGCTGAAATCCAAGGAATTGGAAGAGCTACTTTGAGAAGGCCAACCACTAGTGACATCGACTTTGTTTTGGGGAGAAGTGGGATGAAATCAATCTTATACGTCTTCAACCTTGAGTAGAGCTTATCCATTATAAGATCACTCATAACAGTGTAGTCATTGATAGAAGTGACCCTCATCCCCCAAACTCTCACATCAAGTGCACCCAAGAGCTGGTGTGCATTCTCCGACTCAGAAAACGCCAGACCAACAACACGCGGATCATGGATGATCTTAGAAAACTTTTCACACAACTCATCCAAAGATTCATCAAGCCTTTGCTTGATCTTTGAGTACTCTTCCTAAAGTTAGTTTTGTCTCACTTCCTTGATCGTGGTAGAGCCCTCATGGTAGTCAGCGAGAGTCTTCTAGATCTCATAAGTAGACCTCAAATGAGAGACACACTCAAATCCACATGGACTAAGCCCTTGAATCAAGAAATTTCTAGCTTTGCTATTTGCCTCCACGTCAGGTGTGATCACATCATAATTGGCCACACTGTATAAGGACCCATAACATTAAGCCAAATTGACTGCCCTTGAGTCTCAATATAGGCATGCATACGAGCCTTCCAATAAGAGAATCGACTCCATCGAAAATGGGTGATTTGGTAAAATATTTATTTGATGCCATGCCTCCCAAGTCCATTTAATATCCATGATAAGAGCTAACTGGGATCTAATACCACTTGTAGAACCAGCATGACAACAGGGCTGAGGTGAATAGTGCCATCAATTTTTTCCTAAGTATTCACTAGTTCTACACTCCAATACCTATGAGAAGCTATAAAGATCAAGAATATAAATTTTTGAAAAATATCAGTGCTACAGTCATTTCAGCCTGTGAACAGTGCAAAAACAGCAACAATTCAAATCCAAAAATCTATCTAACTTTTGATCCATAGATCCAAAAGATTTAAAACTTGAACCAGTGCTATATCATGACCTTAAGAACTTATCAAAACCAAAAAACTTAAAAGAATTGGGATCTTTTAGTTCATGAAGCTCCATTGCATGAAAACCGGTCCAAAATCTAAAATTGAACTAACACTCAAACCAAAACTCCAAATCACTTAAAATTTGTATGCACCTTCTCTAGAATGTTAGGAACCTAGTCCAATTAATGATCAAGAAAATCGTTACAAAAGTTCTAACTTTTCTTCCGTTTGAAGGAAGATTGCACTAAAAACGTGTTAAAAACAAAAACGGTGAACATGATTTGCTCGTGAGTGAATGTTGCCTAAGATAGATTTAGATGTATTCCCACATGTCACAGTAAGTTAGAACACAAAAAAAATCACGTAGAACCAGCTGGATCAAGAAATCACTTGGAGAGGCCAAAAAGAGCAAAAATCGGATTTCTTCATTAACTTGCCATATAAGTGACTAGATGGGCGGAGATAGATTTTGAGAGGTTATCTCCATCTCTTATATATTTTTGGCACAACCAAATGAAGACGAAAAACCAACCAAATGAAGAGCAAATTAATCAACACAAGAGACATTCATAGAGATAAACAAAGATTAATGTATTGCTACTTGAGGATAAAGGTTTTATAGCCACTCTACCGGGGAACAAGAAAGCACACCACAACACTCAATTTCTCTCAAACCCTAACCCTATAACTCATGAACACTTAGTATCAAGAGAGGATGATTAACCCAAGTTTTCATCCCAACCCGTTAAATAGATGGACTAGCTGGCCCTATCAAACCTTTAGTGGATACTATCTACTTAGCACATATGGAAAAAACCCGACAATCCCGCACACAAGGGTTTCAACTCACACACTACACCTTATGCATGTTCTTCAAAGCGTATAAGCCCGAATCCGCTAAGTCCTTAGTCTTGATCCACCTTGATATTCTCAGCTTCTCCTTCACCTAAACCGCTCTCCCAAATGCCGCCAAGCGCCGTAGTTTTGCCTCAAGGTAGCTTTTAATATTTTAGTCAAACTACCAAAATACCCTTTCTTAACCCGATCTTCATCTTACATTGCAAGCAATCGTTATACTTGCAACGTATAGGTGCACCACTAACTTGTCATGTGTCGGTAAGGCTATCATGTTTCTGTTCCTCTGGACCACGTCTCACTTGGGCCAAGCAAGCCACATGGTGAAACCCGTCACTCGAACATCCCTTCAATGTTTTCCATCTTCCTTGTGGTATGCTTGAGCTCATCCATTTCACCCGGTATCCTTAATCGTTCTGGGCCTCAGCTCCTTCATGAGCGTAACCCCAATCTTCGCTGTTAACTATGGTTGACTCCAAACAACCAAACACATTCAAAGATAAATAAATCATTTTTGGGCACAAGTCTCTCATAACTTGACCCACATTAGCAATAATATGTCTCATGCAACCTATAACCACTGACTTAGATCACCAAATCATCACATGACCTAAATTCCTTAAAATCATCCATTTTTGCAAGCTATCCAAAAAATCTACAAATTCTAAATTTTTAGTGCTCCAAAATGACAATGGTTTGTCACAACAAATCCATGGACCTTCTCTTATGGTCCTTCAATCTCCCCCTTGGTGAACCTATTGGCAATTTCTCAAAAATACAAGTAGGTGCTGGTTTTAGAATTTAGAGAGGAAATATTACAAATAAAGTTTAAAATGGTCATAAAAGGATTGCAAAGTCTAAAAATGACTATATGAGGCAGAAATAGATTAAACCTACTAAAATGGCAAGTTTTTCACAAAAAACTTTAAATCCACCACTGGTTGCCGCTGTCGCCGGACTTGTTGGATCATGTATCTATATATAAGGAAAGCGTAATGACATTTGTCGGTATGACATGAATGTTGAACTTCATTGTATAGTACACTTACGATGTCCAGCATCGTAGAAGTGAGGCGTCAAGTTCTTCGAGATTGAATAGTAATAATAAGTCTTCGAATGCCACGACGAAGTAGCCCGAGTCGTGGAGGAAATACGCCTCCATATATTTCACAGTGAATCCACTCTGCCGGTTTGGCTTCATGTTGGACCTTTGTATGTACCAGGTATGCAATGTCAGTTTAATTAGGGTATATACTCATCTATAACAATTCAAATGAAATGTATATGTTTGAAAAAAATAATCAAATTTAAAGTTTTGAACGAATTTAGATCACATACTTTGCTGATTTATATATATAATCAACATATACCTACAATCAAACTATCATAAAAAAGGCAACTACAATTCGAAATTTAGTTCAAACTTGATTGAACTAGTTAAACTTGATATTCAAGAAATTTTAAAATTTTTCACACATGATATATATTTATTTTAGACTATAATGTCCGGCACCAAGGAGTACTCGTTATTTTACTATATATATATATATATATATATATATATATATATATATATATATATATGTATGTATGTATGTATGTATGTATGTATGTATGTATGTGTATGTATGTGTATGTGTATGTGTATGTATGTGTATGTGTGTGTGTGTATGTGTGTGTATGTATGTGTGTGTGTGTGTGTATATATATATATATATCTCACTCTATTCCTCTCTCCATTCACTCTAAGCCATCCTCTACCTTCATCGTAGCGACCAGATCCACAGTCGTTGCACAGGTCCCACGTTTGGTATCGAGCCATCTGAGGCCTTGGCTCCCAAGCCATCTCCTCCGAAGGGGGGGAGAGGGGTGCGGTAGTGGCAAGTAGTCGAGGAGATCCCGGTTGGTGTGGCGGTACGCTGAGTCGCGTATATCCCGAAACCCTGAGCAGGTGAGCGTGAAGTCGCGTGGCCCGATAAGTCGTCAAGAGAGCGCAGTAAGTGGCAGAAATCGTTGTCTGCGTAAGCTTGTAAGGGGCATAGGTCGATTGTAATTAATTGTTCTACCCTGCCGTTGTCTGGAAACCGTCTATCCAAAAGGTTGATCTTTATTGTGGGATTTTCCCTGCCGTTGACTAGAAGACTACCTATCCAATCTCCTTTATCTTCGTATAAGATGTCTTGGTTAGCCAGGTCTCTTGGTGTAACTGACCGTCTGTAAGCCTCTGGCAGTAGTGATAGGTCTATCAAAACGATGTCGGTTAAGAATGCTTCATCTGTTTGCTTTGAGGATATAGAGCAAAGTATGCAAATTGGAAAGTATCTAAGGTAAATATTAGAGATATATATCATAAAGACACGTTTTCTCTTTGTTCTGATTATTATATTAAAACTATAGAAAAAACTCTTCCTCTTAGTTCTTTGCATGAAACTCTGCATCTTCTTTCTGAAAAAGAAATCAATCATATAAAATCAAAACAACAATATCATTATCTACATTTTGATTTAGTCCAAGTGGCTATCAGGTCTTTAACTAGAAAAGGTTTAAATATTTCTGTGTTGGCTTGTCTAAGAGATTGCAGAAATAAAAGATTTAAGGACTCTTTGCTAGGAATGGTTGAAGCCAGTCTTAGTAATGGCCCTGTGTTCTTTAACACTTTCCCATACTTTTCTGTATCTCTGTCAGACTTAAATCTCCATAAGGTTCTAACCTTGAGCTTACAAACATCTGACTTTGATCTTGAACCTGGAAGTGAAAACATTTCAGTAACATATAGAATTTATTACAAAGCCATGACCACGTTAGCTCCATGTGCAAAATAGAATACACCCAAAGGTCTAACCACACTCCTTCAACCCAATCCTAGAAATCATACTATCACCCCAAAACCTTGAAGTGGGATGAGATAACACTTCCTGAGAAGTGGACTCTCCTACAAGTGGTTGAACCAAAAGCCACTCAACAAAATGAAGTAGAATCTCCGGCCGAAACACCAGATGGAGATGTTGAAATAACATTCTCCTAAAAAAGAATAGTTTTCCTTCAGTCACGACCCTCTGTTAGCCTAGACAACAGACCACAGTTAAAACCAAATAATATTGTCTATGCAACATATGAGGATAAGGATAATCAGTATGAACCCTCAATCTCAGATTTTGAGATCAATGTTATAGAGGAAGTAGAAGAAGATCATGAGTTTGAAATCGATAAGGATCTCCTTAAAAGAAATCTTGATCTTTCTGAAAATAAAGTTAAATGTGAAAGATATTACAAAAATGTAGACAATCCTTATATTCAAAAAATAAGAGAAATTTGGTACAAAGAAATGAAAGAACAAAAAAGACATATTTACTTTTTTGACTGGTATGAAAATAGCCAGATCATACATCTGGAAGAATTCTTCAAGCCAAAAAGTAAATCTAAAACCAAAACTAAAACTAAGCCAAAATCAGATCTAGATGAGTTAAAGTCTGAGTTAGACAAACTAAGATCTGAAATAAATATGTTAAAATCCGATCGAAGGTCTAAAAAAGATAATATGAAATTTGATCAAAAGAATTTAAGGTCTGATGACTTAAGTGTCATCAAAAAGGTCTCAAAAGAATGGAAGACCTCTGGTGGAAAGATTGAAGAATCTGTCCATCCTCCCTTCGAATCTATCCAACTTCCAAGTAATGTCCAAGGTGAAAGCTCCAAAGCATCTCCAGTAAAAAATATTTCCAAAAGCACTTATGGTGATCCTATAAAAGTAGAACACATATGACATCTAGTGGAGCAACAAAACTTTGCAAACATATCTTTACATTCTCTTGGACAGCAAACGGATCGCATCGAGAGTATTCTCCTTGAAGGCTCCAAGTCAGGCAAGACTGAGGTAAAAGTAAATTATCCCTTTAAATCTCAATTTGAATCATCTAGTACTCAGTCTATCATTCCTTTGTTTACCCCACAATTAATGAGTCCTAATATAAAACTTGGGAAACAAAAGGCAATAGGAGCATCCGCCTCTACAGATTTGGTTGGTGAGTTAGCCAATAAATTAAACAACTTAAAGGTAAACAAAAATATTAATCAAATCTCCGACGGAGAAAACAATGATATGATCAATAAGATCTTTAAACTTATTACTAATACTGCTAGGACAAGGAATTATTATCCTAGACCAACTTATGCTGATCTTAAATTGGAAGAAAGATCACAAATTAGTAATATGACGTATTTTAATGGCAAAGAAATTGTGGAATGGAATATAGATGGATATACAGAATATCAAATATTTACCCTTTGCCATCAAATGATTATGTATGCTAATGCTTGCATAGCTAGTGGTAATCCAGAAAGAGAAGCAACCTCAATGATTGTTGTTGGATTCTCTGGTCAATTGAGAGGCTGGTGGGATCACTACATGGATGATGATCAGAAGCAAGCAATTATTGATGCAGTGAAGATAGATGAAAATGGCAATCCTATAGTTCGGGTAGATGTGCATGGAAACCCTGTCGGTAACATATCAGATGCCCTGACTACTTTAGTTTACAATATCATCTATCATTTTGCTGGAAATTATCAAGATATTTATGGAAAAAATAGAGAACAATTGATAAACCTAAGATGCAAGACTATGTCTGATTTTAGGTGGTATAAAGATACGTTCTTATCAAAATTATATACTTTACCTGATCCTAATCAAGAATTTTGGAAAGAAAAGTATATATCTGGACTACCTCCTTTATTTGCGGAAAAGGTTAGAAGCTCTTTAAGAAATGAAGGAAAGGGTAGTATAAATTATCAATGTCTAGACATAGGCAAAATCACCCAAAATATACAGTTGGTAGGTGCCGAACTGTGTAATGACCTTAAAATTAAGGATCAACTTAAGAAACAAAAGGTCATTGGGAAAAAGGAATTGGGAGAATTTTGCTATCAATTTGGATTTGAAGGTCAACATGAAAGAAAAAATAGGACAAAGTATGTCAAAAGATTTAGAAAAAATCATGTTGATAATAAGAAAAAAAGCGTACTATATTAAGAGAAAGCGTCATCGAAAACCTCTTAAAAAAGATACTCCTAAAAAAGATAACAAACCAATTGTATGCTTTAAATGTGGTTTAAAGGGTCATATAGCAAGTAATTGCTTTAAATCCAAAATCAAAAAAGAAATCCAAGCCTTGTTAGAATCAGAGTTTGAAGATATTAAAGAAAAGTTAGGAGATATCCTAAATCATATTGACAATGAATCTAGCTCTGAAAATGAAAAAAAATCAGAAGTTAATCATTGTGAAGATAGTATATGTTCTTGTTGTGAACAAGATGTTTCTGAGGACACCTCTGATGAAAATATCTTAGTCCTCACAGGCTTAGAACAATTTGTATTAGACACCTTTGATATGGTGCAAAATCCAAGAGAGAAAGAAGTTATCTTGGAAAGATTCTTATCAAGAATAAAAACCAACAAAGACAAGTTAGTAAAAGATATCCAACATAAAAAGTATTTCTCTATTGATGATGTTATTCAAAGAGTAGAGAATCATAAAAAGGCAAAGAAACAGTTGGATCTAAACAACCTACTTCAAGAGCAAAATTGTATAAAAGAAGAGCTTTGTGATCTTAAAGGAAGAATTCAGAATTTAGAAATCGCAAGAAAAGAAGAAATTAAAAGTGAGTATGAAACTCAAAGTGAATCTGAAAATGAGTATGAAGAACAAGTAATTCTTCAAAATAATCAAGAAATAGTGAGCTCCATAGAAACATATTTGGAAATCTCATATAAATTTATGGATGGATTTCACTTCAAATATAAAACTTTGATCGACTCAGGAGCTGATATGAATTGTATTTGTGAAGGAATTATTCCTTTCAAATATTTTGAGAAAACTACTCATAGAATTCATGGTGCCGATGGGAATCTTCTTAGAGTTAATTACAAAATCCCTGAGGTTCACATTTGTATCTCTGGTGTTTACATTAAGACTTCATTTCTGCTTGTTAAAAATCTAAAACAAGGAGTCATTTTGGGAACACCATTTTTATCATTAATACGTCCTTTTATTGTAACAAATGACAGTATCAAATTTGAAATTATGAACAAAGAATTATAATTAAAATTTTGTTCAATACCCGAAGAAGCACTTTTGAATCAATTCATAGAGATTGCTTCGGGAAAAGAAAATATTATCAATGAGATATCCATTGATCCAACCATAACTAACATTCAAAATGTTAGTAATATAGATATGTTGATGCTGAAGAATGCTCATCCTTTTCTCATATCTTGGTCTCAAAAAGAGAAGCAAACTATGCACAAAAATGTTTTTATCCAAACCAAGATGTTAGAGAATCATTACAAGTATGTTATAAGTCTTCATGATCATTCTATGAGTCTACTCTATAGCCATGAGAGTCAAAAACGAAAATTTGGGCAGCCATATGTCTCTCATGTTAACTTTCATGAAATGTCAAAACCTAGTAGGTTTTGTCTCCATAGAGTAGCTTATAAAATCTTATTTGGGTATGATCAAAAACACCCTCTTAACCAGCAAATTGGCATTCATGATGACTCATATCTTTACAATAGTTGCTTGTTGCTCAAACATCATTATCAAATAGTCATGGCTCATAAAAAATCTATAAAGGTATCAACTAAAAGAGTGAGATGCAGCTCAAACAAAAGGTATAATTGGCTTTACTATGTAATATCATGTTACATTCTTATCAATGTAATATCGTGTTACATCCTTGTCAAATTATTGATTGAAACAAATATGATCCATTATAACACAGGTACAAGAAATGTAATATGTGTAAAAATATTTCATGACTACCAACTAATTCAGTTAGTTGCTTTTTTGTCACAATACAGGGAAATAATGTCCCAGCAAAGATATGAATGGATCACACAGATGAGCTCCTGAAAACTACCCCAACTACGAGAGGGGAATCCTGAGCGCTTCAATCATAATTTTCCATCAACTGAATTACAACAAGGCTTGCTCAATTTACTCTGGCAAGCAAAAAATAGTAAGGACAAAACTCATGCATTACGTGGGCTGGCCTACTATTTCAATCATATGATGCCTAAAGATACAAGGGCAAGATCATAAGACTATATGTCCTCAGAAGAGGCTTCTGTATCAAGATGTCGAGATATTCTTCCCAAAAAGAAAGGAAGATCATCAAAAATATTAGATCCGGATGCGGGATCTCCTGGCAATACAAATATATTGAATCTGGATACCAGATCACAGGAATATTCAAAAATATCATATCTGAATATCAGATCATCAAAAATGAGTCTCGATATGAGATCGCAGCAATATTCAAAGGTAACAGACCTGAATAATAAGTCAGTCAGGTGACTCAAAAATATCAGATCTCTATAAGAGGTCCCCATATTGCTCAAATATATTGGATCTAGATAGTAGATCGCAAGATACTTCAAAAATATTGAGCTTGAATACAAGCTCACAAAGCAATAATTCTAGCCACAATCAAACATATGCATCCACTATATCTGCATTCCCAGCTTGCATAGATATTAGAGAACTTCTCATAGCATTTCCACAAATAAAAATCACTGCAAACTCTGATTGCATTGATACAAAACATGAGACTGCATGTAGCCACAAAAAGCAAATGAGAAAGGAAGACTGTAGCCACGAAAACAAAGTGAGAGAGTGTATAACCTCAAAGGAAAAAAGAACCCCTTAGCCATAATACTCTTATCTCCAAATTGAGCTTTAAAACCAAGCAAACACTATCCTATCTAGGACCAGATATCCAAGAATTAATTTGGAAAAAATACCAAGAGAGACAAATGAAAGTATTCTCAGACCTCCAAGAATATTTCATAGATTTATATGAGGGGAGAGAAATTAACCCTAGTATCTGAATCCATATCCATACATTTCCACTTCTCCACTTTGATGACCAAATAATTTTCCAGCCATACCACAGATATATAATATTGAGAGCAGAAATAGATCTCAAACTTTTCCAAAGTCTACAAACACGAAACCACAAAGATATTTCTCTTCAAAGTATTATAGACCAGGGTCTAGTCGCTGCTATCTATGGCACACGAAACCAGATTCTTCAATCTGACCTCGGAATTGCAGTTAAAGAAGCTTGTAAGAGATTGGCGTCCTCCAAAGGAAGATATAAACTTATCTTCTATTCTACTCCTCCAAGGTTCACGCCACCGATAAGGCCAGCAATGCATGATATTTATATTTTCAAATGATATTTCAATTTCCTTGATAGAAGAAGAAATGGTGTCTTGACCGAAGAACAAAGGGAACTCTTCTCTCAAAACACAAATCATGATAAATGGCGATGGTTCAAAGAAGCCATGGAAATTGAAGAAAGCATTCATCTTGACACTACATATCAGATGATCTTTTAGAATAAGATAATGAACATATGGTGTGGCGGAAATAATGGTTTTCTACATAAAGGTGTTGGACGTCTGACAAAACCAAATTATGGCGAAGACACTTTAATCAGAAAGGAATATCGCCAACTGCTAGATTGGTATGAATTACTCCAACCAAATGAAGACACAACTTATGCATCAATGATAATTGATGATGACAGCGAGTAACAATAATTGTTCGCCGAGGCTTCACGACAATGGTCAGGACAATTATATGAGTACTATCTACTATTGCAGAAGGAATCTGAACTATTGCAGACAAGATACAGTCTGGTCAAAAGTGTCATCATGGCGAATATTCTTCACAGAGGTCTAAAGCTTCATCATGACTCCCTGAGGTGTAAAGCGTCATCATGAAGAATAATGTTGACGGTCAAAAGCGTCATCATGTGGAATCTCTACCCATGCTTATCCCAAGGGTGGCGACCCCTATATAAAGGGCATGAAGGCAAGCTTCAAAGGCATCGCTCCACACTCGCTCCAATTGCTCACAACTCGCTCTGAGCATAAGGAAAATACTTAGGAGTAGATCACCATGTTCTAGGCATATTGCCTCTACCACCACTACCATCAAAGCCTCCACCTCCACTACCACTCCACTACTTAGTGTAAATAAGTAGTATGTATCCTAAATAAAGACTCAATCTTTGAGTTAGAGTGTGTAAGTTTGTAAAAGTTTGTAAAATATAAGTGTGGTTTGTATAACTAAAACTTGTATCTAGTTTCTGGTGTATTACACAGAAGGTTCCTCCTTCTGTTTATCAAGGTATATGAATGAACGCCAGAACGACTTTCTTCTCAGAACTCTCTTTACTTTAAGTTTGTTCATTCTATTTTAAGTTTTTACTTATGTTCTTGTTTTTCTGTTCTTTATTTATTTTCTTTATATTCTGTTGTTTACTTATGTTTTAAGTTCTATATGTTCTATACTTATGTTCTTTCTATTCTGTTCTTTAAGTTCTTTACTTAAATTCTTTATGTTCTATATTGTTACTCCTTTAAATTTATGTTCTTTCTAATTTATGTTTTATCTTTTATGTTTTAAGCTTATGTTCTATCATTCTGTATAATATATTTCAGTTCTTTGTGTGTTGCATCTGAATATGTTCTTATATCTTTTAGTTCTTTGTGTGCTGCATATGTTTTAAATTTCAGTACTTTACTATTCATGTTTATATTTACTATTTATGTTCTTGTTTACTGTTTGTTTAAATATTAATTAAAATAATATCATCCTTCCAACCTGCATATCTGACTCTATTCATCTCTCTATTCACTCTCCTTCCAACCTGCATATCTCATTCTATTCCTCTCTCCATTCACTCTAAGCCATCCTCTACCTTCATGTAGCGACCAGATCCCTGAGTCGCTGCCTGGGTCCTACGTTTATATATATATAGTAAAAATAATGATTGTGATACATATATGTAGCTTAATCAATTTCACGGTTATACATCGGTGCGATTCCCGTCCATGTACACACGTACTACGGCCAAGTATGTACTCGTATACGTTTCACTTGGTCGAATCGATGGACGCGCCGGCGAATAAACACGCGAAAGGGCGCGAGTGTAAATGTAGTTACTAGCGCTCGTTTGCAGCAGCTACTGGTAACGATGATCTGAAAGCGTTCTCACTGCATGCATGCATGCGCCGGCGGCCATGAATGAATTCGCTCATCTGCTCGGGAAAACCAAATTAAGGGCGCGAACGCATGCATGCGTGGCCAGTTAATAGTAGCAGGTCGATCGGTTTCGCAGCCGGCTAGATAGATCCACCAAATCCATGCAATTACTTCTTCCCATCATGCTGCTGCTTATGCATTCTTCTTCTTTTCTCTTCTCACGCTGATGGCAGATACTACGTCCATCCATCTTGCTCTCTCTCCCTCTGCCTGTATATATGTGCCTACTGTTCAGCATCTTCTTCGATCGAACGACTTCTAGCATTGTAGCACTAGGCCCTTTCTCGATCGATATCCATCCCTCTCTGCCTTCTCATCTTGCTGGGGGCCGATATCTTCGGAGTTCATCCATGGAGATGCAGGGGTACTACGGCAGCAGCGATGGTGACTGGTCGTACCACCCGCTCGCCTCGTTCCCCCCGTTGTGTTCATCTTCACCATCGCCGCTCCTCATGAGGTCAGTTGCTATGCCCATTCGTTTCAACAACTCTTGGTGCTATGTGATTGCTTATCTGCTTCACTTTGACCTCACATCGTGATTCTTTTGCGCGGCGTCGATCGGCATTGTTGATCAGGGAGGAAGAGGCGACGGGCTACCTGCCGGTGATCCCTTGGCCGGCAACCACTGATGATCTCTACATCTACCCGCTTAATGTTCTTCCGCCGTTGCCTCCGGACGGCGCGATGGCCGGCCTCGACGACGCGCTGCTGCTGCTTCCGTTCAGCGACATCGACCTGGAGGCGTTCGGTGACGTCGTCGACAAGCATGAGACCGGGCCTCCCGACACGGCGATCGTGCCGGTGGATCACCATTTCGTGGTGGGGGAGCAGTACACGCGCCCAATGGAGATGAGCAACCAGCAACAACAGAATGCAGCACGCGGCGTCCTCGTCCATGATCACAACGACGACTCGATGATCGGAGTCACGGGCTATGAAACAGGCGTTGGATATAAAAACGAGCAGCAGCAAGCGAGACCACCGGCTGTGCCGGCGAGGCGCGTGAGGAGCAGCAGCAGCAACGGATCAGCTGCTCCCGCCGGGAGAACTCGACTGGATCACATTGGGTTCGAGGAGCTGAGAAAATACTTCTACATGCCGATCACCAAGGCGGCGAGGGTGATGAACGTGGGGCTCACCGTGCTCAAGAAGCGGTGCCGCGAGCTCGGCGTCGCCCGGTGGCCTCACCGGAAGATGAAGAGCCTCAAGTCCCTCCTCCTCAACGTCCAGGTGATCGATCAGCACGCACTACATCTCCATTGAAGTATCCGTCTGGAATCCATCAACTTGCGCGACGCAACCACCACATAACGAATATGCGTATGCAGGAGATGGGGAAGGGCATGTCGCCGGCGGCGGTGCAGCGGGAGCTGGCGGCGCTGGAGACGTACCGCGCGCTGATGGAGGAGAACCCGGCGATCGAGCTGACGGAGCGGACCAAGAAGCTGAGGCAAGCGTGCTTCAAAGAGAATTACAAGAGGAGGAGGGCGGCGGCCGTGAACATGCTTGACCACTGCTACAACTTTGGGCATCAGCAGCTGCCTCTGCCACCGACAATTTCTCGGAACAGCCAGAGCGGCAGCTTCTTCGGCTTTTAAATCGCAACAGTAGTATATATACATGACTGTCATAGTAGTGTAGCGACAGGTATGCATGATTGTTCATGCAGATGCAGTAATGTCTTGATTTCCACCTGCATGGCATAGTCTGATGCGCATTCATGCTTGTTTAGCAAGCTCCGTGTTTTATAATATGGCAAAATTCGATATATAACACTCTTAATTGTAACATTTTAGAGTGGCAAATATCAAAATTTACCTTATAATTTTTAACTAGCACATGATGCATGCTTCACCGTGCCAAAAAAGATAATAGACCTATTCTTTTTGGCTTTTGGTTTCTACTTCTAGCTTTTAGCTTATCTAAAAGCCAAAAAAAAACTAAACATCAAAATAAGACGGTCTCTTGAAACAAATTCTTTAAACGGCTTTTCGAGCTAAAAACCGTGTGCGTCGCCTATATTGATGTCTTCACCGTCCGTTGTCGTATCAACAAGTACAAACAAAAACTATCAGCCGCAGTCCAAAAAACATCCCCAATGGCATAGCAAGCTAACAAACCCTAACTGTAAATATATTTTCTTTCCTTAATGGTGAATCGTGTATTATGGCCTGCATCCATTTATCTTAGCACATTGGCAGACACTCTCTTTTTTCCATATCTAGTGAATAAAGCATAAAATACTTCTTAAAAATTGAAAACAACTAAAATGATATAACATGCGCCAGATAGAGATATGGATTCGTATCCTCTACCTTGGGCTTTGAGGACAAAAAGCTGAGGAGCACAGTGAAAAGTGGAGGAGAGAGGGCAAAACACTCGGTTCTTCTAATGCAGAAAACGTTGCAGCAAAGCACTGTCTTGCGCCGTAGCAAACCGATGGTTTCAGTTTCAGCTTCTTCTGACTTCTGATTTATTTTTTACTATTTATAAATTTCGTTTTTTTTATTTTTAGTTTTTTTACCGGTTCTTTTTTTTCGTATTCATTTGCGTTGTCTGTGATGAGTTAGTATATTTTTTCTATTTTTTAATTTTTTTTATTTAATTACGCTAAATAAGCCACCTTTAGCTACAGTAAAATTTCAGCCGCTACAGTGTAATTTTAGCTATAAACCATAGCTTTCTAGCCCAATGTGTTCCTTGTGAAACAGACCGCTGCAAATTGCCACAGCTAATCTTTTTTTTTCCCGAAATCCGTTGAGATACAGCTGTACATTCTATCCTGTAGGAATGCGTGCCTGTGTGGTACGTTATGTCGATCCCATCTACCGAGCCCCTGTACATCTTCTTAGGTAAACTCGTGTTGTGCACTTAATCAACAGAAAATGGAAGTAGTTTTTTTTTAATTAGGATAAAAGGAAGTAATTATAAGACGAACCCTGCTGTTAACATGAACACGTACGCAGTTAGGAAATGAAACAGACGCACGATGATAGGGGACCATGCGGCCTTATACTGGCCTGGTTAATTCACACGCCATCTGACGCACTCCTACAACCTGCGATGAGATCGTCTATGATCGATCTAATGGGTTCTCCATTGCGACCGGGAACTCCGGCACCTCTCTGGGGAAACCCTTCGAAGAGTTGCTCTCATCCCTCCAAACGCTCACCGTGTGATCCTTGGTCCATTTGTCAGAATAAACAATCCTCTCGGTGTTGTACAGATAGAGTTTCAGATAAGGTTGTATTCAGTTCAGATAAGGACTCCTATTGTCGGTTGAACTGTAGATGATACAGCAGTTAGTTTAACCTTCCTGATCCTCTCTTATATGTACCAATCTCTAGTTTGTAATTGTACGAACTTATCTGTGAAAGGCGCAGCTCATTCCTTATCTGCGTAGCTAGGGGTCTTCCCGGCTACGTAGATGGGACAACAACTGCACCAGCGCCTCTCAACACCGAGACCAAGGAAGGAGAAAGAAGCTCGTCAAGTCCTAAGTCCTGCCTATAAGGCATGGTTTCAATAGGATCGGTTGGTGTGGAGTGTTCTACTCTCATCGCTGCACTACAAGGAAATACATTGTTGCAACGAAATTAATTGTTGCTTTAAGACTAAAATGTTGCCATATACACATTTTGCAATAAAATTAAAATCATTGCTAGGCGTTGTAATAAAACCCTATGGTAATAGCTTATTATAACAAAAAATAAATCGTGGTGATAAATTATCATATCATAGCGATTGTCTTGCTCTTGATAGCATTCTATCACCACGAGCGTAAGCGTTGCAACACACACACACACACACACACACACACACACACACACACATATATATATATATATATATATATATATATATATATATATATATATATATATATATATATATATTGCCACGATTTATATTTCATGGTAATAATTTAATGCAATGAGCTAGATTTTGTGGCAATAGCTTAATGCAACGTGCTAGATTTTGTGACAATAGCTTGATGCAACGCGCTGGATTTTATGACAATAGCTTAATACAACGTACCGAATTTAGCAACAATAACTTAATGCAACGCGCTGGATTTCGTAGTAATAGCTTAATGCAACGTGCTAGATTTTGTGACAATAGCTTAATGCAACGCGCTGGATTTTGTGACAATAGCTTAATGCAACGTACTGAATTTTGCAGCAATAGCTTAATGCAACGCGCTGGATTTCATGGTAATAGCTTATTGCAACGCACCGAATATCATGGCAATAGTTTAAAGCAACAGACTAGATTTCATGCCAATATCTTAATGCAACAGACTAGATTTTGCCATAAATTAAATTTACATTACTATACATATATGAACCTATTTTATATTAATTTTTAGCATCATTTTATACGTTCAACGGTAGACGAATGACTAAAACAGGAATGATTGGCATTGTCCTCTTTTTGTTTATATGTACATTGCAATATACATGTTGTGGCTACTAATCAAATAGTATATGAGGAGACTAGCTAGAGAAAGCCAACGATAGGAGAGAGAGTGCTCATGTATGAAATTAGTGGATCTTCCCCTCTCATACCCCTCTTGGGGGTTTATATACATGAATGGAGTAGGATAAAAAATTCTCATCCTACCCCTTTGATAATTACAAAAGGTGAGAGTACATTGCTACATTCCTCTATACTATTTGGTCTATTACATATTGGGCCAGTTGCAAAGCCCAGTCGCAGGGGGTTAGGCCACCCCTACAACAGTAGTCCCTCGACAGCAAGCGCGGAGGTCCCTATGGCGAGCTGACGTGAACAATTGGCCCAGGCTGGCCCCGCCCCTCGTCACCCAACAGTAAGCACGCAGGTGCCAATAGGCAAGCTGATGTAGCTGGTAGCTCCCAATCCTCGAGGGTGTGAATGTTGTAAACCTCCTGGAGCAGGATCGTTTGATTGATCTTGACGTGGTTGTGGCATCTTCCAGCAGAGGCCGAACTGGCACGCTAAGTCATGTCGTAGCCTTGGGCGGCCTGTAGACGCGGACGACAAAGTCCCAGCTGAAAGCCTAGGTGTCCCATCGGGTTGGTGCCTCCAATGCAATCGGAGAAGACCCGATGACGACATGGTCGCTGAAGGTGCACTATGTAGTGGTCATAGGTATCGACGAAGTCGTAGCCCCGAAGCGGTCGGACGAAGTGTCGACGAATTTTCAAGCACGAATGGTCGGACGAAGTCTTGACGACTGCGTCTACGACCACGAGGTGCTCGGATGGAGCCTATGACCGCGACGTGGTAGGATAGAGTCTACGATCATGAGGTGGTCGGACAGAGACTATGATCACGATGTGGTCGGACAGAGTCTATGACCACATAGCAGCTGAACAAAATCTACGACTGTGAGAGCGTCAGACGAAATCAACAATCAGGAGGTGGTCAGACGAAGTCTACGACAGTGAGGCGACCGGACGGAGTCTATGACAGCGACATGGTCGAACGGAGTATATGACCATGAGGCGGTCGAACAAAGTCTACGACCGTGAGGCGATCGAACAAAGTCTATGACAACGATGTGGTCGGACGGAGTCTACGAGAACGATGTGGTCGGACGAAGGTATGACCACATAGTGGTCTGGTGGAGTCAAGGAAGTTGACAAAGTGTGGATGCGTGCGGTCATCCCCCACCCACCGGACTCAGCATCAATGAAGCCGGCGGCAAGATGAAACAGACGCGCGTGTGGCCCACCTGCCACATTTGGACTCGCGGTCGACAAAGGCGGCGATGAGACGAAACTCTGAGGCTCGTGTTCCTTCCCGCACCCTTCGGACGTGAGGTTGATAAAGTCGGCGGCAAGACGGAACTGTGACGCACGCGGGCCGTCCCTCACCCTTTGAACTTGATGTCGGTGAAGTCGGCGGCAAGAGGAAACTGACGCGCGTGCCCAGCCTACCGCCCACCTTCGGACTCACGGTCGACGAAGGTAGCGGCGAGACGAAGCTCTGAGGCGCACGTTCCGTCCCGCACCCTTCGGACTTAGGGTCGATGAAGCCGGCGGCAAAAAGAAGCCTTGTGCGTGTGCGAGAAACGTCTATGACTATGAGGTGGTCGGACGAAGTGTCGACTGCGAGGTGGTCGGACAGAGTCTACGACCACGATGTTGTTGCACAGAGTCTACGACCACATAGCGGTCGGACGAAGTCTACGACCGCAAGGTGGTCGGATGGAGTACGAGCACGATGTGGTCAAATGAAGGTACGACCACATAGTGGTTTGGCGGAGTCAAGGAAGTCGACGAATCATGGACGCGCGTGATCATCCCCCACCCTTCGGACTCGACATCGATGAAGGCAGTGGTGAGATGAAATAGATGCGTGCGTGGCCCGCCCACCACATTCGGACTCACGATCAACGAAGGTGGCAACGAGACGAAGCTCTAAGGCCCGTGTTTCGTCCCGCACCCTTCGGACACGAGGTCGACGAAGTCGGTGGCGAGACGGAACTATGACACGTGTGGGCCATCCCTCACCCTTCGTACATGACATCAACGAAGTTAGTGGCGAGACGAAACTGACGCGCATGTGGCCCTGCCCCCACCTTCGAACTCGCGGTCGACAAAGCTAGCGGCAAGACGAAGCTTTGAGGCACGCATTCCGTCCCATACCCTTTGGACTCGGGTTGACGAAGTCAGCGTGAGACGAAGCCTTGCGCGTGCGAGAAATGTCTAGTACCACGAGGTGGTCGAACGAAGTGTCGACCACAAGGCGGTCGAACGGAGTCTATGAGCACGACGTGGTCGGACGAAGGTACGACCAGATAGTGGTCTGGCGGAGTCAAGGAAGTCGACAAAGTGTGGTCGTTCCCTACCGTTCGGATTCTGCATCGACGAAGCCGACGGCGAGACGAAATAGACGCACGCGCGGCCCGCCCGCCACGTTTGGATTCGTGGTCGACGAAGGCGGTGGCGAGACGAAGCTCTGAGGCCCGCATTCCATCCCGCACTCTTCGGACACGAGGTCGACGAAGGCAGTGACGAGACAATGGTTTGAGGCATGCATTCCGTCCCGTACCCTTCAGACTCGAGGTTGACGAAGTCGACGACGGGACAAAGCCTTGCGCACGTTAGAAACGTCAATGACCACGAGGTGGTTGGATAAAGTGTTGACCATGAGGCGATCGAACGATGTGTCTACGACCACGAGGTGGTCGAATGAAGTCTCGAAGTTAGTAGCGGAGACGAGCTCCTTCCAACACACCCAATGCACCCAACATCTGGCATGTATTCTCATAATCAGAAAATGTCAAACCAATAGTATGAAGATCATGAAGAATCTTGTTGAGCCCTCCCCACAACTCGATCTTTCACCAGACTTTCACTCGATTTTTGAGTATTCTTTCTTTAGTTGGTTCTGTCTCATTTCCTTAATTGTGGTAGAGCCCTCATGGTAGTCAGTGAGGGTCTTTCAAATCCCATGAGCAGATCTCAAATGAGCAACTCGCTCAAACTCAGATCGACTAAGCCCTTGAATTAGAAAATTATAAGCCTTGCTATTTGCCTCTACATCTGGTGTAACCTGATTATCGACTAGCACAACATAAGAATTCTTGACTTTAATCCAAATTCCACGCCTTTAGACCTCGATGTAGGATTGCATATAATCCTTCCAATAAGACAAATCAACTTCATCAAAAACATGTGGCTTGGTTGAATATTTGTATGATGCCATAGATCCTAAGATCGATTAAAATCTATGAGAAGAGCTAACTATACTCTGATACCACTTGCAAGATCAAGTATGGCAAGTCAAAGAGGGTGAATGACTCTATCAAAAACTCCCTCTAAAAACCAACAATAACGTGTAGTGAAATCACAAACACATAAGCACACCAAAGCCACGAGCCAAACAGGGAAAAACTCTGCAAATTCAATGTGCTATCGGTTAGACCTCTCAGCAGGGGTGGTCAGACCTCTCCGCGGGGCGGATAGACCAGGTGAATAGTAAAATCAGCCCAGTGAGCAATAAAATTAGCACGATTTCAAAAGCAAGAATCCATGTAACTTTTGATCTGTACATCCAAATAACTTGAACTTGCTATGCATCTTCTCTAAGATGTCACAAACCTATTCCTATCGATGATCAAATAAATTATTATCAACATTGTGACCTTTTTTCATTTGAAGGAATGTTGCACTAAAAACGAGCAAAAGAGGAAAATGAGGAATATAACTAGCTCGTGGGTGGAGGCTGGCTAAGATGATTCTAGATATATTTTCACATGTTACAACAAACAACAACACCTAAGGAAACGAGGCAAAAACGACTGGATCAAGAAAAATCCCGAGAAGGTCAAATCCAAGTAAAATCGGACTTCATGATCTTGCCAAATCTGATGCCTAGATAGATAGAAATTGATTTCCAAAGTACACCTACATCACTTACTCATCCTTGACATCCAACAAAATCAAGGAGAGTGAGAAGATCAAAACCAACTAAATCAAGAGCAAATCAACTAAAACAAGAGGGATTCATATGAGAAGAACAAAGTTGATATATTGCTACTTGAGAATGAAGATTTTATTGCCACTCTACTTGGAGGATAAGAGAGCACACCACAACACCCACACTTCTCAAACCCTAACCCTATAACACTTGGCTTCCATGAGCAAAGGTTGAATGGTTGGATGGTTAATTAGCAAGTCTCCATCCCAACGCATTAAATAGATAGGCAATCAGCACCTATCTAACCATAATAGATACTATCCACTTGGCATATATGGGGAAAACCCATTAACCCCACACAACATGGGTTTTATTCACACGTTATACTTACGTACGCTTTTCAAAGCACATAAGCACATAATCCAACTTGGTCTTCTCAGTTTCTCCTTGACATAAACCGTCTTTCCAAGCACCACAATTTTAATGGTAGTTTCTGGTATTTTTATCAGCTTACCAAAATACCCTTTCTTGATCCGGTCTCATCTTTTCTTACAAGCAATCGCCATGCTTGCTATGTGTAGGTGCATCGCTGGCTTTCCATACATCGGCAAGTCTCCCCTATTCCGATTCCACTAGACCACACCTCACTTGGACCGAGCAAGCCAGATAGTGCAACCCCTAGCTCGAACTTCCCTTCAATATTTTCTGCCTTTCTCATGCCATACTTTAGCTCATCATCTCACCATGCATCTTTGATCATTCTAAGCCTCAACTCCTCCAGAAGCATAGCCTCAATCCTCACCGCTGACCATGGTTGACTTCAATGCTCCTTGCACATTCAAAGACAAGGAAAACATTTTTTGACACAAGTTCTTCACAACTTGACCCACATTAGTTAAAAAATACAGCATGCAACACATATGCACTAACCTAGGTCAAACCAAATCATCCCATGATTCAATTTCCCAAAATTTCCAAAAACCAGCTGAGATGAGCCTTTGCTGGTCAAATCGCATGCCCTAGCCAGTTAGACCGGTCCTGCCCAATGGTCTAATCGGCCACGCCGAGCGGTCAGACCAATTTTGCTAACAAAAGGTAATGAAGACTTTTGAACTTTGCAAAATCTAAATTTTCACTCCTACAAATTGATGATGGTACATCACAACAAAAATTGGACCCTCTCACATAGTCCGGTTTTTTTAAGATAGTAAAGATATTCCCTTAGAAGCATGTTGATTGGACGAGCCAAAAGCTATGGATAATTGGATATGCTAGTAAATTACTATAGGGGTGTTCTTTTGTATGGCTTTTAGTTGTGCCTTATTAGTCTAATAAATAGTGATTGCTGAAAAAAGTCGAACCCAAAAGCCGGCTGAAAAGCCAAAAAGAATAGGGCTTATATTAGCTACTCCCTCCTTCCTGTAATATAAGTCCAGTATGCATAACTATAAAGCACATTAGTTAAGTAATATTTGATAAAATTGGACCATAGTTACTTCTATTAGATAGATATAGTACTATTCTTTCTATTAGAGGCAAATGTGATCCAATTCTATTAAATATTACTTAAATAATGTACCTTCTAAATATACGTGTTAGACTTATATTATGGAATGGAGAGAGTAGCTGCCTAGTAGTCCCTTGGTTCATTTTATATGTCGTATTTTGACCTGGCATAAAGGTTAGGAAAGTCCAACTTTTGAGGAATCCACAAGATAAAATGACTTGATTACTCTTCCATGAAGAGCTTTGTAAAGACGAGAGATGATTGTATGCGTGGGTGGCCATGCATAATGAACTAAATAAGGGTAAAGGAGATAAACCAGTATTAAAACTACATACACGCCTTAAATAAGGGCGAAAGAGATAAACTATCTACAATTAAAGGTCTGATACTCCTTCCACTTAGGTTTATGCACAAGTTGCACATAATTTTGTCAATTGATCATTGCTTTCCTTCTCATTATTATTTGTAGACATGTTGAACGGGCATTCCAGAGTAGCTAGGCAGGAATTTATCCATTTGCAGAAGGTTGAGATCCTTTTAATATGAGGTATGATTTGGTGGTTCCTTTCTCTTAGTTCAATACCCACTAGGATTTGACCTGCTAACCACGCTTTACGATAGTTTTAGTGCCTCCATAGAGTTTAGCCTTTCCCTGTTGAAAATTTTCTAAACAGAAGCATCTTCTTGTAGGAGCTAATTTACCCAAGAACATCTGGAGAGACATAGAAGAAACACTGAAAAATAATTTGGACGACTTAGCATAGTCCAAGGGACATAGAGCATCGCTTAGCAAGCAAAACCGCGCCGCTAGTTTTGTTGCGTCAAATTAACAGTATATATGTACATGATTATCGATAAATTGATATAGGTTGCATCTTGCATGTACCCACTTGCACGACTTACTCGAAGTTAGCACGACCTATAAGTTCATGCCAAATTTGAGGCCTATGCAACAATGGCTCCATGTATTACAATTTTTCTTTTTTTTAGTTACAAAGAGTGATACACACAAAAGCTATCGACCGCAGTTAAAAACTATCGGTCGTAGCCTAAAAGGGCAAGACTATTGATTCGTACTCTTTCGGTTTCCAGGGAACCACTATTTGCAATCTAGCACTCTCAAATTTGCAGGCGTACAGTGATGCTCATACTTCATATAGGTTCCTAGCTCCATGGTGTAATCTGCTTGACGCTCTTGCGGATGCTGGCCTGCCAACAAACACATTTGCATTGCTTGTGTGATGTGAAACAAAAATAACAATAATGGATGTGCACAAAACTGTCAGCGTACGAATATACACAAGACGTGTTAGTACTTTCTAGAGAACAGTAAAAATATACTATAGGCGTTACAAGAGCAAATGTGCAGAGGATATGAAACAAGGATAAACTGAAACTGGCGAAATTTCGAAGGCTTGGTTTAACTTGATCTACTTATAATTGTAGCTTGTTTTTTTATTTTAAAGGGCACGGAAAAAATCGATCCCTCGATGTAATTTTGATGAAACATACAGGGTTTGGTAACCCGACAACCCTTCTGGTTATTGATCGATAATTGACACTTCTGTCGAATTAACACCCAAACCGAAGATACTTGTTTTGGATATCTTCAGCCTTTCAGGTCTAGTCCTCTAGCCTTCTACATACTTGAGTAATTAATGAAGTCTTGCTATGCGTCGCGATTTTTCAGCGGAGCAGATAGCTCGATACTGACTGTAAAGGGAGCTGTTCAACGCGACATCATGTACATGCAGCGGCTGGCCGAGTTTTTGACACTTTTGACTTTGATCCGTATTTACAAGAATGACAGTCGCCGTGTCAAATTAGCAAAAATATCGCTTTTGACGTACGGTGACCGCACGGCAAACTCAGGAGGTGACATGTGGCCTCTGCTACACGGCCACCGTGCAGCTGCCCCTATGCCGCACGCCCACCATGCGGCTACTAATTAAGTCGGCTAATTAGCAGCCTTAATTACTAATTTACATATACTGCTTGTTTAAGTTTTTAAATATAGCAAATGAACTTAAAAAATTACAAAACTTTTGTGCAATCTTCCAACATAGCGTACTTGATTATCTGTTTTTTTTTGTAATTTTATCCATTTTGAATATTGCTTAAAAATTTATACGAATGAACTGTTTGTAGGATTTTTTTTTAATACAGAAAAAATGATGTGCAAACATTACAAAATTTTTTGTTAAGACCCCGTATATAATGTACTTGATTGTTTAATTTTTCCAGGATTTTACATGTACATATTTTTACTAATTTAATATGATAATTGTTATTTTTATAAATACTGCTTCAAATAATGTAAAAAATGCCAAGAGCTCACGTTTTGTCGCGCAGTACTTGTTATGTTCATGAAGTACATTACTGTCACGGATCAAGAGTTCAAGACGTTGTGCTTGAAACCTTGCACACTAACCACGTACGGACCGTACATTTAACAGTAGATAAAATATTGCTCCAATATAGGTCCGACGACACGTATACTTAGCAAATACATTATTTAAATAATATTTAATAGAATTAAATTATAGTAATATACTTTCTAGGTATACGCACTAGGAAGTGCGGTAGGAACGACTTGTATGGAATAGTCATATGATCGTCCATGCATGGTTGATGTAGGTGACTATGGAGCTAAATTCTGATGGCACGATAGCAGTAATATTTCTTTGGGAAACTTTTTTGGCCATTAATCTAGAGTGAATATCTTTTTGTCAAACCTGCCAGAGAGAAATATGTTCACAGAGTGGCCATACAAAATCATCAATGCAATTGACTTGAAGAAATATGTTCTGTGTTCTATTGTTTAGTAGCAAGCATGAAAACAAAATTTTGCTAACACATATTTTGCTCCAACAAAAGTTTAAAGCGCGCCCTGGAACACGAAAACTTCATTACGATTCCGTAGAAATTGTTTAGTTTCCTGTAAAATTCGTTCGTTCCCGAACGTGCCCTTACTTTTACTCGTTTTTTCTAGATTCAGTTTTATGAAAACAGAGCAGGGCATAAGAAAGCAGAGCAACACATGTACGTACCCACAGGTGAGATGCGGTGATGCTGGGGAGGCTCCCGTTCCTTCTGAGCCTCCTGATCCGCACCGACCTCTTCGCGCCCTCCTCCCCCTCCTCGCCGTCCTCCGGATCCTCGCGGCCATCAGCTTGCCGTCGGTGAGCTCCACTGCCGTGGTCATCACCGAAGTAGGACAGCGACGAGGACGACGATGAGGACGCCGCTGGCGAGCAGCACGAGGCGTCCGGAGGCGCGGCATCGTGATCTTGGCCGTCTTTCTTGCTCCCCGCCGCAACCGTGGTCTTCCTCCAGGAAAAGAGGACCCCGCCGGCGCCCGGCCTCCTCAGGCAGCTCGCCGTGCTCCCGCTCCTCCTCAGCGTCCCCGGCGGCTTCTTGCTGCCACCGCTGCCGTAGGGACCCTGGAGCACGGTTTTGGGGGAAAGCGAGTACTCCGCGGTGGCCGCCACCTGCAGCCGCGGCGGCAGCTTCAGCGTCACGGGGCGCGCCCTGGCGCCGTCGTCGTGATCTCCGCCGGCAGCGGCAGCGGCGCCGCCGTCAGCAAGAAGGGGGATCGCGGTGGCAGCCGGAGCAGGCGGCGGGGCGCTGGCCTCTGTTTCCGGCAGCTTGGGCTTCCCGGGAGCCTCCTCCCAGAGGAACGGCACCGTGACGGGCGGCCGGAGCGGCGGCGTGGGCGGCCCCGACGACGCCGAGTCGAGGTCCAGCACCTTGCTCGTGCGTGACCGCGCGCTCATTAGATAGAGCACAGGCGGCAGAGACGTCGGCGTCGGCTTCTTGCTGCTCATCATCCTTGCCTCCGTCTCCATCCTGTCGATCGCCAAATTCTTCAGCTGTAGGCTCACACAACCTTGTATGTACTCTAGCTCACAATATAAAGCTCAAAAGATGAGGAGTGGAGTGCCAACATAGAAATTTTGGCATTTCTGCTCCCCTAAATTTTTTTTTGCAGAACCACCCCTTCTAACATAATTTACAAATCTAGCCTCTTACAGCGCATATGCCCCCGGCCCCTGGCGCGGTAGAGACCTGTGCCTAGCGCCGGGCGATCGGGCGGAGGGGGAGGTCACTGCCCCATATGGGGAGTGTGGTAGGAGGGTATGGCACTGTAGCAGCACTTTTTAGGAAAAAATTATTTAAATATATTTTATAAAAGAATTTAAATATAAATGAGCTTCAAAAATTATAAATTTTTTTTGTAAAGTCTTTTGATACAGTGTACTTACTTGTGAAATTTTTTCATAATTTTATCCATTCTAAAATTTTCCATAACATTTGTACAACTAGTATATTTAAATGAATTTTCAAGAAAAATTCTAAATTGAAAAAAATTATAGAAAATTACACAAATAAGCACGCTATGTCGAGAGACTTCACAAAATAATTCATAATTGTTGGAGCTAATTTTCTATATTTAAAAATTCCTACCACAAATATACTTCAATGGATTTTCTAGAAATTATGTTGCAGTATTGCTATAACGTTGTCCATATGTTCACCATGCGGTTTTGGGCAATGATTCTGCAAATGCGCATGCTGCGCATTTGTTCATCGTTTTCTTCTATTTCGTTTTTTCTCAGCTTTACGTCGTGTCTCATCAAGCCTCCTTCGCTCACTTGCGGTGTTCAGTAGTTTTGTTAATACAACTTTTATCGCTAAGTACTTAATAATGCACATACATTATTTTATGCACATAATTGTTTGGTTCGTACATTATTGCACGCGCATGCATGTTACTTTCTTTGTCCCTTTGAAAAATATTTTGTACTATTGTAATATAATATTTTTGTGCATGTTTTACATCCTGCTATATTTTGTAAGAACCAGAAACACAAGTTCGACACCGTGTGACGAGAGTTTGAGGTCGAAACCGAGCGTGCAAGTGGAGGTTCTGGGGCAGACACACCGCAAAGCGAGTTCGCTAAGTAGATGAGCGTGCATGCCCTAAACTATGAAAAAATGATCCCTTCTTCACGACACATATGGTGCTCGATACAGCATCATGGCAACTAACATGTTCGAGGTCTACAACAATGTGTTAAAAGGGGTACGTGCCTATTCATCACTGCTGTTGTCGACAAGACTTGGAACCTTACGATCAGTTACTTTGTCAATCAGGCAATAATGGCCAAGCAACATTTGGACGAAGGGAAGTAGTACTCGGAGGTTATCCTTGCCTACAAGGAGAAGAAGCTCGATCCTATGTAGCTCGCACAATGGATGGCGTGAGGAGAAAGTTTGAGATCTGCCCATAGGACAAGTATGTTCATGGGCACATAAGAGATGATCGGAAGCATGTGTGCACCATAAGTGATGTGGCTGTTTGCACCTGCAACAAGCCTCAACTCCTGAACAAGTATTGCTCCCACGTATATGATGCATGCACTACATTTGGCCAATCTTGTAGCATGCACATGTCGAAGTACTATGACATGCACCACCTGTATGATGCTTGGAACATGGAATTCAACTCCTACGTGCATGGAAGGCCACTACAGAGATCTATGGCCAAGAGCTGTGAAGTGGTCACCGAATGAATCACTGTGGCATCTAGGTCGTGGGAGGCGTCAGTCAAGGCGCATCCACGACGACATGGATGAAAACCAACGTGGAGACCGACCAAGACTAAGGAGGTGCAAGTTATGTCAGACGCCCGGGCACTCGTTTAAGAACTGCCCAAACATACCTTCTTCCTCTGACGCCACTTGGTTGCGTAAGGACCCTATCCACTTGGTTGCGTAAGGACCCTAACCTGTTGTATATGTAAGCTATCCGATGTATTGCACTATGTTGTACTCTGGTGTGTTCGATTTAAACAATTTGTACTATTGTGCATTATTAAGTACTTAATGATAAAAATTAGATTAACAAAAGTACTAAACACCACAAGTGAGCGAACAATCGATTGGCAAACGCTTATGAGAATTGGTTATGTAGAGCGTTGACAGCCGCACACCTGTGTTTCATAGGCGAGAAAATAGAGATAGCGACGAGACTCGACAGGATGTGTTGCGGCGTAAAATTGAGAAAAAACAAAGAAGAAGAAGACCATGAACGAATGCGTAGTGCACGCATTCGCATAATCTTCACCCAAAATCGTATGATGATCGTGCGGACAGCACTGCAGCAACGCTGCAGCATATTTTCTAAAAAACCATCGAAGTATATTTTTAGTAGGAATTGATCAATATAGCAAATGAGCTCTAAAAATTATTATATATTTTGTGAAGCCACTTATTTTTGTAATATTTTCATAATTTTATCCATTCTAATTTTTTTACCGAAAATTCATTTAATTATGTTGTTTGTACGAATGTTATGAAAAAATTTATAATGGATAAAATTATAAACAAATTACAAAAAGTATATTATGTCGGGAAGCTTCATAAAAAAATTATAATTTTTTAAACTCATTTACTATAATAAAAATCTTCTACAAAAAATATACTTAAATAATGTTTTCTAAAAAATACTACTACAGTGCCATACCTTACTTCCGCGCCCCATAAGGGCAGGTCACCTCCCCCAGCGCAGGGCCAGGGCCCTTGCCATACCCGAAGGTAAGGATTCTATATCTATAAATCATATTGAAAGAGGGCTATTTCTAAAGGAAAAAACATTTAGGGGGGTCAGAAATGCTAAAATCTCGCCAAGATGTGTCTACATCTACGAACAGTAAATGGAGAGAAGGAGATGCGCGGCGTGACCCTGCTAAATGGAAGTCGTGACTTGTGACAGCATAAACATATGTACTAGCAGAAATGGAACATCAATTTCTACGTAACATCATGTCGTGGCTTGTCCGCGCGCGGACGGAGTAACCGAGGAATTGGCCGCGCGCGGACTGTGCAAGTTTGAAGTTTTCAGCGGCCCAGCAGCGGAGACGCGCGCCGACCTAGCAGCTAGAGCTCGCACGGGTGGTCTGGTGTACGAGTGAAAAGACCATGGCGCGGCGCCGTGGTGGTGCTGTCACGTACTGCGCACCATGTGTGCACAGGACAAACCCAGCTACGCTCGGTCTCGCCGCGGGTCGGACGCATTGGTCGCTCCACCTCGATCGTCCTCGACATCCACGGCCGGTTTGATTGATCCGGCCGGATATGCGTGTGGAGCCCCGGCAACATCCTGGTGAATACTTCATGTCAATGCAAGACATCTGGTTTTTTTCACCGATTTTTTCACACGCCTTGCTCTAAGGAAAGACAAGAGATCACGGACGCATCACACACTCTACATCTCTCACTCTCGTTTCACACACGTATCGTTTTTTTTCTTTTCGCACCGTACATCATCTTTTTTTGAAAATTACTCTTTCAACAAATACTTATTTATTTTTAGTTAAAAATATTTTATCGTAGTTAAAATCTATTGGCCGCAGCTACAGCCCCGTGAAACGTTGGTCCTTGTCCTCGATAAATCGCTTTATGGAGCACTTTTTTTTTTGCAGTACGCTATGCCTTGTAAACCACGCCACTCGACCACCAAATGCGCTGTTCTTCCTTGTGGAGGACTTGGCTCCACGATGACGTGCACGCCCCCGCGTTTTTTCCCATCCTGTCAAAATCTCGCCACGCTTCGTTTTCATACGCTTTGATTAGCCAGGTTGACTACTACTCCCAGATAATATTCCTTACCGTCGCCTACACGTCTGCCATATGCCAAGTAGTCCAGTGCCATGGGGTAACCTGGCCTGCCCGTGCGTCGTCAGCTTCGACGAAATTGTCTCTCGCGTAGGGGAAAAAGCATGCGGTTTTGGTACAACAAACCACCATTTTTACAATCTACTCGCCTGCTTAGACGAAGACAGCAGCTGTTTCAATGAATCAACCACTGCTTCGCAAACGTATGCCTGGAGCTGATCGAGCTCGCATCAAGCAAAATAGAAGGAGCGGTGTGCTCTGGGCCTGTGCTTTGTGTTATGGCCCAAAAGCACAGGGGCCAGATCATGAACCCTGTACTGGTTTAAGAACTTTGGGTCCAACTAATAATAACTTCACCTCGAAAATCGTGGCTTCCCCTCCCCAGCTAGCTCGGGGTGAAAGCGGATGAAATACAAATAGATAATATCTTTGTTATATTTATTTTTATATTTTTTTCTTTGGATATGAATACAAATAATATGGAACGAATACGAATATAATCGAATATGGTTACAAATATTTCTTGGAACATAAAAAACATTTAAACTGTACACACAAAATGAACAGAAAAGCATAGATAATTCATTTGATCTAATCATTCATGAATTCTTCGTATAAGCTAAAATTCATTCTCTAGCTCTATGTATTGATGTATATGTTAATGTATAATGGGCTACTAAAGTGTCATGTGAATAGGCTAGACTGAAATAGAGAATATATATTGCGGATATCCGACTCCTGAATATCCGGATAATCCGAATCTATATTTGTATTCGACGGATAGGAAGCTACCGAATCCATATTTTTATCCAACAGAAAACTCCATATTCATTTTCGATCCAATACTATCTGATAAATACCCGAGCCGATAGAATTCATATTCAAAAATTGTCTAGATCCATCAAAAACTATCTGATCCATTTTCACCTATATCCCCAGCTACATCAGCAACACCCAAACACTGCGCTCGTGGCATTTACCTGGACACAGTAAAACTATGATTTAGCTTAGGGCCACAAAGAAATCATTGTCGTTTGTCACTAGACACCTAACTGATTATAATATTATTATTTTGAAAATAAGATGAGACGCTACAATAAATTTGACATCTCATGATGAAAAAATAAAAAAAAGTCAATTTTCATCGCATATAGTTGTTTTTACGTAGAACAGCCGTCACACATGTTAGCATCTACCAAGCGGAGCCCACATGTTAGCATCTCTTTGGGGATTAGGCCAGACTGATCAGGTAAGAGGTGAAAACGGATTGAATAGTACCTTTACAATATTTATATTTATATTTTGTTAATAAATGGGAATATAAATATTTTCAAATACGAATACGAATCAAATATTATAACAAATACGAATTAGAATAGAATATCTACTAAATCCAGTCGGATCTGAATATCCTGATAATTTATGTAGTATGAAGATATTAATGGTATTTTATCCACGTACAATCACACTTAATTATTCTAAGGGTCCATTCAGTTAGCTTTTGTTGATGACTTTTGGTTTTAACTTATAAAATAGTAACAACTTATAGAGAGCTGTATAGAGATAGATAAACTCGTGTGTGATTTTGGTCAATATAAATGAAGTCATTACAATGTATACTACAATCGACTAGCAGACCCCGTCTTGAATAGACACTCCATTGGAAAGCTAGGTACTATAGAAAAGTCATTTACTATAGAAAAGTAGCTTTTAAAAGCTAATATGAATAGCACCTAATTCATTTACTTCACTAAAGAAACACAAATTCACGTTCAATTAAAAAACTTGCCTAACTAATTAGTCGTATTGTAATAAAATATATATATTGCTTCATCGAATACGAATAGCTAGGATAAAATAACATGTCAAATAGTAAAAGTCCATACTATATTCGCATCTATATTTTTTTATGCTAATTCGAATATGAATATGAGAGAAATTGTTAATCAGATAGAAAAATCTATCGTATTTTGATCCTATCAAATATGGAAACCAAATAATCCGGATAATTTGTATATATTTTCACTCCTAGATCCGACTAGGGATGGAAAATGGTAAAGGATAATCCGTTTTATTTGATATTTGTATTCGAAAAATACGAATGTGGTAAGCAAAATCCGTATTCGAAAATATTCGTATTCGAGAATATTCATATCCGTATTTGAGAATGTTCGTATTTGTATTCAAGAATATTCATAATCATATTCGTATTCATACTATTCGATTTGTATTCAATCCGTTTCCATCCCTAGTGACCTCCCTAGGGATAATTGTATGAAGCTATTTTCTGATGAACACGGTTCACACGTAAGAAGTGAAAATTACTTTGTATAATTTTGAACTCTATATGCTACACTACTAGTTCGTGTAGATGTGTAATCATGTTACATAAATTTATTCTACCGAAATTTGTTATAAAAGTTTTAGGTTATTCGCATTCGACCGAATTAAGTACATATTCGATTCGAATTCGTATTCATTACGGCCTTCGATTTATATTCGTATTCGAGAATATTCAAATTCGTATTTGTATTCGTTTTAAAAATATGAATTCACATTCGTATTTATATCTATTTTAAAAATATAGATTTGTATTTGTATTTGAGACTATTCAATTCATATTCGATCCGTTATTATTTCTAGATCCGGCGCACATAGGTTGCTGACAAGTGGGCTCTATTTGATAGGTGGCAGAAAAGGAAATGTTCAAGAGCAAATTTTGCCCAAACAAAGAGGCCTGCATCAGTACGCGAGCGAACCGAGAGTGGGAAGCAACTGGGTTGGGAGTACATCATAACTGTACATCCCAGGTACACTCATGTCATGATAGGAAGAGTGACACCTCTCGTATCATCGTAGGAAATGACACGTCTAATTCCAAATAACTGTATAAGTCTTTTTAGACTTTCCAACTCTTTTTCAAATATAAATCATTCTGCAACTTCGATGTACATTCACCTTAGTTTCTTTCTATCATTCTCTCATTGAATAAATGCACATGTTGTCATGAATGAGGTCTCTCTTAACCTCTCTTCTTGGAAACCATTAAAGTATATTAATAAATGTAGGGCACTAAAATCATTTCTCTTACTCCTTAATTAATGTGTCTAAAAGTAAAACAACTTATTTTTGCGATCGGAGAGGATAGTATGTACCCCGTTCGTTTTAGTTTCAACTTCTGGTTTGTGACTTTTAACTCACTATTCTTTTATTTTATATTTTTCTAGCTTTTTGGCTATTTTTAGGTTTTTTGTCTTTTCTTTTTTTGTATTCTTTCGTATTGTTCATAATGGGCTAACATATTTTTTTTTTAAATTTAAGTACATCAAATAAATTATCATCAGCTATAATGAAAAATAAACCAGCTATAGTAAAAAAGTCATATCCATCGTCAAACTGAGCACCACTCTGATCATTGTATCATCGAGCTGCAAGAAGATGGGCTTCAACAATCTGAAACGGAATTCCAAGCGCCTCAAGGTCTCGTCCGACTCTGTAGAAACGGTTGATTTAGAATGAACTGCCCCCCTGAATGTGCCACCCGAATGAACTGAACCTGAACCCTCAAAATTCAGTTACTTCCCTGTGAATGCTCACTTCCGTTCAAGAGAACTGACAAGAAGCATGTCCGCTTAATGCGCCCCAAAGATCGAAATCAGACTAGATCGCTAACCCCCAAAAATAGTTCATCGGGAAACATCTAGAACATGAAAATTCAGTGACCACGGAGTTGCCACCACTGTGTCAGCCAAACGAACTGTCGTCCTCAGTTGTGCAGGTCAAAATGGTGGAGCAACTCGCGTGTGTTCACGATCATACATTTTCTTCGACACAGCTCTCTCCAAGATACCACCAACTCAAGAACATGTATGTACTGTGGACAATGAGCTCCATAGTTTCACATCGAACAAGGCAGAAGAACAGCAACCGTGTCCCCATCTTTTGTTGCATCAGATCGTGGTTTGCAGAATACCATGGAAGGTGAGCGTGCCCTCCAGGTCCCCGATGATCCGCGCGATCCGCACCTCGAGTCCCCTCTGCACGTCCCTCAGCAGCGCCCCGACGACGTCCATGAACCTTCCCATGTCCACGCCGTCGGCCTCGCCGCCGCCGCCGCGCGCAAGGCTCTGCGTGATCCTGGACTGCATCTCCAGCAGCTTCTGGCCCGTGGCCACCATGTAGCGCTGCAGCTGGAACGTCTCCTCCAGGAACTGCCCCAGCGCTGCGCTCTGCTCCCTTCTCCCCGCGCTCTGCCGCCCCCGCCCATCGCTCCTCTTGCTCTCCTCCTGCATCAAACACAGACATAATTACACAAACGTCAATGGCTTTGCCCTTGTTACAAACATATGATCCAAGAATGCAGAAACGCAACAAGAGAGATACGCATTGACGTTGGTGCGTACCATTCGTGTGCAGAGGTCGTCGATCTTGTCCTCGAGGGACTGGTACCGCTTGACGTGCTTGCTCAAGAAGGATATCATCATCTGGTAGCTCCTCGGGTGCTGCCTGCTGCTGCTGCCTCCACTGGTTTCGTTGCTCGATGGCTTCGCTGCTGTGTTCACTTCCTTGCCTCCTGCAGCAGCCAGCTTCTCGAGGACAAGCAGCTGCTGCTTCAGCCTCTTGATCTTGTAGGATACCGCAAGAGCATGGATGTCCATCTTCCAAGCAGAGGGCTTCTGTTCAGGTGGTGCACCAAGTGCGACGTCAGAGGTCACTTCTTGCGAGCCGGTGGTGCTGGTCTGTGCGTGCGCATTGCCTGGATCGGTGTAGACTTCCTTCTCCTCCTCGATTTCAGACCTGTATGAATGATCCGTCGGGACATTAGGCTGGTCATGATCGACCGATTTATGCGCCACGGCGGACGTGTCATTCAGAGTTGAAATATGGTATGCCTCTGTTACTTCCATGTCAAATGCCATGTTCTTGTGATCATCCAGTGGAACTGAATCACTCAGTTTGATCTCTGCATGATCATGACGAGCAGAGGTAATCTCAGTGCCTTCTGGATATTGCGCAACGCACGACAACCTGTCGGCTTCTCTTGACTCCGTTCTGTGGATCTTTACTGGTGAACATGGGATGCAATGCTCACACGTGTTGTCGCCTTCGTCGTCGGCAGGACAGATCTCCGAGTCGAAAGCTTGCGCTTGGAACGCCACGAGCTGCTCCTTCAGTGATCTGTTCTCGTTCTCCCTGTCCAGAAGCAGCGCTTCCAGCCCGGCGCTGTGCTGCTCGTACTGCGACAGCCTCCCCTCCAGCTCCTGGATCCGGCACCGGAGCCGTGTCGCCTCGACGTCCATGCTCACCGCGCGCCACCGGAACGCCTCGAGCTTCTCGTCCTTGAGACGGAGCTGCTCCGTGAACGCCTCGATCTCCGCGCTGTGCCGGTGCCTGATCATGGTCGTGTACTTCTCGGCCTCCATCTGGAACCACTCTTGCAGGTCTTGGTACTCCTCGACAACTGCATCCCGTACAAATCAACAAGCACCACCTAATCAGTAATGTATACATAATGTAGAACTCTCAAGCACTAGTGTTTATTTCTGAATAGCTGACGAGTTAGTCATGACTCATAAGATGATCAAATGTGCAAGACGCTAATTGTGTTTTCTTTTTGCTTAACAAATACCTACACTGAACTGAGTTCATTAATTAGAACACAAAAAAAATCAAACTTTTTCATTTGAATTCTGACAGCTTGTGTAATTAATGCCCAAAAGATCACAATTCACAGTAGTAACATACTATCGAGTCTCGGCATTTGACAAACTAAAGGAAGCAGAGTAGAAGAAAGAGTGACTAAGGCATACCGAGCTTGTCGTCGACATGGCTGGGATAGCGATCAACGCATTCGACGGTGGTCAGCTCCTTCGCCGCCGGCGCGGCCTGCCGGTCTTTCTTGCTCTCGGCCTCCACATGGTCCACGAACAGTATCTTGGTGTCGTGCGCGCACGCCGCGGCGTCGGGGGCCAGCTTGTCGGAGCACCCCGGGTGGTCCACCGCCGCGCACCGCGCCGACGACCTGGATCCCCTCCGGTGCCCGCGGGACTCCCACATCTTCCGCCACCGCTCCGCCTCCAGCTCCGCCTGCTTCCGCCTGGCCTTGCACATCTTCACCTCTCGCACCAGCATCTCCCGGTCCTCCATGTCGATCTTCGACTTGCGCAGCATCGCCGAGAGAATCTTGTCCTTGTGCTCCGCGTCCCGCCGCAGCCGCGCGGCCTCCGAGGAGAGCTCCGCCGCCGTCGCCGCGGCCTCGTCCCGGCGCTCCAGCGCCACCTTGAGCTCCGTCTCCGCCGAGTCCGCGTGGCGTGCGGCGCGGGCCAGCTCCGCCTCCACCTGCCGCTGCGCCGACGCGAGCTCCACGAACGCCGTCTTGTGCTTCCGCAGCTCGGCGGCGTGCTCCTGCGCGTCCTTCCTGGCATGCTCCCGCAGGTCCTCCCCTGCCCGCTCCGACATCCTCAGCTTCTCCTCGGCCTCCTCGCGCCTCTTCATCTCCTGCTCCATGGCCTCGTCCTTGAGCCCCACCGCTCGCTGCTGCTGCTCCAGCTGCCGCCTCAGCTCCGCCGCCGCCTCCTCGTGCCTCAGCTCCCGCGCGCGAGCCGCGGCGACGACGGCGTGGACCTGCCTCCGGAGCGCCTTCCGCTCGGCGAACCACCGCTGCTCGTGCGCCGCGAAGATGCCCGCCACCTTCTCGTTGGCCCTGGCGTCCTCCGTCCTTCTCCGCCGGAGCTCCTCGACCTCGTGCTCCAGCTCGCCAACCTTCTCCCGCAGCGCGAGCTCCCGCTCGCGCGACCACCGGCACTGCCTCGCGCCAAGACCACACCCGGCGACCCCGCTCGGCGCGCGGTGCAGCGCGGCGAGCGCGCAAGAAAGGCGGAAGTAGACGGCGGCGTTGTGCTGCAATACCGGCCCGGAGGGCGAGGGCGGCGCGTGAGCAGCGGCCATGGCGGCGCACTCCTCCTGCCGCGGTTGGCTCATACTGCGCAACAGGACTGACACTGAGTAGAGTAGCAGTGGATCAAACTACTCGCTAAGCTGGAGAGCTAGGAGCCTAGGAACCAAGCCTTGTCACATCTATATATGATGATCCATGATTTGACTGGCTGCCTAATGGCTAACGGCTAGGCCAAGAATTTAGATCAAACGTAATGGCGGCTTTCGGTTGGCATCATCGATCGGCTTGACGCATGATGGCGAAGGGAAAGGAGAAAGCGGCAGCAAAGCAGCAGGAGCCAGCGATGGGGCCTGGCTGCACTGCATTGGCAGCAGTGAGTTTGGAAAGGCTGTCTCTGGTACGGCCGGAGGGTCAGTCAGTCAATGAGCGCAGAGGGGGATTCCAAATGGAGCAGAGCACATGGAATGTGAGCTCGCGTGTCTAGTGGACAACAGCAGGGGCTACTGGTAGAACGGAACGCTTGCTGTCGAGCTCAACTAGGTAGCTCGAGGGTGATGGCGATGCCTGCTTGTTAATTTTCTCTGGTAGGGTCAAAACAAAACATCTATGCTTGCTTGTCGAGTAATCCGAGTATAACAAATATGCGTACGAAGCATGAGCAACGTAGGAACCGTACTAGTTGATGGGACCCTGAAATCAACAGCGCTTTTCTCTGGGGACAGTCCTCGCATGGGGACTGCCTCCGATGTCGTCCGATCGTATAGCACGAACGGATGGTATCGAAGACTTCCTCTATATAAATTGTTCCTAAAATCAAAACCAAACCAAAGCAACATCTTAGCTTTACCCGCTGTAGTACAATTGTCATTGTTTGGGTGTAGTATCTGCTCAATGCAAAGAACCCTGAATCCTTACTAGCTATTGAGTGAGGAGCAGCCTCCCTAGATTTCAGCCATCTGACCAACCAAACAAAACATACCACCCTTAGGTTCCTTTGTTTCGCTAATCTTTCTTTTGATATTTCTGCCTCTGATTGTTAGGTTCTTTTGGGGGAACAAGTTAGCAGAAAAGCATCTTCTCTGTCAAAGGTGAAAAACCAACTCTACCAGCCCAGGGAAAGGGACTGCGAGTACTTGCCTTTCTGCCTCCTGCCTACCTTTCTTCCTTGGCTGTCAGAGACCTTTTCCTACTGCCCGTATCCACCTGCAGCCTGCCTGCATCGCTGCGTGGGGCCTCCCAAAGAGGAGAAGCTTTTCTTGTCTCCGGTAAATTTGTGGTACTTCGGTAAATTTGTGGTACTTGTCAACTTTATCATGGGTCTGCTCTAAACAACTTTTCAACCATAGTTTCTGGTTATAATAGTTGATTTTTAGCTGAAAGTATACAATAGTGGATATTAGTTTATTTAAATTATTTAATTAAAAGAAAATTTAAAAATAAAAAATATTATATCATCACGAATAATTTAAAGGAGTAAGGGAGAAAAGCCAAAAAAAAAAGAAAAGAAAGCAAAAAATCAACATATTCCAAATGATTTTTGACTTCTGTTCCAATAGTAGCAAAGGATGGTCCACGTTGCAACATTGCTAGCTGCTAGCACAACATGCCCTAACTCGGAAACACGCAAGTATGGCATGCTACTAGAGTGGGACTTGGGCAGTGCTTTTGGGCCGGCCAAAGCACGGCCGGCCGGCACGGCCCAAGCACGGTCCGCCCGACATGGCGGGCCGTCTTGGCCCGACGCGAACGGTGGGCGGGCCAGCCCGAGCATCCAAAGACGGTGGGCGACGCGGCGCAAGACGGCAAATCGTGCGGGTGCTCGGGCTTCACTGCAACGGCGGGCGACACGGCGGCGGCGGCACACGCGGGAAGTAGAACGGTAGCGTAATGCGAGCGGCAATCACAAATTCACAAATCACAATATGACAATAATACAAGCAATCACCGATACACACCGATACACACCGATACACACACACACGAGGCGGCGGCGGGAGCCCGGAGAGGTGGGGAGGAGGCGGCGCGGGAGGTGGGGAGGAGGAGGCGACGGGAAGGTGGCGGAGGAGGAGGCGGCGGGGAGGTGGTGGAGACCGGAGGCGGGCGGGGAGGCGGTGGCAGGTGGGGCCCGGGCGGTGGGGAGGCGGGAGGCGGCGGTGGAGGCGGTGGGGAGACCAGGAGGCGGGGCGCGGGGGGCGGTGGCCGGGGGGAGGCGGTGGCAGTGGAGCCGGCGCGGGGGGAGGCCGGGAGGCGGCGGTGGAGGCGGTGGGGAGACCAGGAGGCGGGCGCGGGAGGCGGTGGCAGTGGGGAGGCCGAGGGCGGCGGTGGGGAGACCGGAGGCGGCGGAGACAGGCGCAGTGGGAGAGGTCGGGAGGAGGGGGCGGCGGGGCCGTGCAGCCGTGCGCCATGGGGCGGGGCGGGCGGGCAGCTGGTCCGCGGAAGAACCGAGGAGGAGCGGAGCGGACGGGAGGCGAGCGATGGTGGGAGGGAGAACCGAGGGAGGGCGGCGTCCGCGAGGTGAGAATTGAGAAAAGGCGCGCCCGCCGCCCGAGACCGTGACCTGCGCGTCCTCCGTCGGTGGAAAAAGATGGCGCATGGACGGTGGCGGCGTATGAGTGGGGTGACGGTGGAGAAAAGAGGAGGAGGGCGAGCAGGGTAAAAGAGTGATTGGATGGGGAAAAAGCCACAAAATTGAAAACGGTGCATTAAACGGTCGATTAAGCGGTCGATTTAACGGTCGATGAAGTGTAACGTTCTAATAATCGTCTCTATAAATCACTCCGCTTCACCTTGAGCCTCCGAGTCCGAGACTCACAACAGAATTCATTTTTCACAGAATCACTCCAGTGCTTCACCATTTTTCACCTTGAATCACAGCGCAATTCTTCGCATAACATTCTCCTTTCCTTCTCATTTCTTCATTTATTATAGTTGTAATCTTTATTTATTTATTTGTTATTTCTTATTTTATAAGAATATTTATTGTATTAACTAATCATCATGTTACCAAGAAGTCGCAGCACTGTGGAGCGATCAAGCGGTCAGAGGAATCAAAGCTCAAAAGGACAATGGGGCGACTTAGTGTAAGCTCGCTGTCGCTCCCTAGTCCTCCTCCGCCCCGCTGATGCTCGTCGGCTCGCCAAGCATGGGAGATTACGGCATGGATGACCGCCATATGGACGATGCAGAGGGCTACGAGGAGTACCGGCGGTCCGAGTCAATGGGGACAACAGAATCCAGAGTCCAAGGCGGGTCTGCACGAAGGGCGGATTGCTGGAAGCACATGACCGGGCCGTGAAATCCGAGACGGTGAAACAGTAGATATCGCAACTTGTAATTATTGTAATGCTAAATTAAGTGCTCGTGCAATATAGGGACAGGACACTTGAACCGCCACTACAAGGCATGCTTACGCAAGATGGCGGCACAGGGCAGATGTTATATCCGTTTTTGTCAATGTTAATTCTCAAAATAATGAATTGGTAGTTACTAATACAGATTGGCAGATTGCTAATCATTTTCGAGAGTTTTTAAAACCTTTTTATAAAGCAACAAAGGTTTTATCCGGTATTTATTATCCTACCTCTTGCTTTGTTATAGAGTTTATTTGGTTAATTGCGATAGAATTGCTAAATCTAGGGACGACGCTCTTTTAAGTCATGCCGTCGTTGCAATGGAAGAAAAATTTATTAAATATTTTGGTTCTCTTTCACACTTATATTGTTTTGCTATTATTTTGATCCTACAAAAAGTTGGCGGGTTTACAGATAGGTATGGAGGGGATAGGTGAATGTCTTGGCCTAGATTATTCAGAAGCTTTCGCACATGTGAAAGAGGAGCTTTTTCGTGTTTTCCGTTTGTATCATGATAAGTTTGGTAGCAATGAAGATCGGAGGCCTCACAGCAGACGCAACATGGAAAGACAAGCATGGCATCACACTTGTGGAAGAAGCTAAAGGGCAAGTCTACTTCTTCGTCCTCCCGGTCTCAAAGCGGCCTCCAAGTGGAATTACGCCTCGGAGTTGAACCACTATTTGGAGCATGATTTTGCAAACATTGATCCCGATCTTCTCGATGGAGGCAAGATAGACTTGCTCGAGTGGTGGAAGAACAACAAGCGGATCTTTCCTGTGTTGTCACATTTTGCACGAGATGTTCTCTTGGTGCCAGTGTCCACCGTCTCTTCAGAAGCGACATTCAGTACGGTAGGGAGAATAATAGAAGAGAGAAGATCATCCCTTACGCCAAAGATGGTGGAGGCAATCACATGTGCCAAAGACTGGGAATTAGCCAAAGAGCGGGAACAACATCAACTGGAGGATCCCGAAATCGACAGCGTGATATCTTGACCTAGACATTGCCGAGTAGATATTATTTATGCATCTTTGTAATAGTTAGTATATACATATGTTGTTCTGTACTCTTTTCCTTACTGGAAACCTCACTCGGGCGTAAGGTTTTAACGAGGCGATAACATTGTATTTCTAAAATATCAAAGAAATTCCACTTTTCCGAAATATTTATGTCATTGCGTGCCCATGTGTTTATGCAATTAATTCAGTTATTTTAACTAGTTTTAAACGAGGCAGTGCGAGAGAAAGGAAGATGACGACCGTCGCCGCCGCCACAGATAGTAATTTCGGTCGTGCTTGGGCCGGCACGGCACGAACGCCGGCACGGTGGGCTTTGGGCGTGCTTGGGCTGGCCGGAGACGACGCGGCGGCAGACGCAGTGCAACTGACGATGACATGATGGGCCGAGCCGGCGCGCACGCGGCGACACGAAGCACGATTATATGAAGTGTGTGAGAGAGACTATATGAAGACCATATCATGGTTTGTGATAAGTAATAAACTTTGGTTTACATCGAACTTACGATTATGAAGTCGTTTACGACCATACAGTCGGGCTTACGATCACACATAGTCGTTCATGATCACACAAAGTCGTTTACAACCGTATATAGTCGTTTACAACCACGTTGAGGTTTACAACCACTTAGCGTCTTCCGAGTTTGACTGCTCTGCGCTCGAAAGTCTTCGACCACTCCACCGCCCAAGTTTTCGACTGATAGCACTCGGAGGTTATGACCATTTAGCGCCTCCGACCACACTCAACTCCAACTTACAACCACGACCAATCTGCCGCTGGTCCTCCCTTAGCACCGACCAGGCCTGAGCTAACACCTCCCATGGCCTCCTTATCTACTCAGCCATCTATTTTACCACGTGCCGCCCCTTCCTCGGTCACCGGCCGCCGCCAGTGAAGCCACCTACCACGCGCCGCCGCACCTCTATTTCTGTCGAACATCACTGCCCTCCTCTGCTCCGGCTGTACCTCCCGAAGAGCACCACCCCACTCTACTCCACCCATTCCCTCTCTCAAATGCAAAAGCTCGAGCCTTAGCGATCGCAGTCACCATGCGCCACCGCGCTGGCGAAGCCGCACACAACCACAACCACTCTCGACCATCGTCGCTCGACCGCAGATACCATCCGATCGCTTCGAGCCATTTGATCCATCCGACCAGTCCGAGCCGTCTGATCCATCCGACCACACCACACCATCGAAGGCATTTTTGACCACTCAGTAGACCCCGCCATTCCCGAACACTCATTCCTACTCTCGACTTCGATCGCCCTCTCTGGCTTCGCCTTTGACCACGTACAGGATTCCAACTACGTTCAGCCACCCGATCATGGTTGTTCGAGCACCGACCACGATGTTTGACCACCGACCATGTTGTAATCTGACCACACATAAATTACGGTATCTTTCGACCATGTTCAAATTAATGTAGCTTCTGACTGCCCCATAGATTTTTGACTACACTATAGAGCTTCCGGCCGCTCTTGTCTCCGACCACTGCAGAACATCCAACCGCTGCGGATCTACCGACCACGTATAATCTTTGACCACGGTGAAAATTTCTGATTTTTCGTTCCCTTAGATTCAAACTTCTAGAAGCCCGTCCTTCTTCATCCTAACCCCGTTTGACTCTGTCAATACTCTGCGCCCAATCAACCTTGCCTCAAATCACCCCTTTAACCCATAATAAAGTTAAATTGAGTTTGTTTGGATTTATTTAGACCTTTTGAGTTATTTACCTTTATTTGGATTCAGTTGCTTAGCGCGTAAATAGAAATTAGAATCCTGAAGATTCAATGATCTAACGAGACCAAGATCGAGGTGAAGATAAAGGCCAGAAGCTCAAGACCAACGAATGAGGAAACTTTGAGTGAGCTCAAGACTGCGGTAAACCGCGCAAGGCAAGTCAATACTTTGATCAAGTTGACCTATATTTTCTGCAAATTACTTTTATTTAAATTATCAAATTGCATGCTATTATTTCATATGCAAATATATGTTTGTTTTAAGATTCTAGTTATATGCATATTATCTAACTTGTTAGTATTACACCTCCTTTGGAGCATTTAAAAATTTGAACCTTGTCACCCTAGCAAAATTATAATGGTAAAACTTTCAAAAATAAGTCCTTAATTATACGCCATGCTTAGTACTGCTTAGATATTCAGGGGCACCAAAATGCCGAGCATCACTTTTAATCATGAGAAACTGATTTGGGAAGTCATGGTGGAAATGACTGGTACATTTGGACATGATTATTTTATGCTCCGAAAAACCCCAACTTGCTTAAATAGCTAGGCTGATGGTATGTGGGCTGGTATGTGGTGCAGTGGAAACACGGTGTGTGGATTGTAGTAGAACCGGCCAGATAACTCTAAGAACTGAATTTTGTCATGAGCTCCTGTGTAAAACAGTACAACTACAAGTTTGCAAGTTGCAACTTGGCTAAGTAAATCTAACGAACCCCGGACTCATCTCACCGGTAGTGGAAATGAGTTGGATAATGCAAGGGCAAGGGGGAGGCCTAAAGGGACGCCGAGAGGAGGGTGAAGTTTCCAGCCGTGCTTGCATTGTGGAGAGTGGAGTCCGAATGCGTTATTATCTGTGGTTACATCCCGTGTAACGTATGGGACCCACCTTAAGTGGGAGCAGCCCATATGGTGAGATGACAAAAGGGGCCAGATATTTTGAAAAGTTACGGTGATGGTTTACTCAACCACATGACTAAGGAATCGTGTGGAGCAACGAGCGGATTGTCTCTTGTGATGAAAGTGTACAAACTCTTCAAAGTCAAAACTATTCGAATAGTCGTGCCCACGGTCAAGGACGGATATGGAAACTTAACCAGATATAGTTCTATTTCAAAAACTTTATGGGTGGAATTGGAAAAGTGGAGGGCAGTGGAAAGCCCTGATTTGTGTTGCCCTGGGTGTCGCCCTAGTGATAAGGTAAGCGATTATAACGCTGAAATGTTAAGCATATGGTGTAGAAACCATGTAACGATGGATGGAATCTGGATCGCTATTATTATTGCATTCTTTCACATCTTATGTTTTAGTTAAAACTACTAGGTCTTAGAAAATTTCTAGGTATCATATTTTAAAAGCAATTTATGGCAAATATAATAGCCTGAGCCTTTCCTTGATAAGCCATGTATGTTATCTAATTGCATCTTGTGTATTGGCTCACGGAGCACGGTGGTTTGTGCTCACCCTCGCTCACTCAATTAATCCAGAATCAGGAGTCACATCACGATGCTTCAGCAATACACCTGATCGAGATGGTGAAGGAGATGAAAGTGTCAAGATCTAGGTCATGAACCCCTAGTTGGCCGCCTGTGGGCACATCCTGAGGGTCCCACTAGTGTGCTTCGTTTTCGCTACTGCATTTTATTGATTTGATCCTGATCGGCCCAGGAGTAAGTCTACTATTATACTTATGCTTCCGCATGATATGTATTTTGATATTCAGTACTGTATCTGTGAGCACTATCTACTGATCCAGGGAATAGTGCAGATCAGTAGATAGTGCGGTGGAATCACAGAGGATTCTGGGTTGCAAAATCCGGGTCCGACACGGTGCTGTGTGACAGGTTTGCTTGTCGGTGATGGTTGTAGAACTTTGGAGCTACGTCATGGTGAGGCAGAGGGGATCGAGACTTCACTAGGAGAGCTAAGGTCCAGAACAGTCAAGGATCCACTAGAAGATGACCAAGGCTAACGAATGGTTACAAGCCAAGATGACAAGGACTTCGGAGCTACGTATGGTGAAGTGGAGGGGACTGGGACTTAGTTAGGAGAGCTAAGGTCTAGAACGATAAAGGTGCCACCAAAAGATGACGAGGGTTGAAAGTGGACATTACGGGAAGTGGCAAGAAGGACTGAGACTAAACTTAAGGAGGAGCTGAGGTCCAAAGTAGTCAGAGAAGCCATGTGCAGTCATTGTATAAGGTGGTGCATGTGGTGCGCCAAGTGATTAGAGCCCGTTTAAAAGTGAGGATAGTTCGGTGGGATCTAGACACGTGAGAGGTTGACGATAAGTCATTGAGATTACATGGAAGATGACAAAGCATGGGTGATGCTTCGAGGTGAAGGAATTGAAAAAATCGGTAGAGGGGTATTTTGATAAATTACTAATAGTGGAAAAGTAGCTGTATATGAAACCGTTGTGGTGACCTAAGTGGATTAAGTCAAAGATACTCCATGCAAGGCAAGGCATGATGGATTCGAGCTATTGGAGCTAAAGATGAAGACGACGCTTTAAAATATGTGTGTGCATGTGTTGAGTTGAAAAACCCATTATGTTGTTGAGTTTAGATGAATTTAGATGCAAATTTCATTGGATTTGGATTTAAAACGAGTGAGAACGGGCCTTCTAAAGTTTAATTTCAGGACAAATCCCAAAAATAAATAGAGGAGAGAGAGATTGTCTCTCTGACATCTGGAGCCGTAGGTTTTTTAATTTCTTTTTCAATTTATTTTCTTATTAGACAATGCATCAGGGGCTGATAGGTGGGGCTAGCCTGTTTTAATTTATTTTATAAAGGAAATTGTATAGTGATTGACAGTGGGGCCCTTATGGTTTTAATTTTCTTTTGAATTGTTTTCTTAAGAAAAAAGAACAAGCAACTCATAGGTGGACCCAAATGTAGTGAAGGGCCCACTTGTCAGTGACTCATAGCTTTAAACTGAGCCTAATGAGACTTCTAATAATATGATCCCACCAGTTAGCGGCTATTTAGTTGAACTAATGGCATTATTAACTTAATTTAATTACACGTGTTAACTTAATTACACTATAGTGACTTCTCTCTCACACCCGAACAGAGTGCGGCTTGCCATGCCGTCACCAGCGAGCAAGGTCGCGGTGGTCGTCGGCAAGGCCCAAAATGGGTTGCTAGGGTCGCACCGCACCATAAGTGGCGGAGGTATCACCAGCAGTGAGCCGTAGCGGCGGCGCGATGGCGCGCAACAGCGGCCATGGGTGTCCACCATGGCGACCACGATGCCAGCAGCCAAGAGAGCAATTGAATGGTTCCATGAGCATCTAGGGGGCATAGGGAGCTCGCTGGAGAGGTTGGTGATGCTCGGGGAGGCTTGAGGTGGTCCGGCAACCTTGACTCGAGGCGATGTAGAGGCTTCAACGACGACGGCCATCTAGGGATGATGGATGCCATAATTGAGTGAGGCCAAAGTGAGAGGAAGGAAATGGGTTATTACAAACACGAGGAATTGGTCGGGGGCTTACCAGGGAGGAAACGGTGGTGAAAGGAGTGATTTCAGCTAGAAAGGATGAAGGTGGTGGTGCCAGTGAAATTCACATAAGGGATAGCTCAATTAGCCAGAGGGGGTGTGGAGAGTAAAGTGTGGGGAGCTACTGTGAAGCTCAGGGTGGCTTTTATAGGTAGGCGATGAGCTCGAGCATAGGGCATGGTGTGGTGGCCAGCAAAGAGGAACGTGTGATGGCTCAGGTGTGACGTGGAAGCAGCTAGGGCACGATCAACGAAGCACTGGCATGAAAGACAGAGGAGAGGCACATGCACCGAGGTGGTAGGATAGGGTGGAGCAGGGCGACGGTGTGTGGGGTGGAGTGGGCACGACGCTGGTGGTGTTCACATTGGGGCTTGGCTCGACGATGGGATAAGGGTGTAGAGATGTGTCGGTGACGCATGGTGACAGCCATATGTCGGCGTGACATGGCTATAGCACGGGTGATGTGATGGGGGCAGTTGCGGGCACAGTGGGTGCATGTATGGGTGTTGCTGGGGTGGCACGGTGTTGGCAGGGCGCGAGCGCGAGCACTCGGCGCATGAGCGAAATACGTTGTGTCTAGGTTGGGAAGTGAGCATGCGTGAGAGACACTGGCGTGCAGGTCTGGCATGGTGACGCTGGCTTGAGTGTGGCCTGGGCGCAATGAGCAAGGGAGAGGGTAGAGGGGAGGCGGGCACCGAGCCGAGAGGCGAAAGGACAGGCCAGTGGGCCAAAAGGAGATGGGCCAGGAAGTTGGAGAGAAGGAGAAAATAATTGGGCTGGGCGCAATACTGAATTTTGAATTTGGATCTTGACTTTTAAATTTCATATCTTGGATTTGAATTTCTAGTTTGGATTTTGACTTGCCTCCAAGTTGGTTTATAACTTTACTTCCCAAATTTGAATTTGATTTTCAATTTATATTTCCAATCAACATTTCCTTCTTTCAATTTTAAATTCAAGTTTTGCTTAAACAAATAAACTTTGAATTTGAACTTTCAGCTTTGCTTCAAGTTTCCCTTGAATAAATTTCACTATAAATTCTCCTGCATTACTTTATGGATCATCTTTCCATATTTGGTTCCTCAATCTAATTTGTTTTTTAATTAAGTATTCTTTAATTCTAGGATTTTAGTTTCATTTATTAATGAAGTGAATAGTTGAAACACAAAAATTCAATCATCATTCTCAATGAAATTCCAGGCATTCAAATAGGGCCAAGATGAAAAAAAGCTTTAAATTTTATGCATTTTTCATGCAATGAAACTACAACACGAAAATAGGGATGTTACATGGCACGTACACTTCACGTGGGGGTACATGTTTGGGCCATATAGCAGTCACTCCTGCTCGGCCTGTGTCCTTGCCGACTGCTCCCATGCCGTGGTCCGCAGCATCTATGTCGTCCTCTAGTCATCGCTCTTCTGTTCCTTCTTCATTTGCCTACAAAAAAAAGCCATGGTACGCAACTATAATTTGAGTAGGAAAATGTAACATCCTGGTTTTCAATACCTTTTTAAAGATTTTAAGATAAAAATAAACATTTTAAATTTCCTTGAATTAATTAAAAGCTTAATTGAAAATTTTAGAAATTAAAAAGATTTAATATGAATAAAATAAACATCAATTAAATTAAAACCAGTTTTTTAGGGTTCCTTGTGTTGCAAGGAATTTTTTTGTATTTTCCTAGATTTATCTACTATTTTGTATATCTTAATTTGATTTAATTCTTTTTTGAAATTCCAAAATCCCTAGAAAATCATGTGTGCCAACTTCTCTTCCTTCGACCCATCTTCTTTTTCTGTCCTGGCTCGCCTGTAGCCTATCTCGCCTTACGTCGGCCCAGGCCTTCCCTTGATCCAACTCCCTCCACTTCGCACTTTTAGCCCAACACGCACCGACCCGACCTGCTTCATCTTGCCATGCGTCGGCCTAGCCGCCTGCCATGCACCAACTGTCTCGCCATCCATGCCGCCCGACCCCACCTGTCGGGCATGTCTTCCCCCATCCTGGAGTCTTCTTCTTCATCACGTTCGAGCCAAACACGTCATCGTCGTTGCCCGTAGTCATCATGGAGTCATTCCCATCTATTTATAACAGGGCATCAAGACCTCAAAACCAAGCACACTGAGCCGCCTCAATCTTCTCCTTCACTTCGTGCTGCTGATTCCATTGCCTCATGTCGGGAATCGAGGTTCGGTTGCCGCTGTCGCTTCTAATCCGGCAAGCAGTTGCGCCCGCTCCGGAGCCTCTTCAATCTCGTTGTATTCACGCCAAGGTTCACCTAGATTCCTTCTCCGTGCTTCGCTGAGGCTAGGCGTCGCTGTTTAGCCGGAGTTCGTTGTGCGCCCGAACCTTACCACCATCTTCGTAAACGTCGACCACCTATGCCTGATCCAAGTTGCTAAATGCATTCCTCGTTGTGTGTGCATGCTAGAGCCATGGACGTCAAAGTCCGATGAGCCACCATTGAGCCATCCTCGGCCATTGATCCGTCCGAGCCAACCAAGCCACGTGTGAGTTAGCTGACGTCCACATCAACACCCGGCTTGCCATCATAGCCACCACAACACTTGCAATGTTATCTTCCCACCTCGGAGCCACCTTACCAAATATTGCTCACATATCAAGCCATGTGTCATCCCACGTCAGCACTAGCCCATAACTGGTGCACCTGGTCTACCGGAGACAAGTAAAAGCTACCGTGGACCTGGTCCATAGACCATGGGCCCACTTGTCAGCCTCTAAGTTGTCTTCTAGAATTTTCTTTATTCCAAAAATCCCAAATAATTCAAGGGGCCCACCTGTCAGCCATAGGTTTCTCTCTCCTCTGTTATTTTTTAGCATTTTTCTTTCCATTCGATCTTCCAAGAGCATGTTCTCCTCCGTCTGAACTCCGATTGACCCCATTATTCTTCATAAATATATTTAAACTTGAGATCTATCTTTTGGTTCTAGTTTTATTTTTTTAGTTTTATTTAAATTTTTTATGTTTTGTTCGTATTCTCTCTCATTAAATAACGTCTTCGAAGGAGCAGAAGCATGACCTGAAGTTCAAGAGCTGGTAACTGAGCAAAACCAAAACAAGTCATGATCTTTGAATTAAACCTATTATTTTAAAACTAAGTATTATTATTTTGTTTTAAGTTATTATGCCTTGCTAATTTATTACAAACTTTGTACTTGGTAGTCATTAACCAATTTTGATTAATTTCTCCTTGATAATTTGAATGATATGATACCATTTTTACCATAGGATGGGTAACTATCTAGTGATATAATACTAGTATCCACTTGAGTTGTACGTTTAGTATGCTTAGCCATGCTTATTGCTATGTTGGGCTCATCATCACGTATTCATCAATTAATTAATTTGTACTTAATGAGATATTGAATCGTGGTTGTAGCCACAGTTATAAAATTTGTGTACCATGACATGGGTGTGTCATTGGTCTCGGTTAAACCAAAATAGATTGCACTTGGGCGAGTGACCATGCAGTAAAGTGGGTGCTAATAGCACATTGGGACATGGATGCCTCGCTAGGTGTTGATTAAGGACTTAACTTTGTACGTCATTGATTTGAGTCTTACTGTGTAACCATATGTCTAGTATGAGATAGGCCTGACTAACTAATTTGTGATATTTCAATTTTTATTTTTCCATTGAGATGAATGTGGATGTGGTCACAGCCATTGTCTCATATTGGCACAAGAGGGGGCTTTACCGACTAGGTCAAAGCCTACTCACCAGCGAAACCTTAGTGGACAAAATTAGGTTGAGGTTTAGCATTGTAAAGGCCTTGTTGTGATCTTCTTAATTGGCACGCCTACGAAAGCATGTTGTTGCGTAGACATTACAAGTTGAACATATCATGTGGATAAAATTATGCAACCTCTGTAGAGTGTAAAACAATTCAAATAGCTGTGTCACTGGTTATGGGCAATGCTCCATGATTTCACACGAGGGGTAGAATTTTATAAAACCTTAGTTGGGTTTGGTTGGCAAGTGAATGGCAGCTCATTTGTGGTTTACTCAATTTCTTCGAATTATTTATTTAATAATCAATTTTGAAGTACATTTCAATCTATTTATTGTATTTACTCTAAATTATTATTCTCTGCAAAATAATCACTCAGCCATCCTTTGATAAGCCTTACATCATTATATATTGTATCTTGTTACAAAAATGAATTGTTGAGTACTCTATGCACTTATGGCTATATCCATTGTTGCTCAGTTGCTGAAGAAAAATTGTATCAACTAGAGGTACTTGAAGGAGGATTCTTCGATAACTTCATGGATTAGGACTTCGTTCCTCAGTCAATTGCCTATGGGTATGTCGAATGGCTACTATGCTTATATTTATTTTCTGCTACTAGTTCTTGTTAGGCCCTTTAGGCTATTATATGTAAGCTTAGACATATGGTCACTACTCTAATAATTAATAATATTTACGTGTTTCTTAGTTAATTGTGATCATGGTAGATATTTTATCTATGTTTCCATTGTGTGCACTAGCGTGATCCTAGACTAATGTAGAATACACAGAAGAGTTCAAATTTGCAAATTTGGATCTCGACAGGAAATAAAGAAGAAACGAATTGTACGCGATGTAGAAGTTAAAGCAACGGATTGTACGAAATGAGCTAATAAACAAATTTCCTTATATGCGAACGTGGCTAGGTAGTGGTCCACTTGGTGTTGGTGGCACTTGCTAGTGAAGTTCGAACTATCTCATGACTCATTGTGGGCATAGGGCTCCATCATATGGGAGAAGACGAGGTGGCAGATCATAAGTGAGTAGTCATTGTCCAGCTCACATTGCTCTGACGATCCGAAAGGCACTATCTCATAGATGAACTCTGCGGTCCATTCCGTCCACATGACGCTACCCTCGTGTAAGGTCTTGAATGCGATGTGGAACTCTGGGTACAGTCGTCGTGGTCTCTCCCTGGACCATCCTAACTCACTAGCAGTCCAACAAGTACCCATAGTGGGTCCATCGATCGGATCATCACCATCGATGTGACTGTAAAACCGTGCCTCCAACTAGTACTGGTGCACCTACACCCAAAAGTACAGTCGACCAACAGGAAAGCGCTCTCACGACCACAATTGCAACAAGATGTAGTAGACGTTGAGGTTTGGCTTGCCCGTAGCACACTACGAGCCGTCGTACAAACCTCTATAGGTCATGCGCAATACAATCAACTCCCAGCTGTACAACGGGACCTCATTAGGCTCGACGTCAATCAGGCACTCAACAATGTGGATATAGCTATGATACACCCAATTAATCTCTCTAAGTCGTATGAAACAGGACTCACCCGAACATGAAGAGCAAGTAAGCAACTAGGTGGAACCTCATAACCTCTATAGACGCATCTGCTGGGCATTGTCTATACCATCACAGCCACGAATGTGACACTCCATGGATCTTGTCCAAAATGGGATGACCAAACCGATGCAATAGACGTACCTTCTAATTAGCTGATCTAGGGGGTGAAACCACGGGACGACCCCGTAGTGGCAGGCTGGTAAGGTAAGCAACATTCTATAGGGTGATAGTCATCTTGCTAACCGAAAGTGAAACATGTGGGTCTCTGGCCTTCATTGGTCAACGAGTGCTGACAGAAGCGGTGAGTCCAACGTGAATGAGTTCCCAATGTACATCATCCTCGCTATGGGCAGCAATCCATCCCACCACAGAACTACAACGTACCGATCATTGAGAGGTCAATCCTCACAAGGTCCCCGGAGAACAAAGAGGATGGTTCATCACCGCTCGACCACGCCCAACAATGATGTTGTCCATCCCAAGATGGATCCAACAACGTATCATGCTCGTGACCATCACCAACAACTATTTCCTGCAATACAGAAAAGAATATATCATTGTCTGACAATGTTAAGTACAACCTAGCATAACACAGAATAATCATGCACATGTACATAGATGAGCTACCAATTATGCCTATGGCCATGTACTTATATACATGCATACAGGTACACATGTATATGCATATATATGTACACACAGATACTACAATTAACAATGTGCACTTCTACAATTCTGGCATCATTTTTCTATAGTTTTTTAATTGTACAAGAGCAATAAATATATACATGCAGACTTGCATACATATTTTCTAAAGTGCGAATGCACCGGGAACACTAAAAATAATAGCTCCTATTTCTTCAACTATTTACAAAAAATAATCATTATCACCACTAATATGTCCTAAACATAGCTAATTACAAAACACATCGATCAACTAAATATGGTTACCAAGCGCATTCCACACTACCAAATCATCATTACACTAATGAAATGAAAACGACATATTAAGCGCATTGCTCGCATGCGAATGAAGTATACCTTTTCTTCAAGGTCTTCACCAACTCTACAATGCTTCCAACTGTGAAATCTCCTAAATCACAGCAAAACCACCTTGAAAAACTATTACAAACTCGTCTTTTAATCTCTCTTCCTTTCTTCTCCTTCGCTGCTCTCTTGCTTGACAGGAAAGAAACTGAGGTGTGCGGCTTCGGATGATAGGGTAGAGAGTGAGGCCATCCATTTTATGCATGCGGGAAAGCATTCGCGACCGACATCCCTATGTGGGTGCACACATGCACAAAGGGCCACGGAATCCCCAGCCGAATGCGGGGAATAAGGCATCGCGTCGCGTCATCGTGGTCAGTCACCCGAGATTCTCTCTACCCTGCCGCACCAACCCCTCTACTTAGCTCCCCCTACCCCTGCCACGCGCTAGGACACCTGAGCTCCCATCGATCGGTAGAAGCTGGCATGCCCTACCGAGCCAAAGGAGCTCAGCAAGCGGGTGGGCCCCGTCGGCTCCCGCGTGCGTTGTCTCCCTGCTGAGCTCGCCTCACTTGCCGCACTGCCCACATCCTACCGAGCTCTGGTGGCACGACAAGTGACAGGTGTTGCCTGTCGCGCCTGCCAAGCTCAGGGATCGGGCTATTTTTACAAAAAAAACAACATCCAAGGACCAAATTTGAAAAAAATTACTACAATGCCAAAAGTGCAAACAGTTCCATATATATGACCGGATATTGATCGTATTGCTAGATCGATCACCGTCTATCCAATCGTCTTAGGTGACGTTTATTTGGACTTAAAAGCTTAGGCTTATGGATTTTTTGCATCAGAGTGACTAAAAATACAATGTAGTTCTTGGCGACTTTTTCATGTAATTAAATTAAAAAAATTAAAAATTTTATATTATCACAAATAATACAAAGAAATAAGAGAAATAAGCCCAAAAAGTAACAAAAAGGATAAAATTAAGAAGATAGGAGTCAGAACCAGAAATTCAAATGAGTACGGCCTATCTTTTGCTGAGAGAAACAGACCAATATGGTAATGATTTGTTCCCCTTCAGCCACAGCCCACAAGTTAGTCTAGGCTTCAACGGTACGCGAACACTGTTGATGCATGTCCCAACTCGTAGGAGAGCTGGCCTTCCAATGATTGGAGCGGCCATCTTGGATACGTACGTGTAGGCAGCGCATGTTCTCAGCATCTTTCAATCCGTACGTAGATCGATGGCCATTCCCAGCCACAACAGTAGCTGCCTACAGTAAGATTTTCATATAAAAATACATAAATATATACATATGTTTGTTCCGATAAAATCCTTCTCATATCATCTAGATTCTATATGTCACATGTTTTAAGAAATAACAAAAACTCTACTTTATAAATTACTTTCTCTTCATTTAGCTAGACAATATGATACTAAACTATATATATTTTAAAATTATAGAAAATTAGCCTCACAGTACGAGCCTAATTTCTAACCTCCATCACATATACATCGTACTACTGTATATACACGACATGCCTCTGCACCAGACAGTCAACTAAAGAGTGTCGTCTAAGCAACAATTAGAGCTGTGCCTGCGAATGCAAATGCAAATGCAATGCATCCTCATCATCACGCAGACCGATCCCTTGAAACTAGCTAGGCTTTAGTTAATTAAATCGGCCATGCACCGGCATATATGCGCCCCCTGTAAAGTGCGGATTTGCTCAAGTGCGAGCGACGCAATTGGTCGAGATCATCACATCTCCAGATCGCGAGGTGGTGATGAATTACAAATATAATCGATGCCCATGCATGCTGGGACATGACCTTCTTTTTTTTTTACAGATCTCGAGTCGAGTTCTTGAAGCAGCTGTAATTCGTTGGAAAAAGGTGAGAGGCACATGCATCCCAGCACCGACTTTACAGAATGGCCCGGCCGGCCTTTTGAACCTATCGAATGCATTTGTCAGTCGATCGTTGTTCCAACAGCGATAGCAAACTACTCCCTCCGTTCGTCGATCGACAGATCTCCCTGGCAAAAAAATTTTGATTTCGCAAAAAATGTACTATAACACCAACTGGCGGATAGACCCAAGAGTTCGTAGCTAGCTGGGGAGTTAATTTAGAACCCACTACGTATCTGCCACACGTCGGGAAGTCGAACGAACGGCACCTGTGGTTGATTCTTCAATTGCCGGCAAAATATTTATAGTCCAACCGATGCGGTGGTTTTGATTACAAGAAATTTGACTTAATTAATCACGCAACATATTATTTGAACTATGTACGGATATACTTCCGTCTATTCTTTTTTACTTATCATTTTTTATTTTTTTTACGATCTTCGAGATATGATTTTAGCCGTTACATTTTATACATTGATATTAAGACACACTAATAAAATGATAATATTATGATATTATTTTTAGCAATAAATCTAATTGTTGGTGTTTTAATATCGATCTTACGTATGATTTGTTCGGATTTGGAGGAAACTCTTATCACTAAGATCTAGTAGTGCAGAAGGAAAACACGGGAATTTGTATACAGGTTTGGGCCTTCTCCTGAGAGAATAATAATACTACGTCCTAAATTGCTATTGCTCAGAGATGAAAATTACAAAGTGTGTATGAGAAATTCATTGCACTATCTTTTGCTTGGATCTGCCTCTTCCCTACCTCTCTCCGACATCAACCATTATATAGTGGATGAAGGGGTGGCCGTTGTCTTGCACCAAAAGACGTCCCAACTGTTTAGATGATAACCGTCCATTGGAAGTTATTGTCAGAGAGATATGAGGGTAGTTCGCCATACAACGATTGTTATCAGTGAGAGATCGTGTGCTGTTATTAAAGATAAGCGCACGTTCTAACCGTCTTGTCAGGCGACTCTACGAGGCACTAGATAGGCTCTAGAGGTTGCTAAGAGGATCCCACTGTGGTGATTCGTTAGATGGATTGAAGCCACTGGGCAGCATTGGCCGTCGAGGCAGATCGAAAAAATTCTGGTGTTTCAGGCCTACCGTGAATGTGGTCTTCGTCTCCCTGCTCACCCCTTCCTCTTGGTCATACTTGGGTATTTTCAGGGTCAAATTGGTGAACTTGGTTCCCAATTCGATCACGATGCTCAACGTCTTCGTGTATCTGTGCGAGGCGTATATAGGTATCCCGCCTGATCTGGAGCTCTTTCGGTACTACTACGAAATGAGCCAGCAAACTGGGATTGTCGGGAGCTGTGGTATGAAGCTCCACGATGAGAAGACGATGCATTACATCCCCATGTTGACTCGGTCCTCATGACTGAGTTGGAAGAAAAAGTGGTTTTACTGGGAGACGGCCAATGAAAACAGACTTTCTTTCGTGGGGAAGGCCGCAGAGAAGAACAACCTTTGGAATTCGGCTCCCAAAGACGTTACGAGAATAGCCTCCTACATCTCAGCCATCAAAGAGCTAAGGGACAATGGGTTCATGGGCTGGCATGTGGTGAAAGACTTCATCACACGTCACATCAGCCCCCTGAAGCGACGAGTGCATCCTATGTGGATGTACTCCGAAATCTCGGGCCCAACCCAAGACTACGAGAACAGTAAGTGATACTCAAACTTGTGTTCATAATAAAATTATTTTTTGAGTATTGTTTATCGATTATCATGTCTGAATGAACAGATCTCGTGTTGGAAGAAATCAACTCTCGAGTTAAGGCGTCGTGCAAGGACGCAGGGATATAGCAAGTAAGCAGTCTATGTGCAAGAAGGCGCTATCGCTTGAGGTGGAGGCCCCTCGTATTCTAGTGGTTGTATCCACCAAAGAGAAAGAAGAGCGTCTAAAGGCAATCGAAGAACTAATTTTGTCTTCAGGCTTACATAGTCATAGGAAGCGACTAAGAAGCATTTTTCTGTTTCATAGAGTGTAGGCATGAACTACCGTCAAGACGTCCAAAGAATCGAATTGTGGTGGTCGGAGAAGTAGAGAAAGCGAAGGCTTCTTCGGTCAAGAGATGTTGACTGGTTAAGACATTCGATAAGGATAAGGGGAGCACAAGTGTTGTTGTCCCCCTTGACGTTCTTCCCCCGGCTACCCCGAACGATGAGGAAGCCAATTCGCAGAAGATAAAGATGGAGAATGTTGACTTATCAATAAACCTTGCAAAGGCTAACTCTACAGTCAAGGCTTTATAGAAGAACATAAACAGTGAGTTCTGAAACTTAAGACTGTTCATTTATAAATCTTTCTTACTTTCCTTTAATCTTTTCCCTTAGCAGAGAAAGAGACTGAATCGAGTAAGTTCCGCACTGAGGTCGAAGAGAAGGCCAAAGTGATCGTTGAACTTACTCATATCAATAAAGAGAAAGACAAGAGAATAAGGCTGCTAAATACTCGATTATTAGGTAAGAAAAAACTTTACCTTCGACCGTTTCTTTAAATAAGTCTCTTGATGAGTATCATTTTGACCATCTTCGACTCTTTTGCAGAAGCTATGGTCAAAATGAAGCATCTTTCTAATGCTGCGACTCATAGCCAAGAGAAGACCAAAGCAATGAAGGCAATCCTTCAAGACAATGGTGCACTTCTCAATGATCTCCTCAATGGGTTTGGTGCAGAGAAAATGAGTCCTCCTGAGGACACCATTATTGCCCACGTGAGTATGATCGAATTAAAAGTCAAGGCTTTGAAGAAGCAGTTGTTGACTCTAAAATCTGATCAGGCGGAGTCGATTCGGGATGCAATCGGGAGTGCTGTAAACTATGTCTTGGCAAAACTCAAGGTATGCGATCGGAACCACATTCTGCACCCAATCGAGCATGACTTCAACTGCACTTTGGGAGAAGTGGCCTGCCTGGTCAATGAACTAAAGCCAACCGGACGAAAGATTGCCGAAGAAATGCAACTTGACTCTCCTTCTTCAGAATGATTTTGTAAATAGTAATTTGTAAAGACTTATAAAATAAAAGAGTTACCTTTGGTAGATGAAAAAATTTCTTTCTTTTCCTGCAACTCATCTCGCATCTCGTAAAGCAGTTAGTACTCGTAAGATGAAAAAAGAAAATGAAAGAGAACAAATTTTCGACTAAGAGATAAATTTATGCTGATAACTCTATTCTAGCCCCCGACTATTTGCTCAGTTTATGCGAATAAACAAAGCAAATAGAATAGAGTGAAATATGCAGAGAGCAGATTGGTTCATCTGACCATTGTTATCGAATTCGATGAAATGTACTGGCAGCAAAGAGGAAGAACAAGTCGACGCTAGGAGGTTCCTTCTAGTGGGCAGGACCACGTGTAGAAAGGAAAGGGTTCGACTAGGTGATGTTGCTTCCTTTTGACCAGGTGAATGAAATTGAAGATAAACGATACAAGGATAAAACCTTCATATTTCCTTCTCGTATATTCATTCGATGTTTTCCTAGACAACTCAATCGTTTTATGCTGATAGCAAGAGTTAGGAACGAGTCAATACTAGGATGCTCCTTCTAGTGGGTAGGACCACATGTAGAGAGGAGAGACTTCGACTAGTATTGTCCCCTTCTCCAACCAGTTAAACGAATTAGATGTGTGAGAAGTAGTCGAAGAAACATAAAAGAAGCTTTACTGAACATACAACAATAAAGATTTAAAAAACTAAAAACTTTATGGAAAAAGATAGAAATGTTTACACATAGAATTTGAGTAATTGGTCAATATTCCAAGAGTTTGAGAGAATCTAGCACTCTTCCACAGCAAGTCGTACAGAGCCTAGGCACGTGACTTTGACCACGGTGTATGGATCTTCTCATTTGGGAGAAAGCTTGTTCCGATTAGACTGGGATTGGATTTTTCTCAATACCAAGTCGCCTACAGCAAGGCTGCGAGGCTGGACCTTATGATTTAGTACTTATGCATGGCTTGCTGATAGACTGTTGATCATATTAAGGCTTGATTCCTCTTCTCTTTGAACAAGTTGATGTCATCTGCTCGAAGACACTCCTCGTTGGAGTCGTTGAAGTTCTTGATCCTCGTCGACTGGATCTTTAGTTCTGAAGAAAGCATGGCTTCGGCTCCAAAAACTAGGAAAAATAGGGTTTCTCCTATTACCTGGCTAGGAGTCATGCGAATTGCCCATAATACAGAACGTATTTTTTGCACCCAAACACCCGAATGCTTTATGAGTTGGTCGAAGACACGGGTCTTAATTCCTTGTATTATTTGGCCATTGCTCTGAGGATGGGCGAGCGAAGCAAAACATAGTTTAGTACCTAATTCGTCGTAAAATTCTTGAAACTTCGTGCTCAAAAATTGCTTACCATTGTCTGTAATTATCCGACTTGGGACTCCAAATCGAGTAATTATGCTTCTCATCATGAACCTTTTTGCAGCCTCCGTTGTTATCCCTGTCACAGGTTCAACTTCGATCTATTTTGTCAACGTGTCAATAGCCATGAAGAGGAACTCAAAGCCCCCTGGCGCTCTTGGGAACGGGCCTAGGATACCGAGGCCCCAGGTCGCAAATGGCCACGATAGAGGGATTGTTTGGAGAGCCTAAGCTGGTTGAACGGTATTCGCTGGCTATGGAACTAGCATTGTACACATTTCTTAACCAGATATTTGGCATTATTGAGGGCTGTTGGCAAGTAGAAACCTTGCTGAAAGGCTTTACCGACCAGCGTTCTATAGAAAACATGCGCTCTGCAGATGCCACCATGAATGTCGTTAAGGAGTTGTACCCCCTCTTTCTGTAATATATATATCGCATGAGAACTCCTTATGTACTCTGTTTATATAGTACACCCTCGACAAAGTACACATTCTAGCCTTGCGGGATAGATGATCTGCTTCAAGATCATCATCGAGTATCGAACCCTTCTAAAAGTAGTCATAGATGGAAGCCATCCACGTCTCTTCATAATCTACAGATGTCGTCTCTTTAGGAATTATCTCTGGTGCTTCGACCAGAGGCGGCTTCTGGAGTTTCTCCAAAAAACTCCTGGTGGTACTTGTGAGCGGGAAAAAGCTATTCGAGCTAACTGGTCTGCGAGAAAGTTATCCTTACAAGGGATATACTGTAACTCAAAACCAAAAAATACGTCTCGAGCTTCCGGACTTCCGACAAGTACTGAGATATGGTCGAACTCAAGCATTGATACTCTTTGCCGACCTGATTCATCGAGGCTAGGGCTCGGGTTTAGAGGGAGGGTAGGACAAGGGAGGACCGACGGTAGGTAGTGGCGGTGGCGGGTTGGAGGAAGGTGGTGGGCGGCGAAGGTGGCAGGGGAAACGAGAGCGATCGGCAATTAGGAGGCGGTGGATAGCAGTAGCAGGCGGGGGAGGAGGAGACGGGTAGTGGCAGGGGAAAGGGGTCACCGACAGGCCTCACTGCATCGGAGGCAATACCGGTGAGGCGGCAGGGCAGCGGCGCGCGGGGGTGGCAGCGGCCGGGGATGGCGCAGCCGAGCAGAGGGTAGGCGGCTTGATCAGGATGGAGCAGAGGGGATCGCTTGGCTTATTTAGAAAATGTGAGAATGAGCAAGATGTTGGATTGAGATCGTGCGTGCAGTTAAAAAAATTGACTGGTTTGTGGGTTGAAATCAGCCAAAAAAAATTTGAACAATGCATATACAAACCCAAAATTAAAATGTACCAGTCAATTTTTTTTTAACAATGCATAGACAAACCCAAAATTAAAATGTGCCATTTCACTGTCAATAAGGTTGTTTCCTAACAGGTAGTTTCCTAACCATGGCTGGAAGGCTGCTTGCCACTGACCCGGCCTTCATCATTTGAATGCAGCCGACCAGCTCGGACAACGCCACTCTCATACCATTCTCTTAGTTAATTGACTTGTCGAGGAATAGAAGCTTTCAGAGCAAGCAAAATGGCACGCTATCAGAAGCAAACGCGATTGTTGCAAGCTTCGGAAGATTGCGGGGCAGCTCAGCTTGTGCTAGCTTGGACAAGGGTTATCAAGTACTAATTACATTTCCTTTTTTTATATTTATTATAGAACAGTACCCCCCAGAAATACCACACCCTTCGTTGAGATCGCTGCAAATGATCACACACGTTTAGCTTTAGAACTCCATCCGCTTCTTGCTCCTTCTCCTACGTACTTTCCTTGGGAGAAAAGTGTCAATACGCACATCGATCTCCAAACTAACTTAATCCATACATATGGAAACATAATTAGTTGTTGGTGGAAAATTAACACAAACCAAGTGATTGTTCTGATGTATATTAAACCGGCTGTACGTGTGGCTTCACCTATAAAGCTACTGACTTCAGCTTGTCTGGGACGCGCACTTGGAGAAAAAGAGGACCTAAGCCTCTTGAGTAACAATGACCAACTTTTTTGAGACAAAAAAGTTGTAAACTTTAAATTAGTGGGGAATACAATCGGCTGGTCGTCACAAATACAGGAAATCAGGCACCTGGTTAAGCCAGATACTACATAGTTGTCTGCTAGAGGTTGGTTGCTTAGCGCAGGGATACGAACCAAGTTCGCACCCATGCGAAAAAAAAATGAAATAACAGAAGAACTCGAAAAGTTCATAGTAAGCTCTTGGATTTCAGCAAGGATCAGCGGGATGATATACTTTCTTCAATGCTCATGGAGAACCTTACTTCTATTACGAGCGGGGGTTCCTGCGCAGGCGAGCGCCCACGTCGCCCGCGAGCTCGCTCCGCGCCAACACGTGGACCGGGAATCTTCGTACGGCCTGGTGAGCAGTTTTACGAAAAGGTCCCTGTGCTTTCTCAAAATTACGTACAGGTCATTGGTTCTCACGGAAAGGTCTCTGGAATTTTTTTCTAGCCCCTCCACTTTGCAGGATGCCCCCGCGGTTTTGGAAATTACGCACGGGTCCCGTTTTTACGTCTGGTCCTCGGTTTTTTCGAAAAGCCCTTCGCCTTTTCAAAATACGATTTGTTCCGGGTTTTTTCGTAAAGCCCTTTACCTTTCTCAAATCGTTTTCCCCGATTTTTAGAAACTTCTCACAAATTATCGTCTCTTTTATTTTGGTGCGTGCGGTCTTTGGCGGCGTGGCGCCGCGCCTACGAGGCTAGTAACAATGACAAAAGCAAGTTTTACCCTAGCTTCATCATAGGGTCCTAAAAATGAAGCTAAAGCTAAGCTGAAGCCACGCTCGGTTGGGCTGAAAATAGTGACTTATGGCTAAAATTGCACTGTAGCTAGCTGAAATTACACTGTAATTGAAGGTGGCTTATTTGGTGTAATTAAATGTAAAAAATTTAAAAATAGGAAAGAAATATGTTAGATCATCACGGACAACGCAAACGAATACGAGAAAAAAACTGACAAAAAAGCTAAAAAAATTGAAAGTTTATAAAAAAATAAAATTTATAAATAATAAAAAATAAGTTAGAATTTAAAAACTCAAGCCGAAATGAGCCAGGAAGCAGCCTGTGAATGGGAGGTGGAGTTGTATAACGTATATTACTCATGAACCATGGTATACTTCACATTTCGCCCCTAGGTAATCCACAAAGCTGTTCCTTCGCCCATGCTACAACTCATACATTTTTAATCAAAAGAGGTGGACCTGTCACATGGTGGAAACCGATGAATACTGCGGCGCGTATTGTGTGCGCACCGTCGTCATCGGTTGAGACGAGCAAGCAAACGGAGGGGCAGAGACAAAACAAACCCCTGTCATATGCTAAATTATTAGAAAGATGTCGCCCTATTAGCTGAGAAAATCCATATGCTAAATTAGTAAAGTATATCAGTAGCCCCAGCAAGTGCAACCTTTCTTGTGCCCTTTGTTCTTTTTTTTTCTCATTTTTGGTAGGACTTCGTGAGATCGATCAGATTGTGACTCATTTACTGCCTGGTAAAATCTCACTGTCCCTATGGTTTTAAAATGTAAATCTCTCAAATACTAATGTAGGTCCTGTTTGGAACATGGGAATTTTTTCCGATTCTTATAGAAACTAAACTGTTTCATGTAAGATTCTTGTGTTTCAAATGGGCGTAGGTAGGTCGGTAGATTATAAGTATTGTTTGTGTATATATATACTACATGTCTTTTTGTGCCTACCTTTCAAATCTTGAGTTTACTTTCTCCGATTCAAAATACAAATAAAAACTCTTTAGCTTACTTTCTGAATTTGAGATAATAATTAGAATAAGAAAAGGTACATGGTGTATAGATGGTCGTCACTTTCATAATCACGTGACCTCATACTGTTCCGTAGCCAATGTAAATTATCACAAGATCAATCAAAACAAAAGCGAAAGAAAGAAAGAAAGAAGGTATGAGATTGTCATGTTTACATGAACTTTCAGCCCAAGTTTCAAACCCCTGGCAAGTGACAAATCTTACAAAAGGAAAAAAAGATATTATGTCTGAAACCTAAGTGAAGCTTATTCAGATCAAAAAAAAAAAATAAGTGAAGCTTATTAGCTGCAGCTGAAGGCACGGCCTATGCGCTCTATGGGCTATTCTCCGGCCTGTGGCTGAGCCCACGGGCCAACCAACATGTCCTGTTTAAGCTAATGGGCTTAATGGATCGTCTACATAAATCTGTATCGTGCCGGGCTGTACGGTCCATTTGGCCACCTCTACAGTAGAGGTGCATGAAGATGGATGGGAGATGCGTTCGGTGGCGCATCATCGGCTGCGGGCCCTTGCGGTTGTAGGGCCACCTTCCATCAGTTGTTGTGTCTTGCTGCCGCGTGTCACGAGTCAATGGCGACGGGTTTTCTAGAAACTGGAAAAGAAAAGTATAATATAAAGGGATAAAAAGTCATCAAAAATTCACTCATATTTTTTACAAGGAAAAATTTAACTCATTGACAGTAGGACTTGCAACCAAATACGCTAGGCTCGGTTGCTCAAAGACCATAACATAGTTGGTCTAAGAAAAAGACCATAACAAAAGTAGGGACTGATAGCCTGGTTCTAACTCTAGTATGTAGTAACCTTGAAGAATTCCCTTCGCATGTCGTTTCTATAAAGAAAGAAGGAAGGAAAATGAGACACGGGACAGGACCGATGACGGTCGTTTTGAGTAATATCAATACTCTAAATTGCTTATCACCATCCTTTTGTACGCCCGCTTTAGAAGTGAAAACGAAGATAAAAAGAAACCGATAAACTGTTCTAAAATAACCTACTAGTATGCGTACGCTTCTATAGGGTTCCCATCTTAGTCTATAAATACATCGTAAAGAGAACCGATGTAACAAAAGGCTGCATACGCTACATGTGTCTCCCTGTATTCAACCATTGTCAATGTAATTAACAGTTCTTGCTTGTGAATTGATGTACAACCTATTGAATTGCATGCACCAACCAGTTCACCCAAAAGCTTAAGCTGATGAGGAAAGGTGGGCCAATTCACTTATACTTCAACACTCCCCCTCACGTGTAGGCTCCCTTAGGCCTAATACGTGGAATAGAAGTGGACTGCAATTAATTTTTTTTAATTGCGTCAGCTAGGTCTTGAACTCGAGACCTCTTGGCTCTGATACCATATTGAGTTGCATGCACCAACCAGTTCACCCAAAAGCTTAAGCTGATGAGGAAAGATGGACAATTCACTTATACTTTAACACTCCCCCTCACGTGTAGGCTCCCTTAGGCCTAATACGTGGAATAGAAGTGTACTGCAATTAATTTTTTTTAATTGCGTCAGCCAGGTCTTGAACTCGAGACCTCTTGGCTCTGATACCATATTGAGTTGCATGCACCAACCAGTTCACCCAAAAGCTTAAGCTGATGAGGAAAGATGGACAATTCACTTATACTTTAACACAACCAGTAGTTTTAGAACAACATCTTTCTGGTAGAGGTGATGAGTACATGGGAGGCAAGTTAGGCTGTGATCGTTTCGGCTTTAGCTTCTGGCTCCTGGCTTATTTTTCACTATTTATAAATTCGTCTTTTTCTAAACTTTTCGCTTTTTTAGCTTTTTTGCCTGTTCTTTTTTTCCCATATTCGTTTGCGTTGTCTGTGATGGGCTAACATATTTTTTATATTTTTTAATTTTTTTAAATTTAATTATGTTAAATAAGTTTCTGTCAACTACAGTGTTTTTTCAACCAGCTAAAATGCTTTTCAGCCATAAATCACCAAAAATAAACTCAAATGATCACCACCACCATGACTTGAAACCATCGCCATCATCGGGTAAGCCAGCAGTTTCTGTCCGCCATATTCACAGCAATATCTGCATAAAAACTGGACACCTTCGGTAGGCGTGTGTCACAACAATGGAAGGCTGAGCAAGTCTAGATTCACACGCATCAAACGATGCATCATTTGAAGGTGTGAAACAAAAGTTATGCTCCATTTTGGTGGTAGCTGTCTGGGCTGCCGAACGCTGCACGAGGCCACGAGAATTCAAGACTCCTCAAAAGTTTCACCAACTTGACCTTTTATCTACCTAAAAAAACCTTTCAACTGGTGGTTAGCACTCATATTTTGGTGGTGTCTGTTCACACCTATCGAGAGAGTTATGTCAGTACAAATACCGTATGTAGGGTCTGTTTTTTTGCTGCGGCTTATGATTTTTGAATTGTTCGTATGAGAGATTACAGAGTAATAGAAACTCACGTGTGGTTTTTATCGATATAAATAAAATCAGTACAGTATGTACTACAATTAACTAATAGACCTTATTTTAAAAAATATTTCATTTAAAAACTAGTTACTATATAAAAATTAAAAAATAATTTTTAAAAACCAAAAAGAATAGAGCCTTAGTCCCCTATGTTAGAAAAGGGGACTAAGAACACTTTGATATGGAGCAATAGCTACCTTCGTCCTGGCCATGGTCCAACACTATGTTGAATTTTTGCACTAATGCGTCTCCGGACGTTTCTGGATTGGAACGTGCGTGCACCTACCTATGAGTATAACAGTGTGGGTTAGTTCTTTTGAATTTTTATCATACATAGCATCTTTTGTTATCCGATCATCGGGCGACAGCGCTCCGAAGATAACACATAGTGTCTGTCGTTCGGCCGACAGGCGATAGGCGTCTGCCGTCCGGTCACCAAACGGTAGGCCATCTGCCGTCCACCCACAAAACAGCATATGATTAAACTGGCTAATTAGCCGACTTAATTATCTGTCTAAATTTATAGTTTTATGTTATATTTGTTTGAATTTTTAAATATAGCAAATGAGCTTAAAAAATTACGAAATTTTATACGCAGCCTTCCGATACAACGTACTTCATTATGTACTTCCGCTCTTGCTCAAAAATTTGTACGATTTCGATATCTGTAAGAGTTGTTACCTATAGCAAACGAGCTCCAAAAATTACAAAATTTTATGTGAATCCTCCGACACATTCAACCTAATTATGTAATTTTGTGAGAATTTTATATGCTCCGAATTTGCTATATTAAATTGTGATAATTTAATCGTAATTAGCGATATATGAGGAGAGATGCCCCCTTGGTGCTACCCCTGCTCGCAAGAATGTCAGTCTGTCCATTCGGACATGTGTTGGCTTGACCAAACCGGCCCCCTCGCCCGCACAAATGTTAGTTTGTCCATGTCATCCCGCCTCACCCACTCACTCGTGCGCACATATGTCACTCATACCATGTTATCCCCTGTTGCCTGCGGTGGTGCGTGTCAATAACGCATCCATAATTATCGGTGGCAACGCACCAGGTTCTCTTTTCGCTCAACTTCAAATACGGAGCTCTCGCAATCGCTCATCGCTCATCTAAACTGTGTTTCGCTTTTTGTTGGAAGAAGAACCTTCTCCATCATACAGTAACATAGCATGGCAGACGCCAAGGGGCCAGTCGTAGTGGGGTCGCCAAAGGAAGATCTTCTCCTGGAAAGAAGGGAGGACTTTGGCCATAACTATCGCTTGATGCCAAACGGGCGGGCTCAATCGGTATGGTAGAAATGCAGACACAGGGAGAACGCGGTCGTGCAAGTCGTCGAAGGCTATTTCGATGGCGGACAATGTTTCCTATGATGCCCACACTCTGGGGTATAATTAGCCAATAGTTTATTTTCTTTTAGTGCTAATAGAACTTTCATGTTAACCCTCCTTTCCACCAGATGGCGAAATGCGACTTCGTCTGCTGGATTGATCCTCCCCATGAATGCTATGTTGTGAGGTATGTGGATACACTGTAGGAGCGAATCCTAGAGATGGAGGCACGGATTGACAGTCTCAATAAGGAGAACGACGACCTCTGGCAACAGATACAGTGCGAGAGGGACAACAAGGAGGTCGTCAACATAGAATGTTCGTATGATCCAACATGCTGCTGCGTGAACCCTAGCTGCATATGTGCGTGCCACTACAACGACGGCCAACCATGTCCGAGGCGCCCCCACTGCAACACTCCATATGGGTACCACGAGGCACCTTCTACCAGTAGACACGCACAGAGAAGCTTATAGCACGGTACTCTCCCTGTAGTTCATGGTTATGTTCAATCTCGTAAAGCATGTAATTGAATGGTGTACGCATCATTGCGGTTGTTATTTATTAAGTGGAGTGTTCAAACGTTGCATCACGTGCATTAAGCTATAGGAGTCGATATGCATTGAACAAACGTACATCATACAAAGGAGTAAATCATTCAGGTAATCAATTGATTAATTGTCAATTGCATTTCAAATTGGTACAAATATGAATTAATATGATACACTAAAAGATACATAAAATTATGGCACCGAGTGGTGACCAAACGAACTCGGTCTATTGGGGAAATCCTTCATTGAGTGCTCGGAGGTCTTGCATATTCTACATTTCACTGTACGAGTAATGTTGGTATGTTGGCTCACATCAATGTCATTCTGGAAGCGCCATTTCTGCTGACGTCCCTTCGCCGTGTAGTTCATGTCCAAGTCGTAGGAGTGAAATCTTGCACTCCATGTACTAAAAAGGAGTTGCATGTCATAGTACTTTGAGATGTACGGTTCGAACATCTGCCTCGTTTGTGCACATGTCTTGTACACATACGAGCATGGCTTACGCAGGAGCTTCAGGTTGTTGTAGATGCATGTTGCCACATCACCTAGGATGCATGCCTATTTCATTTCAACCCTAGCATGACTGTTCACATATTTTGGCCAAAGCCTGATCTCATACTTCCTTCGGAGACCATCGATTACCCGGATGTCGTGCATTCGGGCTTTCTCCATCTTCTGTTCCATGTGCTTCTGCATGTTCTCAAACCATTTCTTTTCTTCGTTTATTTGATGCCTGGCTGCGGTGGCTCTATTGACGAAATAACAGACATTGCGAGTCAATATCTCCTCCACGATCGCGGTGATGGGGAGGTACCGCATGCCTTTCAGGACGTCATTGTACACCTTGGACTTGTTAGTCGTCATAATCCCACACCTCGCACCATCTGTGTCATAGAGAAGGGATCATTTCTCTAATTATGAGCGTGCCGACGAATTCACTTCGAGAAACTTACTGCGCCACGGGATTGCTCTCCCTTCGTAGTTCGCCTTTCTAGCTCTGTCCAGATGGACTTGAACTTCCGCCTTTGGTTTTGCATACACGATGCCTTGAACATCTTCAGAACTTCCTGGCTGCATAATCATGTGAATAAGTTAGATGCAAGATGCCTCATGCACCACCGGGTTCGCGCATCATTCAACTGTTGAGGGGGTCCGGTCCCATGCTGCATGATATTCAGCGTGGCCATCAACCCAGCATTGCGATTCGTGATGATGCAAACGTTGGGTTGGTCGTCAACCACCGCTTGATTCACATTTGCCAAGAACTAGGGCCAACTGGACGTGTTCTCGCTCTCCACAATGGCAAATGCACTGGGAGAAGCTGGTGAAGCAATCTTGGCACAAGGTTATACACTTCTTCGTACGTCCTGTACATGGACTCGATGAACTTCTGCTTGCCTTGTCGGACCTTACTATTGCTAATTGATTGCCAACCACATTCGCGACTTCTGACATGAGCATCTTCGGGGAGACGGACACGTTCGTCGCAACTAGGTGGCTAATGATGCTTGCCACATATGCGATGTTGGCGCAGAGGCTCGCTGAGCATGCAAGTGTGGTCGATCATTGTCTTGATCCAGAAGACCGAGCCAAAAATCTTGGCTTATTGAGCGCTGACCTTTGTAGGACAGCCTTCCACTAAGAACTTCACTATGTAATTGGCTGGGTTGGACCGGTGCACTCGGTACACACGGCTGATAGACAATGCATACCGTGCAATAGATTGTTGCACAGCCGTCTTGCTAGGGAAGCGCTGCCCAACTAGGAGGGTGTCAGCTTGAAACCCCCATTGGGTTCTTCTTATGGTAGTACAAGGGAACACACCATAACATCATTGAGTCTGCAAGACACATAGGGCACCTCAGATGACATAATTCCCCCGAGTGGACCACTCGTCTGCTGTGCGTCATCCTCGGTATCATCGGAGCCTGGGTCAGTGTCCTCGTCGGACTCCAACCCGAGCGCCTAGTCCGGTAGATATCATGGCAGTCAATGCGAGCTGACCACCACATGCCCGCCTTGTCATTCTGCATGAAATCAGGGGCAAGTCTTCCCTCCGATACAACACATTCAGTGGTATCATCTTGAAGCTCTGCCTGTGGTTCCCCGAGTGTCGAGGGGCCGGGCTCATCAATGTTTTTTGATGCCCAACGCACAAAACTCAGGCACACTATCGGTCTCTCGTAAATAGCCGCCTCAAGCTGGGTGGCAATTTGCATGTACTACCTCCATGCTGCGATGCCATTCACCTTCACGAGCTCCCACATGCCATTGGTGCAGGTGATCCCCTCGATCGCAAGTTTCATCGCCATTGCCTCCATGACGAATTCCCTTCGAATGAAGCTTTGTAGCTCGTGAATATTCATAACGCCGAGCCCCTCGGCCCGGAGCACCTTGTATTGGCATGTCAATAGGTTCAACCCATCGGATCCAGTTTATACAAGATCATCGTCGTAGAACATTATCAAGTGTTCCATATCTACGACTACTTGAACCTACAACAACCAGATCCGCAATAAGCATTACAACAAAATTTGATGACAAACAACATACAAGTTAACGATTACATGCATGTAACTACATACGAATAATTCATTAATTACCGACAATTTGATTACTCATCTAAAAAATTACGAGTAATTCATTACTATCATCTTTAGCACTTAATTACTTATCACTAACTTATTATTTAATCCTAACTAATTGCCACTATATTAATTAGGACTGCTTAGTTATACACTACCATACAATAACAAATTATGGGTATCGCACATACTCAAAAATACTAAAAACTATGTCCAAATTACTACGATCTACTTACTTCATAATACAAACTACATTAATTATGACTGACTAAATAACACTAATTAACTAGGACTACGGGAATAACGTCGAAATCATGCGATAAAAAATTAACTATCTTTTGGGAGAAGCAATCAGCAATGCCACATCCTTAATGAGCTATGCACTGGCTTCTCAAAATAACTAGCTATGCACTCTTAATTTTGAGTGGCAACTGCGAGAATGAGCTTCCACATGAGCGACTGAAATGACCAATGACCAACTACGAGAGATTCGTATTTATGGCCGAGCGAAAAGGGACCCGGTGTGCTTACCCCGTAAATTAAGGACTCCTTGTTGATGTGCGTCAATTCGGGCGTAGGGGGCAGCATGGTAACACCGACAAATGTGTAGACGAGGGAGCGGACGAGGGTGGATGACACGGATATAACGATATTAGTGCGGATGAGGGAGCGGGCGAGGGGGGATGACACGGACAGAGTGACAATTGCGCGAAGGATGCAGTGGAAAAGAAAAGATAACAGTAACGGGCCGACATATGTGCAGAGGACAGAGTTCACGCACTGTAAAAGATGCATGAGCATCGCATATCGCTCATTTGCCATATGTAACAACTACATATATCGCACTGCAAAAGAATTGACACGAATTAACATGGCCAATTTAGAGCACATAAAAGTTTCAATAAATTACACAATTAGGTTGACTATATTGGGAGGATTCACATAAAATTTTGTAATTTTTGGAGCTCGTTTGCCATATGTAACAACTACATATATCAAAATCGTACAATTTTGTGAGCAACATTCAGAGTGGATAAAACTCTTAAAAAATTACACAATAAAGTACATTATGTTAGGAGGCTATGTATAAATTTTGTAATTTTTCGAGCTCATTTTCTATATTTAAAATTTAGACAAATATGATATAAAATACAAATTTAGACAGGTAATTAAGCCGGCTTAATCACCTGTCGTTTTGTTTGTGGATGGCAGGTGGCCTGCCGTCTGGTGGTCGGGCAGCAGGCGCCTGCCGCCCGCTGGTCGGATGATAGGCACCACGTGTCACCTCTGGAGCGCTGCTGTCCAATGACCGGACAACAAAAACGCTATTTTTATTAATACCATACATATATAACTGTTTTTGTAAATACAAGTTCCAAAAAATGCTATATATGCCAAAATTCTTTCCATGAGTAAACTAATGAATGTGTTGGACAATAGGCTACGGTTGACTCCTCTTCGTCGGGTCACGAACCATAAGTTGGGCTCTGCTTAAAAGGACTTATTTTGAGTGGATTCTGGTTGAAAATTACTGCAGCTGGATGAAAAAATATGTAGCTGATAGTGATTTATTTGACGTAATTAAATTTTTAAAAAATAAAAATAGAAAAAACAAGTTAGCCTATCACAAGTTAGTGGGGCTATTTTCAAAGCGATTTTGCTATTGTCTAAGACGACTAAAATTTTTTTATCTCTTAGTCACTTGAAGTTGCACTCTCAATGAACTAAAATTGCAGCCCTCTCTAAAAAAATAACTACAATTTTAGTTGATTGAGAGTACAACTTTAAGTAACTAAGAGATAAAAAAATTTCAGTCGCCTTGACAATAGTCACTTCCTTTTCAAAGATGACACTGTATAGCAATTTCTTTGTATCATCATCTCATATAGATATCAGGCTAGATATTATTTTTTAATACATAATATCTATCATTAATTAATATTGTAATTTAATATTTATTTCTAATTCTTGTCTCAATGCACCGTTTAATATAGTGGCACACCTTTGTAATATAGTAGACACTATTTTAACCTACAATAGATGTCTTAACTAGTATTTTCATACCGAATTACGTACTCAAATAATATCTTACATAAGAGACTGCATCTATCTCTTCCTTCATTAATTTCTCACCCACCTCATCACTAATTCTAAATAGTATACTAATTAATGCTAAACAATTGAAGGTAGCATGGCATGGCTTTGGTGGTGCGCATGACCCGCCAAACCGACGCCCATACTCCGTGCGCACCCGGGCAACCTAGAGGGCGACGGCGCTGTGCCACGCCGCGCGCCTGATACCGCGACGTGTGCGCGCCGAGCTTACGAAAGGGATACAAGCAGCGAGGCTTGAGGAAAAAGAAGCCCGCAATCTGACATGCCCACGCTTGGGAGCAGTCCCGGGCGCCAGAGTCGACGTAAATGCCATCGATTGAGGAGCACCGCTCAATATGGCTTGAACTTCTGGTTTCTAGCTTATTTTTGTACTATTTATAATTTCATTTTTTTATGAATTTTTGGTTTTTTTTGAGCTTTTTTGCCGGTTCTTTTTTTCCTGTATTTGTTTGCGTTGTCTGTGATGGGCTAACAAATTTTTTATATTTTTCAATTTTTTTTAAATTTAATTATGTTGAATAAGCCTCATCATTCTGTTGTTTTTTCACCACATTCTGATGTTTTCGACCATAAGCAACCAAAAATAAGCCGAACTGAACTGCTCCTCCGATTCACAGAAATACGTTGTTTCTGACATCAACATGCTCTTAAAAGTCAACTTTAAATATTAATTACTATTAATATATTTATAAAATTTAACAAAATTATAATATTATAAAAGTATTTTTTAGATGAATATATATATATATATATATATATATAACTTTATGTATTTAATTTAAATATTTAAAAAGATATTAATAATAATAGTTTTAAAACTTTAACTGCACGTTGCCAAAACCATATATTTTGTGAACTGTAGGGAGTGCTGCTTTTTGACTTATTTTTCATTGTTTGGCACTATAGTTGTTGGTGGCTTTTTGGCGTAATTAAATTTAAAAATAAAAAACAGATTAGTCCATCACAAATAATGCAAAGGAATACGAAAAAAAGAAAAAGCAAATAAATCCCCCCAAAAAGCTAAAAAACCAGAAAAGACAAAATTAAAAAGCTAGAGCTAGAAGCCAAAAGCCAAAAGCCAAAAACTCAAACCCAAACGAGCGGGGCCCTAGTTGGTTGGTGTCCTGTGTCCCATGAAAACTTAGAAATTGCGAGCGAATCCAAATCATCCTCTCATTTTCTTCTCTCCTTTTGACACGACAAGATTCGACTTCTCCCTATTCTTTATTTTCTGGGAAATTGTCGGTAATGTTGGTAGCAGAGCATAGAGATTATAGATTACATAATCAAAGCTTGAAGAGTGGCAGTGCAGAGAAGACTAGCAGCATAAGCGCGGCATGATACCACACTAGCTACCATGTGGATCGAAGTAAAATAAATGAAAATTCGTACGAGGGGATTATCTGAAAAAGCGATGACCCGTACGTATTTTCGGAGAAAGCAAAGGGTTTTTCGTATAAAATCAAAAATCTGTGTGTAATTTTGGAAAAATCACGGGGTGTTATCCAGAAAAAGGAGCGACTTCCTGGAAATATGGAGGATCTGTACTCAATATCAGAGAAGTGGAGGGGGTTTTTCAAAAAAATAATGTGGCAGGGATCTTTGTGCAAGAACTGAGGACCGTATGCTATTTCCCAAAAATCGGGGGTTTTTTGTAAACAAGATGATGTAGCGGGCGCGAATCTCCAGGGTGTGTAATATATGGAGTATTATTACGTCATGTTGACGGGTAAAATTACGTGGTTTTTGTAAGGGCGTGAATGGAATTTCCAAAAGCAGCAGGGATACGATAGGTGCCAGGTGTACGCTGGGGGTAGGGTGGCTGTTGGCGTGAGTGAATATCTGCCCCTCTCGATGAACGTGATAAACCCGTCTCCTCGGAATAATTAGAAATCTTAGTATATATATGAATGTGTTCAATTCTTAGAGCGTACTTTATAAAGTATAGATTTATACTTTAATTAGATATATGCTAGTAGATGTACCATGTGACGTGATACCAATTAAAGTGCGCAAATGAGATGTGTGCGTGAGTGAGTGTATGCGTTCACCATTATATATACTCTAAAAAAATCCTAAAATATCGTGAGCCCGGTACAGTGTGGAGAAGTGGGGGCTCATGTACTAAGTGCATCTGTAATGGTCTGAGTCAGTTAGCTATATGCATGTACACATCAGCTATATGTATGCAAAAAAAATCGAGCCAGCTCTTCCTTAAGCACTAGTCTAAAACGCCAAACGAGGCAGCATCTATAAATTATGTGTGTGCATGTAAGCATCAAATAGATATCTTTATAGATAGTTCTTTAGAATGCTAGTTTTAGTGTGTATTATATAAATAATATGAAAATCTTATAGTTAGTTGTTAATTATAACCATTGTAGATGCCCTAATGGCCAAACCAAAATCAATGCAGATCGCATCGCAGACGAGCTAGGCGCAGCAAGACACGCGTCGCGATCGCACTTGCCCCCTTCCGCGGCCCCACTTGCTCCCCCACTAAGCAAAGACGTGCTAAAAACAAACATAGCGTTCTAGGTGCGTTTGTGCATGTTTTCCACTTTGGATTCGGATTGGCTGCCGCGGATACAAGGGCATGCTCTTTTGCGTTATGTCTTATGGCTCTAATTTATGACATTTAGTTCTAATATGAATATTTATATAAGTAAGCTGAAATCCGATAAATTTGTTCTAAAAGTTTATCATAATAAGTCGCTTAAAAACGATGATGAAAAAATATTTTATTTATTTATTTAAAAGAAATCATAAATTAAAATAAGTTAAAAAGATTATACCCTAATACTCGACCAGTGTGCTTGTTAGGAAAAGTTGCTTTCTAGTACGACTAATTTAGGTTTGCAAATCCTTTTCTCCCATCAAGGCCTTTTCTTTCACACCATACCACCCAAGGTATCGATAAACACACTCGCATCCTTCCTTATCGAGAAAAGCTGCATCCGTACGGCCACATTTGTTAAGCGGTGATGTTGAAGCAAGCAAAACAACGGTGAACAAATACCTCATCAGTAGGGATGGAAACAGGGTTGGAAAAGGCAACGGATAATTCATTTTATTCGATATTTGTATTTAAAATAATGTAAATATGATAAGTAAAATTCGTATTAAAAAATATTTGAATTTGTATTCGAGAATATTCATATCCGTATTTAAGAATACTCGTATTCGCATTCGTATACGAGAATATTTGTATTCATGAGACTATTCGATTCGTATTCGATCCGTTTCCGAAACCCAGGAAAAATTCGGACGAATTTTATGATTCAAAATTTGAATTTGGGCGGCTTAAAACCGGTAACCATTCCAGAAAGCGGTCAAAACCAGTGAAAACCGGCAAAACCACTAGAAATTTGTTCTACCAAGATTTGTTACAGAAGTTATAGAAGGATATTCGTATTCGACCGAATTAAGTACATATTCAATTCGAATTCGTATCCGTTACAACATTCGATTCGAATTCGTATCCGTTACGACATTCAAATTCATATTTGTATTCGTTTTAAAAATATGGATTCGTATTTAAAACTATTCGATAGTATCCGTCCATCGAATACGAATCAAATAGTCTCAAATACGAATATGAATCCATATTTTTAAAACAAATACAAATATGAATACAAATTTATATTTTTAAAACGAATACGAATCAAATGTCTTAATGAATACAAATTCAAATTGAATATGTACTTAATTCGGCCGAATGCGAATATCCTAAAAACTTTTGTAACAAATCTTGGAAGAACAAATTTATGTAATATGACTACACGTCTACACGAACTAGCAGTGTAGTGTATAGAGTTAGAAATTATGCAAAGTAATTTCCACTTCTTACTTCCCAACCTTGCTTCATCAGAAAACTGCTTCCTACAATCATCCTCAGAGAGGTCGCTAGGGATGGAAACGGATCGAATACAAATCGAATAGTCTCAAATATGAATATGAATATTCTAAAATACGAATACGAATATTCTCAATTACGGATACAAACATTCTCAAATACGAATACGAACATTCTCGAATACAGATTTTGCTTACCACATTCGCGTTTTCTCGGATAGGAATATCGAATAAAACATATTATCCTTTGTCGTTTCCCATCCCTACTCATCAGTAACGTAATCTCTTAAACTGTTCACGTCTGTTGCAACATTTTCTTTAATGTTGACCCCTAACACTTTTTTTATAAAAATGGTATCCTCCTTGAGCTTGGAAGGCACGGAAGAAGACACGTGTCACCTACCATGCTGGGGTAGCTCGGCAGGAGGCGAGTCACGCGGTAGGTCAGGCCAACGTGAGATGTGATGGGCAGGCGCAATAGATGGGTGACTCAAGATGTTGCTGAGCCACCCTTGCTTGTTAGGTAATGCCAAGCAGCGCCGGCTCGGCAGCAGGCACAGCCAGTTGGGCGGGAATCGTGTGCATGCAGAGGTGAAGGAATCATAGGGTAGTGCGTGCACGATTTGGCTTCGGTCGCGAGGGAATCGCGTGGGTAATTACACGACACGATGAGACGATGCGACGTTAGATTCTTGTTATATTTGCGCATTAATGCGTTGACTTCTGATGCACTGTATAAAATGCGAACCTAGCGAGAGTGCGTTGACTTCCTACCGAGCGAGGGAGGGGAGGGAAAGAAAAGAGAGTTTCCTGTTGAGCGAGAGCGCAGGGAGGAAGCGCAGCTGTGATTTACGATCCTTCGTAGTTGGAAACATTGCGGAGCGGGTTAATACTTTCGGAAGAAGATGTGTTTCATTCGCATATGAGCAACACACTTAATATATCGTTAGCGTAACAGTGGTTTTGTAATGTAGAATGCGCTAGGTAGGAATGTTTAGTTGACGGATATGTTTCTGCAAGTACCCATGTTTATTTATTATAAATAGTTGTAGAAATACAGGCAAAAAAATAGCTAAATATTTTTATGTATGTCCCGCATGTATCCATTTATCACTCTCGTGTGATTACATAATGGTTGTTATTCAAGAACCTGGTCCTATTTTTCTAAACTAAAAATTAAAAGCTTCACCAAAAAAATAAAGTGTACTACTGCCTCTACTAAGCATTCCTAGTTCTTGACTCACCTCTATTCGTTATATCTTTAAACTATTACTAATACCCTCCTGTTCAACTGTAGATGGTCAGATTAGCTAACATTGGGCCATGAAACTATTTCACCCATAGAGAGGATGAAGGGGAGTTTACCAACATACTGCGCAAACTAATGGAGAGTTTATCGACATACTACGTAAACTAATGTAGTACCTGCGTTATTGTCACTGTCCCATCTCCAAGGAACGGAAGACGCAGGAAGGGGACAGGGAGGCCTGAATGATGGAAGTCTTCCTGTACACAAGGCAAGACGAGTACCCTCCCGCATCTTCCGTGTTGAGCACTAGAGGAGACTTCTACCGATGCTATTTAGGACGCTACCCGCTTGGCTTGTGCTCGCTTGTGTGAGATCTACGAGCACCATGCTAACCCTCCTTTTTTGCTGTTATCCATCCCTCTAGGAAGGAGGATGCTATGGTGAGACATTCGTCCCCGGCTCCAAGGATGATCTGCTCCTGACCCACCAGGTCCAGCTCACCCGAGGTATAGGAACCAGCTACACTGAGACTCTAGAGGAGATCACGGACCTCCGTCAGCTCCTTACCGCCAGTCATAGACAAGTCGAGACTCTCCGCGCTCAGCTCGCCAAGTGTGACAAGGCTCTCGCTACATTGGAGCGTGAGAGGGATGCTGTAGTTGCCGTGCTCCAACTGTAGTAGCAGCAACGATCCACGCTCCAGCACCCCCGAACCCCCATCATCCCCACCAACCCCGTTGTGACTCAGCCGCTCACTGGAGGACTACGCCTGAGGAGCTCCGCACATAAGAGTGTGCGTGGCCTAATCTACCGATCGTCGTGAACATTAGAGAAACTAGTCGAGGCTTTAGTCGCTTCCGCTCCTACTCCAGCTCAGCTAACTACAATCGCTCCTGCTCTTGTTCCAGTTCACTCAGTAACTGTACCACCTACTGTGGTCATAGCCTCATGGAGGAGTAGCCGGACACACTAATTCAAAACAGGATATACTAGACGTCTCATCATAGATGGTTCATAGGGAACTGTCTGTGTTATAATTGTCACAGATGATTTTACAAGTGTGAGCATTTGTGTTACTAGCAATGGTTAGAACTGTCTGTGATATGTACTTACCACAGACGATTCTTGTTAATAACCATCTATGATAATTGACAGATGGTTATTAAAACAAACCAAATGAGATAATTACAGACTTCACAGACGGTTATAGTTTATAATTGTCTGCGTTGTGCCCAACTTATTTATATTTAGATCAACCTATTTATAAAGTTTCAGGAGGTTTAATGTTTATGTTGACTAAGTTTTATAAGGTTGTCTGATTTTTATGGTGTTTATGAGGTTTTATAAAGTTTTAGGAGGTTTTATGGCATAAGTTAACTAAATTTTATGAAGCATGTTCGAAACTATCTAAAATCTTGTGAAACTTAGATGAAACCCGATAAAACTTGTCTATACCGTCTGAGTCCTTTCCAACGATGTACCGTGCGCTAGCATGACTCGATCTTATAGTAGTAGAATAAGATGGGTGGGTTCGTTTATACTTTGCTTATACTTTGGCTTCTATTTGCTATAGTAAGTAGCTTTTAAACGATGTGTTTTTATAACGGAGTCTACAGGTAGATTATAGTACAAACTGTACCGAGTTCAGCTATACTAGTTAAAATTATATGTAACTACTTTTCTTTATATACTATCTCTCATAAATCATCCATAATACAAAATTCAGTCATATGTCACATAATATGCCCAAAAGCACCCGCTCCATGGCATGACAGGTACCACCGGTCTTAGGGATGCCCACTGTAAGTCTGTAACTTTGTAGCATCGATCTTTCTGTGTATCGCGATAGGAGGAACGAAAACAATAATACGAAGGAAAACAATCTGTAGTTCCACAACATCTTTCTCGGTGTTCAATATGGCTTCTGTGATCGTTTCGGTTTCAGCTTCTGGCTTTTGGCTTATTTTTTACTATTCATAAATTCGTCTTTTTCTGAATTTTTAGCTTTTTTTGAGCTTTTTTGCCCGTTCTTTTTTTTACCGTATTCGTTTGCGTTGTCTGTGATGGGCTAACATATTTTTTATATTTTTAAATTTTTTTAAATTTAATTATGTTAAATAAGCCTCTGTTAGCTACAGTGTTTTTTCAGCCAGCTACAATGTTTTTCAGCCATAAGCCACCAAAAATAAGCCCAAATGATCACCACCTTAAGCTTATGGCTTAAGCTTATTTTTGCACTATTTATAATTTCGTTTTTTTCTGAATTTTTGACTTTTTTTGAGTTTTTTTGTCGGTTCTTTTTTTCTCATATTCGTTTGCGTTGTCTGTGATAGGCTAACATATTTTTTATATTTTTTAATTTTTTTAAATTTAATTATGTTAAATAAGCCTCTCAGCTACGGTGTTTTTTCAACTAAATACAGTGTTTTTAGCCGTAAGCTTTCAGCTTCCAGCCGAACCGATAATCCCACCTTCGAGAAGACAATTGGAGCGGACAATCAACTGCCGCGTCGCGTGCCGAGGCATCCACGTCTCCTTCTCGACGCGCTTCGGCCACCTTCTGCGAAGTTTCCCCCCACGGCCACGCCCCGACCTGACAATTGACGACGTCGCACGCACCGCAGTCCCAGTCCACGGCTGAAACCAGCACCTCACCAACCGACCGCACCACCGTCTCCTCCACCCGATGAAAAAGAGCACCACTTTATTACTTTTCTCTTTAATAAAAATAACATTAATTTTAAAACAAATAAAAAAGCTAACCAATATCTATCATTTATTATATTTTAAAAGTTATATAAATCACTATAAAAAGCATGAAGCTATGAAAAAGCCCTCGCTTCGCGCTCCGTTTCCGTTCCCCCTCTCTCCCATTTCGCGCCTCTCCGTACGCGGCGACGGCACGTCGGTCACAGCCACAGCAAGGCAAGAGAGAAGAAGAGATGGAGGGGTACGACCGTGAGTTCTGGCAGTTCAGCGACCAGCTGCGGCTGCAGACGGCGAGCTTCTCCGGCCTCTCCCTCGGCGACTCCATCTGGTCCCCGCCCAACAGCTCCAACGCCGACCCGGGCCTCTTCTCCCCGGCCGACGGCCGCAACGACTTCCCCTTCTCCGCCGCCGCCAAGAACGGCGGCCTCGACGGGCCCGGCCTCATCGGCTCCGGCAAGCTCGCCTTCGGCGCCACCACCACCAGCAAGGCCGACCGCTACAACAACGTCAACCTCCCCAGCGACAAGTCCTACAACAGCAACAACAGCTATGGCGCCAAGATGAACAACGACAACAACTTTGCGTTCAACAAGATGGGGAGCTATAACTACAGCAATAACAACGGCGGCAACGGGGAGGTGAAGAGCTACTTCAACAAGTCCATCGGGAGGCCGGCCAGCAACAACCACTACGTTAGCCAGGGCAAGAAGGGCGGTGGGGATGGCAAGAAGAAGCACGCCAAGAACGAGAGTAACAGCAACAACAACAAGGGGGCCGCGGCGATGGACAAGAGGTTCAAGACGCTGCCGGCGTCGGAGGCGCTGCCGAAGAACGAGGCCATCGGAGGGTACATCTTCGTCTGCAACAACGACACCATGGAGGAGAACCTCAAGAGGCAGCTCTTCGGTATGCATAAAACCCCTCTCCATTCCGTCTGTTACGATGTTTGACTACTACTAAACCAGTCAAGAAATTACCTGAAGCTCAATCCTACTAATTCTTGCTCTGGCAAACGTTACAAAAGATTAAATTTTCCTTAACTGGTCAGTGTGACGGATTGCAGGGTTGCCATCGAGGTACAGAGATTCAGTGAGGGCGATCAGGCCAGGGCTGCCCCTCTTCCTCTACAGCTACTCCACCCACCAGCTCCACGGCATCTTTGAGGTTAAAAAAAACAATCTTCAGAAACCTTTTTCTTGCAACTTTGATGAATTGTTTGTGCTTATCATCTTATACTATTATCGCTAAATCATTCAGGCTGCGAGCTTCGGCGGAACTAACATCGATCCGGCGGCGTGGGAGGACAAGAAGTGCCCCGGCGAGTCTCGCTTCCCTGCACAGGTACCTGACTACCCGCTCATGAACGAACTTGATTTTCTAGTCAATCATGGTAGATAAATTTGCTCAACTAGTACCAGCTTAGTTTAGCATCAATACACCAACATGGGTGAGGAAAGCATCAGTTATTAATTAATTAGACGGATGGGTGGTGATGGTCTAGATCGTCGGCAGAGCTTGCTAGCGACTGCCTAACCTCCTCAACTTAATTAGGTTGCTTGGTTGGCTGGTCAGTCGGAGACCGACAACCAGATGATACAAACACTAGAACAGACCTGTTCAATACTTCAATAAAATCAATTCTATCTGAAGCTGCTACTAGTACTGAACAATAGCTTGCGTTAGATACCTAGATGAACACCCGTCCTTACTCTCTGTATCTGCCTTGTTGACGATGCGATCAGGTGAGGGTCGCGAGGAGGAAGATCTGTTACCCGCTGGAGGAGGACGCCTTCCGGCCGATCCTCCACCACTACGACGGCCCAAAGTTCCGGCTGGAGCTCAGCGTCGCCGAGGTTTGTATATACATCGAATGGCGTATAGTAGTACGTTTGCCATTTGAGATGTGAGACATGATGAAGCTAATTAGATGTTGCTTTGTCTGCAGGCACTCGCCCTTCTTGATATCTTTGCAGACAAGGATGATGCCTGAGGCTTCCTGATAGCTGCTCGAACTCAGGGGAGTGCCGAGCAAGGACACAATAAGATCGACATATATACATTACTACGATTATAGTACCAGTATTTAACAATGTGCTGGTTGATGGGTGATTAGTAAGTTTTTAGGGTTTCCATCTCGCGGGCTAGGACATGATGCGTCCCATTGTTTTATCATGTGTGATGATGATTCCAGAGGATTTAGCCCTCGTTTCTGTAATATATATATAAAGTCTCTTTTCTACTCCGGATATAATTACACTCTATATTGTATCTCACAACGTAGAGAGTATCTTGTGTAATAGAGGGTATATACGTGTAGTATATGAGTATTTAAGATCATGTAGGTGATATGAATAATTTTTCAGAGGTAGTATGTATATTTTTTTTAAACACTCTTTTTTATGTGTGTATATGAATGTATTTATAAAATATGTTAAAAACTATGATCTCCCTTAGAATTTTTTTGTGTGGTTGATATTGGAGTATCTTATAATTAGTATACGAGTATACCTAAAGTGATAAAGGATTATTTTAAGATTGTTTAGGTGATATATTAGGGGTGAGAGTAATTACACCCGGATGTAAAATGTGTGTATATATATACACACACACATCTGGATGGCCATGTATAAATCCCGAGATTTCTTAATGTATCTCTTGTTGTACATCTGAACTGAATAAATAATCTTGCTCTTTTGAGAGACCAGATTTGTGCTTTGTCTTGAACGATCTGCTCCATCTTGGCGATAAACGTAGCCGCTCCTGTGAAGTGAAACATAATGTCTACATGCAGTGTTAACATGGCTAGGTGATCAGATCCTTGAGCATTAGTTATCACCAGCCCAATAACCACTGAAAAATTCTAGTCTTACATTAGCATGCCATCATCATCTTGAATGATGCAAGGAATAGGACTCCATGCAACCAAAACAGACTTGCAGCTCTAGCAATTTAGGCCAAAGATTCATAAACAGCTTCAGCAAAAAGACCTGGCACAGCATTATTACTGTTTCACAGTTCCAAATTTTGGCCATTGCGTAGCAGCGTAGCGAGGAGAATATAAATCTGGAACCAGAACAGTAGCTAGACTAAAAAATATTAAACAACAGCAACGCAAACATTAAGTTGCACCAGATAAGTCAAGTCACAGCCTCACAGGGCACCATAACCTTTCATTGACCAATTCAGTTTACTCCTAGAACACATTTATACAAAACTGTAGGAGATAATATCAACAAACAGGAGATTCAGGATGAAGGAACAGAGAACTGAGAAAAAACTCTCCCAAAATACATTTGATAATCTATCACCGGTCTAAATTGCAAAAGAAGCACGGAACATGAAAAATATGCCATCAAGTTCTTTTTGTCGATGATTCTTTGTTCTCAGCTTCAGCCAAACAGATTATGTGGATCAGGGTCAGCCACGAGCGAGCTATGGTGATGAACCATGTACCACCTGCCATTGCGGAACTCATATAGATTGGTCACATGGAACGGCCCTGGGTCAACATCAACATGTGCCTTCATGTTAACCCATGACACGTCACTGAATACACAAGCTAATACACAAGCTTGGACATCCCGTAGCTGGAAAGCAATGCCCTGTCCTCCATCTTGGCCCCAGTTGAATAACAAGCCCCAGCTGTTCATCACTGCAACATTGCCACAAGAAGACTTATTAGATAATGCCTACTTGAACAATTGACAAGAAAATTCATCCAGATGAGGATGGGGCAGAAAGCATAAGCAAATGAAAAAAAGGCAACAAAAAGAAGTTCAAGGAAAGAAATTACATTAAACAACCCTCGACTGTGTTTTAGTGCATACAAAGTGAAGAGACTAATATGAGAGTCCCTGTCATCATATGTCTGGGCTCTAGTTACAGGGTACTGGGGATGCCTCCAGAAACTAAAGCAACAACAGGAACAGTACGTAAAGAAGGCGTGCCTCTGGTGAATGGTGATACCTTGCAAAACCGCTAAATCCACATTCAGCAGAGTTCAATAAGAAATTCCACCCAGATCAAAAAATTGGATTAACATCTATACCCTGATGAAGCAAACCACTAGTCAATTGGTCCAGTAACTCCAGTTCTATAGTGACAGATGGTGAAGAACAGCCTACTACAAGGTAGTAACCGATTGATCTCTACATTGTCCAAACGATAGTGATCGATTGACCTCTAAACTGTCCAAGGCTCCATGAATACGAAATTTGATTTGATAAACTTTCTATTACTATGCATGGGTATAACAAAATGGAAGAAAGGAATTGCCTAGACATGATGGTTTCTAAACTAATACTCACTGGTATATGGAGTTTAATTGTTTCAACAATCACCTGCCAAATTAAGCTGGGAAAATAAGATGATAAAACACATGCATGTTTAAAAACAATCCTCCTGCCATATTTGTATCTTTCATAACAGTAAATGAATTGTATGGGCCATATCTTTTTGAACTAGTGTTTATGAATATTTATATTTCTTTCAGAAAAATATTTAACCTCAAATGATTTAATACATGAGAGACATATGTTACAAATTTCGCTATATCAGAGTGAAGTTCAAGACATACCTTGTAAAAAGTTCTCCAGTCGCATGCATGAACTTCACATAGTCTGCCTTAAGCCAGAAGTGACTCATTGCTGGCAAGGACCCTTCCCTGATGATATTATAGAACTCAGCATTCACATTCATGATGGCCTTTGTAGTTGCATAGAATGCCTTCCATCCATTAGGTGGGGTGATATTATCCTGCTCCACTGTAAATCCTACAAGGAAAGGAGTTAATTTATATTGCGAAACAAACTCACAGAAAGTAAAAGGTTCTTCTCATATAATCATGACTTACAAGGGGTGTTATCTTAAACAGTCCAAATATACAACCTAACATGGTTCCCAACAAAAAAAACACGAGGAATGTAAAATGTATAGCTATTTGATTAGATCTTCTAAACATGTCATACAAAATTTGCAAATACAAGGGACGCTGCTATGACAGATGTAAACACAGCATTATGGTTTTCTCACCAAAGGTGCTAACAGGATATGGGTACATATACGCTGAAACTGGTACAAAATCCACATATTTTCCGTTCGAAACTTAACTGTGCGTATTTAATTTACAAACATTTTGTCACGTCAAGGCCAAAGCATGGCTGGATTGCAAAACAGGCAGGAAGATTCAGAAAGTGAAACAATTTAAAGTTTTTATGTTGTATCTTATGTAAACGTATCGAAGATGCTGAAACAAACCGAAATCTTGAAAAATCAAAATTGAGTTTGAATTTGCGTTTTGGATTTGATCTCTAGCTTCCCCATTCTAATCCACACCAATCTCAAAGCAAAGCCACTTCCAATCCTGGCCACCACAGCTTGAACGGAGGAGATCGATGCAGCCTTTGCTCATTTCGACAAAATCCGCCGCCTCTGGTGGTCGCCCGAGCCCTCTCGCGCCTTCCTGCCCTCTCTAGCGTTCTCCTTCCTTGCCAGCCCCGAGACGTGTCAAGACATCCAACGCCTTCCACCGACCCTCCACGACACCCCGCCCCCCCATGCGCGCCGCCGCTATGACCCTCACGACGCCGAACCGACTCGGGCATCTATAAAGCCGTGAATACTCCTGAACCCTCCACACACTCCCGTGAAGCTCCCAGCTCGCCCAATTGAACCCTCATCAACCCCACTGCCGGCAATCGCCGAAAATCTCCTCGGTGAGCTCAAATCCAATTCCAACGATTTAGCCAATTACTCTCCAATTGCTTGCGCCTCAGTAGCTCCTTAAAGCCCCGAGACATTTCCAAAGCTTGCCCTAGCTCCCCAAGTCTTCTTCTTCCCGCCGACGCCGCCGCCGGCCATGGTGCTCACCGTGGCCGGCCCGTTAGAAGCTTTCCCAGCGTAAACCGTCGCCACTAGAACCTTCCTAAGCGTCCCTAGATGGTTAAACACCCGCCAATTTTAGAAATAGCCGCCCCTATAGCCCCCAAGCCGTCAAGCACCATCCCGAGTTCACCGGCTCGCCGCCGGCGAACGATGTCTCCCCGGCCACCGCAGACGCCAAAAATGAGTTCCCGACATCCCCCTGAGTCCGTCCATAGCCTCGGTTTGCGTCGCAAAATCAGAGTGCCGCTTGGTCGCCGCCGCTTTTTCCCGCTTCCCGGTCGGCGTCGCGCGCTAGCCGCTTGAGAAGATGAACAGTCTTGGGCAAGACTGCTCATTCGCCCGCTTTACCGCTCAAAATCGTGAAACCCGCACGCTACAAGAATCAATTCCGATTCAAATAGTAAACCCGACTGTTGTGAATAGTACCCTACCCGGTTTGAACAGTGCCCCGACCCGCCGTGAATAGTTCCCTACCCGCAATGAATAGTGTTCAGACCCGTTAAGCTATTTCAAAGCCCAAAAATGCAAAAATATGCCCATTTTGACCGTTTCGAACCCACCAATCCAATTTTCAACTCCGTTTCACCATCCCGAGCACCCAAAAATCCAGAACCTATTTTATTTGATTTTTCTTGGATTTTATTTCTTTATTTTACTTTCTTTATTCCTAGCTCATTTTCTTCGAGCATAGGATTAAATTGTTTCATTGATTTGCGCTAGCATACGACGTCGTGAGTCGACCAAGTCAAGAAGGAGGAGCTCAGGATCAAGCTCAAGATCAAGATATAGAAGAATACGAAATTGTCGAAATCATAAACCATGAGGCAAGTCACATGTTTTTGATCATATTGAACCTACATTCCGTTAATTATTTATTTATCCGTATTTTCATTATGTTATTTACATACTGTTATTTCTTGTACAAAGTTTGTTCAGAATGACATGCTATTAGCTAATGTCCTACCACCCGAAAAAGCCATGTTTAATCTGATGACCATATTCACCTTGACAAACTCTAGTAATATTAAAAGTATTATTATTATAATCATGGTAGTTCAGGAACTCATTAACTTTTACTACTAAAGTCTTGATATTCATCAATTGAAATTTTAAAAGTAGTTCTATGATAAAGTATCATGGGATGCCATGAGATGGCTTGAGCCCATGACCTCATCTCCGAATGAGGGTTTGGTTGTGAATTGATGACAAGGCTGGCGCTGCAATGTGAATTTGTAGAATGATGTTTTAGTGAAAAGCAAGGACTAAAATCTTATGCCAAGTGAAGAACATAGTGATCGCTCAACCACAAGCGTTGACTTGTCAAGCTTGGTTTACTAGCTGCTCAAATCGATTGAATCTCTAACGGAGTACAAATAGTTAGTATGGAAACGGTAAACCATACTAAACAACGTTAGATTCCTTCCGTGACGGTAGTCCGCCTTTGTGGCGGATACCGGTCCGAGTTGAGATCTAACTGCAGGAAAGTTAGTATGGAAGCGGTAAAACCATACCGAACAACGGTAGACTCTCTCGGGACGGGCAATCTATCTAGCCTTATCGGCAGTAAAGTGTCCGGCCGTGTCATGACCTCCGGGTCTGCTTTGGAGGCCTATCTGTAGAGCCTACATAAAGAGATGAGCAGTGAAACGACCTTGTTTTCTCAACTCAGTCATGAGGGTTGAGGAACCTTGTGGGTAAAGATGGGCAACTCTGCAGAGTCATTTACAAAAAGTATTCGAATACAATATGCTATGTTTAATGGGTGATTCCAATAGCAAAGCATAAGTAGATTTGGAATGGTTTTGGGAATGTGAAAGTGCGTATTAAATCAAGTTTGGAAACCCCCAATTACCTTAAGAAGTTTATGGTTTAATGTTTAAAAGCAAAGTGGTTACAAACAAAATTGCATCCACATAAAGTAGTGAACTGCTATACCATGTTCCATGGCAATCTCTTGCATATAGTTAAATAGCATTTCCCATGTGACTTGTTGAGTACGGTAGTAGTACTCATGCTTGCAAAAATCATAAACAGAGAATGTTTGGTCAAGAAAATGAAGGAGATTACCAAGACGATCTTTGAGTTCTACGATGTAGATGGTGCCGAGTGTTAGGGTTTAATTCTACACTCGTGCCCGCTGTGGAGTTTCTTTTGGTAATGTATCTTTGGGTTGTACGCCTTTATGTAAAACTTGGTCGCTAAGCCTTACTTCAAATAAAGTTTGATTTTATGCTTAAGCTTGCTTTGGCAATGGTATACACTCATTAACAAGATCTGCAATGGTGAATGTCCCAGGCGCTATGCGGGTTTTCAACGACCCTTAAATGGGGTGTTACAGAGTGGTATCAGAGCTAACTTGCTTGACTGTAGGATAAAACCCTAAGTGATACTAGGAATGTTTACAAAATTCTAATTTGAAAATATCAAAAGAATTTTCATAAAATATAATTATTAATGTTGTTTTTCTCTTCCAAATGCTATCTCACCTATCTTAGAATTTTATTTTAGTTCAATTTTGTTTTCGAAAAAGGATTTACATCTATCCTTTTCTAACCTCAAAATATCCGTTGTATAGTTGTGTAGATACGTTAAAATAGAAGTGACCCTTTGTAGCGCTTCTTTTGTGTGTAACACAAGTTGTAATATGTACCTCGTATGCATGGTATCCGTTCACTTGTAAAGATCAATGAAAACTATGTTGTTTGCTATCTAATAATTTGTTTGCAACTAAAATCTAATACCCTGTCTTCCTCAAAACTCTTTATCTCCCTTAATTCGTCTCAACTCGTCTCGTTCAATCTATTCTCACCTTTGATTCGAAACCCTTACTCATCTATCTGATCTTATTAAAAATCGCTGCAGAACCAACCCAAAGCCCAAGCGCTTAAGATGGCGGAAATGGATCTCATGGCCAAGGTAGCCCACAAGCAGGAAGTTAATCGAGTGGCGCAGCAGAAACAAGGCGACCCATACCCCACGATCAAGATGGCGATATTCTAGCAATGGTGGAACAAAACCGATCCCATACGTAACAAAATCAAAAGACAATGATGGAACTACTAGCCAAAGTTTTGGATCGACAAAGAATGCAAGGAGCAACAACGACAGAAGCAACGACAAGAACCACATCAGGATTTATTAACAATCATGGAGGAACACAAATCATGTCTAAGTGGTCAGATTTTCTGAAGACAAAACCGCCGGATTTCTCATCCTCTCCAGACCCAATAGTAGCTGATGATTGGATCAGAGACATTGAAAGGAAGTTGAATACTGTGCAGTGTACAGAAAAAGAAAAGACTTTGTATGCCTCTCATCAATTGCAAGGACCAGCCGCTGCATGGTGGATGAACTACCAAGTCATGCATGAAAATCAAGAAATATCATGGGAAGAATTTAAAGAATCATTTCACCAAGCCCATGTTCCCACCGAATTGTAGAAGCAAAGCGACGAGAATTTCTCGCACTCAAGCGTAAAGGACTAACAAGAATGGAATATCTTCACCAATTTAACCAACTTGCTCGTTATGCCCCAGATGATGTCAAGAATGAAGCAAAGAAGATGGAACGGTTTAAAGAAGGATTACAAAGTCCCTAAAATATCACATCTCAAATATGGACTTTAAAGATTTATCTAATATGGTAAATAAGTTAATTACGTCCGAAGAAGCAAGGAATGAATTAAGAGATGTCCGAAAAAGAAAGAAAGAACGAGAAGCGTTATCATTAAAAGCACCCAAAAGGAGAATGGTACTATCGCCTCGAACCGCATAACAACAAAATCAACAAGTAATCGCCACACCAAGACCTCAAGATATTGCTATACCAAGATCACAAAATAAGGCTTCTCACCACCAAGAAGATGCAGTGTTATACTTATGAGGAAGTCACTATCGTGAAATTGCCCACACAAGATGATATGTGTCACCACCGTGAACAATTTGGTCATCATAGAGATCAATGTCCAAAGCAAAGATTGCCTTCAAGTGGCAAAATGCAAGTTAGAAATCAAGCTCAATTAGCTACATCTCGCACCACCCATCAAGCATCAAAAGGCTACTTAAAAGAAAACCAAGGACACTTCAAGGAAAAATAAGCTATATCTCGATACACAAAAGAACAGGAGATACAAGCGTCATTATGGGTATGTTCACTTGAGGCCCTCGCTAGCTTTAATTAACTCTGAAGTTATACAATGTTTCTCTGACTTTTGTTGGAAAAAGGAGTACCGTGCAAAAAGTCCTAAGTTGTTCAAAACACGAAAATAGCGTAAAATTCACTTTGGACATATTAAACCGGATATGACAAAGAGTCAATTAAGAAACAGGAATGTCGATCAGACTTCGTAAACTCCGATGGCAAGATAATACAGTGGATAAAACAGTTTGGGAGATAGAATTGGATATGCAGCGAAAATTTTCCAACCCGTTCCCCGAATCTCGAGGACGAGATTCTTTTAAGAGGGAAGGTTGAAACAAACCAAATCTTGAAAAATCAAAATTGAGTTTGAATTTATGCTTTGGATTTGATCTCTAGCTTCCCCATTCTAATCCACACCAATCTCAAAGCAAAGCCACTTCCAATCCTGGCCACCACAGCTTGAACGGAGGAGATCGATGCAAGGCCTGCTCATTTCCGACAAAATCGCCGCCTCTGGTCGCCGCCCGAGCCCTCTCGCGCCTTCCCCGCCCTCTCTAGCGTTCTCCTTCCTTGCCGGCCCCGAGACGTGTCAAGACATCCAACGCCTTCCACTGACAGCCCTCCACGACACCCCTCGCCCCCATGTGCGGCCGCCGCTATGACCCCTCACGACGCCGAACCGACTCCGGCATCTATAAAAGCCGTGAATACTCCCAACCCTCCACACACTCCCGTGAAGCTCCCAGCTCGCCCAATTGAACCCTCATCAACCCCACTGCCGGCAATCGCCGAAAATCTCCTCGGTGAGCTCAAATCCAATTCCAACGATTTAGCCAATTACTCTCCAATTGCTTGCGTCTGTAGCTCCTTAAAGCCCCCAGAGACATTTCCGAAAGCTTGCCCTAGCTCCCCAAGTCTTCTTCTTCCCTGCCGTCGCCGCCGCCGGGCCATGGTGCTCACCGTGGCCGCCCGTTAAAGCTTTCCAACAGAAACCGTCGCCACTAGAACCTTCCTAAGCGTCCCTAGATGGTTAAACACCCGCCAATTTTAGAAATAGCCGCCCCTATAGCCCCCAAGCCGTCAAGCACCATCCCGAGTTCACTGGCTGCCGCCGCGAACGATGTCTCCCCGGCCACCGCAGACGCCAAAAATGAGTTCCCGACATCCCCCTGAGTCCGTCCATAGCCTCGGTTTGCGTCGCAAAAATCTGTAGTGCCGTCGGTCGCCGCCGCTTCTTTCCCCGCTTCCGGTCGGCGTCGCAGCCGCTTGGAGAAGATGAACAGTCTTGGGCAAGACCGCTCATTCGACCCGTTTACCGCCCAAAATCGTGAAACCCGCACGCTACAGTAACCGACCCGATTCAAATAGTAAACCCGACCGTTGTGAATAGTACCCTACCCGGTTTGAACAGTGCCCCGACCCGCCGTGAATAGTTCCCTACCCGCAATGAATAGTGTTCAGACCCGTTAAGCTATTTCAAAGCCCAAAAATGCAAAAATATGCCCATTTTGACCGTTTCGAACCCACCAATCCAATTTTCAACTCCGTTTCACCATCCCGAGCACCCAAAAATCCAGAACCTATTTTATTTGATTTTTCTTGGATTTTATTTCTTTATTTTACTTTCTTTATTCCTAGCTCATTTTCTTCGAGCATAGGATTAAATTGTTTCATTGATTTGCGCTAGCATACGACGTCGTGAGTCGACCAAGTCAAGAAGGAGGAGCTCAGGATCAAGCTCAAGATCAAGATATAGAAGAATACGAAATTGTCGAAATCATAAATCCGCAAGGCAAGTCACATGTTTTTGATCATATTGAACCTACATTCCGTTAATTATTTATTTATCCGTATTTTCATTATGTTATTTACATATCGTTATTTCTTGTACAAAGTTTGTTCGTAATGACATGCTATTAGCTAATGTCCTACCACCCGAAAAAGCCATGTTTAATCTGATGACCATATTCACCTTGACAAACTCTAGTAATATTAAAAGTATTATTATTATAATCATGGTAGTTCAGAACTCATTAACTTTTACTACTAAAGTCTTGATATTCAACAATTGAAATTTTAAAAGTAGTTCTATGATAAAGTATCATGGGATGCCATGAGATGGCTTGAGCCCATGACCTCATCTCCGAATGAGGGTTTGGTTGTGAATTGATGACGGTCTGCATACCGCAATGTGAATTTGTAGAATGATGTTTTAGTGAAAAGCAAGGACTAAAATCTTATGCCAAGTGAAGAACATAGTGATCGCTCAACCACAAGCGTTGACTTGTCAAGCTTGGTTTACTAGTCGCTCAAATCGATTGAATCTCTAACGGAGTACAAATAGTTAGTATGGAAACGGTAAAACCATACTAAACAACGTTAGATTCCTTCCAGGACGGGTAGTCTGGCCTTTGTGGCGGATACCTGGGTCTGAGTTGAGATCTAACGGGTACAGGAAAGTTAGTATGGAAGCGGTAAAACCATACTGAACAACGGTAGACTCCTCTCAGGACGGGCAATCTATCTAGCCTTATCGGCAGGTAAAGTGTCTGGCCGTGTCGTGACCTCCGGGTCTGCTTTGGAGGCCTATCGGTAGAGCCTACATAAAGAGATGAGCGGTGAAACGACCTTGTTTTCTCAACTCGGTCATGAGGGTTGAGGAACCACAATGGGTAAAGATGGGCAACTCTGCAGAGTCATTTACAAAAAGTATTCGAATACAATATGCTATGTTTAATGGGTGATTCCAATAGCAAAGCATAAGTAGATTTGGAATGGTTTTGGGAATGTGAAAGTGATAAATCAAGTTTGGAAACCCCCAATTACCTTAAGAAGTTTATGGTTTAATGTTTAAAAGCAAAGTGGTTACAAACAAAATTGCATCCACATAAAGTAGTGAACTGCTATACCATGTTCCATGGCAATCTCTTGCATATAGTTAAATAGCATTTCCCATGTGACTTGTTGAGTACGGTAGTAGTACTCATGCTTGCAAAAATCATAAACAGAGAATGCTGGTCAAGAAAATGAAGGAGATTACCAAGACGATGCTGAGTTCTACGATGTAGATGGTGCCGAGTGTTAGGGTTTAATTCTACACTCAGGCCTGCCTGTGGAGTTTCTTTTGGTAATGTATCTTTGGGTTGTACGCCCCTTTATGTAAAACTTGGCTGCTAAGCCTTACTTCGCAATAAAGTTTGATTTTATGCTTAAGCTTGCTTTGGCAATGGTATACACTCATTAACAAGACTGCAATTTAACAGGTCCCAGGCGATTGCGAGGGTTTTCTAACAGCCCCAGAAATGGGGGTGTTACAGATGCATTGCCACCCCATGTTGAGGATGTTAGAATGATCTCTTCCCGATTAGCCCAACGGCTAATCGGCCCTTGACCAGCGCTCGACGGGGCGCCACCCACCTTTGGCCGATGGGCCCCCGTCGACCGCACTATAAATAGAGGGTGGGGGCGGCAAGCACACATCACGAGGTTGACTGAGCCGCAAGCCCCACCCCAACAAACCCTAGACCGATCTAGAGGGACGTGCGGTTGGCGGCACGGAAGGTCCACCGCCGACGTCGTCACCGGAGCTACGCCGTCGCGACCGCATCTCCTCCCCGACCGTCGCTGCCCTTAGCGCAGATCACCGCGATGTCCAACTCTTCTTACTCTACGTCCGACGGTTAGTACATCTCTCCCTCTCCCTCTCGGCTTTACCTCAAGAACCCGCACCAAATGAAGAACACCCGCAAAGCATAGATCAAACAAGCTACACCACAATGGTATCAGAGCGGGAAAAGAAAAGAAAAGAAAAGAAAAAGAAAAGAAAAAGGGAGGGATCGGTCTTACCGCCGGGCCGCTGTCTTGCGCGGACGGGCCGCCGCCGCCGCCGCCGCCGCCGGGCCGCTGCCCGGCCCTTCTCCGGCTTCACGCCGCGCAAGGCCTCCGCTTCGCCGCCGGAGCTGGACCGCCACCGCGTCGCCGCCAACGCGGCCGCCGGCTCCGCCGGGCCGCCGCCAGTGCTGCGGCCGGCCGGGCCGCTGGGGCTACCGCTGTCTGCCGCTCCACGGCACGCTGGGCCGCCGTCGCCGCGCCTCCGTCGGCGCCACCGCTGCCGTGCCGCTCCACCTTACTCGGGGCCTCAAGCCCGGTCGCCTCTTCGCCTTGCGCCGCCGCTCGGGCGTGCGTGCCGCCGCTTTTTTTTCGCATGGGCGCAAGGGCAAATGAGCCCTAGGGTTAGGGTTTCGGTTTAATCCGTAGAGGCGCGAGCTCGCTGCTCGATTCGATCGGACGGTCACCGCCTAGTGGGCAGCGCATGATTTTTGGGTTTGTTGATCTCACCGACGATTAAAATCGGACGACGCATGAGATGGCCGACCATTTGGGCCGTTTGGGCCGTGCGGGAGAGGAGGTAGGCCGGGTCGCGCGGCGTGGGGCGGGCGGGTGGTCGTTAGCACAAGAAAATCCAAAATGGGATTTAATTGTTTTCGAAGCAATTTTGATGAATTTCAATGAAAATAGATTAAAATCTCGTAAATTTTGCACCAACGTGTTATTTTTCCAGAGATTAAAATGTATACAGTGTTATTGCTTCTGAGAATGAATTATTTTGAATAATTACAGTTTCCGCTGCAAAAGTTAATGATTGATTACTTTTCATTATAAAATTCGAACCAACGGGAGAATTTAATTTTGGAAAAACAGATAAAATTTACAGTTAATTATGATATTGTTATTTTCTGACCAACGTTGATAATAACATTATTATAATTTTTAATTGAAGTTTTATGCATTATTTCTATTTCGCTAACGGTGATGTAGATTTAATGTATAAATAAAATTATGTGTCGATTTTGACCAACGTTAAAATAAGGCATATAATTTTGTCATAAAAGTATTATAATTTTAATTGATGATTTTATGCATTATTTCTATTTCGCCCACGGTGATGTAGATTTAATGTGTAAACGATCGTATGTTTTAATTTTAACCAACGTTGAAATCAAGACTTGCAGTTGTTGTTATTATTGTTATTATAAATGTTCTCACTATATACAGAGGGACTTTGCTCCCATAAAGATGTCATATGATCTTGATCATAAAAGTGGGTCACGACCAACAAGAAATGTTTGGTCGTGATAAAGAACACGATTGAGCCTCGCAATTGTGGGCTCAATCGCAGAGTGTGACATTGTCACGTAGTACCTTGATAAAATAAAGAGTCGGTTCATCGGCTCTTCAAAGACTTATGCTACACACCGATTAAGCGACTTGTGATGTAAAGGTACTACGGTGGTGGCAAAGGCATAAGAGAGCACATACTAAGGATGAGTAGCTTGGCATCCAAGCTTAAACCAATGGATTTGGCTCTCAAAGATGAGTTCCTTATTCATTTGTTTTTTGCTTCTTTGCCGAAAGAGTTTGACACTTTTTGTTGTCAACTACAATATGCAGTCCGAGAAATGGGACTTAGAAAAGTGCATAGCTATGTGTGTGCAAGAGGAGGAAAGATTTAAATCCTCACATGGTGGTTCTATCAACTATGTGAAGGATAACAAGAAAAAGAACTTCAACAGTAACTTCTCCTCAAAGAACAAGGGAAAAGCCTTTGTTTTTCACAGTGGAGAAAGATCAGTGTCTTCACTGCAAGAAGACGGGACACTACAAGAAAGATTGTCCCGATTTCTTGAAGATGATTATGTCAAAGAAAGGTGAGAACATTATTACGTTCATAAATGAATCTCGCTCACGAATGTAAACAGAAACGAAGAGAACTCTAATGCGTCGTCGAAATTATGGCACCGTGGTTTAGGCCATATTTCGAGGGGGAGAATAGAAAGACTAGTTAAGAATGATATTCTTCCTCCATTAGAGTTCTCAGACTTAGAACAATGCAGAGAATGCATTAAAGGAAAATATGTAAAGAAAATTAAGAAAGACGCTAAAAGAAGCACAGAGTTCTACAAATTATTCACACGAGACATTTGTGGTCCTTTTCCGTGAAAAGTGTGGATGGATATGACTCGTTCATAACATTCACGGATGATTACTCCCGTTATGGATATATTTATCCAATCAAATAAAAGAAATGAAGCCTTGGATAAAATTCAAGATATTTAAGGTCAAGTTGAAAACCAACACGATTTAAAGATTAAGATAGTCCGATCCGATCGTGGTGGGAGTACTACGATCGACATACCCCATATGGACAAGTTCCTGGACCTTTGCAAGGTTTTACAGAAAATGGCATAGTGGCCCAATATTCTACACCGGCGAACCTCAAAGAAATGGAGTAGCCGAAAGACGCAACCGCACTCGATGGATATGGTGCGAAGCATGATGAGCTACTCCACACTACCGCTGAGTTTATGGATGGAGCGTTGAAAACCGCCATTCATATCCTCAACAGAGTGCCTAGTAAGTCGGTGCCCAAAACACCGTACGAGATGTGGACAGGAAGAGTTCCCTCACTAAACCACTTACGTGTGTGGGGAGTCTACTTGAGGCTAAAGTATTTAACCCAAACCTTGGGAAACTTGATCCCAAAACAAGAAGTTGTCATTTCATTGGCTACCCGAAAAGTCAAAGGTTTTCGTTTCTCCGTCGCACGGATATACAAAGTTTGTAGAAACGAGACACTGCCTTCTTAGAGGATGAAATGATGAGGGGAGCATGGTAGCTCGAAGATTGACCTTGAAGAGAAGCGGTGTATGCGCCCACCCGATGATTCAAGAACCATTCTTCGCACTACTGCCGTCACTGCACCGACTGCACAAGACATCGTGGTGCCAAGACTGTTATTGTTCCTCCTGTGGCAATAATGAATGAGAATGAAGAACTTGTTCTTCGTGATCATATAGAACCAATTGCCACGAGATGAGGGGAGCAACAACGACCTCAAATGTAAGATGTACCAAATGTGGAGGCCCCGAGGAGGTCTCAAAGAGTAAGAAGATCGCTATTTCGATGATTATCGACGATTATCATAAAAGGAATTTCAAATGGAGGATGATCCCACCTCATTTGAAGAAGCCATGAGAAGAAAATTCCTCAAAATGGCTTGAGGCCATGGAAGAGGAAATGAGGTCCATGAAGGCTAATAAAGTCTGGGACTTGGAAATTATTCCTAAATGAGCCAAAACAGTAGGCTGTAAATGGGTCTACAAGACAAAGTTTGACTCCCAAGGGAATGTAGAAAGATACAAAGCGCAACTTGTGGCAAAAGGCTTTACGCAAAGAGAGGGGATTGATTACAATGAGACATTTTCTCCAGTCTCATGTAAAGATTCCTTCAGAATCATAATGGCATTAGTTGCACATTACGATTTAGAGTTACATCAAATGGATGTAAAGACGGCATTTCTTAATGGGGATTTGGAGGAAAATGTTTACATGGCACAACCGAAAGGTTTTGTCGTGGAAGGAAATGAAAGAATGGGATGTCACCTAAAGAAATCGATTTATGGGTTAAAGCAAGCTTCAAGACAGTGGTACTTGAAGTTTGACAGTACAATAAGAAAATTTGGGTTTAAAGAGAATGTAGAGGACAACTGTGTTTATGCAAAGTTTAAAGATGGGAAGTTTATCTTCCTAATCCTGTATGTGGATAATATCCTACTAGCTAGTAGTGATGTCAGTCTACTACTGGAGACAAAGAAGTTTTTATCCTCAAACTTTGATATGAAAGATCTTGGTGAAGCTTCGTTCGTTCTAGGGATCGAAATTCACCGGGATAGAAACAAGGGGACATTGGGACTGTCACAAAAGGCATACATAGAGAAAGTCTTAAAGAAATTTGGTATGCATAAATGTAGTCCTTCACCTGCACCTATAGTCAAGGGTGACAGATATGGGGTTTTTCAATGCCCCAGGAACCAGTATGAGATCGATCAAATGAAAGCGGTTCCATATGCTTCACCGTCGGAAGCTTGCGGTATGCTCAAGTGTGTACGCATACGACTTAGCGTTTGTTACTGGTTATTTGGCGATTCGAGCAATCACGAATAGAACATTGGAAATTGATAAAGAAAGTCTTGCGTTATTTGCAAGGCACAAAAGGCCTCATGATGACATACGTAAAATCGATACACTCCATATAGTGGGGTATATGATTCGATTTTATGGAGATGATAGAAAGTCTACATCCTGGATATGTATTCACTCGCAGGAGGAGCTATATCGTGGAAAAGCTCAAAGCAAACCGTCACTACATCGCCCACAATGTATGCCGAGTTTGTAGCATGTTATGAGGCTACAGGCGGTGAATTGGCTTAAGAAGTTCATACCCGCTTAAAAGTGGTTGACGACATCAATAGACCGCTTAAGTTGTATCGCGATAATGAACCCGATAATGTATGCCCACAACAATAAGTCAAGTGGTGTCCGCCAAACACATTGACATAAAGTATTATGTTGTGAAAGATAAAGTTCGGATCAAATTATAAGTCTTGAGCATATAAGTACCGCAAAGATGTTAGCGGATCCGCTTACTAAAGGCTTACCACCCAATATGTTCGAGAGAACATATAGCCGATGGGTTTAAGGGAAAGCCTATGATTCTGGACTAAAAGATGGCCCAAAAGATTAAAGTAACTATTTCGAATGTAGAGGTGTATTGTAGTCATTGAATCTATCGGCGATTGACCGTGACGATGAGACATGTTCTATGCACTAACTGTGATGGAATGTGTAAAGGCAAAAGTAATTAAAGATAAAGTATAGATGAGATCAAGGGGAGAATGTTAGAATGATCTCTTCCCGATTAGCCCAACGGCTAATCGGGCCCTTGACCAGCATACGATCGGGGCGCCACCCCACCTTTGGCGATGGGCCCCCGTCGACCGCACTATAAATAGAGGGGTGGGGGCCGGCGGCACACATCACGAGGTTGACCTGAGCCGCAAGCCCCACCCCAACAAACCCTAGACCGATCTAGAGGACGTGCGGTTGGCGGCGGAAGGTCCACCGCCGACGTCGTCACCGGAGCTACGCCGTCATGACCGCATCTCCTCCCCGACCGTCGCTGCCCTTAGCGCAGATCACCGCGATGTCCAACTCTTCTTACTCTACGTCCGACGGTTAGTACATCTCTCCCTCTCCCTCTCGGCTTTACCTCAAGAACCCGCACCAAATGAAGAACACCCGCAAAGCATAGATCAAACAAGCTACACCACAGAGGAAATAATTAATTTATCTTTAATTAATCCAGAAATGAGCCCCCTGTTATATGCTTGAGCATGGGGCCTTAAAAAGTGTCTGATGCATGACATGAATCACATAACCATACCATGCAATTCAGTCCCTGCACGCAAACCCACCTATCACACTAACAAGAAGGAGCATTATGGTGCACACAATTGCATAATAACAAACGCAGTGTCAAGCCACGCAGATGGATCATTGCAGGCAAACAACCTAAACTTAAAGATGCATATGGTCCTATTGGAGTGGAAACGAGCATGGCAAGGAAGCTACATTCGCAATTCAACGGTAGATCAATCAAGGAAAGGTTAAGGGGCGTGGGCGGGGCAGGCATAGAACCTTGTGGTAGAGCGCCTTCGAGGCGCCGTCGTCGTTGGCGGCGCGGCGCATGGCGGAATTGGTCATGGAGAGGCGGCAGAGGCTGGTGTAGTCGAGGTAGCTGAGCGCGTGGATGGTGATCTTGGGCACGAGCCGCCCATCATGGACGCGCATGTGGAGCGGGCGCCAGCCACGCGCTTCTTCTTCTCTCACCGGCGCTATCTCGCCGCTGGCGCCGGCGGACGTCTTCGCGGCGACTGTCGATCTGTCGAATCGAGAAACATGAAGGATGGAGATTGCTGCGATTTCAAGAAAACGCTTCGTCCGCTTTTGAGAAGGCATAACATCAACGGTCAAGATGTCATCGCAACGCCTGGGAAGACATCTACGGCTCGTATTAGTTCCAGTAATGTTAGTTTAAGTTACTAAATTAATCAACTTTGTTTAATGCTAAATATCGTGTAAAGAGGTGTTATTGTAATTTCGCTTAAGCATAATTTGGGAGGTTTTATTCGCGTATGTATACGGAGAAAGATGTGGGGGAGAACATGCTTTTATGCCGACAGTCTCTAGACCTTACTGTAGTGATAACATTTGGTAGCTCCTTCTGGTTTTTCCCCTCTTCTTCCCAGATTCAATACTCCGATTTCTCTACTAAATTGAAGAGGGTTATTTGGGATCTGACAAATTGGTATCAGAGCAAGGTCAATCCTCGGCAGGAAGAAGTTGTGAACGTTGGGTTAAGAACTTAGGTTCTTCGTAAAATCCCTGATCGTCTTCGATCTCTGGCGGCGGACGAGATCGGTACGCAGTAAGGTTCCGGATTTCGTTCCATGGTAAAATCCCTAAGCTCTGCTTCGATCGGTGAGGATATGACGAAATCCATAGCAAGGAATGAAGCGGAGGCGTCTGAGCTCACGACAGTCAGGCAAGAAGCGATGGAGGCTAGCTACATGGCAGACGTGCTGCAGCGTCAGATGGGTGACTTACAAAAACAAGTGGCAGGAATTCAAGATCAGATGAACCGGATGGAGTCCTTATTGCAAGGATTTGTAAATTCCCAGACAAGGGTAACTGAGCAGATGACGGGAAGGGGCGTTCCCAACTTACAGCCTGTGGAGGAAGTGAGGAATATGCAAGATCGGGCTCAATCTGGAGAATTTGAGATGGAGATGACAAGGAGGGTTGAAGACATGGGGCAGATCAACTTCAACAGCACACATGGGGCGCAATTAATGGGTACGCCAGGAGGTAATTTCAATTCCCCGTCCACTGGTTTTTCAGCCGTTCCTAACGGGTGGGGTCAAAATCAATTGCCACATTCTTCTCTTGCTTCTCCCACCTTAAACAACTTGAATCGTGATCAAGAACCAGCCCTAGCGAGGCAGTGGTCCCAGAATCCTAGAGGTTACCCAAGTCATCAACCTTTTCAGTACCATGCCAGGCAATGGAACCCTAATCCTAGCAACGAGAGGGTTCATAGCTTTTACAAATCCATTGCTAAGGGCCCTAAACTAGATTTCCCTAGGTTCGATGGTGGGGAGCCTTTAGAGTGGATCCGACAAAGTGAAACGTATTTTGCAATGGCCAATGTCCCAGATGAAGCTAAATTTGATTTAGCCCAAATATATATGCTGGGTAGAGCTGATCGATGGTTGAGAAGTACTGGATTACTTTGGAATCCGCCTCCATGGTCAGATTTTTGCGCTATGGTATGTGATCGTTTTGCTCAGCATAGTGGCTATGAGGTGCTTGAGAACTTCCACTCTATGAAGCAGTATCAATTAAGTGTGTCTGATTATATAGATAAGTTCGAGGAACTTATGGCAGCATATAAAAGTGAGAATCCTCTGCAAAACCCTCACTTCTTTGTGAAATGCTTTGTAAATGGATTGAGAAATGACATCAAACATTATCTCAAACCATTAAAGCCACAGACACTATGCGAGGCCTATTGGATGGCTAAAGATATGGAAAAGGGAGCGGGGGCAGTGGCTAAGAAGAGTGTTCAGAGTTCGAGTATAGGACAGGGCAAGGGTTTTTCTGCCTATACCAAGCACAAACCACTTCCTGACACTAATGTTCAAAAGAAGGACACAGATCGTAAGCCGTTTATTCCCGGAGTTTGTAGATACTGTGGAATCAAATGGTTTTTAGGACACAAATGCAAGCAGTATCAGCAAGTTAATCTGATGGCAGGGGAGAGTGATGAGGTGGATCAGGCAGAGTTCAAACAGGAGGGAGAACAACTGGATAATATAGAAAAGCCTACTCCACATTCTGAGGCAGAGGAACAGCTGATGCAGGTTTCTCTTCAAGCAGTCAATGGACTGATAGGAGTAACCTCTTATACACTTGAGATCAATATTGGAGGTAAGAAAGGAATGGCATTGGTGGATAGTGGGAGCTCACATACGTTCATTGATCTAGTATTTGCTATGCAAACCACTTGTAGAATTCAATCGACTCCTTTAAAAAGGGTAACGGTAGCTGGAGGAGGTACTCTGTTAACTGGTTCCTACATAGCAGAGGCTAATTACTCTATTCATGGAGAATGGTTTAGTAATTCCTTCAAGGTCTTACCGTTGAATGGACACGAATTAGTGTTAGGGTGTGACTGGATGTATCAACACATCCCAGTGAGTTTGGATTTGAAGACTAGAAGACTAACTATTATGAAGAACGGAGTCACTGAAATAATCTTTAATGATACGCAACAAGCTCCTTTGGTCAGGGTGCTAAACCCGAAGGGCTGGGACAAGGAATCGATAAAGGGTGTTTGCGGATATGTGATTGATCTTCAGTACCTTAAGTCGTCCGCAGAGCCTACGCCCCAAAGTACTCTATACCAGTCCCTACTTGATTCATACCAAGATATATTCCAAGATCCGCAAGATTTACCCCCTGCAAGGGAGTGTGACCATTCTATTCCCATTAAAGGTGGGATGGATCCTCCCAATATTCGTCCATATCGGGTTCCGCACCAACTGAAGGCTGAAATGGAGCAACAAGTTCATAGACTGTTAGAATCTTCGGTCATCAGGCCTAGTTCCAGTCCTTTCGCTTCACCAGCCATTCTAGTCAAGAAGAAGGACGGTTCATGGAGGTTATGTGTGGATTACTGGAAGCTAAATGCATTGACGGTCAAAAAAAATATCCAATTCCAGTCATTGAGGATTTATTGGATGAGTTACATGGGGCAACCATATTCAGTAAACTGGACCTTAAATCTGGGTACCATCAAATAAGAATGAAGCCAGAAGACATCTATAAAACGGCCTTCAGGACCTATTTGGGGCACTTTGAGTATTTGGTCATGCCGTTCGGTTTAACAAACGCACCTGCAACCTTCCAACTACTTATGAACACCATTTTTGCCAAGTATTTGAGGAAGTTTATCCTGGTTTTCTTCGATGACATATTAGTGTACAACAAAACTGAAGATGATCACCGGCAGCATTTGACCATTGTGTTAGACACTTTGAGACAACAGAAGCTATTTGCGAACCTTAGCAAATGTGTTTTTGTAACAACGTAGGTGGATTACTTGGGACATATTATCTCGGGACAAGGAGTAGCCACAGACCCCAAGAAGATTAGTGCTATTAAGGATTGACCCAAGCCTCAAAATGTGTCCCAATTGAGAAGTTTTTTGGGAATGACAGGATATTACCGAAGGTTTATCAAGAATTTTGGACTCATCTGCAGGCCTTTACATGATATGTTAAGAAAAGAGGGCTTTTGCTGGGGAATTTCACAGGATGAAGCTTTTGAAGAACTGAAAGCCAAGTTAGCCACAACGCCCGTGTTGGCTCTTCCAGACTTTAAAGAACCCTTCACTCTAGAAACAGATGCTTGTGCAAAAGGGATTGGGGCCGTTCTTATGCAAAGAGGGAGAGCCATTGCTTATTTTAGCAAAACACTAGGGGTGAAATCTGCAGCCCTCTCCACTTATGATAAGGAAGCCCTAGCCATAGTCGAATCATTGAAAAGGTGGAGACACTATTTCTTGGGAGCTCAGTTGGTGATCAAAACTGATCAGCAAAGCCTCAAATTTATGGCGGAACAAAGGATTGGAGAAGGAATCCAGCATAAATTAATGCTGAGACTACTTGAATTTGACTATACCATTGAATATAAAAAGGGGAAGGAGAATAAAGTGGTAGATGCGTTATCACGAAGGGACGGTGAGGTATCAGCCATATCTATGGCAGTACCTACTTGGGTAGAGGCTATTGAGGATAGCTACACGTCTGATTCTCATTGTAAAGACTTGATGGAACGTCTTGCAGTAACCCCTGATCCAGACTCAGGGTATACATTCCAATCTGGAGTACTAAGGTATAAAGGAAGGATTTACGTGGGAACCAATGCTGAATTAAGGCAAAACATCGTTCATTCACTTCACTCTTCAGCTGTGGGAGGCCATTCTGGCATGGTGGCCACATACCAACGAGTTAAGAACCTTTTCTACTGGCCAGGAATGAAGAGGGAAGTACATACATTTGTACAGAATTGCGCCATCTGCTAACGTTCTAAATCGGAACATTGTTACTATCCAGGACTTTTGGAGCCATTACCAATACCCGACATGGCGTGGACCCACATTTCTATGGACTTCATAGAGGGACTGCCAAAATCAAAGGGGTATGAGGTAATCCTTGTTGTCGTAGATAGATTTACAAAATATGCACATTTTCGTCCCTATGACTCATCCATATACTGCACAAACAGTCACCCAAGCCTTCATTGATAATATTTTTAAGCTGCATGGGTTTCCTTTGGCCATTGTATCCGACAGAGACCGGATATTCACTAGTAAACTTTGGCAAGAGCTTTTCAAGACTTTAAAAGTAGAATTGAGGTTCAGTACAGTATACCATCCCCAAACAGACGGGCAAACCGAGCGAGTTAACCAATGTTTAGAAACCTACCTTAGGTGCATGGCATTTCAAGAACCGAAGAAATGGGCTGCTTGGTTGGCTCTTGCAGAATGGTGGTACAACACCACTTTCCACACTTCCCTCAAAATATCACCCTTCCAAGCTCTATATGGGTTTCCACCACCTATGATTAATGAAGTGGGAATACCAGGACATAAAGAAGATGATGTTCGAGATTTTTTGCAAGAAAAACAAGCTATGCTCAAGAAGATAAAGGAAAACTTAGCTCAATCTCAATCCCGGATGAAAAAGTACGCTGACCAAAATCGTCGCGAGAGGCATTTTGAAGTTGGGAACATGGTGTATTTGAAAATGCAGCCATACAGATCGACAGCTTTCGGACTCAGACAGGCATTAAAGCTGACTAGCCGTTTTTATGGACCATTCCGAGTGATTCAGAGAGTTGGGAATGTTGCTTATAAACTTCAATTGCCAGAAGGTGTAGGAATTCATCCCGTGTTTCATGTTAGTCAACTCAAAAGACATTGTGGACCAAAGGCTGTTCCAAGTCCAGACCTTCCTCTCGTCAGCAAGGATGGGAAGATTAAAACTGAGCTGAGTGCAGTGCTGGAAACCAGAGCTCTACCTCGAAACGATAGGCTGGTGACACAATGGTTAATCCAATGGGAAAATTTGTCTCCAGAAGAAGCTTCATGGGAAGATGTCGATTTCATAAAAGGTACATTCCCAGATTTTTACTCACAGACTATTAGATCTTGGTTTCCTGATCCAATTACTTGAGGACAATTATTTTGCTGAGGGGGAAGAACCGTCAGAATTTGAGAAACATGAAGGATGGAGATTGCTGCGATTTCAAGAAAACGCTTCGTCCGCTTCTGAGAAGGCATAACATCAACGGTCAAGATGTCATCGCAACGCCTGGGAAGACATCTACGGCTCCTATTAGTTCCAGTAATGTTAGTTTAAGTTACTAAATTAATCAACTTTGTTTAATGCTAAATATCGTGTAAAGGGGTGTTATTGTAATTTCGCTTAAGCATAATTTGGGAGGTTTTATTCACGTATGTATACGGAGAAAGATGTGGGGGAGAACATGCTTTTATGCCGACAGTCTCTAGACCTTACTGTAGTGATAATATTTGGTAGCTCCTTCTGGTTTTCCCCCTCTTCTTCCCAGATTCAATACTCCGATTTCTCTACTAAATTGAAGAGGGTTATTTGGGATCTGACACAGCCGCAGCAGCGCGGGGGAGGGGGCTGCTGCTTCTTGGAGACGGAGGGGGAGGAGGGGGAGCGGAAGGTCCAGATGGCATAGACGAGGCAGCAGACGGCGCTGGCCCCGGTGCCGGTGGCGATCAGGGCCCGGAAGCCGTCCATGCGGACATCCAGGTCGCGGCGGCGGAGGTTAGGGGCTCGGGGTAGGGTTTGGACGGCATCCCATCACGCGAAGGAGCTAGGGTTTTGGGGGGGAGGAATGGAAAATGGAGACAGGGAATCAAATCAGGGCAATCAGAACCCGATGGGGAATTTATGAACGGGGCCGGGCTCGGGTTTCGTTGGGCTCGGACCAAGAAGGAACAATCTTGCTTGTCTGGATCGAGCTCGGCCAGGTGGGGTTTTTCCAGTTCCGTTCCTGCCTGTCATCCTTTCGCCCAAGGATCCTGTTCCATGTGAAATTTGAATGGGTTGGCTATTGTCGTCTCTGCGTGCCAGCCCTCCTCCCTTGGCCCGTCGATGCTATTGGACAAATTTGGTTTTTTTTCCTTTCCCCTTTGGTTTTCAGTTTCTTTCTTTATTTCTTTATATCCATTTAATTCTTATCATATTTTATCTTTTTTCTTATTTTTAAAATTATCTTAGACAAAACCAACCGCCACAGCTGAAATTAACAGGGCCTTAGTGGGCCTAAAATAGCCCACGGGAAGGAGCTCGGGTGGGACGGCAGCCAGCCCAGCTCGGCTGAGTGCGTAGCGCCACTGTATAAAAAAAATCCGTCGCCTCCGTTGGGTTTGCTCTCCTCTCTCGTGCTTCCCTTGTTCCTTTCTCCTCCCCCAAGTAAACCCCGTTTCCGCCGCACCGCTCCTCGGACTCGCTGCCATGCCGACCGGTGAGCTCCCCTCCCTACTCCAATCCCTCGATTCCTCTCACCGCAACGTGGATCTGATGATCGCCGCGTCTCCGCGGATTCACTTTCGGATCGGCGTTTTGCTGTGTTGTTTTTCCGCGCCCCTCTTTGAGGGCTTGGGTTTGCTCGGTTCGATCTGCCTCCTGGTGGAGGGGAGATTTGGAATCATATGGCGGTGGCGCCGCCGGAGAGTCGTGGGTTAGTAGAGTTTAGGCGTGGTGGATTCGATGGGCTCTCGCCTGTGAATGTAGGGTTTAGTTTTGGGTGCCTAGATTTGGGTTCGCGACCGCACGCTCAAGGTTTCTATTTGGCCTCGTGAGTCGTGACCGCATCCGCATTTGCCTGTGCTGCTCGTAGATGTGCGCGCTAGCCTTGTGCCGTCGTGCGCCTAAGCTGAGCTCCAGTTCTGTGTTACTGTGAATATTGGATAGGAGATGCATGTGCGCCCTATATGATGTGTGGAGGGTGGATGTGGTGTAGGGCCGTTTTAAGTCCTAGACTCGTAGTCGCGGATGTTAACATCTTCTTTCTACATTTAGTCATTTTGTTGAATGTGTTGCATCGCTGATAGCATGGTCGTTTGGGTAGTCTCCAAAAGCAGACAACCGAGCCCCTTGTACCCTGTCCTTGAGTAGTGACATGTCGTGTGCGCTTGGGCTATTGCTGTGAGCCTGTAAGAGTGCTAATAAATTCTACGACATAAGAAGTCCAGCGTGAATGTGAGCAGCTTGTTAGGCCCGATGTTTTCACTTTGCAGCTTTCTATTTTGTGCCTTTGGTGCAGAACATGCTCCAACTGTCCACCACATTTCGAGAATTATACGTTTCAGTATTAATAAAACAAAGTTGAAGTCTGCTAGGTGTTATGTCATTTGCTTCTGCAAACTGTAGTTCTTTTATTCGCTTGACACACATGGTCATGTGTGCAATTTTGTCACTGGTTGTATCCATCCATAAGAATTCCTTGCTCTTTTCTGGCATCCTTTAGTATATTGTAATCTGGATCATGATGTATGAATTATTGTAAGTAAACTCTTTGGCAGTTTCTAATTGCTTCTCGTTCGGTTACTGTAGGTCTGTGTCCATAGAATTATGTTGTATTAAACTTCCTGTTAAATTATTTTACATGTTCTCTTAATATGAATTAGAAGGCATAAAAGGGAACTAGTTTTATCAGTTCCATTTAAGTTTATCCATCTATTCAAAATAAGTCTCCTGTGAGCACCAAACCCACGATATGCTTAATTGATTATGTAACTGTATAGCAATGCCTCCTTGCTGGCTGAGTGTGGCATTTGGTCTACCTGATGAAGTGATGATCCTCAAGGAGGCATGTAACCTTAAATACTTATTGAGGATGTGCTTTAATCGCACTCCTGCCCTAAAATTTGTCAAGGAGGTGAGCTGCTGGTGTTGAGTATTAGCCTGAGGAAGATGTGGTCACATGTTTTGTTTAATTGAATCCGCTTCCACATCCATCTTAGCTTTTGGCTCCCAACTTCATCTTGTACTGTAGTTCATCACAGACCCTCAAGATGAACTCTGGCTCCTGTGATCATTCTCCCAATGTTTCACAGTTTCACTGCAGAAGTTAGTCACTCGAGTTGGGAAGGGGAGATCTATTTCATAATTTTTCTTGTTTGTAATACTATTGTATGAAGCACCTTATTATCTTGTAGGAGATGCCAAAATGTTTAGTCCCAAACATGTATGATTATCTATGATGCAAAATGACAAGACAAAGGACTGAATGTTAATAGTAGGTCCATACAATATAAATGATATTTCAAAAACTATTACACCTTGTCGATCAAGATCTCATGTTTTATAATTTTTTTGTAAATAAAATGGACACTATTGCTTGCCTTTATTGTGTTCTCAGTGTTTCAAGGCATAGAAAGCCACACATGTGTGACTATAATACCTATACAACTGGAAACATGGTTCGATAGAACATACAAGGATACATCATGTAGTTGCTTTTTATAAAGCTAGCCCATTGATCTGTAATGTTGTTGAGCTCAGTGAGTAGTCAAACAAGGATCTGTCCACATCATGATCGGAGCCAAACTGTTTAGAACATGCAAGGTGTAGGGTGCGCTTGTTCTATGGCTAAGTGATAACTGCAAATACTTTGAGATCTTAGATGGCCAATGCTATCTTTCTATCAAACCTAAATTGATTGTGCTAGTCAAAACAATCTATCTGTGGTTACTAAACCTTTTTTTCATACATCATGGCAGACATATTGATTCTTCTTATATGTGTCACAAATGACGATTCATGATTTTAGTATTTACTTGGTATTTGTAGCTCACAAATAAATTCTTACATTCACGTGTTAAAGCATAACATTTATGAAAATGACAATTTGGCAGGTGGTATAGCATAGAGTACTAGTGGTTACCTCTTTTGTTAGTGATATTGACTACGGCATCATATTATAAGTGCATGCACACACAACATACTTGCTTTCTTACTATAACTAACGCTTTTGAATTGCTTTCCAGTAAGTGTGAAATGGCAGAAGGAGGTCTTTCCAGGCATAGAGATTGACACCAGCCAGCCGCCCATTGTTTTTAAGAGCCAGTTGTACACACTGACTGGTGTACCACCTGAGAGGCAAAAAGTTATGGTGAAGGGTGGAATATTGAAGGTAGAATATTTTGGTGATATGCTTATAGACTTGATTGATTTCTGTTGTGCATGCATATATTTAATGTGGCTGCGTAACAACTGGACTAATGTTCTATGTATAATGCAGGATGACGCAGATTGGTCTACTTTGGGAGTAAAAGATGTCAGATGCTCAACTTATCTTCCATGCACATTTTTATTCTACCAAACCCTAACTACATTCAACTGCATGCTGTATTAGACTTGATTTTGCATATAATAATTTTGAAGGACTGGAAATGCACTCTGTAGGGTCAAAAATTGATGATGATAGGTACAGCTGAAGAGATTGTGAAAGCTCCAGAGAAAGCTCCAGTGTTTGTTGAGGATCTACCAGAAGAAGAGCAAGTGGTCGCACTGGTGCGTATGGCCTTCTCATCTTATGCATATATACCGTGTAGATATTTAAGCCTTAGGGCCTATTCATATTGGCTTTGGCTTCTGCTTCCAGAAGGCAAAGCGAATATGAACGCTCTAGTTTCTATAAACCGCTTCTATCAGCCACTACTATTCATCAACTACTACTTTGCACTTTCACATGTTGTAATGCACTTTGTATTTTATTATGTTATAATTCCGTAAGTCATATGACGGTCCGAATATTGTAGTGCATTTCATTGCACCGTCTTTCTTACATAATACTTTCATCAGTCATAGCTAAAAGCCATTAGCAAAAGCCAATACGAACATGCCCTTAATCTTAAGTTACCATTCCATGATGGCCATAGAATTACACAATAAAAACGTCTAATTTGCTATCCTTACCTAATGTACCATACAAATGATAACAAATATGGTCATTACAGCGTGTGATCACTGCTAAGCCCGACTGATCAAATTTTATATAAATCATTTGTTGATAGTATCGCATCTTGCAATGCAGTTGGCAATATTGAAATTGCACTAGATCACCATTAACTTTAGCATCAGCATGGTGCGCTTATCTTGGATGTTCTCTATCTACGCTACAAGTGAGGATGCTTTTTTGACTTTCAGGGGCATAGTGCTGGTCTTTATAACCTGGGGAATACTTGTTACATGAATTCCACTTTGCAATGTCTGCATTCTGTTCCAGAGCTGAAGTCAGCATTGCTGAGGTTCCACTAAAAACCTCCTGGAAGTATCGATTTTCAAGAAAGATTTTTATTGTTGTTGATCTCATTCTCTTTTGCTCATGCAGTTATTCAGATAATGTGAGGGGTAATGGGGTTGACCAAGCCTCCCATAATTTGACTGTTGCAACTCGTAATACTTTTGGAGAGCTTGATCAAAGTGTTCGGCCAGTTGCACCTCTACACTTCTTACAGGTCAGATTACCCCATTTGGCTATTAAATCTCAAGCAGTTATTTATATCCTCACTAGGTTTTTGTGAGTAGAAGAGCTCCATATGTTACTGTTCTGTTTATGGTATGTTACAATTTAGATTAAGGAAATGCCTCTCATTTTGATATGTAGGCTGTTGTGGTATGTGTTAGGTTGAACATTTGAAAATTTTATCATTAATATATGTAAAAGTATCTAGACAAGCCACATGAAAATAATGATGAACTATTTGTATTGAGAAATAGTATCATGGTATTATATTTTTTTCTAATATATTATTACCGAAAAATATGGTCAAAGTCTCTTGTTGAAGACTATGAAAAGCCAACAGCTAATATTGGAACGAAAGGGACCATAATTTTCTTGTTTCACTATGTTGTTTGACTTTTTATCCTTTGTATGAAATGAAAAAATTCATGATAATAAACAATATGTATTTCCATTACAAAATTTGCTACTGTCTTTCTTATTTAACAAAATATGCTGAAGTGGACTTTAAGTTGTCTTGATTTGAGTGAATTCTATTAAGGTATAGCATGTTTTTATGAAGCTATGAAGTTTATTGAAGTAGCTAATTGAGTTCTATGATCTAGTTGCCTTTGGTTGAAGTTGAATGCAAGATTCTAGGGGGCTTCCGTGGGGTCACAGGAACACTATGAAATTTCAGGGTTGAACATATATTTTGGAAGTTCAATTTATTTAAGTTAATAAATATGCATATATATTTTTGTAGATAAAGGATCCCAGCAGAGCTTGGCAGCTATGGACCCCAATGAATTTTGTTGTACATTTACCATTGGTTGATTACCAGTTTACCACTTGAGTGTTTTAATTGTTTAGAGTAGAAAAACAAGTGACGTGCATTAAAGTGCAGAGTACTCTATAACAAACTGCTATTAGTGGCCCTCAAAGATCTTGTACTGGAAACGACTAATACTGCTTTATGTTGTTTTGTATCTTCTGTCCTTATTTTGTGCTTGATTTACTGACGTAGAACAAAACTATTTACTATTTAGCAACAAAGGTAATGATCCTACATGGATGGAACTGCAGTGTAACACCCCGTCCCGACATAAGCCTGGAACGTCACCACCAACTCTAACCCTTTCCAAATTAAACCATCTTTCACAAACTACTAACATAGTAACATCTGTACAATGATCGGGCTTTCACAAAATATTAAATTAAGCATAAACATGACCATGGTTATTAAGGCGTTGCTTAGGCGTCGCTTAAGCGTCGCCTAAGCGACAAGGCGGTCGGAGGGGGGCAAGGCGTCGCCCCGCCTTGCCGTGCATCTTCAAGGCAGTGGGAGGAGCCAATGCCTGCGACTACATCAGGACCCGAATGGCTGAGCGACTAAACGAGAACAGATCCGAGCAGGCGGCGGCTGAAGCAGAGAGAGAAGGAACACACCTGGAACCCTAGGCGGCAACGCCTCCATCTTGCCGCTGTCTGCTCTGTCTCAGCATCATCCCCATCGTCCGTCTCGGCGGCGCCTCCATCTCGCCGCAGCTCGCTCCGGTCTCGACATCATCCCCGTCGCCCGTCGGCATCTCGGCTTGGCGTCCTCTCCAGCCCATCCCCGTCGCCCGTTGGTGTCTCGGCTCAACGGAGTGGTTGCCGACGAGGTATGGCCCGGTCCTCGCCGGCGCCTGTGGGGGAGATGTGGGGGAGAAGAAAGGGAATGAGAGAGAAGTCGGGATCGATTCGATCTGCAGCGGCGACTACTGGCTAGGGTTAACCGACGTCTTAACATAGCATCATTTTTGCGATTTAGCGCTCAGACTTCCATGAAATTGCAATTAAGTCCTCCCTCTTTGAAGAGAAGTTAGTATTTTTGCAATTTAGCCTTCAGAGTTTTATGAAATTACAATTAAGTCCTTATCCCTCTTTAAATTTCTTCTAATTTAGCCCTCCAAAGCTTCGTTTTCTTCGCCTTACGATGTGCGTAAGACGTTGCTTCGCCTCACGCCTTACCACTTAAAAGGTGTGAGGGGGTGAGTCGCCTCGCCTTACCTCCTTAATAACCTTGAACATGACTGATACTGAAGATAACAAATCTGAACATTTAATTGAAGCAATAACCATAGCGATGATAAACCAAAATTTGAAACTAACCAATGATACTTTATTTGATTGACACCATACTAATAGCTCTATGTTCTAAAGGAACTTATTAATCAATTGCAAGAGTTTATATAAACCAAATTAGTAAAGATGAATGATTATTGCCTAATGTGATAAATAAGCAACGCCGGTGCTTGAACTGATTTTGAGCTACTCCCTTCCCATGCATGACATCGTCAATGTTCACCTAAAAATAACAATATAAGTAAGGATGAGTTCATGACTCAACAAGCACATAATAAAACAGTAAGCGGTGTTAAAACATGTCACCAAGTCTTTATGTCAATTTACAACTCTTATGTCAATTTACAACTCTCATCTTCATATATATTTTCATTAATACCATGCACATATTTCATCATCTCTTTTATCTTTTCATGAATGCAATGCACATGCCTTTTATCTTTATTGATTATACCGGTATAGCGGAGTGTAACACTCGTTGATGTCCACTCAAGGCTGCCCTCTTTCATGCGGGGATCGTAAGTCCTTTTTCATACAGGGATCTTAAGCCCGTCCGTTTTCATACGGGGACTTTATCTCCACTCTTGCAAAGTGCCTACCAAAGTTAGGTTTTACTCTACCTACTCTTGTGAGTCGTCCACACAAAGTAGGCTTTGGGGGTATTCGAACTGGCTGCGGCTGATGGGTTTTGGCTGAAAATGAATAGTAGTGGCTGAAAGTAGTTTTTAGAAGGAGGGGGCGAGCAGTGGGGAAGTGAGGGAGAGATGCATGCACGAGAGGAGTGGGACTGGGGTACGTGATGCGTCTGTGACCGCTGCCTTATCCTCGGAGCGAGACAGGGGTGATAGGAGTGGAGAAGCCGCTTCGAGAAACCGGGTGTTCATATTGGCTTCTGGCTTCTCCAAGCAGAAGTCAATACGAAAACTCCCTCTGGAGGGCCACGCAGGTGACCTCTTTCTATAATGTATGCTAATTATGCAAATGAAATATTTCTCTCAACATTAATCGTTTATCAAAATTAATCATTTATCATCATCACCATTTAATCCATCATCATATGAGCATAATAGTAAGTGTAAACATGTAATCCAGCATGTTAAGTGCTTTATTAACATAAAGGCAAGAACAAGCAACCCGTGTTACCATTCTACCGTGCACTTGTCTTTTCTAACCACAAGGGGCGGATTGATGCGAAGATGACACCAGCCCTAAAGTTACTTCTCCTATAGTAGGGCAGCGTTCAATATGGCTTAAGCTTATTTTTGCACTATTCATAATTTCGTCTTTTTCTGAATTTTTGACTTTTTTTTGAGCTTTTTTGTCGGTTCTTTTTTTCTCGTATTCGTTTGCGTTGTCTGTGATGGGCTAACATATTTTTTATATTTTCAATTTTTAAATTTAATTATGTTAAATAAGCCTCTCTCACCACAAGTTTTTTTCACCACCACAAGAGTTTTCCACCATAAGCTTTCAGCCGAACCGATCACCACCTAGATACCAGTCTCAACAACATGCCACAACAATTCATAAACATCAAATAAACAACATCTATGCGTTTCCTGATCCAACAATCCTCCATTTACCGGGCAGTCCTCTGTTGTCACGGTAATAAAAGTACCATAACTCCTCAGAGGCCCTAACATGGCAAACAATATAAGTTATGGAATCTATACAGAATTTTCTACACTTTCTTAGTTGGCCACAAACCCTGATTAACCCATTTAAGCCCTCGTTTTTTACCCTGAAGACCGTTCTGTTATTTTACTAGACAACAGGCTTAATAATTTTGTATCTATTAATTTACTGGTCCAAACATAATAAATCACCCACAAAAAAAATACCTTTCCTTAGTTATGCTCAGAATTTAATTCGACCATCTACTAGGCCTAAACTGTAGATTATCACGACTGCATCTAGCAGCGACCAATTTCTAGACAGCAGTCTTCCCGAATCCATAGCTCCTAAACCACCCAACCAAACCCCATGTTCTTACACTCTATGGAAACCTTAAATAATTGTCTGCAACTTTCATATTATACCAAAGTTATGGAACAGGATACAACTATCCCAAAACTCACCCACAAGATAGAACTGTAAACCCTAACGAGCATTGGCACCCAAAACTCATCTCTAACGCCTCCCTTCCTTCCTAACCAGAGCTAACACGACCTCAAACCAATCTATCATGGCCTAAAACAGGGGAAACAAGGTCCGCAACAAGGTTACCTATGACCCAAAGCTTCGCTGGCATGACGAAAACTGTTCTGATGCGGAAGTCCACTTCTTTTCTCCTCCTTCCTTGGCCGGTTCCCTCCTACACTTCCCTCTTCTCTCCTTTTTCCTTGGCTGTCCGCCTCCTCCCTCTTCCTTACCTCCTCCCGGGCATGTGCAGCAGCAATTGATGGCGGAGGGTGCATTGGGTGTGGCAGTCGCAATGCAAGACAGGCAGGGAGGCGCTGCAGGGCTTCAGGGTGGGTGGCGGCTAGGGTTTGTCTTCCCCCTACCCCCTCCTCCTTAAAAAGCCCAGCCCAAACCCCCAACTCCCCACGCACAACTCAGTCCAACCGAACTTAACTCCTCCCCCTTTTCTCCTTCTATTCCGTTTTCCTTAGATCCTTTTCCAAATTCTTGAACGGGTCCTTAGGAGGGTTGGTTTCAGAATATTACATGCAGATTACCTTATAGGAAATAGTGCTCAATATACTTCTCCCTTTTCTCTCAATTTACAAAGTTGTAAAAAAAGTTCTTTTAGAGCAGGAAAGACCAGTGTTCTAAAAGGCGGGTTTAGGCGGCCGCTTAGGCGCTGGGCGGAGCCCCGCTGCCGCGCCTTAGCCAAAATCGGTGAGCTAGGTGGCGAGACCGCCTAAGCGGCCGTCGGCGGTCAAAGGCGGCCATCGGCGGTCAAAGGCGGGGTGAGAAGATGGTCCAGGGCAGACGGAAGGTGGTCTAGGGAGAAAGAGAGAGGCACCTAGAGATCTCGTCACCGCGTTGTCGTCGTCGTCGTCACCGGATCTGCCGTCGCCGGATTCATCGCCTCCGCCGCCGCCGCACCGATCCGTCGTCGTCGCACCGACTGCTTGCCTCTGCCGCCGCCGCAGCCGGATCCGCCGTCGCCGCCGCCGGATCCGCCGCTTCCACCATCGCCATACCGATCTACTGTCGCCGCAATAGGATCCGCTGGATCCACTGAGCTACGCCATCGGCAGAGCAAAGAGGCCGCCGGATCCGCTGGCCGCCGTCGTCGGAGAGGGAGCGGCGGGCGAGCCACGCGAAAGAACGCGGAGCGGGCGGTGACTGGACGCTAGATAGGGGGTGGTGTAACTTGTGTTTGACATTTTGCAATTTAGTCCTCTTCTTTTATGAAATTACAATAAAGTCCTTTTTTTCTTTATACTTCTATTTAGACCCTTCGAAAGTGTCGCCACGCTGCGGGATATTAATAAACCTTAGTTTTAATTCCACCACCTAGGCGCTAGGCCCCATCTTGCCGCCCGCCTAGCGCCTTCTTGAACACTGGGAAAGACAAGGACTTCCTTACCATCATGAAACTTTTTTTTTGGCGGGGGGGTGAGTTGCTAACCCCATCCTAGCCCTCCACTGGTTTGCTTTTAGATTCGACACATTGTAATGCAGATGATATGTTGATGAGTTCATTAGCAAGCCTTTAGTTGCTTTGTGAAAATGTAGAACAGAGTTTAGTATATCTAACTGTGTGTTATGTTCTAATTTTTTGGTCTAATTTGGAACAGACACTACGGAAAAAATACCCCCAGTTTGCGCAACAGCAAAATAATGTTTACATGCAACAGGTTCCTTCTGCTCACCTATGATTAAGAGATAGGTTATCTACTGTTGAATTTATATGCTAAATGATGTGCATTGTTTACTTCAAACATTGCAGGATGCAGAAGAATGCTGGACACAGTTGGTGTATACACTTTCTCAAACTCTTACATCAGAAACAAGGTAACTTGTGCGGTTTTGACTAACAGCACATCTCCCTTCTGTTCACTCTTAAGTCTTGTCATATTATCACCATTTTTTATAGCTTGGTGTACAAAGTAGTGTGAAGGCACAATGCAGTTGTGGAACAATATTCATTTTTCCTCTTTTTTCTTTGGGTGTTTTCCCCCTTTGAGCAGTCACGTTAACATTTAATCGTGGTATGTATGGTTGGCTACTCCATTTAATACTATTTGCCTTTTTCAATAGTGAACCTCCTGCTGGTCCGATGAAGAAACTTTTTGGAATCGATCTTGTGAACAGGTTCTCTCTCTCTCTCTCTCCCACACACACACTGCTGTTGTGTTATGCCTTTATGTGTTACTTTTTATTGTACAATTGGTACCATCATGTATTTGTACTTGTTTTACCGATTTGAGTTTTATACAGCAAACCTATGAAAACAACTATAATTTCTGTATGCATTTCCAGAGCAGTAAAGAATATAAGCAAGGTTGTCACAGCGCTCCGGCAAGTCGCGGCGAGGCCGGGGCGCCTGGACGCCTAGTCGACTAGGCGTCCGCCATGGCGACATTTAGACGATAGTAGTTAGATGACAAATAATACCTTATATGACTGAAAATTAAATAACCATACAACATAATAGCACAAATTATCTAAATAACCATATCTCAGGAGGACTAAATTAGAAGAAATCTATTAAGGAAGGGGTCTGTTCGTAATTTTTAGACCGCATGAGGACTTAACCGCAAAAAACAGAACGATATAACACGGCACCTAACCCCAGCCTCCGCAGCCCGCCCGCTCGACTCCGCTCCGGATCCCGCTCGCCATCCCCCCTGCCGCGCTCGATCTCTTCCCGCCGCCTACCCTCCTGTGCCGATCTCTTTCCGGCGCCTCCTCCTTGCCGCCTACTCCCCACCGCCTCCTCCCACCGCCTCCTCCTCGCGCCGGTGCCTCCTCCCACCGTAGCAGCTCGGGAAGGAGGCGGGAGGAGGCGACGCAGCAGCTCGGCGGCGGCGGCGAGAGGAGGCTGCAGATCGACGGGTGGAAGCAGCAGATCGGCGGGAGCAAGCAGCAGCTCGGCGAGACGGTGCCGGCTGCGGGAGATCTTTTGGAGGTGAGACGACTACTTCGGGACTTCGGGTATGGGTTTCGCTCTTTCGCTGTTTTGCCCTTTTGAAGCCCACTCCCCCTCGCCCCAGTTGGCTGCCTTGACATCCTGGTGACGCCATGGACACCTAGGCGTCGCCTAGCATCGTCTAAGTGTTCACACACTGGGTGACCGTCCCCAGCGTCCTCCGGCCGACTGGACGCCTAGGCATTGCCTAGGCGACGCCTAGGTGACGCCATGACAACCTTGAATATAAGGCTGCAGTCCCTCTAGAACTTGATTGGCACAACATCCCCGCTAGTTGACCTGAACACCTTATTGATCTTTCCAGCGCTTCTTCATGTACTAAGTGTTTTTTTGGGTGATTATATTCTTTAGTACTCATGTCAGCTAAGGATATTCAGTTGTTTCATAAGGCAGCTAGATTATTCATATCTATATTAAAAAAGGTAGTTTATTCATAACAAAAGATGACAATGCTCCAGTAACTGTTATTTGTTAATGATGGCTTTTACTTCCAGGGTCCACTGTGCAGAAAGTGGTGAGGAGAGTTTAGAGACAGAGTCAGTTTATTCTCTGAAGTGTCATATATCTCATGATGTAAACCACCTTCATGAGGGACTTAAACATGTAAGCAACGTTTCACTCTTCATTTGTTTTTGCCATCAAGTAGTTCATTATTGGTACTGTTAGGTAGTTCTTTTTATGTGGATTGGAATGTCTTTGCCTAGCTGTATATCTTGCAGTAGATTTTACAATCTAATTTACTATAGCAGTGCTGCTAACAAAACTTCAAACTCAGCTAGAAGGCAGTGATTCGAAATTAATGAGATTCATGTCTTGTATTAGGAGTTAGGAACACATATTTGTAAGTCCACTGTGTTATCTACAGCCCCAAAATCTTGTGAGTCCATTCACGATTAGGAGTAAGGAACACATTTTTGTAAGTCCACAGTGTTATCTACGGCCGCAAAATCTTTTGAGTCCATTCACATCATCTGCCAATCTGCGTATTAGATTGGCTATATGAGCCAATGAATTATACGTTACGCAAAGTGAGCATAGAGGTAGAACAATTTACACAGGGCCAGATTTTTGAAGATAGAAAGGATGGATTACAAGATTGTTTGATATTTTATTTTTGTGTGAGAGCATCCCTATATTATCCCAACAAGATTCTAAGACTAGCATTTTTGTTTGATAAAAAAGAATGTGTTCTTGATGCACTGGGAAGAATTGCTCTGTTACAATCTGTTATAAGGCTGCTGCGGATTTGAATTAGAAAGTTGTTTTTGGTTTGTCCTGCACCCCATCTTTGCTGGGTGGTTTTTGTGGGGAAAGGGAAATGAAAAAGAAATTTTTTTGCTTATCTCATGTTATATATGTGCTTGCATATGGCCTTAAGAATTTTCATAAGATAATCGATGTTATCCATGTATTCTTTCTACAGGGCTTGAAAACAGAACTCGAGAAGGTTTCACCATCACTGGGTCGGACTGCTCTTTATACAAGAGAGTCAAGAATAAATGAGCTGCCTAGGTAAGAACATAAAATATGATTATATTCTTGCTTATTCAGCAATGATATTTATGTAGATTCTTTCTTCAGGTACTTGACTGTGCAGTTTGTTCGTTTCTTTTGGAAAAGGGAATCAAATCAGAAGGCAAAGATTTTACGGGTATGTTAGCTTCTTTTGCTCTCTTTTGTTTTACATACTACAAATGCCTTCCTGAATTTTATAACTGGGTTTTGTAAGGAAGTTTTATCATTTTTTCCCTAAACATTGGAGTCAGCGATGCTTTATTATACCTCTTTTGTTAAAAAAAAAAACTTCTGTAACACTTTCTTTTGTTCCTGCCAGAAAGTGGATTACCCCCTGGAATTGGATGTTTACGACTTTTGCTCAGATGAACTGAAACAAAAACTCCAAGCTCCTCGTCAGGTAGCGCTCTCTTTTTGTTGGTCAAATTCCAATTGCTAGCTCTATTATGCCGGTGTTGATTGGGGCACTGAATTTGCATGTGAAGATGCTGAGAGATGCAGAAAATGCAAAGTTTGGATTAAAAGCACAGGGCAAATCCAGCAGCTCAAAAGAAAATGAGGTAACGATCTTTCTGCTAACCAGAGTATCATTTGACTACGTGGTCAATTCATCAGTAAGAAGTAAGAATAGTTAAGAAATGATTAGACAGGGTTCAATATCCCGGCGGTTAACCGGTTACCGGCCGGTTTTTCCGGTTACCGGTTTCAAAACATCTCAAAATTCAAGTTTTGATTTTCAAATTGTGACCGGTTTTTCCGGTAACCGGCCGGTTACTGTTACCGGCCGCCGGCCGGGATTTCTTCCGGCCGGGATTTTGTCAGACATGCTAGTTGGGCATTACCATTTGTTTTTTTAGTTTTTAGTACTTCAATCCATGCTATATCTAATTAGTGCATTTCATTTCAGGGTTCATCGACTAGTGCTGGGGAATCATCCAGCATGGACATTGACCAAGGCAAGTAATTTGTTTCTGTTCTTATTTAGTAAAGTAGCTCACATATTTCTACTCTTCACATGTAGCAATAGTGTTTTTTATTCCCTTATTATCTAACTTAATGATGACTAACTTTCTAATGTCCATATTCAAATGCATGTTCTCGAACAGTTAGGCTGCTCTGAATAGTTTCACTCGCTGCTAGTGTAGCTTGACTAGCTTTAATCTAAGACGTGTTCTGGTGTTACATGCAGCTGAATCTTCTGCCCCAAAGAAACAATTAACTGGAATCTATGATTTAATTGCTGTCTTGACGCACAAGGGAAGAAGTGCAGACTCTGGCCACTATGTCGGCTGGGTTAAGCAAGATGATGGTATGGCCAACTAGTCTTATAGTTCAATTATTTGAATCAACTGTTTTCCTGTCACTACAAAGACGCTGATAATTCTATGTTGCCATTTATTCAGGAAAATGGATTGAGTTCGATGATGACAACCCAAGCATTCGCAAGGAGGAAGATATTGTAAAACTGTCTGGTGGAGGTGAGCAGCTATTTAATTAAATGTCAACTCAAATCTGCCATGAACTGTTCTGAAGTAGGCTATTGTTTCTATCAACAGGCGACTGGCACATGGCTTACATCTGCATGTACAAAGCTCGTGTTATCTGAATCCGAGAGTTGAAAGGTTTCTGGGTTGAATTTGTTCAGCATTTCTCAATTTGTTTTTTCGCCGCATGAGTGAATGTATTAATGATTTTTCCAGTTTGGTCCAAACTTAGGAGTGATCACCATGCAACTTGCGTCTGGTGCTGGTCAGCGTTCATTGGGATGTGTACTTTCAGAAGTCAAAACTAGAATGTTTTACAATAGTTAAGAAATATAGAACAAAGAAATTCAGCGAAAGTAGGGTTGGTTTCCTGGGATTCTTGTTGGTTCTCGTGGAGGCTCGTAGCATATATCCTCTGCCTAAGAAGTATTGATGTAGATATTTGCTTTGTGATAAGTTGTCGTCGATTCCGTTTCCAACTCAATTCAGCGAAACTTAAATCTCTCCTCTCATCTCCCGCCCTGCACATTGCAATTTTAAGCCGCCAAGGGGCTTCAGCCAGCGACGACGTGCAAATGAGTTCTCCGACCAAGGCGTGGAGATGAAACACGAGTTTCGGGCCGGCCCTTGCTTAGCCTGCTGATGTTTGGTCATGCCTCCGTATTTTGCCGAGTGTTTGTATTGCAATCCAAATTTATCACGCACCATCAATTTGGCAATAGTGTGATTCTTTCCCAATATTAATTCTAGAGCTAATTGCATTGTAGTTATCTGAACTTGTAGGGTTGTTGATTTGTATTTTACTTTTTCAGCCTCCTGAGCTTAAAGGGTTGAGCTATTTTACCTTGTGAATTTGTGTTTTACTTTCTCAGTCTCTTGAACTTATAGGGTTGTACCACATTACCTTTTGAATTTGTATTTTACTTTTCCAGTCCCTAAATTAGGTCTATTTGCACCGTAGGTCTATTGGGCCGTTTGCAAACAAAAAATGCTGAGCTAGTATAGTATATGGCTAATGCCGTAGGGTCAGGCTCAATCACATGGGCACAACCCTACAAGTTCCATGGAGCCTGTGAAGCCGTACGCGGAAAGAGCGGCTTGAGGATGCTCCATGAGGATGACATTGGTGAGGTTGACGGCGACGAGGAATGTGACAACTTAATGTTCAAGCACTCCATCCTAACCAATTTGCTTTCTTTCACCTTTTTTATCCCACCACAACGCTATTGTACCCTTCCTCATCCCTAATCCAACGAAGAACCATCGCTGCTCCAAAACACGATGGTAAACCTCCTAAATTCATTGTTAATTTAGTTTATCTCTCAAAATTGACTATGACACTACCTTTCTTACTTCATTGCGGTCCTATTAGTGCTACTCCCGTCACCGAAGCTCGTTGCATGGGGCCACCGGCGTTGAGTTGCACCACCTCTTCCCTCTCGGCTCCTAGTTAACCGTTGACCTATCATCCTCATGCCAGGCCATCTACGTCACAAGGTGTGCCGCATCACACTGAAGTCGAAACCCATCCCCTTCAGTCGCCTCTCTTGCCATAGAGCACTACCGCCATGGTCCTACCCACCGCCATACCCGCTGTCGCCCCGTGCCCCGCATCCTCTGCTCTGCTGCGTTGCAAGGGAAAAGAGAGCACTGTGCTCACGCGATCGATCCTAATCCTCCAGCATTAGCCATGTGCTATGCCAGCTCAACACTTTTGTTAGCAAATAGCCCAATAGACCTGCGTGCAAATAGGCATAAGTTCATGTAGCTGAGAAAGTAAAATACAAGTTCAGTGGATAAAATAGCATAAAACTACAAGTTTGGGGTTTGAGAAATTAAAACACAGCTTCAAGGGGGTAAAGTGATACAAACTTACATGTTCAGAGAGCTGAGAAATTAAAATGCAAGTTCAGTAAGGTAAAATAGCATAACTTTACAGGTTCAATGAACTACAATACAATTCTTCATGCTGTTGGGAAACCCATGGATGCTCATCGGACGAACAAGGTTGCTTATAATAATATATTCAATTGTATTTAAAATTGATGAAAACTAGTTTACTTACCAAGAACATGATGAATTATCACTGTAAAACTTGAAGTCATAATTTATAGAATATAGAGTAATTCATGTTTTATGTTTTTATTTATACAGTTGCGACTTCACATAAATGGTACATACTACCAACATTAAAAATAATATCTAGCCTCTCTCCTATATTGTTGACTACAAAACAAGCCTTCTCGTTGCGCCACATCAGCAATAAACTCGAGACCATACTATCATGCTTCTTTTAAATCTTAGCCATATGGTGTGCTTAATTAGATTGTGCCCATTCTCACGTGAACTATTTCCTAACCTTACCGCATAGAAGCACGGCGGTTTTATCCGGTGTACAGGCGAATCTTCAAGTTGCCATTCACACCATATACATTCTGACTGTTGGAAAATCTGTGTCTCGAATTCACACCATATACATTCTGACAGTTGGAAAATCTGTGTCTCGACCTGTAATCCAGTCTATTGGTGGACATCATCTACGTAGTCTATAAATAGAAGATCTCAATTATCATCACTTGTACCTTTGAAAAGAAGAAGCCCCCATCTCTCTGTGTTCAATCTTTTATTATTTTTGTATTATCTGTGTTTGATCTATCTCTATCATATAGGTGGAATCACTCGGACTGGACACGCCAACGACGATTTCTCAATAAGTTATCAGTACGAATTGCTCCAGTGAATCGTAAGGTAATCATTCGCAGATTACTTTACCTATCTAGATCGCTTTAGTTCCGCAAATTTCACTTTCTAAATTATTTTTTACGGTGTATCCACTCTAATCTACCGCGAGCAGACTTGAAATCGCCAGCCAAGCCAATCGGTAGATTTGCATAAAGAGTAGATGTTGATTGCATTGTAGGTTGAAAAAAAAGACGTACGACCGCGTCGTCTGCACGTGACGTGCCGCTCATATGGCCATTGTGCCGCTTGCACGCCGCCACACCGCCGCCACCGCGCCGCGCCGCCCGCATGTGGCCGAGCCACATCGTGCCGCCTACATGTAGGCACGACCACCGCGCCGTGCCGTCGCACCTCCCGCACGAGGCTGAGCCACCGAGCCACGACGACCCTCGCTGCCTGAGCATGGCCGAACTCCATGTCGCACACCGGCCGAAGCCGCACCGCTTGCACGCGACCGTGACCGTGCGCGCCTCCCGTACACGCCATTGCGCCACACCGCCAACATGCGGCCACGCCGCCGGCACACGCCACGCCACCCGCACATGGCTGCGCCGCTACTGTTGTCGCACGGCTCTTAGGCGATGCGCCACCGTCTGCCTCCCGTACGAGGCGCCACCGCCACGTTGCGTGTTGTCACCGGCACGGAGCCACGCCATAGCTCGGCCTTCGCCCGTTCCCACATGAGGCGTCGTCGGCCCGCCGTCGTGCTGCCTGAACCGCGCGCCCATAGCCGCACAGGCCTTTCACCGTGCTAGTCCACAGTTGCATCGGCCTGCCACCGTGCCAACTCGCAGCCCTGCCGGACCGCCGCTACGCCGCCAACACCGTGTCGCCACCGCCGTTCTTGTCTGCGTGGCGCCGCCGTTCTTTGTCGCCCGAGCCTCCCGCGCCACCGACCGCACGCACCGCCCCACCGCTGGCCCGAATGTCACCTCTGTCGCACGCTCAAACGCACCACCGCCGTATGCGTGAACAGGGGTAGGGGAAACCCTACCCCTTTCCCCCCTTTTGTCGGTCGGTTGTGGGCCTCGGTCAGATTGGGATGGAAAATAAAGAAAAAAAGGGGAAGGAGGGCCAGTGGCCAAATTTTCAAAAGGGCCCTCGAAAAATTAGAAAATTGCATGAAAAATTTTCTCATAATTGAAAATTTGTGGATAAGCCCTTGAAAATTGCAGAATTCACTAAAAGTTCATTTTCCAGCATAAAAGGGCCTCGGAAATTCAAATTTTGAATTGTTTTACCATTTAAAGTATGTTTAGCACTGCTATTATTACTTTCTATGCTTCCCTATATTCTCTTACTGTTTTGATTAATTGTAATTATTTAAATTGCCTTTAATAACAAAAAGTAACAATAAAATTATAAAAACGCATAGAAAATTTTGGAACATTACGAGAACCTTTGTACCATTGTCCAATTTATTTCTTGCATGTTTACCTACAGTAAACTTATATATTCCTTTTATTCACATGTATATGACACGCATCACGAACCGGGAGTTCGAGGAGCTGGCCCAGCATGGCCAAAACTACTTGACTTAGGCTTCTGATGTCGAGATTGTACTTGGAGCTAAGAAGCTCTGCGCTGTCGTTGGGATTGGTGTATCAGAAGATGCCAAACCCATACTTGAGGAAAATGATCAGGCAGTTCACTTCCTTAGGCACCACCTCTGTCTCACTCTCAAAAATGAGTACATAGCAGAGAAGAGTGCGCTAGTATTATGGATTGTACTAAAGAAGCGGTTCGAGAATCTAATGTATACCATTCTTCCTCAGGCAGAGCAGGAATGGATTCGACTGAGATTTGCTGATTTCAAGATGGTTAGGGAGTACAATTATGCTCTACACAGAATTTGCACCAATCTTCAACTCTGTGGCAGATAAATCATAGATGAGTAGAATATTGTGAAGACCCTCTCCACCTTCCACCCTAGTGCAATGCAATCTGCGCGCAACTATCGTCAAGACGGCTACAAGGAGTATGTTGAATTAATTGATATTATGCAGGTTGCAGAGGCTTAAGATGAAGTTCTCCGCAAGAACTTTGTCGCACAGTCACCTGGGAGCTCTGATGGCTATGAGGCCAAAACTAGGAGCTACAAGGTGCGAAAACCTATAATGAAGAAAAGGGGAAGAAAGGGCAAAGCTGCAGCCTAGAAAGGCATGTCACATGCTCCACAAGAGAGTAAGGCCAGCAAACCAAAGCGGGACGATAAGCCCTATGGTCAGCAAGACCAAACCTGATACAAGTGTAGCAAATGACGACACTAGTTGCGGATCTGTAAAGAGGTGCAACACATCGTCGATCCCTTCTAGGCTAAGAAGAAGAAGGGCGACAAAGGGCAACATGGAACTCACTTTACCTTCGTTGAGGGCAACATGGCCTGCACCAATGGATGTTGATTCCACTCCTACAGCAGCACCCTCCCTTGACATTGCAGCAGCCGCCGCCATGATCTCCTAGGAAGGGCATCTCACCCCTGAGAAGATAGCAGCTGAAGTCTCTGGTTCCTTAGCAGATTCAGTCTAATGCACATAATGCATTTATACTTTAATTGTATTTATTTTAATGTGTGGAAGGAATAAGTTAGACTTTGTATTGTTGGTACTCAAACAATTTTATCGTGATGGTTGGATGATATTAATTAATTAATTCATTTATTCAGTCAAGAATAGCATGATATGTTTTTATATTTGAAGTATTTTTATTGATGTGTTGATTGTCTCCTACCACATATTAATAAAGTACTTTATATTATAACGCGTGCGACGCCCTATGGAGGAAATGTGCTTAGCTGATAGCGGCACAATGAATACCATTTTGAGAGAGACGGAATTCTTTCAGTCGATTAGCAATAGTGTTGACAGTCTTACAACAATCACCGGTAGCGATCCTTGCATAATAGGCTCAAGAAGAGCCACAATTATACTCCCAATGGGCATAACTTTGATCATTCAAGAAGTCTTATTATACCAAGAATAGATTAGAACTCTCCTAAGTTTCAAGGATATTCACGCTAACGGTTTCCACGTTGAAACTAAAGAAGAGTATGATAAGGAATACCTTCTCATTACAAAGCGTGAAGCAAGTGGAAAGAGAGTATTAGAAAAACTTCCTTCATTCAAATCTGGGCTATACTACACTAATATTAAGGCACCCACAGCCTATATTGTCCTGAAAACCATATTTAAAAGCTTTGAACTCTTCTGTCTCTGGCATGATAGATTAGACCACCCAGGTTTTAGGATGATATGAAATATAATTAACAATTCGTAGGGACATAATATCGATGTAAAGAATTTCCCAAATCAGGAAGATTTTGTGTGCCCGCATATGCCACCGAGAAATTAATTCTAGACCTTCCGCTCTAAAAGTGAAAGATGAAGTCCCTGCATTCCTGGAATACATCCAAGGAGACATTGCGGTTCTATATAGCCACTGTCATGGCCATTTAGATATTTTATGGCGCTCATCAATGTTTCCTCAAAATTGTCGCACATATATTTATTATCCACGAGAAACCACGTTTTTGCAAAGCTAATCTCACAGATAATTCAAACTAAAAACAATTTCCTTGATCATCATATAAAGTCTATCGGAATGGACAACACTGGAGAATTTACTTTAAAGGCATTTGATGATTATTGCATGGCAATGAAAATTAAAGTTGAGTATTCCATACCGTATGTCCACACCTAGAATGGACTAGCAAAAGCACTAATTAAGAGAATTAAATTTATTGCTCGGCCGCTTTTGCAGAATTGTAATTTACCAACTACATGTTGGGGATACACAGTCCTACATGTAGTAACTCATCAACTTTAGACCATCGGCATATAACATCCATTCACCAATGCAACTAGCGCAAGGGTCAGCACAAAAAATTTCTCACTCTGTAGGTTTGGTTGCAAGGTTTATGTACCTATACCCCTCCACAACATACTGCAATGGGCCCTCTCCGAAAGTCTAGGATATACGTTGGTTATGAGACAACATCCATAATCAGGTATTTGGACCCCGTGATAGGAGATTTGCATACTGCCCGTTTCACTGATAGTATATTTGATGATGATAGTTTCCCGACATAAGGGGGGAAGAAATCAACCCTTTGATGAAAAATGTTGAGAAATTACATGACAAGCCACATGAATCCATGCACATGACCCGCGTACTAGTGAAACAAATAGAGAAGTTTAGAAATCATTAACTTACAAACACTAGCAAACCAACTGTTTGACCACTTTAGTGATTTAAAGAGCGTGACCAAGTTGCATGTGCCTGCACGTAATGCACCGGAGAGGGTGAAATACCAAAGAAAGTTGAAGGTATCCCTAATCCCGTCCAGAGGCCTCAGAACAAAAGGATGAGAACTCTGGCCCCTCGAATCCTATGTAACCGGAGACGCCTGGTGAAAAAGGATAAGAAGGACTTAACACAGCCAATCACTGAAGTTCCCCAGAACCAGAAAGGGAGACAGTTGAGACCTGATACCAGTATGGCACCTTCAAAAAAAAAAGCATACGGGATCTGAACATTCCCATGGAGGGAGAAATCAGCATGGATGTGTGCGCACACATCGGAGCTAAAAAACTAAAGGGACTTGCCCCTGCAACTGGAAGGAGCGGTGAACAGGTAGAAGCGCTAGAAGAATCAACCCATGATGAGATAGCTATACACTATGTGCACACAGGAGAATCCATGAAAAGGATAACAGCCAATGTTGATATTTATTTTGCAAAGAAAATTTTCACAATCATCGATCTTGATCCAGAGCCTGCATCGCTCACTGAATGTAAGAAAAGATCAGATTAAGAGGATTGGAAGACGGTAATAGAAACTAAATTATTATCTCTAAATAAAAAAGAGGTGTTTAGGCCTGTAAGCCGCACACCTCCCTGTGTGTAGCCCGTTGGGCATAAGTGAGTATTTGTTCGGAAGAGAAATGAGAAAAATGAAGTTGTAAGATATAAAGTAAGACTTGTTGCACAAGGTTTCACTCAACATCCAGGAGTTGATTATGAAAAACCTATTCGGAAGAGAAACCTATTCCCCGGTCATGGGTGGCATTACCTTTAGATATTTAATCTTAATGTCAGTGAATTTGAATTTCGAAATGAAATTGATGTATATGGTAACTGCATACCTTTATGAAAGCTTGGATTTAGATATTTATATGAAGGTGTCTGAAGGCATCCCTGTCCTGAACCAAGACAGAGCAAATAGAAATATGTATAGTGTGAAACTCAGAAAATCACTGTATGGACTTAAGCAATCAAGCAGGATGTGGTATAATCGCTTAAGTAACTTTCTATGTAAGAAAGGCTATACGAACAATGAGGATTGTCCCTATGTGTTTATACGACAATCCCAAATGGATTTTGTATAATATCAGTATATGTAGATGATCTGAATATCATCAGAACCTTGGAAGATATAAAGGAGGTGAATTCTTAACTGGAGTTAGAATTTGAAATGAAAGATTTAGGTAAAACCAAATATTGCCTAGGCTTACAACTTGAGGATGTCCCTGAAGGAATATTAGTACACTAGTCCGCATACACCCAAAAGGTATTAGAAATGTTCGACTTTGGAAACGCTTACCCATCAAAAGTACCGATGATCGGGAGATCTTTATAGTAAGATAAGGATCTGTACCGACCTAGAGAAGAGGGTGGGAAGTCCTGCGACCGAAATTCCCATACTTAAGTGCAATAGTGTAGGACCGAAATGGCGACAGAGGGGGTGAATGTCGCTCTCTTCTAAAATCGCCCCCGACAATTCGTACACTGTTTTTCAAAAAGATGCAAAACAAAGCACCTCACAGAAAATTAAAATTAATCTTGCTAAAATTTGGAACGCATGCGACACTGAAAAATTCAGCATAAATCGAGAGTAGTCAAGAAAATTTTAGTGAAAATATTGCCGTTTGATCTGCATGCAAAATCGTCAAAGATCAGGAACGAAATAAAAAGAAGAGCAACCAAACTTTCCACCACAGACTAAAACTCGTCCACCACAGAACTGAAAGAAGAGAGTGCTGTCCAGAGAAAGCAGCGGCAAGAAACAGAGACAAACCAACTGAAAGCAACAACTGCAGACTAAAGCCGAACTGCTGCCAAAGGAAGAAAAAGCTATGCTGCCGAAAAACTAAAGAAGAGATCAACTGCTAGTTGCGCCAGAAGGTTGGGAAAACAGCCGACCAAACCAGAAAGGAAAAAGCAAAAAAAAAAAAAAAAAAGAAAGAAAACTGAGAACATGGCGGTGAGAAGCTGCAGTTGCTAATAAATTCAGTTATGCTGGGCACGGACTGCAGATAGTGCTATTTTCTGCTAACAATATAGAAGGCAGTCGGCATGCCAAATACAGTTACTTGCTGTTGGAGACAGATAACAGAGCAGCAGTGAGCAATAGCTGTCTTAGCTGCAAACACAGGAAACACAAAAGAACTGCTTGCTGCTCACAAAACTCGGCAAAGAGAATCAAGAACAGGACAAGAAGAACCCAAAACAGATTGCAAAGACTAGTGGCCAAAAACTGAACAAGAACCAAACATTCGAATGGATATCTTAGGCATTGATTTTCTAGGGAGGATCAAGTCAGGGAAAGAATGCTCTCAGGGACAAACTAGCCAAATGGCTTTGATGAAAATCCCCCAGTTCAGAGCAACTTAAATCATAGCTTCTCAAACATAAGTTCCATCAAAACAAGAGAAAATCAGACCAAAGAAGAGAATCATGATACAAAAAGATAGAGAATAAGAACCGCTCTCATCAAAGAATTTGAGACAAGAAAGATCACAAAAAGAGCAAGAACTAAGAACAAGTCATAAGAAAACTTCAGATTTCCATTCATTGAATCAAGAGCAAAATACAAAGAGATACGTCCCCACACGCCTGTACATTTGAACACGAAAAGAAATTACATGAAGGATCAAACAACTCTCATCCTCTCCATCTTTCAATCCTCAAAAATACCAAGAGCCTCACAAGCTTCTTGGGAGGAACACAACACACAAGGAATGAACTCTTAAAACCCTAACTCTCTCTATTGTGTCCTAAGGGTATGCAGCCCTCACCTCTATTTATAGCCCTTGGCTAACGGGTCTCCAACCCGTTCGGCTAAACCCTAACGGAGCTGCCTCCCGCTTGCGACCTCGCGAAATCCCGTTTCGCCCCCCCGCACCTTCCGGAAGCTTCGCGCCCTTGCCTCGCACGCCTCGCAACCACCTCGAGTCCACGTCGTCTTCGACACATCACGACCGTTCTGACCTCAGCGCCACCTGCGCCTAGTCCGGTCACCTCGTGTCTCGCCACGACTCCGCCTCGACGTCCTGCAGCCACACAGACAAGAAACACGTCGAATAGCACCGCTCGATACATGAAAGCGTAAATAAACAAAATCAAACCTGTCGTATCAAAAGAATATACATCCTAACCCATACGACTAAGTTTGACCAAAGTCCGACCGAGCCCGTTGCACCACGCAACGTCAGGGTCCGAACAAACCTACTCAAACTCGACTTTTGAAAAACAGATGTCAATTACTCATCACTCACAATGGGATGACCCTCACATGGTCTCTCAATCTCCCCCTTGATGAGTATATTGACAAACACCGAAAAAGCACAAAGTTGAGTTTGAAGAGTCTAACATGGTCCATAAGAACAAGAATGAAGCTAATGACCATGTCGATGTAAGAGCAAAAGAAAAAACAATTTTTCCTCAAAGCTCCCAAAGTGGCTTTTTCTACCACTATTCTCCCCTTTTTGACAATAAACGCATCAAGAATGCAAGAAGGAGAAAAAAAGTCATGATGATGGATGAAATGACAGATTTGATTAATCTAAGCATTTAGAGCCATGAGAATTATCCAAAATGACCATAAGAATTACATCAATCCATAACACATAAATATGCTATCTAGATCACGACACGACATGTATAATCAAGCTAAGCCAAATAAGTCATAATCTGAAAAATTAATCGAATTTCTTAGCATGTCAAGTTATCCAAGATCATAGTCTAGCTAAAGGTATCCAAGGATGATGCAAGCCATGTCAATAATCTAAGTGGAACCGAGAAGCTAGAATTGAGCCAACTTAGAGTGCTATAAGTCCTAAAATGAATCATTTGTTCAAGCACTTTGATCATGTTGTAATTAAGCAAATTTTGCACAATTGACTTGTTTTTTCCTTTTGAAACTCATGGTTGTTTCCAACCAAAATTTTAGTCATGTGCTAGATCTCAAGCCTTATGCGACCACTCCAAGCAAGAAGCTTAAGGAAATGTTCTTGGTCATCCAAAACTCCCCCTGAGTTCATGCCGAGTGCAATGGCAAGCAGTCTCATGAGAAAGAATTGGTGAGATCAATTTTTTCGCACAAAAGAGATCTTTTTGCTTATGCTGAATGTAGTTCAAGAACAGAAAGTTAAAAACTAACTCATGCTTTATAAAAGAACTAGCATAGCACAATCTAAGGCTCAATAGAAGATTCAAGACTCAACTCAGCCTATTTGATATGGTATGAATCATAAAAGGATAACTAAATACAGACTAGTCTCATGAGCTATTATGACATGAATTAATTCAAGTTGTGCATTTTTAAACAACTTAGCATGGCAAAGACTAGTCTACACATATAAAGTCATGATAAATCTAGCAAGTAAGCACATATCATGGCAAGATGTAATGCATTGTAAACATGTCATAACAGGATAATAATCAAGGCTCTATGTAGTTATCTTACAATGCAAAATGCTAAAATGTAAGAAAGTTCAGCTCCCCCTTAACATGTGATGCAACTTTTAGTTCAAGTTGAATTATGTCAATATTAAGCTCCAGAAGCTCCCAAATGAACTCCCCTTGAACCAAAGCAATAGAAACGAGAAGCTGGCAAAGAAACCAAAGAAGGCAGTCCTTAAAGCATAGATAAGATGTAGAGTGAGCTCCCCTTGAGTGAGCTCAACCTAGTGAGATAAGAAACAGCTATCCTGAAAGCATAAGATAAGAGTAAGAAGTCTAAGCAACTCAGCAAGAGACACACTCTAACCTATGCTGGAAGGACTAAACCCAATGCACCCACAAATGCAGTGCAAAAGTAAGGAGACAGAAGCATAAATAATATGATAAAGCGGTAAGGCTCAAAGCTCCCTCTCACAACAGTCCGTAAGGACAAACCACCCAAGCTCTCCCCGCAGAGCTGAAAACCTCGTGCTATCCAAAGGTTTGGTGAAGATATCAGCCAACCGGTGGTCACTCTCAAACCGAGCACGATGTCACTCTTCTCTACATGGTCTCGAAGAAAGTGATATCTGATATCAATGTGCTTGGTCCGAGAGTGCTGCACTGGGTTCTTAGCAATGCTAATCGCAGACGTGTTATCGCAAAAGAGCGGAACACGGTCGATAGCTAACCCAAAGTCCCGCAGAGTCGAGACCATCCAAAGGACCTGGCTACAGCAACTGGCTGCAGCAACATACTCGGCCTCTGCGGTGGATCAGGTAACACCGGACGCTTCCTCGAAGACCAAGAAACGAGGAAGAGCCAATGAACCGGCGGTGCCGGTGCTCTTCCTATCTATCCTACACCGCAAAGTCTCGCATCCGAAAAGGCTCTAAGGGATGAGCAGGAGGAGGAAGAGTACCAGATACCATAGTCAATGGTAGCTCGAAGGTACCGAAAGATGCGCTTCACCGCCTGGCGGTGAGACACGCGAGGAGAAGCCTGAAACCGAGCACAAAGACACACAGAGAAGTGTATGTCCGGTCTCGAGGCAGTGAGGTACAAGAGAGAGCCAATCATGCTTCTGAATTCCTTTTGATCGACTGGCTCACCGTCCTCATCTGGGTCTAGAACGGCTGTAGAAGCCATCGGAGTCGACACCGGCTTTCCATCACTCATGTCGAAGCGTCTCAGGAGGTCTCGAGTGTACTTGCCTTGATGCAAGAAGGTACCTCCCGAGTCTCGCTTGATCCGAAGCCAAGGAAGAATGTCAACTCACCCATCATGCTCATCTCAAACTCGGTGCTCATGACATCCGAGAACTGTGAAACTAGAGCATGGGAAGAGCCGCCAAAGATGATGTCATCGACATAAATTTGGACGAGCAGGAGATCATTGCCAAGTCGGCGAATGAACAAGGTCTTGTCAACTTTACCCATCTCAAAATCATGTCTCAATAGATAGGACTTAAGCCTCTCATACCAAGCTCTAGGGGCTTGCTTAAGTCCATACAATGCTTTGGAAAGCTTGAAGACATGACTAGGGTATTTGGGGTTCTCGAAACCTGGAGGCTGTCTGACATAGACTTCTTCCTCAATGAAGCCATTGAGAAAGACACTCTTGACGTCCATCTGGTAAAGCTTGAAACCCTTAGAAGCTGCAAAGGCAAGCAGAATTCTAATGGCCTCAAGACGAGCTACAGGGGCAAATGTCTCCTCGAAGTCCAGACCCTCAACCTGGGAGTACCCCTGAGCAACCAATCTAGCCTTGTTTCGAATTACTACCCCGTCCTCGCTCTGCTTATTCTTGAACACCTATTTGGTCCCAATGATATTGTGACATCGAGGGGGCTCAACAAGTGTCCATACCTTGTTTCTTTCGAAACTCTCGAGCTCTTCATGCATGACATTTATCCAAGACTCATCGGAGATAGCATGACAAACATCCTTGGGCTCGAAGGAAGCTACGAAGGCAGAGTGGAGACAGAAAAGTGACACGCCAGACTTGGAGCGTGTGACTCGCTCAAAGAGATCTCCAATCATCTGCTCAGAAGGATGAGATTTTTGGATGTGTCTTGGAGGTCCAGGATAAGATGAAGAAGTGGCCTCTACCTCGTGATCTGACGGGATAGGAACAGAGCCACTAGCTCCAGAGGAAGCAGAAGGCATGGGCTGATCGTCTTGAGGTGCGGTGGAAGAAGGCACCTCAAGGGGTGGATGAGGGACTGGATCAGGTAGACACCCCTCGTCTCCATCATCCTCATCATCCACGAAGATGGTCTCGGACTGCTCTAAAGAACCTGAGATGTCGGGCCTAGTCCCCGGACTGGCCTCATCGAAAGTCATCTCACAGGTCTCTACCATTTTGCTAGACTCGCAGTTCCAGACCCTATAGGCCCGCGAGGAAGTCGAGTAGCTTAGAAAGAGTCCATCACAAGAACGTGACTCGAACTTATCTAGGTTCTCGGACTTCAGAATAAAGCACTTGCAACCAAACACACGAAAATGAGAAACACTGGGCTTTCGCCCGTATCTCAACTCGTAAGAAGTGCGGTGCAAGTGTGCCCGAAGAAAAACTCTGTTCGAAACATGGCACGCGGTGGCTATAGCTTCACCAAAACTTCGGTGTAGAGTACTCATCAAGCATCGTCCCGCCATCTTGACCAAGGTGCGGTTCTTCCTCTCCACAACGCCATTCTGCCGAGGGACGATGGAGAAGAGAACCGGTGCTCTACACCGCCTCACCACGAAACTCTCAAAGTAGGAATTCTTGAACTCCGTGCCATTGTCATCGCGGATCGCTCGTAAGGCACCGGAAGCTCAATGAAAGCCTCTTGAAAGACCCTCGAAATGTGTAAACGTCTCATCCTTCGAGGCTAAGAAAAACACCCAAGAGTACCTCGAGTAGTCATCGACCACGACAAGGACATACCACTTCCCTCCTGCTGACTGCACTCGAGCTGGTCCAACTGTGTCCATATGGAGCAGCTGTCCCGGTGCATCGGTCATAGTAACTGTGACCGGAGGATGAGAGGCGGCAACCATCTTGATGTGCCGGCATGGAGCGCAAACAAGATCTTTGACCATCTTGAGTTTCGGCAGACCACGAATGAGATCGTGGCCGCTAACTCGGGTCAAATGGTCAAATCCAATATGACCAAGTCTCCTATGCCAGAAAGAGAGGTCGCGGGACTCAGAAGCAAGCAAACAACGGAGAGGATCACCAGAAGACTCAGAAAAATCAGCACGAAAGATCCTCCCAAAACGAGAAATCCCGCAAACCAAACTACCCGAAGAATTAAGAATTTTGCAATTGTTTTTCTTAAAGCTCACCTCGAAATCGTCATCGGTAAGCTGAGAGACTGAAAGCAAATTATACTGCAGCTTACTAACCAAGGCAACATTTTTCAAAATAAATGAATCACTAATGCGCACTGTACCTTTGGCGATGACTCGCCCAGAAGAGACGTCTCCGAAGGTGATCGTCTCATCACCGTGCACGGCAAGGAAGAAAACCAACAGAATCTCCGGTCATGTGTCGTGAACACCCGAGTCTACAAGCCAAACCTTTCCTTCCTCGCCCGTGAACCCGAGTCAACAAGAGCAAAGTCTCGATCTTGGGATAAATCAAGAGTGATTTTGGCACCCAATACTGAGTAACACGTCGAGCAGATGAAGTAGTCAAGCACGACTGACCTCTATCTACCATACGCCTCCGTCGCTCAAAGAAGCGTAATATCGTGAGCAGACTGAAGTCGTTGGCCGGGTCCGACCGCTACGGACGGCGAGTCGGTCACCCAACAACAGTCGATCACGCCGCGGGTAGGCATCTCGATGGGAAAACGAGATCTACCCTCGTGACGGCGGAAGTCACGACCGAGGGAGCACGAAGACGAAAAACGAAGACTCGGAAAACCAAGTCCCGGTCTGCCCAAAGCTACCAACATAGCAAACCTAGACCTCGTGTTGGTCTTAGGTGCACTCAAGGTCCGGGCTGACCACGAATACGCCTAAGAGACTCAACACGGTCTCTTGGCGCGATCTTGGCGCTTGAAGCAATGGTCAAACAAATGCCCATCCTTCCGATGAAGGTGCAATGATACCGCCCGAGGGGCGGCTGCAGGTGAAATCACCTTCGCCGAAATCCCTTGGACAAAGCCCGCCGATTTAAATTGAACTTTCTTGTTCTTGGGCTTGACCTCAATCACACCTGCGGCTACGGATCTGAGCACGACAGGTGGATGTTTCCTCACATCCTCACGGCTACGGCTACGGACCCTGTTTGAACTTGCAAATCTTTGATTGGTCTAGAATAAGATTGGGATTCTTCTTGCCTCCTACAAATTTCTCGAGAGTGTTCATAAGGTGCGACACTCCAGAAAAGAGAGGTGCAAGAGGAGCAAGGAGAAGAAGAAGAGACAGCAGGAGGAGAGGAAGGAGAAGAACCAATAGCGAAGAAGCGAATAGCACGTGCATATTTCTCCTTATGCACGCCACCTCAACCTTGAGGGCTTCGCAGACACACAGGGGTAGTCCTAATCCTAGCCATTTGGTCTTCGTAACTCTTCCTAAACGTCTCTACCATGTCCTTATCCTTTTCCAACACCTCAGCACAGAAGGCACAAGCAGGACGTGATTTTTCTAAGAGGTTCTTAGTTAGCTTCACACATTTATCATCCAAAACAATCAAGTTAGATTTTAGTTTATCACAATTTTGCATGGTGAGCTAACAGGTCCTTAGAAGCATCTTGAGCCATTTTCTTATTGTAGTCAATCATTTCTTGAAACTGCTTTTGAGATGATTCAAGTTCGTGCTAACTTAGGATAGTTTACACATGAAGCAATAGGCTCAAGTAGAAAAGCTTGTAACTCAAGCAATTTTATGATCTACCGCTTTAGATTCATCTTTAAGTTATTACAACTTTCACACGTCTCGGGCGGATCGAGAAGCAATGTATAAAGACCTCTAAAAGCATTATCCTTATCCTCACATGAGGTGCAAGAAATAGTCTCAACGAGAAGATGAAACAGAACTACCCTACTCATCTCAAGCTCAAGAAGAAGACTAATGTTCTCCACCTTAATCAAATCAAGCTCGGAAGACAGACTAGCATGAGAGGTCCTTAATTTCTCCATATCATCAATCAAGGCACGTAATGTATCACGGTCATCACGGAGGGAGCGGATGTAAGCGAAGTAAGCTCCGTGATAGTCTAGCTACTTCCTTCTCCAACTCAAAGACATCTAGCCCTAGACTTGGCATGAAATCTACCTAGCTTAAGGAAAGCATCATTAAGTCGGTCATAAGTAGGGCTCACCTCGTCGAGTCGGAGTACGCCGTCGCTCGCCGCCCTCAAGGGCCATGAAGCACATGCCGAGAAGTCGTCGCCGCCTTTGGGGTCTTGGTCACCCGTCCCGTCGTCGTCGCTCCATCCCTCCACCTCGCTGAGGTCGAGGTCGTCGAAGGCGGCGAGGACACGGTGGAAGAGCTTCTTAGCCTTCCCAAGGTCACGAACGTCTTCTTGCCTTGCGTCCGAGTGGGGCTTCTTGTTGCGGTTCTTGTCGGAGTAGTCGTTCTTGCCCGAACTGCCGTAGTCTCCTTTGCCCTTCCCCAGCTTGGGGCAGTTTGCTTGAATGTGGTTGGGGCCACCACACTCAAAGCAAATCACTGGTCATCTTCTCTTTCCGTCCCTCCTCCTCTTGTAAGCATGGGAAAACTTTCGAGCTAGGAGGGCCAGCTGTTCATCCTCTAGCTGCTCTAACTGATCATCAGTTACATCACAGAGAGCAGATAGGGAGAACCCGCAAAGAGAATCAGCAGAAGAACCAGAAGCTGAAGTGGGATCTGTGACTAGAGCCATCGACTGAGACTTCGACCGACGAGAGACTATGTCAATCTCGTGAGTCTTGAGGCGCGAGTAAAGCGCATCAAGAGTCAGGGTCGAGAGGTCCGTGGTGTCCTTGATGGTAGTCACTTTCATTTCCTAAACCCTAAGATCGAGTGTGGAAAGAATCTGTCGAGCGTTATCCGAGTCGGAGTACGTGAGACCGACGGCTCGGAGGTTGCTCAGAATCTTATGAAAGCGAGAAAAGCACTCGTCAAGGGACTCACCAGCAAGCATATCGAATTTCATCAGTATTCGCTGAACTGGTCTTGTCGCACCGTCTTTATTTGGGTGGTGCCCTCATGGTAAGCATTGAGGGTCACCCAAATATCGAAGGCCGACGTCAGGTGAGAGATGCGATAAAATTCGCTCGCTCAATCCTCGAATGATGATGTTCCTCGCCTTGCGTTTGCCTCAACATCGACCATATTCTCGGCATTGATGTTCTCATCGGTGGAACAACAAAGCGGACCTTGACCTTCGCCGATGGCGTAGCCACGAGCACGGATGTAGGTCTCCATCCGACTCTTCCGAATGGGAAATCCATCCCATCAAGATCGGGGGCTTTGTCGAGTACTTGTCCGTCGCCATGGCTCTTGAGACCGGTTAAGATCTATGAGGAAGAGCTAACCGGCTCTGATACCAATTATAGGACCGAAATGACGACAGAGGGGGGTGAATGTCGCTCTCTTCTAAAATCGCCTCGACAATTCAGTACCTTGCTTTTCAAAAGATGCAAAACAAAGCACCTCACGTAAAATTAAAATTAATCTTGCTAAAATTTGGAACGCATGCGACCTTCGAAAATGCAGCATAAATCGAGAGTAGTCAAGTAAAATTTTAGCTAAAAATATTGCCGCTTGATCGCATGCAAAATCGTCAAAGATCGTGAACGAAATAAAAGAAGAGCAACCAAACTTTCCACCACGTACTAAAACTCGTCCACCACAGGCGAAAGAAGAGAGTGCTGTCCGGAGAAAGCGTGCAAGAAACGGAGACAAACCAACTGAAAGCAACAACTGCAGACTAAAGCCGAACTGCTGCCAAAGGAAGAAAAAGCTATGCTGCCGAAAAACTAAAGAAGAGATCAACTGCTAGTTGCGCCAGAAGGTTGGGAAAACAGCTGACCAAACCAGAAAGGAAAAAGCAAAAAAAAACAAAGAAAGAAAACTGAGAACATGGCGGTGAGAAGCTGCAGTTGCTAATAAATTCAGTTATGCTGGGCACGGACTGCAGATAGTGCTATTTTCTGCTAACAATATAGAAGACAGTCGGCATGCCAAAATACAGTTACTTGCTGTTGGAGACAGATAACAGAGCAGCAGTGAGCAATAGCTGTCTTAGCTGCAAACACAGGAAACACAAAAGAACTGCTTGCTGCTCACAAAACTCGGCAAAGAGGAGAACTGAAGAACAGGGACAACAGCAACCCAAAAACAGATTGCAAAGACTAGTGGCCAAAACCGAACAAGAACCAAACATTCGAATGGATATCTTAGGCATTGATTTTCTAGGGAGGATCAAGTCAGGGAAAGAATGCTCTCAGGGACAAACTAGCCAAATGGCTTTGATGAAAATCCCCCAGTTCAGAGCAACTTAAATCATAGCTTCTCAAACATAAGTTCCATCAAAACAAGAGAAAATCAGACCAAAGAAGAGAATCATGATACAAAAAGATAGAGAATAAGAACTGCTCTCATCAAAGAATTTGAGACAAGAAAGATCACAAAAAGAGCAAGAACTAAGAACAAGTCATAAGAAAACTTCAGATTTCCATTCATTGAATCAAGAGCAAAATACAAAGAAATACGTCCCCAGACGCCTGTACATTTGAACACGAAAAGAAATTACATGAAGGATCAAACAACTCTCATCCTCTCCATCTTTCAATCCTCAAAAATACCAAGAGCCTCACAAGCTTCTTGGGAGGAACACAACACACAAGGAATGAACTCTTAAAACCCTAACTCTCTCTATTGTGTCCTAAGGGGTATGCAGCCCCTCACCTCTATTTATAGCCCTTGGCTAACGGGTCTCCAACCCGTTACGCCGGCTAAACCCTAACGGAGCCGCCTCACCTTGCGTAGCCTCGCGAAATCCCGTTTAGCCTCTCCCGCACCTTCCGGAAGCTTCGCTCCTTGCCTCGCACGCCTCGCAACCACCTCGAGTCCACGTCGTCTTCGACACATCACGACCGTTCTGACCTCAGCGCCACCTGCGCCTAGTCCGGTCACCTCGTGTCTCGCCACGACTCCGCCTCGACGTCCTGCAGCCACACAGACAAGAAACACGTCGAATAGCACCGCTCGATACATGAACGCGTAAATAAACAAAATCAAACCTGTCGCATCAAAAGAATATACATCCTAACCCATACGACTAAGTTTGACCAAAGTCCGACCGAGCCCGTTGCACCACGCAACGTCAGGGTCCGAACAAACCTACTCAAACTCGACTTTTGAAAAACAGATGTCAATTACTCATCACTCACAATGGGATGACCCTCACATGGTCTCTCAAATAGAAGCACTTATGTATTTAGTAAATTGCACTAAACCGTACATTGCATTTGCTGTAAACTTATTAGCAAGGTATAGTGCAGAACCTACCAAAAGACATTGGCAGGGAATAAATGACATCTTCCGATACCTCCAAGGAAGCAAAGATCTTGGACTATTCTATAGAAAGAACCAATACCTAAATATGACTGGCTATGTAGATGCCGGGTACCTATCAAATCCGTATATAGCTAGGTCACAAATAGGCTACATATTTCTATGTGGTGGAATCGTAATTTCATGAAAATCGTTTAAGCAAAGTCTTGTATCAACTTTGACGAACCATTCAGAAATCATAGCACTGTATGAAGCTACACGAGAATGTGCTTGGCTTCATGAATGATTCACCACATCCCACAGTCATGTGAACTAAATATCGTGCAAGCTCCCATAATTATCTATAAAAATAATGTAGCTTGTGTTGCACAAACACAGACGGGCTACTTGAAGAGTCATCTTACAAAACATATCAACCCCAAGTTCTTCTATGCTCATGAATTGAAGAAGATGGACAAAATTAAGACACTACATACTAAGTCATGTGAAAATCTTGCAGATTTATTCATTAACCCACTTCCAGCATCTAATTTTGAAAGGTGTATACATGGCATTAGAATGATGAGACTTAGAGAAGTGCATAACTCAGGAGGAGATTCTTCTCAAGCTCACTATTAAAGCTTGATCATGAAGATTGAGTACCTAAAGAATAAACCCTGTAGATTAAATGAAATTGGGTGAATTGTACTCTTTTTCCCTTGATAAGTTTTTCTGTAGTTTCTCGGCCAAGGTTTTTAATGAGGTATTTTGTGCAACACAACATAACATGTATCATGTACTCTTTCTCCAAATTTTTTTCATTGGGTTTATATGCAGTTTTGATGAGGCATGAATGTGTCGGATGAGTGCCCAAGGGAGAGTTTTGGGAAACTTGGGCCTAGGTCTACAAGGCCAGCCCATTGGTGGGCACCCTCCACTTAGTCTATAAATAAGGGGTTCCAATTGTCATTACTTGTACCTTTGGAAAGAAAAGGCAATAAATAAGAAGGAGCCCCTCATTTCTTTGTATTCAATCTTTTATTATTTTCGTATTATCTGTATTTGATTTATCTCTATCGCATAGGAGGAATCACTCAGACTGGACTCACCAACGATGGTTCCTCAACACCTACGGCCGTGAAATCAATCCACCTTCAATCGGTTATTCGGTTGTCCCTCAAAACTAACTAGCCTCGTTGGCGCGGCGCCACGCCGCGCCAGCTACCGTGTGGACCGAAGAAAAAGGGACAAAAATCCGCGAGGCGGTTCTCAAAAAAAAATCGAGGACGCACACGTAATTTCGGAGGAACAAAAGGGTTTTCAGAAAAAGCGAGGACCCGCAAGGACACAGACGTAAACAAACAAGGACCCGTGCGCAATTTGGAAAACGGGGGCCATCCTGCAAAGTGGAGGGAAAAAAACCGGCAGGGACCTTTTTGCGAGAACCAGGGACCTGTACGTAATTTCGGGAAAACACGAGAAAAACGCTCGGCCGACCGTACGCAAAACCGGGCGACACGCGCCGGGCGCTCGCGCGGGCGGAGGCGACGTGGCTCGCTCGCGCTCCCGGAATCCCTCCATATGTAATATGGGTAAGATGCGGCGATGCTACATTGTTGATGTCCCAGGTAAGTTCCAGAAAAGCACACGTTGCCACCATCGAGTAGTCATGAGTCATGTCGACGATGCCACTACCACAAACAATATGCTTCTAGCGTCGGCATGCATCAGTCCGCCATGCCTACACATTAAGCTCAGGAGTGTAGTTGCAGATAGATAGAGTATTGTGTGTACTCACGAGCATTTAAAAAATGTTGACTTGATTAAAGCATGACCCAACGACTGAACTTTAGCAACTTTATGGGTATCTAAGTCCAAAACTTAACTAACATTCAGAAGAACTGAAGAAATCCCCACAAAAATGCTTAAGTGTGGTTGTAACTCAATAAGAAAGTTGAAGCATCCTTTCTTCTTCTGGTATCTGCTCTGATGAAAAATAAAGTAAGTTGAGTACACTATATATTTAGCAAGTCTCTATAGTAAAATGCATTTATAGATGCTAATATCTATATGCAAGGCTTGACCAATGGATGGTATTATGTTTTTTAACGTAAAGCTAATTTGCCGAATATCTTACTATACATAATTTTTAAACCTATGACTTAGCCATTTTAACTAAAATCAAAATGTCCAATTTCAATTAAATCCATGAGAGCAACTCACTTCACAATTACTTACCATGTCCAGTCTATGGACACCATTGCATAGCCATTTCCATACCATGTCCATAAGCTCCATTAACCAATAACCACTTTGTGAAAACTACACAACAGCGATATTTTCACACTTTGCTCATGACCGGAGGTACGGCTATTCGAATAGATTATAATACTTTGTAGATATTGTATAACTTTAGTCACAAGATATGATTAACTCATAATATCAGCCATTACACGCTTCCGTAGGCGTGCGATTGAGAAATCATAAAGGCTTTTACAATGCTTAGTTCTGGTGCTTTCCCCCACTCTAGAGGTATAACCCCTCAGCGCTAAGGAACCCCTGTTGTTAGGGAGTCTCTTCCTCATCATCAGTGCACTCTTACATCGGCAGTGACCCTTCAGGTTCATTCCCATCATATTCCATCTGGGCAATGACCCCGCGGGCTATTCCCAACTTAGTTATAATTCCGTAGGAGTACACACCAAAACTAAGCAAATTAGTTAGGCAGGTTTATCGCATACTAGACTTGTAGTTGTATGATTAGGTGTAGAAAAACAACACACAGATTTAGTCCTTAATCGACTCAGGCGAGACAAACTAACAAACCAAAACATATTTGTCTCATATCAACCAATCGTTTGAGTCTATACTATTTTATAAAACATTCTCATTTTCTAGTGGTAACACATGCTACCATTTTATTATCATGTTTTAAGGTTCTGTTGGCAATATTCGTGTTGTATTTGATTTTACCACTAAAGCATATCTAAACACAACCATAATCTGGCGTTATTACCATTATGAGTATTCTATGGTGATAAGAGAAAGGTATTATCAAGAAAGAAAAATAAGGGGTATCAATTGCATGGTGTAGCTAGGCAATCTACATAAACAACAATAGCAAGCATGCATGTGTATTTGAAAGCAAAATATTTGCATTTAAAAACTAGGTTGATATGACCAATTATAAGGACTTGCCTCCTTATCCAGAGTCTCTGATTATTTCACTGTATACTTCAGGTTTACATCATCCGCCTTAATTGTTTTAGCAGCTTTTCTGTTACCCAACTTATTAATCTAGATGCTAGTGCAGAAAAATGAATACAAATAAGTTCTTGCTTTGTAGAATACAACCTTAGAACAATATGCAATAAAATAACTAGAAAATACATAAAAGAAAATGGGTTTGGGTGAATAGAGTTTAAGCAGTGCTTGGTTTGGCTGAATGGAGTTGAAAATGGGTTAGATGGGCTCGAGACGATTGAAATGGGTATAAGCTTGCCTAACAGGTTTCAAATAAATAGTAATGAGCTGGTTTGAATAGTAAAGGGATTGTACTGTCCATCATGGGTCGGTTAAGGAACAATAATGGGTTTAGGTTTTGTTAGAGTCTGGGTTGGCAAAACCGAGCTAGGAATGGTGTAAATGGGCTCAAAATGGGTATTTATATGTTTAGTGGGTTTTTGTGAACTGTAACGGGCTAAACAGTAGTGGATCGGGTTTGGATTTGAACAGTGTCGGGTTTGGATCTTGAATAGAATTGGGTTTCGGTTTTGGGTTGGGTCTATGGTTTTCTGGTTTTTGGGCTTAATCCATTCTTCTAGTTTTGGGCCGGTTGGCTTGGGCTCGGTCCAGTTTCTTTTCTGGCTCTAGACCAGCCTAGTTTCTTTACGTGCACGTGGCCCACTAAGGCGGCTCGCCTTCCTTCGGTCGTCTTGTTCCCCGGTCAGGCGCCCAGCGCAAAAATAGAGCAAGTGGTGATGACGAGGTTTAGCTCCAGCGAGGTTTTTTGGTGGTAAGCGACGACGCGCATGGGGCTAAGGAACACTAAGGTTTCCATTTTTGGGGTTGTGGCTATCAGAGTCTACTATAGAGGGCCGGCGGTGAGAAGAGTTCGCTGGGGCTTTTCCATGGCACGGCGAGGCTCTAGGAGCTAAATAACAAGGGCAATGGCATTTTGAGCATCTCAGATGCGTGGGAAAGACTATGGCAGCGGTGGTTTAGGCTCTAGGGCTTCGAGGAAGGCTGTCCATGGTTAGGTGGTGCCGACGGCAGTCACTAGGGTTCTAGAGGCTAGGAATGTCTAGGGCGAGGCTTAGGTTGAGTTTGTGGGGTCTTTGTGGTGCTAGGGGGAAATCAATTGAAGTTTTTTTGGTGGTGATGTCAATAGTTGGCCAAAGGTCAAAGAGAGGGGTTGACTGGGTGCTAAAGTAAGTGATTGGTGAAGTTAGCAAGGCTTTATACCATTCTGTAGGAAGTGGGACCACTAGCAGCCTAGGTGTGGAGGTGGCGCAGTACGTTCGGTGGTGGTAGATGGAAGCATTCGGCAAGCTTCAATGGCTTGGTCGGTAGTCACAGTGGTGTCTACGTTTCGGCACACCATTGGTGTTAGCAGACTGCGAGCGGCGGCAATCAAATTATCGGTGCGCACGTCAACCGATGAAGGCTCTGTGTAGCAGTGGTGGTTGAGTGGCTCAGGCTGCTATGGCGCATGGCCGAGATGAGTTGATGGGCTTTGAATGATTGTGTCAGGGCATGTCAGAGTAGTAGGGGGAGTACGACAATTGACAATATTGGCAGCAATGATCGTGAGCGGTGGAGGCAGCGAACAGGGAAAGGCCGGGTGTGACATGCGTCATTTTTGCACATATTTTCTGTCACTTTGCCCCTATTATTTTTCGCATTTTGGGACCATTTATCATCATTTACATGTTTTTCTATAATTAGTTGCTCAATTTGGACCATTTTACATTTTTATATTATTTTCGTAGACGGGCGCGATCAAGGCGCATAAATGACAAATTTGGCATTCTGGGACTACTCCAGACAGATGTACGCATTGTTATGAACACGTAGGATCAAACCGTGAAGAAAACAAAGCTCTGGAGGTCTAATTCAGAAGAAATCAAATGGGGGGAAGGAGTTGATTGCAATTCCTAAAAATCTAGAGGGCCAAATCGCAAAATTACCAATTCCCCAATCTGCCTAAAAACCCTAGCCGCCGTTGCAAAATTTCTGGAGCCTGGCATTTCCTCTTCTTCCTTGGCCTCCATTTGCTCCCCACCCCTCTTCTCTGCCATGGCGCCGGCGAGGCCGGGCCATCTCGCCGGCAGCCGGCCCCTCTATTCCACCTCCTCTCGGCCACCCGTGCGTCGCCAACTCCACTCCATCCTTCTCCATCTCCAGCCGCCAGTAGCCTACCTCGGCGCCGCAACTCACCACCTCCGGCCATCACCTCTCTTCTTCCCTTGCCTCCCCTTTGCTCCTCCTCCATCTCCTCTGTCGTGCCTCCCATCTGCCGCCAGTTCACCATCGATCTCCTCTGTACCACCGACACCGACGACGATCTCTCCTCCACTAGATCCACCGAGCTCCACCACCTGAGCTGCTGGTTCCTGATCACTGACGGCATCAACATCTTCCCCAACTCCGGCTTCTTCCTTTACAACCTCTGCTGCTCCCTCTTTATCCCGGTTGATTCCTTGCCCCAATATTTTGTTCTTATTTACTATTGTTGTTTCCCATAGTATTCACCTGTTAATTAGTGATTTGTGAACTATTAATGTTAATCCGGCACTATGAATGTGATTTTTGTCCACTGTGTGTACTGATATGTTATTTGTGGTGTTTGTTAGTATTTGTGAATGTCCATGTAATTGTGATCTGTGGTAGATTAAGTAGCAGCACTTTAATTGAGATTTTGTGTTGTCTCTAGTATAGTAGTACCCTCTGTTAGTACTTGTAGATTAAGTAGTAGAGCTTGTGATCTCTGTTTAGCTTTGTTTTGTGTTAAATGTTATTTTGTTAGTTATGTCTACTATCAATGTTCATGTTTTGTGCCGAAGTCAGTGATTTGTTAGTTATTCATGTTTTGTTGTCTGTGTTTGTCTAAGTGTATGTGTTGGACGAATTAACTAGTTAGCGACCATCCCTCTCCCTAGTGCTTCTCAACTCCCTCTTTTCTCCTTTCCGCAGTTGTTCGATAATTAAGTCGTGTGTTTGTTCGTCATAGTTATTTGTTGTCCTACCACCGTCGTCTAGTTGGTTGTCGACCATTTTCTCCCTCCTTCTCTCTTGACTCGCTCTATGCTTCTCGACTCCCTTCTTCTTTCTCGTGGTTGGTAGTCGAGTTCGTTCGTTTAGTCTCTCGACGTATTGTTCGTTTGGTCGTGTGACTTCAATTATCGTTTAGCTCGTTCATTGTTTCATCCGTGCGAATTGGGGTTCATTTGATTGTTTAGATAGTTCATTCATTCGGTCGATTTGTTAGTCGTTTTAGATTTAGTTTGTTTAGTTTTCTCCTCTATTTCGATTGACCTAGCTTTAGCTGAGCACCGGTAGCCTCAGTCTAGTCCCTGTGGAGAACACGACACTCGCCGCTATTTCAGTGGCAACCCGTGCACTTGCGGGTGTGCTATTATTGCACGATCAAGTATTTTGGCGTCGTTGTCAGGGATTAGCTTAGAGCAACAGTGTTAGGCTATAGACTAGATCATTGTCTGTTTTCTTTTGCTTGTTTTGTGTTTGTGCTGACTTGTATTTCATATCGTCATTGTTCATATTTGTGATATATCGCTAACCCCTAACCCTTTTCGTAGCTATTTCTATTTCTTTTTGTGGTTTTTCTCATCCTGTCCCACACGGTGATCATTATTGGTTTATATTGAGGATATGGCACTAGTTCATGAACTTTGGGTTCGAGTAGGTAGAGTGCATGCCAAGGCTTGTTTTGCCAGCGATTGAGGCTGAGGAATTTGAGTTGAGGCCTGAACTTATTGGTTTGATTCAGGAGACCCGTTTTGGAGGATTACCCACTGAGGACCCTTATGAGCACATTCGTATATTCTTTGAGTATTGTGATACAGTCAAATACCATGGGGTTTCTTAGGACGCTATTAGATGCAGATTATTCATATTCTCTCTTCGAGATGGTGCTCGTACCTAGTTTTACTCTTTGTCATCGAGGTCATTCACTTGGGATGTCATGTGCTTTCTTGGAGAGATACATTTCGCTATCCGGACAGTTTGAGATCCGTGATCTGTAGGGCCCCAGATTTTATTATCTGGAATCCCCTGTGATTTAATGCACTATTCCCTGGATCAGTAGATAGTGCTCACGATTCTGAAAATGAATATCAAATACATACCATGCGGAAGCATAAATAAAATAGTAAACTTACTCATGGGCGATTGGGTGAAATCGATAATTGCGGCGGAAAGCGAAGCACACAGGTGGGACCTTCAGGACATGCCCACAGGTAGCCAACTGGAGGTTCGCGATCTAGCCCTTGACGTCTTCACCTTCTTTGCCTTCAAGACCCAAGTATTCTTGGGCGAGTGATCCGATTCTGATTCGGATTTTGGTTATGAGGCGAGTGTGAGCACACTAACCACCGTGCTCATGAGCCAATACAGTGCAAATATATAGAATGCATGGCTTATCAAAGGAAGGGCTCGGGTTATTTTATTTGCCAGAAATCGCTTTTGGTAGCATTATCGTTATTGAATCATATAGTTATTGCTACTACCTAGAACTCCACACGGCGTTTGCCAAATTGACTCACTCCCCCAAATGCCATAATTGACTTAATTCTCCAAAGACACAATTTTCTTACTAAATGTCGTCTAAGACTCCAAACAATGAGTGGCATCATTTAGCTAATCCACCGATCAAACTCTTTATATATATACATTCATTTTGAATCCACCAATGTCTTCACGTATTCAATTCATACTAGTCCAATCTTGTAATCAATATTCACCAACTCCTACTACGAATTCCAATGATTCCCTAATAGGATTACTTTTTAATCCACAGACATCATTCATATCAGAACTTTCTAACAAATCAATCCTTTCTGCTAATGATCCAAAACCATAAATTGCTCTTTCCATAATCATCCTTATTTTCATTATTTATCTCTAACTAATTCATCAATACTTCTGCACCAAGAATATCATTAATCTAGTTTATGCTTCAATTATCATATCTCCAAATTTCCTCAAATTCAAATCATCTATTTAGATCGGTTCTGTTAATCCCATTAAATCCAACAATTACCTTTACACTCTTCTAATTCTCCAAAATCATTGATCCAGATTATACTCCGGTAATTATTATTGTTCCTCCGATATACCCAAAATTCAATTCATCCTTCGATATTTTAATCAAATCCTATCAATCACATTATTACTAACATCTCTCAAGAATTTATATTAGTGTCGTAATCCAACAATTTCTTTTGCACTCTCTAATCTTCCAAAATCATTTAAATCGTCTTTCTAACCCATCCATTCATATAGACTCCACCGATTTATCTCTCTAAACCCCTTTCTAATATTCTCTTTTATAATTGACATGAATCCACCAATCATCGTTATGTATTTACCACAACAATCATCCTCTTTTCCTCGACTCTATTTATTCTTCCTGTCATTTTACTTTGTAAAGAAGAAGCTTTATCATCGTTTAGCTTTTGAAATATAATACATAGAAACCTCCACGAGACTTAGCAGTTTAAACAAAATATATTGTATATGAGAATGCAATAACGATGGCGATTGATTCCATCCACCGTTACATGGCATCTCGCACCATATGCTTAATCCTTGATTATAGCCGCTTAACTTACCAGGGACGACACCGGGACAACACAAACCAGGGGCCTTGCACCGCCCTTCACTTTTCCATTCCACCCACAAATTATTTTGAAAGCAGAACTATATCGGTTAAGTTTCCCATGTCCGCCCTTGACCGTGGGCACGGCTATTCGAATAGTTTTGACTCTGCAGAGTTTGTACACTTTCACCACAAGAGACAATCAACTCGTTGCCCCACACGATTCCTTCGTCATGTGGTTGAGCAGACCATCACAGTGACTGTTCAAAGTATCTAGTTCCTTTTGTCATCTCACCCTATGGGCTTATCCCACTTGCGGTGGGTCCCATACGTTGCGCGGGATGTTTTCCACGATTACTAACGCAGTGGGCTCCACTTCCCATAGCGCTTAGAACAGTGGAAAACTTCACCCTCCCCTTGGTGTCCCTTTAGGCCTCCCCTTGCCCTTGCTTATCCACTTCACTCCACTACCAGTGAGATGAGTCCAAGAGTTTCGATACAACTACTTAGCCAAGTTGTACTTTACAGACTTGTGGCTGCACTGTTTTACGTGGGAGATCATGACAAGATTCAGTCCTTAGTGGTATCTGGGCGATTCTACCACAACCCACTTTGTGCCTCTACTACACCATTCACACACACACCATCGAACCATTCGCCCAGATATTCAAGCAAGTAGGGTTTTGGGAACATAAAATAATCATATCGAACATATACCAGTTATTACCACCATGACTACCCAACCAAATATTCTCATGATTAAAAGTGATGCTTGGGCGTTTTCACGCCCATGAATATCTATGCAGTACTAAGCATGGCATATAATTACGGACTTATTTTCGAAAGGTTACTACTATAATTTTTGCTAGGGCGACAAGGTTCGGATAATCAATATTCAAAAAGGGGGTATAATATTAATCAAGGCAACAATAGGCATATAACTAGAATCTCGAATTAAACATGTAGTTGCATATAAAATAATAGCATGCAATTTGATAATTTAAACAAAAGTAGTTTGCAGAAAATGTAGGTTCAACATGATCAAAGTATTGACTCGTCTGGCGCGGTTTACCGTAGTCTTGAGCTCATACAATGCTTCCTCTTGAGCTTTTGGCCTCTATCTTCTCTTCGAGCTTGTCCTCGCTTGATCCACTAAATCTTCACGACTTCCAATTTCTACTTACGCGATAAACGACTGAATCCAAAGAAAGGCAAATAACTCAAAAGATCCAAATAAACCCGAATAAACTTAATTTGGTTTTATTCTGGGTTAATGTGTGATTCGAGTGATTTGAGGCATAGCCGGGGGTAGAATATGATGACTTGATCTTTTTATTAGTAATCTCTTTTATTATTTTACATTTATTTAGGAAGTTCCATGAGGTAGGTTAGACCTATGAATTGGTGTATTATGTCAAGTGCTAATGTTGGGGCATGCGATATATACATATATATATATATATATATATATATATATATATATATATATATATATATATATATATATATATACACACATCTATATACATAAGTAATGTTTGCAAATTTTAGCTTATCTAGTTAATCTCATAGTTTATGTTTTTAGCATTTTGTGGTATGATATTTTATGCATCTTTATCACTAGGCTAAGTTTAATTTGAACTGAATCCATTTAGACTAGTCCTAACTGGTTAAATACACTGGTGCTCGATGTTATTATCTATTTAAACCTACATTAGGAATTAACTAATACCACTATTCTTATTGTGTCTATACTTTAGTTATTATTAGGCTTAGCTTTATTTTTAAATCTTAAATTTCTTTACCAAGGCAAGGTTTAACATACCGGGCCATATTTTATTATTGCTATTTAATTAAATATACTACCGAGATTTATTTAACGACGGTAGGTTAAATGTTAGGGTACGCACTATACTCAAGTGGAATCTTTATTGAGTTTGAATATTAACCCAAGTAATTTCTCTTTATTAATGCCTTTAATTAGTAATTAGTCTTTTAAATATTTATTCAAACTTACTCCATTCACATATGATAACTAATCCAATATTAATTATTAAACAATCATATTTTATGCCCTAATCAAATTTATTAGCTTCCCTAGATTATTTCCTAATTATTTTCAAATTTCTCTTGATCACTTAATCACCCTTATGCATATAAACTTTATATTCTGATGTATACATAAATTTTATTTAATCTTAAATCATTTATTTTAGCTTTCCTGGATTATTTCTTCATTGACTCCTATTTGAAATCGCTAGAAAAGAAGAACAACAAGAAAAATAATGTGGCCAAATATGGCGGAGAGAGGCTCGAACTCGGGACCTCACAGGGGCGCTACGCATCAGGCGCGGGTGACCAAACGGCGGTGACTTGCGTTCGAAGAAGGGGAAATAATTAGAAGAGGCAACTACGGCAGGGCAAAAGCAGGCTCTCGGCGGCGCGGCGGATCGCATTGCGGTGAGGCGGTTGGAGGAGGGGCGGCGGAAATGGGGCATGTGGCGGCGTGGAGGCTATGGGCGGTGGCACCTCGGCGAGCGATGGCGGCGGGCGAGCAGCGCGCGGGGCGGTCGGCGTGGTGGGAATGCGGCGCCGGCGACCGAGAAGGAGAGGGGAGGGAACGGTGTGCGCATGAGTAGGAGGGAGTATAGGGGAGGCTTACCGACGAGCTAACCGAGCAGGAGATGTGCTGAGGGAAGCTGGCGGCGGAGATCGGCGGTGGCGCAGAGAGGTCTCGCGGTGGCGGCGGGCTGTGGCGAGGGAAAAGCCGGGGCGGAGGTTGGCGAAGATGCAGGGTCCCGTGGCGATGCTCCACACGCCAGGAATCGAGCTGGCGCCGACCGAGGAGGAGACGACAGTAGAAATGGTGGCGGCGGCCAATTTCGGAGATGAAGGGGAAAAATAGGGGAAGAAGGGGTGGGGAAAGAAGAGGAGATGGCGCGGGCTATAGGGGCCGGTGGCATTTATAGCCGCAGAGGGGGCGGGGGCGCGGTGGTGGAGGCGGAGGACCGGGGCGGGGAAGGAGCTACGGGCAGGGCCGGAGCGTTGGGCTCGGCAGCGGTGGCTGTGGTGAGGGGGGCGGCGGCGGAGGGGACGGCCCGGGAGCTCGGTCTTGTGAGAGGCGCAGGGGCGGCAGGCGGAGGCGACGTGGAGGTCACTCGGCCACCAAAGAAGAAAAGGAGGAGGAGAAAGGAGCGAGGCGCGTGGGGAAAGAAGAAAGAAGGAGGAGGGAGAAGGCGGGGCCCAGTGGGGGGAGAGAAAAGAGAGAGAAGAAGAGAAGGCAGGGGGGCCCACCCACAGAGAGGAAAAGGAGGAAGAGAGAAGAGGAAGTGGTCCCACAGGAAGGAAAGAAGAATGGAAGAAAAGGAAAAGAAGGCCCATGCAAAATTTTTAAATTGGGATTTCTAACTTAAATTTTAGTGGCATTAGGAATTCTTGATTTTGCGCTTTACATGACATTCAAATTTTAAATTTTCGTTAAGTTTTTGTGTTCAATTTTCGGATTTTAATTCTTTGCCCTTGTATTTTGATTTTGATATTACTTTGCTCTAATTAAATTCTGGATATCCAATCTTGGGTTTGTATGCCACAAAATTCACTAAGGTTTCAAATAAATATTCAGTAGAAAATTTTGAATGCCAGCAAAATGCAAGAAAAGTTTTGAAAATTTCCTATTTTTGAATATCCAAAATTTTAGGATGTTACAAATCTACCCCCTTAAATGAATCTCGACCCCGAGATTCCGGTAGAATTGAAAGAATGGAGGTGAGGTTATATTGGCTAGCAACGGTTTTCTGAGTGTTGCTCGAAGCTTGGTTCTTTTAGCTTCGCGGAGAGGTGAAAGTCTGCACAATTGGAATTAGCACCTGGAGAAGTCAAAAGAGGAGAAAGAGACCTTGTTCTCTTGGGTAGGTCGTAGACTTTCAAATACTTGCTCTTCGACATTGTTGTCTTCACGTCGTCGTCGAATGAAGTAGTCGCATTGTCTAGTGGACATAAGGTTGTAGAGTTTTACATTGATAGGTGGGTAGCAATGGTCTGCGTCCTAGGGGGTAGAGGGTCTTAGGAATGCAGAGGTGACGATGGGTATTTCTATAGGGTGGTCTTTCACTTCTGCTAGGTTCTCATTCTTACTCTTGAGTTTTGACAGGTTGATGATCTTAGCTAAAGGTACGTCTTGCAATCCTCATCACCAGAAGATTTCTGGTCTTGCGAATCTCCATGTACTGGTCTGATTAGGTCTAATTCAAATTGTTGCATCTCCGAGGCAATCCTACATCATCTCGATACTCCCAAAAGTAATCATATATCGTAGTAGTTTTTCTGACATTGGGTCTACTCTTGCCACCCCCCTTAAAATAAATAGTTACAGATATTAGTTATTCTTCCTAACTTCGGGCCTGATAAGTCCTTTGGCGACTTGGAGACTTGTCCGTTGTATCTCAGTTGTCTTGGTCAGCAATAGGCTCATGGAGCAGTCCTTGGGGCAGTGGTCTTGTCCTTCGCAGAGAAAACATGTGATCTTACTTGTTGGGCATGCTCCTGGAGGGTGGTCTCCTTCGCAGTTGGGGCAGCTAGCTGTACATTGACTTTTCTCATGTCCCTTCTCCCCACAACGCCTACATGCTACTAGATTGATGAGGCGATCGTCGGGTAATGATGTTTCTTGCAGTATAAGCAGTAGGAGACTGGGCAATTGTAGCAAATATGTCCGGTTTGCCCGCAAGTGAAACAGGCTCCTTGTCCAATTGGTCGTAGTGGAGGGCAGTGTTGGGCGACATGTCCTTCTTTGCCACACTCACTGCATATACTACGCAGTGTAGCTTCCTGGTCTAGTGACAAAACTTTTGCAACTTGCTCTTCTTCGTCGGAGTTGAGGCTGATGGTGACGGCACCCGTTATTCGCTTGTCTTTCCTCTTGATGGGGCAATTCTTCACATAATGTCCTGGTCACGCATCTGAAACACTTGTCTTTCGCTTACGAGTGCCTTTATTTAGTGCGGGACCGTTATTTTCACGATGATGGCCTCTCTTTGACTTTTCTCGTAGAGTGAATTCTTGTGACGGCTGGTACACATGGTTGGGGCTATTGCGAGCATCAACTATTATTCTTCCCTCCTTGCTCCTGACTGTGGCAGTGGTCTTGCTTCTATCCATTGGGCCTGATAGGATTTTCCAGAAAAGGTGAGAGGAGCGACATGAGGCAGTGTCACATCGTGAGAGGTAAGATATGCTAACCCATTAAAATTTTAAAGAGTATACCCGTGTGGGGTGATACGAAACCACACAAATTTTGAAAGCAAGCTTTTCCGTGATTGCGAAATAGGGCCTTGAGGGCAAGAAGGCGATGTCTGAGGCCAAAGTGAAATCTTGCAACAATACAACGTCTATTCGGGGAAGCACGCCTAAAGGGGCACAGGGTTCATCTGCGTAGTTTGTTTAAAATGAAACCACTTTATCTTCATGACGATCTTCAACGTTCCTAAGCTTAAATTTTTGGAGTAAGGGTACGAGATGAGAATCAAAATTTTCTTCCCAAATCAATAGAAAGAAGAGGAAAGTATTTGGAGGTGATTAGCTTGATATCATTTCTTATTCCAGTACTATCATTATTAATATTATCATTTTAATGAAACTTTGTAGCAAAATGAAGATTTTTCTTTTAACTAGGGGTGATAAAACCAAACAGGGAGATTAGGTTTTTACCAACATAACTCTTTCGAAGGTAACATCCCAAGGTTAACCCTTAGGATCTATGTTTGAAAAACAAAGTCCTTGTTGGGGAAAGCTTTCAAGAAATAACTTTGTTTTGCACTATTTGAGAACCAAGGTAAAGTTTTGAATAGGTTTTTGGTAAGTAGTTTAACTTATGAAAATTTCCTCGGAGATCCAGGTTTGTGAAAATGAGTTTGAAAATGAATTTCGTAAACAATTTGATAATTAGTCCTCCAAGGATATTTTTTTGAAATAAAGCTTTAAATTCAAGCATCATGACTATTGGCCCAAAAATAGGTTTTCAAGGAGAGTTCACAAGAGGAGTACTGGATTTTCATCCTTTTGAGTTCACGGTAAGAGAGCACGAGAAGTAGAAGTGGCTAAGGCAGCATATAGATGAGAGGAAATCTTCTAAGAGAGATAAGAACTAGCAATATAACTTGTATTTTTGGAGATAGTGTTTTTAAAGAAATATTTCTAGTCATGGAATTAACGACCAGGCTAACTAGGTCACGACCTGCGATCGATATGCTCGATACCATCCACAGAGGGCCCCAGTTTTATTATCCGAATCCCGATGATTTAATGCACTATTCCACGGATCGATAGATAGTGCTCACGATTCTGAAAATGAATATCAAATACATACCATGCGGAAGCATAAATAAAATAGTAAACTTACTCATGGGCGATTGGGCGAAATCGATAAATGCGGCGGAAAGCGAAGCACACACAGTGGGACCTTGAGGACATGCCCACAGCGACCAACCGGAGGTTCGCGACCTAGCCCTTGACGTCTTCACCTTCTTTGCCTTCAAGACCCAAGTATTGCGGAGGCGGAGTGATCCGATTCCTGATTCTGGATTTTGGTTATGAGAGCGAGTGTGAGCACACTAACCACCGTGCTCCGCGAGCCAATACACAGAGTGCAAATATATAGAATGCATGGCTTATCAAAGGAAGGGCTCGAGTTATTTTATTTGCCAGAAATCGCTTTTGGTAGCATTATCGTTATTGAATCATATAGTTATTGCTACTACCTAGAACTCCACACGGCGTTTGCCAAATTGACTCACTCCCCCAAATGCCATAATTGACTTAATTCTCCAAAGACACAATTTTCTTACTAAATGTCGTCTAAGACTCCAAACAATGAGTGGCATCATTTAGCTAATCCACCGATCAAACTCTTTATATATATACATTCATTTTGAATCCACCAATGTCTTCACGTATTCCGAATTCATACTAGTCCAATCTTGTAATCAATATTCACCAACTCCCTACTTCTGAATTCCAATGATTCCCTAATAGGATTACTTTTTAATCCACCGACATCATTCATATCAGAACTTTCTAACAAATCAATCCTTTCTGCTAATGATCCAAAACCATAAATTGCTCTTTCCATAATCATCCTTATTTTCATTATTTATCTCTAACTAATTCATCAATACTTCTGCACCAAGAATATCATTAATCTAGTTTATGCTTCAATTATCATATCTCCAAATTTTCTCAAATTCAAATCATCTATTTAGATCAGTTCCTGTTAATCCCATTAAATCCAACAATTACCTTTACACTCTTCTAATTCTCCAAAATCATTGATCCAGTTATACTCCGTAATTATTATTGTTCCTCCGATATACCCAAAATTCAATTCATCCTTCCAAGATTTTAATCAAATCCTATCAATCACATTATTACTAACATCTCTCAAGAATTTATATTAGTGTCGTAATCCAACAATTTCTTTTGCACTCTCTAATCTTCCAAAAATCATTTAAATCGTCTTTCTAACCCATCCATTCATATAGACTCCACCGATTTATCTCTCTAAACCCCTTTCTAATATTCTCTTTTATAATCGACATGAATCCACCAATCATCGTTATGTATTTACCACAACATCATCCTCTTTTCCTACGACTCTATTTATTCTTCCCGTCATTTTACTTTGTAAAGAAGAAGCTTTATCATCGTTTAGCTTTTGAAATATAATACATAGAAACCTCCTGAGACTTAGCAGTTTTGACTCTGCAGAGTTTGTACACTTTCACCACAAGAGACAATCAACTCTTTGCCCCACACGATTCCTTCGTCATGTGGTTGAGCAGACCATCACAAAGGATCGTTCAAAGTATCTAGTTCCTTTTGTCATCTCACCCTATGGGCTTATCCCACTTGCGGTGAGTCCCATACGTTGCGCGGGATGTTTTCCACGATTACTACGCAGTGGGCTCCACTTCCCGCAGCGCTTAGAACAGTGGAAAACTTCACCCTCCCTTGGTGTCCCTTTAGGCCTCCCTTGCCCTTGCTTATCCACTTCACTCCACTACCGGTGAGATGAGTCCAAGAGTTTCGATACAACTACTTAGCCAAGTTGTACTTTACGAGACTTGTGGTCGCCTTGTTTACGTGGAGATCATAACAAGATTCAGGTCCTTAGTGGTATCTGGCGATTCTACCACAACCCACTTTGTGCCTCCACCGCACCATTCACACACACACCATCGAACCATTCGCCCAGATATTCAAGCAAGTAGGGTTTTGGGAACATAAAATAATCATATCGAACATATACCAGTCATTACCACCATGACTACCCAACCAAATATTCTCATGATTAAAAGTGATGCTTGGCGTTTTCACGCCCATGAATATCTATGCGAGACTAAGCATGGCATATAATTACGAGACTTATTTTCAAAGGTTACTACTATAATTTTTGCTAGGCGACAAGGTTCGGATAATCAATATTCGAAAGGGGTATAATATTAATCAAGGCAACAATAGGCATATAACTAGAATCTCGAATTAAACATGTAGTTGCATATAAAATAATAGCATGCAATTTGATAATTTAAACAAAAGTAGTTTGCAGAAAATGTAGGTTCAACATGATCAAAGTATTGACTCAAATGCGCGCGGTTTACCATGATCTTGAGCTCATACAATGCTTCCTCTTGAGCTTTTGGCCTCTATCTTCTCTTGAGCTTGTCCTCGCTGATCCACTAAATCTTCACGACTTCCAATTTCTACTTACGCGATAAACGATGAATCCAAAGAAAGGCAAATAACTCAAAGATCCAAATAAACCCGAATAAACTTAATTTGGTTTTATTCGGGTTAATGTGATTCGAGTGATTTGAGGCATAGCCGGGGTAGAATATGATGACTTGATCTTTTTATTAGTAATCTATTTTATTATTTTACATTTATTTAGGAAGTTCCATGAGGTAGGTTAGACCTATGAATTGGTGTATTCTGTCGAGTGCTAATGTTGGGGCATGCGATATATACATATATATATATATATATATATATATATATATATATATATATACACACATCTATACATAAGTAATGTTTGCAAATTTTAGCTTATCTAGTTAATCTCATAGTTTATGTTTTTAGCATTTTGTGGTATGATATTTTATGCATCTTTATCACTAGGCTAAGTTTAATTTGAACTGAATCCATTTAGACTAGTCCTAACTGGTTAAATACACTGGTGCTCGATGTTATTATCTATTTAAACCTACATTAGGAATTAACTAATACCACTATTCTTATTGTGTCTATACTTTAGTTATTATTAGGCTTAGCTTTATTTTTAAATCTTAAATTTCTTTACCTAGGCAATGTTTAACATACCGGGCCATATTTTATTATTGCTATTTAATTAAATATACTACCGAGATTTATTTAACGACGGTAGGTTAAATGTTAGGGTACGCACTATACTCAAGTGGAATCTTTATTGAGTTTGAATATTAACCCAAGTAATTTCTCTTTATTAATGCCTTTAATTAGTAATTAGTCTTTTAAATATTTATTCAAACTTACTCCATTCACATATGATAACTAATCCAATATTAATTATTAAACAATCATATTTTATGCCCTAATCAAATTTATTAGCTTCCCTAGATTATTTCCTAATTATTTTCAAATTTCTCTTGATCACTTAATCACCCTTATGCATATAAACTTTATATTCTGATGTATACATAAATTTTTATTTAATCTTAAATCATTTATTTTAGCTTTCCTGGATTATTTCTTCATTGACTCCTATTTGAAATCGCTAGAGAAAAGAAGAACAACAAGAAAAAATAATGTGGCCAAATATGGCCAGAGAGAGGCTCGAACTCGGGACCTCACAGGGGCGCTACGCATCAGGCGCGGGTGACCAAACGAGCGGCGGCTGACTTGCGTTCAGAAGGGGGGAAATAATTAGAAGAGGCAACTACGGCTTGGGGCAAAACAGAGGCGGCTCGGGCGGCGCTCGGCGGATCGCATCGCCGGTGAGAGGCGGTCGGAGGAGGCGGCGGCGGAAATGGGGCATGTGGCGGCGTGGAGGCTATGGGCGGTGGCACCTCGGCGAGCGGCGGCGGCGGGCAGCAGCGGCGGGCGGCGGCGTGGTGGGAATCTGGCCGGCGGCCGAGAAGGAGAGGGAGGGAACGGTGTGCGCATGAGTAGGAGGGAGTATAGGGAGGCTTACCGCGAGCTAACCGAGCGGAGATGTCTTGAGGAAGTCGGCGGAGATCGGCGGTGGCGCAGAGAGGTCTCATGGTGGCGGGCAGGGCAAGGAAAAGCCGGGCGGAGGTTGGCGAAGATGCACGTCCCGTGGCGATGCTCCACACGCCAGAATCGAGTGGCGCCGACCGAGGAGGAGACGACAGAGAAATGGTGGCGGCCAATTTCGAGATGAAGGGAAAAATAGGGGAAGAAGGGGTGGGAAAGAAGAGGAGATGGCGCGGGCTATAGGGGAGCAGGTGGCATTTATAGCCGCAGAGGGGCGGGGGGCGCGGTGGCGGCGGAGGACCCAAGCGGGGAAGGAGCTACCGGGCAAGGACCGGAGGCGTTGGGCTCGACGCGCGCAGGGTGGCCAGGGTGAGGTGATGGGGCGAGCGGCGCGGAGGGGACGGCCGAGCGGCGCGCGGGGCTCGGTGCGCAGAGGGGACGGCGCGGGGCAGAGACGACGTGGAGGTCACTCGGCCACCAGAGAAGAAAAGGAGGAGGAGAAAAGGAGCGAGGCGCGCGTGGGGGAAAGAAGAAAGAAGGAGGAGGGAGAAGGCGGGGCCCGGTGGGGGAGAGAAAAGAGAGAGAAGAAGAGAGGGGCGCCGGGGCCCACCACAGAGGGGAAAAGGAGGGAAGAGAGAGAAGAGGAAGTGGGTCCCACCTGGAAGGGAAAGAAGAATGGAAGAAAAGGGAAAAGAAGGCCCATGCAAAATTTTTAAATTGGGATTTCTAACTTAAATTTTTAGCTGGCATTAGGAATTACTGATTTTTGCAGTTTACATGACATTCCAAATTTTAAATTTTCAGTTAAGTTTTTGTGTTCAATTTTCGGATTTTAATTCTTTGCCCTTGGATTTTGATTTTGATATTACTTTGCTCTAATTAAATTCTGGATATCCAATCTTGGGTTTGTATGCCACAAAATTCAATAAGGTTTCAAATAAATATTCAGAAGAAAATTTTGAATGCCAGCAAAATGCAAGAAAAGTTTTGAAAATTTCCTATTTTTGAATATCCAAAATTTTGGGATGTTACATGATCAGATCTTCTATTTTGCTAAGCTTGATGGAGAGAGTTCGTATGATTCTTGGGAGCGATACAAGGCTTTGCTCAGGAGATGTACACACCATGGTCTAGAGAGATGTCTTGTTCTGTAGATCTTCTATAGAGGCTTGACATGTGCCACACGATCTTCAGTTGATATAGTAGCTGGTGGAGCAATCACAAACAAGACACTTGATGACGCATTCACTCTTATTGAGAACATGGCTTTCCATCAATTCCAGTGGAACAATGAGAAACCCTGTTCGGATTCTTTGACAGCCAAAGTCCATGCACCTGAGCATCATATGGATCAGTATAGTTTGAGCTCTAGTTTGCCACAACCTTCTGTGTCATCACACCAGCAGAGTTCTCATTCCACTCCTACACTTTACTAGAGTCAGCCTACAGCTTCAAGATACCATCCACGTCATTACTATAAGAAGCCATCTACTCAGTCTCCTAGGCAGTGCTACAAGATAGATGAGGTTGATGAGCTTGTGCTAGAGACATCTCCGTGTGCCACCGAGACACACATCATTGAGCCATATTCGACGAGTGACCAGGCTGAACTTAAGCGGATTATCTTTGATGATGAGAATACAATTCCTATTGAGCATATGGTCAATTGCATAGACACCATTTTTCCAGACTTAGTGCTTCCCTCTGATGATCCTTATGTTGACACTAACATAGATGATTGTAACATCCTAAAAATTTGGGTCCTGAAAAATGTGTAACTTTTGAAATATTTTGTAACGCATCTTCTTGCATTTTTCTTATTTTAATGGATTTTCCTTGGATTTTGGTTGAGGTTCTAACAATGAAGAAAATCATGAAAATAGAACTCCGAAAGGAAGGTGAAATTAATAGAGAGTAAACCTAAAATCAAATACGAATCTGAGAAGATGATCCAAAAATTAGGGTAGGAGGATTCACTTGGAAACAGTTAGCAAAAACTCGGAAAGGTGGAAATATGCAAGTATGGAAAATTAAGTAAATAAAGATGGCTAAAGGGGGTTAATAAAAGTCTGGAAATGTGCATTGGGTCTAACTCAAAAAAAAAGAAAAAAAAAGAAAAAGAAGAAAAAGAAAAAGAAGAAAAAGAAAAAGAAGAAAAGGCCTCTTCGGCCTGGCCCGAGCCAGCCGCTGGGCCGACTCTTCTCCCTCTCCCTCGTCAGTGCTCTGCACGGCAGGGACTTCCCCGTTGGCTCGGCCATGGCAGCCCGTCTCCCTGCCGCACCCCCTTGTGACCGCCGGTCATCAGTGTGCCTTCGCGCTCGTACCGCTGCGGTCAGCTGTTCGCTCCGCCGTAGCTCCACCTCTGTGTCACCACAGGGGTGGCGTCACATCGGACCGCCTCCTTTGACCACCGAAGGATGATGCAACATAGCTCTGACTGCCGCGCCATGCCGTTGAAGTTAGCAACAGTCCGCCCCCGTCAGCAATAGCATTCTCACCTGCCTCGCCAAGTTACTATTCCCGCATCACCGCGCGCATCATCGCTGATTGCCCTGCCGCTCCTTCCCATTCGTACGGTCGCCATGCCCCTCGAAGCGCATGCCCCGCCATCCACGCGATAGCCATGCCCTGTAGCATGTCACTGTTGTGACAACAGCACAAATCACCGGCCCTATAGCCACACCGGCACCACACCTCCACCATGACCGGCCAACCACCCCCCACATCGCCAGCCCCTTCCATTGCCTATAAAGCCCGGCACAGCCCCCAGGTAGCACCGCCATCCTCCACTCATTCTCCCACCCAAAGAATCGACCCCTGTGCCCCACAGCTCGTCGGCAACATCTTCTTCTCCAACGCCGACCGAAAGGGAAATGGTCGATTGGAGCTATGCCAAGCTAATTCTGCCCTACCAGAGCTTCCTTGGAGCACCACGACGCCATCCCTGCCATCGGCCGGACCTCTCCCACCTGTACCTCGTCGGCACCGTGCGCCTCCTCTGTTGGTTTCCGCCTCACGCTGCCAGACCACCACCGCCATTCCCGAGCTGCACCAACCCCCGAGGTAGTCTCCTGTCCCACCTAGATGCTCCCTTAGCGTTCAAACGGACTCTAGTGTTGTACACCACCGTGTCTACCCCTCCCCTGTTCCACCGCCTATGGTCGCCGCTGATCGCCACCACCTCCAAATTGGTTGGCGGGACTGAGCCCGAATGTGTGCGCAGGCATGAACATCTCATTTTTGAAATGCTCATGGCCGGCCGTCGTTCCCTCCACCGGTGACGAGCTCGCCATTCTTCGGCAGGTGGAAGAAGGACCTGTAGCTGAGATGTGAGGCGAGATTAACGGTTAAGTCACGCAATTAGGGCTAATGACGATTAGTTAAACCTAAGCACCCACTAAAATGTGGGCCATGCCGATTAAGCCAAACAGTAACTGGTCCCCACATGTTAGCGAGTCTGAAAATTAAAGATAAAAGAAAAATTAAAATTGCCGAGGGCCCCACCTATCGGTCTCTCTCTCTCTCTTTATTTTTTCGAATTAATTTAAACTGAGAACTTTAAATGGGTATAATTTTTTCATCTTAGCTCCAAATTGAGTGAAACAAATTTCTAAATTCATCTAAATTCAATATCTGTCCAATGGAACTGAAAACATAAATTTTGGAGTTCGTTTGAATTTTTTGGTGAGAATTTATTTGGTTTATTGATTTTTATTCAAATTCGCACAACGTAAAATAGCGTACGAGGCACAAGAGGAAGAGGCAGAAACCGAAGCAAGTCACGACCAGCAAAACCAAGCCAATTACGACCAAGGCGAGTCAATACTTTGATCATGTTGAATCTACATTTTCTGTAAATTATTTTCGTTTTAAATTATCAAATTGCATGCTATTATTTCATGTGCAAATATATGTTTGTTTTTAAGATTCTAGTTATATACCCATCATTTAACTTGTTAGTATTACACATCTTTTGGAACATTTGAACATCAGAGTCTTGTCACCCTAGGGAAATTATAATAATAACCTTTCAAAGATACGTCTACAATTATGCGCCATGCTTAGTACTGCTTAGATACTCGGGTGCACCAAAATACCCCAAGTATCACTTTTAATTATGAGAATATTGATTTGGAAAGTCATGGGTGAAAATAGCTGGTTTATTTTCACATGGATATTTTATGCTCCCAAAAACCCCAACTTGCTTATATATCTGGGCGGATGGTACGAGGGTGTGGTGCGGTGGAGCACGAGAGTGTGGATTGTGGTAGAACCGCCCAGATAACCCTAAGAACTGAATATTGTAACGATCTGCTATATAAAACAGTACAACCACAAGTCTGCAAATTACAACTTGGCTAAGTAAATCTATCGAACCCCGGATTCATCTCATCGGTAGGGGAAAGGAGTGGAATATTGCAAGGGTAAGGGGAGGCCTAAAGGGACACCGAGTGAAGAGTGAAGTTTGACTGTCGTGCTAGCGTTGTGGAGAGTGGAGTCCGAATGCACTAGTATCCATGAAAAATATCCCACGCAACGTATGGGACCCACCGCAAGTGGGAGCAGCGCATAGGGTGAGATGACAAAAGGGGCCAATCTATTCAACCGCATAACTAAGGAATCATGTGGAGCAACGGGCGGATTGACTCTTGTGGGTAAAGTGTACAAACTCTGCAGAGTTAAAAACTATTCGAATAGTTGTGCTCACGGTCAACGCCGAACATGAGGACTTAATCAGATATAGTTCTATTTCAACAACTTTGTGGGTGGAATGGCGAAAGTGGTGGGCCGTGGAAAGCCCTGATTTGTGTTGCTGTAAGTGTCACCCTAGTGATAAGTTAGGCGGTTATAACACTGAATTTTTACAAAGACAACTACGCTTACAAGGACGCTCCTCCACGGATGGAGGAGCCAATGAAGGGAATTAGGACGACTTTCGCGAGTTCGAGTCCTAGACGAGTAGACTTGATGGAGATTGTGTGCACATGTGTTATCTGGACCTAGATAATACCAGTTGCACACATTTACCCCTCAGTCGCTTGCCTGTGGATGTTGGTCCTACTTTTGTTTATGCTTTTTCGCTGCTATCTCTTATAATGTAGGTATTTGGCCTGATTGGCTCTTTAGTAAACTGTCACCCGACGTGGTGTATTTCAACTCTAATATGTAATATTATGGTTTGGTATACTTCAAGCGATGTATGAATTGATGCAGCAATGTACCTGTGAGCACTATCTACTGATCCAGGGAATAGTGCAGTAAATCACATAGTATTCTGGGTTGAAAAATCCAGATCTAACAATGATGAGGACCTACTTCCTGATGATGATTGTTTCACTCCTAAATATGAGGATGAGTTTGTGGTAGATCCACTCTTGAGTTGTGATGAGTTAGATTTAGATGATGAGAGCTTTATTGTAACACCCCACGTAACCATATGGGATATTACTATGGAACGTCAGCGTCAAAGTGAAGAATAAATAAGTACAAAAAAAGAAATCACGAAGAATTTGAAACTTTAATAACACTTTAATAGAAAACCAACGGAAGCTGGAATAAATATTTAAAACATGGGATCGGTCCACTTCTAACCAAATAAAGAACGAAAGAACAACAAAACAGTGGCAAACCACGGTGCTGAAAACTCGAGTGCTCCCACCCATGCATGATGCTATCACTCCACCGGCCTTTACCCGAGATCGAAGAGCAAGCGTGAGATTTGACAATCTCAGCAAGTACCCAACAATGGTCGCAACACACGAGTAAAGATAAATAATGCAACCATATGAAATAAAGGGCAAGTATGACATGTAAGCAATGGACATAAGGCAACAATGAAAACTGATATCGGAAACACTGTCATAAATGGAAGAAAGATATTATGAGAACTGTGTATTAAAGATATCCGTTACGTGATAACTTATAGCCAGTTACAGTAAGTTAAAGCAACGGTGTCGGCGACCTCATCCCACATACCTGGTTATACGAGAATAGCCAGGTACAATCTTGTCCTCGACTGTATAACCGCAGACGGGGTGTAATATCCTGTGTAACGAGAATGTACGGCCCCCGTACGTTACCAGGTTGGGTGGAAATGACCCCTATATGTGGGTAGCCCCGGCGTGATAACCCTTAGTTTTTTATTTAGCGAATTAACCATGGTATAGTTAAGGAGTCATGAATGATTTAAGGTAAAGTTATGAGAACTGAAAAGATGTGTTAGAATTGAAAATACAAAGACATAGTTTCTGATGTGAGCGTGATGTGGAATCATGACAAGATGATAATGATATAGAAATCGACCTAAAGAGGTATTATAATGTAGCTCACGCAAAGTTATCAACCAATCAAGTTTTATTATGTGATAAGTGATTATTAGTCAAATTAACATTTATTAAGATATATCGGTGATGACTCACACAAGGAACTCTACCAATAATGCATCACAATATCAGAAATATTAAACAAAGAAGCTTTGGTATTTAAGAGACTGCTAATAATTTAACCTATGTCTACAACATGATCACCCGCTACCCTCATTAACGGTTTAAGCATGAACTCTAAACATTAATTAAAAGCATGAATCGTAGAACATTATTAACAGAGTATTCTAACGAACCTAAAGGCATGTGAAATGAGCTAACCTAGAACATTATGGTAGTAGTACAATATTAATTAGTTCATTTATTTAGGTATCCAGTCTCGGGACACGTGTTACTTAGCATTAATGAAAACCGGCTAAAGATGCTTAATCATAGAAAAATAAGAAAATATAGAAAAGAAAAATTGTGATGCAATGTGTGAGTGTGTGGAATAAGTGACTTTGTCACATTGGTTCAGAAATGTGTTGAATAAGTGGCAAAGTTTGCCCAAGTGAAGTGTGAATGTAAATAAGTGGCAAAGTTTGCCCAGGGGTGTGAATAAGTTGCACAAGTGCCCAATGTGCATTCCAAAATTGCTAAAAACCAACAAAAATTACGTACCATGGTTCAAGTGTGGACTTTTTCATAAGTATCATGCAAGTCTTAGTCTCTTTGTCTCAGATAACAAATGCCTTAGCATGACCCTTTGATATGCTCATTCTTGATGTTATACTTAGTTTTGATGCCTTACAATTTTGGTTGGATTCATGTGATCACTTGAGTGTAGTTTGACATTTTTGTGTGTAACTTGATTTGGTCAAATGTTGTAGTTATCACTTGAGATCTTTACTTGAATATTCATTCTTATCTTGGATGGTTCTCAAAACTCAAGTTAGATAACCTCATTTCCATTGTTGTATGCTTTTTGATTTATTACATACATTTAACTAGTCTTTTATCATGTTGACTTGTTGTCCAGTTTAGATAACATCATGCCATTTACTTGAGGACATGTAAAAGTTTAAAGCTATGTCTTATCTACAGTAATAAGTTTTTAGACGGAGTCTATATGTTATTGTAGTAGACAATGTATCAACTTTAGCTATATCGGTCAAAATCGCGTACAAATATATCTTCATATATTATCTCTCGTAAACAATCAGAATCCAAAATTTTCAACCATAAATCATAATCCGTACCTTAAAAGAACAACCTAAGAAGAATAAAAGAAACATTGCCCTCACTCTAGGCATTAGTTTAGTTTAGTTTTTCCTTTTTGCTATTACAATAATAGGTGGTTGGTTGGGTTTCGTTCCTGACTCTGTACTGGTTCATGTGTAAGCGGAAATTTTAATTTACAACACTATTTTGTTCGACCTTAATTAAATATAAACCCACCTTGATCCATATTGCAACAAGCCTTTCTTCCTTGTAGTAAGTCTTTTCTCTTGTCTCTACCTTTTCTTTACAGAATTCTTTTGATGATCAAAAAACTAGCACTTAAGTGTATGTGTGCACATATATTATCATATGGATATTCAGCCCATATGCGCTACAACTCAAATGACAGAGCAGCCTATCTTTTATAGCGAGTAAACGGACGCAACAGCCGGCCATTCCGTTCGCCAACGCGTCAGTCTGTGCGTCGTTTCGTTCGCTACCCTGCGGGAGTTCAACTGCATTCCGTTGCTGCCTGCCGCTTAAATTAAACACATGTTGTTTGCATGCAATTTACTGCCGCATGTAACTGCTGCATGTAGCAAACCATACAAGCAAATAGTAATGACTGTGCTGCACTATTTGCATGTAAACTGCATGCAACAGTACGATTGGATGCAACCGCATGCCACTGGAAAAGCTCAATTAGCAAATCCTATTAAGCTAATTGGCCATAAAAATAATTAACACACATACTATTCATTTGGCAAAGGGAGACAAGAGGGATTTAAAACCCAATAATTCTAATACTTTAAATCTAGCAACCATCATACTAGATCTTTTATAATTAGAATTAATCCAATAAATTACATGGGACACTTTTCTGTTAATTAAAATTAACATCATGTGGCCATCCATTTAGCTGCGTCGCCGGTTTAATGGAGTCCCAGTGTTCCATCTAAGAAAAAAAAATTAGAATCTGTCTTACAGAATGAGAATCATGGAGCATTTGCCAAATTAACTTGCGCTATTTGTCAGAGAATGAAATCGCACTTCTTTGCCCTGTTTTCCCCCAAGAAGTTTGGAAACCACCTTCTTAATTCCAGCCACTCATCAGCCGTCAGTACCAAACCTTTGATTCCAAGCACTGCCAATGCATGAAAGTCGAGCTAATCCCAGATGATCCAAGAAAGGCAGCCGCTCAAACTTCCATGTTTGGACCTCATCAAAGGGAAAGTTCATACTATGACAAGCATCGATGATATATGCATGGAGTACGGTGAGGTTAGATGGATCGGACGTAGAGCTGGGAGTTGGGCCATGCTTTTTTGGAGAGTCCAAAGCACGGCCGGCCCGGCACGGCTCAAGCACGGAACGGTGGGCCGGGCTGGGCCTGGAAAACCGGCCCGTTGGGCGGCACGGCAAGTCACAGTGAATCGTGCCGTGCTTGAGCCGGTACGGCATGGGGAGCACGGCGAGCACGAGTGGCACGGCGGGCACGCCGGCGCTAGCGGCCGAGCCGCCTCGGCCTCTACCTCGCCTCCCCCAGTCCCCCTCCCGTCGACATCTCTCACGGTCATCCCAGATTCCCCACAAGGCCACAACCACAACCCATCACACATCACAGAGCAGAGAGAGGGAGTAGAGGGGAAGGAGGTGTACCGGTCACCGGAGCTCGGACAGTCGGATGAGTGGACAATGGCCGCAGGAGGAGGAGCGGTGTGGCTGCAACAGCTCCGGCGCGAAGACGCCCGGCGACGGCGGCTCAAAGAGCGAGCCATTGATGACGAACTCGTCGTCAGCGCCCGATCGCCGCCTGTGCATCCGCCGCTAGTGGGCTCATTGTCGGAGTAGTCGAGGTCGTTGTCGTCGTCGCTCGGGAAACCTTAGGCTGTGGGAGGAGGGGGAGGCGGGAGGAGGAGGCACCGGGAGGAGGGGACGACGGGAGGAGGGGCGGCGGGGAGAGGAGGGGCGGTGGGGTGGAGGGTAGACGGAGGAGGAGGCAGGTGGGGAGAGGAGGCCGGGCGAGGAGAGGCGACCATGGGAGGGAGGAAGGTGGCGAGGGGAGATCTGGGAGGAGGGAAGGAGGGGCAGCGGGGAGGAGGGGCGACGGGGAGGAGGGGTGGCGGGAGGGGCGGCTGGCGAGGAGGGGGCGGGGAGGAGGGGGGCCAAGGCGAGTTGGAGGAGGAGGTGGAGATCCGGGAGGAGGGGCGGCGGAGGAGGAGGGAAGGAGGGGCGATGGGGAGAAGGGACCGAGGAGGCGCTTGAGATCGGGGAGGAATGAGTTGGGCGTGCAAAGGATTTTAATGTTAGGGTTTTAGATATTTTTGCGATTTAGTCCTTCAGTTTTCTGAAATATACGAATATGTTTTTATCTATTTTGATTTCTTCTGTTCTAGCCCTCGTAAATTCTAATTTCATCACGAAAAGATCCTATATATCCGCTGTGACATATACATATGTACGGAGCAGTCCTTAGAATGCTAAATTTGAAGATTGAGTTAAGTTTTGGAGATGTGAATGTGTGATGTATGTATGTATATATATATATATATATATATATATATATATATATATATATATATATATATATATATATATATATATATATGAGATTAGGGAAAGATGAGGATTGTTGGATCTTAATATAATGAATGAAAAAAGTGACTAAGATATGTTGTGATTTAGGCCGAGTTTATTTTTGCACTTTTGATATGAGGTGTCTTTTGTTGTTCTTCATTTTTGCACTTGTGATATAATGTGTCTTTTATTGTTCTTTCTTAAGAAATATCATCATACAAAAATAATGAGTATTTTCAATATTGCTCCTCCTTAGGTCATCACCACCGAACCCTAGGTCGCATCCTCACAGCTTTCTTGCTTCTTTGTGTATAATCGTAGGGCTGGACTACTGGAGAAGAAGATCAATCAAATCAACATATTCTAACATATATGATGAGATAACCACCCCATGTATGTTATAATTAACCATTATGTAAACAGAGATAGATTGTTATTGGTGTGTATTCCAAGTAGTTACTAAATATTACAGAAACTATTTAAAATTGATTTCTTAACTATAGTAAGCTGCACTCATGACTCTCCTTGAGCTTTTCTATTTGACTAGTTGGGCAGCCCTATGCTAGATTGTCGGGCGATGAGCTAGATGTTCACGTACGTCACAGTCCAATTTACACCAAGATATGCATACCATTGGACTAGATGACCAAGTTCGGAGGTGGAATGGCATGAGACAATAGTATCGAATTTTAATTAGGTTTTTAATAAGGCGGGTACAAGAGAAAGGAAGATACGGCCACTGCTACCATTGTCACCGTCGCTTTCGTCGTGTATAGTTACTTTGGGCTGGGCTTGGGTCAGCACGCGAAACGCCAAGACGGCGGGTTTTGGGCGTGCTTGGGCCTAGCTAAAGCGAGGCGGGCCGACACGACACGACGCGACGAGATGATCGGGTCAAGCCAAGACGACGCGGCGGCCCAAAGCACGATGGGCCCAGGCCGTGTCGGCACGGCACGGCCCAATTCCCACCTCTAATCGGACCGTCCAGTCAAAACTGCAAATATGTGTTGTATCCACACTTGATCCAAGACCTTACATGTACTGCCCCTCTCTCCTTTTCCCCTCTTAACACAAGATGTAAGTCACAAACTCAAAATAACCCCAAAGCTACATTGACCAAACTAGGGTTGTGCACATTTGAGCTGAACCGGAAAAACTAGACCCAAAGAATCAAATCTAACCGGTCAACTCGGTTTGACCGATTTTCAATATTAGATACAGAAGCGAGGTTTTGGGTTTTTTTGGCTTTCGATTTTCGGTAAAAACCGAAATAACCGAAAAACAAGACCACTGTGATGGCTAGTAGTAGCGACACAGCATTCGATGCGCGACCATGTGCAGTGGCGGCGGGCGGTGTAGGCACCTGACCCATCGGACCTTCACCATCCCGCGGCCGTGCGTGTGTGTGTGTCCACCATTGCTGTAACAACGTGAAGGTTTGCCCAACAATAGGCATTACAGAGTCGTAAATAGTCCATTGTCCAGTGAAGGTTCAGACTCCAGATCGGCCTGGTAAAGCGACACTCCACAAAAATATCATGAATGGCGGTCTTGCATAAGAGCATGTACAATGCAAGTACTTAGAGAGATACTTAGTAATTAAAAACTGATTTTTTTGCCACATAGGATAGGTAAGATTCTTATTTTGAAGCATCGATGTTTAAATAGGCATCGGTGCTTAGCAGGTGGTTATGTGTATAACTATATCTAATTAATAGATAATATAACATCTAAGCACTCATTCAAGAGATGCTTGCATTGGAGAAAGTAACTTTTATATGGGTGCTTGATGATGTGGCTATATTCTCTCTTTCTAAACATTTATGTATAAGCATCTTGCATTGTACATGTCCTAATGTGTTTTAGTCTTGCTCTTGCATAATGCTAGGGTAGACTATTGGCTATTTTCTTGTGGTGGCTAAAAATAGGCAGAGCACATCATTAATCATTATGTTTTATTGCTTTATGCATATACCGTCGAATCTCCATACTCCATTGAAGTGCTTCTAAAGTTCTGAGTTCTAATTCTATTACTAGTAGTATATATATTGTTGCCTACTCGTCTCTCTAGTCATTATATCATTCACAATTTATATCAATTTTTGTAAATATGGTATTTTCTGATAACGTAATAATTAGAGAATTATTAAATCCCGTCACGTTTGACCTAAAGCCCCACTGAAGAATGGATTTATATTCATCAAAAGTTAAATGCACCTACAAATTACATAAGGGATCTTTAAAAAGCAAAAATTGAATTAGGTCCCTAGGATGCTCTAGAAGCTAGCTAGTGTGGATAGGTCTTGTTGAGAAGGTACCGCATAGCTAGGGGTGGAAATGGATCGGATACGGTCGAATAGTCTCAAATACGAATACGGCTTCATGTTTTTAAAACAGATACGGATACGAATTTGAACATTCTCGAATACGAATACGAATTCGAATCGGATATCTGCTTAATTCGGTCGAATACGAATATCCTCCTACGAATGTTGTAATCGACCGGTTTTTCCGATTAGCGGTTTTAAATTCAAATTTTGATATTTAAAATTTTCTCAAAAATATGATTTCCACAATTCAGATTTCTGGCACCATTGTTTATTCGCACATGTAGTCTACACAGTAGCAATTGTATCCATCGACCAAAACTGTAAACATCACCTCGTTCTGTAATGATCTTAGATTCCTGGAATTCAGGCGCTTTATAGTTTAGTAATACACGCATCCGACCTGACAAATGGCAGCAGCCGCCGGCCACCAAAATGGCAGCAGGTAAAAGTAGTCGTCGGTCGAAGTGTACTAGTTGAGGACTTGAGGTCTTGGCTCTTGAGTCTTGAGTACTAGTTGAGAAAATCTGGAAAATCGGTGTCGCGGTTGACCGAATGAGTAAATGACTCGTGAGTACTGAGTCGTGACTCGTGGCTCCCGCGCGGTCGCGCTTGACTCCCGCTTTGGTGTGCCATTCGCACCATGGCAAATTGGCGATTGGCGAGCCGGCGCTCGGCGACAATACGAATACGAATATGAATACAAATACGAGTACGGATGTTCTCGAATACGAATGCGAATACGAATACGAATACGAATGCGAATACGAATATTCTCAAATACGGATACGAATATTGTCGAATACGAATACGAATATTTTCGAATACGGATTTTTGCTTACCACATTCACATTTTCTCGGATACGAATATCAGATAAAACGAATTATCCGTTACCGTTTTCCACCCCTACGCATAGCGATGATTGGTAGCCTCACTAGCTCTACCACGGCAACCACAGTAGATGGAAGTGCTCAATAATGGGGACCTCATCTGTTCGTACAACTTTGTTGTTTGCATTGTAGCTAGAGGTTCAGGGCTTGTTTGGGGTGGCTGCGGCTTATGGCTTTTGGGTGAAATTTTTGAATTTTGGCTGTTTATGGTACAGATTATGGAGAGACATATACTCACTTACGATTTTGCCTGGTACAGATGTTGGGCTTTTAACGTGTAGATCGCTTAACTTGTAGACCCCGTCTTGAAAAAATACTCCATTTGAAAGTTAGGTACTGTAGCAAAAGCCAAAAGTCGCCAGCTTTGGAGGAAAAGAACAGGCCCTGAAGCGTGAAGGCGCTCTGGTGTCGGCTTGTCATCGGCAGCTGTCATCGTCCGAGTACAACAAATATAAGGATCAGTTTTAAACAGTTTCAGTTGCAGTTTCTGGTTTCTAGCTTTTAGAAGTAACTTAACGTCTTAATTTTGATATTTTTTTTACCTTTTGTCCTTTTTTTTGTTTTCTTCTTATTCCTTTATATTATCCCATAAAATATAGCGATGTTTTTTATTGTTTATTATTTCTTTTCATTTTTAACTCAGAAAAACTAACAATCACTACAATGTAACTGTTACCAAAAACCTACAACAGAAGTCAAAAGCCATGACTTTTAAGCTGTTTAGAGCACCAGCTAAGACATTTGTTCTCACTAGTGATGGGGTTTAGTTTGGAGAGATGTGTCCTTGGCGATGGTGAATCTGATGTTAGAACTCCGAAGGCTGGGGTGAAGAATCAGGATTTTAAGGTGGTGCTCAGTTTGACGATGACTTATAGTTTTATCACCGTACTAGGTTATTTTTAACTATAGCTGATGATAGCTTATTTGGTGTAATTAAATTTAAAAATAAAAAACAGGTTAATTCATCACGGACAATATGAAGGAATACGAAAAAAGGCAAAAAGCCCCAAAAAGCCAAAAACCAGGAAAAACAGAATAAAGGAATAGCAAATTGAAAGCTTGAAGTCGGGTTTAAACCGAAACGATCGAACTCAGAACCTTTATCATTGGCGAGGGGAGAGGTAGAGAGTTTGAACATTTTAGGAGAGTGGGGTGCTCATTTAGGTTTATGTTTTTGGCTTTTGTGGTACTGTTTGAATTTTTTCACTGTAGCTGTTGTAAGCTTTTTCGATGTAATTAAATTTAAAAATAGAAAAAAAATATGTTCTCTCATCATAAATAATACAAAAAATTACATAAAAAAGCAAAAAAACAAAAAAGACAAAAATTAAAAAGATAAAAACTAAAAAACAAAAGCATGGGCCACCTTAAGCAGGAGGTAACATCCTTTACAATCTGATCGGCGTGCATGAATCCAAATGTTACTCCATTCTCTATCAGAAAATCAGAACAAGCTTACAATACCACCACGTTTCAATGATCGAACACTTCAATTTACTCACCATAAATTTCAAGACGTTACATATCTGAACTACGACATGATATCGTCCTTTTCACACTTGTCAGAAATAGCACTTTCAATACTTGAATCCGCCGTCTGCCCAACGCCCCTTGACAAGACGGTTGCCTCCTATTTGTCCAAGAACCCCCTGGACCGGATTGAGTACCAAATCAAGATAAGACCGGGATGGGATATTCGTTGCATTTTCGGTTGAAATTTTGCAGAATGCTCGGTTGCATCATGACTTATCTGAATAGTTTTTTTTTGAAAATTTTTATGAGCATTTGTAGCGTGTTTCGAAGAAGATGCACGAGAATGAACTATCTATTTGTCCGTGAACTACCCGAACCGGACTGCGTACAAGTCAAGGTAAGGCTGGCAGCTGGCCCTCGTACCGTTTCCTTAGGCCCGTTCTATTTGACTTAAACTTTTAGCTTCTAATTTTTTAATTTCGTTTTTTAATTTTTAGTTTTTTTGCTCTTTTGTATTTTTTTCTTCTCTTGATTCTTTGTATAGTTCGTAATGACTTAATATTTTTTATTTTTTAAATTTAATTACTCTTAAAGGCTAACAACAGTTATAGTACAAAAATAAACTTTAAATAGTGCCAAATAGTGCTAAATGGAAGAAACGACTGAAGCTAGAAGCCAATGGAGCGGACCTGCTGATCGATGCAACTACTACAAAAAGACTAACAATGGTGTCTTATCACAGACGTTTGATCAAAATCCTTAGTATTAAATACAATCACAGATGGTTTTGGTTTAGTGACCGTCTATGTTATTAGCAACGCTAAAAACCATCCATGAAGTATCACAGATGGTTATTAACAAGAACCGTCTGTGATATTATCTTCTCACAGACAGTTTGTATTAAAAACCGTCTGTGATATTTTGCCGTCCGGTTTTGCTGTCCCTTTATTCAAATTTTTAAACTGAAGCAGCGTCATGACCTCTCAACTACTGATATATATGCTGCTCACTCGCCCTCCCAAACATTCCAAACCAAAGCGTCGCCTAGCTAGCTCCCCCAAACCGATCGAAGTGCTCCCTCCCCAACGATGCAAACTACCTCCCCGAGCTCCGCTGCTTCCAGTTATGATGCCACGGTTCACTGCATAAGGCACTTTTGTTATAAGAGTGTCTTATGCAATGTCACTGTCATGACACAACGCAGGATGAACCGACGGTGACATAATTTCATATCCAAGTATCAAGGAAGAGAGGGTAGGGGTGAGGGATATATCACCGACGATGTAAGAGTGTTATCCTTCATCGTCGGTGATATGTCGCTCACGCCTACCCTCTCTTCCTTGATACTTGGATATGAAATTATGAAATTGTTAGATGGCTAGGTTTTCGGCCATGTAAATCTTGATGCTCATGCGTGTGAAAATTAATTGCTGATACCTTAATTAGTTCTTGTGATGATTGATTGATAGGGTTTCGCCCTTGTTGAAATTCATGTTTTATTGCAGGATGAAGACATAATTGCTATCAGACTACGCGCATAATCACGGCTTATGACCGCGCGCCTAAGACCGCGCCCCTACGACCACGGCATATCAAAGCAACAAAACAACATCACATACAACCTAAACAATGAGCCACCAAAGACATGACGCCAATTATAAATAGACCAGCTTCGGTTTATCTGCATTCTCTGATTGCGTTGTTTTATAGCGTAATTAGAGAATGTTGATGAACTGAAATAGGTCTATTTATGATATCACGAGAACGCAATCACAGACGATTCTTAACTAGAATCATTTGTGATAATAAACTATCATATATGGTTCTTACGGTTCATAGTAAGAATCATCTATGATAACTGTTATCACAGACAATTCTAATTAAGAACTGTATCACAGATAATTCAATACCAATCTATAAGTAGAAAATCGTCTATGGTGACATTTTCGAACTTTCTATGATGAATTTTTTTAGTAGATATATTTGCGGCTTAATTCTTGCTCCAAACTAAAGATCATCGATCGACCTCCACGGTTCAAGCCAATAAGCACGTTCACATCAACGGGGTTTTTTTCCGCGCTCTAGAATAGACTAGCGTTCACATTTGGATCATAGGCATCTTCTATTTATTTTTTTTTAAAAAGAAGATTTTAGGCATCTTCTTATCTGTATAATACCGGCATACCGCGCGTCGTCCCTCCACCACACGAGCTAGCTCAGAGCGACGCATTTCCACAGTAGAGAGCAAACGGCGGCGACGACGACGCTGAGCGCGCGCGGCGAGAACCCGATGGCGCCCGGAGCCGGAGGAGGCGACGAGCTGAGGCTGCTGGGGGCGTGGCCGAGCCCGTTCGTGCACCGGGTGCGCGTCGCGCTGCACATCAAGGGGCTCACGGGCTACGAGTACGTCGAGGAGGACCTCGCCAACAAGAGCGACCTGCTCCTCGCCTCCAACCCCGTCCACAAGAAGGTGCCCGTGCTCATCCACGACGGCAAGCCCGTCTGCGAGTCCATGCTCATCGTGCAGTACCTCGACGAGGCCTTCCCCTCCGCCGGCCCAGCCCTCCTCCCCGCCGACCCGTACGACCGCGCCGTCGCCCGCTTCTGGGCCGCCTACGTCGACGAAAACGTACGTGGCGTGCACATGAACAGTTGGACCTTTTATTTAGCTACTTAATTATACACCACATGCAACGTGTGTGTGTGTCCGTACATACGTGCAGTTTTTTGGCTCGTGGTTTAAGGCGTTCAGGGCGGCAACGGACGAGGAGAGGGCGGCGGCGACGGAGGCCACGCTCGCGGCGCTGCAGACGCTGGAGGGCGCGTTCGGGGAGTGCTCCAAGGGGAAGGCCTTCTTCGCCGGCGTCGGCCCAGGGTACGTGGACGTCGCGCTGGGGGGCCTCGTCGGGTGGATGCGCGCGTACGAGGCGGTGGCGGGCGTGAACCTCCTGGACGCCGGCAGGACCCCGCTCCTGGCGTCGTGGGCGGAGGGCTTCGCGGCGCTCGACGCCGCCAAGGAGGTCATCCCGGACGTCGATCGGATCGTCGAGTTCGCCAAGGCGATGATGGCGCAATCTTCTGCTGCTGCTCCCCCTCCTGCGAGCAACTGAGAGGTGCTCCACCTTCTCGGCTGCTGCTGTTTGAAATAAAGATGGAGATTTAATGCGGTGATTGTATTCTGTTTGATCATCCGATTGTCAAAACGTGTGGGAGAAAGGACGGATCGTTTGATCATGCGTGTATCCGTACTCAGTACGTCTTGCGTGGTTCATGTAGCCCATGCGTCAGCGTTGTGTGGCCGATGCTCCCAGGTATGGGCTATGCTCGTATGCATGGCATTGGACGATGATGAAGACGTTCAACTTCCTATATTATGTGACCGTGTCCAACTCAGTTTACTTGTCCAACTCATCACTCGATCTGCTACTGCTAGTGGTGTCTGGTGTGAGTGTAGGATAGATCTGATCCAGTGTTTGGCACTTTGGACCGTGTAAATTGTCACCCATTTGGCTCCTATCTAGAATTGAACTTAATTCATTCAATTGAATTCTAAATTTTATTCTGGACGAATTTGAATTTGATTAAAGCCAATTCAAAATCCAATTTTTTCTGTTTAGGTGTCATTTGGAATTCTACACGACTGTAGGGCCTACCTGTGCACGTGATCCACTAATATGCACTCTACACGGTAAATCATCCCCAACAAATTCTATTCAATTTTGTGAAAATTTCACAGTATGAACACGAGAAAATTCCAAATACCACTACTACAGAAAACCGAATTACAAACGGTTCAAAAACGTCATCACAGTCGGTTTTCTGAACCGTCTGAATTTATGGGTCAGTGATATCGAAGGTTATCATAGACGGTTTTCGAACCGTCTGTGGTGTAAATATCACAGACGGTTTGTAACTAAAAACCGTCTGTGATAGCTGATAATCACATATGGCTTTTAGTTAAAACCGTCAGTGATAGCGATATCACGAGCGGTTTTAGTTCTGCACCGTCTGTGATATTCTTTTCTATCCCTAAATCTATTTCTGTTTACTGGTTAGCCTCAGGAAATGCTAGCCATACCCTCTGAAACAAGCAGATCAACATGTATATGTATACATACAATTCACATCTCAATTCATTTCACAAACATAAAACATTCAATTCACATCGCACTTCATTCCACAAACATAAAACATCAATTTCGCAAATAAATTAATCGAAATGAAAATAAGCAAATATAGTATGAAACACAGTACACATGTTATTTTTATTAAGATTAGAGCCTACCATTACAATATCCCAAAACAACAAACAGGTTATCCATCTAGCTAACATAACAAGAACAGAGAAAAGCAAAGATCCTCTATGCCTAGGCCTTCTCGCCAAGCTGGATGTCTTTGATGCCCACCATCGTCGGCATTGATTGAGCGTTGCCTTGTGCATTGTCTGCTTCGTGGGGCAAGGAGGAGGAGGAGAACACAAGGAGGAGTAGATCGAACAGCAAAGAGGAGGAGAACAGAAAGGAGGCTAGGTTCCGGTGATTATTTATAGGGGAGAGAGTGCGAAACTTTTTGGCGCAGGGATGGAGAGGCGGAGCTACAATCCGTGGGGTGAGGATTGGTGGATTTCTATTGGCTAGAATTGAGTTGAGGAGGATCGACGGGCCTAGTGGTCGGATTATCACAGACGGTTTGGTAGCTAGAGCCGTTTGTGATGAATGAATATCACAGACGGTTCTATATGCCAACCATCTGTGAATTAGAGCACAAAATTTTATATATCGATGCAATATAAACAACTAGTTTAAAAAGATAAAATAACAAAGTTTTATATGGCTTATATATACTCATTTGAAAGGTTTCGATGAGATCTACAACTTTTCAGTTGAAGCAAAATCCAAATTCTGAAGAGAAAGAGCAAGAAAAAGGGCAAAAACAAAAACCAAAAACTTGCGACACAGGTTTAGGTCCAAAGATGGCCGATTTTCGGCGTCTTGGGGCAACAAGTGTAAGCATGTCATCTTTTTGGATCGGGCTCATCGTTAGCTTTCCAACGAGTACAAAAACAACAAAAACGGACACCGTATGCAAAAGTTATGTCCGTTTTACTAAAGGTGTCTCAAAACTGAATCCTACTCGAACTCAGGCGGGAAATTATGAATTTTTTAGAAATTGCAAGGCGGGAAACATATCACAGACGGTTTTTAAATATAAACCATCTGTGATATGCCAATATCACAGACGGTTCAGAGGTAAGAACCGTCAGTGATACTCCTTTTTCCCGCCACAAACATCACAAACGGCCTTCAAATTAAAATCGTCTATGATAGTGTACATTACAGACGGTTTCATAAAACCGTCTATGATTTGGCGTCTAGTATTAGGCTTTCCGTAGTAGTGTACTGAACTATTATGAAATCATTCTCTATAAGGTAGTGGGGGGCCACATGTGCAAATAGGTTCGCCAATATGTACGAATTAGCTTCTCTATGTGATGAATCATCCTCAATAAGTTTCAATCAATTTTATGAAAATTCTATGGTGTGAACACAAGGTTGAATTTGAAATACCAAACTTTTACTTAAATTTTTAGAGTGAATTTCAGATAATAGCAGGTGTAAGTTAAGAATTGCTTCTAGCTTCATCATGCCTCTTGGATTTGGCTTTGGAAGCATATATTCAATTCTAGGTGACAACCAAACAGCTACATCTTATATTTGAATTCCAATTTCACAATTCCAGGGTCAATGCCTACAGCCAAATGGAGTGTTAAGTGTAAAAGCTGTCGAAGGGAGGTTCTGTAGCCCGTGAAGCCATTGGAGCTCAATGCCGCATCATCGACTCCGAATCACCATTGGAGCTCAATGCCACATCATCGCCTCTGAATCACCCAAACCCTAGCTGCCGATGGAATCAATCTGGAGCTGGCACATTTGGGGGCTTGTGAGGACGAATAAAGGAGGAAGGGGTTATGGGAAAGTTTACTAACAGGAGGCAGGTGGTTTTGTGCAAAATGTACCCAGCGGCTCGAGGTTCGATCTCGCGCGTACACTTCGCATCCAATCGCCCACGGTTGGGTTTACAAGTTCACGCTCCCGAGGCCTTCGCGCGCGTCGTACAGCTTGAGCAGCAAAATTCAGCGCCGAGAGGAGCAAAGCATTGTAGCCGTCCCGAAGCAAGGCAGCAAGGCAGGGGAGATATATCACTGTTCTATATCAAGTATGAGTTTAGTAAATCGTAGTTAAGACCGACTATCTCAATATTTTAGAATCTTTGCATCTCCATAGATCCGTATCAGTTGAGTTAAGTTTCTACATGTAGCTTGCATGTAAAATACTTTATGTGTAGGTGTTGTTAGTAGTTCATAATGCATTAAGACTAAAGCTAGAGTATGTTGAGTCAAGTCAAGATTAAGGGGGAGATTGTTAGAAATAATCTTGATTTAAAGTCCAAGATGTAGAAGAGTCCGTCTCCGAATATAACTCAAGTTGAAATTAAGTCTAACTTGACTTTGCTTTAGTACTCAGTGTAACTTTAGTACTGATCGTAACGATAATACATAGATTGATCGTATTAATTACAGATACAAAATACTCCCACATATATGAGCGTAACATATATACAATAAAATTAACCCAACAACCGCTAGGCTGGTCGAGTTCGGCGAGGCGCTCCGCGCGGCATTCGCGGCCCACGGTTCTTCTCGGCCGTGAGGCGTGCGTGGAGGCCTTGGTGAGGCAACTGTGTTTCTTCCAACCTGGGTTGGGTTGACCTTTTTTCATATTGATGCGACATCTCTGAATAAACCATTAGCATTTGGTGACCATTGCCTCGAGACAATAGGCCACTGCTAACTTTTTAATTCCATCTTTTTTAGTTTTTTATATATTTTTAGATTTTTGTTATTTTTTTCTTTGATTCCTTTGTATTATTTATGATGATATAATTTTTTTAATTTTTTAAATTTAATTATATAAAAAAAGCTAATGGCAGGTTGAGTGTAAAAAAACTAGAAACCTAAACTTATAAATTCTTTGGAACACTACCTAAAATGTGAATTGTTTTGGGAGCAAATTGTATCCCCTGGTCTGTAAACTCACACAGCACAACTCTCCTATCGTTGCTCCAAGTCCGGTTTATAACACATAAATTTCACAAGTGTTTTACAGATCAATTCACGTAGAATAGGAGAAAATTCTTGTGTTCGAAATATAATGTAAATACTCACGATCAATCCATATTTTTTAAAACATATATCGTATAAGTTAATTTGATACAATAAACAATATAAAAAGATGCCACATGTCAGTTTGGCACATGCGTCACACGCCTTTACCACTTTGACAGTGGTAAGTGACTAAGCATCGCGTACGTTCGTTGTATTTTGGCTTATGACTGAATTTTTATAGTATAATTAAATTAAAAAATTAAAAAATAAAAATATATTAACACATTACAGATAATACAAAGGAATACAGAAAAAAGACAAAAAAACTTAAAGAAACCAAAACACCAAAAAAACGAAATTAAAATACTAGAACTTAAGTTGAAACACAAACGAGAGGCCCAGAACGACTTCAATGGAAGTTAGTAACAACCAATCAACCACATATCAAGCAGGCTTTACCTAGAAAAGGCATAATTGTCTTCTCTCTCCACGCCGTGAGACGTGATGCGAGCATATCCTCCTGCTACCCGTTGGATGGTAACTAGGGTTGAAAAATGGTGGCGAATTATTCGAAATATTGGATTATCATATTTGATAGAATACGAATATGATATAAATTTTTTCATTTGATTAATAATTTCTATCATATTTGTATTCAAATTGGCATAGAAAATATGAATACGAATATAATATATATTTTTACCATTCGAAATATTATTTTATCCGAAGTATCCGTATTCGACGAAGCAATATGCATATTTTATTATAATATGACTAATTAGTCAAACAAATTTTTTTAATTAAATGTGAATTCGTATTTCTTTAGGTAAAGTAAATGCATTAGAATGACTAAGCGTAATTGTACGAGGATAAAATGTTATTAATGTCTTTGTACTATGTAAGTTATGAGGATATCCGGATCTGACTGAATTAAGTAGATATTTGACTCGAATTCGTATTCATTACAATATTCGATTCATATTTGTACAAGAATATTCGGATTTACATTTGTATTCGTTTACAAATATGAATATGAATGCGGTCTAGACACTATCCGATATATTTTCACCCCTAATAGTAATCACTCTGAGGTGAGGCTTCGAAGGTGAGCTTAGGCACCCACCCGTCCAAATCAGGACTTAGGAGGTGGTACTGTTTATGTAAATAGTATTGTAGTTATTTTTTTTTCAAATTTAATCTTCAGACATTCGTTTTTATAAATCTAACTCCCAGCTGAGCTCGACAACACAACAACCAATTAATTAGTGTTAATCATGATTAATTAGCGCTAAGCAATGCAATATATTGATTAATTAGTGCTAATTATGCCCCTAATCCCCTTGCCCCACAGTGCGGCTGCTCGACAGGAGACATTCCGAGCCACTGCTGAGCTATGATTGTTCAGCAGGTGCTGTCGAGCTCTGATGGCTCGATAGGTCCTGTAACGCAGCAGACGACATCTGTCATGGCCGCTAAGCTAGAGGAGAAGGCTAAATTTGTAAAAACAAACATCTAATAGTTAAAATTTAAAAAATAGCTAAATAGTTATTTATATGAACAGTTGCCGGAGGTGCCCCGCAAGGAGGAGCATACGCAATAGGCAAACGTACAGGGACCCTAGTGCAATCTTCTTCAACCGAGAAAAGACACCACCAATCCCTAAATTGGACAATTCCGGCGGGATCCAGCATGGCGACATCCCGGCGATCCACCGGCGGTGCCGCGTCGGGCGGCTCCTCGGCGGCCGGATCGGACGCCGAGGACGATAGGTACTGCAGCGCCAACTCCGCCCTCGGCACGCCCAGCTCCCTCGCCTCCCTCCTCCCCTCCTCCGACTTCTGGGATCACCACATGGACCTCCTCCTCCTTGACGACCCCATCGCCAACTTCCCCAAAAACCACCAACCGAACCGCCTCCAGCTCCAAGCACAGGCGCCGTCGCAGTGGCAGCCGCAGCCGCAGCCACAGCCACGACTCGATACTCCCGCCGCCGCCGAAGACGCCGCTCTCGCGCGGCCGGAGTCGGAATCTGGTTCGCCGGCTGTTCCACCGCGCCCGGATTCCGCCCAGGTCGGTTCCCTCGTCTCTGACATCCAAGAACTTGTTTTGGGGTGGTAGTTAACTGAGAAAGAGGTGAATCTGGGCGATATAGTGGTCAATTTTCACTTCTTAATGCGATATTGCTTGGGTACGATTGATGGCTAGTAGCATTAGCTAAGTTAATTTGCTTGTGTAGATGCGAGTATGGATGTTTTGAATGCATTGGCTCCCCAATTTGGCTTAATCTTTTCCTGCAAAAATGCTCTTGCCCCATCGGGCAAGGTTGTTGCCAGGGAAACAAAAGATATCCGCTGCAAGCAGATGTGCTTAATGAGTATTTTGGTCTTTGTTCTTGGAGTTTTCCGTTGCTCTATTGCCGCATCAAAGTTGTAACACCTATCCATTTCTCATCTTGACCACACCTCACTTTAATTAATCTTGAATGAATTGAAAGTACACATTGAAATAAAGTGAACCAAATGTGCACCTTTATCTGTTGAAGCAGATGGTTGCTAGTGCTGCTAGTGCAACTCAAACCCTCACGTGCAGTGGCGGTGACACTTAATGGGCACTGTACCATTACATAGTTGATACTGTGCCGTTTGTATCAGGTCTAGACTGTCAACTCTAGTGGTCTTGTACATCAAAAAGAAACAACTCATTGCTCCCATGCTTGATCAAATTGCAGTTTTGCATTGCAGCAACCGCCATGTTTTCAACCACATTCTTGGATTGACATGTCTCTTTCTAACTATAGGTGGACAACCTTGATGACAATGATTTATTTGATGATATGGTACAAGAGATGGAACAGATTCTGCTCAATTCAGGGGAGCCCCATGAAAGTGGATCTTTTACAGATAGCCGTGTGAGTAATGCTCACCAAACTCATCAGTTCAGAGATGGTAGCACCACTGCTTCTACTTCCGGTACAGATGGTGTCTACGTATATCCCCTTCCTCACTATCCTTCAAAAATTGATTGGGTGGAGGTTGTGGGGGCAAAGCAAAGAACAGGGGATGTTTCTTTTGGTGAGCGGATGGTTGGGGTCAAAGAATACACTGTTTATTTGTTAAAAGTGAGGAGTGGCAAAGATGAATGGGAAATTGAGCGTCGGTTCCGTGAGTTTTATGCACTTTACCAACAACTTAAGCTCTTCTTTTCTGAGAAAGGTTTGAGTCTTCCTCCCACATGGAGAAATGTTGAAAAAGAGTGCAGTAAAATATTTGGAAATGCATCCCCAGACGTCGTCAATGAGAGAAGTCATCTCATTCAAGAGTGTTTGCATTCTTTGCTCGTCTCTAATTATCCATTTGGAGCACCCACCCCTCTGGTTATTTTTTTGTCACCAGGGAGCCCCGCTTATGAATATAGCTTTTTAAAAACTCTTGTCCCGCAATCTTTGCAAAGGCTGAGCAGTGATTTACATTCCAAAGATTCAGACTGCAATGGAGCTTCGAACGGAGATTCTATCTCTATGGGCAAGACAATATCTCTTGTTGTGGAGGATAGACCTCGGAAGTCGACTAGACAGTTGTTGGAGTTGCAACACTGCAATTGTGCGGGATGCCATAGGCATTTGGATGCTGGACAAACATTGCTGCAAGAACTTGCACAAACTATTGGATGGAACAAGCCTCGGTTTTGTGCATACACTGGCCAGTTGTTTTGTGCTTCTTGTCACACAAATGATACTGCAGTTCTTCCAGCAAGAGTCTTGTGCCACTGGGATTTTTCGTTATATCCAATTTCCCAGTTAGCAAAAGCATATTTGGACTCCATCTATGACCAGGTGATGATATTTTAACTATATTTTTCTTTAATTTGTTAGCTCTTGTTTATTTAGGTATACAGTGTCTGGAATGCACCATAGAATGTTCATACTTTGCCGTGACCTCAGTAAATGGTTATTTTCATTTTCAGCCTATGCTCTGTGTAAGTGCTGTCAACCCTTTCCTATTTTCTAAAGTGCCAGCTCTGCTTAATATCATGAGTGTTCGGAAGAAAATAGCAGCTATGCTTCCTTGTGTCCAATGTCCTTTTCGGAACTCCATATTTAGAGGACTAGGAGTTCGAAGATATCTTCTTGATGGGAATGACTTCTTTGCACTCCGTGAGCTTGTTGATCTCTCTAAAGGGGCTTTTGCAGGTATTGTTCATTCATGAACTTATATACTTATTTCATATATCCTTTATCAATCGTTGGTAATGGTAAATATGTATGCATGCTTTGTTGCTGTCGAGATTAATTGATTAATATGTGACTGAAAGAGGGTTTATCTGAGAAATGCATCTATGTGTTATCACAAGCTGCCATGGTTTGGCATGATGGACATGTCAATCAGATTAATATTTATTTGCCATCCCTTAATGATTTTGATCTACCATCTCTTAATGATTTTGATCTATCAAATCTATCAAACACTAACACAGCAAAGTAATGCACCACTGAAAGTAGAAATTGCAGTCTGTTTAGAACTATCAAAGTTAGGATTCTGAGACCATGGTTTAAGGAGCTTCAGCTTCTCCAAACATGCCTGAATGTTCCCTCCAAAAAAAAAAGGGATAGTGCATATTTGTTCAGGCTTCAGCTTCCCCAAACATGCCTGAATGTTCCTTCCAGAAAAAAAGGATAGTGAATATTTGTTCAGGCTTCAGCTCACCCAAACATGCCTGATTGTTTCCTCCAGAAAAAAAAAGGATTGTGAATATCTGTTTAGGTTTCTAACATCTTATGGATATGGTTGTTTCATGTGCTGACGCTGTGGTTATTGTTCGAGAATGACTATGTTTGATGATCTAAAAAATTGGAACCAAAATCGTATGCTATTAGACAACAATTGAAATCATGTTCTCAGACTGTTTCTTGGACAACTCATACAAGTTATGTTTGCTTGAAACAGCACTTCCAGTTAAGGTGCAGACCATATCAAATAGGATACTTGTACACATCACCGAACAATGCCTTGTGTGCTATGATGCCGGGGTTCCTTGTGCTGCTCGACAAGCTTGTGATGACCCCCCAGCCCTTATATTTCCATTTCAGGTGCATTGGCAAGTCTATTTTCTAGTTTCTATGCAGCTTTATCTTCATCGCTGAGGGAATTAGTTTTGTGATAATTGCAGGAGGATGAAGCTACAAAATGTGGTTCGTGTGGGTCAATCTTCCATAAGCAATGCTTTAGGAAAATCAGTGTTTGCCCTTGTGGTAAGACTGTCAGCACAGGCAGGAAAATTGCTACGCTAGAACAGGCTATACATGACGGTGCAAATGGGCCATCAACCGAGTTGATCCAGCCCCCGCCTTTCTCTTCATCATCTGGATTTTTCTCCGATATCCTTTCCAAAGCAAGGCCGGATAAAATTTGGAAACCGAGAAACGGCAGTCCTGTAATTCTTATGGGTTCGTTGCCAGATACGTCTATGTGAGCTCCGTTGTATGTTTGTGTTCCATTGATTATTGTGATTTTGCCCGCACAAATTCATACCTTGTACAAGATTGTATCTAAGAGATACCATGGAGAGGATCATCCCTATTGTTTTTGTATTTAATAAAATGCAATTTTCTGGAATTTTTTGTACGGATAAACCTTTTTTTATTCGAAAATACAGAAATATACCCGCAGGAAATTTTTTTACAAAAATAGGCTTCAGTCGCCTAATGAGAGCGCGACTTGAGCTACTCACTGTACTTCCAGGTGACTGTAATGAGTCGCTTGACAATTGAGCGACTGGAGTGAAGTCGCCTAATGGATGGGCGACTAGCATGCAGTCGCCTAATAGGGAGGTGACTATCTGTGAGTTTTTAGAGTTTTGTCAATTTTGTAGTTTTAAATTGGAAAAAAAACTGGTGTAGTTATAATAAAGGTTTATGTTCACAGTATGTTGTAGGTGCGTAAAAACTATTGAGGAAATTTTTTTAAGAACGAATGACTGTAGAACGATCGATACATACAGGGGTAAGTGATATTTTGATTTTACCGGGAATTAGTGTACGGAGAGAATCGATATGCTAATATTGTAAAATGACTTGCTATCTGAATCATTCAATGCGAAAGACGAGATAATAAGTTTATCTGAACAGAAATAAGCTTCATAATACAGTTGGGAGTAACATGTCGCGTACATTTTTATTACATGCATAACATATAGCATGATATGCGACTAACCTACCCAACTGCTCGTACGACCTACTGTGTGGACCGGGGCCACTTTCCCTTCCTTACCATCTCGGCGTTAAACTCCTCCGCGGCCTCTTTTGCCTTAGCCGTCATTTCCCTCTTTCTTTCGCGCTCCCTCTCGCGAGCCTCCCGCTCCCTACGCGTGCACGCTTCGAGATGAGCTTGCGTCTCGCGTTGTATACGCAAGGTGTGCTCGTTCTTGCGGCGCTCCTCCTCAAGCAACTCTTGCTCCCGTGTGACATTCCACTCCTCGAAGATGAGGGTCCATTGGTCCGCAGGGTGGATCTCAAGATCGATCCATTTACGGTAGCCACATAGGGGCTCCAGAGACTGTAAATACAGAGGAGAGATTGTTAGTGCGTGCTGCGAAAGAGAAAAGGTAGGGGAAAATGGTGCATGTCGTCGTTACCGGCTGCCGATAGGTTGCGGTGTGAAAACGGCGGTCGGGGTAGTCAATGGAGTAGTTTGCGCAACCCCAGTAACGCATACCTAGGCTGATGTGCTGCTTAGACTTGAAGAACTTGCAACTGTCTCCGCACCAACAAAGTGGGGGTGTCTCCCCCTCAGCAGGGAGTTGCGACGAACGCTCGGTGGGGCAGTTCGGGATGGGGTTGTTGCTACGCGGCCGCTCATTGCGGGGAGCTGACCCTTTAGCGCGTTGGGCTTGTTTTACCCAGGCCGCAATAGCCCTTATTTTCTCATCGCCGGCGGCAGCTGATCGTGCTAGGTCACGGGTCTCCTCCCATTCCTTCACCATATTGTCCCATTGCTTCTTCTAGTTTTTTTGTCTATCCCGGTGGGGCGAAGGAAGCGCGGTGTAGTGTGGGGTTTGGAAGTGTAGTGTGGCCTGCGAAATGGAATGCACACCAATTTATAGGGTCCATTTTCTCACTGAGCAAAGCTGGCCTCACTTGTCATATCATCGCGTAGTGGATTCTTTTATCATGTCATCGCAAAGTCGGCCTCTTTTGTCATGTCACCGAGGAAAGCGGCCTCTTTGTCATGTCATCGCAAAGGCGGCCTCTTTTGTCATGTCACTGAGGAAAGCTGGCCTCTTTTGTCATCTCATTTGCAAAACTGGCCTCTTTTGTCATCTCACTGCGCAGGCGGCCTCTTTGTCATATCACCGAGGAAAGCGACCTCTTTTGTCATGTCATCGCAAAAGTCGGTCTCTTTGTCATGTCATCGCTAAAAGTCGCTCTCTTTGTCACTCACTGAGGAAAGCTGGCCTCTTTTGTCATCTCACTGCGCAAAGCTGGCCTCTTTTGTTGGTTTGCTCACTGCAGTAAGTTCTCTAGTTTGGTATAAATAGCACGGTTGGGGTCTCATGATATTGTAGGCAGAGAACCGTGCAAATCAAAAAAAGAAGTACGTTCTCTTTTGTGGTGAAACATACCATGTCGGAAGCTGAGGGGCCGATCGGATATGGGTCACCAAAGGAAGACCTTCCCTTGGAAAGGAGGGAGATCTTTGGTCCACAGTACCGCTTGATACCAAGTCGGCGTGCTCAACCAGCATGGCCGAAATGCCGACACAATGAGGACGCGTTGTGCAGGTCGTGGAAGGCCAGTTCGATGGCGAACGACGTTTCTTCCGATGCGCACGCTCCGGGGTACAAATTACCAACAGTACTTTTTTTTGTATTGCTTATGGAGCCTCCATGTTTACCATCCTTTCCCGCAGATGGCGAAATGCGAGTTCTCGCACTAGATCGACCCTCCCCACGAACGATATATTATCAATTATGTGTTTACATTATGGCAGCGAATATTTGAGTTCGAGGAGCGAATCGAGACTCTAAATAAGGAGAACATTGACCTCCGCCAGTAGATGCAACGCGAGAGGGGCAACGAGGAGGTCGTGAACATAGGAAGCTCGTATGATCTCACATGTTGCTGCGTGAACCCTAGCTGCATATGTGCGTGCCGCTACCACGACGGCCAGCCACGTCCGAGACGACCCCCTCAGCAATACTCCATGTGGGTGCCACGAGGCTCATTTGGCATGTAGGCAACGAGGGTTATGGTTGTGTCGTATTTTAGTACTTTTGTTCGTTGTTGTGTTAAATTAATGTTGTGTGCTATTTTCTTTGTTGTGTTTATTGTTATCGTCTGTTGTACTGCTTGAGGGTTGATCTATGTATATGTCAAGGAAGCTGGACATAAATAATTTGCACAACATTCCGTGGGACACCAACTACATTGCAGCAAGTTATACAAATGGTACATGAAATTTAGGTGTAGTCTGCATAAACTACTAATCAGGACATGCATTGCATCGTCTACCTGTGTGCCCTTCCTGACCGCATCGTCCACAACGTGCACCTGGTGTTTCAGCTTGTGATTCATCCATATCATTTCTAATACGTCGGCTCTGTCGCCGACCCTTCCTACCCTTCAGCATGTTAACATCCGGAACCCAGGTCCTTGATGCAATGTCCAAAATGACGAAGTTTTCCACCACCCTGAACCCCCGGAGCTCCCCATACCAAGCCTGCAGTATCCTCTCCTTAAAGAAGTACTCGGACATGAAGTTCGAAGGATCCATACCCACGGTCCTGCATGCAGCGAGGACATGAGAACATGGCTTGTGTAACAGCTTAAGCTTGTTGCACGAGCAGCTAGGTTCGTTTGCATGATCTCCAAAGCATACCTCGTGAGTAACAAGTGAACGAGCCGTCCCAAATCCGGCTCTATCACGGAGTATCACCTCAAAACGATGCTCCTTGTTGCCCATGACCTACACTGTGTGCAATTGACCCTTTTGTGCCTTTGTCTTCATGTACGCCGTAATTTTCGACGAATAAAGGGCTCCAGGATTGGCCGCATGAAGTGCGGCACTCGCGTGCCTCTCCCTGAAGTAGCGGATTGTGCTATGAAGAACACCTTCCACGATGGCGACAAGGGGCTGAGAACGGAGACCCCTAAGAACCCAGTTGTATACCTCGGCAAGGTTAGTTGTCATTATTCCGTACCTTGCGCCATCTGTGTCGTGTAACAACGATCACTTCTCTAATGGTTCCCCCTCGATCCACTGCGAGAAACACTTGATGTTTCGTGAGCTCCTACTTCTTGAACCACTTGGGTTAGGCTCATCAATTGCTGGCAAGCATTGCGGTTGTGCCGCCCCAGGAGTGACCGGCCCCTTGCTCCTCTCTTCGACGTTCTTCTTGGTGTGCTCATCCAACAACCCCCACAAAGCATCAAATTTCCTCTGCTGGTTCTGCCTAGCCAGCCTCTTGAATAGCTTCATCAAAGATTATTTCGGGAATTGCTTGAAAAGGTTTGCCCCTAAGTGACGACTGCACCACCGGTTCCTCATGTCCGGCCAAGGAAAGGGCTCCTCGGGGTCTTCCTGAAGTTTTCTTATAGCCTTTATAATACCAGCATGCCGATCATGGATTACGCACACACCAGGACGAATGCGTACAACTCCAACCCTCACATGTCTGAGAAACCACAACCAGCTGTCGTAATTCTCACTCTCCACAAATGCAATGGCCAGCCGCAATATTTGATTGTTACCGTCAACGCCTATGGCCGTCAAGATCTGCCCCTTGTATTTCCCTGTCAAGAAGGTTCCGTCAACAGAGATCACTGGCAGCATGTGCCTGAATGCTTCGATGCTAGCACCGAATGCAAACAATGCTCTCTGCAACACCGCATATCCTGGTGGACTTATGGACGGTTTGTCCTGCACAGCGATGTATGTGCCCGGGTTCCTTTCCTGCAAGACGTTAAGCATACGAGGAAGGTTGTCGTACGCCGCCTCGAAAGTGCCAAAACGTTTTTCCAACGCCTTTTGCTTGGCACGCCACGCCTTCGTGTAGCTAATCTTGTACTTAAATTTATTCTCGATAGCTACCACAATATGCGTGGCCTCCATGTCTTTCTTCTCCACTATCTCCCCATACATTAAATTGGCTATAAATCCGGACGTCAGGTTACGATGCCTCACCAAGACAGTGTTTAGAATGCAGGAGTGCAGCTCAACCTTGGACACAATCAAGTGAGTCTCATACTTCGGTCTACGTGCGTGCACCCTCCAAGAACAACCAGGCTGCTTGCACTTCACAGTGTACTGCTCTTGGCTTGATTTGACGACGCGAAATGTCCGCTGCATTGAAAGGGCCCAAAGCTTGATGGCATCTTGCAGCGCTTCCTTGTCAGCAAATATAGCATGTAACCGAACCTCTGTCTCATGATACTCTCATGGTGATTCATGCTCATCATGTGCGAAAATACCATCCGCATTAAACCAGTTCCATTCCTGCGAGATAGGAACTTCATCCTCATCGGAATTGTCCTCTTCGTCGTTCTCTACAGCTTCCTCTTCATCCCATGCCCTCTGGTCATCAGAGTCCATCTGATGCACGATGTCCTCATTGTACTCTCATTTATCGGCTTGCCCAGTTGCATCTCTATGGCTTGACGGCTGTAACTGTCCTTCATGTACCGCATCGGCTTTATGACGAGCAACTTCAACATCTTTGCCAACATGCGGCCCGCCCGAGCTGCTAGCACCTCCCACAGCAATAGCGGACGCACGAGCTTGCGCAGCTGCTTGTAGTGAGCACGGTTGCACAAGGAACACACACTCGTATCCACGGCGCCGACACCCTTGCACAAAGTCTTTCCAAGAAGCAGTGCGCACCAATGTCTTCAACTCCCATCTGATGTCCACGGGAGACCGGCTCCAAAGCCCTTGCACGGTGACGCTGCACATCTCGGGGTCCAATGAAAACTCCGGTCGATAACGCGCATCTCCCATTCGAGCATTCTCGCTATCCGGAAGTACGACAGTGACTTACGAAAAATTGCTCAAATCCACACCATTCGGACCTTCACGAATGGTTTCAGCTCCGTAATACACTCTCAATGTAGTTGCCATTGATGATATTGGCCTGCATAAATGTTTCAATTTTACGAAATATCAATTCATATCGCACAATACTAAACTTCATATACTAAAAATTATGCACAAATTTCTATACTACAAACACCAAATTTCATATAACATACAACATAATCAAAATAAATACCTGATCCAAATGGATGGAATAGCTTCCACTCCTCCTTCCTTCGTCACCTCCTCCTACCCTGACCTCCTCTCCTTCTCCTATTCTTCCCCTTCTTTCTCTCCTCTTCTCTCTTCTCTCTCGTTTCTTCTCTGTGTGCGGAATGAGTGGTAGGTGGCGGTGGACGGCTGTGCTGCCTTAACACACCCCCCTTGTCGCTCTACCGTTGGGCGACTGCGCTTCCAGTCGCCCAACAGTAGAGTGACTGAAATTGAGTCGCCTAACGATCAGGCGACAGAAATGATTCGCCGAACGGTTCCCATATTGACCAAATATCGCTTTACGGTTGGGCGAAAGGATTCAATCGCGCTCCCATTGGGCGACTGAAGCCTATTGTTGTAAAAAATTTTCCCGCGGATATATTTCTGTATTTTTGAATAAAAAAAGGTTTATCCGTACACAAAATTCCAATTTTCTGTGCCGTTGTTCGCATCAAAAGTTCAATGAGTTACATGCCCTTGTCCCATGAGGCCAAGATGGCATTAGATATTCGTGATTTTTTTAGCGTTAGATTTTCGAGATTGATATGTGTGGACTAGTGATTTTTTTTGAAAGAAACGACCCTGATTTATATTTACTTGAGAGCACAGTACGTTGCCCATTACAGTGAAGTCCAAGACAGAAGAAAAATTACATAAGGTCTGACTGGACTAAATCGAAAAGTGCACACAAGAACTTTTGTTTTACTCGAAGAAATCACGCCGGAGACGAGGGGGTTGACCGGCATTAGCCAGCTGATGACGAAGTCGACAGAGATAGTGAAGACGGCCGGTGAAAACCTTGCAAGGATTCTACTGGACAGGAGGCGTTGCTTGCCGCCGAGACCGCCCACCAACTGTCCGCAGCGAGGGCATCAAGGTGAAGCAAAGATCACCTACTAAGATGTTATGGTATCTACCTGTAATTTCTCGTTTGAAGCATTTATTTGCGAACCGAAAGAATATAAGATTGCTACGTTGGCACTTGGAGGAGCGTAAGAAAGATGAAATGATAAGACAAGCTAATGATTCTGCCTAGAACAGGAACATCGATAGAATGTTTGTAGACTTCGGTATGGAGCCGAGGAATATAAGGTTTGGATTGAGTACAGATGGAATGAATCCTTTCAATAATATGAGTAGCCGACATAGCACTTAGTCCGTGAATGTATGTATATACAACTTTTTCCTTGACTGTGTATGAAGTAGAAGTATATTTTGATGTCACTACTTATCCAATGGCTGAAGCAACCTGAGAACAATATTGATGTATACCTAACACTATTGGTGAAAAGATCTTGTGACACTGTGGAACAAAGTGGTACAGGTATGAGATGCGGACAAACGAGAGAACTTCACTCTACGCGCCATGTTGTTCTGCACCATCGATGATTTTTCTGCCCTTGGTAGCCTGTCGGGGTTGAGTACAAAAGGAGTCAAAGCCTGTTCGCACTGCTTAAATTATATCGAGAGTGTGTGGTTGAACAACTCGTGTAAAACTGTATACATGCGTCACCGTAGGTTCCTTCCAAGGTATCACCCATACCACAAGATGTAGAAGCAATTTGATGGAAAAAAGAGGATAACTTAGAACTAAGACCTTTTAGCGGAAAAAAGGTCTACGATATGGTCAAAGATATTGATGCTGTGGTTGAAAAGGGACGTAGGTTGAGAACCCGTCAGAAGAACATGTGGAAGAAGCTGTCAATATTTTGGGACTTGCTTTATTAGGAGCACTTAGAAGTTTGTAATTGCACCAATGTTTTGCACATAAAGAAGAATGTATGCGATAGCTTGATTGGTCTTTTACTGCACATTCGTGACAAAACAATGGGTCAACGTATGGCGTGAGTTGGTCGCTATGAACATCAGAACCGAGTTAGCACCAATAAAGATAGATAAAGGCCAGACATACATTCCCCCAACTTGCTACACTCTAAGTTCGAGAGAATTAAACTGTACCAGTGCTTGCATAATGTGAAAATTCTATTCGGTCACTCCGCTAGTATGAAGAATCTTGTTTACATGGAAGATTTGAAATTAGTTGGCATGAAGTCTCATGACTGTTATGTGCTAATGACACAATTATTTTCTGCTTCAATTAGAAGTATTTTGCTGAACAAGAATCGAGTGACAATCATGAGGCTGTATTATTTCTTTAATGCAATTGCTGAGAAGGTTATCGATCCTGATGGACTAGATGCTCTGCAGACCGAGGTGGTGACGACTCTATATCATCTTGAGATGTATTCTCTCCATCATTTTTTAATATCATGGTCTATCTCATTGTACACCTTGTCAGAGGGATAAAGATATGCGGCATCGTGTTTCTACGTCACATGTACCCATTCGAGTGGTACATGGGAATTCTCAAGCCCTATGTATGCAATCGATCTTGGCCGGAGGGCAGAATAATTGAAGGTTATACAATCGAAAAGGTCATTAAGTTCTGCATCGATAACATGGTTCAGGTTGAACCGATAGGTATGCCTCTATCTCGTCATGAGGGGAGGCTAGAGGGTATCGGAACCATCAAAAAGAAAGCAATAACTTCCGATTTGAATACATACGCTCAAGCTCATTTCACAGCCTTGCAACACATGATTGAAGTGTCCCTGCATATTGAAGAGCATAAGGACATAATATGCCAAGAGAATACAGGCCAGTCAGAGGTTTAGATCACGAGATAGGACAACCGTCGGTTCAACGAATAGTTAAAAGTGCAATTCACTAGGAGGTCATCAAGTGAAACGCTGCAATGATTGGCAAAAGGGCTAAAATTTACAATTGTGACATGGTAATGATACAACATTAATAGTACATTTTTTATACAACAAATCAGGATAGAAAGAGTATAGTCTAAAACTCAAGCGTTCGTATAGATGCATTTCATGAGCACTTCAGTACCACTGGCCTAAGCTCCTACTACGAGCTTGTAGAGGAGATTTGGGAGATCGACTATGTAGTTTTCAAGATCCCTCTATTTCGGTGCCATTGGGTCCAACTCCCACAAGGTGTAAAGGTCGACAAGTATGACATCACTACTGTGGACCTCGAATGTGTAGGATACAAAGATGAACCATTCATATTCATGAGTTAAGTTGTTCAGTTTTTTTATATAACCGATCGGACAAATAAGAAATACCACGTAGTTCTTCATGGAAAAGAATAATTGTTGGAGTTGAGAATGTCGTGGATGAGGAAAAATATAATCAATTTGACGAGTTGCCTTCATTCGGAGATGACATCAGGCTCGAGGAAGAATCAAGCGACGAAGCAAGGTATATGCATGTCCATCATCGTGAAGGGTTTTATTTAAAAGAAAATAGCCAAGTGTAATGATCGCACACGACGAACACCTATTTGGAAATTATTGCAATGTAATTATAAGAAACTCGACATGTAATTAAGGAATTATTCCATTGTAATTGATTCAGTAATTAAAAAATAATTACATCTATGATTGTATATGCTTGCTTTTTTCATACGGTATGATTAGCATTTCCTAAGGCTAGCAAAAAAAAAGATTTGTTGTAGCTAAAGAACAAACTATCACAGACGGTTTAGTGGGACAAACCGTCTGTGATATACGTATCATAGACGATTCTATAATATAACTGTCTGTGACATATACCACATCACAGTCAGTTCCATAATAGAATCGTTAGTTCCATTATGGAACCATCTATGATAGAAATATCATAGACGGTTCTTTAATAGAATCGTCCATGATAGTTATTCTATAAGTGGGGCGCCTGGTAAGGTTTGCACCCTTACTCCTCACTCGCGCATCCCCTCTGTCTCCTCGTCCCCCCTAAGCCGCCGGTGCAAAATCCGACGTCTCCATCTTCTCCTTCCTCACTTGACGTGGTGGTCCCATCGGCTCTCCTCTCGGCGTCTCCTCTCCTCCCAACAACGCTTCTCCTCCCGATGGCGCCTCTCCCAGCGTTGCCTCTCCTCCCGACGCCGCCTCTCCTCCCAATGTTGCCTCTCCTTCCCATCGCCTCCCCTCCTGATGCCGCTGTCCTCCCTATCGCCTCTCCTTTCGAATGTATGGATCCCAAATCCCACTTCTTTACCTCATGTGTGATAGATCCGTCCATATCTGTTAATGTGTGTTAGAACCAAAGTTCAATGTGTTCATGAGTTCTCTCCTCCCCGCGCCTCTCCTCCTAAAAGTATGGATCCCTACTTTTTACCTCATGTGTGTTAAATCTGTCCATATATGGTAGTGTCTTTTTGATGTGGAACCCAAAAAAGGAATGGGAAAATGGATGTGAGAGGGAAGGTGGGCCTACTTATGTCGAGTTATAAGTGGTAAGGTTATTGGGGGTGGTCTTGGTGTGGTCTCACATGGATAAAGACGTGGATGGTGGTCCTTTGTCATCGTTGAAGATGTCACCTTCATGTGGTCCTCATAGTCGGCCTTCTGGGTCCTGATTTCCGCTACGTCAGATGGAGATCGATGACCGGATGGCCTGGGATGAGGAGGAAGATTTAGAAGAGGATGTAGATGAATCTCTAATGAGGATGATGGAACTGGGTGGATGTTGAGGGTCTTCCTATGCATGACGAGCATGAATCACTGTGGGAGTACAATGGTACGGAGGTTCGGCTTCATGCAATGTTTGCTGACAAGGGATCACTTCAAAATGCCATTAAGCTGTGGGCCTTGTCCATGTAGCGGATATTTTGGGTCCTAAAATCCATCCAGGAGTAGTACACCATGACCTGCGAACAGGTTAGCTGTCCTTGGCATGTGCACGCATGCAGGCCTAAGTACGAGACTCACTGGACTATTTCGAAGGTGGAGCCGCATTCCTGCATACTCAATAGTGTTTTTCCAAAGCATTGCACATGACGTCCACCTTCATAGCCAATCTCATGTACGGTGAGATAGTGAAAAATGACCTGGAGGCCAAGCACATCATGGTGGCTATTAAACAAAAATTCAAGTACAATATTAGCTACGCCAAGGCATGGCGTGCGAAGCAGAAGGCTTCGGAAAGGACGTTCGGTTATTTTAAGACGGTTTACAACAACCTTCCTCGTATGTTCGAGGTGCTGCGGGACAGGACTTTGGGCACATACATTACAGTGAAGGATAAGCCAACCAAAAGACCGCCAGGTTACCTAGTTTTGCATCCTGGTTACCTAGTTTTGCATAGGGTCTTCTTAACCTTCGGTGCCTACATCAACGCTTTCAGGCACATGTTACCAGTGATCTCAGTCGATGGAACGTTTTGAATAGAGAAATACAAGGGGTAGGTCTGACAGCAAATGGCGTTGATGGCAACAATCAGATTCTGTCCTTGGCTATCGCATTTGTCGAAAGTGAGAATTTCGATAGCTGGTTGTGGTTCCTTCAATATTTGAAGGAGGTAGTAGTTGGGGCACGTCTTGATGTTTGTATAATTCATGATCGCCACCCCAGGATGATGAAGGCTATAAGAAAACTTCAGCAAGACCCGAAGGAGCCACTCCCTTGACCAGACATGAGGTACAGATGGTGCATTGGCCATCTGGGGGCCAACTTCTTCAAGTAGTTCCTACAACAACCGTTAATGAAGTTGTTTAAGAGACTGGCTATGTAGAACCAGCGGTACAAATTCGATGCGCTGTGGGAAATATTGGAGGAGCACACCAGGAAGCGCGTCGTCGAGGGAAAGAAGCGGCGGCCCATTCCTGGGGCGGCGCAACCTGAACTCTCGCACCATTCTCGGAGCTTGACCCTCCTGGTGTGACACGGAGGACCTCGAGGAATATCAAGTGCTTCTCCAATTAGATTGAGGTCGATCCATTGGAGAAATGGTCCTTGTTGCGCGACACGGACGGTGTGAAGTATGACATAATGACTATTAACCTTACGGAGATGTACAATCGGGTTCTTAGGGACGTCCGTTCTCAACCCCTCGTTGCTATCGTCAAAGACGTTTTGCAAAGTACAATCAGATATTTCAGGAAAAGGCATGCAAATGTAGCACTTTATGCAACCAACCCACATACACTGTACTGCTCGAAGATCACAACGTACATGCAGGACAAGATCGAGAAGGGTCAGTCACACACGGTTTTCGTGATGGGCAATACGGAGCATCATTTTGTTGTGCTGCTTCAGGACAGAGTCGGATTGGGACTTCTCGTTCTCTTGGTACCCACGTGGTATGTCTTGGAGATCATGTGAATGAACCTAGCTATACATGTAACAAGCCAAAGCTCCTTCAAAAGCCATGCTCTCATGTCCCCACTGCATGTGGGACTATCAACATGGACCCACCGAACTTCATGTCGGAGTACTTCATGGAAGAGAGGGCATTGAAGGCGTGGTGCAGCGAGCTAAGTGGCTTTAGGGTTGTAGGTAACTTTGCCACGTTAAATATTGCACAAAGGGCTTGGATTCTGGATCTGGACCTTTTGAAGGGTGGGAAGGGCAGTCAGCAGAGTCGTCGCATTAGGAGAGATATGGATGAAGGAGAAGCTGGAGCGGTGGGTAGACATTGCGACCGCTGTGGCTAGGAAGGCCACACTGTGAGAAGATGCAAGGCACTTACCGACGAGCAGGAACACCGGCGTGAAGTGCAGAACCACTTCTTGTTGTGTGTGTAGTGATATTAAGAGTAAAAATGCTATCATGCGATAACTTTATTTGCAAACTTTAAATTCATTTGTAGTGTCAATCCGTGAAGTGCAGCACCACTTCTTATTGTATGTGCTATCAGGTTGTAGCTTTATTTACAAACTTTAAGTTTATTTGCCAGCCTTGCGCAGTGACAAGACCAAATGAGACAGCTTTTGCGCAGCGTCCTAGCCCGACCAAACGAAACAACCTTGCGCAGTAACAAGATGAAACAAGACAGCCTTATGCAGTGACAAATCCAAATGAGACAGCTTTGCACAGTGATAAGACCAAATAAGACAACAATGGTCCTTGTCGCGCGACACGGACGGTGTGAGGTATGACATAATGACTATTAACCTTACGGAGATGTACAATCGGGTTCTTAGGGACGTCCGTTCTCAACCCCTCGTTGCTATCGTCGAAGACGTTTTGCAAAGTACAATCAGATATTTCAGGAAAAGGCATGCAAATGTAGCACTTTATGCAACCAACCCACATACACTGTACTGCTCGAAGATCACAGCGTACATGCAGGACAAGATCGAGAAGGGTCAGTCACACACGGTTTTCGTGATGGGCAATACGGAGCATCATTTTGATGTGCTGCTTCAGGACAGAGTCGGATTGGGACTTCTCGTTCTCTTGGTACCCACGAGGTATGTCTTGGAGATCATGTGAATGAACCTAGCTATACATGTAACAAGCCAAAGCTCCTTCAAAAGCCATGCTCTCATGTCCCCACTGCATGTGGGACTATCAACATGGACCCACCGAACTTCATGTCGGAGTACTTCATGGAAGAGAGGGCATTGAAGGCGTGGTGCAGCGAGCTAAGTGGCTTCAGGGTTGTAGGTAACTTTGCCACGTTAAATATTGCACAAAGGGCTTGGATTCTGGATCTGGACCTTTTGAAGGGTGGGAAGGGCAGTTAGCAAAGTCGTCGCATTAGGAGAGATATGGACGAAGGAGAAGCTGGAGCGGTGGGTAGACATTGCGACCGCTGTGGCTAGGAAGGCCACACTGTGAGAAGATGCAAGGCACTTACCGACGAGCGGGAACACCGACGTGAAGTGCAGAACCACTTCTTGTTGTGTGTGTAGTGATATTAAGAGTAAAAATGCTATCATGCGATAACTTTATTTGCAAACTTTAAATTCATTTGTAGTGTCAATCCGTGAAGTGCAGCACCACTTCTTGTTGTGTGTGCTATCAGGTTGTAGCTTTATTTACAAACTTTAAGTTTATTTGCCAGCCTTGCGCAGTGACAGGACCAAATGAGACAGCTTTTGCGCAATGTCCTAGCCCAGCCAAACGAAACAGCCTTGCGCAGTAACAAGATGAAACAAGACAGCCTTATGCAGTGACAAATCCAAATGAGATAGCTTTGCACAGTGATAAGACCAAACGAGATAGCCTTGCGCAGTGATAAGACCAAATGAGGTTGCTTTTGCAGCGACATGATGCTATGCTGGTCCACGAATCATTCGGCGTGCCGCATAAGTACTACCCCTTTCGCAGCCTGTTTTCTTGCACCACGACTGCAACACTACATCACTAGTATGGAGAAGCAATGGGAGATCACTCGACCCACAAAGCCTGCTGTAGCCCAGGATGAACAAGCAAAGCGTGCCAAGAGGCCACCTCACCGAAGCAAAGCCCCTCGTGCCTCCAACTCCATCCCATACCTCAATGTTCGCATGGAGCATTCGCCGCAAGACTCACCTGTGGGGGAGACACCCCCTCTCTGCTGGTGCAAGGACGTATGCAAGTTCTTCAAGTCCAAGAAACGGTTAAGCTTGGGCATGCATTACTAGGGTTACGGTAACTATGCATAGGACTATCCCGATTGACATTGGGACACGGCTCGCCACCAACAGCCAGTAAGAACGGGTTACAATATATTCCTCTACCAGTTCTCTTGCTTGGCACACACTAACAAGCTCTCCCCTCTTCCTTAGTCTCCGGATTCGCTACGCGCCCACCTCAAATGGATCAACCAGAAAATCCACCCGCACGACCAGTGGACTCTGGACTGCGAGGAGTGGAACGCCCAGATGGCATGCGAGAGGATGGTGGAGTGGCGGTGCTGTGAAGATCGAAACGAGCGTATCTGGCGGGATTCGCAAGCTCACCTGGAGGTGTGCAGGCACAGGGAGCGAGAGACTCGTGAGGAGGAGCACGAGAGAAAGCGCGAACTGACGTCCAATGCTAGGGCCGCCGGTAAGGACTATAACGCTGACCTTAGAAGGAAGGGCAAATTGCCACATTTCACGCAGTAGTTCAGCTCTCTTCATCCATATATTCTATGTATTTCTAATTCCTTAAAGGCATATGTGTACCATCCTTGGTTCGTTAATCTGTGTGCCATGTAAACCCCTTGTCGGATCAACTATCGTGTTATTTTCCTTACGCCATTTATCCGAAGTTCTTCTCCGTGTATGAATTCCCTGTTGCATCACAATATCACTTACGTTCATACTTACGAATCATTGCTAGCTCAATCGTTCTTATAAAATTCTTTAGAAATTTATCGCACTACAACAACATACAACGATCACAAAATGTTATTGCGAGTCTAACAGCTTTCGTACCATTCAGAATCTACGGAAATCACAAACGGACCAACCGACATTGTTTGCTCTTTTATTTCAAAAAAAGTAACAACCTACAAACAAGATTTACTAAATGTATTATATACAAAAATTACCATTTACTCCCTCATAATTATTTCCATCGGCTTAATAAAATAAAATAATTATTATTTAAAATCACCTAACCGTCGGGCGACTGGGACTAAGTCACTCAACCAAATTAAGCGACTAGGCACTAGTCGCCCCACGGTTGGGCGACATGGGCGACTTGCCCATGTTATCCAATCGTAGTGTGACAGATGATCATTATTGTATATTATTGTAATTCAAAATAAAAAATAGATTATTTTTAGAAAATTCCCCGCTCTTCTGTCACTGCAATTTTTTTTACTGAAGATTCGTATGGATATCTTGTAAATCACGATAACTAATTTTCTTATAGTTTCCTACCGGATACAAGTCGTAGCAGAAATTTAACCTGGGATCGGAGGGTTGATATCATTCAAGGCATTGCGGAGGGACTTTCTTATCTCCGGATTATCCACCGAGACATCAAAGCTAGTAATATTTTATTGGATGACAAGTTTAAGCCCAAAATATCAGAGTTTGGCCTTGCGAGAGCTTTTGCAGAGGACATAACTCATCTTACCACTGGTGTTGCCGGAGCATTGTAAGATCAAAATTTCGTATTCTTTACCGGTGGCGTTGCCGGATGACTGATTTCAGTGTCATGCCAAATGGCAACAGTGGAATTTGGAGATTTTAAGCTCATTCAGTAAGTTTATTGCAGAGGCTACGTGACTCCTGAATATGTGGTGCATGGCCATCTTGCAGAGAAGGCTGATGTCTTCAGCTATGGCGTTCTAGTTTTCGAGATTGTAACAGGACAAAAATGTAGCGGCTCAATTGGTTCACACGGAGGGCAGCTGTAGTTACCAGAGGTATACTACTTTTTTTTTAAAAAAAAAAGTTAACAAAGGTACTACTGTGATGTTATTGATCTCACTCTTGAAATTTCTTGACTTCATTTTCTGGTCTGGGGGTCTGCAAGTTTTTGAAAACACTAGCCTCGTAGGCGCGGCGGCACGCCGCGCCAGCCACCGTACGTACCAAAATAAAAGAGGCGATAATTCGCGAGGAGTTTTTTAAAAAAAATCGGGGGCAAAAACGTATTTTCGAAGAAGGCGGAGGGGTTTTGCGAAAAAAACCGAGGACCTGTACGTAAAAAAACAGGGATCCGCGCGCGATATCCGAAAACGCGGGGGGCCATCCCGCAAAACGGAGGGGCCAAAAAAAATTTTCAGGGACCTAAAAAAATTCCAGGGACCTTTCTGCGAGAAACCAAGGACACAGACGCGATTTCGAGAAAACAGAGAAAACGCCTCCCAGCCGTACCAAAATCCCCGCCATGGCGGCAAGGCATGCAGCAGGGTGACGCTGACCTCACGCAGCAGGAATGCCCCGCTATAATGCTAGTTATGATACCGGTACTCAAATCTAATATTTTGTTAAACATGGATAATTGCCATTGAACGCCCTTCCTTTTTTTATATGGCTATTCAAAGGATTAGGTAAACGATGAAAGCACATCTATTTTGAAAGTTGCTTATTTGACTCGATAATAACATGGTCATAGATGGGCAAAGAAAATTGATATCTACTCAGAATTGTACAACATTGTAGCATAGCACATAGTGTTGCAGACCTTTGACTTGACTTTGTCAAGTTTAACTCAATCACCAAGTTACTATCTTATAATATGTTTAATTTAAATAACTTCTTTCACATTCAAGATGTAGAACCACTACAAAGACAATAGAGTAGAGATGATTGTTGATAGGAGTATCTATCAAGAATGAGGTCATGCATATTGTAGGACCGCAAGTGGTAACAGAGTGGGGGTAAATGGTGCCTCAAAATTTTCCCCAAAGTATTTACCAATTCTTCACTCCAATAGTTACAAAATTAAGAAGATTAAGATGCAAAGCCAACACACAACTTAGCAAAACAAGAGGCCGAAAATCCAAGGAACGAGTAGTAATTTTGGTAGTACTACTACGATGTCTACGGATTACCGCTTACTACAAGAAATCGAGATTGTCATTCTTTGCTACTGATAAAATCGGTCGATTTCAAAAACTAAAATCGATGAATTTTTTATCCGTAAATCCAAATGACATGAAAATTGACACATTCTTTAGGATGTTAGGAATCTATTCCAATTAACGATCGAGATAATTGTTGCCAAAATTCTGACCCATTTCTATTTGAGTGGAGGAAGCACCAAAACCTGGCAAAAGGGGAAAATCTTGATTTGCTCTTGCTCGTGAGTCCTAGATGATCTAGGTAACCTTAGATTGGTTCTCACATGGCATAGTAAACTAAATCACATCATGAATTCAAGCTAAAACCCCACAAGAGCAAAACCCCAAAATCTCTCCTTCTTGAGCTAAAACCGGACAAACACAAGAACTTACAAATACAAGTGCCTAAATGGATGAGATCTGATCTCTAAGACATATGTTCATCACTTACACATCCTTGGCACACAGCAAGATCAAGGAGAGAAGAGGAAAATAAAAAATCAAGCCAAATCAAGATTTCATCACAAGAGCAAAGGAAAGTATTTGGGTAAATTTTAATCTCTATTGATACTTGGAGATGAATATTTACAGCCCCTCCCTAGCCAACACAAAACATAAGGATGACAAAAACCTCATCCACAAGAGCCTCTCACATCTCCCACAAAGTTCTCTCCATGAAGCCTAATTCTTTTCTCAAATGTTCGGACTAAACACTCCCAAAAGCTTAACCTAACCATCTCTCTCTCCTTATATATGGAGTCTCACAAGAGAAACCCTACCCAACACCTCTAGTTGGGTTTCATTTACTTATATGTGCTAACCCGTTAATCCAACACTATATCGGGTTTTACACTTATACATGCACGCTTCTCAAAGCATTTACACCCATTAACCCATTAGTAAATCAAAACTTGATGCATTTTATATTTTCAGCACATACAAGACCTAAACCACTTAGGCCAATGCCGCGGCTCCACACCACCACTTTTTTTATAATGGAAGATTTACCAACATACCCTTCTACTGCTTTCCACGAAGTTTCCTGCTTTCTTTGCTACGAAGTATCGCCCATGCTTCGCTATATTTTATGTGGCCCCAATAACTTGCCGCCAAGTCTCTCAAGGGTCCGAATCCCACCGAACCATCCACGCTTGTAAATGATCCAAGTTACTTGGCGCACCACATGCTTCTCCTTACGCATGACGCCACCCGGTTTCCTTGACTGCTCTGGATCTCAGCTCCTTCCCGAATTTAGTCCCGATCCAACTTGCTGTTGCCCATCGTGTCCACACCAGTAGCTCCCACTCTGGTTCCTCGTCGTCCTGGATTGCAACCACCCTACAAGTCTTGATCATCTTCGACGGCTTCTTGATCGTTTGGTCCTCAACTCCTCCTGAGGTAGTCCCGATCCCTTGACCGCTTTGGACCTAACCTCTTCTAGCTTAGTCTCGGTCCCATCTGCCTCATCATGACGTAGCTTTGGAGTCCTGCAACCAATACAAATAAGAAAATCGTCACGTAGCACCGCACAATACACAAAGTCATCAATTGACATAATTAATCCATACAATGCACCATACAAAATGTATGCAACCAAACAACTTATCCTAAACCTAAGACCAAACATTAAATCTCTGTGCACATAAGCAACGATACCCATGCCGTGCCCGCACTCAATCAACTCAACTCGAACCAACAAGGTCACCAGCAGCACCTCGTCTGGTATGACCGCCAACCAAAGGCCGGTCATATCGCCTAACGCCGGTAGTACCACTAGTACAATGCCGGAAGTACCACCCTAGTACTACGGTAGTACAAAGCCTGGTATGACCGCTTGAGATCACCCCAAAACAAGCTTACTAGAAAAAAGCTACCACCAACTAGAATCTGGTCATACCGCATCCCGATTGACCACTAGTCAAGTCCAGTACTACCGCACCTGGCCGGTCATACCGCGGCTCCTATGCTGGTCCGACCACCACTCCAACATCAGTCTAACCACCACAACAGAAACAACTAAAAAATTTGCAAACTCTCAAAAACCAAACTCAAACTCCACAAACTCTTTGAAACAAAAGTTAGTTACTCATCACAACCATTGGGTGACCTCCACGTGGTCTCACACGTATTCTGCGTGATTGGACTGCTATGCACCCAAGCAAACCCTGGCGACATGCCTACAATGACGAATGTTGTGGAGTTGCTAAGAAGCCACAAGCATGATGTGGATATTGTCTTGAGTGATCCTCCATTTTTGAGTGTTGAGGCCATTGAGGATATCAAAGAAGGCAAAAAGTCACGTTTGCTATTCACACATTCTGCTCCTTCACTATCAGGGTCATCTCGGTCTTACTTAAGCGGGAGATAAGCCCAGTATCTGTTTTTCCTTTAATTCCTAAGACAAATATGTCGACGACTTACAGTTTTGTGTGACGTGAAATTGTTGTGTTAGTGGATAGATTCTTCAAAATGTTTCAATTGCCATACTTGTAAGTAAATACAAACGGGTGCCTATGTTTTCACTAACGATATTTGTAGATATAATGAATGAAGCTAAGAAGTGAGAACCCAATAAATGAATTTAGCAGTCTTCTGTTTTGTGCATCGCGCAAGTGGGGGTACCGTGTCATGAAATAAATCATATCAGCAATGGAATTCAAGATAGGATACCTGATTCAACCTTCAATTTTACTCAATTATTTTTGTTATTTCTTGAAGAGCTTTTTTACGGTACCTTAAAATGAATATAAGCCGTCCAATCTTTGCGATCCAATGGTTTAGATTAGTTATGATTTAGTTATACTACCATCTACACTACTAATAGTATAATCTCCAAGAGGGTAAAATTGTAAACGAAACAAGTGGCATACGATTAATTTTTATGACTTCGTGTGCCCGATCTCACTGGAGATCATGCAGGACCGGCGATGCTCTCGCCGCGGATCACCTACGACTGGGACAGCATCGAATGGTGGGTGTTCACCGATAACCATGGTAGTATGGCTTCCTGGCGACGTCGTAGCTCAGCGCAAAGAGCTCGCTGGACCAGGTCGACCTTGGGTGAGCAAAGCAACAAGTCATATCTAAACTCTTGAGCAACGACAACGGCATGGCAATTCAATCGTGGTACTGTACATACTCGAACACACTATAGTTTGGACGGCTTTGGGAAGATGTCCGGTGTGAACTTCTACGCGGCATTTATGCTCCCCCTTGATCTTCAATTTACCCCTGCAAACACATATACGCTCGATATCATGCTATCATCAGAATCTCTTAAAAAAACTCTGAATTACGAAGAAGTTTGTAGTTCTTGTCATCTCACCGTATAAACACCATCTGAGGGTTTAGTCTGCCGCTAGAGATTGCAAGAAAGTCGTCGTCCGCGAAGGAGAAGGTCGCATCTGGCTTCCCCTCGCACGGCCCTGACCGACAAAACCAAAAGAGAAGAAATCTCTTGAGGACGATGAACCAAGAAACCGAAAGGATTAAGAAGCGAAGGAGACAAATCGACAAGGAAACTAGACCTTTGAAGACGATGCCTTTCTTGAGGTTGCCGACGAAGACCTTCTCATCGAGACCGAGCTTCTGAGAGAATCATAAGGGCAGCACCGCACGCAGTTAATCTCTATGCCAGGGAGATTGCCCACATAGTCTAGGAAAGAAACAAACGGATGCTATTTTTGACGGGATGGATTACCTTGGGGGAGATGTTGAGCTGGTAGAAGAAGCCAATCTTCTCGGCGATCTCCTTGCCGGCGTCGGTGGCGAGGTGAAGGCGCATCTGCTCCAGGAGCTTGCCCTACTTGAAAAACAAAATTCTATAATTCCTTTACAAATCAACAGTTAGATTTTATTTCTACTACCAGTATAATGTACCATAAAAATCCCTTCTTAGAAGGAGAATAAAATATTCAATTCATAGTAAATTCAATACAGACTATCCTGTGTTGTACCCAAATCTGTTCTGACCCTGTAAAATTTTTATATAAAAAATTGATTTTTTTTTCTCTGGTTGCATTTTGTTAAGAGCATGGTTCACACTGGAAGATAAATAAACAGAAAAAATTAAATAGATAATCATTAAATGGGGTATTTGATGTTGATCACCTGAACATGTCATCGTAGGCTAAAGTGAGTAAAGCTGAACATCTTACAATAGTTATTCAGACCAAAAGGGCCTTCCTGAAGTTTCCAGATCAGAGCAAGGTATTTGCAATGACCATTTTAGTAGTTGGTTATACTTATCAAATGATTTGGTCACGGTGAAGAACATTGACATTTTGATTGAAATGGAGGAATCTGTTTTGATGAATGCAGATTTGTAATTACGTAGTGTTGTTATGGAGATTCTAAAATGTTCATTCTATTGTATAGATACTAAAAAACTGAACATCACGCATAACAAAGATCATATTATAGAAAAGAAAAAGTTTACTATATTGTCGATTGGAAGCAGCTACATCAACAGTGTTCCTTGTTCTATATTACTATTAGGATCATCTGGTCAAGGAAGATGCCGTGTTGAAGTCAAAGTGATTTCAGCTATGGATTTATCTAAGTGATCTCAACCATATTAGATAATACTACTCTACTAGATAGGCGAAATAGCATCTATGCATTCGAGGCAAATAATTATGCCCACAAACAAACTGATTAGTAAGTACTAAGACTAGTTCTCTCCTTTATTGGGAAGAATCCAACAAACTACTCAACAGCTTAGAATTTCTCTTGGTTTGTTTGATAAGCATGATGGACAGGCTATCTTCCGCTCAGTAAGCTGTCACTATCACTAAAATATCTATGAAATGTCCTTATCAATGCTACTTCTTTTTTCAAATGTGATGATGACTTGGAGAACTATGTATTTGTCAAAATGGATAAATGATTCCACACATAGTTAATTGATGTTCAAAGCATCCATTTGGACTGTGCATAATTAGAATGAGCTGTGATGTCATGGTTCAATTGGTCGACAGTTCTTGCCTAATAAAAGTAGGGTTTCCCTGCCAATTGTTATTCCAAATACTAGTGTCTGCAATATTGAAAATGCTACTGCAGCTCTTCATATGGATACATGGACATTGGACAGCATGGCAGAGTCAACCGCAAAATTTCCTTCCTCTCTCTGTCAATATTACCTCACAAAAGTTTACAAGAAGTTAGGGACTCAATGGAGGACCAGCAGCTGGAGGTATCTTTTCTTATGGCCTTTAGTTTTCCTCCTTATTCTCGCGATTCATCTAAGCACATCGATAGCTCATATTTCTTCGCTTTACAGGTTTAATTTTTTTTCAGCCATGAGCTCTCAAGTTTAAGTTCTTACTCTTATGCATGATGAGTTATGTTTGTTTAGTGCAAACTGGTTCTTACTGAAGTAGTCTTGTTACCTTAATTTCCTCTCACTCTTTGCCTTGCTTGCCTTTATTTTGCTTGTTCCATAGTTGTGCCATGAAGTTTACTTGTGCCATGAAGTTCTGAGAAGAACCAGAAAATAGGGTGTGGTTGCAGAATGAAAGACTTTTGTTCGTTTGTTGTTGCTCTTGTCATCACTGCTTATTTGTCCTTCTTGACAACCACCACTACCTTGGCTGACCCTCGGGCATCGGTGGTTCGTGAATTCTGCAACAACACCCGAGCTGCCGGTTCTGCAGCGGTTTGGGCCAACAACTTCGTCGTCGCCTTTGACAACGTAAACTCAGATCTTGTGCAGAAGGGGTATGGGATGACTTCTGTTGGGAAAGATCCCATTACCTACTACGGGCTGGTGCAATGCCTGGAAGATCTCAGCAAAGTCGACTGTACGCTGTGCTATTCAGAAATAAGGTCTCTTCTTCCCAAATGCTATCCTTTCATTGGGGGCCGGATATATCTCGATGGATGCTTTATGAGGTATGCAAATTACTCTTTCTTTGACGAGGTCATGGACTCACTGGATACAAGAGTGTGCTCCTCCAGTGACCACAGCTCAGACCGGCAGGGCTTTAGTTCAGTTGTGAATGCTGTTCTGAGTAACGTGACTTCCTTGGCTGTCAAGAGCAACAAAGGGTTTGCTGTTAGTTCAGCCATTAAATCATCGAAAGTAGCGGCTTATGCGCTTGCCCAGTGCTGGCAGAACTTGAACGCATCAAGCTGCGAAAGGTGCCTCAGCGCAGCGGCTGCATCCGTGGAGAAATGTGCACCATCAGAAGAAGGCCGTGCGCTCTTTGCTGGCTGCTACATCAGATACTCACCAGCACCTTTCTGGAACTCGATGGATTCTGCGTCAAGCTCCAGCACAAGGAAACGAATTATTCTTTGGACGGTCGTGGGTTCCTGTGTTGGTGTTGTTCTTTTATTTGTCGCTGCAGTATTGGCATGGAAGAACAAGGCTCGTTTTGCCAGAGATAGATCATTGAGAGGTTAGTACTGAATTTGCTGAACTCATCCTTTATGCTTGTTTGTAACCTACTTGAGTAACTGCAGATTTGTATGGATCAACACTTCCTGCAAGGATTTCTCAGTCAAGCCTGAATTTTAGTTATAAGGACTTACAGAAAGCAACTGGTGGGTTCAGTTTGTCAAACAAACTTGGCCAAGGGAGCAACGGAACTGTGTACAAGGTACATAAAAGGGGGTAAAATTCTGCAATTTAGTACTATGTTGTTGTGATAAGAAAGTCATATTATTCAAGTAGGTATTAAGGGGCTGTCACTCGTAAGTCATAATCGTTTATTTCACAGGCCGTTCTTCCTGGTGGGAATGAAGTTGCTGCAAAGAGATTATTTCTGAACACAAAGCAATGCATCGATCGGTTCTTCAGTGAGGTTCATGTGCTAAGCCAAGTGCGTCACAAGAACTTGGTGAAGCTGCTTGGGTGCAGTGTGGATGGCGCTGAGAGCTTCCTGATATATGAATACCATTTCAATAGGAGCTTAGATCTGTTCATATTCGGTAATGCTAGGCTCACCTCATTTCTTAGTCCATACTCTCCATAGCATAAGTTAAAACAGATACTGCATGAATTTCAATTTCTTCAATTAAAACTTGAGTGCAGCCTAATTTAAACGTGATGTGATGAAACAGTTTGTAGTTCTCACCAACTGACTGAAACAATCTATTTAAACATTTATGAAAACAATATTAGTGGCCCATATCAGCACAATGTTTCCTTTTTCTAGTTTCAGAAAAAAAAAGAGCACAATAGTTTCCTTTTGCGATGCAATTGCATGGACAGGATTTTGATGAGGAGCATTGTTTTTGGTGATGACGAGCTGCAACCCTATTCAGTTTTTGGCTAATTTTCTCCAAAACAGTGTGTAGCAGCATCTAATATATACTAAAAGTCGGCGACATGTCCTTTACAGTTGCTGAGAAAAAAGAGTAATATGCGATAAATTGTCAGAAAAAAAAACAAAACATCTAGGCTTTAATTTGGTGGACCCAAATTATGTTCATATTAAAAGAAAGAGTCGTTGTCAAGTACAATCCAAATTAAGAGATATTCAGAATTAAAATAAAAAATAGCAATTTGATTTGCATACGACTTCCAAAGTACTATCCATAAATAACTAAAATTCGCAATAATAACTAAACAAAAACTAGCAAATTAAAAGAAAGAGTTCAAGTACAATCCAAATTAATTAAAATTCAAAATATAAGTAAAATAAAACTTGCAATTTGATTTTCATATGAATTTCAAAGTAAACCCCTAAAAAGTAAATTCAGAATAATAATTAAAATAAAATAGAAATTTGTTTTTTATACGAATTCCAGCCTAAAACTAAAAAAAAATCTATAGCAAGTACAATCCAAAAACATGCAAATTCGGAATAAAAAAATAAAGGACGATTAGATATTTGATTTGTAAATGAATTCAACAACTAAATTCTAAAAATATTAAAATTTATAAACCTATACTAATTAGACATTCGAGGAAGCTTCCGTATTAACTAGAGAAATCTAGTCATCTATCTCACAGACCTATGTTAGAATAGCTTAGATTAAAAGAAAGAATCACATGTCAAGTATAATTCAGGTTAACTGAAATTTGGAATAAAAAATAAAGAAAATTAGAAATTGTATTTACACATGACATCTAAAGTAACATCCATAAATAACTAAAATTTAGAATAATAATTAAATGAAAATTAGCAAATTAAAAAAAGAGTCCATGTCAAGTACAATCCAAAATAAGTAAAATTCAGGGAAAAATTATCAATTTGATTTCTATAGGAATTTCAAAGTAAATCCCCCTAAAAAACAAAATCTATGTATTATATACTAAAAGTCAATCACATGAGTTTTACAGTTGCTAAAAAAAGATAAACGAGCTAGAAATTCTCAGAAAAAGAAAAAATATCCATCCCTTGATTTAGACCCTTATTATGGTCAGTAAATGATCACCAGTGTATATCTTAGATAAAACACGAAATCTTATAAGACAAGTTTACCCATTGTAGCTTATAGATGAACCGAATAAATGAAAAGAATCCTAGATAGCCCACCCTAAAATCCATGTACGAGAGAAAAAAAGGATATGGATGTGCAAAATAAACGAGTAAAAGCCAAACACAAGGAAAAAAAAGAAAAGAAAAAGAGGCACTCGGCAAGAAAAAAGAGAAGAAACTAAAAAAGACAAGATTTATTCTAACTGCATGCTTCCCAACAATGTGTGTTTTACAACTTTAAACTTTTTTCTAGAATTGTCATCGATATGGTGGATTCTAATTAAAGTTGAACTATATCAACCGTTAGGTGTTATCTATTATACAATAAAAAAACTTAGGAGAATTGATTACATCAGCTGAGAGAAAAGAGAAAAATTGTTGAAACTCTCCCAAAATAAAAAACCCGACCCTTAATTTGGTGGATCCTAATTATGTTTAGTAATCCATAATTGATTGATGTTACCTGATAAATGAGAATAATTGCTAGAAATTCTTAAAAAAGAAAATCATATTAGATGGACCCTTTTTATGATTAATAAATCATAACCAACTGTTTTTCTTTATCTATGACAGTGCGCATAAAGTTAATTTGTACCACGATATGCATGCACATTAGTTGAGGAACTCTTGTATGAAATTAAGATGTGAGATGCTTAAGATAGAATTGAACTCAAGCGATCCACGCACAGACACAAACTTGCCTACAATACCATTATAATTTGCATTCTTTTAATTATATTATTATAAATACAACTGTTATCTCTATTATTGGAGATCTCTGTTGGTTATTATAAAGAACAAGTATTTCCTCCCAAAGATGTAATCTATATTATTTGTTTTAACATATACTACTATACATTCATATCACAAATGAATCAATTCTACAAACATGGAAACCAAAACGATTTGACAACATTCTAACATTTTAATATTTAAATTCTTTCATGTGATTTGCAACCCTTTACTTTCTGCATGTAATTCCTTTATTATGTCAGGGAAGTAACAACAGTGCCTTGGTTCTTTTACTCGTGCAGCTGATGACCAGAATATGCATTTGGATTGGCAGCAGAGGTTCGATATCATTCAAGGCATAGCAGAGGGTCTATGCTACCTCCACGAGGAATCAGAAACTCGGATTATTCACCGGGACATCAAAGCCAGCAACGTTTTGTTGGATCAGAAGCTAAAGCCGAAAATAACCGACTTTGGCCTTGCGCGGGTCCTCTGCGCTGACAGAACTCATATTACGACAGGAATTGCCGGGACAGTGTAAGCAAGAACAATATTATCTTCCGTACATGATGTTCTCTTTGTCAGTAAGAACAATATTATCTTCCGTACATGATGTTCTCTTTAGTTAGTAAGAACAATATTGGGTCTGTTTGGCAACGGCTGCGGCTTATGGCTTTTGACTGAAATTTTTGAATTTTAGCTATTTACGGTACAGATTACGGAGAGAGATACTCACTTACGATTTTGGATGATACAGATGTTAGGCTTTTAACGTGTACATCGTTTAACTTGTAGACCCCGTCTTAAGAAAATACTCCGTTTGAAAGTTAGGTACTGTGACAAAAGCCAAAAGCCGCCAGCTTCGGAGGAAAAGAATAGGCCCATTAATATCTTCCATACATGATGTTCTCTTTAGTTAGTACTACCTTTTTTTCTCAAAAAAAAGAAGAAGTTAGTTCTACCTTTCTGAAAGGGTCTTGCTCAAAATCTCACCAAGATGGCTGAACTGTAGGGGCTACATGGCTCCGGAATATGTTGTGCATGGACACCTTACGGAGAAGGCGGATGTCTACAGCTTCGGCGTGCTGGTTGTCGAGATCGTCACTGGGAAACGGTGTGGCGGGTCCACCGGATCTCATTCTGGCCACTCCCTGTTAACAGAGGTTTCGCGCACGCTACGATTTTCTCGAGTTTCTGGGAACATAGTAAAGTAGTTTTTTTTTATTCTAATTTACATGGAGATTTGGCTGTTTGTGTCTTAGGCCGCTAAAATTTCGAACTATTGATATATTTTGGCGAAATTGTAGATTTCTTTAGTATCTGTGCAAATTGTAGTCGGTTAGCCATTTGGTAGTACTGTAGTATGCCTCTTCTCCCTAACTTTTGATGGTACGAAGCCATTCAGTTAATTCAACAAACCTAATGTTCATTTATGTCCTTGTGAAATTTAATTAGCAGGGTAGCCCACGTATTTGCGTGGCTAGATTTGTTTCAAAGTTTGTAGTATCAAGTGATATAACTTAGATGCTTCATAATATATTTACGTATATTGTAGGCTATTTAGATTTGAAGACATCATAAACATTGGAAATGACAATAGAAGCTGGTAGAAATACAATTTGAGTAACATAATTGAAGTATGAGTTTTGGCGAAAGAAAATCATTAAGCATAATAAGTTGTTGAGGTACTTAGAAATGTAACCACTCTCCATTATGCATAGATCATGTAGTTTTGTTTCTATTCTTCTTCTATTAATCACTCTTTTCTAAAATGTATACATGCATATATACCTCTATTTAATCTCAAGTAATGTGTTGATCATGTGTGCAGCAAATTATATTGTTAATTTATATAGTATTAGAGTACCTTGCTCATGCATACACTGATACATCATGTGCGATCTATCATGAACTTATCTTTCCTCACACATCGGCTGCTCTATCGAACCATGTATCTTTTATCTCTTCTTTTCGCCATAGCTTTTCTACTTCAACCTCCAACAGTAAGTCTACTTCTTGATCGATCTCTCTTTGCTACTACCTTTTCTAATACAATACTCTATCATATAATTATCTTCTACTTCTCTCTAATTATTACTTAATGTTGACTGTTGCGACATCAACCATGCATACACATACAACCATTGTTAATCCCTGCTAGGGACACCTGTCATGCTCTCTCTGGTGGCCACGAGTCTATTCGTATGGATGCATGCATGTATAAACACATGCATGATGTGATACGTGCTTGATGTTCTCTTCTGTCGTATCGGTCGGCCTTCTTCTTCGACGTTGTCCAATTCAATGATGTGGCTTTCTCACTAATAGTGGCAACCTCCCATCTTCACTGATGCTGGCATGTATGCTTTAGTCGCTATCTAACGATATGGAGAATCTTCTTGCTATTGTCGGTGATGTCATGCTCCTCAATAATGATGGCACACTCTAGCTACCTGATGGCCCCATATCATCTATAGCTCATCTTCAATGCAAAGTTGTATCTCCTCTCAGTCAGGGTTTCCCATCGTCAAGCTTCTTTTGCCACTAACTTCTTCAACAACACTGACGCTCACCACTCGTCGTCGCGGCCCCTCGCTCCTTCTACGCATGATATTGTCCTCGTCGAATGGCTCTAATTATTGCTTAAGGTGAAAAACACAACATTGTTCACACTCTGTTACCGCCGCCTTGGTTCTTCGCTTTCCTGTGGGTCAATGTCTTCTTGCAGAATAGATCGACGCCAATGGACTCTTTTGTAGTCTACTAAAACACCATTCATGCTTTCCTCAACATAACTTTTATTTTTATTCAAAATTTCAGTTATTCTTTATTAGAGTTTGTATACAAATTAAATTACTAATTTTATTTAATTTATTCTAAATTTTAGTTATTGGAACTTTATTTTAGAATCCGTATGAAAATCAAATTGCAATTTTTCTTTTATTGATTATACCGAATTTGAATTATTTTTTATTAGAATTCACACACAACACAAAGCTAATTTTATTATATTTATTCTAAATTTAACCTATTTAGATACTTTACTTTGGAAATTGTGTGGAAATCAAATAGCAAATTTCCTTTCATTTTTTACTCTGAATTCAATTATTTTTCGTTGGAATTAGTATAAAATCTAATTGCTAATTTGTATTTATTTTTTCTTCCAAATTATAGTTATTTGTGTATTTTTTTACTTTAGAATTCGTATCAAAATCAAACTTCTAATATTGTTTTACATTTTATTCAGAATTTTAATTATTTTTGTTAGCATTCATATACAAATCCAATTGCTAATTTATCTTTAATTTTTATTCTGAATTACAGTCATTTTGGGATTTTACATCAGAATCCTTATCGAAATCAAATGGCTAATTTTAATTTTTATTCCAAATTTAAGTTTTGTGTTATAATTTGTATATGAATCTAATTAGTAATTTGTGTTTAATTTTATCGTAAATTATAATATTTTAAGGATTTTACTTTGGAAAGTGTATGGAAATCAAATTACAATTTTTCTTTTATTTTTTATTCTGAATTTCAATTATTTTTTTGAATTAGTATAAAATATAATTTCTAATTTTTATTTAATTTGAATTATTTAATTTTTTGAATTCATATGCAAATCCAATTACTAATTTTTGTTTAATTCTATTCTGAATTGTATGAAAATCAAATTACTAATTTTATTGCATTTCTATGCTAAAGTTTAGTTATTTTGTAGATTGTACTTGACATGGACTCTTTTTTTATATAGACTGTTATATTCTAGATCTATCACAATCCATGGTGTAGATCTTTATCTTTTTCACCGATTAATGTAGAAATTTTAGCCCTTAAGACCAAACGTGGTGGCTTCATTTTCTATTGCTTTAATAATGTAAGAGATAATTGTTGACAGCAAATTTAAAATTTGTTCCTAACTAGTGAAAATCCTATGCAATTATGCGACTAGATATTGCAATATGTTGTTTTTATTATGGAACTCTAATGCCTTTGAAAAATATAGTTGTATTTGTTATACAACTGTAATAGTTGTAATATCTATACATGATTAATCAGTATTTTTCTAATCTTATCCCACCGAAATAAGTGGTGTACACTTTATCTTTTTTCTCCCATTAATAAGAGAGTTTTTGGGAATTTTGTTTTTTTCTTATTTAAGGATTATTGTGGACTTTTCTAGATGTCTAGAGCGACTAAGGTACCTTGAGTTCTGATAATCCTATTTCCTTGTGTATATTATTGTTTGATCCTATTCAGTTCATTCTTTTCCTTTTGGAGGGCAAATCCTACTTCATTTTTACCTTGTTTTAGCACGAGCTGGTACTATTTCTGCATCTCCCATGTTGCATGCTAACGCTACATATTTACACACCCAACATATCTCCATTTCACTCTGAGATAGTATTTACTAAAATATGGTCATTGGACCATTATGATCACAACTACCAAAAGAAAGAACACATTTGTGATCATGTGCCTCCAGTCTCCACACATCTGACACCTATGCAGAATTGTATGTAAATCGCAGATAGCAAAATGCAGGTATGTATTACCGATTTGCACAATATATATTGCATAATACTCTTGTGGATTGTTGCAGGTTTGGCATAATTACAAGGCCAATTCGTTGCTGAAGGTCATCGACGAGAGAGTGTATGATCAGGCCGCCGGGGAGGAGATCATTTGCGTCATGCAGGTCGGGCTGCTGTGCACGCAAGCAAATCCCGGCGAGAGGCCGGCCATGTCGAAGGTGGTGGAGCTCCTAAGGAATCGAGGGCGAACGCTCCACAGCTACGCAGGGCTTGTCCTAAGCGCCCCGCCGTACTTCGAGGTGGACCTTATCGTCGACGTCGGAGGAGGAGGAGGAGAGGCGTCGAAGCTTCTGTCCTGCGACCCTTCCCGTGAGGTCTCCGGATCGTACTCACAGTTCAGCGGTGACTAGAGAGGCGGCCATGCACACAGCTTGTTCGTGATGTTTTGATAAATCCAAACAGGGCTGACCACGGAACAGTGGGTGTGATTGATCTCAATTTACTAAAACTTGGCAGGGACTCCTTCCAATGTAATTTTCCTATGAACATAATGTGAGCGAACTGATTGGTAATCACCTTCTCACCCAATTTGAATGGTGGGAGGCCTCCGTACATATGGGCACTGAAACAAACCGAAAACTTGAAAACGATCTTGATTTTCATTGAGAGTTGATTTCATTCGATTCTTAGCCAAATCCCGCACTCAATCACTCCAACTCTGCCCTGGACTCCCCACAGCATTGCCCCTGCGGCTGAATTTCACGCAATCACTGTTCATTACTAGAAAATATCCTGCCGCAGCCTGTTTTGCCGCCGCCTGATTTCTTTCGCTCGCTCTCGCGCCTTCCCGCACCTTCTCGCCACTACCACCCTCTGCAACTTGTCTTACAGCATCTCTTGAAGAACCTTGGCCGGCGCCGGACAAAGCCAAATTTGATTTCATCGCCGCCTCGGATATTTTCGCCACAGCCTCTCCCTACCGCCTTAAGCCCGCTATATAAGGCTACAAGCCCCTCCTGTGAATTCCTTTGGTGACCAATAGCCCCTAGCACACCCCCAATTGCTCCGATGACCACCGCATCGCTGTCAATCGCCGGAGATCCGCAAGTAAGCCCAAATCTCGGTTCTTGTTTTGTCACCAAATTCAATTCAATTCCTTTGGTCAGTAGCATCCTCACACTCCCAGAAGCACCACTGAAGCCTTGCCGAAGCTCCCCTAAGCCCCTACTACCTTGGCGACTAGCATCGTGGCTTAGTCGTAGAGCCTCATCGTGGACAGCTCACCAGAGACCATCACAACTCGAGCCGACCAAGCCATCGACATCCCCTCGCCCCAAGGATGATCTAGCACGCATGCTCCCATTGGTTAGTGTCTCGGAGAGCCACTGAGCCATGGAAAACCGCCGCGGAGCTCCCTCGCCGTCGGCAAATCTCCGGCCAACCCCGACCCTGCCCAAGGCCAAAAATGGGTTCTCCTCAATCCCCTGAGTCCATCCATGCCCTCTGTTTTCGCCGGAGTTAATCGTAGCATCAGAATTTGCCGTCGCCAAAAATCCCATGTTTTCGGCACTATAGCGCACACGGGAGGAAAATAATGAACAGTACTGTAGCGTCGACCCGTTAGTGAACAGTGTTCGGCCTGGTACTGTAGTAGACCGACCCCGTTAGAAAATAGTAACCAGACCCAGAATGTATAGTACAAACCCGACACTGTAGCAACCAACCCAATATGAGCAATAACCGACCCGTTAGTAAATAGTATCAGACTCACGGTGAACAGTGCATACCTGTTATTGTTCATCCATACATCAATTTTGATTATTTTAAACCCATCTACCCATTTCTCAGCTCCATTTTCCCATACTGAACATCGATAATACTCAAAACCACTAAAACACATTTCCAAACCCTAAACCCTAGTACAGTCCAAACTCTTATCATTCACCGGAATCCTAAAAGCACATATGCCCTTTTTATCTTCTTGAGCCCATCTACACCTTTCCAACTTTGCTCTGCCACCTTAGACTCTGGTAAAGCTCTAAACAACCTAGATAAATATTCCGACTCTAAAATCTAATACTATCCATACCTTCAGCCATTCACCGAAAATCCATACAACGCCTATATACATCGTCGATCATCTCAAACCCATCTAACCTAATTCCAATCCCGTTGAGCCGAACCACCCACCGCCTAAACTCTGACCACACCACCTACCTTCTTTATATCTTTTTGGTTATTTAATTGTATTTTGTTCCCGGCTTGCGTTCTGCAAAGCAGGAACTCATTTGTATTCGTCTTCCACATTAGTACTCGGACCACACGAGTTGGACAACAGAAGGATTACAAGAGCAATTAAAGAAATCAGTATCCAATCCGAAGACTATAGTAAAGATAACCAGAAGCTATGGATAAAGGGGCAAGTCACATGTCTTTGATCATATTGAACCTACATTCCTTTAATTATTTATTTACTAGTATTTTTATTATGTTATTTACACACTGTTATTTCTTGTACAATAAATATTTAGAATGACATGATATTAGCTAATGTCCTACTACCTGAAAAAGCCCTGTTCGATTTGATGGCCATATTCACCTTGACAAGACCTAGTAATAATTAAAGGTATTAATATTGTAATCATGGTAGTTTAGAAACTCAACAAATTTTCCACTACTAAGAGATTTGGCTTTTTGTCAATAGAATTTTTAAAGTGGTTCTAAGATAAGGAGGTATCACCGGAAGCCAAGAGTTGGCTAGGGCCCATGACCTTATCCTAGGATGGAGGCTTGGACTAAAAAGGTGGCAGTGCTGTGGGCACTGAAATATGAGTGTGTGGATGGAAATTACCTCAGTGAAAATATAAGGACTAGACCCTTATACCAAGTAAAGAACATAGTAACCGCACAACAACAAGCGTTGACTTGTCAAACCTGGTTTAGTAGCTGCTCAAATCGATTGAATATCTACATAAAGGCATGATATACTATTCCAAAAGAGGGAACAACCGGCGTAGGGATGTGGTATGAAAACGGTAAAACCATACTTTCACAATGGTAAGCTCCGCCCTGTCAGGCCGCCGTATTCCGTGATAGGGGTCCATAGTCTATCGGGTAGAGGCTACATAAAGAGATGAGCGGTGAAACAACCTTGTTTTCTCAACTCAGTCATGAGGGTTGAGGAATCTTGTGGGTAAAGTTATGCAACTCTGCATAGTCATTTATTAATATTATTCGAATACGTCGTTCTTCCGGTAAATGAAGCTGTGTTTAATGGGTGATTCCAATAGCGAAGCATAAGTAGATTTAGAAATATTTTGGAATGTTGAAGTCAGGTAATCAAGTTTTGAAAACCCCAAATTCCTTAAGAAGTTTATGATTTATTATCTTGTGTTTAAAAACAAAATGTTTACAAATAAAATTGCATCCACGACTACTTAATCAAACACATATATTCATATCCGTTGGAAACCCTAGTAAGTAACTATATAGCATTTCCCCATGTGACTTGTTGAGTACGGTTGATTGTACTCAGTTTTGCTTTATGTTTCCCCAACACAGAGATCAGAAGAGGACAGGATGTCACAAATTTTCGTGCTAGGGTTACAATCGCACTCAAGCGTTCCTGTGGAGTTTTCTTTGGTCTTTCTGATTGTAAGTTATGTTTTGGGCTTGAACGCCCTTAAAATTATTAAAATTGACTGTTAAATCTTATTTTATCAAATTAATTCATTTTAAATGTTCGCGAGCAGGCATGATACTTCTTCTGTCCGTAACTGAACTCCTGGGCTGTTACGGAAGGTAATGACGTTGCTGTTCCCAAAAACGGGGGCGTTATAGGCAAGTACCACATCGAAACACATCGCCGAATCTGTGCTGCAATTTTCATTTAACAAATAATTAATACAAGATCAAGGCACTTCGCAAGAACAGAAGAAAAGAAAAGACATAGGTAATAACTTGAGTGCAGGGAAGGGATGCAAAATTGATGAATTTTCACAAGAATGCACAAATGGAACTATAAGCCTACAACTAATAATTGTGTTACCATAGGCTAAATAAGGGTTACCAGTCTATTATATAGTGAGCTCTAATTTCTGTACCTTCTTGCTAGATGTAACGGCCCAAATTTGCAAATTTTTTAAACCAAATATAAAAAAACCACTCCATATAATTTTCCTTAATTTTTTGGTATTTATCCTGAATTTTTCTATTTTTCTGCTATTTACTTGGCTTCTACTGATTTAATTCTCTACTGAAAAATTCTTTACTTTTCCCAAAAATTAAAATCCTAAAACCCTAGTTTTTCCCCAACACTGTACAACTTCCTTTTCTTTTAAATATTCTACTGAATTTATTTTTAGATTGTTGTCAATTTGCATTTCTATTGGATTTTTATTGCTTTTATTTGTTTCCCTTTAGAATACGATGTGGTCAATCATGGAATAGGAGGAGACATCCATAACTAGATTTTTAAGATGAACAGCTCGTAGATTGGTATGGTGACTCTGAACAAGAAGGCAAATCACATACTTGATCATGTTGATCCTATTTTCATAGTTAATATATTGCATAATTAATTTGGTAAAATTATTTTTATAATAAATTAGATGATAGTTATAATCCTATAATTGGTAAAACTTTCTTTGAGTGCCATACCATATCCACCACAACAAAATTATACCTTAGGTTAGATGATAGGGTATTACTATATTATTCACACCATAGCAGTAGGTGACATATTATTTATACTATTGGTAAAACCAAGCGATTATCGTTGTACAGCGTAGTGCTGGTATATTTTTGGTACAATGGAGCCTAGAGGGATGGTGTTGATCCTCGCTCGAAGCATATAAGAACTAGAATCTTGTGTTGTGAGGAGAACATAGTTATCACCCATCCACGGGATCGAGATATCGGACTTGGCATGTATAATGCTCTTGTTGAGCGAATGTCTGCATAGGACTCACCAAGCACGTTTTCAACCCCTGTGTGAATCCATATTCTAAAATTGTGCGATGGATGTGGACTTGAGAGTCACTTGTCGGGCGCCACAAACAATAGGACCCATGTAACATCGAAAGTGTATAGTTGTTGGCTACCTAATGGTTACAATGGATGCTTACCCTATTTGGATGAACATTTGCAAGGCATAGCAAAAATACTACCTCGTTATCCCAACTCCGATCAAGTTTCATATATCTTATGGGTAAAGCTGAGCAACCTCTGCAGTGTTATTAAAGTGTCGATACATTGTGCTTCTAGTATATGGAGCTATGTTTCTGGGTGATTGCAACTTTGAAGCATAAGTAGTTGTTTTGAATTGATGAATTGGTAATAGTGGAGGTTATTGATCTTCAATGACAACACTATGTTAATTACAACCATTTTGAAAAGCCATTTTCTTCAAAATAAAAAACTTACTTTTTGTCCAATAAAATAATTGTATACTAAGTGTCAACCTAGAGCCCAATTCCTTTGAAATCCCTGCATTTGATATATATTCATTTCTTACATGGCTTGCTAAGTACCAAAAGTACTCATTCTTGCTCAAATCTTTAGTAGGTGGATTGGAAGAAGATGAACTCCTCGACTGAGAGAAGTACGAGGCGTCTACGCTCAAACAATGTATGTGGAGTTTTGCTAGATCTTTTGTAATGTATAAATTCGGCCAAAGGCCTACCCCTATGTACAACTCGGTAGCTAGATCATGTTTTCGTAATAAAATATAAACCTATATCATGTTTATCGAAACTTGTGCAATGTACTACTATTTGCACAACTGAAATCTTGGATATCATCATCAAGTTGGAGTTTTGGAAATGTCCTCATAGCTTTCTTTTTTTAGAAAAAAACCTCTTATTTATATTAATAATTGAATGAGTAAAGTACATAATACCTAACTTTTACATTGTGTAGTATCGTATGGCGCAATCAAAGGGGGTGAATGATTGCCTCCTTCTTAAAATCTCTACGTAGTCGAAGACGAATTCGACCGCTTGAAAGAACACTTGATCCTCAGCTCTACTCGTAGTCGTACGCTTCACCCAAAAATCATTCACCAGGAATCACAAACAAAATTGACTCTAGATGTTCTTTATTACTGGATTTTCGTGGATTTAGAAAATGCCCTCACAAACACCCCTAAAAACCCTAGCACAAAAACTTCCTCAAAGCCATGGCCAAAACACTTGGCCTCTCCCTACTTTTATATGCTAGAGCATTAAACCATAATCACCTCAAACACGAACATCTCAAACTGTGTCCTTATCCCCTGGATATGCAATCATATCTCTTCCTCAAATCAAGGGACTTGAAACCTTTCCAAACATGAGTTTTACCATATCTCTAAACCTTCCCGTTATGGACTCCTTCCATAACGTTTCCAATCTCACCACGTGATGAAGCCTCCAGGAATGCACCTCTTGTAGCTCCATCCCGCATCATCAACCTCCGTGTAGAAACCTCCAGGATCGACCGCCCGTAGCTTCTCCACGCATCACCACCTTTGATCTCCATATACTCCAATGTTTGCTCGACCATCTTGCGTGACATCCTCAACTGTCTGCACCTCAGATCTCCCCATCCTAATTCCAGTCCTCCTTGTTAATGATCATGATCATCTCCACGTCATCCTACACATGCAAAGACAAAAAAGTTTCCCGACACAAGTTCTCCACAATTTGGCCGTCATCAGCACACACACTCGCACCACCGTTGTCCATCCATAAACAAGAACCAAACCAACCATGAACATCAACCAAGTCATCTACGGCCACCGATTCCATCGCTTTCTGCAAATCAGCCTTAGATCACTTAATACGACCGCTATCTCAATGAGTACTCAAAAACCACAAGTATTCGAGAATTACCATCGCTCCGCTCAAAATACTTAGGAATACCATGCATCGTTACCGACCAAAACCATCGAGTACCAACTACCGAGTACCGAGCGTTATTAATATGACTACCAACCAATCACTACAACATCGATCACCAAATTTCGAATATCACCGACAACCGCTACCGAGTACCGAGTCCTTCCGACTACGAGTACCGTTCCTCCAAACACTGCTCACCGATCACCGCCAGCCAGTCCTACCACTGGCCTAACACGAGTACTCAAAGTACTCGAAGATAGGAAGAGTTAAAGCACTCGTACCAACCATGAAGTTTACGAGTACAGACCGTGAAACCTACGACAACCAATCATAAAGTCTTCACCTTTTGACTGCAAAGTCTACGACTAACGATCACAAAGTCTACGACCACCGACCAGTAAAGTCTATGACTACCGACCAGAAAAATCTACGCTATCGAGTATGACTAGTAAAATTTATGACTATCGAGTATCGACCAGTGAAGTCTACCACTATCGATCAATTACTAGCTACGACCATAGACAAGGTACTATAGCCACTCAACCAATCTGAGATCACTCGAACAACCAAAACCATTCAGAGCCAATTAAAACCACTCGGAGTCGAGCAAAACCACTTGGAGTAGACCAAAACCACTCGAAACAACCAAAACCACTCGGAGAAGACAAAAACCACTCGAAATAACCAAAACCACTCGGAGAAGACTGAAACTACTCGAACTCGAAACATGTGACCACGATCGACCAAAACATTAACAAACACAAAATCCAAAGTAATCCAAATGTCAATTATTCATGATCACTTTATTCACACGACCATCTACATGGTCCAACAATCTCCCTCTTGATGAATACATTGACAACACGAAACAAAATTTGCGAAAAGAAAGTTTCGCAGCTGTAGTGAACAAACTTGAAAGCCTAGACAAATCTCGAAGGCACTCAAAATCTCAGACAAACTCCCCCTCAACACAAGAGAAACACATTTCTCAGAAAACTCCCATTTTTCTCCAATTCTTCCAGTTTCCTTCCCCCTTTTCCATTTTTCTCCCTTTTTTTGTAATTTCTCCCCTTTGGTAATGAAATCATCAAGGGTTCCAAAGAGAGGATAAGTCTAAAAAGGAGCAAAGAGAGTAAACATTCAGAAGCTTTGAGGATTATCCATGTCATTTTGCATTGATTTAATAATTTAAGCAAGTCCTCTTTTTTGTGTAGAGCTCCCTAGATCATATAAACTCATATATCATATAGCACTATCAAAACTAGCCTTTAACATGATTAAGCAAATTAATATACATGGCAGACCCTCATAAAAATGACTAGTTAAGCTAAAGATCTTACTCAAGATGATAGCCATCGAAAAATACATATTTAAATATAGATGCTAGGATCACGCGCTAAGTGAGCCACAAGTGCCAAACTGAAGCACAAATCTGAACATAGATTTACATAACTCAACAGATAGCATTGACACTTGATTATGGCTTATCTCAGTAAAGCATGTCCTAGACTGGGAGCCATCTACAACCGCCTCCTGAGCTTCAGCCCATATTAATTTTAGCACATTTAAAATGGTCTTTTTGAGCCAACTCGATTCACATTTCATTAGGTGTAGCATCTCAAGCCTTATCTAATTGATCATGCCAAGCAAAAAGCTTAAGGTTTCTTGATCTCGATCATACAAAACACCCCAAGTTCATGCCTGGTGCAACAACAAGTCGTCTCATGAGAGAGAATTATTAAGATGCATACAAAATTAGCAATTTCACCACAATTTGCACATGTATTTCTAGACAAGCTAAAAGTAATTCAAGAAGGAACTGGAATGGCTCAAACTTGGACTTGACCTAGAATCAGGATTTAACTAGGTATTTAAACATGACAGATCTCAAAAGTAACCACTCTAATCAAAACTTATCCAAGGAATTTAGCCTTGGCATGTTGTTTGTTCAAATTGACAATATTTAATTACAATTTGTCATGATCAAAGCTACATAGCATATGGGTAAACATGATAAAGATAGCTCTACTTCTCATCTAATTTCAAAGACATAGACTTGATGTATTATATGACAAGTATAATAAACAAAGTGTCAAGGATAAAATAATCCACAAATTATTACGTCATCATATTCCTTGAATATACCCCTTATCGATAAGGAAAAAGTTCCACAGAATAGTCGTAAGCTCTGCTATGACCGCATGGTTGTAAGTCTTACTACGACTGTATGGCCGTATGTCTTACTACGACCGCATGGTCGTAAGCTTTTCTACGACCACATAATCGTAAGCTCTGTTACGACCGCATGGTCATAAGTCTTACTATGACCACATGGTTGTAAGTTCTACTACGATCATATGGTCGTAATCTCTTCTACGACCACTTAGTCATAAGCTCTTCTACGACCACTTAGTCGTAAGCTCTGTTATGACCGCATGGTTGTAAGTCTTACTACGATTGCATGGTCGTAATCTCTTCTACGACCGCATGGTTGTAAGCTCTGCTATGGTCGTAATCTCTTCTACGACCACTTAGTCGTAAGCTCTGCTATGACCGCATGGTTGTAAGTCTGTCTACGACTGCATGGTCGTAAGTCTTACTACGACCGCATGGTTGTAAGCTCTTCTACGACCACATAGTCGTAAGCTTTGCTATGACCGTATGGTCATAAGTCTTACTACGATCACATGGTTGTAAGTTCTACTACAACCACATGGTCGTAAGCTCTTCTATGACCACCTACTCGTAAGCTCTTCTACGACCATAAAGTCATCAGTCTTGCTACGACTACATGGTCATAAGTTCTCCTACGACCACATAGTGGTAAGATGTCATGTGGCCTCCTTATGGTCATGGACCTTCCTGTGACTAACATCTCTCTGACCAACTTGTCTATGACGGCCAACTACATCGTCGATTCATTTGAAAAGGCAGTTAGAACGTGCATTTATCCAATAACCACACGCAATTTCTTTTTTACAACAACCGCCATACGGTGAATGGCCATTGTGTCTGTCTAACAATAACTTCCATCAGACGGTTATCACCCAAATCGTTAAGGCATTTTCTAGCGCGGGACAACGGCCGTCGCTTCACTAGCTATATAAAGGTTGATGTTGGAGAGGGAAGGGAGAGGGCTAGCCATTCGCATGGTTCTCTGTTGTTATTTTTTTTGGTGATTAGTAATTACATAGGACGTAGGGTTATTATTCGCTCAAGAGAAGGCTCGAACCTAGATAAAGATTCTCGTGTCTTCACTCTGCATGTGCATACTCTAGGTGTATTGAGAGAATCTCTGAATCCAAACAAATCATACGTAAGATCGATATTAAAACATCGACATAGAGCTTCTGAAATATTTAAGCACCAAACTCCACCTCTGAATAATCTTAAAGGGTGCAACACACCCAACTCGCTTCTCAATCGAGCAAAATGAGAAGTATCAAGCGGTTTGATGAAAATATCAGCAACTTGAGAATCGGAATCAATAAAATACAAGATAACATCTTTCTTTTCCACATGTTCTCTAAGAAAATGGTAACGAATATCAATGTGCATGGTTCTTGAATGTTGCTCAGGATTTTTAGCAATGTTAATTGTTCTAGTGTTATAATAGTAAAGTGTAATACTATCCAAATTTAAGCTAAAACCCTTAAGAGTAGATGTCATGAAGGTTCATCATCATGAAGAGAAGTTCTAAATCTATGAATTTCAATATTTAAGTTCTCAATAACAAGATCATGATTTTTAATTTTCTTTTTGAATTTCTTGCGCTCCTCTATTAATCTAAGCACATCATGAGGTAAATCAGTGTAAGAGAGTTTTACCTCATCTGGATCGCTGTAGAGGTCATCATTGTTGAAATCCTCACTGTTTGCCATAAAGCACATCCTTGTGAAGTCCACCTCCATTGCCTTCTTGCCATTGTCCTCATCACTTGCAGATTCGACATTGCTCAAATGAATCTCCTCAAGTGCTGAGAGCACCTTGTTAATCACCTTGCGATAGTTGTGCTTCTTGCTTGAGGCAATCTTGAACCGAAATTGACAAGTTGGCGCCTTGTCATCATCGACTTCTTTGCTCTTCAGTTTTGGGCAATTAAACTTAATGTGATTGAGCTCACTACATTCACTACATTCACTCGGAGAAGATTGAAACTACTCGAACTCAAAACCTTTGACCGTGATTGGCCAAAACTTTCACAAACGTAAAATCCAAAGCAATTCAAATGTCAATTATTCATCACTTGATTCACGACCATCCGCATGGTCTAACACATTGAATATTATAGACCAACAACATGTCACTGTCAAGTCCTTGAGTAGATGAATGTACTGGAGTTCTTTATATTCCTCGCCATTGATTTCGTATCTTGCAACGATATCTTGATTGCCGATAAACACAACCGTGGGAAGTAGATTATCAAGGGATTGTGACGGAGTCAGGTTGGTTTAGGACGAGGAAAAGAGAAAGATGAAGTATGGAGCTTCCGCGACTCGGGGTGCAGCTGTTAGGCCCGGCATACGTTTAGTCTTTGCCAAACCCATACACACTACATTTACCAATTTTGGAAATGCAGTTTTGAAAAATTAGCGCAATGCAACAAACCTTAAACTGTGAAACCAATCAGTTAAGAAGAGCTGTAACTTGTTAAACCAATAACAACAAGGGAAGCGATGTGTATCTTATTTAAAAATTATTATACGACGAAGTGCAATTTCCTTTCTAAACTTGCCTAAATGCGAGGCAAAGATTCACAGGAGATCCAAGGAATTTCGCATTTCGTCAGCACCCAATCATTGGGCGAGAGCAATCGTGTCAGCGCATATGCACCGCGTACGCTGCCCAGCCGAGATGCCCTGGGGTTAACCGCGCTGCAACGCGGGGAGACGAGCGCGACCCCTGGGCCTCCCGGAGAGCTAGCTAAGCTAGGCTCCTCCCCCGGTACGTGGGGCCCACCACCGATGCCGAGCTGGTGGCTCCGTGCGGGCCTGGGCCCACCACCGATGCCGAGCTGGTGGCTCCGCGCGCGCCTGGGCCCACCGACCGCGCCCGCCTCGTGTCACCGGTGGCCCTGCGTGGCGGCGTTAATTAAGGGAAGGGAGCTTGGATTAGCTCCGAGACGCAGACTAATTGGAGCAACGCGAGAAATCGGCCGCTAGTTTGTCCGTGTTAGTTACTTTCGGGTTTGACAAGGGAGGGTTCTAGAAGCTAAGCTTACTAAGCCAATTTAGTTTACGGTGACGGTGCACCGTACAGCCATTAGCGCCGTTGATATTTTCCTACCCTTGGTTAAATGACTAACAACAGTTGCAGCGAGTGCTGCCATCTGTAGCAAACTAGCTAGCAAGCAGTGGCAAAGCCAAGAAAAAAATTAAGAGTGGGCTAAGCTAGAATGTTATAAATATAGTATTTAACTCTTGTACAATTTTAATTCATATATAAATAAAAAAGAAACAAAATAAAAAGAGAGAGAAATACAATAAAAGTACCTCAATAATAGAAATCGTACCCCAAAAATATATAAATATGTTTCCAGTGAGTAGAGATTAATCATCTGCGTATAAAAAATCAAAATTAGTGATATAATAACTAATTGTAAATGATCATGAGTATTCAAGAAGAACATAATATACCACTAGCACGTAAGATTAAATCATGAGGCAAATTCATTCTACAAGATTTCATACCTTGAAATCATCTTATGACGATATCATCATCAATACTTCTAAATATCTCTCATCCAGTGTAGCACATTATCAAATCATTGATCCATCAAATCTAATAGGAACACATAAATCATATCTTTAATTAATTTGGTAAATAATAACTCAGTATAAACTATAAAAAATATAGAAGTTTTACCCTCCAGCCCTATGAGCTCTGGCTCGCAGAGTGAGTCTCAGACGCTTGTCACAATTCACAGAATCATAGACTCACAATGCCAGCACTCAGTAGAGTCGCAGGCTCGTAGCCAGGCTGCCAGCCGTCGGTCGCTGACTAGAAAGATTCGCCGGTCCAAGAGCAAACCACCGCCACCATGTCACCACTCACCAAGGGCTTAATGCCTTAATCCCAAGTCCCAACCCACTGTCCAACAACTCCAAGCCGAATATCACAGCGTCTGTGATGACGGACATTTTATTGACAAGAACTGTCTATGATACTTTATAGACGATTTGTATTAAAAACTATATGTGATAATGAAGTTATCATAGACGGTTCGTATTGAAAACCGTCTGTAATATATTTCCTGCCTTGCACTCCCTCAAAATTTTATAATTTCCCGCTTGAGTCTGAGTATGATTCAGTTTTGAGACACTTTTTAGTAAAATGGGCATAACTTTTGCATACGGTGTCCGTTTTCGATGTTCTTGTACTCGTTGGAAAGCTGACGATGAGCCCGATCCAAAACAATGACCGTCTTGTGCTAGTCGCCCTCCAAGACCCCGAAAATTGGTCATCTTTGAACCTAAACCTACGTCGCAAGTTTTTGGTTTCTGTTTTTACCCTTTTTCTTGGTCTTCACTTCGGAATTTGGGTTTCTCCTCAACTGCAAAGTTGTAGATCTCATGAAACCTTTTAAATGAGTATATATAAGCCATATAAAACTTTGCTATTTTATCTTTTCAAACTAGTTGTTTATATTGCATCGGTATATAAAATTTTGTGTTCTAATTCACAGACGGTTGGTATATAGAACCGTCTGTGATATTCATTCATCACAGACGGTTCTAGTTAACAACCGTCTGTGATAGAGAGTATCACAGATAGTTTGTATGTAAAATTTTCTGTGATAATCTGACCGCTGGGCCCGTCGATCCTTCTCAACCCAATCCTAGCCAATAGAAATCCACCGACCCTCACCCCACGGATCTTAGCTCTATCTCTCCGTCCCCGCGTCAAAAATTTTCGCACTCCCTCGCCTATAAATAATCACCAGAACCCAGCCTCCTTGCTGTTCTCCTCCTCCTCACTGTTATTTTCCTCGTTGTTGTTCTCCTCCCCTTTGTTGTTCTTTTCCTCTTTGCTGTTCTTCTCCTCCTTGCTGACCCTTACCATAATAGCCCAGCCTCCTTGCTGTTCTCCTCTTTGCGACTGAAATTTCACTTGAAGCAAGATGGAAAGGAATAAGGCAATGGCAAGATGGAAAGGAAGAAGTCTGGCATAGAAGCTATTGATTTTTTGTTGGCGTACTTTTTGGTGGCTAGAATCATAAAATCAGATGGAGAGTTCACAACGTACAATGATTTTTTTGTTTGGGATAAGATTGTAATTGTGTATTTGTTAATGGATATTTTATTTCATTTCAATTAATTGATTTGCGAAATGGATGTTTTATGTTTGTGAAATGAATTGAGATGTGAATTGGATGTATACATGTACATGTTGATCTGCTTGTTTTAGAGGGCATGGCTAGCATTTTCTGAGGCTAACCAATAAACAGAAATAGATTTAGGGGCAGAAGAGAATAGCACATACGACTTTTAGCTAAAAACCATCTGTGCTAGTTGATAATCACATACGTTTTTTAGTTAAAAACCATCTGTGATATTTAGATATCACAGACGGTTTTTAACTAGAACCGTCTGTGATATTTGCACCATAGACGGTTTGAAAGCCGTCTGTGATGACCTCGTATCATTACTGACCCATAAATTCAGACGGCTTACAAAATCGTTTATGATTATGTTTCTGAACCGTCTATAATACGGTTTTCTACCGTAGTGTTAGCTTAGTGCTTCTAAACAAAAGGTGAAGTTTTTGGTACTGTACATACATAAGGTCGACCATATCAATCAGCTAGCTATCACGTCCTCCTACGCAAAAATGAAAATAAAGCCTAGCTATTATTTCTCCAAGGAAAAAAATAACTATCAGTAGTATATTCATATATACAAGGAAAATCGTGCGTAGCGGGCAATAAAACCCTCAAACTAGCCTTGAGATTCGTACGACGCATCAACAGGGCTCACAGGGTCTAGCTAGGTGCTGGCAGGTCAGTGGTGGTATGACAGTGTGTCCCCACAGAGAAGTGGCGATACTTAGTCAAATTTTACCGTGGTTTGGATGCTAAAAATTTAGCTAAGTCTTTATTTTTGTCGTAGCTGGATGCCCAAAAATTTATAATTCTAAATCATAGCAAAATTTAAACCATCGTAATATTAAGACTTAGCTAAATTGTTTACCATCCAAGCCATGATAAATAGCTAAGACTTAGCTAAATTGTTTACCATCCGAGCCATGGTAAATAGCTTAATTAAGATTTAGCCAATTTTTTTACCATCTAAACCATGGTACATAGCCTGGATGCCCAAAAAATTGAAATTCCAAGTCATAGCAAAATCCAAACCACAGTAAAATTAAGACAGCCAAATATTTTACCAAATTTTGGGCATCTAATTCACGGTAAAAATGCAGACTTAGCCAAATTATTGTGCATCCAAGATATAGCAAAATCGGATGGATGTGATTGAAGAAGAGGTAGGGGAAAGGAGAGGAGGAGTAGAGGAGAAGTGAGAAGAGAGATGACGAGATAAGGAGAAGAAGAGCAGACTGAGCCTTCTATTTTTACGGAAAAATTTGGCGAGGAGAAGTGAGATGATAGAAAAGAAGATGAGGAGAAGAGAATATGAGGAGAAGAGCGGAGGAGATGAGAAAAGAACAGCTAATCATTCTATTTTAAAGAGCAAATCTAGCAAGATGAGCAAAAAATTTAAATTCGGTAAGAGCAGGTAAGTAGAAATATTATTATAGATGGTTTTTTTATTGCGGTGAACTTAGACGGTCCATCTTATAAAATCATATATGGTAATTTTATTACTAACGGCTTGTGTTGAACCGTCTGTGATGAGACGTCCGGAATGACCCTTTTTATAATAGTATGGTACTCAAGTTTTAAACTATTAGATCTAGATTCAAAGAATTTCATTCCTCCCGCAAACCATATAAATTCTCTCCTTTAGGCCCCCTCCTCAAACCCTAGCCACCTTCCTACCCCACATCGTTCTTGGCTGTCGTCGCGCCAACGAATTGTCGCCACCATCGCTTCCCACTCCCGCCTTCCACCATCCGCCCCAAGCACCCTCCCGCGCCGCCTCCTCTTAGGCTAGATCCCCTGCTGTCACCCTTCTTCCTCGTCTCCCGCGACGGTAGCCACCGGATCTACCACCGCCGGTCCGCCGCTCCCTCTATATCCAAGGAGCTCCAATAAATCTAACCCTAACTCAAACTTTAAACCTAACTTGCCAAAGTTTGTCGCCAGAGTTCCGCCATTGGCCGGTCATCGAAGACACCACTAGAAGCACAAATCTCAAGACAAATAAGAGGATGGATGAGTACTCGCTGTTGGGTTGATCGGGTCGGCTAACTGCCGTCCGAGATTTCAGGGGAGCAACCGCTCCAACCCGTGCCTTGATTGGAGGCGGTTTCCAACAGTTGGTCACGGTCCCGGTCACCAGCGCCAGATTAAAAGGAGGGTTTCGGTAGAGGTTTGTATGCGAGTTGTTCACACCTCCACTAACCCTAATATTGCCCGATCTATTTTTGGACGCTTGGTGAACGAAGGCCGACGACCGCAGCCGCCGGCCACCACTACTACCATCGACCTCGTCTACGGCTCCGACCATCTCTACGTCACCGCCGATCATCTCCGTCATCCCTCTCAGCAACCACCACCGACCGCCGTCTCCTTCACCACCGACTGCATCTACTTCACCTATGGCCTCCTCATCCTCTTCGGGTATGTGCACTCAAGACTCCGCTCTTCATGATTATTAGGTGTTCATGTTGTTCTAGGTTTAGATTAGACTAAAGTTCAGACTTAGATAATATAACATTGGTATCAGAGCCTAATCCCTAGACTCATGAACCCTAAAATTTTATCTTTGGATCCGGTTCGGTTTCTTGGATCGGCTAGCATTTAGAAGGAGGAAATTTCTTTGTTTTCGAAGAAAACCCTATAGTCCCCCACCGAACTTTAAAATCCCCAAATCGCAAGGATTCTTAGATCGGCACAATAGCAACAAAAAAAATTGGATCGGGCCGAGCCTACCTCGAGCCGTGCGTGCCGACGCCGTCTTCGCCGGAAGACGCCGTCGCTGCACCGCTCGGGTCGCCGGGCTGCCGCCCGCTCGGCAGCCGCGCTTAGCCCGCCCGGGCCGCCGGCCGTCCGCCACTTGGCGCCGTGTGCCGCCAAGAAGCCGCCGACGTTGCCGCTTGCGCGCCGCGTGCGGATGCGCCAGATCGCCCGACGGCCGCCGCCGCTCTGCCGCACCTGCGCGCCGCCACACGGGCCGGGCGCCGCCCTCATCCTTGCGCGCCGCCAAGGGCGCCGCTGTCGCCTCTCCGCATTTTTCGGATCGAACCGATGCATTATGCGGCTAGGGTTAGGGTTGAAAGCTTTGTCCCGTGCGCACTCATTCTCGGCCGTCCGATCAAATCGGACGGTCATCATGTTTTGGGCCGAAATGCCGCTGGGCCGACCGCGCACGGGAACCGTCCGATCGCATCCAACGGTGCGCACGCGTGGTGGGCTGCGGGGCAATCTTTTGGGCCGCTCGGGCGCCACGCACGCGCACGCGTGAGTTGGGCCGTAAGCGCGCGCATCAAAGGGGCCGAGACGTGTGGGAATTTTGGCCCATACGGGGGCTGCAGATTTTTGGGCCGCCTACTGTTTTTCGGCCCAATTTGCTTTTAGGGGCCGGTTTTCGGCCTTATTTTCATTTAGGGGCCGAATTTTTAACCTGATTTTCTTTTGGGGCCAAATTTTAGCCCATATTTTCTTATGATGTCTTTTTTTCAGCAGAAAATTTATATTGTCCTATTTCAAGTGTATTTTCTTTTGTTTTACATTTATTTTAATGCACTGTTATAATTTTAATTTTCAGTGCATTTATTTTGTTTTAGTTTATTATTATGCACTGTTTAATTAATTAATTTTTTCAGAGGCCCAAATTATGATGAATAATTACGTTATTCTTATGAATAATCTCAAATTTTAAATTGAACCAATGAGATATTTAAATTTGAGAATTTATGCTTAGTTTTTGGCATTATGAATACATATGGTTATATTCTGACCAACGTCGTTTATAATCATATGTCGCCAATTAAATATTTAAATTTAAAGTTTTTATGATTAAATTTTGGCATTATGTATACATATGGTTATATTCTGACCAACGTTGTTTATAATCATATGTCGCCAATGGGATATTTTATTTCTGAAATTTTATGCTTAATTTTGGCATTATGTAAGCATATGGTTATATTCTGACCAACGTTGTTTATAATTATATGTCGCCAATTTAAATATTGTGATTTTATGTTCAAACTTTGGCATTATGTATGCATATGGTTATATTCTGACCAACGTTGTTTATAATCATATGTCGCCATTGAGATATTTAATTTTAAGATTTTACGCTTAAATTTGGCATTATGTATTCATATGATTATACTTTGACCAACGTTGTTTATAATCATATGTTGCCATATATAATTAAGTTCTTTTCATTTTCTGCCCAACGGTGATATGAATTTGAACTGTAATTTATTTTGCATGTTATTAATCAGACCAACGTAGGGTTAATTACATGCAATATATATTTATGACGTTTCTATTTTTTCTTTTGCCCTGTATATTGAAATTCAACACTTAATGTTTCAAACGTTGCCGCCACAATTAATAATATTGAGCAGCTCATGGGGAGCAATTTTTTCTCGGAGAGAGAACGAATTTATGTTGTCCTTGGCGTTTTGGACTTTGATTATGCCCTAAGAGTAGACGTTTCTGTTCTCCCCACCGAGGGTGAGGAGAATTTTGCTGAGAAGAAGAAGATTTATGGGAATGATCTAACCACTTGTCGCTTATGATTATGAAAACCTCAATTTCAGTCATGATTAGGGGAGTAATTCCCAATTCTGAAAAAGCTAAAGATTACATGGCTTCAATTGAGGAGAAATTCAAAGGTTCCATTAAAGTTTATGCCAGTACCTTAATTCAGAGGCTCTTAACCTCTAAATATGATGAGTCTGGCAGTATAAGAGAGCATATCATGATGATGACTGATATGACAGAAAAACTCAAGGACATGGCAATTTCTGATGGTTTTCTGGTTCATTTCATTATGGCATCACTCCCTTCTGAGTACACAGCCTTTTAAATTTAATTACAACACTCAGAAAGAGAAATGGAGCATTAGCGATATGATCGCCACGTATGTCCAGGAGGAAGAGAAAAGAAGAACAGAAAAGAAGGATTTTGCTTTTAATATCGGTGGCTCTCATAAAAGGAAGTTCCAAGTGAACTTCAAATCTAAGAAGAAGCTGCATTTCTCCTCTAACTCAGATAAATCGGGGCCTAGAGTGCACAATGCACCAAAGCCTCATATTGCTTCACCGCAACATCCAAAGATAGGAGAATGCCACTGCAAATGCCTGTGGTATTTTCGGAAAAAGCTGTAGGTTTTCTTAGTTTTAATATATTTCTATAGACAATAAATGTATTTAAAGAGATGGTCTTGCTTTTAAACAAGAAAAGCTCTATATGCTTTATCTTAATTATTTCCCTGTATCTTTAGATTAATGATGAGACTTCTTCGAAACTGTGGCACTGTCGTTTACGTCACATTTCGAGGGGGAGAATGTAGCGTCTCATTAAAGAAGAAATTCTCCACCTTTTAGATTTCTTTGACTCGCACCAACGCACCGATTGCATTAAAGGAAAATAAAACAAATAAAGAAGGAACTACTCACAATGCAGGACTCTTAGAATTAATTCACAGTAAATGGTTTTGATTCTTTCATCATATTCATTGATGATATTGATATTTGTGGTCCTTTTCCTGTGATTTTAGTGGATGTTTTTTATTTTTTCAACACATTCGCTAATATTTTCTCCTGTTATTGTTTTATTTTTTCCCCATTAAAGATCGCTTTGAATAACTCGACAAATTCAAGATATTTAAGGCTGAAGTTGAAAATCAGCACAACTTAAGAATTCAAGATATTTAAGGATGAACTAAAGTCTATAAGCACTAATGATGTATGAGACTTAGTCTGACGGAGTCAAAACAGTAGGCTGTAATGGGTCTACAAAATAAAACATGACTCTAAGGGAAATATCGAAAGATTCAAAGCAAGGCTTATAGCAAAAGGCTTCTCACAAAGAGAGGGAAGTACTATAATGACGTCTTTTCTTCCGTCTCAACTAAAGATTCATTCAGATTTGTTATGGCACTTGTAGCTCATTACGATTTAGAGCTGCATCAGATGGATGTTAAAACGGCATTTCTTAATGGCGACTTGCAAGAAAATGTTTACATGGCCCAACCGAAAGGTTTTGTCGTGGAAGGCAAGGAGCATATGAGATGTCGACTTAAGAAATCCATTTATGGCTTAAAATAAGTGTCGAGGCAGTGGTATCTCAAATTTGATAAAATCATAAGAAGTTTCGATTTTATGGAAAATAAAATTAATAACTGCATATATATTAAGTTCAAGGAGAGTAAATCCATCATCTTAGCACTTTATGTGGATGATATCTTATTGGCTAGCAGCGATAAGGATATGCTGTTCAAGACCAAGAGATTTCTTTTATCCAATTTTGATCTCGGTGATGCCTCTTATTTTCTTGGCATTGAAATTCACCGAGATAGGCCTAAAGGAATATTAGGTTTATCTCAGAATGCATACGTTGACAGAGTACTGAAGAAATACAATAAGCATAAGTGCTCGCTCTTTGCTCCTATTGTTAAGGGCAATAAGTTTGGGACATTTCAGTGTCCAAGGAACCAATATGAAACTGATCAGATGAAGTCGGTTCCTTATGCTTCAGCTGTCGGAAGCATTATGTATGCTCAAGCATGTACACGCCCTGATTTAGCTTTTGTAACCGGGATACTTGGCAGATATCAGTCAAATCCAGAACTAGACCACTGGAAAGCCGTTGAGAAAGCTTTGCATTATATGCAAGCTACTAAATATTTCATGCTCACATATAAGTCTTCTGATAGCCTTGATGTTATTGGTTATTCAGATTCAGATTTTGCGGGATGTGTTGATACTAAGAAATCCACGTCAAGCTATATCTTCACACTCGCAGGAGGAGCTATCTCGTGGAAAAGCTCCAAACAAACCCTTACGGCATCTTCAACGATGCAAGCTGAGTTTGTGACATGTTATGAGGCTACCGGGCATGCTGTATGGCTTAAGAATTTTATCCCGGGACTTAGAGTGGTAGACAACATCTCTAAACCACTCACTTTATACTGCGATAATGAACCCGCAGTCTTTTATGCAAATAACAACAAGTCAAGTGGTGCTGCCAAACACATTGACATTAAGTATCATGTTGTGAAAGATAGAATCCAGGATCAAACCATAAGTATCAAGCATATTAGTACTAAGTTAATGCTTGCGGATCCGCTTACGAAAGACTTACCACCCAGTATTTTTCGTGATCATGTTGCCGGCATGGGTTTACTGGAAAGCCTCTGATTCTGGATTAAAAGGACCTAAAACAAACCAACTCTCATTAAGAATAATGAATAACCATTCTAAGATATAAATAGTACGCTATAGGTACTGAGGTTGTATGGTACTTTATTGACCATGCAACACATTGCCTTAGTGTGCTGTTTTATCAAAGGATGGGCTTATGATGTTAGCCTTACGATCAAAGGGGAGAATGTTGGGTTGATCGGGTCGGCTAACTGCCGTCCGAGATTTCAGGGGAGCAACCGCTCCAACCCGCGCCTTGATCGGAGGCGGTTTCCAACAGTTGGTCACGGTCCCGGTCACCAGCGCCAGATTAAAAGGAGGGTTTCGGTAGAGGTTTGTATGCGAGTTGTTCACACCTCCACTAACCCTAATATTGCCCGATCTATTTTTGGGCGCTTGGTGAACGAAGGCCGACGACCGCAGCCGCCGGCCACCACTACTACCATCGACCTCGTCTACGGCTCCGACCATCTCTACGTCACCGCCGATCATCTCCGTCATCCCTCTCAGCAACCACCACCGACCGCCGTCTCCTTCACCACCGACTGCATCTACTTCACCTATGGCCTCCTCATCCTCTTCGGGTATGTGCACTCAAGACTCCGCTCTTCATGATTATTAGGTGTTCATGTTGTTCTAGGTTTAGATTAGACTAAAGTTCAGACTTAGATAATATAACACTCGCAAGGTGAGGAAACACCTAATTACTCTTAGCAATTTCCTTTTCTTGTGTGTGTGAGGTGGTCCACGTAGACGTACACGCATGGACGGTGCACGCGCGCTACACATCAAGGGTGCTGACACAAGCATTGTACAGCAAGATTCTGTGATTATGGATCGTCATTCCGTAGCCTGTTAATTCGATTGCGATTTGTGAAGTAAACCTTTTCAAGCCACCAGGGAGCCAAAGGCGACGGTCGTATAAAGCCACTCCTCCATGCATGCGGCGCCCTGCATGCACGCAAGCGGCCACCACCTGCCAAACACCGCCACCCACCCCTCTCATCGTGGCCTCTCCTGCTCCCTCCCTCCCTCCCTCCCTTCCCCGTATTTATACCACCCACACTGACGCTGGCTCGTCGATTCACCCGTAGCTAAACCTCTCACCTTATTGGCTAGCTAGCTACCACCTGCAAGGCCGCCCATAGATCACACGCTGCTCGATCACTGTGTTGATCTAGCTTGCTAGCTATGGTCACCATGGGGAAGCAGAAGATGGCCCAAGAAGAGTACTACTACAGTGTGGACTGTGCCGACGACGACAGCATCGACGCCGAGGGCCGCGCCACGGAGCTGCGGCCGCTGGCGCTGTCGCTGTCGCACACGCAGGCGTTCCACCTCGCCTGGCTCTCCCTCTTCGCGTGCTTCTTCGCCGCCTTCGCCGCGCCGCCCATCCTCCCGGTGCTGCGCCCGGCGCTCGTCCTCTCGCCCTCCGACTCCTCCGCCGCAGCCGTCGGCTCGCTGGCGGCCACGCTCGTCGGTCGGCTCGCCATGGGACCCGCATGCGACCTCCTCGGCCCGCGCCGCGCCTCCGGGGCCGCCAGCCTCGCCAGCGCGCTCGCGCTGGCGCTCGCCGCCGTGACCGCGTCGTCCCCCGCGGGCTTCGTCGCGCTGCGGTTCGTGGCCGGGCTCTCCCTCGCCAACTTCGTAGCCAACCAGCACTGGATGTCGCGCATCTTCGCACCCTCCGCCGTCGGCCTCGCCAACGCCGTGGCCGCCGGCTGGGCCAACGTTGGCAGCGCGACCGCGCAGGTCTTCATGCCGCTCGCCTACGAGCACGTCATCCTCCGCCTCGGCGTCCCCATCACAGTAGCGTGGCGCGTCGCCTACCTCCTCCCGTGCGCCATGCTCATCACCACCGGCCTCGCCGTCCTCGCCTTCCCCTACGACCTCCCGCGCGGCGGCAGCGGCGCCGCCGGCTCGAAGAAAAGCTTCTGGAAGGTGGTGCGAGGAGGGGTGGGGAACTACCGGGCGTGGGTGCTGGGGCTCACCTACGGCTACTGCTACGGCGTCGAGCTGATCATGGAGAACGTCGCCACCGATTTCTTCCGGAAACGGTTCCGGCTGCCCATGGAGGCGGCAGGCGCCGCGGCGGCGTGCTTCGGCGCGATGAACGCGGTGGCGCGGCCTGCGGGAGGGGTGGCGTCTGATGCGGTAGGGAGGCGGTTCGGGATGTGCGGGAGGCTGTGGGCGCTCTGGGCCGTGCAGAGCGCCGGCGCCGTGCTCTGCGTGCTGGTCGGCAGGATGGGCGCCGCGGAGGCACCGTCGCTGGCGGCGACGGTGGCCGTGATGGTGGCGTGCGCCGCGTTCGTGCAGGCCGCGTCCGGGCTCACCTTCGGCATCGTTCCCTTCGTCTCCAAGAGGTACAGAATTCGTTTCTCTAATTAGCTTCCTTGTTTGTTTAATTATTTAGATTGTTTTTTAATTCTTTTTGGGTTGCATATATATGATTAACATTTCTTTTAGAAACAGAGAGCTTTCACTCCTCCCCCCATGGAGGCATAGCTGAGGAAATTGGGAGCTCTAGAGCTAGAAGAATATTTTTTTATAGACACGCAGGCAAGAGAGTAAAAAGTAGAAGAATATATGTCTTTAGATATATGCACATGATGAGTAAATTAAAGTACAAGTTAATGTCTCGCTCTTTTTAGTTTATGCCATATAATTTTTCTTAAACAAATAGATAGGATTTGTATATGATTTATTATTATTTTTAAATAAATAAATATGACAGTTTCACCCCTATCGTTTCAAGATAGTATTTTTAAAATAACTTATTAATATTTAATTTATTTATATAAACACTTATAGTAGAATCTAAAATCATAAGTTACACTCAAAACGACCACCTGACACTACCCAACAACAAGAACGGACGACGACAAGCTTCACAACAAGGACGGACGACGACAAGCTTCGTAGGATCTAAAAGAATCTAAACAGAATCCTTAGGTAGTGTACATTGTTTTCCTGCATTTATTCACGAAATGAACAGGAAGAGATTCCTGGTAAAATTGGATGCAATTATTAAGTTCTTAATAAAGAAAAATCATTTAAAAAGGGAGCGACGCGCGATGTTTCGCTGTGTAAGAGGTGGTGCATATATTGCTGTACGTCCTAATTAGCGAGGAATAGAGCTATGGATTGAGCATGGCAAATGTTTTACAAATAGTGACAGAAAATTATTTGCTAGCGACGATCTGACATGTGGAAGGCAACATATATGTCAGTGACCGGTAGGTTTTAGGAAAATCAAGACGCGTCCAGAGTCAAAACAGAGCCAGACGTAGTTCAGCTTTGCTAGTTTAACCACAGAGTGACAAGTTAACGGCCGAACTCGGTTGGGCTGTATTGAGTTGCATGCACCAACCAATTCACCCAAAAGCTTAAGTTGATGGGGAAAGATGGACAATTCACTTATACTTCACCACTCTCCGTCACGTGTAGGCTCCCTTAAGCCTAATACGTGGAATAGAAGTGGACTGCAATTATTATTTTTTTAATTGCGTCAGTCAGGTCTTGAACTCGAGACCTCTTGGCTCTGATACCATATTGAGTTGCCAGTTCACCCAAAAGATTAAGTTGATGAGGAAAGATGAACAATTCACTTATACTTCAACAGGCTGAAAAGCTGTGATTTATAGCTGAAATTGTACTATAGCGACTGAAATTTCACTGTAACTGAAGGTGACTTATTTGGTGTAATTAAATTTAACAAAAATTAAAAATAGAAAAAATATGCTAGCACATCACGGACAACGCAAACGAATACGAAAAAAAAGAACCAGCAAAAAAAGTTCAGAAAAAACGAAATTTATGAATAGTAAAAAATAAACCAGAAGCCAGAAACTGAAGCCGAAACGAGCGGGACACCTTAAAATAACCTATTTGTGTATGTGTATGTATATATATATACACACACACACAATTATATCTGTATGTATAGAATACATGCCAAAAAATTATTATCATATATAAATAAAATTGTTATTATCTAACGTATATAGAGTTACTATCAATCATAATTCTACACAACTGAGTAACTCTCACCTCACAGGTATGTACATACCTATGTACGTTCTGACGTAATATATGGGTCCGATCGGTGCAGGTCGCTGGGCGTGGTGTCCGGCATGACGGCGAGCGGCGGCGCCGTTGGCGCAATCATGACGAACCGTCTCTTTTTCAGCAGCTCAAGATACACGGTGGAGGAGGCCATCTCCTTCACCGGCCTCGCTAGCCTCCTCTGCACGCTCCCTGTCGCGCTCATCCACTTCCCACGCTCCGGGGGCATGCTCTGCGGTCCAATAACGGCGACCATCATCGATGATGACGATGAGGACGACGACGATGATGTAAATAAGGACGATTACATGCTTCTGAAATGAATGGAAATGGAAACAGCATGTTTGTGTGTATATGGGATCTCAATCGTCTCAACTCGATCTGATTATTTGAGCAGAAAGTAAACGTGATTGCTTCAGCCAGCATAAGCTGAAATATCTTTACCAGCTGCCTCACACGCGCATCCACAGATCAGAGGGGAATTCTGTTTATTGTGATTTTTTAAAAAATAATTTTTTATTCAGAAATACAAAATTATACCTGTGTTTTAATTTTTTTATAAAAGTAATCCCCTGTGGTCCAACCGTTGGGCGATTTAGACCCTTTCGCCCAATGGCCGAGCTGCACGTAGGCTAGTTGCCCAACGGTTGGACGATAGTTGCTATCGCCCAATCGTTCAGCGACAGCATCTTGTAGTGACCAATTACTATTCTTCGACCACGTTGTTCACTTTGACCATTCACTAATCTTCGACCATGATGTTTAAATCATGATATTTCGATCACGTTGCTTCGACCTCGTTGTTCTCTTCGATCACTCACTAATCTTCGACCACGTTGTATCGGCCATGTTACTTCGACCACACTGATCGATTATGTTGCTTTGACCACGTACCTGTCGTCCGACCGTTAGACGACTACATCCTTGGCGTGGCTCCGACGGTCACTGAAGGTCTTACACCTCCGCAGTCATCGTTTTCTCTCCTTCGTATTCCCCAACTTCCCTAGCTCCCTTCGTTTGTGCCCTCTCTTCTCACTACTTTGGCATGGCTACCATGAGCCTGGAGTGGTGGTGTTTGGCTTGTGTTTTTGTGTTGGCTGAGTCATGGCAATAGAGAGTGGCCTTGAGAGTGCTCTTGATTGGGGATGTGAAATGGGAGAAATGCATGTGCACTGTACATGCTGGAGTACTTTGGCAGGGCTTTGGTTTGCTAGTCCACCTACTGCCCTGTGCATTGCCAAGTTTGCCCTTCCCATTTTAGCCTTGGCTGGATATATGCCTCATGGACCTTTTGGTCCAAAGGTAGCTCTACATTGTCTGGGGCTTTCTACTGCGGCAGGTAAGTTGATAAAAGGTATGAATGGAGTTTTCCCACCGGATGATGAGAACCCAAATGCGATATGGTGTCGACCGGCCCCAGATGGTCTAGGAACCTCAGTGAGTGCTGCTACATTTGGCATTCCTAAAGTCAATGGACCTGACGGCAAAACTTCTTAGTTATTTCTTTTATTGTCCCTTATTGCATTCTGGTGGTATTACAGCTGTATCTTTTGACTAGTGTAACGGAGAGCAAGTAGAAGACACACTAGTAAACAGACCAAGTGATCGTGATAAAGGGGACAACAACAAGCACACAAGTCCAAGGCAATGCTACCGGAATTTAGAAACTAATCGAGATCGCAGCATGTTTATCGAGATGTGAATTGAGGAGTATTTTCCCGTACGGTTATGAATCTCACACGCACATCATCCATGAGGCTTTGAGAAGCCTTGCCGTCATGGACGCTAGTCCAATTAATAAGTAGCATATCAGTTTTGCTGGCACTGGACATATTTTTCATCTCTGTCAGGTGCCATGGCACCATTTTTTTTTCATTCTCTGCATGCCATAACGCCTACATTACAAAAAAAAATGAAAAATTCCTAAAATATGTGATGATATCGGATCCAGTCCCTAGACGTAGAGGTGTGTGTGCAGTGCAGATGAGATGAGAGAACCATTTTTAGCCTGAAGATGCTATAGTGCTTACATATGGGACCATGAGTTTCTCTTAGCAAGCTGCCATTTTCTGAATAGTGGATAGATTACCTTTATTATAGTTGAGAAAATGATAACTGAATAAGCAACTCCTTTCTGATTGCACAAAAGCCACCTGAAATGCTCAAAAACGAAAAACTGAAGGTGATGTTTCATGATTACGAAAACCGAAGGTAATGGTTACGTGACACTTCGTCTTGCAAATTTATCTTGCGGTTTTATCAGAGAAATGAAAAGTATCATCATCTTGCTCGCAGTTTCCCATTGATTTCAGCAAAAAGGGGGAAGAAAATGGAGTTTATCAGTTGATACATTTGTTATACTGCATGCAAGCTGCTGCTCGATCACCTCAACCCTGCTAAGTGTTAACTATAGTGTGAACCGAACCTGCATTCTGTCTCTCGAGATGGTAAATTTTCATCAGCAGATCATCAGACGAATTGAACCATCACTTGGGATTTGCATCCATTTACCAAAATCTCTGGACGAAATTTTGCTAATCGCTCATCAAGGAAGTAGTAATTGCTCTTAGGCTGTGTGGACGGGGAAATCGGTAACAGCGGGATTTTTTTTTTGAAGCATTTCTTTGATCTAAATTAATCTACTGACTGTGCTATGACTTCAGAGCTTTTTAAAGGAAATAATCCACTTTTCAACAGCTCCTGAATACTGACATGCTGCTCTTTTGAGCTCTATCTTTCTTTGTCCTGCCTCTGGTAACAGGAGTTTCTTGCAAATATTGATTTTCCTAAAATTGTCTAAACTTGCAATAACACACCTACCAACTCAACACTTTCCAAAAGGACAAAAAAAAAAGGGGGCAATGAGGAAAAACTAAGATAAAGTACTCGAGGAAGAACCGCACAGGCTCACATGTTCCGAGATATTCTTGCTGTTTTCACCCCGCACTGTCCTGTTAGCCATTCTGTTTTGCACTGTTCTTTTAGCTTGTAAGCAAATTGCCTTATTCATGTGAATGAACTTAGGATTTGCACACTGTTTTATACTAATCTAAATGTTACTTTCTGGCAATTACCTCTCACAAGCCATTTGGGCACATCCAGCCCAACAAGCTAGAGACTTCGGGTTTGTCCACATTAATTAATTTTGCTGGGACTTTCGTGCGCAATGGCAGATGAGAAGGGGAGGCTTCCTCATGGCAGTAATAGCAATGTCAGTGCTAATCTGCAAGGATAATCAATGACAAGAAACTAGGGGGGAAAAGGAGGCTTTTAAGCCATCTCAGGTAAAAATATCTCTTGTAGGATTCTATGTTGATCATGAAATGCACCTGCTTAGGAGCATCTTTGGCTTTCAGGAAATTGTGGCCACAAATTAACTGAACCAGCAAGAATTTCACAATATGTCACTAGGTGACACAAAGCTCAGATTTTGCTACGCATCACATATCAGGCCCGGCAATAAGCAAATTTTTTTAACTTGTCCTAATTAGTGCTGCAACCAAGAATAAACCGAAGCTGCTAGAACTGGAGACATTTGGTCTGCAGTCTGAATACGTTGATGTCCAAATGAGATGGCCAAGAAGATCAGATAGCATAGGCCATCACCTGTCTTAAGATGGCAGGAATTTCTGAAGCAAAATGAAGAGAATGCCAATAAGAAAAACAATCCTATCCAAGATGAGGTAGGTATATGACGGTAGCCATAAAGAGATGCACAGCTCTTGAATTCAATGACAGAAGTTTGCTACTGCCTTTTGTTTTGATTTATTTTGGTCAAGAAAGATTAGTTTTTCTCACCTTGCTGTTTCAGGTCTAGGTGGTCACATACATCGATGGGGATGAGGCACCAGGAACCAACGCGAGCACTGGGAATCTTCTTGTAAGAAAACTAGTACTAACCTCTTGATTAGCTAACCTCTACTACTAATGCAGTAGTGCTTTCCACTCCATGACCCAGGCTGTTTATAAGTCAGGAACCCTAACCTTTTTGTTTCCTAAGTGTTTAAGCAAAATCATCAAACTATTTTTATACCCTGAAAACTACTGCACAGATAATATATGGCAAGACAAAATATTGTATCACTGTATCTGTTATGAATGTGCTGGAAGCCTGGAACCATGACCAAATGCACATAAACCCGGGGTAGAGACAAACTCCAAAGGCAGTGCATGCATCATCACCTACACCAGCATTCAACATCTTTATTTCTCTTGCAAAACACCTCGACTTCTCGAAAGCTAAATCAAGCACATGAAACCAAAGATTAAATGCATGAACAAGATGATTTAATATTTTCTAAGGGGGGAGAACATCTCAAGGGAAACTGAAACGAATAGAGGTGCTACAATAGAAAAAAGCAGGGCTCCCATTTTGGGGCTCAAAAAAGTGAAGGCGAGGCAGTAAACTCTCGCCCAAGTGGTGCCGGATTTTTGTCAAGTCTCCTCCCCCCTCCTTGCTCTGTATCCAATACAGCAGCCTCTCTCTTGTAGCAGTTTCGTTTCACATCTCCCTCGTCTCCCCTCTCGCTTCCCTTCCCTTGCCTGAATTCCGAGCTCCTCCCCCATTTGCCCCCCAAATCCAGCCCCGCATCAACCGTCCCCGCGGCGTCGGTAGGTTCCGGTACGCTTCGAGACCATGTTTTCCGCTGCTTCTTACGGTTTTGACCGCGTTTTTTCCCCCCGAACGTTTGAACTTTCTTGGTGGTTATTTCGGAGGGGGGAAGAGGTGGAATCTTTCTGGTCGGGCTTCTTGGCCTGGGAATTGTAGGAGTAGGCCCTTGTTTGTTGTATTCTTTCGGATGCTTCGTAGTGAGGATTTTGGTTGTGTTCTATGCAGGATTCCTTGGTTTCTTGACCGAAACCCTGGCGGTGGAAGATGGATGATGAGAAGGGCAAAGGGAATGGGAAGGTGCATTTGAGGGATTCGTCGTCCCAGGAGGCTCTGCGCATCTACAAGAGGCGCCGGCAGCCGGAGACGGGGCCGGGGCTGGGGCCGGAGCCAGAGCCCAAGCCCGTAGATGTGCTGGCGCAGCAGGTATAATCTTTACAAGAAATCTATAATCCCCTATGTTGCAGTAAGAAGAAATTGCAGTTGCAATGTGGTACAGGTAGTGTTGGAGTAACCTGGACTATGCTAGATATTAGTACTTGTAGTTTGTACACTAGCCAAGGTATCTAATTTCGTCTGCTAGAACGGAAAAAATGACATGGAAATGGTGCATGCTTGGAATGGACTGATTCTGCACCTGGTGATGTGTGGCTAGGAGATTAGGATCTTGTAGGTGCATGAAAATGAAAGGCTGCCAGTAATATGCATTTTTGCAAAAACCTTATGAACTTGCCAGGATTGCCACTTGAAATAAGGTGATCAAAATGAAGAATAATTGATGAGTGTGTCGAACAAGAGCTTGTTATTTGGTGGCCAATATGTTCTGCTCAAATTATGTTAATGAATTAGTGAGTCAATCTAGATGACGTTCAGTATATTTGTTCCTTCTGTGATTATTTTGCCATTAGCGTTGTATTATCAGTTTATCACTCATGTTGGTACTTTGTACATTCAACTCTGATCAACATATTATAAATCAAACAGAACTGAATATTATGGGACACATAGTCTCTCTGTCTCTCTTTAAGAAAGGTATACTGTGGAGCAAACATGGAATGCTGCTGTTTAGAACCTGTTAGTTCTGTTTATTAATACACTTTACCATTTACCAAATTTTCATAGGATTCTGCTGATCAGTAAGTCCTATGGGTTTCACCTTCTTTGATGCAATTGTGGATTGTTGACTACGTTGCTTCCTAGCCTTCTGTCATATTAAGTTCTAGTTTTGGGTCATAGTTGGCTGCATGGACAGAAGGAAGTTTCTTATGATTATATTTACAGGGTAACGATATCATCAGGTTGCAATTACATTAACTTCATTAGCATCATGAAGGAAAAAAAGTGCTCCAAGCCAAGAGGCAAATGTCTTATGTGAGCCTTCCACACACCTTCTGGGCATGCAAGTTTTTAGTTACAGCATGTCTTCTACTCACCTGGCATTTTGCTGGGGGGACACTTTGCTTTTGCACCCTTGGAATACTTTGCTAACGGTGAAATTTGAGAGTGGCATATTTGATTTTGCCATGTCAAAAACTTGGGTGGTATGTTTGCCAATCGGGTTTTGGGCAAAAAAGAGTGCCATGTAGGCAATTTTCCTTTGTTCAAATAGAGCATTTGAAGCATACCATTTACTTTGTCAGATGTTAAACTTTTCTTCAACAATTGCCGTTGCCCTTGACCTATACATTCTATTTCAGGGCATTCAGTTATTATGGCTTGGCTGATCTACTTAATTTGGATATATAATGCAAAAATGTGATCTCACCACTTCAGTACCATTATTTAAAACTTTATAATTCTGCAGGTTACAGAAACTTTTTGGAAAAGTAGGGATATTGGATGGAAGCATGGCATAATGATTGATGAAAACAGACAGCACTGGAAGTGTATGTATTGTCACCTGACTAGATATGGTGGTGGTGTGTCTAGACTCAAGCGACATCTTGCTGGTGATTTGGATGTCAAAATGTGCCCAAAGGTTCCAGCAGACGTCTCTGAAAAAATAAGGGAGCATTTGCGGAAGAAAAGAGAGAGACGAAAGAAGCGAGCTGAACAAAATGGTGGCAACAGTGTGAAGGCCAGGAGCTCTTCTGATGATGCCAAGGCTGAGAAGGACCCTTTACCTGTTGATTCGGAGGTGCCAACTGGAATAGACACTTATGTTCTTGAGGAAGTCACTAACCAGACAAACAAGGATCATCAGGAGCCTCTTTTTCCCAGGGTATACAAAGGGATAAAGTTTACTTATTGCTCTCTAATTTATTTTATATTCATTGTGACATACCCAATTTAAGATGGGTGGGGCGTACTTAGCGTAATACACCTGTGGACTTGGAACGTATGTGCTACAACACAAACTAACTTATCTCAGTTCAAATCTACTAATATGCAGCTACCTTAGCAAAGTGATTTAACCCTTAAAAGAAAGAATTAATCAAAGGCGATTCAATTAGGCCAAACCACTATAAAAATATCATATGTGAAAACAACGGTGTCAATAAAGCATGATTTCATATCTTTGATATTTTTAATTTCTCTAAACTTTATCCTTGAAGACTAGCACTGAAGGGCAAAATTATATTTTTGTTTCTGCTGAGCATTACCAATAACCTTGTATTGATCCAAATTTTACATTGCTTTGCAGGCTCCCTTGTTACGAGGGGTAAGGGATATTGGGTGGGAGCATGCGGTGGATCTTGATGGAAATAAAAGACGGTGGCAGTGCAAGTGGTGTGATTTGTGTCGAAGTGGTGGCGTAACTACATTGAAGGCTCATCTTACTGATAACAGCTGCCCAAAAATTCCAAAGGAAATGTCAAAAGAAGTATTGAACTTCATTGAAGAGAAAAGAGCAGCACGCCATATTTTTAATAGCAATACAAGGTATCCTTTTGACTTCACAATTGACGAGGATCAAGTTTTTGACTCACAAATTCATGAGGAAGGGACTGTACCATGTAAGAACGGTCAACAACCTTCAGGAAAGACTCTGCATATGCAAGCATCTGAGAAGTGTGATATTAATGAGGTATTCCAATCTGTTAACTTTGTTCTTGCTGATTCATTTCCTTTTCTTTACACCTTACTCCCTCCGTTTTCAGATAGATGTCGTTTTATAGTGCATGCAGTCAAAATTTTTAAACTTTGACCACTAATATATACAAAAGTATTTATATTTGTCACATGGAACTTATATTAGTAGATTTGTCATCAAAAGTACTTTCATATCATTATATTTTTATATTTTTACTAACATATAATTGGAAAAAAGTAATGGACAAAGGTGTGTATTCGAGACCGCATTGATGTCTGAAACAAGTAAAAGATGATGGAGGCAGTACAAGCTTATCATATCATTGGTAGTTTGTGAAGTGACACTTTCATGAATAAAGTAAAGGAAAGAAAAAAAGACAGGGTGCAGGCATGGACTGTTTTTTGTTTCTCTTTTCTGAGTGGGTGTTGAGTGTTTGTGCGTCTATGAGGGGTGGTGATTTCAATTATTGTGTGCATTAGATGCCATCCTTACATTTTAAATTAACATTAAGTTGTAAGATTTTGTAGGACGATTCCTGTGTAGATCATTGTAGTCCAAGGTTAGCGATTACCACATGTTTACTCAAGTAGTCAAGTATCCATTCATAATGCAAACATCCAATCTTGAGTCAGTTAGGATTGTCATGAGTCGTGACCCATAAGTTGACTTTTTTTAGGGCACCCATGAGCTGACAAGTTGGGAATTTGGCATGTGAAGTATCTAACCACTCCCAATGTCATATTACTTTTTGGGGGAAATATCCAGTGTAAACCCCCTTCTGGGTGTTAACTTGTGTGAACTTCGCATCTGAAAGATATGAAAATGCCAAGCAGCAAAAGAAATGGTGCCAAAACAGTGAAAATCACTGTCACACGATATTTATTTTTAATGTCTTGCAACTGCAATCGAGTTTGATCTTGCTTCAGGGCCATAGAAAATTCCTCCCCCTACATCTAGTAAATTTTTGTGATTTTTCGGAAACCTGCATGCAAAGTTCACACAAGTGAACACTGAGAATGGGGTTTACACCACGAGAGATATCCTCGTTTTTCCTTTGTAACCAATCTTAGTTCTTTGGACAAACTATTCTAGCATTGGAACTAACCCATATATTTTTGTTCATTTTGTTTGAGAAGGTGACAGCTCGAAGCAACCAATGGGATGCAGAACATAGTGGTCGACTAGTTGAGCATTGTGAACAGTCAAAGAAAAATGGTGATCAGCCAGAGGAGCAGTGGGCAATGGAGCATGGCAGGCACCAAGTACTCAACAATGAGCACCAGATTGTGGACAGGAACACTAAGAATTCACAAAACAAAGAGGTAGTTCTCTTTCATAAACCTGAGATCAAACAAAAATTCTACTGTCCTGGAGAAAGGTGTTGGTTTTGCTTGTGCTATTGAGTTATTGGTTAGTTTTGACCTCACTAGTGTTGAAATAAAAAGTATGAATACTACTTACGGAATTGTTATAATGAGTAAGAATTTTATCGGCTTCTCTGGATTCTTGCAGAAGTTCAAATTAGTGCCATAACTCAATACAAGGTTTATGATGAGAAATAATTTTTTTTTGTGGAGTCTGAATTTTATGTGTTATGCCATCAGGATTTATTAGAAGACTGGAAGCACCTTTTCTTTACTTGTGACTTTAGCAAGAACTGTTGGAATCTAATTGGCATGGGATGCAACTCTGGAAATTTTTGCTATGTTGGAAATTGCTAGACAACAAGCATCTGTTCTAAATTGTTCTTTTAAGGAATTGGTCACACTTGAATGTTGGCATATTTGGTTGCAAAGGAACAATAAAAATTTTACAGAGTCCCTCCCTATAAATTTAGGTGGAAGAAGTTCCTGTTTCAGGACTTAGAACTTTACTTTTAACTTTTAAAGGAAAGGGCTCCTCAATGCATGACAGAGGCAATTTCAAGTTGGCTGGGCTAGCCATCTGTTTTCGGATGTGTCTTCATTTGGTTAGTAGTTAACTAAGATTACTTATGTGGTCATCTATTCTTTTTGTTGTTTTTCTGTTCTTCTGGTCTGAGTTCCCCTGTGAGCTCCTCTGTATAGACTGTTGTATCTATTATTAATATATTGTTTTTAACATATTTACTTCCAGTAGGGTCATAGAAAAATAGTCATCATACACTTTATTCTGTAAGAGTTACTCCAGAAACTAAAATGCGAAAAGATAATATGCCAATGATAAACAACTGACAGTAAAAGAGAGGTATTCTCCTGTATGTTTTTTTCTACTCTATTTTAACATGTACTTTTTCTAGTTTTTATTAAATAACATATGCAAATATGCCATATTTCTTGCTAAAAAAAATTATGATATGTTCTGAGCTTATACACTTATTTGTAGATCTTGAAACACCCTCAGAAAACTAGGTTTAACACAAGGAAGCATATAGTAATTGTTGATGAAATTGCGAGGCATTGGAGATGCAGATACTGTGGTATGGATGGGTATGGTAAAACGTCCAGGCTCCATTATCATCTTGCTGGTGCCTTTCGTCATCCTAAGTGCCCAAGTGTTCCTAGAGAAGTCTTTGCAAATGCAAGACACCATATTCTGATAAAGAGAAGACTCAAAATGAAAAAGGCTGGGCAACAAGCTCCTTCAGGGACACACATTCTTGGGCAATCCAGTGAACTGCAGAATAACAATCCAGCATCTGGCAATCCTCCTCAACTGTCAATAAATAATGAATCTAGTGAGGTATCCTTTCTTGTTTTGTTCCTTTCCATTGTTCCTGTGAGGCCATATTTATCCGTTCATGTACTGCATAATGTTAAGACATGCCTATGTTGATTCTAAATGTAAGTTTGGTTGGAAATTGGAATGAACCGAAGTGCTCATGCTCCTGATGCTTCATCTGTTGATTATAGAGATGTGATAAATTGGCAGGTTTAGGCATTATATTTATAGTTGGTGCTTGTGAGACTTTCTTCCACAATTAAAATTGCATTAATCATGTGCTAGTAATTGAGGCTTTTATTGGCAATTCTGGCTTTCCGAGGGTAATCTGATCAACACAGTGTGAATGGGTTCCCGTTAAAGCTGTAGTATATGTGTTGCATTTTAGGAATTGTACCATGTTTACTCTCCATTTAATAGTCAACTTATTTAAGGAAACTGTCAATGGAAAGCAAAAAACAACCTTTGAGTCAATGATAGATTTATACCTAACTTTAGAATAACTCTTAATATTTATCTAGTTTATATTATTTTCTGTTGTGGGCGTTGATTGGGTACGGGTCCGAGGACCAAGGGTAGAACGTTCGCTCTCATCTAACCACCAACAGGGCCCTAAGACCTGGTTTTAGAAGAGGAGGGAGACTAGAGACTTACTTGTTTATTCATTACTTAACGAGAAAGGATGACAATGCCGTCCTTATATAGTGTTGGCCACCTAACAATCCAATCTAATCTTTTCAACTATAAAAGATAACCTTCCTAATAGATAAGATCATATTCCTAATAATAACTTGATAGCTAAGTAAACTAATCTTTAACCTAGGAAACTAATCAAACCATCTAGGAAAGTAGATAGCATTACTATTGTTCACCTGTTGCTATAGTACCCACGGTATTGCTTACGTGTTTGCTAATGAGCCTCGTTGGAATCTTAGACCATAACATTACACCCCTCGCAGCGAGATGGCTCGTCCTTGAGCTGTCAGGTGGTGACTAAGGTTGAAGACTTTCGTGTCCCTATGTCGACGAGAGGGCACAATAACATCATGTGTGGAAGAGGATTAGTGAAGCTTCTGTGGACGACAGCGCGACATGGGCAACCGGCATGGGGTAGCAATAGCATCCTTCTCACCCTAGGATGGAAAGGCTAGGGAAGCGATGTGACAACCTTGCTGACAGCCACATGGCAGTCGCTGTGCACCGCACCTTCGAAAGCATGACATCGACCGGCCACGTGGACAAGATGGCCACTGGACAGCGGTAACCTTCTTCCTCGGCGAAGGCATGAATGGTGCCGCCAAGGGCAACAAAGCCTGGAGGTGTTGATGGTGAGGGCGGTAACGTGACCAACGCTGACGATGGTGATGGGGAAGGTGATGGCAGCACCGCCATTGCAATGGCATGCGACACCTGCTCGTTCAGCTCGGCCATCACCATCATTTCCTGGCAAATGGTCATCATGTTGCTGAGATTGGTCTTAAGGTTGGTGAATGAGACCTTCATGGCAGTCACATGATCAGCAGCAGAAGCAATGGTGAGTGGCTCTGATACCAAATGTTGTGGAGGTCCAAGGACCGAGGGTAGGGTGCTCGCCCTCATCTAGCCGTCGGTAGGGCTCTTCCATGACGTGGTAGAAAGGCTATGAGGTTTGGTTTTAGAAGAGAAGGGAGACTAAAGACTTATTTATTTATTCATTGCTTAACGAGAAAGGATGACAATGTTGTGCTCATATAGTGTTGGACACCTAACAATCAAATCTAATTTTGCCAACTATAAAGATAACATTTCTAATAGATAAAATCATATCCCTAACTATAACTTGATAGCTAAGTAAACTAATCTTCATCCTAGGAAACTAATCAAACCATCTAGGGAAAGCAAATAGCATTACTACAATATACGCGGTACTATTGAGCATTTGCTATAATGCCTCACCGGGATCTTAGACCGTAACATTTTCAGTATACTCAAATATATATAAAAAAAATAGAGGATGTGATCGCTAGATTAAAAAATGTATAGAACACTAGCCACAACAAAGAATTGACAATGAGTTTAAAATGGAAAAAAACTTATTAGGTACTCAAAACAAAGGATATTGAGTTATGTCCAAATTTCAGTAGAATCCCATAGATGCACGGTTGATTAGCTAAAAAGGAGTTGATTTGCAACAGAAACTGGAAATTGAAAGAGATAGGTATCAAATGTATAAACACTCTGATATAGAATTGGAAAAAGGTAAATTTGATTAGTGCTAGTGCAAATAGTTTGGGCCTGGAATTTTGTTGATTGAAGCCAAAATCTCCCTGAATTACAGTGACTTATAACTAATTCTCACTGATTTTGCCTACCTATTGAGTTGTTCTGCAATAGCATGTTGTTTTATCATGTTATCTGAAAATATAACAAACAGATAACTCGTATAACCAACATGGTCTAGCCAATTACATGGTTGAGTTTAGATGTTAGGATAAAACCCTTCCCAACTAGGAGTTGCCAAGAACCAACCAAAAACATGTGGCCCTTTGGAAATTTGATCTTGAAAAGATCCATAACTTTGTTTCGAACAATGAAAGAAATATAAAAATACAGGTCCTCTATTTTAAGAAAACAAAAGGGCAACAACAGGGTATTGATGTTAGGTTTGCTAAGTAGCCATACAAGGGGCTTTAAGAGCTTCAGCCAGTTTGTTGAGTGGTTAGGGACACTTCTATATGATTTGTGCTAATATTGATATTTTTCGGGCCATCAAATGTACATGGTTTGTTGATTATCCTACGAACTACCTATGAGATATCACTATTTTGATTTGAATATCAACAAAGTTTTGAATGACAAAAAAAGAAATTATATACATAGGCATCCTTTTGTGTTTGATATTTATTACGTCATGTTACCACATATAAGATATTCTTATGCTTGCTTTGCTGCCAGCTTTTGGTTGCTATTTCATTGCAACTTTTCCTTACTATTGATCAAATATCTAGTGGTCGTTATTTATAATTCTGTTGGTAATTTTTCTTTTTAACCACAACATGGAACAGTCAAAATACCACGTGCTAAGAAGCACAATAAAGGCATTTAATGAAAAATACACATATAGTAGTTTCTCTAGTAGGAAACCAGGAATTATGTATCATATTATTTTTTAAAAAAATGCATACTATTCTTTTTGGATTGTATTTGGGAACAAACTCAAAATTTAAAAAGAGTAAATTACACCACAGGTCACACAACTTGTAAGGTAGGTGCAAGTAGGTTACACAACTATCATTATGCTCCCTTAGGTCACTATTATTGTTTGAGTGGTGCAAAGAGGTACCAAACATGATCAAAGGGGTTGTCTGGTCTTCGACCACATTGGCCTTGACCACGCTGGTTTCGACTATGTTTTTTCGACCACGTTATTTTGATCACCTTTTTCGACCACATTGTTTCGACCACGTTGTCGAAACAGGTACCAAACGAGGTCGAAACAACGTGGTCGAACCAACATGATTGAAATAGTGTGGTCAAGACCAGTGTGGTCGAAGACTAGACAATCCTTTCGACCACGTTTGGTACCTCTTTGCATCACTATAAATATTTTCATTTGAGTGTGTGTTCTTCCATATGCCATTAATGCTACATTTTTTAAGGGAAACTGTAGAGGAAGCCCCTATAGTATATGTATACACCATGGTGCTCGGGTACCATGAGGTCAAATGCACAAATTCAATCCAAATTGGGGTATATTCTTTGAAAATTTCAGTTTTACGGTATATACCCAACTATAACAATTCAAACGAAACACACACCTTTCAAAAATATACTTGAATTCAAAGTTTTTCAACGGATTCTGATCACATGCTTTGCTGATTTTTCTATAAAATCAGCACATACCTACAACCAAACTATCATAAAAAAAAGGCAACTCTAATTTGAATTTTAGTTCAAACTTGTCAGAACTAGTTAGTAAACAAGTTAAACTTGACATCCAAAAAATTCTAAAATCTTTTGCGCATGATACTTAGGGAAAATACCCATATAATTTACCTATATAAGGAAATAATTACAGAGTTGGAAATATTTACATGTGCCTTTAATGCTAACCTTGTTGAGCTAACTTGGTAACTTTTATAGATTTGTGTTTTTACAATCATATGTTTCACTGAACTTTACTTTTTACGATGCTCCGCTAATTGCTTTTGCCATGTATTTCTATCACATTAAAATGGAGACAAACCTTTAGTCCCAGCTTCTGAGCATACATAAGAAAATCAAATCTTGCTTTTGGGTGCTTGCACATCCTCTTATGGAATACAATATATTCTTCTACTGTATCCTGTAGAACTAGCAAGTATTTAAAAATATAAGATTTAAGTATTAGTTATAGTCTGACTCTGCACCTTTTGCTTTTTGCGCAATATACTCATCCATTCATTGTTTTAATACCACCGTTCCACAGATAAATGTTCTCCTTCCCTTGCTTCAATGCAATTTTAACTTTACTACTTACAGTGAATTCCACTATGTTAAGAAAATGTTGAACCCGGATTTAGCCAATCCAGAATTCTCTATGAAACCACTTTCCCTGGATCAGTAGATAGTGCTCACAGATACATTACCGAATCATTTCATATGTAATGTAAACCATACCATACATTAATATTACATATTAGAATTTCAATAGATCGCATCGGATTAAATTTACAGTAAGAGCCGATCGGGCCAAACAGGTACATTGCATAAAGCGGAAGCGGTAGAAGGGCACAACTTGCCACAGGCAAACGACTGACTGGGGTAAGAGCTTAGACTACTAGAGGCTATCCTAATCTCCTCCATCTTCTTCTCCATCAGCATTTGGGGTGTCGTAGTACGCGTAGTGACTTTGATCCGCAGGTTGTACGCGTAGTGACTTTAATCCGCGGGTTTTGCGATATTTAGTGAGCGAGGGTGAGCACAAACAACAGTGTTCCACGATCCAACACACTAAATGCAGTATCATACATGCAACGTTCAACAAACATAGGCTCGGGTTCTTTTATTTGCTAAAGGCATCATTTGAAAACTACAATAAATAGAAATTTTCTATGACTTAGCATTTTAACTAAACCATGTTTTATTTAAGAAAGCAAAAGTGTGCAATATTAATAGCAGTGCAGGTCCCATCCACATGTTACATGGTTCCATCCACCATATATTAGATTTTGCTACTAGGGTTACATCCACCCATTATACTCACTAGGTTACATCCATCCAGGACAAACCAAAACCAGGGTTACATCCACCTGACGAGTTCTCATCCTATCCACAAAGTTTTAGAAATAGATACTAACTCGAGTAAGTTCCGATGCCCGCCTATGACTGTGGGAAGCACTCTGCACAGATTGTACACTTTACCCACAAGACATAATCAACTTATTATGTTTCACACATTTTTTTGAACATGTGTATTAAGAAAATTACCACAAAACCTTTACAATGCATCACCTAGTGTAAGTTACACTGTTAAGATTTCATTTTAGTGAGATTATGTCCATGGCCGTGCCCAAGGGGGTGCGGGCCGTGCGACCGTACAGGGCCCCCAATTTCTAGGGCCTCAAAAAATTAGTCCAGCAGAAGAAGGTCCATGTATTCGTGTGAGGCCAGAGCGCCAGATAGGGGTGAAAATGGATCGAATATGAACGGATAATATCTCTACCATATTTATTTTCATATTTTTTTTCGAATACGGATACGAATACGGATAACTCGAATACGAATATAAATACGAATAATATCGAATACAGATACGGATCGAATACGAATCGAAACGAATACTGATTCTGAATATTTATCGAACATGAAAACCCCTTAAACTATACATCCAAAATTAACGAAAATACATAAATAGTCCTCCATGATAGCAATTTAAATAAGCATAAGAATACTAGGCTTACTGTATCCGTATCCGGTTTAGATATCGGGCTAAAATCTCGGATATCCGGTTTCGTATTATCCGGATTATCCGTATCCGTATCCGTATTAGACGGATACTAGGTTTACTGTATTCGTATCCGCATCCGATAAAAAAAATCCGTATCCATATCCAATCTGAGAACTATCCGAAAAAATCCGATCCGACACAACCCGTATCTGTATCCGTCTGGATCCGACGGAAACTATCCGATCCGCCACCCCCCTAGCCCCGCAGCCTAGCTCGAGTCCGCTGCCTCTCCGCGACGACTTTGCGTGCGTGGCACTCGTATTCTCGGCCCGAGCCCCGAGGCCCCACGGCGTTCAGATTCTCTCTTGTATTTGTGACTTCGCCGCTCAGATTCGTCTCGCTCACTGAGGCCGGCCAGCCGGCCGTCCAATGTTCATTCATCCATGGCCGTGCCGTTACTTAGAGCTTTGTACTGGGCCTCTAAATTTCACGGCACGGCCCTGATTATGTCCACCACACCAAGAACCCCTTTTGCACCACACAACAGCTTAAATCCAGTGACACGACTTGTGTCCACGGCGGCTTAAAACCAACATGACCTGTGGGTCACTTCAATGATACAACCCGCACTAGTGGATGCAAATTAGTTAGCTAGGTCGTACCTATTATAGACTTATGGTTGTACTATTTTACATTGGGAGGTCATTACAGAATTCAGTCATTAGAGTTATCTAGGCAGTGCTACCTCAAACCCTAATTTCTTGTGCTATGTCCGCACCGACCATTCTTACCATCCGCCCATATATATAAAGCAAGTTTTACGGTTTTGAGATGCATAAAACTAAGTTATCTCAACATACCAGCTATTTCTCTCTAATGGTTGCTCAAATTTCATGATTGAAATTGATGCACGATATTTAAGCAAGACTAAACATGACGCTTAAATATAACCTATAGCTAGTATGGTTACCATTAAGTTTTTAGGGTGACAGGAATAATGTGATTCAAGTGTCCAAGGTATGGTGTATAATAATACAATGTTGAACAAGCATGCATCTAAAACTTTAAGCGAATATAAATTTGCATAACAAATAATACATGCAATTTTGATAATTTAAACAAATATAATTTGCATAGAAATGTAAGTTCAATATGATCAAAGTATTGATTCCCCTATCTCACAAGTAGGTTGGTCTTGGAAGTCTTGACTTGGCTCAAACTGCGGTTCTTCTGTGTCCTCGTACTCTACTCGGACGATCACAGTGGAAAGCAAATAAGTACACGAAATGGCTAGCACATGGACGTACATGGATGCATAGGAGGAGGCGGCTGTGCGATGTTGGCGCATAGGAGCCAGGCCGGACACGTGCTGGTGTGATGCACGTGGGCGCAGGGCGTAGGGCATAGGAGGGCGTCTTGGGCTAGGCTGGGCTGGGCCAAGCTAGGAGCCTGGTGAGCCAGGGAAACAGGTTGGGCTCAGCCCAACCAAAGTTTTGGGTTTTGGTTTCTTGAAAATTCAAATTGAATTTGAATTTTGGCCCGAATTTGAACTGGGTTCACAACTTGATTTGAATTTGAATTCAAGTTTCAATTTCTTATTCGAGCTTTTTGGTTTTCCCAAAAATGGGATGTTACAGAAAAATTCCTCTCTATGTATTCAATATGAAAGAGGATTTCTTTAAGAATCACATCCAACTTCCTCTAAAAATGGGAAGAGGAAACTGTTTCAAAATCAAACCTAGTTTAATTTAAGTGTGCTTTGTCCAATTTTCACTCCAATTCTCTTCGCAATCTTGATTGAAATGCTGTCTTTTTTTTACTTCTGGAATTGTTATGTATTCCACAGTTCTTTCATCAAATGAGCAGTGTGTTCTGTTTGCAGTTCTTATTGGATGTTAGGCATGGCATGATTTCACTTTGTACATGCATGCCACGATTTAAATTCATATTTAAGAGACATGCTGTATTAATTTGTAGGTACGCTCCAATTACCCGACGAGGTTAAGGGACAATGCATGGGAGCATTCACTGATTCATGACAGAGAAAAAGGACATTGGAAGTGCAAGTGGTGCAGTTTAGAGGGTTATCATGGCATAACTAGATTGAAGTGGCATCTCGTTGGCTGGCACAGTCGTCCTCAATGCCAAAAAATTCCAGAAGATGCTGCTAAAAAGATAAGGGATCGAATGGTTTCAAGGGAGAAGCAGAAAGCAAGAAGATCAGGTCCACTTGACGGTATTGACAGTTGTGACATGCCGTGCCCTTCTAAGGGTTCACAATTTGATCAAGAGCATTTCACTATAGCAATGCAGGACAGTAGTTCTTTCCAACCTTTTGATGAAGCTAATGGAACATCAAAATCACGCGACACATTATCCAATACTACTCTTCCATCACAGAAGTGTGCCGATCCTCAGGTGTGTCATTATTGTTTGTTGCTAGTCTTTTCCTGCACTGTGTTGGAACTGGAACATTACTGATGGGTGTTGAAGTATAAGTGAATTATCTGTCTTTCCTCATCAACTTAAACTTTTAGATAAATTGATTGGTTCATGCAACTCAATAACGGGAACAGATTAATGGACTACATGCAGTTTTGTAGAGATTTGTATGCCTTTAGATGGAGGCAATAAAGATCCTTTGCCCCTCCTCTACTAAGAATTTAGGACTAGCATTAATGCACCTTCGTGGGTATAGCAGCGATTCATTGTTCTGGAACTTATATCAGTTCTAGCTGGACACTTCGCTTGTACAAACCCTACCAGCATTAGGCTGGAAATTTATATACTAGCTGAGAGTCAATACTGTACAAAACATGGTAATCTGGCACTGACTAGCTGCCATTGTCTTTTTACTAAAAGAATTATTTTCTTGTAAAACGAGTCAAATGTTAAAATTACCTCTCTTTTGTAATATTTCCTCTGGATTAATCTGTTAAGTACTAATTGAAGTGGTTTATCATGCAGCTAATCATCGAGGGGCCTCGTGAAAATGAATTATGTAGTAACACAAACAAATCTGAGAAGCAAACTGGAATAAGTGACTGTTGGAGTCACTGGAGATATGTTTTGGACGGATTGATGCATTTGCCAGGCACAAAAGATGGTTCTGGCGTTCAGAGTTGCATCCGTGATGTCCTTTACGGTTGCTCTGAATTTGAAACAGTAAGTGGGAAGACTGATGATCACTGCAAAACCACAGATGTCATGTATTGTTGTTTTTATACTTGTATTTATTAACCTATATTATTACTTGGCTGCAAACTTGTCAAGTTTGAATCCTTGAGAGCATGCTCTTTGGATGGAACATTAGGTTATAAACCCACTCTATTCTTGCAATTCTTTTTCTGTAGTTCTTTGAATCATGGAAACGCTACGATTGTAATAATCTATTTAGGGGATAAATCATTGCGTTATCAGATTCCAATAATCTTTTTCTCGATTATGTCAGGTCGGAGACAAAGTGGAAATGGATTCCGACAGAACAGTGTCGAGTAATGTGAATATTGCCGAGTGTCAGAATGTTCTTGTGGACGTTTTAAGATCGAAGAATTTTGCCTTGCTGTGCAACGTGCTTTGCAGAACTGTGCATCAAGATGAGGGAAGGACTAGATATTTTGATTTTGGTGTGATTGACTCAAGGATGAAAAATGGAGATTATGGGCGTGCACCCGGATTATTCAAACATGATTTAAAGCTGGTAACAACTTTACAACTTGTTATCTCTTCAGTATTTCACTATTTCTTCTAGTTTTGCGTTACACATGTGGAAATTCTTGTATGGCATGCTTTGACAATGTGCAAACATGTATAATCCTTTTAGCATGTTGCTAACATATTACAAGTTTGTTTAGTGAAAATTCCTTTTAATCCCGTTGACTTGCTCCCTGTATTCTTTGTGTGCACCACCAGCACAGGCTTCTATAGACACAAAATGTTCTTTTAGCATTCCATAACTTGAGTTTTCTCCATCGAATAGCAAAACAGTATTATGTTCATTTGGCTAGGTCATCACCAGTAATAACAAATTAACAATTATATGGTCATGATCATAATGTGAATCGTGAATTCATGATCCATCAAAACAAAAAAATAATATTGGCTGGACCAATTTTGTTATATCCAGTTCGTACTCACATGAACATTAGATTAACTACCCTATCCCAGGGATAGAAAAACCGGCCGGTAACCGGAAAAACATGTGGTAACCGGTAAAAAAACCGGCCAGAATTTTCAAATGTAAATTTACATTTATGACTGCATAATACACTTCCTGGCTTGGTTTAGTTTTTTTTTTTTGTGTTAGATTACCTATTATATGACTAAATATGCATCAATCTCAAGTTTTTTATCGGTTTTTCTGGTTTTTAGTGGTTTTTCCGGTTTTCAACGGTTTTTCCTTTTTTTCGGTAACCGGAACGGTTACCGATTTGAAAACAGCCCGAATTCAACTTTTGATGTTTGAATTTCAACCGGTTTTTCCAGTAACCGGTCGGTTACCGTTACCGGCCGCCGGGCAGGAAGTTCCCTGGTACTGGTTTTTCTATCCTTGCCCTATCCTACCTACCAGAATGGAGTCTTACAAGTTCAATACCTAGCTCGTGCATTAAACCACAGTTATCTGTGCTATATGTTTGTAGGGTTAAAAGCACTTTTGGTCCCTCAACTATGGCCCGTGGCTGTTTTCATCCCTGAATTATTTAATTTGTCGAATCAGTCCCCAAACTTTACATTTTGGCTCGTTTTCGTCCCTATGCCCAATTTTCATCCTCACATTTACATGATGATTCAGCAGTGGAAGGGTTTTGCTTTGTCAACACAAGTGAAAAAGACCAATCTACCCTTATCTAGCTCCATTACATTATTCTGATTTCTTGTTCGTGTGTAGACTATGCGTGTCATGATTTCAAGGGTTCAACTCAATCGGGCCATCCCCCTTGGGAATATACTGTACTGTCTTGGGAAGGAGCAATTTGGTCTTTTCATGTGCACTGACTAGGCAAAGCCCTTCCACTGTTGACTTAGCATGTACACGTGATGCAAAATAGGCAGACAGACAAAAATGAGCTAGAATGCACAGTTTCGGGATCGATTTGACCAATTTCATAGTTAAGGAGCGAAAATGAGCACAAGATATAGTTGGAGGACTAAAAGTTCCAATATATCATATATGATGTATATTTCTTTTCAGTCTTCGTAAGCACTCTGTGTTTGTCCGTGCCTTTTAGCAAAGTTGAAGTTGAGTATACATTTTATTTTGAAGGCATATATATAATAACATCTTTCGTGGTGGTAAATGGTAATTAACAGTTTTGATATTTTTGCAGTTGTGGGAAGATCTTAAAATGGCTGGTCAAGATATCATTGACCTAGCAAATAGTCTTTCAAGCCTCACAGAAGACTCCTACACAAAGCAGGCAAGTATTGGATGGTTGGATTTGTTGGACTCTCCTTTTGGTTTTAGTTTTAAGTTTTTTGAATGCTCTCTATATTTTTGTTTGATTCAATTAGGATAGGATATTAGGATTCTCTTGAAATTTGGATACATTTGCTTTTAGGTGGTTCATATCTGTCTACCTGATTGTATCTTTGCATTGAAATCTGGTATTACATTGTTTAGGTTGGAACAGAGAGAGGATCAGATGATGGTGAAGAGAAACTCAAGGTGACTGTTCTGTTGATTGCTTATTGCTTTGCAAACTTTCCTGTTTCCACGATGCCCTTACTTGCATTGCTCAATATTATGCCACCACTGTTTCAGGAAGCTGTGGTGGCCAGCTCTGAACCCAAGAACCTGGTTGAATCAAATGCATTGGTACTCTCAACCTCACAGGGCTTCAACCAGTCGGACCAACCAGATCCAATAGATGTTTCTGATGTACAAAATGGTAGTACCTGCAACCGATGTGACCAAGAGGCGAGAGGTGTCAGTGTCCTCACATGTAATAGATGCATGCTAGTTTGGCACATTTCATGCATTGAGCCTCCTGTGCCATCCATTTCAACTGGAAGCTGGTCTTGTAAAAGCTGCAGCACCACCTCCAACGAATCAGCTAAAGGTGGCATGGTCTTAGCCCATTACCAACCGAATTGCTTGCATGGAAATTGTGTCGTATGCAAGGGACTTGAGGTGTCCGGGCATCCAAAATGCAAAGAAACTGTCAGCGAAGGGACACCTGTTGATAACTCAAGAGCATTTGTGATTTCCAGTGTGGAGCCCACTGAGAGTCTGGAACCGTCGAATATTGATGTCGGTGGCTCATGCAAGATGTGTGGGAATCCTGAAGAGGATGACAAGAGATTCTTGATATGTGGTCACATCCACTGTCTATATAAGTACTACCACATTCAGTGCCTGAAGTCCAAGCAGATCGCTAGTGATGCGCAGCGGAACAAACCGTGCTGGTACTGTCCATCTTGCCTTTGCCGAGTTTGTCTTTCGGACAAAGATGATGACCTGACCATTCTGTGCGATGGCTGTGATGAAGCTTATCATCTCTACTGCATAACACCTCGCCGTACTTCAATACCCAAGGGGAAGTGGTATTGCTCATCGTGTAACGTGGAGAGAGCAAAGGAGGGGATGAGACAGTATGAGAAAAGAATGCTGAAACTTCACAGGAGGGATGATGCTAGGCTGCAAAGTATGAACTATGCGGTTGTGGACTTGCTGCTTTCTGCTGCAGAGAAGCTGAGCGCGGATGAGCAACCAGTGACTTGTACAAATTAGTTGGGAGCCTGGATTCCTGCAACCCCATTGGACTACATCCTAGCCTCATTGTTCTTCAGTTCTGTAAGTGGATTCCTATTCTCTACCGTCAGTTCAGACTTGACAGTTTTGCTGTTTGAAGAGCCTATGCTTTCCGCTTAGAGATCAGAAGGCTGCGACAAGGGAAGGCAAGAAATTGAGCTGCAGTCTTATCTTCAGAATCCCCATCATCGGTTTCCGATCAAGCAAACGAGGGGCTCTGAATGCATGTGCTGTTTGAGCTGTGTGGTAGAGGATGCGAATCCTTTAGGAAGTTGGTCTTTTTTATCTTTCTTTTGTTTCACCTCCATGAGGTTATACTTAATTTGAAGTACTTCTCGGCATCAGAACTTCAAGGGATGTTAAGGGTATTCGAGTACAATGTTATTCGTCTGAGGAATGGTGTAGCTTGTGTCTTACGTACTTGCAGGTGCAATTTTGTGGCAGTCTCCAATTAAAGAGAAAGCACCATCTCTGAAAATTGCTGAGGTTTTCACAAGGTCGTCTTTCTCCCCATACGATCTTGATTTTTCGGTCTCGGTCTCACACCGGAAGATTTACTTCTTTTCATAGGCCGTTTCCTCGTCGGAAGCTGTAACAAAGATGCAGATCTCCAATGTGTTGTACGCTCAATTCTATCTGAAGCAGCCTCTAAATCTGACATATATATACATCTGAGTGGACAGGGCACCATCGGCCGTTTGGAATTCTCCATTGTTATATATGCAGTTGGTTCGTCACATCTGAGTGAAGATGGCTAAAATTTTCTCTTGCTGCATCTCCTCGTTAATTTTGACCCTCTACGAATCAGTGAGCGGACTGGTTAATGGCCTTATGCAACTGAGTATGCATTAAACGAGGGTAGGGCTTCCAAAGATGGCCTGAGCATATTTTGTCTTGAAAACACAGGACATCACCTATTTGTGATTTAAGATTTTGACCCTACAATATCAGTTGGGCGTTGCCCTTGAAATCATTCAGTGGTTCGGATCATATCTGAACTTTTTATTTCCTTTCTTATTCGGTAAGCTGCTATGAGACTATGCGAGGAGAGTAGAGAGGGTACATTATAGGGAATTTGATTCCACAGCCTCCTCGTCATTTGCGTTAGGCCTTAATTAGGCTGAACTTTAGCCCATTATCATATCTTTGCTAGGCCTTAAATCTTGATTAGATAGTCCGCAACCTGAGTATCTACAGAATGTACCACCACCCTTGTGCCCTGTTTGGAATATGGTAACTAGAAATTTTTACGATTTAGTTCAGGTTTGGACTGAATTCTGAGGATTTAAATACGAGTGGAAAGTTTGCAACTTGAATGGTATTTTACTTTGTTGTAATAGTTCTTGTTGAGTTAGGATGACTCATATCTAGTCTTGTAGGATTTAGAAAGGTCTGAAAGTTCTAGATGAATCCTACTAAGATGAGGATTCATACTCCTATTTAGATTAAAATTTTCACTCTACATGGAAAAGGGCTAGAAGGGACTATATAAATCATAAGGGTGACCATGAAGAAGCAATCAAGCCTATTCATCCAAAGATAGAGGACGTACGAGAGGATTAGAGATTAGGATATTCTTTAACACTAGATTCTTGTATAGGACAACAATCCGATAGTTTTAAAAGATTTGAAAGAGTTGTAAGTGAGCGATAATCTCTTATACTCTTCTCAGGTTGTGCTTAAAGAATTTGCAATCGACTTCGCCAAATCTTTTATCTCTCGTTGTGGTTGCTTCAACGTCGTTATTTTGGTTCTCTCTACGAGATTCATCTTCTTCGTTCTTGATACCGTACACAAGCTCGTGCCGTATTTTATAAATTTTGATCCTATCAGGGGATGCTGTGCATAAGAAAGGGTATCAAAGTGTAACAAGTGTTATCACGGCCAAGGTTTTGTCAAATTTTTTCTCTCTAGTCGTGGTTGCTACAATGCCATATTTTGATTCTCTTTATGAGATTCATCTTCTTTGTTTTTGATACCGTACACGCTCGTGTTGTATCTCACAAATTTTGATCCGATCCAGAGGCTCCTGCACATAAGAAGGGGTGTCAAAGTATACAAGTGGTATTAAAGTCAAGGCCAGATTAATCTGATTTATGAGAAGATCAGTAAAGCGTCAGGTGGCATAAAATAAAGATTGATGTCACCGATATGGAATCAAGTAGAGATTTGATGACGTGGGAAGTTTCAGCGTGTGGCAATGCATGGTGAAGAATATCCTTGTCCAGTAGGGGCTAATAAATGCTCTTGAAGAGGACAAGCCAGAAAAGATGTTCGATGAAGACTGGAAAGTGATGGAGCGAAAAACTATCAGCACAATCCGTCTATGTCTCTCTGATGAGATAAAATACTCGCTGATCGAGGAGAATTCACTGAAGATATTATGGAAGGGCTTAGAAGAATTGTATATGGCAAAGTCGCTGACAAACCGATGATTACTAAAGCGACAATTGTACAGGTTGCACATGGAAAAGTACATAGTTTGTTGACGATCTCAATATCTTGAACAAGCTTATCATACAGCTAACTAGTGTGGATGAGAAAATTGAGTAGAACCATGAAGTCGTCATACTGGTATCATCTCTACCACCATCATAGGAGTAATTGGTGCTGAATATTCTCATCGATAAAACCATTGTCAACTTTAGGTGTAGTCCTCGAAAAACCCATCGGAATCTTCATCCCCAGGTGATCAAGCATTGGCTGCTATATGTATTATAGGCAAAAGCAAAGGTCACAGAAAAAAGAAAAGCAAGACTAAAGATACATATGTATGCTATCTATGTAATGAAGAAGATCACATGATAAAAGATTGTCCAAATTGCACGCTCAGTAACGGTAGCAAATGATGATTCTGACGTACTAGTTGTCAGTCAATTAGGTACTTCTCGTGAATAGATATTAGATTCAGATTATTGTTTTCATATATGTTCAGCGAGGGAGTTGCTTGACGAGTGATCTCTACGCTTGGCACGTAGAACTATTCACTTAGTGGATTACAAAGAGTACGCAATTACTGCGATGGGGATGATTACATTAGAGATGTATGATGGAGAACATCACACATTGATGAGAGTTCAGTTTGTTCCCATCTTAAAGAAAAATAAAATATATGTAAGGTCGCTTGAACTCAAAGTTTGTGAGATATCGCTTTAAGGTGGAGTTATGCGAGTTACTTGCAAAAGGCAAGTAATCATAAAAAGTATCTATACTAATGGAGTATACCGATTAAAGGGTAGTATTAAAGGTAGAGCAACCAATAAGAGGTATGATAAAAATCCTAATTAGGAGAAGGAAACCGTGTCATCAATGGTAGGTACTCAAGTCTCATCTATAGTTATGTACGTAACTGCAAAGACGAGTGCAAAATCTAGCAGACGCAAAGGCAAATGTACAGTTATGTACAGAATAGCAAAGACATGTGCAAAATCTAGCAGATGCAAAAGCGAAAGTACGAGCTATTATAGGAAGGAAGACATGGTAGAATCAACCACATGGTACCAGGGAGCAGGTGGTGCTCGTAGGTGGTACAAACCTATGGCATAGAAGGCTACATGAAGAAGAGGTGCAGTTAACCAAACTATATAACGAAGGAGCTCTCAAGTGGATAGTCCAAATAGACTAGCCTGGATACGGACACTAACACACACATTGTGGTGATGTCGATGATCCCTATGGTGGAGCACTCTCAAAGGTGGGACAAAAATAAAAAGAATGAAAAAACAAAAATGGTGCTAGTTCTTGGAGAAGCACATTGACTTCAACAGATAAGAGTCAAGGTGGAGATTGTTGAGTTAGGGTGACTCATATCTAGTCTTTTCAGATTTGAAAATGTGTGCTATAAAGAGTCGTAGATGAATCCTACTAGGATTAGGATTTCTATTTCTATTTGGATTAGAATTTCTACTCTAAATTGGAGAAGAGCTAGGAGAAAAATATATAAACCATGGGAGTGACAATGGAGAAGCAATTAGGTCTACTCATCCAAAGATAAAGGGCCCACGAGAGGATTAAAGTATAGAATATTCTTTAGCACTAGATTCTTGCATAGAACAAGGATTCGAGAGTCATAAAAGATTCAAGAGGGATGTAAGTGAGTAACAATCCCTTGTACTTTTTTGAGATTGTACTTAAAGAATTTACGGTTGGCTTTTGCTAATCTTTTCTCTCGTGTCATTATTGCTTCAATGTCGTTATTTTGGTCCTCTCTACTAGATTCATCTTCTTCGTTCTTGATATCGTAAATGTTTGTGTTGTATCTCACAAACTCGGATTTGATCTGAGAGCTGCTACGCATAAAAATGAGTAACAAAGTGTAACAACTCTAAATCCTACGATTACTTTTAAAGCTGTGTGCAAAAGAAACACCATGGTTCAACAATAAAAAAAAATAGCATGTGTAATGCGGGTAGACATAACAGCATAAATTAATGTTGGCCATGCTACTCAGGCTAAAGATCTTAATACACATAGGGGGTATTTGTATTTGCTACAGTTGATGGTTTTTTATTGAAAATAAATAGTGATGACTAAAAGAAGTAGCTTTTAGAAAGAGATTCGAACAGTGGCAACAGTAAGAGAGAGATGTATAAGTGAGAAGGGAGAGAGATGAGTAGGGTGTGTGATGCACCTGTGATGTCCTACCTTATCCTAAGAGCGAGATGTGAGTGGAAGGAGTGGAGAAGTCACTTTGAGAAGCCAGGTGTTTATATTGGTTTCTGGTTTCTCCAAGCAAAAGTCAGAAGTAAAAACCAATACAAACACCCCATAGTAGCATAGCAAGCACTGTAAACTCATGCACAATTGAATTCAAAGATATGCCAATTTATCACCAATAAGACATCCATAAATTTGAATTCTGTAGCATTGCACAACAGTTTTTTATGCACTCCTCGATCATTGAGGAAGGGCAAACCAGGGAAAAATATATCGAAACAAAAATTTTATGAAGGGCAGTGATATGACTGGTAACCGCCTGTTCTGGTAATTTCATAATTTTTTAGCCGATATTTTTGAATTGAAATTTGAATTTTTGAATTTTTAGATAATTTTTGTTAAATATGAAAAATTTTGTCCGATATAAAATTTCATCGATGCAATTTTCCCTAGGGCAAACACACACAGAGCGAGAGGCCGCAAGCTCGAAACCAATTGAGCCACTACAGGCACAACCATTTTTTGTTGCCACCCAAAACCTTTGGTTTGAATTTGAATATTGAAAGCAAGGATAAAAGCATCCGCAACCGCAACTATAGTATGAACAAAACCGTGCAACTACCTGGGATGAAGCCACCCATGTGTGTGGCACGTTTGTAGCTGCGGGACCTGTATGTCAAAAGAAAAATTATCTAATAGTACTCGCTTAGGAGATTATCAGTGTACTTACTATTTTCATTTGCAATTCCGTAAAAGGTAACGATACTATTGATGCCGTTGTATCTGCATCTCCTTCGGCCTATCAGACGTAAATAAACGATGATTACATGCTTCTGAAATGAAATGGAAATGGAAATGGAAACTCCAAGTGTGTGTGTGTGTGTAGATCAGGCGTCTGAACTTATCTGATCATAGAGGGGACTTCTGTTCTACGGTTGCCCGTAAAGAAAGAAAATAGCGTGCAAATAAGTTTGCGTTTTGAAAGCAGTAAAAAAGATGGCTAGAGCTTGGCCCCAATTCTAAAAATTAGAAAGAACAAATCACATAAACCACTAGATGTCTGTGTACCAGTTGCAGAGGAGGACCCATATATTTGCTAGTGTCACTTAAGCCCAGATATTTGTGCCAAATTGTTTCTAGGTATTTTGCTTAAGGTGAGCACGTCAACACGCATGTGGATCTGGGATGTGCCACGTTAGACCAATGGGCCCAACGTGTCATTCCCTCTTTAACGTCGAAGCACTCGTAGCTGGTAGGAAGCTAAGTGAAATTCTTTTTTTTGCACAAGTACAGTGTATTATAACACTACTATATTTTTAAAATCATGTTTTTTGAACTTTTTTACAAATTATAGAGTAAGTACAAGATCATATGACAGAATCGAGATTTTGATAGCCTTGATTTGAAAGTTTTAACGCCCGAACCACACAGGACACAGCATCCATATCCTGGTCATGACGACGCACCAACGCACCACGCATGAACTAATCCTACGTACATTCGATGGATGAGGTGTGAGGGCCAGCTGCGCCGAGCTGCGAAGGATGCGGGGAGCATCTTTGGAGGAAAAAAGGGCGAGTTTGTCCGGCCGGCAGATGCCTCCCTTCTTCCTCGTCCTCTCCTTCAGGATCCCTTCAGTCCTTCACCTAATCAAGAATTGCATCTGCATGCACACATACATACATACATGCCTGCCTGCCTACCTATCTGTCTGTCTAGAAGATGCCTTGTTTGGCACCCAAGGGACCAGATCATAGGCTTTCTCTTGCTTAGCCCCACAAAACATTCTGATTGTTGCCTGCCTACCCACTGCCAAGTACCAGTTCTGCATCTGCATGCATGCCTTGACCCCCATTAGCTAGCTCCTAGCTTTACAGAAGGATTATGCCATGTAAATGATCATTAAGCAGGTGTGTTATTTCATGTGTGAGGTGGCATTATTCGAGGGGTGTTATGATTGTGTCTTCTTGCATGTTGGATGGATATTTGGATAAGGAATGTATGAGCATGGTTTTTGGGTTGTTCATGCGAGAGATTATAGAGTAACAGAAATTAACGTGTGGTTTTTGCCGATATAAATAAAGTCGGTACAGTATATACTACAATTAACTAGTAGACCCTATCTTAAAAAGATATTCCATTTAAAAACTAGTTACTATAGAAAAGCTGAAAAGCAGCTTTTAAAAGCCGAAAAGAACAGGGCCATATGTCTAGACCCGTTTTCGGTGGATGTACTGGGTTCAATCACGAAAACCGGGTTCGATGTCAAGATCATTATTGAGAAATGCACAGAGGGAGAGCACATTCTGTGAAAAAAATAAGAAACACGGAGGACTGAATTTTAGGAAAGTTCTTTTTATATGCGGCTTATGGTTTTTGGTTGAAAATTTTGAATTTTGGTTGTTTGCGATAGAGATTGCGGAGAGAGATACTCGCTTGCAATTTTTGTTGATACAGATGTTAGGTTTTTAACATGTACTACAATTAACTTATAGATCTCACCTTAAAAAAATACTCTATTTAAAAAATAGACACTGTAGCAAAACCAAAAGCCACTTTAAAAGCCCTAAAAACAGGCCCTTAGTAGGAACCCTCGTGCTTTTTTGGTTGTGGCCCCATGTGCACTTGACAGTTAAGGAAGGGTCTGTGTCCGTTGTAACGCGAGGTCGTGCACTGCATATTGGGCCTTTTGCTTACTACAAACTTCAATTTTAATATGTACCAAGTAAGTTTTATGTATCAATCAATCTACTTAAAAACCTGAACAGATAGGAAAGGTGAGCCATATATTCATACTTCAACACCCCTTGAAATGTTTAGTCACAATAAAGCCTATAATATAGACTCAAAGTGGGCCATAATTTTTTTAATCTGAATATCATGTCCGCTAGATTCAAACTCGGAACCTTTTGCTTTAATACCAAATTAAGTTTCAAGTACTGACTAATTCGTCCAAAAACTCGTGTTTTTGAAGGAAAAAAAGGCTATAAACTTAAACTTCAACAATTTGGTTGGCCGCTAAACTTTTTACTTGTGCCATTTTTGGATCAACCATCAATGATTGATGGTAAAGGAAATGTTACGGCATGTCACGTCATCTCTCTATGACTTAAGTGAAGAATCATGGGTGTGAATATCTAGCACAGTCAAGCAAGTTGGAGACCTACCTGACCGATAGTCTAATGTAAGGATCAAAATGTCTCGGCCGATTATGTTTTACCTTTCAAATACATTGTAAAGCTTAAACTTTTCCCTTCTTATAAATTTCTTTCTCCAAGTTTTCATGTGTGATCTTATATTGTTACTCGTGTAGTATATCGATCTGTTAGACCATGTGGAGGTCATGAATAAACTGATGATCAATAATTGACTTTTGGGTTGTATTGAAATTTGCGTTTGTGAAAGTTTCGATCAACCACGATTGACGATTAGCAGGTTTTAACCACATTCGGTGATTGTTAGTCCGATCGGCCTTATGGTGAATAGTCCAATCGGCATGTGTCGACCATGGCAGAACGACCATGGCATATCGGTCACGGGCAGAACGACCTCGATCAGAGAACTGGTCGTAATCTACAGTGAATTGATTGAAGAGCTACCGTAATCGATCGATAGTCGTAGTCTTGTGTTGGGCTGTTTGATTGGAAGGCTACGATCATGGTCAGTAGTCAGAGGCATCGCCCGCGATCGGTGATCGATAGTGTGATTTACAGTGACCAGTCGGTGGTCGTAGCTATAATACCTTGTTGATGGTCGTAGTTACAGTGATTTGCCGATGGTCGTAGAACAGCAATCGATCGATACTCCGAAGTTACAGTAACCGGTCGATAGTCGTAAGCTACAATGCCTGGTCGGTACTCGGTAGTCGATGCTATGGTGTCTGATCGGTGATTGGTAGATGTAGACTGATGTAGACTTTGTGATTGATAGTCGCAGACTTCGCGATATGTTGTCTTAGACTTTGTGATTGGGTGTCATAGATCTCGCAATCGGTAGTTGTAGATTTTGCAATTGGTTGCCGTAGGCTTCATGGTCGATACTCATATGCTTCGAGTGCTTCAATACTTATGATTTTTTAGTACCCCCTAGTACTCATGTCTGATGGGCAATCGGTATGACCCGTCTGTACATGGTGGTCAGACTGGTCTTACTAGGGGGGTCTAAAGTTGGTTTGTGGAAAGCGTGGAAGTTGAGATCGTGGATGATCTGGTTTGTGTTTACTGATGGTTAAGGGTATAGTTTGCGTGTGTGGACTGATGACGGTCAAATTGGGAAGAACTTATGTGGGGGAAAAGTTGTGCGACCTTTGGTGTTTGCATATGTAGGTGGGCGTGGAGACAATCATGGTTGATGACGAGGAGGACCGAGATCAAGAGGGGAAAATCTGAGGTCCAGACAGTCGATGATGTCACGAGGTGGTCGGGCTCACGCTGGAGCACGTGAAGGTCAAAGGTGGATAATGCGTGGAGAAGCTGTGTGGTCTTTAGTCTTTGCATATACAGGTGGGCATAGAGACGATCATGGTCGATGATGAGGAGAACTGAGACTAGGAGGGGGAAATCTGTGGTCCAGGCGGTCGAGAATGTCACGAGGTGATCAGGCTCACGCTGGAGCACGTGAAAATCAAAGATGGATGATGCGTGGAGAAGCTATGGGAGGTGCGGTCCTGGAGGCTTCAACACGTGAGAATTATGCGTGGAGAAGCTACGGGAGGTATGGTCCTGAAGGCTTCGACACGTGATGAGTTAGGAGTTATCGAATGAGTCCATAACTGGGATGGTTTAAATGTTGTGTAAAACCCGTGTTTGGAAGGGTTTCGGGTCCTTTGATTTTTGGAAGTGATAGAAATTCGTGTCCGGGTTGATGTGGACACAGTTTAGGGCTCTTGCATATAAAAAGAGGAGAGGTTAGGAGACAACATTGGGGCTTTGAGACGGCTTTGGAGAGAAACTTTTGTGCTAGAGTTTGAGAGGTGTCGTAAGGGCACTTTGTAGCCACAGAACATGTTTTAGAAATAAAAGATCAGATCTATTCCAGAAAAGCTAGTCGACAGTGATGGCGTGTTTTTTTTAGCGTTGTCTTCGACTTGTTCTTGTTCCATGTAGAGTTGCGCGTGGCGAGATAGCGTCCCTCCGTCAACTTGATCGTACGCTGAGTCGTCCACTCGATCGTCACCAACTACATCGGTAGGGATAGCATACCAGAGTATGTCTGCTGATTTCTCGAAGGCACATGTGATCGAGATGTTCTACTCCTTGTGTTGAAGTTTTAGAGTATGTGCAAACCGGTCGAAGATTAAAGTCTAAAGCGGTCATAGTTCACGATTGGTAAGGAGCTTGCGATAGCTGAGCGATCAGCGAGCGATCGAGCACTAAGTGGTCGAAACCATCATCAAAGTTTACGACTGATAAGGCTGAGCGGTTGAACGCCGAGCAGTAGAAACCTTCATCAAGCACAAGAGATTTCAAGAAGCGATAATAATTATTCACCCTCTCTCTGATTGATATATTGGATCATACACGATCAATTCAACCACATCCACCAGAGGGTGAGTTTGAAACTTCTTATCCCTATATTAAAATGTGCCTAAAAGTGGGCAGGTTCAGACGTTGTCTCCCGGCCCTACCATTCGACCATTGGTCCCTGTGAATTCTAAAGCGATCGAGATCGATCGGCGACTCGAACAGTATTGAGAAAGATGCAGGAAGGCTCGTTGAAACTTGTGAAAAGAGAGCCGCAAGAAAGGCAGGATGCCCTGAAGAAACTAATGTTGGTGACCATTCTCACTCCACGCATACATATGTGATATGACACGCCAGTACTGACGAATCCTCTTCGAACCCCATTAGGTTCTCACTCACCCGATCGAGGCCGATCTTGAGTGAAGATGTAGGAACCGCTCGGTTGGACTGAAAAGCTATAATTTATAGCTAAAATTATACTGTAGCGGCTGAAAATTTACTATAGCTGAAGGTGGCTTATTTGGCGTAATTAAATTTAAAAAATTTAAAAATAGAAAAAATATGCTAGTTTATCACGGATAACGCAAGCGAATCGGGAAAAAAGAACCGACAAAAAGGCTCAAAAGAAAAAGGCAAAACTTAAAAAAAACGAAATTTATAAATAGTAAAAAATAAGTCCAAAGCCAAAAGCTAAAACCGAAATGAACGGGAAATTCCTTTGTCGACAAGATGTTTCACCAACAGCAAGTTTCTTTTCTTCCTTCCTACAGCAGTGTATGGCCAGGGTTCACAAGGCCATTCCTATGCCCATCATTTGGCCTCTTCAGGGTTCGGACAGCTAGCCATGCATGCTTACCCAACACATTGATGACGCAATCGATTGTATATCGCACAAAAGACTACCACTCCCTTCTTTTGGAGGGCGAAAAGGAAAAGCGGGAGTAAATTTTGAAGCACAATGCAAGGAATCTTAGGCAGTTATTAAAAAAATAATAAAATTCTCCCTTGTGAAAGAAAAACGGGTTTGTGTGCTATACATATATCGCTCGACCAAAAATTCTTGGGAAATTAGTGGAATTTTCGCATCTTCGAATTTGCTTCGAGGTTCACGCGGCGATGGCACCTAATGCATGTTAGTTATATGGCCTAGAGATATTGAGATAATCATGAGGATAATTGTATCGCTTGTTATGTCTATAAACTTATGAATAAATATGTTATTTGTTCTTTGAATGTATTGTTATCATAAATATTAGCAAGTACATGATTTATTAGTGAAGCTCTTTATTTATGTGATACCATTCTAGAAGGATCCCTGATCAGGTGTCACTGATCGGGACTCTAGTGACTTGAAGACCGGCAAATGTATTGATTGATGACCATATTTCACCGGTTATAGATATAGAGATACTGACTCGATAATGTGGTCACATGTTAGAGAACATGAAGTTAGATTGACCCACTTTGATACACTATCGAGATTGTTATGTTTCTATGCGTCATCAGTTGGTCTCAAGCAATGATGATGCATAATCTTTAGACCTGAGATCAACATGGTTTCTTACATATCTAATAATACACTTAGGGGTTACCAAACGCTACTATATAACTGGGTAGTTATAAAAATAGCTTTCGGATATACTATGAAACATATGAAAGAATGTGACTACATAGAGATGGGATTTACCCTTTCTACATAACAGGAGAGATGTCTCTAAGCTCCTCGATGTGGTCGAATAGAGAAAGTGCACGGCCATACCACAAGTGGTCAAGAAATTGACCACACATAGTTATCCATCACTAGATCAAGAAAAAATTAAATAGTCCAAGGATGACACGTGTCTCACCTAGCGTTCAATCAAATGTCTTGAGGCAAAAGGAGAGTACGCAAATAGGTTGCTCGGTCTAAATGATCTTGAGCTAGTCAACATGTGTCCCAGCTAGTTGTAAAGAGTTACTACCTGGTCATGACTAGATATGGACTTGTTGTAAAGAGTTACAAGCTAGTTGTGAGTGACTAGGATCTAATCACAGATCATATTGTATAAGATTCATCCAATTTGATCTTTGTATATGCTCGGAGAGTCGTTAGTCCTGCTAGGGATAGCTACCGACTTGCAATCGAAAAGAAGGTTTTTCAAGTTGTGGCCAAACATGCATGACCTACAAGTCACACACTTAATGAGTTGAAATAATAAGAGTTGATTATAGATAGGATCTGTAAGAGTCCAGATGAGATACGATCTTTACTCGTATTGGATAAGAATCAAATTGAAGTCTCTATATAAGGGAGGCTTGGTGAACATGTAGGGTATGAGAGCTTTGTGTGAAACACACGTGAGACGTGTGTAACATCGAGAAATCCTTGTCGCCACCTCCACCTAAGAAACCCAGTTGTACGTGTTAGTGCTAGCACACCGACGTGTGGTGTTTCACCTGGGACGTGTGGATACTGGTAGAGGTGCTACTACTACTATGGTGCTAATCGGGTCGAGCAAGTCGCTGCCGTAGGAGGAGACGATCGGCTAGATTGATCGATTACGTTGACACATTTCTTTGGATGGCTACTTCAACTCTTCTTCTATTACGCTGCGTGTCTAGTGGTAACGATTTATGACCTCTTACTTACATAGCTTTTTGAATTTTGTGGTAGAAATTTCAATTTTATGCTAGCTTAGCCTACCCGTTCCATAACAATGCCTTGCATCAGAATCACCCCCTCCCCATATACGTTAAGATTTTTGAGTTGTCATTGGCGCTTGGCATCCCTCAGTATCATTGTTACAGGAAGCAACTAGGTCGGCGCCGAGCCAAATGCGGCTGAGGTGGCCAATGTGGGAGGTGGCAAGCTAGAGGCGAATGCATCAGGGGGAAGGGGGAGGAGACTTGCTGGATGATTGGACTAATGGTCCAAAATCAAATAAACTTCTTGAAAAGAAAAGTTGAATGTCATATACACAGTACCAAGATTAAAAATAAGAAAGAGAGGTAAATTGCACAATACACTGTCTAAATTAACTTAGGTCACTGTTACTTTTAGCAAAATGTAAGCAGTGGATGTTGTTGATTTGAGGTAAAAATTGAGGAGTCACAGGTAATTTCTCCTTAATTTATCTCAAACAAGAACACGAGCACGTTAGAGCATCCACAGTGCTCCAGTTCGACAGTGGCCTCACGCCACGTGTGCCAGCATGGAGGTAAGAGAGAGTAAAGGCAGTGGCTTGCAGTAGTGTCAGGTAGCCTACAGAAGGAGCGGTAGCTTGAGGAGAGAGGTAGTGATCTAGGGGTGAGAGGAGAGAGAGAGAGTAAACTTCTACTATCGTACTTTATTAATTGTAAATAGTTGAAGCCACCACTTGAGGCTATATGCATTATGGAAAGATAAAATTGTATGTAGTAGCTTCAGCTGACATGACATTATTTTTTATTTTGAGACTATCACATAAGGGTAAGCTTCAGGATGCCCTTAGGTAGACAGCTGTCCTGAATGGATTTTACAACACTAAAATGGGACCCGCTTTCCTATCTGGGCACCCCCTATGCATCATCTAGAAAGCAAAATCGGCAGCCAGACTTACAAGTAGCTAACCATATACTGACTCATATGAATTGATCTACCAGCCGCCGATGACCAAAGAAAGCAACGAAAACCATCCAAAAACTGGTGTTAGGCATGCATGCTTTGCTTACCGATCTGGGGGATGTAAGGTCCACTCGGTTGGGCTGAAAACTAGTGTCTTATAACTAAAATTGTATTGTAATTGGCTGAAATTACACTGTAATTGAAGGTGACTTATTTAGCATAATTAAATTTAAAAATTTTAAAAATAGAAAAGAATACGAAAAAAAGAACCGGTAAAAAAACTCAAAAAAGTCAAAAATTTAAAAAAAAAGTAAAATTTATAAATAGTAAAAAATAAATCAGAAGCTTAAGCCAAAATAAGACCAAAGACCACGCATTGTTTGGGCGACCAGAGACGACGCATTGTTTGGGCCCTGCTCAAGTAAAGAATAATTTTGTGTCCTGCAGCCGGTTACTGCTACGTTGAGGAGTGCCGAAGGCTGAAGAATGCATTCCCACGTGCCTACATTGGCAACGGCAAACTTCTTTGATGTTGGATATGTTCTTTTAGTTATAATTGATAACTTGTAGTTTTAGCTGAGTGTTTGTACGAATAAATCAAATGACGATAAATTAATTCAAAAAACTATCTTGATAAATCATTTTAAAAAAAATTTAGAGAAAATATCCTACTTATTTGTTCAAAAGAAATTATAAATTAAACATAAGCCGTTATACAAACTATGCTGCGGTTGTGTACATGTAGCCATTGCACGCGCAAGTATATGTACACGTTGTCCGACCCTTGAGTTCTTTACTTCTTTTTTTTTTTTGCGAGGAAGTTATTTACTTTTTATGGATCAATCCCTCGAGTGACAAATGGAAACACATGAGTTAAAAAAAATTAAAAAAAAGCCACCACGTCTCGAATCGCCCTCAGATAAACACTCGGAAGAGCGAGATTAATCATGTCCACATTTGAGTCACAACATACAATGGAAGAGCGAGACAAATGTATAAACTAGCTGTGAAACAAAAGGAACTAAGTTCCTGTTCTTTTCAGTTTCTAAAAGCTGTTTTTTGACTTTTTTATAGTAACTAGTTTCTAAATAGAGTATTTTTTTCAAGATAGTGTCTACTAGTTAATTGTAGTACATACTTTACTGACTTCATTTATATCAGCAAAAACTGCACGTGAATTTCTGTTACTCTGTAATCTCTCATGCAAGCCGCCTAAAAGTCACAAGCCGCAGCCAAAAGCCATAAGCCGCAGCCAAAAAGAACAGACCCTAATACCAAAACACAACTTAACCATGGAGCTATACCTAAGTACTGCTTACTCAAAGAAACACTCAAGAAACATATAACTGCTGGGGCTATGTGGCCCAGCTTGGCCATGACTATCCTCCGCCCCTATACAGTTTACGCCGCAGTTGTAATAACAATTGAAACAGCGTCGCACATATGCCTGTTATGCCCCTACGCAATTGAGAGAGGGTCTAGAGTGTTCACTTCGACAAACTACAGCTATAGGATTGAGTATGACGAGTGAGAATAAGATGAATGATTCTTTTAAATATTTTATAAATATCAACAACAATCACAGCGGAAAACCAAATTCATAACCTTATCAAAGCTCTAAGCAAGGAAGCAAAAACCCCGCAAAATCTCAGCCTTCACTAGTTAGACGGAAATTACCAACCGATCAGACCAAAAATACCAACCGATCAAACCTCTTGCTTAATGGCGGTCAGACCTCTAGCTCAATAGCAATCAGACTGAAATGAATAGTAAAATCAGGGAATGAACAGTAATTTCAACGTTATTTCAAGTCTAAAAACCATGTAACTGTTGATCATTTAATCCAAATGACAAAACTTTGCATGCACCTTCTCTACGATGTCAGAAACCTATTCCAATTAACGATAAAAAAAATCATTGTCAAAATTCTAACCTTCTTCCGTTCAAAGGAATGATGCACTAAAACCAGGTAAAAGAGGAAAATTTTGATTTACTCTTACTCGTGAGTCCTGGATAATTTAAGTGATATGATATGGGTTCTCATAACAAGCTAGAACACAACATGAATTCAACCCAAAACGTCCACAAGAACAAAAGCTAAAAATCACATTTCTCTTGAGAAAAACCAAGCAAATCTGCCTCCAGGAGACATCTCCACTTCCTACATGTCCTTGGCACCAGAAAAACTCAAGAGAAGATAAATCCAAACAAGAAAGCTAAAAAAACAAAAGCACATGAGAGAATTATAGGCAAACTTTGAGTGTTCATTCTACTCGAAGAGGAATATTTTACAGCTAATCCCCTAGGATAGCAGAGCTTCAAGCCTAAAGCGCGCACACACACAAGAAAACCATAACTCTAATCACTCTCAAGTCTTTCACAAGACTTAACACAAGTCTTATATAGTGGAGGCTACCACCTCACACCAACCAGTCACTCCTTAGTGGATCACGCCACTTACATATGGGAAAACCTAGTAACCCACACATAAACGGGTTTTACACTCTCACATATTTGCATGCTTTTCAAAGCACGACTTCCAAAGGCTCCACAAGTCCGATAAGATATTCTATCCACAAAGACGTGACCTAAACCACTTAGATCAGTGCCGCAATTTAGCAAACTGTCACTCCTAGTTTCAGATAATTTTCCAAATTGCCACTCATCGGTCTTCACGACGATGCGATGCTCATAACTTGTCGCCAAAATCATATGCCTACGCTGAGGTTGTCATCACTTGAAATGTCCAAGTCCCATGGAACACCAATATCACTCCACAGTTCGTGATGCCTAACGTCTTACCGTTAAGATCGTACGTCTACTCCGAGAAACATCATCACTTGAAATGCACAAGTCCATTTGGCATATCACATGCATGCATTGTTTCTTCATAATCCTTGTCTTTCCCCCATTCTTCTTGGCTTGAGATGTTATTCCACTCAGAGTTACGCGACATTCCATGGCCTCGGGACTCCTTTCATAGTCTTGATCTTGCCGCTAACCGTAACAATCATCAAAGCACCTGCACACCAAAGAACAAAGCAATCGATCGGAGCACAAATAACATGCATTTAACTCTCTATTAATAAATGTATATATAGACACACGCCATGACTCACACATGTATGAACTCCCTTATGATTAACACTTCACAGCATTCACCGTAACTAACACCCAAAATCATAGAATAACTCAGCAGTAACTCAACAGGGCCGGTCTAACAATGACATACACGCCAATTAGACTGCCCACACCGCAGCCGATCAGACTGCCTCCCCAAGCCAGTCCAACCACACTATCCCAACGGCCAGACTGTCTGGTCAGGCCGGTCTAACCAGTATCTCTAGAACATCACAGAAAAAATTCTCAAAAATCAAACTCAAGCAATAAAAGCGAGACACGACCAATGTCAAATATTCATCACCCACATGGGGTTGCCACCACATGGTTTTATAACAACATAATGAGCCATGTACTACCTCAAAATTTCAGTAACTTAATGGAATGGTGGCAACAAGCTAGCCTACAAATGCCGAAAGGTGATAGAAGAAAAATTCAATGGAAGGGTCATTTAGATAGCATGAAACATTTGTAATGAGAGAAATAGGAGGATATTTCGAAATGTGGCAATGAGCTCGCAGCAGCTTGCCTTCAAGATCAAAGAGGACCTTTAGCTCTGGGAGCAAACTTTCTTAAGTACACTCTCCTTTCTAATTCTATCTCTGCAGCTCCAGCCGTGAGTCTTTGGCTTTCTTTAAGGGCTTGTTTGGTAAAGTTTCAGTTTCTTATTTTTTAGCTTCTGCTTCGAATTATCTGAGAATCCACTTCTTTGAGAATTTGGATGTGATACCTCGGTCTATGTTGGTCCATGTGTGTATGTACATAAATTTCTGGGTTAGTCCCACCTTGCTAACTTACCTTGAGAAGCCCTTACATATAAACCTAGAAGTTCCAATGGTAGCACTTTCGGTTAACCATTTTGCGCGAAGCGAGGACGAAAGCGCAAGCGGGTTGCTACATGTATGTGGCCTATCCAGAATGGGGTTAGGCCTAAGCCGATTTGGACCCTAGGGGTTACAAATGGTATCAGAGCCAACTCTCGCGGTTATATGGGCGCGTGCGGGTCAAGGGCGCGGGCATATGACGCATGGCGCGTGTGGGCCCGGAGTGAACACACGGCATGGCATATGTGCTGGCACTGAACGCACGGACATGTGCCAAGAGGGGAGATCCTTATTATTTACCCCAGTGTGGGTATATTGGTCCGACGAGGACATCGGGTCCTTTGAGGGAGGGTGTATGTGACACCCCGGTCCATGTTGGCCCACGTGTATATGCATATGAATTTCTGGATTAGTCCTATCTTGCCAGCTTACCTTGAGAAGCCATTACATATAAGCCTAGGAGTTCCAATGGTAGTATCCTCGGTTAACCGTTTTGCGCGAAGCGAGGACGAAAGCGCAAGCGGGTTGTTACGTGTGCGTGTCCTATCCAGAATGGAGTTAGACCTAAGCCAGTTTGGACCCTAGAGCGTTACACTGGAGTTGCTCTTGAAAAGTGCTTGACTAGTAGGTTGGCTCCGGAAACCTAAGAGAGACGATTGGATGTAAATAAATCATGGCACCTTTGGTTGTAACACTTTATTTGTATTTATATCTTATTTCTTTGTTTTTGTACACAGTTGATGAAATTTTTTATCCAAATTTTGTAAGATCATATGTACATAAATTACGAATGTTTTGCAAATTTTTAAAGACACATATGCAGAAATTTTAACCACATCCTTAAAAATTTAAACTGGCAAGGAACCAATTTGCTTGCTGACCGCTCTGTTTTCTACTGTTAGCCACTTACTGCATCTTCTATTATGTTCCCTTTAAGGCATGCACGAAAGCAACGCATGCGTCAGCGTAACCACACATATTTTGTGAATGCATCCCATGCCGTTATGAGCATTTGTGTTAGTCAATTAGTGAGCAAGATATATATCGTTAAACAAAAAGAATGTGGTTTCAAAGCTCTTCTTGGACTAGTAGAATTGCTACAAATGGCAAAGAGCCAACATACAAGATGAGAAACGTGAGGTTTGTGGATTGCGTGGATGAGATTCTCTTGATCATAAGGTTTGAGTTAGCAAGGAGCACAATTTAACAAAATGATTATGCAAAAAGAGTAATATGGCATGATGAAATCTAAACATCCTTTTCATGTATGCTTCCCCAGCTAGATTGAGTCGCTAGATATGATCCATATCTAAGAATGAATACAGCTACTCCCATGAAAACCTCCTGGTCTCATGGGAAAATGCAGAGAAATCTATTGTCAACAAATCATTTTTCATATATCTTGCTGCATTCGAGGAAGAGTGAGAGCACTTCCAGAGAACAATTAGCATAATCCAATCACCTGAAAATTCAAAACTTTCCATGACCTCCCTTCATGTTTCAAGGCCAGACCTCCAAACTCTTGTAAAGGAAAGGTTTTATTTCAATGCCAGATCAAATTAGTAGACATGAGGACACCTTTAGCAACTCAGCCATTGCATTCTAGTGTTGCTTTTGATCTCCAAAAAAAGCAGTTAGATATCAAGGGGTTACTTCAAGAAAGTCTTCATTTGCTTTGCCCTAGTCTTGATCGACATATCGAACACCTTTTGCCCGAATTCAATCACTAGTCCTCCCATGATGATGTAGTCAATCTGCAGAGAAAGCACAACTGAGGGGAAATTCTTTTAACAGTCTATGAACACAACTCGTGGATCAAGTAACTACCTTCTGTTCAACCAAGATAGTTCTCTCCTTAAGTTCTTTCTTCTCCTTTTTAGGGAGTGGCTAACAGCAGAAAACAGAGAAGTCAACAAGCAAAAATCTCGACATGCTGAAGGCAACATAATAGAAGCTATAGTAAGTACAACGAACTAAAGCCAACTAAATTACTCAAATAGAATCTATTCATTGATTCATTCTAGGTGTAGGCAACACTAACCTGAGATCAAGTAATACCAAGTACTGTGGCAACATTCATTCAAGGGAAAAAATTATCACCATCTTGATTTCATGGAAAATAACAAGCATTACATGCACCAATATCTAGCACAAGTAATACCAAGTACCATGGCAGCATTCATTGAAGGGAAAAATTATCACCATATTAAATTCATGGAAATAGCATATGGCATAACTAGTAAGCATCTGAAATCCTAAACAATAATAGTGCTGCAAGAATGTAATACCTCTGATTTGCAAAAGAGATAATTAAGGAAGGAAAGGGCGGTTTTTGCCGTTAGACCCATCGGCTTTTAGAATGCCGAATAAGTAACGCTCATAGAGGTTCCCATACCGTCCAGGGGCGGTCGGCACCGTCTCGCGTTATGGGTTTTCATCATTCGGCAGGAAATTCTATTCTTACCTGTTACCGATTTACCTGCCGCAGTAGAAGAGCACCAAATAGTATAGTGCTACCATTGGACCAAAAAGTCCATAGTGCCATAACCAGCCAAGGCTAATGGGGAAGGGCAAAAATGGCATTTCACAGGTGGAGTGATGGCCATGCCTCTTAAGTAGATAAGACAACACACAACCACTTTACCTGCTCCACTCTTCTGCCACATCCAGAACCAAACCACCCATTCACTTTTCCTCCCTCAGCCGAGACGAAGAGAGAAGGCAGTGAGAGCAAGAAGGAGAAGGCAAGACGGAGAAGGGCAAGGAGGAGAGAAAATCCCAAGGAGCTCTGAAGGCCGAGGCGTGAGGGCTTCGTCGCTGACAACGGAGGATGTGGACGACCATCGAATCAACGCCAAGCCAACCCGTGAGTTCATCCACCATCCCCTCCACAACCCCATAGCACAGCACAATAGCATGCAAAAGTAGATGAAGAGCACATAGATTTAGAGGATGGGGGGAAACCGTCCTGGTAGAGGTAGGGGCGGCCGGCCGGCTGCAAGCCGTGGCCGGCGAGCTCAACCCGTAGGGAGCGACCGAAGGCCGAGCCAACCGACGGTGGAATAGGCTTCGGAGCCCACGACCTCGAGTCAGCGAGCTCCGGGCACCGACTGCTAGAGGCATAGGGGAGGCACCACAGGGAGCGGTGAGCTCGGGGAGGCAGCCGAGCCACTCACCAGCGCTGTATCGGCGGTTGATGGCGCTAAGCGCCCCAGCTGCGTGCGCCCGAGAGGAAGGCCGGATCTGGCCCTGGCCGACCGGATCCGAGGAAGACAGCGCCGGATCTGGCCATGGCCGACTGGATCCAGGAGAGAGGGGGAAGTGAGAGGGCGGAGAGGGAGGAGAAGGCGGAGGCGAGCGGAGGATAGCTGGCGTGAGCCCGAGCTCGGCTGCGTGCCATCGCGCCGCCTGGGAAGTCGCCTGGGCGGTACGGCCGAGAGAAGTGAGGAGGGGAGTGAGGCCGTTTGGCCGAACCGAGTAAAGGAGAGGAAGGGGAAAAAATAAAGAAAAAGGAAAAAAAGAGAAAGAGAGAGAGAAAGAAAGAAAAGAAAAGAAAAATGGGGGTTGGTACCTGCGCGGCTGGTCCTTAACCCCGAGTGTTTTACGCTTGAGTCGAGTTATGCGCGTAGAGTTGTCGTCGCTCGCTTAAACTCTGGTTTTGATCTGATGCATTAAGTCGGGTTGACGTTTGTGTAGGTGGAGGTCCCAGGTCGGAGCCGTCCACACGTCATCCTCGAGACTAACCAGGCAAGTGGATGGTAGAATAGTGGATTGTGGAGCCACAGCTTGAGGTTCAGTAGGAGGTATCTGGTATAGAGGTTGCTTCTGCTGAACAGTCCGTAGCTAGAGATCCGGCAAGGTTTTCAGCCTTGCTACAGGAGTTTATAGAGGAAGTCCGTGCACTTCGCCGTCAAGTGCCAGCAGCCGCTGCTGCGGCCATGCCTGTTGCTGCCCCTGTTGCCGTTCCGGTCGTACCGGAGGCAAGAATGGGCCTTCGCGATTGGTTGGCCTTGCGGTTAGATACTTTTGATGGTTCGGGTACACCAGTCCAAGCTACGGATTGGTTGCGCTACATGAAGAGGCAATTTAAAGCGCTAGAGATGAGCTCTCAGTTGAAGGCTCGCTATGTGGCATTCCAATTGATGGGTCAGACGGACATCTGCTGGGAAGGGGTACTTTCAACCAGGACCCCTGCCCAAGGTCCCGCTACCTGGAAAGTCTTCACCGAGTAGTTCAAGACGAAGTATTACCCAGATTCTTTTGTGGAGAGCATGGAGGTCGCCCTGTCGACCTTCGTGCAGGGGAAGATGATCGTAGCTGAGGACGAGGTGGGATTCAACAATCTGATCCGCTTCGTGCCATCGGTCGTGAGCAATGACCTTGAGAAGGCCAAAAGGTTTCGTCGAGGACTCAAATATGAGTTCCGGCATGTCATGGGAGCTACTGCACCGCGAGACTTTAGGTCTGTGGTGGAGCAGGCCAGAGGGATGGAGTTGGAGATGCAGCTCACTAAAGGGCCGCAACCTCCGGTGGTCCAAACGCTTCTGGTGATGACCAGAAGAGGAGTTTCTCTGAAGGGGGTGAGTCATCTCAGCGACCCGCTCCTAAGAAGTCCAAGTGGGGCCAGCGTCCCCCACAATCATCTGAGTCTAAGTCATCAAAGTCTTCTCATGCACCACCTGCCTTGCGCCCTGTCCCAGGGCAGGGAATGATCTGCTTCAAGTGTGGCGGTGGGCATCGTGCTATCGAATGTTCCTAGACAGGGGAATGTCTCCACTGTGGTCGGGCAGGCCATATGGAGAAGGTCTATCATCAGAATCCCTCCTGCATCATCAAGTGGGAGCCGCAATCTGCATCATTGAACGCTTCATCTCAGGGATCTATTCAGGTGTTGGCGGCTGCCACTGCTTCACAGCCTCCTTTTCCCTAGGCGCCACCTGCTGGGTATTACTAGCATCCTACACCGACTCCTCCATTCCAGCATGCTACACCACCTCCATTCTCGATGCCGCCATAGCAGAACGTCGGGGCTCTCGCTGCCCCAACTCCACCCGGAGTCTACTCACTGCTTGCTATTGAGTCTGTGGGGCGACCTGGCGTGGTGACAGGTACTGTGTTAGTAGATCTATGTGATGCCCTTGTTCTTTTCAATCCCAGTGCTGCCTATTATTATGTCCTGCGTGTTTGCTAAAAGGCCAAGCTGAGTGTTTAGCAAATTTTCCTAGTCGAACATAGTCAATACCTTGGGGTAGGTATCGTTGCTAGCTCCACAGTGTGCCTTAGCTATGTGGCTATAATAGATGACGAGGATTGCGTTGCCAAGCCAATGTCTCAACTCATGCGGAAGGGTGTGAAAATTCAATGGACTGATGAATGTGAGCGCAGTTTTAGTACTCTGAAAGAGAAGTTGGTAACTGCTCCTATTCTCACGCTTCCTAAGTCAGGGAAGTATTTTACGGTCTACTCAATTGCTTCATCAAGTGAGAAAGCGGTTTAATGAAGGAAAAAAATGGAGGATTTCAGCCTTGATGAATCAGGTGCATTGCGGTTTAAAGGCCGCCTTTGCGTGCCGCAAAAGGCTCAAGTCAAGGATGATATTTTGAGAGAAGCTCATCGTACGTATACACTGTGCATCCTGGTGAGACCAAGATGTATCATGATCTTAAGAAGAGCTTTTGGTGGAAGAGGATGAAAGTGGATACTGTCAAGTATGTGGCATCTTACGGGGTTTGCCAGCAAGTGAAGGCTGAGCACAAGCACCCCGCTGAGCTATTGCAGCCTTTGGAAGTTCCTCATTGGCCATGGGATGATATCACCATGGATTTCGTAGTCGGCTTACCTCGTACCCAGCGAGGTAAGTATGCGATTTGGGTAGTGGTGGACCGATTCAGTAAGTCCGCGCACTTCATCCCCATTCGCACCACGAACCCAGCGAGTGAGTTGGCACCCATCTATGTGCGAGAAATTGTGAGGTTGCATGGTGTTCCCAAGTCGATAGTTTCATACAGAGACGCCAAGTTTGTCTCCAAGTTTTGGGAGAGGTTGTAGGGCGCTTTGGGCACAAAGCTCCAATTCAGTACTGTTTTCCAGCAGCAGACGGATGGACAGTCTGAACGCACCATTCGGACACTGGAGGACATGTTGAGGTCCTGTGTTTTGTCCTGGAATGGTAGCTGGGAGGATCATTTGGCACTTGCAGAGTTTACTTATAACAACAGCTACCACTCTAGTGTTCGAGCAGTGCCATTCGAGGTTCTGTATGGGCGAAAGTGTAGATCGCCACTGTGTTGGGATGTAGTGGGCGTGAAGGTTGTTCTAGGCCCGGATTGGGTCCAGCAAATAGTAGAGCGAGTGGCAGAAATTAGACAGAATCTACTAGCTGCCCAGAGTAGGCAGAAGAGCTACGCAGACATCAGGAGGCGAGAACTAAAGTTCAAAGTGGGGAATCATGTGCTCCTGAGAGTATTTCCCACTAAAGGCATAGTGCGATTTGGTATCAAAGGGAAGCTTAGCCCGAGGTACATTGGGCCATTTTCAATTCTGGCACGAATTGGAAAGTTGGCGTACCATTTGGATCTCCCTGAGTCCATGTGAGGAGTGCATAATGTGTTCCATGTGTCGATGTTAAGAAATATCTTACGAGATCCAACGCTTGAGATTGTGTTAGAACCGGTGTCCATTATGCAAGACCTCACCTTCGAGTCCCGTCTAGTTCGGATTCTGGAGAAATTAGAGCAGGTGTTGAGGCATAAAACGATAAAGTATAATAAAGTGCTTTGGGCACATCAGTCCGAGCGAGAAGCGACATGTGAATTGGAGTCTCGCATGCGCGAGAAGAACCCGGACATGTTCTCCATGGGTATGAGTTAATGCTATGATATGTGTAGTTCTTTTTTTTTGTTCTCCCGTGCGGATTGTTGAATGCTAGAATTCGGGGTCGAATTTTGTTAGGGGGGTAGAATGTAATACCTCTGATTTGCAAAAGAGAGAATTAAGGAAGGAAAGTGTTGTTTTTGCCATCAGACCCATCGGCTTTTAGAATGCCGAATAAGTAACGCTCGTAGAGGTTCTCATACCACCCAGGAACGGTCGGCACCGTCTAGAAAGCCGCATAAAAGTAGCGCTCTCAGAGATTCCCAGACCGTCCAGGGGCGGTCGACACCGTCTCGCATTATGGGTTTTCGTCATTCGACAGGAAATTCTATTCTTACCTATTACCGATTTACCTGCCGCAGTAGAAGAGCACCAAATAGTATAGTACTGCCATTGGACCAAAAAGTCCATAGTGCCAAAACCAGGGAAAAGCAAAAACAGCATTTCACAGGGGAAGTGATGGTCATGCCTCTTAAGTAGACAAGATAACACACAGCCACTTTACTTACTCCACTCTTCTGCCACAGCCAGAACCAAGCCACCCATTCACTTTTCCTCCCTCAGTCGAGAGGAAGAGAGAAGGCAGTGAGAGCAAGAAGGAGAAGGCAAGACGGAGAAGGGCAAGGAGGAGAGGAAGTCCCAAGGAGCTCTGAAGGCCGAGGCGTGAGGGCTTCGTCGCCGACAACGGAGGATGTGGACGACCGTCGAATCAACGCCAAGCCAACCCGTGAGTTCGTCCACCATCCCCTCCACAACCCCATAGCACAGCACAATAGCATGCAAAAGTAGATGAAGAGCACATAGAGTTAGAGGATGGGGGGCAAACCGTCCTGGTAGAGGTAGGGGGCGGCCGGCCGGCTGCAAGTCGTGCCCAGTGAGCTCAACCCGTAGGGAGCGGCTGAAGGCCGAGCCAACCGACGGTGGGACAGGCTTGGGAGCCCATGACCCCGAGTCAGCGAGCTCTGGCCACCGACTGCTAGAGGCGCCATAGGGAGGGTGAGATCGGGGAGTCGGCCGAGCTACTCACCGGCGCTGCGTCGGCGGTTGATGGCGCCAAGTGCCCTGGCTGCGTGCACCCGAGAGGAAGGCCAGATCTGGCCCTGGCCGGCCAGATCCAGGGAAGACGGCACTGGATCTGGTCGTGGCTGGCTGGATCCTGGAGAGAGGGGGAAGTGAGAGGGCGGAGAGGGAGGAGAAGGCGGAGGCGAGTGGAGGACGGCCGGCGTGAGCCCGAGCTCGGCTGCGTGCCATCGCGCCGCCTGGGAAGTCGCCTGGGCGGTGCGGCCGAGAGAAGTGAGGAGGGGAGTGAGGTCGTTCGGCCGAACCGAGCAAAGGAGAGGAAGGGAAAAAAAGAAAGAAAAAGGAAAAAAAGAGAAAGAGAGAGAGAGAAAGAAAGAAAAGAAAAGAAAAGAAAAATGGGGGTTGGTACCTGCGCGGCGGGTCCTTAACCCCGAGTGTTTTACGCTTGAGTCGAGTTATGTGTGTAGAGTTGTCGTCGCTCGCTTAAGCTCTATTTTTGATCTGATGCGTTAAGTCGGGTTGACGTTTGTGGAGGTGGAGGTCCCGGATCGGAGTCGTCCACATGTCATCCTCGAGACTAACTAGGCAAGTGCCTGGTAGAACAGTGGATTGTGATGAATGATTGGTATTTTATGTTTCCCGTGCCATGTTCTACAATGCTTTTGATTACATGTTAATCATACTTTGACGCGTGCTACTTATAAATGAATACTCACAGTGAAAGCATGATGCACTGCACACATACACAGACAACAGGACCTACTTTGGTAGGTACTCCACGGGAGTGCAGTTTGGATCCCCGTATAAAAGAGGACGGGGATTGAGTGGTTCATCGACGTGTGAACACTCCGCTATACTGGTATAAGCTACAGTTACAGATGCATCGCATCGCATTGCATGAAATCAGAATAGAACCGTGATACAGTTACAGATGCATCGCATCGCATTGCATGAAATCAGAATAGAACCGTGATACAGTTACAGATGCCTTGCATAACTTAAAAGTGATAACAGTAAGATAATTACAGAGATAGTGAAGAACAGATCACGGAAATGGGAGGTGATAGCAGTAGAATAGTACAGAAATAGTGAGGAACAGCTCACAGAGATGGGAAACGATAACAGTCAAATAGATACGGAGGTGGTGTAGTACAGTTCATAGAAAAGGGGAATCGTTAAAGTGATGTGTTAACACTGTTTTATTGTGTACTTGCTGAGTCTTTGGACTCACCCTTGCTTTGTTGTTGTTTTTTTAGGTGATCGTTGAGGACATCATGCTCGGGCGGGAGTAGCACAGGAATAATCTCACGAACCAACAGCACTCCTTGTACCACTTTTGTCAGAATATTTTAGACTCTACTAGTATGCTAGAGTAATCGCTAAAAATGCTATGATGTATCTGGTCGCAACAATATAAATAAATTTAGTGTTGGCTTAAATTGTTCTAGTGTTAATGAAATGGTAAGAGTATGCAGTGGTGGTAACATTCTGGCCTAGAGGGTGGGTAGGGTGTTACAAAGAACCTACAGTACAAGCTTTAGTTGAACTACATAATGGTACACATCACAATCAAAATAGGGTTGAATCCTACACATGTTTCCTGTAATCTGCAAATTCAAGATGGATCTACACAATCCCAAAAACAAAAAGGGGGTGGTTTTTCAGTCCACCTATGAGGGAGAAGTGGTTTTTCAGCCCACCTATGAGGGAGAAGGGGCAGAGTTAGTGGAGATTTATTGGAATAGTCTCACATTGGTTGTGGAGTGGCAAGGAACTTAACTTAAAAGTGGGGGAGTCCCTCACCTCATTGGCTAGATTTTGAGGTGAGATGGCCCTTACGATCCAACAAGTGGTATCAGAGCTCGGTTCTAACATCTCTGACCTAATGGACACTAGTGTGTGAACGTCTGATGGACTGTGACCCTGAGGGACCGTCGGTGTATGGTGAAAGGACACTGAGGGACCGTTGGTGTACGGCGAAGGGGCGGTGAAAGCCTGAGGGACACCAATGTGTGAAGGGAGAGATTGTTGGAATAGTCCCACATTGGTTGTGAAAGGGCAAATGACCTAACTTAAAAGTGGGCGAGTCCCTCACCTCATTGGCTAGTTTTTGAGGTGAGAAGGTCCTTACGATCCAACGAGATTAGAGTTCTAGGCAGCGGCGATGGCAGCAGAGGTTGAGGGGCAGGCGGCGGAGGTTGGGTCTAAGGCCGGTGGCAGCGAAGAATGAGGGCGGCGGTTAGGATTTAGATTAGGGGAGGAAGCTGAGGCAGATGCTAACTTTCAAGGGAGGAGAGAAGGATGGGACGGTCGTCGAGGCCGTCGGTGCTCGACGGAGTTGCTGAGGTTGCCAGTGCTCGATGAAGTCGCAGAGGAAGCCGGTTGGAATTGTGGTTGCTTGTGCATCGTCCGCCTATTTCTCCTCTTATCTACCCGACGTGAGAAAGAAATGAGCTTGAAGTATTTGACATAACTCCATGAGATCCAAGGAGAAGCTAGAAACAGGAGCTATACCAAACACCCCTAAGTAGCGGTGACCTTCTAGTTATGTTCTTCCTCTCTCTTCCCTGTTAATATCTTGCACTTGCCATTTCCCCTTTAGGAAAATTGGCAGAGCTCATACCTTATCATAGAAAAAAAAATAACAACTAAAACACTATTCTACGAATGCTACATGGGTGACCCAAAATAAAAACAAATGCAGTATCCACTTAGCTGGGCCTATTTATATTGGCTTCTGCTTCCAGAAGCAGAAGCTAATACGAACACCCTATGTTCTATAAGCTATTTCTATTAGCTACTATTTTTCGTTTTCGCATATTGTAATGTATTTTGTATATTATTATATCACAATTTCGTAAATCGTATGGCGGTTCAAATATTGTAGTGTCTTTTGTTGCACCGTCTTTTTATATAATACACTACTATTTATCAACCGCTTCTATCAGTCACTACTATTTATCAGCCCTAGCCAAAAGTCATTAGCAAAAACTAATATGAATAGCCCAATTATCTCTTATTAACTCGACCTGCAGTACATGAACGGCTGGCTCCCCTTGTTTTTAGGGTGTGAGTGCATCATTACCACCACATGCCTGCACGCTGCATACTGTAGTTAACATGAGATCGATGGACGCATAGATTACACGGTTGAAAGCGGCAGCCATGCACATAATTAAACTTAAGGGCATTCCTATTGGTTATGGCTGATGGTTTTTATCTGAATATAAATAGTAATAGCTAAAAAAAGTGACTTTAAGAATAAGGGCATGAGCGATAGGAAAAGTGAGAGAGATGTGTGCACGAGACGGGCGCGAAAGGAATGGGGTGCGTGATGTGATGCGTCCGTAATCCTCTGTCTTATTCTCAGAGTGAAACAGAGCGAGAGATGCGAAGAAGTCGATTCGAGAAGCTAGACATTCATACTAGCTTTTGGCTTGCCTAAACAAAAGTCAGAAGTCAGAAAATAAATAGTAACATAGCCTAAGCTTAATAATGCCCTGTTCCTTTGCTGTGAATCCAGACAAAGCTCAACAACACTGCAGTAGAGATAAAAGAAACAAAAAGAAACCAAATTCTCTCCAAATCCTGGACAATGAGATACGGTTGGGCCCACATTAGCCGCTCAAAGAGCTTTAAAAAGGGTTTTGCAGAGCAACAAGGTATGATTACTCCTAGTTAGTGTACTCACTCACAGCCACGGCTAAGAGGGCATTATCAAAAGATGAAAATAAAATACTCTGATCGTTCCTAGCAGTAAAGTTCGTGGCACACTTACATACAAGAAAGAAGCAAGCAGCAGGAGCTCAGTTGGCTTGATACGGTTCAGATCTGACAGACTGAAATTGTAATGAAACCGAGAATAGCACCAGCCTCTGTTCATGCGTGTATTGAGGTGCAGGCACATCATGTTCTTCTGTACCAAGGTTCAGAGTCAGAGAGAGCTCTGTACAAAATCTACTGGATTCCAGCTACCAGTGTACATGATCACCGGCACACCAGAGAGATTGTTTAGGAACTGTTCTTCAATATTTATCGAGCAAAACTGCTCTTCGATATCGGCTGCACATGGAAGAGTTTTCAAGATTTGTTCCAAAATTTGGGCCCTGGAGGGTTCACAATGCCTCAGGACAGGTATGGTTTTAGGATGGTCCAAGATATATACCGAGTGCAAATGTCTTTATAATTATAAAAGTGTGAGTTGGTGGTTGATCTATTCTCCCTCCTCTCTTCTCAGCCATCCGATTTAATCTGCACCATTCGTCTCTCTCCTCCTCTCTCTCAGGATACAACCGCCCACTCCCTCAATTTTTTCTATCTCCTCGCGTATTCTGGCCACCCTTCTCTCTCTGTCGCTTACTCTCCAATGTTTGATGTGTAAAGTTGGCCAGGCATTAAGTCATGTCTCATTATTTTTATGACTCCGTTGCAACGCACGGATCTCTAACTAGTCAACTATTACTCGAGAGGCTGTACTTTCAAATTGCGGTGTGGGTGCTTTGCATTTCCTCCGCGAAGCTGGTCACTAAGGGAGTTACTTACTGTTCATGTTCATCCCAGAAACACATTTGCCGCGACAAGGCACAAAAAGTGACTAGTTGCCAAGGAGGAGGTGAGATTTTTTTTTTGGCTGCACACAAGCCCCATGGAAGCCCTTTTCCCATGTAAAAAACAAGTGACTCGTAGAGTGCATTGCAGAGGTCCTGGGAAGCAGCGAAAGCAAGGACATGGAGGACCACAGAGACCACAGATCCATCAGAGCCTAATACCATACGCCATACCTCCATCGTAGAGGACCAAGCAGCAGCAGAGTAGAATTGCAGCAGCTAGCAAGAACAGCAGTGGAGTACGTAGTAGCTGTAGGAATTAGGAGCAAGCAGCAGGCATGCTCCTGCAAAACCCAATGAAGGAAAGGGCGGAAAGAAAGAGATAAAGGAAGGAGATCAAAAGAAGAGAAGAAGGAAGAAGGGGGCCCAACCGCCCAAAGCCACTGGACCTCGTTACCCCTTGAGAGCACCACCCCTCCAATGGCACCCATAGCTGAAGATTGACCAGGTTTAAAATGGTCAAGAAAATGGAAGAAGAAGAAATGGATGTGCTGTTTGTTTCTCACTTTATCTAAGCACTGGTCCTTGCTAAGGGTCTGTTCTTTTCATTCAAAGCTGGTGGCTTTTGACTTTTATTACAGTACCTAACTTTCAAACGGAATATTTTCTCAAAACGGAGTCTACAAGTTAAACGATCTACACGTTAAAAGTCCAACATCTGTACCAGCCAAAATCGCAAGTAAATATCTGTCTCTCCGTAATCTGTACCGTAAACAGCCAAAATTCAAAAATCTCAGCCAAAAGCCATAAGTCGCAGCCGCAGCCAAACAGGCCCTAAGCCAGCTTAGCAATTTCCTTGTTCATTTCTTCTAGGATGTGAATTCGAGAACTAACCATATGAGTAGTCCAGTTATCTTGGATGAGAAAGTTGTCCTTACTTGAGAACTCGCTGTATAACATGTTTGGTTCCACCTATGCTAATGAGACGGCTCAGACTGTGAGTTCGCAGGCTTGCATTGCAAAAGACGACCTTGTAAGAGACAACCTTACCAAACTTTACTGCATCCATGATCCATTCATGTCAATCTGTCACCCAGTCAAAGGAGTACAAAAATGCAAAAAATACTCAAGAGGTATGTATGCCTCTTTAGCATACATACTCATCTGTATGTTGTACACTGCTTTACAGAAAAGCGCAACACATGAGTGAGTTGAGTTGAGTCCATGGCTTGTCTTTCCTTGCGGGCATGTTCATGTTGACAGTACCTAATGGTTTTTGATTGAAATAAGTGAGTGATTAGAAGGAGGATGTGAACGGTACGAAAAGTGAGGGAGAGATACGTACACGAGATGAGTACGAGAGAAGTGAAAAAGCTATTTTAAAAAACCAAATATTTATATTAGTTTCTGAGTCCTCTACCGCTCGTTTCAGTTTCAGCTTCTGGTTTCTAGTTTATTTTTCACTATTCATAATTTTTGTCTTTTATGAACTTTTGGTTTTTTTTTTGAGTTTTTTTACCAGTTCTTTTTTCCCGTATTCGTTTACGTTGTCCGTGATGAGCTAGCATATTTTTTTTAATTTTAATTACACCAAATAAGCTACCTTCAGCTACAGTAAAATTTCAACCGCTACAGTACAATTTTATTCATAAACCACACCTTTTCAGCCTAACCGAACGGGACAAACTAACACGAATAGACTCAACCCCGGCAGCGCCCCGCTCCTCTACTCATTACACAGCCCAACAACACTCCATTGCATGGCATGGCCACTTGGGCAGGGTGCCCCTTTCCCAAAAGCACCCCCCCAAGTAAATTATTCCCCTCCCCTCAATTGCCTCATGCTGCAAAGCCTCATGCTTTGTCGGCCCAGCCCCCTAGTTAATCTCTCCCCCCTCGCTCCCCCTTAAAACACACGTCACCGAGTAGTGAACTAGAGTGATATATAGCTCCCACCTTGCAGAGCCTTGGAAGGAGAGATCTTTGCTTAGATGGAGGATTAGTGCTTCTTCTTTGGGCAAAGGAACGAGAGATATCTGAGCTGCCAGTGCCAGCCAGATTTGCGGCGAGTCCCGACTCCCAAGCAAGCGGCAGGCACCAACCGGCCGGCCAATGTATTCTTCGAGCAGGAGCGGCGAGAAGAAGCAGCCACTGCGCGGGAAGCTTCACAAGCCCAGAATCCCACACTGATGGCGTCGTCTTCCTCATCCTCTCCTTATTCCACTGTCCTCCTTGTGCTACTGCTGCTTCTTGCGCTCCTTGGCGACTGTGCCGCTGCGGCGGCGGCGAACGAGACGTCGTTCCGGCCAGGGGAGGAGCTCCGGAGGTACAGGAGGGTCCAGGCGCTCCTCAGGAGGCTCAACAAGCCGTCTCTCCGGACAATTCAGGCATGTGTCGGTCGCTGTCAGTCTTGTTGCGGTGCCCGTTGGGGCTGAGCGTAACTAACAGTGTGCGTGCGGTTGATCGTTCATGGCAGAGCCCCGACGGCGACCTCATCGACTGCGTGCCGGCGCACCTGCAGCCGGCGTTCGACCACCCGAGGCTGCGCGGGCAGAGGCCACTGGTAATGCGCACTCACCGGCTGCTCTGTTCTCCAGGCTTTGCGCGTGCGTTTGGATGAGGTAACCAATAAGTTCTGCTTCGATTCTTGCAGGACCCGCCGGCGAGGCCGAGGGGGAACCACCGCCGCCCCAATGGCACGGCGGATGCCGGTGTGCAGCTGTGGGCGGTGTCCGGCGAGTCGTGCCCGGAGGGGTCCGTACCGATAAGGAGGATCACGGAGGCGGACGTCCTCCGCGCCAGCTCCGTGAGGAGATTCGGCAGAGCGCCCACGGCGAGGATACGGCGCGATTCCGTCGCCGGCGGCCACGAGGTCAGTACCTCCCTAAAGATTTTCGATTCTCCTCTCATCTTGCCACGGCATTGCAACCTGTAAGCACAAGCATACTAGTTCTCGATCCTTGAAGAAATTTGAAACAGTTCGCTTTGCTCAATGAGCAAAGATTTGCCGCTTCGCTAGTATCCTGGTTGGTGGAGCTGTTTCGGTTGGCAGTTCTTCCGTAGCAGAGCACCCCACAAGTAGGCTCCGAAAAGTGTCATGTCACTTTGCTAAAAACGTCCACTCTACCAGTGGCATCCATTGCAAGGACATACAGGGAACAGTTCTTATCCTCAAGGATTCGGCTCGCTTTGATTGATTGGTTCGTCGCCATTGATTTACCTCTTGAGCTAGTAGCTGCAGAGAGCATTGATCCGAACGTCTCCAGCAAGCTAGCTGTAGTAGTTCGGTGCAGATTAATGGGGGTAGCATTAGTGTTAGCGACGGCTGTAGAGTTGCAGTAGCTCATGGGAGGGACATGATGGCATGCTGCAGCACGCGGTGGGGTACGTGGCCGGCGACGAATACTACGGCGCGAAGGCGAGCATCAACGTGTGGGCGCCCAAGGTGAGCACGCCGTCGGAGTTCAGCCTGTCGCAGATTTGGGTCATCGCCGGCTCCTTCGGCAACGATCTCAACACCATCGAGGCCGGCTGGCAGGTCCGGATTCATCCATTCCTCTGCTCTCCGCTTCCATTCCAGTACAAAGAAAGCAGCAGCAGCAGCAGCTAACGGTCGTTGTCATCCACAGGTGAGCCCGCAGCTGTACGGGGACAACTCTCCCAGGTTCTTCACTTACTGGACGGTAAGCACAGATGCTCCACTGAATCGTATGGATTCAACTCAGATCAAGCCTCCCGATCCTAACGGAGCTCTGATACCATGTTCAATTTCTGTGAGCAGATGGACGCGTACCAGACGACCGGGTGCTACAACCTCCTCTGCTCGGGGTTCGTGCAGACAAACGGCAGGATCGCCATGGGGGCGGCCATCTCGCCGACGTCCGGCTACAAAGGGGGGCAGTTCGACATCAGCCTGCTAGTCTGGAAGGTAACTACTACGCGCGCATCAACAGTCTGTACAGCCAAATTTTTCTCTCCGTCTCCATATCAGAACCTTAAAGTCTCTGAGCTAGCTGTGCTCGTTTCATCCACCTACCTGAGTAACTCCCCGAACAGGGTAGGCTTTCTTGACCAGGCCATTGCATTGCATCCGCTGCTGTGCCCAGCAGCAGCAGCAGCATACAACACCCATCATTTTGCACTGTCCTGTTCTTGACACTTTAAGGCGCATGCATTGCTTTTCTCATCTCAGATCAGGAGCAACAGTGACATCTTGTACCGTTTACCCTTGTTAGAACAAGGAGCCCGGATGCTAGCTATGACTAGGAAGCAAATCTTTATCATCTACCTAAATAGACATGTTTAGCAGAGGAGTGATGGCCAGCCAGCCAGCAAACATGCATCGTCTAGAAACTGTTGACAGGGGACTGGAAATGATGTGAGATGCCCCAGGACCATGGTGGCAGGGAGGCATCACCAACCAAACACTCGAAACATCGTAGCAGGTCATGGTCCTCCTCGCTGGCCTCATCACTCCCCAGCTCTTGCACTTCGCAACAGCTAAATGTGAAAGAGTAGAGACCTAAGCTTCTAGGCAAACCGTACACATAGCTCAACGGTTTAAGTTTTTTCGATGAACTCGTTGGTGCGGTGAACTGAAACTGGGCGGTCAGTCGACCTACTAACATTTGCAAACTCAGGACCCTAACCACGGCAACTGGTGGCTGGAGTTCGGATCGGGGGAGCTGGTGGGGTACTGGCCGTCGTTCCTGTTCAGCCACCTGGCGTCGCACGCGAGCATGGTGCAGTTCGGCGGCGAGGTGGTGAACACGCGCGCCGACGGGTCGCACACGGCGACGCAGATGGGCAGCGGCCACTTCGCCGGGGAAGGGTTCGGGAGGGCGTCCTACTTCCGCAACCTCGAGGTGGTCGACTGGGACAACAGCCTCATCCCACCGCCTAGCTTCCACGTCACCGCCGACCACCCCAGCTGCTACGACATCCAGGGCGGAGTCAACACCGTCTGGGGCAACTACTTCTACTACGGAGGGCCAGGCAGGAATGTCAGATGCACCTAGAGTCCTAGACAGATGGAGATCGAGGAGGAGGATCATACTTTTTTTTCTTCTTTTTTAAAATCTTTATTGGTCTTTTTCCAAAGGTTAATTTCTCAAACGGAGAATCATGTTGTTTTCTTTTCACTTCTTCTTCTTCTTCTTCTTCTTCTTCTTCTTCTTCTTCTTCTTCTTCTTCTTCTTCTTCTTCTTCTCTCTCTGTGTGCTCTCTCTCTGAGATGTCCAAGAGTTCAGCGCCAAGAATCAATGTAAACTAGTCAAGTCCCCTGAACAATGTAGCTAGTCAGTAGCGTATACACGCATTATTGTAGTAGCAGTTGTAAGGGCTTACTCTGCTTCCAGCTTACTCATGTTCTTCCTTGGGTCTGACACGAACGTACGGTTCAGACGAAAAAAAAGGGGTACATCATTCTGGGGAACAGGGGAGAAGAAAGTGGGAGAGAAAAAAAAAACATGTATGGCGCTTCAACGCCAAGCAATAGCGCAACCCTCGCGCATCGATCTGTAAGAAAATTCGCACCAACATCTGAAGAAAGAAGCAACCAAACAACACCTCGGGAAACAATCAATGGCGCTCCACAGAAAGTGAGGAGAAATTAGCTGCGAATGCACCAAACGGTGGAATCAGTAGGAGCACTTTGCTATCTCTCTCTCTCTCTCTAGAACTGTAGGGAGCGCATGTTTTTCTTCTCCTTTTTGCCCCCAAGGCATTTGTCCCTTCCTTCACGCCCAAGCCTCATCCATGCTGCATTGCAGTAAAGCAGAAGCATCTATTATAATCCATCCATTTTTCCAGCCTTCACATAGACCTACTGCAGACTCGATCCAGGCGAAGAAACAATGGCCACGGAGAGCAGAAAAGAGGGGAGACGCAGCTGCATCCGCACGGCCAGGTGTGCTCGTTGCAAGCCCGAGGCCACCAAGAAGTGAGAGCCATTTAATCCGAACTGCTTTTGATCTTCATAGCTTCCTCTGCTTCCGGACACAACCTCAGGCGGTTGCAGCACAACCGTAGGTCCCTAGCTTCCCGGTGGGAGCATGTGATGTGTGAGTGACATTCAGCACTGTTGTGATTGCAGGCAGTGACATTTCAACAGCTCCTGCCTGTCAAAGGAGAAAGCTCTGGCTAAAGCTAGACGAGAGCAGAAGATAGAGATCGGAAGGCAGCACAGCTTAATTGGAGGATTAGAGCCCGCGTCATTAGGTTACATGCAACAACAACATTACTATGACATAAACCGACGGAGCTACTCTCGGTGCTTCTTGTTATTTCTGCTTCAGAATGTTTGGAAAGAGAGAACAGTTTGCATGGTAGGCTCCTGCAACGGCTCACGGTCTAGTAGACAAAGGCACAATGTGGCACTGGAAAGCTGAACAAGACGGCGGTGCAAAGAGGAGACAGAAGCAACAGTTTACGGTGGAAACAAAAAACAAGTAGACTCGCTGTTGCTGCTGTGGTCGTTTGTTTACTTGTATGCTGTGACTTCCCGTCCCATTATCACCAGAACATAGTACCAGATAATATATTATTATTTTATAAGAATATCGTCTTATTAAATAGTAAGCTATACCAGAATTACACAGCAGAACAATAGTCAGAGACTTTATAGTATTACAGTAACTAACTACGTAGGGTTAAAGTCTTTAATACACTGCTTCCTAATTAACAACAATCCTACAGAACTATTACAGAAGTTATATCGTAGACAATAATTATACAAGTATCAGATACATAAAGAGATGCAGATTATTTATATACTCCAACTCTCTAAGACAGAAGTACTACAGGTCACCTACTCGTCCCAACTGCCGAATAGGATGTCCACCTTGCCCTAGTCCTTGATACGTTCACCCTCATCCCATGTGGCATCCTCTAAGCCTATAAACACCATGTCCAACCCGAGGTAATTCTCGGCCAGACTAGGATCTAACAAAGGAATTTAATAGTAAGGGTGAGTACAACATACTCAGCAAATATTAAGCAACAAATGCAACGATATGTCTTATCTCTTCATAATCAAATCTCCTATTCCATCTCTTCCTTAATAATAAAATAAGTTATTAAGTTAAAGAGAGAATTTACATGTTTTAGTATTCCAAATACTACTAACCACCCTGGTGAAGACCCTAGTTAAGAGAAAGAACCCCGGGGTCGGTCTCTGTAGCCTCTAATCCAAGAGACAGACATGAATTCATGATTTGATCAGCACTACGTAGACTTGTGTCACTTTGCCCATAGCTACTCCAAACTATTTACAACTGGATCACCTGCATTTCCTTATATGCAGTGCCAAGTTAGAGTACAAAACATTTTTCCTAGTTCTGTTATTATATCTCCACTCAGCTAACCATAGTCGGTTGCCCAGGGCGGTCTCTTAACATCACCTGATAACTCACCCAACTGTGAAAATAGTCATTGGTCCGAGGAGATCTCTTACCCTCACTCAACACCCCCACAACGGTAAATATATGCGCCAAATCTCACACTTCCAAGCTCTATACCAGTTCTAGGTCTGCCTGCTTTAGATCCACCACTTCTGGGCTCTATACCAGTTCTATTTTCTTCCATCTTATTATACTACTTAACCATATGGAGAATATAATAATGTTGTATGGTAGCATTTTCTGCTTATTTAGTCATTATATTATAACCATATGTAGAGGGCCATACCTTTATCACTATCTTTCCTTTTCCAGGCATACTCCACCTCATATTATTTATCTGTAGGATAGTGGCTCTTTCAACCGCCTACACTTCCATATTCATTATCGTTAACATCAAGCACATATTCCTCATCATTAACATCCAGCTCATTCATCATCATTAACATCAAGCACATGATTTCTTGTAAAAATTCATTTTTTTTTGTAGAAAATGATATTAATCTAGCATAAAAATGATTTTCACACGAATTTACTCCATTCAAAATGATCAATGGTATGCTTGTCTTGGTAAGCGTGAAATGCCTTAGCCTCAACCATGGCTTAAACAAATTCCTATTCTTGCCCCAATTCATCCTCTGTATTATGGAGCACATTTTATAGTTTATGAAATCTGATTAAAGAGATAGTTGTGTTGAGTTCTTAGTTTAGATTTTAATTTTATTGGCATTGATTTAATGGTTGTGTTGTATTTTGGTGCGTATGGTGGCTATCTATGGTTCGACCCTAGCCGCCATGAGCTGGCGGCGCTACTTGCCATGTCTCTAACCGGTCAAGGTGAGGACTAGCTCCCTTTCTATTGCTATTCTCCCTACTCAATTGTTGAGATCATCCACGATGTGGTGCTTTTCGTTGAGATTTGGGGGAAATAAAAGGGACAAGGCTTGTGGGGTATTCTACTTGATTTGATTGGGTAAAGAATGGGTTGGTGACGGCGGTCCTCCCACATATGGTCTCCTGGTGGTTGACCTCCTCCTTGGTGAGCTCTCTTTCTCTTTCTCTTGTGGCTTTGGGATGTTGGATGGAATGCTCTCTCTCAGGTGGCTAGCTTCTTTCTTGTCACCCTCCCTCTCACGTTTTACTGTGCGTGGTGGAAACGTTGGTTACTCTCATGGAATAATGGTCCTTAGGGTGTTTTGGCATTGTAGCTCAGTTTCTATCTTATGAAGGTAAATGCGGTAAAATTTTAAGTGGGTGTTTGCATAGTTTTTGCTGGATGATGAAGCTCACTACAATGAGAGATACCGACTGATCCTGGATGGTCTTGGTATCTCAATGGGCACTACAATTCGATATTCTAACTCGAACGGATTCTGATGACAATCTTCTTCTTCCTCTCTTAATTTTATTTTTGGATGGTTGTGTCCCGGGTTTTTAGTTTATTTGACCAACGCAAGTCCTCGGCATCGTCTCACTCCTCGTGACACCTACCGTTTACTTTGCCAATCAAAATTGTAACTACAATGTGTATTGTATGTATTCGAGAATATATGATGTATGATGGTAAACACTGTATTCTTATGTTTTAATTATTATGATGATATAATTAATACCCTTGTATTATGATTTGACCCTGTCACTTTGTGCTCTGTTAGTATTTGAATCTTTGGAGTTTTTCCCGTCATTAGGTCATTCTTGTAATTACATCATTTGTTAATTACTTCTTAGTAAAATTTAAATATAATATTTAAGTCCAGTAAAAAATGATGGTCGTTTCATATGCCCCTGCCGCTACTTAGTCCCCAGATAGACCTGACCAAAACAATAATTTGCTGCGCACCAGTGCAGTACAATCAGCGGCGGTCCAGGCCTCCCGTGCTACCTCACCGGACAAAGTTTCTTTGAGGCACAGGCAAGACCAAGCCAAGAGCAACATTCCAATCCAATATGGAAAAACTTACAGGACGTACTAATGCATGTGTGTATGAAAAAGAGAGAATGAATCTAGCGGGTTTAGGACCTCCATTTTTCAAAGTGATCTACCAAATGACAGCAATTAAGCTGCTGCTTTCAGCAGAGATTCACATCCTGAAGGCCGGTCTACGTGCAGATAAACATGGATATAAATTACAATACATCTTCCTTTTTTACATTTGGTCTGTTTCTTAGGCTCTGATATGAGAGGAGTACAAACCATGTAATTTATATAACTCATTCTAATCAAACCGTGAATTCAGAAACTTGCAAGTAATGCCATGGATTATAAAACTTGCAAATAACTCTCTCATAAAACGATGGAAGCAGTAATATTCATTTCGACCATTGTGGCGTCAGTATTCTTCCTGTGTATCTGGTTGACGATTGCTTTGCCTCATGAAAATTCAGAAGCATTTGGTCAACACTTACCCTTAATTTGCCTTAGTCTAACCCACCTCACGTCACCTCAAATTTCTTTTGTCTCACGTGAGCTGCTCAATTTGGAATTTGCGCGATGCAGATTCATTAGCATCGCCTAAGGTATTAGTCCTTACCCAAATAAGGCCATTATTAAGGTTGTCAGCACCAATCTACCTTGCCTCAAGCCTAACATAACATCAGGAGACAACAAAGGCTTTTGATGACGCAATGGATTTGGTATGCGGCCATCAAGCTGCAGCTTACAATTGCGTGAAAAGGAATGGCCATGCTAATTTGGTTAAAGTTGTTTTTATTGTAGTTTTGTTCATAATTGTTTTCACTGGAGTATTGTGATCTTACTAATCCAATCAATAGCATAATATCTTGATAGAAAATAGATCAACCTATAGTTATCGGTTAGACATTATGACAGCCACCAATTGATTTTTGGCTTAGGACTTCTAGCATTTTGCCCTTCTGGTTTGTTAACACAATAGAGAAAAAAAAATGCATCTGCACTATCCTTGGGCTCGTCATTACTACTTTAGTTCTTTTGACAGAGTTCTGAGAGAATTCTGATTTGGACCATAACTGATCTAATATTCTAATTTTCTTGAGCGATCTGATGTTTACACAAATATATAATATTTTGAACGGACAAAACTATTGTAAAGCACTTCAGAACAAATATTGCAAGATAACCACAAGCCAAAGTCCAGGTCATGTTTGTCACAGCGGACTTGGCGACAACGGCGACTGAGAGGCGCCATAGCGTCGAGGCGGGTACCATGGTGTCCTAAAGGCGTGATACTGTAAGCAAAAAAAAAAAAGAAATCAGATTTTAAACAGCAGTGGAGCACAGCAAAAGCAAAAGGATATCGGTGGCCGCAAATCGCCATCCATCGCTAGGCCCATTAAGGTATGTTATGTGAGTCAAACATGCGGGCCAACTAGCTATGAGGCTCAGGGAAGAAGATAAGGCAATCTATGGACCAAAGTCTTGCATGTGAGTAGAGGTGGGAGTTAGGCTATGCCGTGCCGGCATGGCTCAGATCTATTGTGCTTTGTGCCGCATCATAACGTGTCGGCTCGGTTCAGTCATCTCACCGTACCGTACCGTGTCGGTCCACGTCGCCTCCGTTCAGGTCCAAGCATGGCCCAAACTCACCATGCCAGTGTTCAAACCGTGCTGCCCACCGAGCACATATTTTAGGCTTGGCCTAGCCCACCGTTCGTGCCAAGCTAGCACGGCCCACCACGTGTCAGACTGGACCATGCTTGGGTCATGCCGGACCGACCGTGCTTTAGGCTGACCTAAAAAAGCATGGCCCAAGTCTCAGCTCTACATATGAGTACACCTTCCGGTCCTCGCCGTCACCCTAGTCATCGGACGACACCAACTCCTCGGCGTCGCGCCACCCCTTGGCCGTCAAGCCCGATCTGCGGGTTCGGCACGCGCGTGTACACGCCCTCGTCCACGTTCCCCTCACCGTGCCCATGGCGCGCCAGCACGATGCGGCTCGACTAGGAAGGCGGCGCCGGAGGCTGGTAGCAGCTGTACGGCTGGAGCTCCAGGAAGTGCTGCGCTTGCGCGTCATCAGGCTGCAGAGGCAGGCGGCGGCGCGGGATGTCGAGCGTGTCCTCGCAGCAACGGCACCACCTCAGGCGAGTGAGCGGCCTAAATTGCCAAGGAGTGGCGCCCCTGCACCACCGTGACGCTAAGGCGACGACTTGGCGACGCCACGACATCCATAGTACGGATGGAATCTTCTTGTGGGTAGCAAAACCAGTAGTTCTGTTCACAAGATTTGCTGTCCATATTGGTCTTCTCTTAGGATAAACAAATTTGGCATAAGTTAAACATTAATAACACAGACGGTCAAGGGAACAATGGAGTTCTTGGCTATCAGCTGCATGTCAAAAAAATAGTTCACTTACAAAACTTCTCATCAGATTATTAGCCCATACATCTTGCAAACAAACTAACATTGTGTGAAGTCTTGACTGGTACACAACTGCTCTTAACTCTCTTTCTCAAGAATTTCCACCCATTTGCTGGAAGAAAAAAAGGCAAACAAAAGAGCACTGAATTGCAAATGAAATCGTCCATAGCAACTATGATTAACAAAACTAATACCGTGCTATCTTTTGTAGCCTTACCGTTAATAACTGGTTGAATGTAGTGAAAGATTAGAAGCCATCATTTGAAATGGATTAGCAGTGTCAACTTTGTCCATCCACCTTGAAATGAACATATAAGGAAGATGGGTAATTGACCAATAGTTAGCTCCTTAAGTAGCAGGTTGTTCTTATGGAAGATTTCCACAATCTGATCGCCATCAAATGGTACAATCTTTTGACCTTCCATTGTTATGCACAATGTAAAATAAGCAAACTTCAAGGTTGGACGGTTGCATCACTAAATGTAAGAACTACAAAATCGACCAATGGGAATGCCATGCACAATTGTCCTTCCAAAATGGACAGGCCGTGAAATTCAACAATGGTCAAGTGTCCAGGATACCTCAGGAATCAGGATTCATGCAAGCACAAGATTGCAATGCCCGATGCACATACAACTATCCATCAGATAGAGCACTATCAGTTAGCCTCACCTAATCCTCAGGTCCATGAATTTCACACAGCAAAGAGGTAATGTGATCAACAACACTACAATCAGATTTCAAGCACATCACCAGCAAACAGCCCTTCTGATTTGAAGCCCTCATTTTGTGACAATTTATTTGCCCTCTGTCTGTGTGTTCATATGCCTCTGACAATGCCATAGATAGCCTTCTGAAACTCTCCTCTTTTAATATTTTTATGATACCCAAGAAAGCACTGCGGTTTTCTTCTGAGATACTACAAAGATTCTTATTACTGAAAGCCTCTGTAGATATCATTTTAGATGCAACATTACGAATTGACATAAGGTTATAGACCAAATGGTGAGTGGTTCTCATTCACCTATGGTCAGGATCGATAGTCCCATTCACCTATTCTTAGGGTGGTTCTCATTTGCCATACAGATCTGATGCAATGAAGAACATGCTGTTACGAACCGAGGATCTTTGGGAACTAGAACGCAGGGTGTAGGGATGAGTAGCTAGACCTGATAGAAAGGAGGAAGAACTTGGAAGAAACTATATGTATTGATTCATCGTTGGCTACCTCAATTACAAGCCTCCAGACTCTTTATATAGTCCTAGAGTCCGATCGATGTTGAGGCTAATACAGTCTTATTCGTATACAACTCGAATTTAACTCTTTCTATTCTTAACCTTTCTATATTTGAACTTGCCGGCTTCAACTTTCCTTCTTCCTGCGCTGGAATTGAATCCCAACAAAGCTGTCCGTAACATTTCCCCCCTCCTTTTGAAACAGCTTGTCCTCAAGCTGATAATCAGGAAATTCGCGTTGAAAGTCTTCTCTAGTGATCCAAGTTTCGTCTGCTTCGGTCGTAGCATCGTTCTTCCACTGCACCCTTAACTCCCATATACCTCGATTAAGACGTGCGCGAATAATACTCGCAGGTTGTAGTTGTACATGACCATGATGTAATGGAGGTAAGTCAGTAACATGCTCAGGAGGAGTACCAACAAAAGGTTTGAGGTTGGCAACGTGAAAAACATTATGAATTCCAGCATGCTCCGGAAGTGCCAGCCTATACGCAACCTGACCAATCTTGGACACAACTTTGTATGGACCGAAAAAATGGGGACGCAATTTACAATTGAGACCCGGAGCAATAGCAGAAATTTGTCTTTGATGTAATCGAAGCCAAACCCATTCTCCTTCTTGAAATTGCAGTTCACGACGTTTATTATCCGCCAAACTCTTCATGTGTTGTTGAGATTGAAGCAACCGTAAATGAATCTCCTAGATAAATTCATCGCGGTCGGCCAGTAATTGTTGTACTTCCTGACTCGCAGCTGGGCCATCTTTGTGAGGAATCAATGGAGGAGGTTGCCGCCCATAAACCACTTCGAAAGGGGTGGATTTAAGAGCCGAATGATATGACGTATTGTAGCAAAATTCAGCCCAAGCCAACCACTGTGGCCACGAACGCGCTCGGTCTCCACATAAACAACGAATATACATTTCAATCGTCCGATTAACTACCTCAGTTTGGCCATCTGATTGTGGATGATATGCGGTACTCATGTGTAGCTTAACGCCCGCTAATCTGAATAGATCTTTCCAAAATTGACTAGTGAAAATCTTGTCACGATCACTGACAATTGATTCCGGAAACCCATGTAATCGTACAATACTGTCGAAAAAAACTTGTGCAACAGATTGTGCTGTAAACGGATGACTTAAAGGAAGAAAATGCGCATACTTTGAAAATCTGTCCACCACGGTCAAAATGACTGTCTTGGTAGAAACTTTAGGCAAACCTTCAATGAAATCCATACTAATATCAGCCCAAACCCGCAGAGGTACCGGTAAAGGCTGAAGTAATCCCGCTGGATGTAACTGAGATGATTTGTATTTTTGACAAGTAACACATGCACGAATAAAATCTTGGAGTAACCGGCGACCTCCTGGTATATAAAAACTTGCCTGGATGCGATGCCAAGTTTTTGTGACGCCTTCATGACCCACCGAGTGAGCAACAGAAAAAATGTGCTGAAGGCCTAAAAAATCAGCGGGAATAAATATACGGCGACGACACAACAATAACCCATCCGCAAATTCCCATTCGCCAGGTAATGAACCAGCCGTCCACTCATTGTATTTGACAGTCCAGGGTGGCTGATTTTTGAGTTGACAACGGAGGTCATCATAATATGCAAAGTCGGTAGTTGATAGCACATGTACAGCAGGCTCTTCATGCTGACGGGAGAGCGCATCGGCGACAATGTTTTCCTTGCCTGGTTTGTATTCGACTGCAAAATCGTAGCCGAGAAGTTTTGGAATCCAATGATGTTGTGGTACCGTTGTCAACCGTTGATCCAGAAGATGTTTCAGACTATAATGATCTGTCCGCACACGAAACTTGCGACCCCAAATGTAAGGCCTCCAATGACGAACAGCGAACACCAGTCCAATTAGTTCCCGTTCATAAGCTGGTAATTTGGCCTGATGAGCTGCCACTGGTTTGCTAAAAAATGCAATTGGTCGGCCCCCCTGATGCAAGACGGCGCCAAAACCAACCCCCAATGCATCACAATCTATCACAAAGTCCTTTGTAAAATCTGGAAGTTGTAAGATCGGTGCCGATGCGACGGCCTGTTTTAGATTGTCAAAAGCAACTGAAGCCTCCTCAGACCATTTAAAACTTTCTTTGCAAAGTAGTCGGGTCAGTGGAGCTGCAACATGACCGAAGTCTTGGATGAATTTACGATAATAGCCGGCTAGTCCCAAGAATCCCCGCAAACTTCGAATGTTGCGAGGTTGTGGCCACTCGAGGACTGCCGATACTTTCCCTTTATCCATAGCTACCCCGGTAGCCGAAATAACATGGCCCAAATACGAGATTTGTCGCTGCCCAAAAGTGCACTTCTTCTTGTTAAGAAACAGCTGATGAATAGAAAGCAGCTGCAAAACCTGCCGAACATGATGAAGGTGCTCCGTCCAAGTCCAGCTATAAATCAGAATATCGTCGAAAAATACTAGCACAAAGCGATGAAGGAAGGGTTGTAATATGGAGTTCATCATCGCTTGAAAAGTTGAGGGAGCATTGCATAGACCAAAAGGAAGAACCAAGAATTCAAAATGGCCATGGTGCGTCCGGAACGCCGTTTTCAGAACATCCTCAGGACACATCCGAATTTGGTGATAACCGGATCGCAAATCTAGTTTGGTGAAGAAACATGCTCCTTCCAGTTCATCCAAAAGCTCATCCACATGTGGGATTGGAAATTTATCCTTGATTGTGTGTTCATTGAGTGCGCGGTAATCCACACAAAACCGCCATGATGCGTCTTTCTTTCGAACCAGAAGAACCGGTGAAGAAAAGGGTGACGAGCTCGGCCGAATAATCCCTTGGGCTAGCATTGTGGCACACTGACGCTCAATTTCATCTTTCTGAATATGTGCATAACGGTAGGGACGTACCATGATTTCCGGTGCGTTTGGTACTAGCCGAATATGATGATCGCAGGATCGGGTTGGCGGCAACCCTGTGGGCACAGAAAACCGATGCTCGAACTCGGCCAAAAGTGGTGCCAGCAAATCAGAGCGTTCTGTGGTTTGTACCATAGCTGCAGACATTGGTTGGTGATTCAGCCCTGTCCAGGTAATGCGAGTATTATGCTCCCAATAAGAAAATTGCATTTGAGCGAAGTTCCATAATACCGGTCGCAGTGTACTCAGCCATTGCATTCCCAAAATGATATCGAAACCTGACAATGGTATAATATAGAAATCGACGGCGAACTCGGATGGTGCAATAGTCATGGGCGTTTGTTTGCAAATACCGGCACAAGCTAACCTGTCGCCATTGGCCACCTTGACCCGGAGTCCGCTGTGAGGTTGGACGGTGAGGTTGACCGCAGATAAACATGCCGTATTGAGGAAATTGTGAGTGGATCCTGTATCAAAAAGGGCAATGCCTTCAAATGTGCCAATACGAACTGCCACTTGCATTGTCTGGGCCGAGCATAGACCAGTGACGGCCAGCAATGAAATTTCTGGTTCGACCTCCGCTGCTATGTAGTCCTCCGATGTATCGTCAGTACTGTGGTCGAATTCGGGTTCTAACCAAAATAACCGTTTGCAGCGGTGTCCCCTCACAAACTGCTCGTCGCAATTAAAACATAAGCCGCGTTGTCGACGGTCAGCCATCTCGGCAGCAGACAGCCTGCGAAAGACTCCCGTGCGTGTCTCTGTGGTCGCCGGGGTCGTGGCCTGCGCGTTTGTCACGGATGGTGCCTGGGATGATGGAGTAGTGCGAGAAGGTTGCGGAAATCCAACGCGACCCATTATCCGGTTGTTCGCCTGGGGCCTATTTGTTGTTGTCGGAACTGCTACAGGCGGGTTGAGCCGTTCATATGCACGGGCCAAGTTCAGAGCTTGTTGCAGGGATGTCGGTCCTGCTAACTCCACGTGCGTGCGAATTGGTTCCGATAGCCCGGCGGTAAAAAGCTCAATCTGGTGATTCCTGGACAAACCGATGGTATGGCACAAGAGATCCGTGAATTTTTGCTGATATTGCGCCAAGGAACCAAGCTGTTGCAGATGCTTGAGAGCCCCCAACGTGTTTGTGCGAATGGCCGGTCCAAAACGCATCGAACAATAATGTTTGAATACTGCCCAGGGAATCTGTCCTTCATCGCGTTCCAACTGATAAAACCATGAGTGAGCAACTTCTGACAGGTGAAAAGCGGCCATCCAGACTTTATCTTCTTCAGGGATTTGATATGCGCGAAAGTATTGATCGCATTTATTCAACCATGTGATAGGGTCGACTGTACCATCATAGATTGGAAGATCCAAACGTGGAAGGCGCGGTCGATCCAACTGCGTCCGTGGAGCATCATGTCGTTTGCGGTACCCGTGGTAATTTTCAGGGTCCTCTCCAGTGCCCCGATATTCCTCGAAGCCACCCCCTGTATCCGATTATGCTCAAAACCGCCCTGCGTGCGCTTTCCGACGAGACGAGGAGGCGGTGGAGCCCGATCGGCGGTCGTGCTGCCTGAGGTGTCGTCGATCGAAAATGGGCGGCGACGATCCAGCTCCGTGTCGCGCACTGGTCGGGCGGAAGATTTGGCCGCCGCGCCATCTCCCGTGTGCACCGCCTGGATTGGGATGGACGGATTGGCCGACGCTGGGCCGCCGGATCGACCCGGAGTGCTGCGAACATCTGGCGCATCTCCTGTGCTAGGCCGTCAAGTCTCTGCTCGGACGCCAGTTGCTGCTCGTGACATCGCCTGTCGTTCGTCTCCTGGAGGTTAGTGATTGCCTTGAGTAGTTCCGATTGCGCCTGTTCCAATCCATCGAGTCGTGCGTCGGTTGCAGAGTCAACCTTGGGTGGCATGGTGGGCGGGATCGGTGAATCTGATACCAAGTTGTTACGAACTGAGGATCTTTGGGAACTAGAACGCAGGGTGTAGGGATGAGTAGCCAGACCTGATAGAAAGGAGGAAGAACTTGGAAGAAACTATATGTATTGATTCATCCTTGGCTACCTCAATTACAAGCCTCCAGACTCTTTATATAGTCCTAGAGTCCGATCGATGTTGAGGCTAATACAGTCTTATTCGTATACAACTCGAATTTAACTCTTTCTATTCTTAACCTTTCTATATTTGAACTTGCCGGCTTCAACTTTCCTTCTTCCTGCGCTGGAATTGAATCCCAACAAAGCTGTCCGTAAGTGTTCATATGCCTTTGACAATGCCATAGATAGCCTTCTGAAACTCTCCTCTTTTAATATTTTTATGATACCCAAGAAAGCACTGCGGTTTTCTTCTGAGATACTACAAAGATTCTCATTACTGAAAGCCTCTGTAGATATCATTTTAGATGCAACATTACGAATTGACATAAGGTTATAGACCAAATGGTGAGTGGTTCTCATTCACCTATGGTCAGGATCGATAGTCACATTCACCTATTCTTAGGGTGGTTCTCATTTGCCATACAGATCTGATGCAATGAAGAACATGCATCATCCACTAGTGTAACATTGAATTAATAGCTCACAGATAAAACATCAAATGCATAAACATGTCGTGAAGATCAAGACATTTACCAGGTTATGGACTCGGTGATACCACCCACTGGGCACAAAAATAATTTCATTCTGCTCCTGAATGCAGTCTTGCCATCCAGTCTACACAGAAAAAAAAACTAAGATAAGCATTGGACGAGAGAGAGAGAGAGCCTCATTGAATTCAGGGAACTGCTTTTCCGAAACATCATCATTTATACTATAGACAGAAGATCTTAGGTTCCTACATGGCGTAATTAACAATCACCAATTAGTAAACAACAGAAAGTACTACAAGAAAAAAAGGCAACACGGAGTCAACAAAATAAATTGAAATCTAATCCCAAGATAAACTCAATTGCCAGGTGGAAATTTGTTATCTTGAGATGCTAACAGATTACACCAACTATTCAACAAATTTGTTGCTTTGTGTACTGTTCATCTTTTACTGAACATAAACGAACCATGCAGAAGCTGCAAATGGAATAATTCATTTTTTTTATTATTTTTTTGCCCGTGAACTAAACTCAACAGCCTCACTTGGACTATTGTGTTGTGACGATAAACAAAGGCTAGGGTGCTAGGTCAAAACTCAGATTTTACATATTTGGATGCAGAGTCTTCTGAACTTCAAAATTGACCAATACAACCAACAGAAAACTGGCAAATGTTCTGACCATGTTCAGACCAAAATAAACTTCGTTCGCACTTTGTAAGACAGGTTACAGGTATTACACCTGGGCCAGATTTGGCCCAGCCCGGCCCACGTGTTGCCCTATAAGAGAGAGAGAGAGTGAGCCAGGGGAGAAGCAAAAACCGAATTGCTCCTCCTCCCCTGTGCTCACTTGGCTGCTGCTGCCTGCCTTGTACTCACCAGGCCGCCGCCTTCTTCCCCAGCGTGCACGCCGGCGCCGCCGCTCCTTTGGCCGCACCTCGCAGTCCCCTGCTACCGACGACGCAACGCATGCGCGGCGCGTCGCTGTAACCCACGCGCCGCCATTGGTAGCCACCAACGCCTCTGTCGCTTAGCGCCGCTGCCCCCGCCTTGCTTTCCCGCCCCTGTTGGTGCCGCCGCTCCTCCCTGCGGCTCACCGTCATCTTCCCCTTGCTCCGCTGGCCAAACGCCGTGTAGGAGGGAGTCGAGGGGAGAGCGGGGAGCCGTCCGGGGTTGGAGGGTTGGCCAGCCGAGAGCAGAGGAAGGAGAAGCCGAGCACCTCCGGTGACGTGCGCTGCTGCCCTGCCTCCCGTCGGTGAAAAAGAGGGAGTGGGGAGGGAGTTGCAGAGGAGTCCGTTGGGGGGAAGCCCGCCGACTGGAGAAAAGAGAAGAGGGAGAAGAACGGAAGAAGAAAGAAAAGAGCAGGGGCGCGCTCGAGCGAGGAAAAGGAGAGGGGAAGAAAGAAAAAGGAGAAGGGAAGTTTGGTCCGGTGCTTGATCCGTCAGATCCGGCCAAGGGACGACAAGTAGGGCCCCAATCCAGTTGCTCGGGGTCAGGGTAACGCCACAAAAACCCTTCTCCCTGCTTATTCACCGAATTTTGTAAAAGTCATTATGTCGATTGTTTGAATTGATTCGTGTGGCCAGGAAAAGGTCGCTGTTGTGGTTACAGACCAAACAGAGAGAGAGTATGGTAGTGGAGAGTTAGGTGAGTAATGCCCTGGATCTCCCCCGTGGCCTGGATGCATGTATATATTTGCATGGGGAGTATTTTACAATTATGCCCTTACACTAAAGTATCCCTCCTAAGGGCATTTATGTCCTTGTACATGTCCCATCTTTGGGCTTTGCAACCTCCTAACAGGTCGGCTGAGCTTAGGTAGGGATCAACCATACAACAGGAGCCTCTTATGGTGAAGGGTTTCACGGGCCGAAGCCATGCTGCTGAGCCCTTTGGCCCCCTCCGTCCCTGCGGCCTGTGAACTTATGTATTGTTGGATGGGGTGTTATTTTCCGGTGTAGTTCGGACCACAGGCCCTTCGGCCACGAAGTTGAGTCGAAGCGGAGACGGGCTCATACTACGGACACGTCGAGGCGCGGGGCGAGTCCATCTCGTGTGCACGATGCTGCAGCCGAGGGTAGGGTCTCCGCTCGGAAACGTGTCCGAGGCGAACTCCTCGCGGGAGTGCTTTCCGAGGTCACACACTACATGCGCGGAGTCGACTTGTGATCCGACAGCGTGCGACCCGGAGTCGACGTCTTAATGGCGACGAGAATCGCGGCGACCCACGAGGTGTCGGGTCGGCGGCGATGGTCGTCTGTGTCCCGATGAAAGGTGCCGCGACGGGCGCGATTGGCACGTCGTGCGTTGCCAGCGGTCGCACGACTACGGTCGTGCGTTCCTTCCAAAGGGGGGAACGTGTGGCGGGACGCTATTAGCGCATCGTGCGCTGTCAGGCGGCCTGTAGCTACGCGCCTCCGGCTACCAGTGGTTGCGTTTCCCGATCGTAGGGAGCCAAACCGCTGGGCTACCGCCGGTTGCCCTCCCGATCGTGGGGGAGGTGAGAGGGCTTTATATACCCTCGGCACCGGTTCGCAATCGCTCTCCCCATTTGCTCATTCGCTCGCTTGCCGTTGTTGCGCTCTCTTTTCCCTCCGCGTGCCCCTGTTCATTTGGCCTCGCACTTTGGAGGAGAATGTCCTGCTGTAAAGATCCCGCTCGCCGGCTCAGCGGTAGCGCGTCGTCTAGCCAGCGTGCTTTGTCACCGCACCGACGGAATAACCTCTGGTGGTTCGTGAGCCACCGCAGGTCGACAAGCGGTGGGAGGCCATGGAGAAGGCGGGAGACCGCTGCTCCCGCGTGCTAGGGCGAAGTCTCAGTTAGTTGCGAAGTTTTGGGGGTTGGTGTATCACTAGGGCCACCTTGGGTCCTAGTGTGGGGTACATAGCGCTTTGTACGACCTGATATCGAGAGAGAACTTGAAAGATCTGGAGTGTAGGTTTCGTTAAAACCGTTGACCAACGAGTAAGACCAGCTACCATTCAAGAATTAAAGCTGCACCATTCGAAGTGTTGTAGGGGTGTAAGTTGAACGAGTGGCCTTGGTGAGGCAGAATCATTGGCCGCCAGGCGGTGAAAAGTTATCGCGATGTGAGGAGTAAGGATCGGGAAGTTGGCATACCACTTGGATCTTCCGGAACCTATGCGCGAGGTGCAAGCAGTGAGAAATAAAATTATAAAGTATGTCAAGGTGCTTTGGTCGCAGCAAACAAAGAGAGAGACAACTTGGGAATTGGAGTCTCGCATGTGTGAGAATTACTTACAACATGTGCGCGTTAATATGATCACGTTTAGTTGTAATAAATCCTTAGTCTAAACACGGAACGAATTCGGGGTCGAATTCTGTTTAAGGGGGGTAGAATGTAATATCCCGAAAACGATTCGAGAGATAGTCAATTAATTGGAGGGTGGGACCTTTTAGAAAAGAATTAAATAATGATTTTAGAGGGGTTTTGAATTTTCACGGCAACTGGGCTGGGCCAAGGCCGGAGGAAAATCGGCCAAGAGGGAGGAGGCCCCACCCTCAACCCAAGCCGCCTCCCTCCCTCCATTGTGCACCGCCACCCCTCCTCTCCTATGCACCACCCTCCCTCTCCGCCTCCTTGCGCCATTCTTCCCCTCCAGCAGCTCCTCCCCTTTCCCTCCCCTCCATTGTTGGTGAAGAAGACTCCCATTGGCTGCCGATCAAGCGAAGGAAGGAGATCACTCGTTGCGAGGCAATTGGATCCGGAGGAAGGGAAGAAAAAGAGGAGAGGTGGATTTCGTGGGGTGTTCGTTATGTTCTTCATCGAGGGTAATCCCCGTTTTCCCTAATTAGATTAATAATTTAGTTGTGCTAGCAATGTCGTGAATCTGAACTGCTACGACAGATCGGGTTAGACGGCCATTTTGGGATAGATCTGTGGGGATTCAGGTCTGGACCTCTCCTAGAGATTTGTATAGTACGTCGTTATCTTTCCATGAAGTCCTAGAACGCGTCATTCGGACTTGCGTAGCAAAGTTATGATTTTCTAGTGGGACTGTTACGCGGATCGGGAAATCCGAAAGGTTTCGGTACATTAGTTTGGGCGACGGAAAGCGGGCGAATCGAAGATCTTCATATCAGAAAGTTGTAGATAATTTTATTAGCTTTCGAGAAAGGTCAAGAAGTCCCGATTCAATTTCGGGTGAAAGTTATGTCCATTTTAGTCGCTGTCCGAGAGGCGATCGTGATTGCCGATGCTTTAGAAAATGGGTTGGTGCGGGTAGAAGATAGCCGAATCTGGGAGGCTCACCAAATAGGTTTTGTTAGATAATTTAGTTATCTTTCCAGAGAATCTGAGAACGCCCTATTTGGACCTTTGTATCAAAAGTTACGAATTTTTGAATGTGGCTGTCCGTAAAAGTGCAGAGGTTGGCCGAAAGAAATTGGGGATTAAGTCTGGATAAACGTGTTGGTTTAGTTTGGGGGTGTTGTTATTTTATCTAAAGACCCGCTACTGTTGTCTTAGCAATTATTATAATTATTGTTCGGAGGAGGATGATCCTGTGGGCCGCACCTTCATTCATCCCGCTTTCTCGTGGTTCAAATTTATAGTGTGGATTGTTGATGATTGTTGGTTTGAAGATGTTTGACTTTGATAATAAATATATGTGTTCATGATTATGTTATTGCTATGCTGGTATTGTTTATGATTGTCTGCAAATGTGAATATTTATGAGAATTTATGATGCATAGATATGGTGAATGCAAGTTTTTATTTATTGAGACATTCACACATATGCATCATGCTGATATATTGAAGTCTTGGTCACGAGATGACCAAGAGCCGAGGTCCCCGTCATGTTGATGTCATGACGGGCTAAAGGTCCCCATACTTGTGGAGTATGGGCAATTGGTCCCTGCACTAGATGGTACAGGCATGGGTGTGTATTGACGGATGCACACTCCACATTACCGGTAAAATGCGAAAGAGAAGAGATAAAGAGATTTTTGATCATATTGCATAGCATGGTTGTTATAAGATTGATGGATAAATTTGTGAGATGATGTTCATGGTTGCTCTTGTTATTACTTATTATATTTGCTGAGTCTTTGGACTCACTCTTGTTGTTGTTGTTGTTTGTTGTTTGTTTTAGGTACCTTCATGAGATCGGCATGCATGGGGATAAAGAAAGAATAGTTTTGTTGCACTTGCACGTTCTATCCAACATGGAAGAAATATAGAACTTTAATCACTATTTGTTGATTAGCCAACTGGTATTTAATTAATGATTATCAGGTTTAAAATGTAATAATGGATTAGGAACCTTTTATATTGCTTCCGCGCTTTAATTAAATTTTATAAGTGTTTTGCTTAGTATTGATTACATTGAGTACGGTTAATCATATCTTTGGATTATACTTGCGAGAACTTCAGTTTTAGACAATAAACAAAGGAGACTGCCGAAATTTTGTAGAATGCAATTGGTTTAGCTTTGTTATGTTGTTAGTTTAGTAGCATTCTAGGCCATCTTTTGGCTGGGGTGTTACACATATAAACAACCATGCTATGCAAGATGATCAAGAATCTCTTTTTCTCTTCTCTTTCGCACTTTACCGGTAATACGGAGTGTGCATCCGTCAATGCACACCCATGCATGTACCATCTAGTACAGGGACCAATTGCCCATACTCCACAAGTATGGGGACCTTTAGCCCGTCATGACATCAACATGACGGGGACATCGACGCTTGGTCATCTCGTGACCAAGACTTCAATATGTCAGCATGATGCATATGTGTGAATGTCTCAATAAATAAAAACTTGCATTCACCATATCTATGCATCAGAAGTTCTCATAAATCCTCACAATTGCAGACAATCATAAACAATACCAACATAGCAATAACATAATCATGAACACATATTTATTATCAAAGTCAAACATCTTCAAACCAACAATCATCAATAATCCACACTATAAATTTAAAACCACAATTATACTTGCCTTAACCACGAGAAAACGGGGGATGAGCAGAAGGTGCGGCCCTTGGGATCCGTCCTCCTCCTGAACATTAATTATAATAATTGCTAAGACAACAGTAGCGGGTCTTTAGATAAAATAACAACGCCCCCGAACTAACCCAACACGTTTAACTTGACTTAATCCCCAATTTCTTTCGGCCAACCTCTCGCTTTCTACTGACAAATACATTCAAAAATCATAACTTTTGATACAGAGGTCCAATAGGGTGTTCTCAGATTCTCTGGAAAGATAATTAAATTATCTAACAAAACCTATTTGGTGAGCCTCCCGATTCGCCATCTTCTACCCGCACCAACCCATTTTCTAAAGCATCGAGAATCCCGATCGCCTCTCGACAATGAGCTAAAATGGCCATAACTTTCACCCCGAAAGTTGGGATCAGGACTTCTTGACCTTTCTGGAAAGCTAAGCAAATTATCTACAACTTTCCTAATATGAAGATCTTCTGATTCGCCCGTTTTCCTGTCGCCCAAACTAATCTACCGAAACCTGTCCGGATTTCCCCCGATCTGCAGAACAGTCCCACTAGAAAAATCATAACTTTTGCTACGCAAGTCCGAATGACGCGTTCTAGGACTTCATGGAAAGATAACGACGTCCTCTACAAGATCTAGGAGAGGCCAGACCTGAATCCACACGGATCTATCCCAAAACAGCCGTCTAACCCGATCTGTCCTAGCAGTCCAGATTTACGACATTGCTAGCACAACTAAATTATTAATCTAATTGGGGAAAAAAGGGAGTACCCTTGATGAATCGTTGTAGAACATGATGAACACCCCATGAACTCCTCCTCTTTTTCCTTTCCTCTTCCCTTCCACCGGATCCAATCGCCTTGCTGCGATTGATTTCCTTTCTCCGCTCGGCCGGCAACGAATAGAGTTCTTGTTCATCGGCAATAGAGGAGAGGGGAGGGGGTGGCGCATAGGAGAGGAGGGAGTGGCGCATAGGAGAGGAGGGGGTGGCGGCTGCACAGGGCAAGGAGAGGGGGGCGCAAGGGAAGCTAGGGTTGGAGGGGGGTGGGCGCCTCCCTCTCTCGATTCCACAGGCCAAGGCCCAGCCCAGTTGCCGTGAATTTTCGAAACCCTCCACTAAAATTCTTGTTTAATTCTTTTCTAAAAGGTCCCTACCTCCAATTAATCGATTAACTCTCGAATCGCTTTTGGGGTATTACATTCTACCCCCCTCAAACAGAATTCGACCCCGAATTCTTTCCGTGCTTATACTAAGGATTTTTACAACTAAACGTGATCATATTAACGCGCACATGTTGTGAGTAATTCTCACACCTGCGAGACTCTAATTCCCAAGTTGCCTCTCTCTCTCTGTTTGCTGCGACCAAAGCACCTTGACGTACTTTAAAATTTTTATTTGTCAATGCTTGCACCTCGCGCATAGGTTCCGGAAGATCCAAGTGGTATGCCAACTTCCCGATCCTTGCTCCTCACATCTGCATAACTTTTCAGCCTGCTCTGGGCAGCCAATAAATTCTGCCTCACCAAGGCTACTCGTTTGACTTACACCCCTACAACACTTCGAATGGTGCAGCTTTAATTCTTGAATGGTAGCTAGTCTTACTCGTTGGTCAATGGTTTTAATGAAACCCACACTCCAGATCTTTCAAGTTCTCTCTCGATATCGGGTCGTACAAAGCGCTGTGTACCGCACACTAGGACCCCAAGGTGGTCCTCGTGATACACCAATCCCCGAAAACTTCGCAATTAACAGGAGCGATTGAATATACCTTGGGTGATCATTCCCTTTGGTATCAACCCACACAACCTGCACAACACCTATAACTCTTATTCCAACTCTCAATCGATCTTTTACCTTAACAAGGAGCACCTCCCTTAACCACGGATGCACAACAGTGCTCAAAGTAAACCAACTCTTTCACAGATAAATTTCAGCTAAAAATAAAGAATTCCCATCGCAACCACGCATCACCAACTCCCCACCAAAAGGGTCAAATCAAAAGAAAAGAAAACAAGGATTCAACACGAAAACCTCTTCACATTCAAGTAGGTAGTTTGCAAATAAATAACATAAAAGTCAAAGGAGAATCACTCAATTATCAAGCCCATACATTATTTTTTTTCTAGGAATAAACTTTCTTTTGATCCACCAGATTCCAAATCATCACACACCACACTGACTCATTTCTCTTAAATTGGCATCATCAACTCTATGCTCAACTCGAGTGCATCCACCACGACTATGTAGAGACTCTACTGTTCTCACAATAACATGCTCTAGTCAACTCCTCTATCCACAGGATACTTTAATGAATAATTTCCAATGCACCTCATCGTTATTTTCACCCACAATCACTTCACCACAATTATTTAAGGATAATCAACATGAAATTCTCAACTCACACACTCGTTTACTACACCCAAAGGATACTATTAAGGAACCTCACAATATTTAGAATCCACTCCTTCCACTATTCTCACGCAACATCATTAGCTTCCAAGGTCCTAGTATGGAACACCAAACCCAAAATTTCCGTCTCCAGGGCTCCTATATATGCACTTCGACATAATTGATACAAAGACTCTTAAATTCGGTGACTAAAATCTCCACAATCAACCATGCTCAATCATTAACAATCACATGAAAACATATTCTCAACTTGATTATCTTTAGGAAGATTCTAACTCTTGGATGGTTTCTCACCGAAGCCAAGTCATACATGGCAAGAATTCAACAATCCTTACTATCCCAATAATTCCCAAACGATTGGACCTCTTCGCAATTGTAATCTCATTAACTACACCATCATAATCATCCTACTAACTCTTACAAAGTACCCAATCACGATACTCCAATAAAATTGATCAAGATTCTCATACTTTCAATAATCCTAATGTTCCATCAAAACAAACGAAACACTCTTGAAACACAATTTACTATAGGTTCTTCTAGTTGCAACTGTATAAACTAGTTAGCTCCAAACGCAATCATCTCCTTGAAATCAAATCCTCAACAAGTTTTATTCGACATAATCAATTTATCACAACAAGAATCTCAAACAACTTGACACCCACCATCTCACCCAAACCAATCACATAACCACACCAACCAGTTGCCATACATATCCTAAAAGGGCTTGCAACCCCAAATCGGTTACCCCTTTCTTAGAAGAGACAAAAAGAGGTAAATTTCAGCACAATGGAAGATGCTACCAATCGCAATAAACACCAGACCAAAAGAAATAGCAATGATTTTGGAAAACAAAACATAAGATCACAGTTGAAGGCACATGCCCCTCAAGAAGAGAATTATCCAATATCGACTAATAAGAATACAACATTGTCATTTTAAACTCAAGAAACTCTTATGCGGTGAAAAATAAGAAGTCAAGCACACCTCTAAAAGTTACACAACTTGACTCCAACCTCCAATACTGTTACTACAATCTTTTCTTTAACAAAGAGAACAACTTTCTTCGATTACAGTATTACCTTGACAATTCCAACGAAAGAGACTTGAAGTCCACAACTCATAAATCTTTTAAGAACTAATAAAACTTCTCAACGCGTCAGTTTGCTCAAACAATTTCAGCTACCACCTAGGTCACGAGGTCTAAAAGGTCGCGTACGCAAATCCCAAAACTTTTGATTTAAATACTATGATGGAAGTTATCAAATTCTTTTATTTATAGTACATTCAACATTATCATCACAACAACGTGCTAATAGTCATACTAGCTTCAAAATAGTACACTCTTAATAAGAACCATCATATCCTCATATCCCTTTATAACTTTTCCAAAAGGAACATATTAATTCACTTCATCATATTTCTATTATCTAAACAAGGTTGCAACTACTTGATCTAGGAAAAGCCTAGTGCACAAGCCACCATATTAAAACAAAACTCTTTTAACAAGCTGGTTCTAGAATATGGTAATATAAAAAAACGTTATGAGCATAGATTTAACATTCCACCTTAGATTCAGCAATTAGAATGAAATATCTTCAAACTTCAATGGTATAAGCTCCATAAGACAAGGTTTTATATGTCAATACATCAACCTTCCTCTATTTCTTTACACATATTTCAATAATTTAGTATGGTGAAAGATAGATGACCCTAGCAGATGTACGTACTCATATAGTATATAAATAAGGACAGATTAAATGTTACTATTACTAAGGCAATATTCCAAGACCTCCTTACTTAATCATCCCGAACGGTCAGATTAATTCAGAAAAGAAACAATGGATATCTCTATAAGATTTGCACCAAACAATATCTTATGATCTTGTTTACACCTGTATCTTACCTAACGCTACCAACCAAACCAACATGGTTTACACAAAAATTAACACACTTGAAATTTCACTAAGCGTGCTTAGTAAATGTCATGTTGCAATACCTGGTTTCTGTAGGGGTTCACATAATCAGCAGTAAGCTCAACGTACCAGCACTTCATGATCCCAGCTGGGCCTCCCTTGAATCCATACAAGATGCTGCCTTTTGCATGCTCCTGCAGGTAATCTGATCCAACACAAACCAGGCCAAGTCAACCACAAGAAATCTTACGGAAACCCCTCAAAATACAATACATACTTCCTCATATTATATTCAATTTCATGCAATTTTATCAAAAGTGACAATCCAAAGAGAAGTAAAATTAGCGATTTTAGCCCTCATCAGACAAAGACAGCCATAATCTATCACGAGCTACAACTGCGTGAGTCCAATGTTGAAACTCGCTTAGAGACGACAACTATAACTAACAACGATGATCATGGTCCTGTTCAGATCTCCCACCAGACTGGCACTAATCCTCCCCTTACTAAACCACAAGCTTTAAATTCGTTTCTACTATTGCTAAATCTGGGCGTTCGCAGGTTCCTTCAAGCAAACAACTTAAGAACAATCTCATGACTCACCAAAGATGCCGCAGGTCACATTGTGGCTGCCTGGCGCCTGGCCGCCGGAGAGCACTACACCGACCTTGAGCGGCCTCGTCGCCGCGGACTCGGGCAACGGCACCAGAGCCGCCGACGGCTGCCCAAACAGGTTAGGGAATAGCTTCACGATCTCATCTGCAACAGATCGAAACCCTCAAATTTAAGCCCCAATCCATTTTATTCCCAGGCATAGCCCGAGAACAGGAGAAACAGCCGGCGCCCGTGAGTATCGCATCACTCACGGGGTTGCCCGCGGCGGCCGGGCGGGCCCGTCGGCGAGCGCAGTGGGAGCGGAGGACGGAGGGAAGGGCGTGCGCGTGCGAGGCGGCTCGTGCCGCACCGCGCTATACGGATGTGAGCCGCCCGGCGTCGGCGCGTTCGTCGCCGCCGCCATGTTCTTGGTGCGAGATTTGGTACAATGGTAGAATTTGGTTTGGGGTGAAGAATAATAGAATATGTTGATACTGTAACTGATGCTACAAGTGGAGGAGAGGGGCAGTTGATCGTCAAAGAGAGAGGGGATGGGAGGAGCGCGAGACAGATGGTGAAGATCTCATTGTTCAGATCAAACGGCTGTAGAGAGAGGAAAGAGAATGAACCTACTACCACCAACTCAAATTTTGAAGTAGTAAAGATAAAGATATATATATATATATATAAAGAATAAAATAGGGAAATGTAAAAACAGAATTTACCTTTTGCTCCCATGTAGACAAACCGATAGTCAGTACAGTTTATTTCATTTTTATGATTGGTGATGTCAAAATCTCTATGTATAGGATGACTGTCAAGATACATGTTGAGCCAATCATTGACAAAGAATGTTGGCGTGGTGTATGCAACATAACCAGGTTACTCCTGAAAAGTCAACACGAGAAGTTGTACTGTCAACCACATTGCAGCAAGAAATGAGATATCATCTGGTAAAAGAAGAGAGTATCACATGCATTCTACTGTTTGAGCTATCAAAGGGTTAGAGTTCAATCTTGTGAGCACAACACCATACGCGTTGTTTTTTATAAGAGTAACACCATCCACACAACAAAAAATACCATAGCCATCGTAGTCTAACCCGGAAAACAAGTCTTGAAACTACTTAATCCTATGTATGTGACTTCAAAAGTGTCGCAGGATTTTAAAATAAAAAGTTGCGATTACTAAAGAAACAAAGGTGTATTTTACCAATTCATTAACAGAGAAAAACGGGAGCTTTACAACTACTGCATCATTTCATCTGTGCTACTGCTAAATACAAGCTAATGTTAGGGTACCATAAATTCAGTAAAGAGCAAGCCAACAGAGCACACTATGGGATCTGGACAAACCTTAACAAAATGCCAATCCTTCAGGTACAGCAGGGAACCTTCACAATCCCCATTGCTTGAACCGCCGCAAGAATTCCCAACCCAATGGTCTACGAACTCCTGCATGGACATCTCGAGCCGCTTCTGGTCCGTGAACTCCCTCGAGGAACAGTCGGCAACCTGCGAAATCAACACGCTACTAAGTCTAAAACGATTCGTAATCGTCTAGCTAGTGTAACAAGCCACAGAGGAGGAGGAGGAGAAGTGGCTACCTGGACGAGAGGGGGAGGGAAGTTTTGGGCGAAGAACTCGAGGTTGGGGCGGCGGCGGTCGTCGGGGTCGGCGAGCGTCCAGTCCTTGCAGGATCGCCAGGAGGAGGTGAGGCCCGTGAGGACGACGGGGATGTTGGGCCTCATGAAGCGGTCGACGAACTCGGGGTAGGTCAGCGACCGCCCGTCCACCCGATCCACCTGCCCGAGCACCTTCACGCGGGTGGCGGCGCCGTCCATCTGGTCCAGCGAGGAAGCGCGGGCCTAGGTTTCGCTGCTCAGGCGGCGGGCAGGAGTGGAGTCGTCGGGGACGGGAACGACGAAACTGCCTGCGTGGCCGCTGGTGGTTCAGGAAGAAACGGTGTGAGGGGAGGGAAGTGGACGATCCCCGTGGGCCTGGGTAGGCGGGGAGGCCAGCTTGCTGGGCTTCGGACTCTGAGCCAGGCTGATTCCGTTACAATTTCACTTCCAGCCGATGGATTTTTGATACAGCTTATAATGTTTTTTTTTAAAAAAATAGTAGTAGTTGGAATCAGTAACTTTTAGAAATGAGACATCAGCAGTGAAAAAAATAGGGCAAAGATATATGCACAAACAAGAGAGAGGTGTAAGGTGTATGATGTGTCTGTGACACCTATCTTATCTCCGAAATGAGACTGAAATGAAGAAAGTGGAATACCACTTCGAGAAGACAAGTATTCATATTAACTTTTAGTTTCTCTAAGCAGAAGACATAAACAGAAACCAACATGAACAAGTCATTTCATGTGGGTTTCTTCTTTGTTTTTTCTTTTTGGGAAGATTTGGTAAGGGCATAATTAGTTAAAAACATCTAATTTTGTATACTCATATTGTGTTTATATCGATTTCTGCTTAGAAAAGCCAAAACTCAATACGAACATCTAGTTTCTCGAAACAATTTCTTCACTTCTTTCGTTGCCGTCTAGTTCTAAGAATAAGGCAGATGATGATGCATCACTCACCCCACTCCGCTCTCTCCCCTCACGCGTATATATCTCTCCCTTACTTTTTAAGCTGCTCATCCTCTTTTTAAAAAAATTACTTCTTTCAGTCACTACTTGTTTATTTTTAATAAAAATTCATAAAACATAATAAAAAATCATTAGCAAAAAATAATACAAACGCCCATTTATTGTAACAGCATAATCCCGCTGGATTTGGTCAGGATTCCGTGACTAACTAGATTTCGTGCAAGCACCGCAACCACAAAATTGGCCTACACCTCGAGTGTTCTAGACCCCCAATGTAACATCCCATTTTTCATCTTTTGTGCTAATGTATTTTTGTTAAGCTTATGCTAATAATATCAAAGATTTTATTTTCTCTAAACATTTTCTTTGGAAAAGAAAATTTAAGAATTTCAAAAAGAAATTAATTTGGAAGGAGGCTTTATCTTCAAAAGGGTAAATCAACTAGAACCTGACAACATAGAAAGTAAATTGATCTTGAAAAGAAAAATAATAATTTCCTGGATTATAAAAAAAAAATGTATTTATATGTATATATGAATAATTATGTAAAGAGAAAGAAATAAATGATGTATATATGTTTATATATATAAATGTATATATGTATATATACATCAAATGGTAGAAATAAAGCATATATATGTGTTTATAAAATATAAACCAAATCGAATTTAAAAGCGAAATAGAAATAGGAATTTCAATTCGGAAAAACCACCGCTCATCTCTTCTCCCTTCGATCCGGGCCGTCCATCCCTCCCGCCACGTCACCCTTCCTCCTCCTCTTCTTCCCGGTGGCGCCTCCCCTCCTCTGTCTTCTTCCGCTCGCGTCCCGTCTTGCCGCCGTCGCCTTCATTCAGCAACCGGGCGGGCGGCAAGTGCCGACAACCTCGGACTTGCCGCCCTCCCTTGCCTTGACCTCGGACCTGGCGCCGCCTCGCCGCCGCCCGGGTCGCCCTCGCCCCACCCTGCGGCGCTGTGGTACCACCTCTGCACCCCTCGTGCGCGTCCCGACACTTCCCCACTCGCGGCCGGGCGAGTCAACCCCGCATTCACCGCCGACCCCGCCGTCTCCTCAAGCTCACTGTGGCGGTGGGCGATGGCGCCACCCACGAGCTCGCGCCACCCGCTCCGCCCGGCTCTCCCTCCTCTCGGTCTCTATAAGATCGGTAGAAGAATGCCTTGCCCAGGTCCCACCGCAAGTCACCGAAGATTCTTCTTCCTCCACCGCTGGTGAGAGCTCATGAAGCCATCCTCGCCGCCGCCGCCCGGCCGACGTCCGGACTCTCTGGCCTCTCCCACGCTCCTCCTCTCCTCTTTCTCCTCCCTCGCCTAATCGGCTTTTCCTTCTCTGTAGGCCGACGAGCCGCATCTTCCCAACACCGGCCGGCTCCCTCGGCGCCACCGCATCTCGAGCCAATTCCCGTGCTTGGAGTACCGCCCGCGCCACGGTCATTCCCCACCTGGGCCTCGCCGACCTCCCCAACAGGCCACCACCGTCGCCCCCCTCGCCGCCAGCACCTTCTCGCCGCCGGCCCGCCTGCCCACCCGGCCCCGTGACACCTCGGTGAGCTCGAACGCCGTAGATGCTCCCAGGGTGCGCAATTGAACTCCGGCGACCCGAGCTGCCGGCGCCCCTCTTCCCCTGCCTCGGCCGCCGCTGCCTTCGTCGCCGACCACCGCCCGTCCAACGCCCGGTCGATTCCCTCCTCCCCGTGATGGGCGTAGGGCTGGTGAGCCCATTTGGGCCGACGTCGGTCGCCACACGGGGCCCCTCGCCACCCGGCCGCCTCGCCGCCCTCACGGCCGGGACGAGCCAGGGGCATATCCCGCGCGGGAGAACGGTTAAGAAAATGTTTAACGGTTAATTAAGGAAACGGGGCCCACCTGTCAGCATTCTCTCATTTTCAGAATTTTAAAACTTTGAACAACCATAACTATTCAACCATAAATCCAAATTTGATGAAACAAAATCCTAAAATTTTCTAAAATCAAGATCTATCTAATGGTTCTGGTTTGGTTCAGTTTTGAGCTAGTTTGAGTCAAGGTTCCTTGTATGTGTACTTATTTCCTCTTGTTATTTTATGTGGTATTTTTTTTCCGGTGCGATCACCCGAGTAGAGTACGAAGACGTGAACGAGCCTCCGCTTGACGCAGCACCAGAACCCCAGACTTTTGATCCAGGCGAGTCAATGCTTTGATCATTTTGCGCCTATATTTTATGTGAAACTATGTTCGTTTGAATTACGAAATCTGCATGCCTTACTTTATACGCAAACGTATGTCACTCCTAAGGTAGCTAATGACCTGTATCTACTTCATAATATCATACCACACGGTAACATTTGATATTCCATGTCCGTTGTCACCCTAGGAGTAAGAATAACTAAAGTAGTTATAAGTCGTATTATTGCCATGCTAAGTCTGGTCAACCCAGGGCTTTAGTAGCCCCGTCAATCTTATGTTAATCATGGAAAACTAGTTTTGGGACGGTCACAGGATGTATGTGGCTGATTATGTATGTGAAACGGTGTTATGCTTCTCAAAACCCTAAAAGTCTGCTATACGGTTTGGGCGGATGGAAAGAACGGTGGGTGTGGATGTAACACAGGGGTTGTGGAAGGAACCGCCCGGACGATTTAAGGACTTAATCTTGTGTTGACCCCGTGTACAACAAAGACAACCACAAGTCGGCAAATTGTAGGCTTGGCTAAATAATTCTTGAACACTCTAGACATTTCACGGAGAACGTGTGTAGGTGGGCAATGGAAGCCCCACTTGGAATGGGACACCGGATGTAGGTGACGTTGCCTAGGTTAGCGTATGTGGAGAGAGGAGTCCGACTGCGCTACCCTATGGTGGACATCCCGCACAACCTATGGTCGTAACCCCATAGGAGTGACATGCTAGAGTGCGAGGTATTGTAAAGGCCTCGTGATATTTTCTCGATCTACATGTCTAAGGCATCATGTAGAGTCGCGGGATGATTATCTCTTGTGGGTAAAGATGTACGCCTCTGCAGAGAGTTAAAACTATTCGAATAGCCGTGCCCACGGTCATGGGTAAACACGAAATCTTCCTCGAGTTAGTTCTATTTCAAAAATATAAAAAGAGAGGGGATAAAAATGCATCGGGTGGATGTAACGACTTTGGTAAATTTTGTCCTGAGGATGTACTCTGTGTTGGTAATAAAGTGGATGTAACCTTCTTAGTAAAAGCAGGTATTGGTGGATAGAACCTACCTTGATGTCAATTATTTTTGCACACACTTAAATTTGTCAGATCTTGAGTTCTTAAAAACTGCTAGGTCTTAGAAATTTTATACTACGATTATTCCAAAACTGGCCTTAAGCAAATAAAAGAACCCAAACCACCCTTGTTAGCCTTGCATCTATATTTATGTGCATTACGTGTGTTGGCTCATGAACACGGTGGTTAGTGTGCTCACACTCGCTCTAAAACCCCCCATACAGAACTAATAAATCAAGAGCACTACGCCTACCATGAGGAACAGGATATCGAAGGCAACGAAGACGGTGGATATTAGTTTAAAGTGTTACTCCTTGCCTCAGTCTAGTTGACTCGGCTAGTTTGGCGGGTGCCTCCGTTATTAGTCGGGCCCTTGGCTAATAGCGAAGGTACTCAGGTTGTCCCAGTCGCTTGCCTGTGGCGCGTTGTGCCCTACGCTTATGTACGCTTCCGTTTCCGCTCTTTATGTAAGACATTTGGCCTGACGGCCCTATTGTAACCTCGACCCGACGCGGTCTATTTAAACTCTGGTATTGTAATAATTATTTCGCCATGTATGAAATGATGCGACATTGTATCTGTGAGCATTATCTCTCGATCCGTGGAATAATGCAGTACTATCACAGGAGATTCCAGGTTATAAACTTGGGGTCCGACAGAGCTGGTATCAGAGCATACGACTGTAGAAACCTTAGCTAAACTGGTCACCCAAAGTCCATTTTACAAAAAAAAATAATATTATGAAAAACTCTTACAAAATGTAGCATAATACTGCTTTACTTAACTCTCTTAGTTTCTATGCTCACCCAAAAATTTCTTTTGCATTTTCATCTGTTCTAATCTATTGATGCTCAAAATTCTAGATGGCCGGAGCTACACCAGTTGGTCCGTGGGATCACTTCTCCCATGGAGACAGCGAAGGAGGATTTGTTGAGGCCTGCGGCGATTCTTTGCGGTGTCTCGCTCTGACCGCCTCACTGTTTTCGAGGCAAGAGAGTCCACCTCCACAAAGATGGACATGTGGACCATGGAGGTCTTCATTCACGCACGAGATGGTGCCGGGAGCTCCACTCCCACACCATCAAGGCCGAGCCTCCACGGATGTACCTCGTCGACGCCGTCCAGGACGCAAAGACGTCTTCCGTGGCTCACCCATGCCAAGTGCACAGGGAGAGGCTGCGGCGATCGCCTTCGCCTACTCACCTCGCATCCGCCAAGGGCGAATTCTTCCAGATCACCTCGACCACAGGGTGGACAACCCCCAGCTATCCCACCAGATCCAGCTGACACAGGCGATGTCAGTCTCCTATGCTTTCGCCATGCAGGAGATTGGGCATCTGCGCGTTCTCCTCACCGCAAGCCTGCAGCAATCGGACGTCCTCAGCGCCCAGCTCAATCGCTATCTGATCGCCTTCCAGCGGCGAGCGCGAGGTCGTCGCCGAGGTCGGACTTGAGCGTCTACACGCCAGGACAGCCTACCCTCTGCCTACGCCGCCAGCGACAGCCCCAGCTCCAACGCCAGTGGTGGTTCCAGCTCGGCACGGTGCTGTTCCAGCTCCAAAGACGGTGCGGCTTGGCTCCCGCACGATGTCGGCACGATGCCGCCCGACACCAGCTACAGATTCGGCACCAGCAGCGGTTCAAGGCCAGGGACCTCGCCCCCGACGGACGGCACGCATAAGAGTGCGTCCACCGCCCAATGGCACCCTCGCAGGGCCAGCGAGAGGCGTCGCCGTTTCACCTCCATTCCTCCAACGACCGGGGCGGATCGAGCCCTTCTCGGTCGCGTTCCGCTCCCGATCACCAGTGTCATCTCCTGCTCTCGCTTTCCAGGAGAGTGCGTCTTCTGTGGCGAGCACCACTCCCCCACCCCAGAGGTGTAGACTGTTGTAGGTCGGCGGCGGATATCTAGCGAGACTCTGTTGGTGTGCGTGAGTCTTTCTCCCCAGATGTACCCCCTTTATGTACCCAGTTAGTAGACATGTGTATGCGGTGTCGTGACGTATTGTAAGCCTACGCACTATGTTCGGCTGTCACGAAACACTTAACCCCTTTATGTACCCAGTTAGTAGACGTTGTGTATGCGGTGTCGTGACGTGTTGTAAGCCTACGCACTATGCTCGGCTGTCACGGAACACCTAAAACCCCCTCTAATGCAATGAATTAATGTAGGCATAACGCCTTGTGTTTTAATGCTTGCCCTATGCTTTGTCGCTCCTCTTTGTGATGTTTTGTTGTGCTAGCTAGAGGGCTAACCCACCCTCATATATGTTTTCTTCCCTTTCTGCCGACTCTAAAAGGCTTGAATTTCTTCCGATGGCTCCCAAGAGGATCGCTAACCATGGTAGGGGTCGAGCTCCAAGGGCGCACTCGTGGAAAAGGCGAGGCCGTGGTGAATTTACCCCACCCCGCTAGTGCCACCAACCATGGAACAAGTATTGGCTGTGAGACTCGGATACTCCGTGCAATGCTTTCTCGCCGTGAGACCAATGCAACTAGTCGTAACTCCAAGTTATCTCGATTTTCGAGGACCGCCCATGACCTTCTCATGACAAATGAACCCTTAGAAGTCAAGATTGGTTACGTGACACCGAGAAGAAGCTTAAACTAGCCTGTTGCAACAATGAGGACAAAGTCGACTTTGCCACACATCAATCGAAAGGTCTTGCGGCGGCATGGTGGGAGAACTACCTGCTTTGTCGTGGAAGGAAAACCCCTTAGGCAGCAGTTCGGATGAAGAAGGGTCAAGAAGAAGCGGAGAGGAAGAAATAGAAGGTGAAGACCTATCGGGCTCTCTCGCAAGGGGACATGAAAGCAATGAAGGTCACAATGAAGAGGAAGGCGAGTCCATGACCATCGAGCCCACCGCAACTGGGGTGAGTTCAAGACCGCCTTCGGTGAACTTTGTCCCACGGGTATCATGAGGTGAAAAGAATGAGTTCGAAACCTAAAGCGAGGCAATATGTCCGTCTCGAATACCTCACACGGTTCAACTAGTTAGCTCGCTACGCCATGAGAGACGTAGCCAAACAAGAGGAGAAGATTGATCGATTTTGGAAGGGATGCATGAAGAAATGAGAGCCCAACTAATTTTGCACGATTATTCCGCTTCCACCACTTGGTAAATAAAGCCCTTGTTCTAGAAAATGAGAGGAAGATCCTAGAAGTCGGTAGGAAAAGGAAATGGACAGACCTCCCGACCTCAGGGCAGTTTCCAGAGCAAACCTGCATATCAAGGCGGCTCATCATTCCGCCAGGTGGCAACACCAGCGCCTAGAACCTCATTCCAGGCACCACGCTCGAACAATGGAATTGGTGTCTCGTCCCATAGGCCAAGCTCCCGCACCCAATCCATTTGCAAACCTCCACCGCTCACCGTGGAGCTAAAGGCACTCGCCAACAAATGCCCGGATCGCCAAGCCACCCTGGGAAGTTTAACCCAGAGCTTCCTCATCCCGATGCGGTTGTCCGCACCAAACAAGGCCCATCGGCACCTCGGGCATCACGGACGTCATCGACTCCACATCATGGTCGTGTCAACCACGTCACGGCGGAAGACGCCGAGAGGCCACGGAGTACTTGTGGGTACGTTCTCATTAAATCAACTCGGTCACGAGTTACTGCTTGACTACGGTGCATCGCATTCATTTGTTTAGGGGATTTATTGAAAAGTTAAAACGCCAACCTTTGGACTTAAGAGACACAGTAGTACTCGGTTCCCAGAGGGCGCTTAATTGCTACACTAGTTAGCCCAAGGTAGAAGTCACAATGGAAGGTTTTATTTTCCCGTAGACTGTTGGTCTTACCATCCCAAACATTGGATGTTATCCTAGGGATGGATCAAGCTAACCAAGAATCGAGGATTGATAGGCGTGCGAATAGGGAGGTGGTACTTGTAGCCTCCCGAAGAAAGATGAAAGTTAAGGTGGACCGTCCCTCTTGGACGCCTTGAAATTCATAATATCAAGTAAAGACATTAGAGGACACACCGTAGTTCGAATTACCCGTAAGTCTTTCCTAAGAACTGCGGTATGCCACCGTGATAGGGAGATAGAATTTGTGATCAACCTAAAGCACAGGACAGCCCCAATTGCTAAGAGACCCTACCGAATGGCGAGATGAACTGAGGAATTAAAAGTCAAATTGAGGATCCGCAAACCAAAGTTTATCGACCACTCATCCCCATGGGGTTCCCGTATTATTTGTCGAAGAAGGATGGGACCGCCCGATTGTGCGTGATTACAGAGCCCTCAATGAAGTAACCATCAAGAACAAGTACCCTTGCCTCGAATAGATGACTTGTTCGACCAACTATCTGAGACTACCGTCTTCTCTAAAATAGATTTAAGGTCGGTACCATCGGCTCAAGATCGAGGCGTAAGATATTCCTAAGACTGACTTTACCACGCGATATGGCCTATTTGAATTCTGATCATGTCATTTGGATTGACCAATGCCCCACCTATTTCATGAATCGATGAATAAAGTGTTTATGGGATACTTGGACAAATTTGTGGTCGTATTCATAGACGACATTCGATCTACTCTAAGACTACCAAGAGCATGAAGAACACCTACGGGTAGTCCTTGAGACCCTTGAGGGCACCAACAGTCTGTAAGTACAAACAAGTGCGTCTGGTTACCGAGATTAGTTTCCTTGGACATATCGTGTCTGCCGGTGGAGTAGCGATCGATCCTCCAAGGTAGGCGGTTCTAGAATGGGAGCGACCCACCTCGATTCTTGAAGTACGTGGTTTTACGGGACTAGCGGGATACTACGACGCTTCATAGAAGGTTTTCCAAGGTATCCGGACCAATGACGAGCCTACTCAAGAAAGAAAAGAAGTATGAGTGGACGAGCTCGTGAAAAGAGTTTTCGTGAATTAAAGAAAGATTGACCACGCCCGGTGCTAACCTTGCCGGACATACACAAAGATTTTGATGTCTATTGTGATGCATCGCGCAAGGCTTAGGCGTGTACTTATGCAAGGAGGAAAGGTCGTAGCTTATGCTTCCAGACACTCCGTCCCCATGAGGACAATTACCCCACCCATGATTTGGAGCTAGCTTGATGGTACATGCTTTAAAGATTTGGCGACATTATTTAATTGGAAACCATCGTAACATTTATACGGACCATAAGAGCCTCAAGTATATCTTCACCCAAGCCGACCTCAACCTAAGGCAAAGAAGGTGGTTAGAATTAATTAAGGATTATGATTTGGGCGTCCACTACCACCCCTAAAAGCTAATGTAGTGGCCGATGCCTAAGTCGCAAACCCCACCGCAACAACCTCATGGTGGAAGAATTACGACCGAGCTCTGCGGGAGTTTGAAGCCCTTAACTGGAAATAGTAGAACATGGTACTCTAGCGACCATGCGGTACAACCAACTCTCGAAGACCAAATCAAGGCAGCCCAAAATGGACACCACAGGTTCGAAAGTTTAAACGTCTCATGGCCCAAGGAAAAGTCGCTAAGATGATAGAAGATAAACAAGGAGTACTATGGTATGGGAAGCGTCTTTTGTTCCCCACCGGAGGGTCTCAAAGACACGATACTCAAGGAAGCCCATAGTTACGCTTATACTCTACACCCGGCAAAGACTAAAATGTATCAAGAGATGAAAACCTTGTATTGGTGGCCACGTATGAAGAGGATATTGCCGAGTATGTAGCTGCTTGTGACGTATGCCGAAGGTCAAGGCCGAACATCAAAACCTGCCGACTCCTTCAACCCCTCTGATTCCTCAATGGAAATGGGAAGAAGTGGGAATGGATTTCATAACTGGTTTGCCTCGCACAAAATCAGGATGTGATTCCATATGGGTAATAGTCGATAGGTTGACTAAAGTTGCCCACTTTATTCCTGTAAAGATCACCTACAAGGGAGACAAATTGGCCGAGCTATATATGGCCCGCATCGTGTGTCTACATGGTATACCTAAGAGGATAGTCTCGGATCGAGGTTCTCAATTCACCTCGCATTTACGGTCCGGCTTACACGATGCTTTAGGGACCCATCTTGCATTGATCTGACCTATCATCCCCAAACGGATGGGCAAACCGAAAGAATAAACCAAATCTTGGAAGATATGCTACGAGCATGTGCTCTGGAGTTCACATCAGACTGGGAGAAATGTTTACCCTATGCGGAATTTGCCTACAACAATAGCTATCAATCGAGCCTCAAGATGTCACCTTTTGAAGCTCTTTATGGACGTAAATGTAGGACTCCTCTACACTTTGGTCCGAAGCAGAGAAGGATACATCTTTGGACCCGATACTGAGGCGAGCGTAAGAAAAGGTGCGCTGATCGGGGATGGTTTACAAGCCGCCCAATCCGCACGGAAGAGTTATGCCGACAACCGTCAAGAGAATTGACATTTCAAGTTGGAGACCATGTGTACCTTAAGGTGTCGCCCCTCCGAGGAATCCGCCGATTCAAAGTAAGAGGCAAGCTCGCTCCGAGATATATAGGGCCATTCCCTATTATTGCCAAGTGTGGAGAAGTTGCATACCGATTAGAGCTACCAGCAAGTTTATCTGAAGTGCACAACGTGTTCCACGTTTCTCAACTTAAGAAGTGTCTCGAGTTCCGAAGAATGAGACCTCGTGGAAACCATCGAGTGCAGGAGATTTATCCTACCCCGGCGCCCGATCAAGATTCTTGACACTATGGAAAAGAAAACCGCACGCCTTGATCTATTCGACTCTGCAAAGTTCAATGGAGCAACCACTCCAAGCGAGAGGCAACACGGGAGCGAGAGGATCAACTCGAGCCGACTTTCCCTTTCTTTTCTCGAATAGCGTAATCTCGGGTCGAGATTCATTTTAAGGAGGAGGATTTGTAACATCCCATTTTCATCTTTTGTGCTAATGTATTTTGTTAAGCTTATGCTAATAATATCAAAGATTTTATTTTCTCTAAACATTTTCTTTGGAAAAGAAAATTTAAAATTTCAAAAGAAATTAATTTGGAAGGAGGCTTTATCTTCAAAAGGGTAAATCAACTAGAACGACAACATAGAAAGTAAATTGATCTTGAAAAGAAAAATAATAATTTCCTGGATTATAAAAAAAAAATGTATTTATATGTATATATGAATAATTATGTAAAGAGAAAGAAATAAATGATGTATATATGTTTATATATATAAATGTATATATGTATATATACATCAAATGGTAGAAATAAAGCATATATATGTGTTTATAAAATATAAACCGAATCGAATTTAAAACGAAATAGAAATAGGAATTTCAATTCGGAAAAACCCCGCCGCTCATCTCTTCTCCCTTCGATCTGGGCCGTCCATCCCTCCCGACCACGTCACCCCTCCCTCCTCCTCTTCTTCCCGTGGCGCCTCCCCTCCTCTCTTCTTCTTCCGCTCGCGTCCCGTCCGCCCGCCTGCCTTCGCATCAACCGCGGGCGGCAAGTACGCCGACAACCTCGGACTTCCGCCGCCCTCGCCTTGCCTTGACCTCGGACGCGCCGCCTCGCCGGTGGCCGTAGTGCGCCCTCGCCCCACCCTGCGGCCCTGTGGTACCACCTCTGCACCCCTCGTGCGGCGTCCCCGCACTTCCCCACCTCGCGGCCGGGCGAGTCAACCCCGCATTCCACCGGGACCCCGCCGCCGTCTCCTCAAGCTCACTGTGGCCGTGGGGCGATGACGCCACCCACGAGCTCGCGCCACCCGCTCGCCCGGCTCTCCCTCCCTCGGTCTCTATAAGATCGGTAGAAGAATGCCTTGCCCAGGTCCACCGCAAGTCACCAAGATTCTTCTTCCCTCCATTTGCGTGAGAGCTCATGCCGGCCATCCTCGCCGCCACGCCGCCGGCCGGCGTCCGGACTCTCTGGGCCTCTCCCCACGCTCCTCCCTCTCTCCTCTTTCTCCTCCCTCGCCTAATCGGCTTTTCCTTCTCTGTAGGCCGCCGGCGAGCCGCATCTTCCCCAACACCGGCGCCGGCTCCCCTCGGCGCGCCACCGCATCTCGAGCCAATTCCCCGTGCTTGGAGTACCGCCCGGGCGCCACGAAGTCATTCCCCACCTCGCCGGACCTCGCCGACCTCCCCAACGGGCCACCACCGTCGCCCCCCTCGCCGCCAAGCACCTTCTCGCCGCCGGCCCGCCCTGCTCCACCCCGGCCCCCGCTGACACCTCAGGTGAGCTCAGAAACGCCCGTAGATGCTCCCAGGGTGCGCAATTGAACTCCGGCGACCCGAGCTGCCGGCGCCCCTCTTCCCCTGCCTCGGCCGCCGCTGCCTTCGTCGCCGACCACCGCCCGTCCAACGCCCGGTCGATTCCCTCCTCCCCGTGATGGGCGTAGGGCTGGTGAGCCCATTTGGGCCGACGTCGGTGCGCCACCAGGGCCCCCTCGCCGCCGGCCGGCCTCGCCGCCCTCACGGCCGGGACGAGCCAGGGGCATATCCCGCGCGGGAGAACGGTTAAGAAAATGATTAACGGTTAATTAAGGAAACGGGCCCACCAGTCAGCATTCTCTCATTTTCAGAATTTTAAAACTTTGAACAACCATAACTATTCAACCATAAATCCAAATTTGATGAAACAAAATCCTAAAATTTTCTAAAATCAAGATCTATCTAATGGTTCTGGTTTGGTTCAGTTTTGAGCTAGTTTGAGTCAAGGTTCCTTGTATGTGTACTTATTTGCTCTTGTTATTTTATGTGGTATTTTTTTTTTCCGGTGCGATCACCCGAGTAGAGTACGAAGACGTGAACGAGCCTCCGCTTGACGCAGCACCGAACCCGGACTTTTGATCCAAAGAGTCAATGCTTTGATCATTTTGCGCCTATATTTTATGTGAAACTATGTTCGTTTGAATTACTTAAATCAGCATGCCTTACTTTATACGCAAACGTATGTCACTCCTAAGGTAGCTAATGACCCTGTATCTACTTCATAATATCATACCACACCAGTAACATTTGATATTCCATGTCCGTTGTCACCCTAGGAGTAAGAATAACTAAAGTAGTTATAAGTCGTATTATTGCCATGCTAAGTCTGGTCAACCCAGGGCTTTAGTAGCCCCGTCAATCTTATGTTAATCATGGAAAACTAGTTTTGGGACGGTCACAGATGTATGTGGTCGATTATGTATGTGAAACGGTGTTATGCTTCTCAAAACCCTAAAAGTACGCTATACGGTTTGGGCGGATGGAAAGAGCGGTGGGTGTGGATGTAACACGGGGTTGTGGAAGGAACCGCCGGACGATTTAAGGACTTAATCTTGTGTTGACCCCCGTGTACAACAGTACAACCACAAGCTGGCAAATTGTAGGCTTGGCTAAATAATTTACTGAACACTCTAGACATTTCACGGAGAACGTGTGTAGGTGGGCAATGGAAGCCCCACTTGGAATGGGACACCGGATGTAGGTGACGTTGCCTAGGTTAGCGTATGTGGAGAGAGGAGTCCGATCAAGCTACCCTATGGTGGACATCCCGCACAACCTATGGTCGTAACCCCATAGGAGTGACATGCTAGAGTGCGAGGTATTGTAAAGGCCTCGTGATATTTTCTCGATCTACATGTCTAAGGCATCATGTAGAGCTGTCGGGATGATTATCTCTTGTGGGTAAAGATGTACAGTCTCTGCAGAGAGTTAAAACTATTCGAATAGCCGTGCCCACGGTCATGGGTAAACACGGAAATCTTCCTCGAGTTAGTTCTATTTCAAAAATATAAAAAGAGAGTGGGGATAAAAATCATCGGTGGATGTAACCTGACTTTGGTAAATTTTGTCCGGAGGGATGTACTCCTGTGTTGGTAATAAAGTGGATGTAACCTTCTTAGTAAAAGCAGGTATTGGTGGATAGAACCTACCTTGATGTCAATTATTTTGCACACACTTAAATTTGTCGGATCTTGAGTTCTTAAAAGCGCTAGGTCTTAGAAATTTTATACTACGATTATTCCAAAACTGGCCTTAAGCAAATAAAAGAACCCAAACCACCCTTGTTAGCCTTGCATCTATATTTATGTGCATTCTGTGTGTTGGCTCGCGGAGCACGGTGGTTAGTGTGCTCACACTCGCTCTAAAACCCCCCATACAGAACTAATAAATCAAGAGCACTACGCCTACCATGAGGAACAGGATATCGAAGGCAACGAAGACGGTGGATATTAGTTTAAAGTGTTACTCCTTGCCTCAGTCTAGTTGACTCGGCTAGTTTGGCGGGTGCCTCCGTTATTAGTCGGGCCCTTGGCTAATAGCGAAGGTACTCAGGTTGTCCCAGTCGCTTGCCTGTGGCGCGTTGTGCCCTACGCTTATGTACGCTTCGCTTCCGCTCTTTATGTAAGACATTTGGCGATCCCTATTGTAACCTCGACCGACGCGGTCTATTTAAACTCGGTATTGTAATAATTATTTCGCCATGTATGAAATGATGCAGCATTGTATCTGTGAGCATTATCTACTGATCCAGGGAATAATGCAGTACTATCACAGGAGATTCCAGGTTATAAACTTGGGGTCCGACACCCAATCTCTTCTTAAACATGTATGCATCAGTAATGGCAAAGGAGGACAGGAGTACATTGGGGTAAATATAGGTTGTTCGATCAGAATTCGAACGTCCAAGATTAATTGCAACAGCAGTACACTACAATCTGGAGTGTTGCTTTCAGACGCTATGGCCACTAGTGACGGAGCCAGGATTTGGTTACGCCTCGAGCTCAACGGTAGAATAATCTAGGATATCTGAGCTGGATCATGAAAATGTTTACCCAAGCTGGACTGAATTTACCCGGGTTGTACACTAGATATTTTTTCACACCCTAGGCTGAAGTCTACTTTGCCTGGGGTGTGGCTCTGCCCCTGATGGCCACAGAGTAATGGTGTAGGGCCTGTTTGGCACGGCTGCGGCTTATGGCTTTTGGCTGAATTTTTTGAATTTTAGCTGTTTACGACAGAGATTACAGAGAGAAAGATACGCACTTGCAATTTTGGTTAATACAGATGTTAGGCTTTCAACGGGTACTACAATTAGCTTGTAGACCCCGTCTTGAGAAAATACCCCATTTGAATGTTAGGTACTGTAGTAAAAGCCAAAAGCCACTAGCTTCGGTCGAAAAGAACAGGCCCGTAATACCACGGTGATTTGCAGTAGCTGGGGGTGGATCCTAACCAAACCGGCTCGTGCTGTGGGAAATCCGGTGGCGACGGAGGCAGGGCGGCATCCATTGTTGGCCTGTTCCCCATCTAGAAAATGGTGGCCAGGCCCAATCGCAGATTCGTAGGTGTATGTCGATATGGCAATGCATGCATTGATCTAGGGGCGGAGCTACCAGAAGTTTCATCAGGCTCTAGCCTATTTTCTGATAGCAGGATCCCTCAAATATGTGCGCCCGAACGTGTCATCGTCGTACTCCACTACTGCAATATCACTCTCCGGTGAGTTATTGACGAAACCGTTCGCGTCATCTAGTGTTCTAGCATCCAAGCAAACTATCCTGCAAGTTAATTTGATTTTTGTGTGGCCAATTATCGGGAATCGAGCTTTCCCCAAAATCAACCGAATTTGCTCCTTGCCGTCGATTCGTCGTCTCTAGTGAGCCATTTTCTAATTCCTCGCATCCACACCATCTCCACCACCTTCTCTACTTATTCCATACCTCAATTCCACCAATACCTCGCTATGGAGAGCCGCCACTGGCAACACCTCCATTTTTGCCATCGGCTACCGTCGCCCCACCTCTTCGGCCATCTCCTGAGCCCATTGGCTGCACCAGAGCATCCCACGCGCTCATGCCATGCCCATGCTCATGCCGTCCTCCATCGAACATCATCGGAGCACCACCACCGCCATCGACCCATACCCCCCGTGCTGTGTCGCTGCCTCGACCACTGCCTGTGCAACTGCTGTGCACCGTAGCTCGTGCCACCGCCTCCCCAGGACCCCTCCAACCCGTTTTGTTGTTCGCCACCCACCTGTTGCAACATACCGTTCATGGGGAGGATTTGCTACAAAGTAACGTTAAAATAGAAACTTTATTAGTAGTACAACAAAATAGACGAGTGACAACTTGTACCCCGAAGTATAGGCATCGAAAGAAACGTCGACTGCCATCCGAATGTCCTTCTGCCACCTGTACCGCCGTGTCCTGCATGTGTTTGCATTTCGGTCACGCTGGCTGAGCATGCCTATTTGCCAACAAGTGCTACATAGCGCCGAAGTTCTCCTTCCATTCGAGCGGAAGGTTCTACTTCGGTGACCTATGTTCGACTGGCCCCTCGGCGTCTGTCATGATGGCTTACTCTATGACGGAGAAGATAATTGCCTGGTCCATTCATTTTATAGCATAATTGCGGTGTCACGGCACCATTCATAACACATGGCAGTTTTGCCCAGCGACAAGACCACACGGGCAGCTTTGCGTGGCGACAAGACCACACGGGCCAGCTTTCCGAAGTGATAAGACTACACATGGCAGCTCTCCGTAGTGACAAGACTACACACGCCAGCTTTCCGCAGCGACAAGACTAAACACGCCAGCTTTACTCACTGAGAAGACCGCATGCGCCAGCTTTGCTCAGCGATAAGACCACACGGGCTAGCTTTCCGCAGCAACAAGACTACACACGCCAGCTTTCACCAGCGATAAAGACTACACACGCCAGCTTTAAGCACTGAGAAGATCGCACGCGCCAGCTTTGCTCAGCGACATGGCCGCACGGGCCAGCTTTGCTCAGTGATATGACATGATGGCCCAGCTTTTCGCAGTGACATGATAGCACGGGCCAGCTTTTACCAGCGACAAGACTACACACTCCAGCTTTTATGCAGCGACATGACCGCACGGGCCAGCTTTCCACAGTGACAAGACCTCACGGCCCAGCTTTACTAGCTTTCCACACTTGGTAGCTTTGCGCAGTGACGGGACCACACATGCACTTTCATGTATCGACAAGGCAACAAGGGGCCCTATAAAATGAGGTCGAAGAGATTTCTCATAGAACACTGCATAAGCAAACGCCACACTACACCGGCACTTGCTTTACCACACCGGGATGGACAAAAGGTAGAAAAAGTAATGGGATAAGATGATGAAGCAATGGGAGGAGACCCACGACCTAGCACGGTCAGCTGCCGCCCGTAATGAGAAAGTAAGGGCTGCTGTGGCCTAGGGCAGAACAAGCCCAGCGTGCTACAAGGTCAGCATCCCGAATGTTTCTACCGAGTGTTCGCCGCAACACCCACCAGAGGCGAGACGCCCCCTTTGTTGGTGCCGGGACTTGTGCAAGTTCTTAAAGTCTAAGCACTGCCTTAGCCTAGGTATGCATTACTGGGGTTGCGCAAACTACTCAGTGACTACCCCGACTGCTGTCTAGACACCGCAACCTATTGGCAGCCGGTAAGGACCAGGTGAACCGTTTTTTCCTACCTTTTCTTCTTCAGAGTACGCACTAACAAGCTCTCCCCTGTATTCACAGTCCCTGGAACCCCTATGTGGCTATCGCAAATGGATCGATCTTGAGATCCACCGAGAGGATCATTGGGCCCTCGACTTCGATGAGTGGAATGTCGCAAGGTCCTCCGAGATCCGAGAGGACCACTGCAAGAACGAGCAAACCATGTGTATACAACGTGAGACGAAAGCTCATCTCGAGGCATGTACACATAGGGAGCGGGAGGCTCGCGAGAGGGAGCGCAAGAAAAAGAGAGAAATAACGACCAAGGCAAAAGAGGCCGCCGAGGAGTTCAACGCCGAGCAGGCAAGGAAGGGAAAATAGCCCCGGTACACACAATAGGTCGTACGAGCAGTTGGGTGGGTTAGTCGCACATAATGCTATATGTTTTGTTTGTAATCAAAAAGTATGCGGCATATTACTCCCAACTGTATTATGAAATCTATTTAAATTAAGACAAACTTATTTCCTCGTCTTTTCACATTCAATTATTCACATAGCAAGTCATCCAACAATATTAACATTCCAGTTTTCCTCCGTGTACGAATTACCGGTAACATCACAATATCACTTACCATCGTACTTACAATATTAACATTCCAGTTTTCCTCCGTGTACGAATTACCGGTAACATCACAATATCACTTACCATCGTACTTACCGATCGTTCTAAGTTCAGTTGTTCTTAAAAAAAGTTTCACAAATTTTTTAATGCTTCAACAACATACAATGACCATAAACTTTTATTACAAATCCACCAGATTATCTTCTAGTTATAATCTATAAAATTCACAAAATCTACAAAATTCATGGGGTAGCAGTTTGCAGTCGTCCTATAGGTGGGCGACTCCACATGCAGTCACCCTGTGGCTGGGCGACTGGTTCCAATCGTCAAATGGTCGGGCGACTGGAACTTGCCACTGAACGGCTTGCAGACAGCGTTGCTGTCGCTTGGCCATTGGCCGATAGGCTCTAGTCGTCCAACGGTCGGGCGACTAGAGCCTATTTTTGTAAAAAAATGTTGCCGTTGGCATATTTCTGTTATTTCGAATAAAAAATAGATTATTCGTACAAAAAATTCGAAGAATAAGAAGGGTATTTTTGTTTTTTCACTGCCCTATTCACAGAACACTGATGGGGATGGACGACAGTGGCATAGAAAGGAACCAACCTCAACTTCAGTGGTAGTAAAGGAAATCTAATTTTCTCAATTCTTTTGGTATCGTTGTTGACAAATTGATGGGCTTATCACACTCGTTAGGGTAGGTGACAATCAAATATGAAATCGGTCGTACCAATCTCAACCTTTGGTGGATCACAGGATCGGCAAAGACCCAAACATTTGTGATTTGGATCGGATGCAAAAAAAAAAAGGCGAGGGGTGAATTGCTTATATAATTTCAAATTAGGCCAATTTTACCAAAGTAAAGTAACCTAAAAACTTCTCCCAACCTAAGTGCATATAGTTTGCTAGTGTACTTAATCAACTCCTAAGCATTTTGGTAAAGCTTTGCAAGCTAAGTTCTAATCCTACACAAGTCTAAACCTGCTTAGGGCTTAAAAGCCAGCTTTTGCTCCCAAAAAGCCATAAATTCTTCCAAATAGGCCGGCTTTTAGAAGAAAAAGTCAATACTGTACTAGAAGCTAAAAGCTAAGCCGGACATACTTTCTTGCCTTTTGCGGGTGGAACATATCTATTTACCCTTAAAGAACTTAGCTACAAAATTCACAAAATTCACAAAATCTACAAAATTCATGGGGTGGCAGTTTGCAGTCGCCCTATGGGTGGGCGACTCCACAGCAGTCACCCTGTGGCTGGGCGACTGGTTCCAATCGTCAAATGGTCGGGCGACTGGAACTTGTCACTGAACGGCTTGCAGACAGCATTGCAACGGTCGGGCGACTGGAGCCTATTTTTGTAGAAAATATTGCCACGAGCATATTTCTGTTATTTCGAATAAAAAATAGATTATTCGTACAAAAAATTCGAAGAATAAGAAGGGTATTTTTGTTTTTTCACTGCCCTCTTCACAGAACACTGATGGGGATGGACGACAGTGGCATAGAAAGGAACCATCCTCAACTTCAGTGGTAGTAAAGGAAATCTAATTTTCTCAATTCTTTTGGTACCGTTGTTGACAAATTGATGGGCTTATCACACTCGTTAGGGTAGGTGACAATCAAATATGAAATCGGTCGTACCAATCTCAACCTTTGGTGGATCACAGGATCGGCAAAGACCCAAACATTTGTGATTTGGATCGGATGCAAAAAAAAAAGGCGAGGGGTGAATTGCTTATATAATTTCAAATTAGGCCAATTTTACCAAAGTAAAGTAACCTAAAAACTTCTCCCAACCTAAGTGCATATAGTTTGCTAGTGTACTTAATCAACTCCTGAGCATTTTAGTAAAGTTTTGCAAGCTAAGTTCCAATCCTACACAAGTCTAAACCTGCTTAGGCTTTGCTACCATTTTTTTTTTTTGTAATTTCAATCCATTTCCCATTTTCTACCCACGTGATGTGATGAAAATGCCCCTGACTTAACCCGACCATTAGCTAGCTCGATGGTTTGGTCACACCAGCCTAAACCCCCATATTCCCAGGTCGTTTCCCATCTGCAGTAGGCGAGAGGCGAAGACAGCAACCCGGTGCGCGCGCGTTAGCGGGTGCGAAGAGTCCGGCGACCCAAAGCGCGGTGGCGGTGGTCCATCTAGCAGCAGCATGCCAGGATCTCTCTGTTACCTATCTCATAATTCCCCATTCCTCATAGTGCTAGGTCATAGATAAAATAGTGGTGCCCTTGCTTATGCTCGTGATTCATGGCTTCGGGGCAAGTCGTGTCCAGACGACAGGCTGCCTGGTGGCCTCCCAGCCGGTGGCATTCCTGCTCATTGTTCTTTGCGATGAATCTAGTCTGTTTCTTGTTGGTTTAAACCACATTCCGAACCTAGTCTGTTTCTTGTTGGTTTAAACCCACATTCCGAACCTAGTCTGTTTCTTGTTGGTTTAAACCCACATTCCCATTTTTTAATCTTGATGTTCAACATAGCAATACGAAATTCTTGACTAGAGCCTTTGAATTTTGATGTTCTACATAGGAGTATGGTCAATCACTTGAGCCTTGAATCTTGATGTATGCTTTATCTCCTAAGATATCCAAATTCCACAACGAAACAGGGCAACTCACGATGCTTGGGATTTCTTTGTCTTGCGATCTCTTGGACAACATTGTTGTGCTCCAAAAGATAAAAAAGCATGTAAGGAAATACTTTCTTTATGAAGTTGGATTCATATCTAGTTTTTTGTTGTGTTCCAATTTAGTTGACTAGCTATTTTTTCAACACTTGAGTTTAGGAAAATGGATAGATATATCAAGTTACGTGCATCTAAATCTAACATTTTGAGTTCCTCACAAAATTTCCATCATTTCGAGTTCCTCACAAAATTTCCATGTAAATGAAGAGTAAGGGATTTAGTGGAGATGCTTTCGTTAGCAATGTTATGCCACCTTCCACAGATGATGTAGTTGATCCATGTAACAGCCTAGCTGTTTATTTTAAATTTTTAAGTGAAAAAATTAAAATAATTTGATTTAAAATAAAAATTTATGTTTTGGTTGCTAGAATTTTAAATTTGTTTTGCCCTGTTTTTCTGCTTTTGAAAAGGCCTTTATTATGAAAAATAATTTAAGTAAAAACGTAAAAATATTATTAAATAAAGGATATTTTGAATTTATATAAAATCCTAATTCAAATTAATCATTTGGACTTATTTGGCTTTTATCTTGATTTTTTGAATTTTCTAGAGTTTAAAATCAAATTTTCTGGATTTGGACTTATCTCGGCCGTTCAGTCGCTCCACCCTACCCGGCCATCTCCCTCTCCCCGCATGGGCGCCACCCACTCCCCAACCCTCCCACACTCCACGCGCTGCGCCTCCCCCACTCTTGCACCCGCCCTAGCCTTATTTGCCGCATCGCTCGCCACCGCCGCCATTATCGTGTTGCGGTTAGCTCCCCAGCGCCGCCTTTAGCCCCTATAAATACCCCCAAGAGCACCGCCCCACTCCACTCCACCTTGCCCCACTTTCCATTTTCGCTCTCAAGCCCCGAGGAGTCCCAGCGCCACCTTCATCTCTCTCCGCACCGACGAACGGCTTCGGTGAAGGATTTCCAACGCCTCAATCTTTGCCGAGACTCGTGACCGCTTCTTGAGATCGCCGCCTCATCATTTTGTACACATCGTCGGCCGCTGCCACCCGCCAGAATACCGACGAGCCCTAGGACCCTTGTGCGGTCATTGGCCGGCGAGCCACCTCAGCGCGCTGCTCTGACGTGGCCTGCCACCCAGCGCCACGCGGCACGCCACCTCGGCTAAAGACTGATGCATCGGCACAGCCAATGGCTACCTCAACTCCTTGGCCCACGTGTGCACCACCTGGCCTCCACATCAGCCATTTTCTGTAATACCTCTGAATTGCAAAAGTGTAGTAGTGCATAGTAGTTGGACCAAAAAGCCCATAGTGCCATAGTCAGCCAAGGCAAAAAGGGAGGGGTAGAAGCGGCATTTCGCATAGAGGGTGATAGCCATGTTTTTTTTTCAGTAGACAAGACATCACACAGCTCTTTACCAGCTCCACTTTCTGTCACAGCCGCAAGCATCATCATTTCACCACTCCTTTCTCAACCGAGAGCAGCCACAGAGTGAGCCCCAAAGCCAAGCACGGATAAGCCAGCTAGAGCAACACAGAGAGAGAAGTGGAGGAGAGGAGTCGGGGAGTTGGGGGAAGACCAACGACGTGAGGACGGCGTCCACGGCGGCCGCGATCTACCTGGGACTGCCGGAGCCACGTCGAGCCCAACCGGGACAAGGAGGAGGCGAGAAAGGCCAACGGAAACACGTGGAGAGCGTTGTCACTGCCGCGGCCATCGTCATCGCCTTCTCACCCCCATCCAACCCGAGCCAAGCGAGGTTCGTTTTCCCCATTTTTGTGTGACAAAAAAAGTAGAGCAAAGCAAAGCTAGAAGTAGGTAGTAGAGAGGGGGGAGACTGCCCTGTTAGGAGTGGTCGGCCGGCGAAGAGCTGCGGCCGGCGAGCTTGAAGCCATCGGGGGGGCGAGGCCGAGTGTTGTCCTGCGCTCGCGCAGGGGCCGGCAACCTAGGGCCGGTGATCCGAAGCCGAGGATAGCCGGATCCGAGGCAAAGAACGAGGGGAAAGGCAGAGTGGCCGGAGGGGAAGCCACCGCCGTCCGGGGGCGGCCAGATCTGGCCCTGGTCGGCCGGTTCGGGAGGAGCCGCCGCCCCTTCGCACTGCAAGCCGCCAAGAGAGAGGAAGGTTGTGAGGGGGGAGCTGTGGAGGAGAGGTGGCGGTCCGTGACCGGGCGAGGGAGGGCAGCGCACCCGTGCGCCACCGCGTCGCTGGGGGTCCGGCCGCTCGACCAAGCGCACAATGTGAGGAGAGGAGGAAAGAAAATGAGGAGGCGGTTCGGCGCGAAAATAAAGAGAAAAGAGGAAGAAAGAAAAGGAAAAGAGAAAGGAAAAAGAGAAAGGAAAAGGAAAAAAGGAAAGAAAAGAAAAGAAGAAAAAGAAATGGAGGGAGGTTTTGGTACCAGTGGATAGGTCCCTGAAACCTATGCGTTTTTACGCCAGAAGTGGGTTATACGTGTAGAATCACCGTCGCCTATTTTATCTCTGGTCTCGTTACAATGCGTTAAATCGGATTAATTGCTTGTCCAGGTGAAGGTCCTGAGTCGACGCCGTCTGCACGTCGCTTCGCTCCATTTGGTTAACCGGCAAGTGCATGGTAGAAACGGTAGACCAAAAAGTTTATGAAAATTTGTGCTGTTTACATGATATAATGATGTTTTTGTGGAAATGGATGCTTATATGACGTGATATTGCAAGGTAAATTATGGTAATGATGTTGGAATAGGGTGGGCAATGATGCTTACCTGCTAATGATGTTAATGATGAGCATGATTATGATAATGGACATATGCATTTGCATCATGTGCACTCAAGAGTGAGGGCGGTGAGAAAGTCCCTAGCTACGAGTATAGCTAGCGGACTAATCCGGAGTGCTCTTGAGTAAGACCTACTTGATGAGCCTCCACGGGAGTGGAGAGACCCCGTCTTCGAAATGGGCGGGCCCAAGATTATGGGTGAACATCGACGGGTGTTCACTCGGCAATACCGGTATTTGCAATGTGATGAGCAAATGTGCATGTAGAGCAGGGATGAATTGCATTGCATTGCATTGATGATTTGGCAATGTGGAACCTTGAGAATGGTGCTACAAGCATGGCTATGTATGCAAAGTATATTGATTGGATTAAAATTGTCTTCTTGTTGTGTTGGTATTTTTATCATGCTATTATGTACTTGCTGAGTCCTTCGACTCACCCTTGCTTTGTTGTTGTTTTTAGGTGACCGTTGAGGACGACATGCATGGGTGGGTGTAGCACATGAATATCTTCACGTTCTTGCAGCACGTCACTTAACCAACTGTTGTTAGTATGTTTAACTCCACTAGTAAGTTAGAATAGTTGCTTAAAAAAAGGTATGGTGTAAGTGGTCGTTGCTTTATGAAAAAGTATAGTTTGCTTAAATTGTTTAGTAGTTGTTTTAAAAATATTTTTATTATAGTGCGATGATGGTAGCACTCTAGGCCCAGAGGATGGGCAGGGTGTTACATTTTCGCCTAGTCAGCATCCACATAGATGCCACATGGCTTGCCACATCAGCAAACAGTTGTCTTGGGCCACGTCATCGCCATGTGTCACAAGTTGGCATGACACGTCATCATTTTAGCCCTGTTAGCAGCCACATAAGCACCATGCCACCCTTCTTGCCACCTCAGCCACCCTTTGGTCCATACACCTAGTCCATGGTAGACTGGGCCCACTGGTCAGCCTTAGTCAAACCTAGGGTTGACGTTAGCATGACATCATAATTCCCTTCCCCGTAGAAAAATAATTTGGCCAAAATTAGAAAATTCCCTGCTGACGCCATTATTCTGTTTTCCAATAGCAAAATAATTCTCGAAATTCTTTTTATCAATTTCTTTAGATTTGAATCTTCACGGATCCCGTTCTCCTTCATCCTAACTCCGATTGAGCCCGTTCAACTTTATAAATTCATCAAAAATTGCATTCTATTTATTTATGCGCTTATTTTTAATATTTAGAGTTTATTTGAATTTATTTGGATTTTATTTGAGTTTGCTTGGGTATTTTAACGAGTAGACTGCGATTATTCAATAGAATTCTTCGATGACGATACACATCAATTCGCAAAGCAAGGAAAATCACACACCTTGATTATGATTATTCTAGTTTGAAAATAAATTATGTTGTTTTAAATTATTCTGCATGCATATTTTTATTCAATGTATTTCAATTCAGTTTTAAATTTAGTTATTGCCTACTTGTTAATATCTCTTTTGATATTGATTCCCAGATACCTTGTCACCCTGGAATAAAAACTCTGGTTAGTACATTAGTATGGACTAGAGAATTTTGTATCAAATGCTTAGACCTACTTAGACATAATTTTTATTTTGGGATAACCTTTTCACAGAAAACGATAAGATTTTGAAATGTACTCTTGACTTAAGTGAGTCAAGAAAGGCTATATATTATTTCAAACAAAATAGACTTAAACAAATGGTTAGGTGGTAGATGCTTGTTAGCATGCATTGTTGTTCGTTAACACAATGTTGATTGCCAGGCATAAGGGGTATGTGGGAAGTGCCTAAGTCAATTAAGGACCGGGCTATGAACTACGCTACAAAGTCCTTTTCGTACTACAATAAGGCTGGCATGAGATAGTTCTGGCTGACTAATTTACAGGTCTCAACCTGAGTCTCATTATAGGTTGAAAGTGAGCGGGGCGTAGGCCATGTAAAGTCTCACTCGACTCATGAGGGGGTCCCGGTCTGGTGGATTCCTTACTGGGACAAGCTTTTAGTGTTGGCTTGACCAAGTTGAAGGTTTTGCATTGTAAAGACTTTGTTATGATATCTCCGTCGCACACCTCAGCAAGTGTGCTAATCATGTGGTAATATGAGTTGATCATGTCTTATGGGTAAGCTTGTACAACCTCTGCCGAGTATATAAACTATCCTGGATAGCAGTGTCCATGGTCATGGGCAAGTTGAGTAAAGTTTTTAATGGATTAGGCTTTGTTTTTCAAAATGGAATTTAAAAGGCTTATGGATGGATGGAATCCATATGAGATCTTCTAGAGAAAAGATGGTCCGGGTGGGATGCCCGTAGTTAGGTTAGTGTGAGGGATGGATTTGCACTAATGGTATTAATTTTATTTATAATATTGTATCAAATTTAGCAGTTTCCAACTTATTTATTGTATTTCTGTAAATGTTGTTTTATGCTCAAATAACCCTATATGCTTTTTTATTGCCTTTATCATTATATTGCATTCTCCCATGTGACTTGCGGAGTACAATTTGTACTCACCCTTGCTATCTCATCTAAGAGGAGGACATATTCGACTACGGTGATGACCTGGATGAGTAGGCCGCATCTTACTGTTTTTTACTTGTGGGTAGGCTTGTTGGGCTTCTTACGCTTTGGTGTTTATCTTTCGCTGCTTATGTTTAAATTTGACCTATGGGCCGTGGGTGTAAAGTTTGGCAATCATGCCCATATTTAGTTAATAAATGCCATTATGGTTGATATTTATATTTGTTGTCCACTGTGTGCTTAGTGCAATTTACAGAGAGGATCCAGGAGTTGTTACTCTGAGGTCCAAAGAGATGGTATCAGAACCATGACAACTCTAAGATGTGGCCGTAGGTAGAAAGAATGGTTGACCTTAAGGACTTAATTTACATGAATCAGTAATTTCAAACAGTTTTGCTCGCCCTTACCTTTCAATCTTTGTTCACTTTTATCTGTCATCCTTCCTCATCTTTATGTCATTATAGGAAAACATATTTCTATTTCTTCGCTTGTTCAAAATAACTATAGAATCATCGACTCTGTCATCACTTTAATCTTTGCCTTGAAGGATGATGCTTTGTGCCTCGAGAACCACAGAAAATCACACCAAGACAACCCTTACCCCTTTAGGATAAATTGTTAAGCTAGCTAATAGATATTGTTATGAGCTGTCAGTTACCTCTTTTGTCGGCAGCCGTAACTATTAATTGTTATTTGCTTAATAAAAGTTTTGCTAAGTTAGTAATTTGCTTTGGATTGTGCAAACCGTCCCCTATTCTCTCTTTGCCCTGAGTCTTCTCTTTCCTGATTCTTAAAAGCAACGAGCAGATGGTGAACATAAGGAATACTAACAATGGCAATAACCACAACAGCAACAACAATAACAATGGAACACAAGGAAGTCAGTCCATTCCTTTTTCTCTACCACCTCTTGCTAATGGACCCGATTGAGCTCAGATGATGGCAAACTAGAATCAACTTATTTAACTACTAGTGCAGACCATCAACAACCCTGCACAACTTACTCCACTAGTACAAGCCCAAGCTCCACAATCAAGACAGTCAGAATCTATGTGGATACATCCCCGACCTTTCTCCAGCAGTACTGACCCCATGAACACAGATAATTGGCTTAGAGCTATTGGAAAGAAACTAGATATTATCTAATGTAGTGATTGAGAAAGAGTTTTATTCACTTCCCATCAACTTAACAGACCATTTTCAGAATGGTGGGACACCTTCACCACAGCTCATGCTAACATATAAGCCATCACTTGAAACGAGTTTGTTCAGAATTTCCGTAAGACTCATGTTCCCACTTGTACCATCCCTCTCGAGAAGAGGAAATTTTGATCTCTGCGCCAAAAAAATCGAACAGGGAATGAGGATCTGCAGAAGTTCAACCACCTATCATTTAATAGAAAATCAAGTTCATAGTCAAGTTTTGGTCTTTACGAATTATTTTCTCTGTAATGCCAAAATGCCCCTGCCACAACACCTGATTTGCAATTGCACAGCGAGCCGGACATCGGGGGCTCCGCCGTAGCCAACACCTCGATGGCCCCCGCAGCGCCAACGCCGGTGGCGAGTATGGTGACGGTGTGATAGATGAAGATGCTGTCCATGACAGGCGCCGACCGGAGCCCTCCAAATGACGGACGGTGGTCGCCGCCGCTTCTCCTCCCACGGAGACCACCACCACCACGGCTACGCCGAGGTACGACCGACTTAATCAGCGCTTCTTTATTATTATTATTATTATTATTATTATTATTATTATTATTATTATTATTATTATTATTATTATTATTATTATTATATCAGTGCTAGCTTCTTGATCTTCTGCATTTTCTTGTCTTGTATTTCTCTTCATTTCGCGGAAATCTTCTAGAGTTTTTGGTGAAGCATCAGGCTTATGATTTCTGCTTGTAATTTGGAAGTATCGTGATTCAGAAAAAAATATTAAATTAAATACATAATAACAAGGTCCAAGTTTAGGTTTAACCAGGCCAAAAGTCATGAGCATATTGGTATGCATAAGAAGCAAAATGTGTTTGTTTAATTATATATGCTACATGGTTGCTGCAAGGTGTGTGTAGTATGTGTATGTACCGAAGAGTTTCTTGTTGGAAATGTGGGCAATATTTTAATTCCAAATTTACTAGAAGATAAATACAATAAACTAGTGATATAAAACTTACTACTAACAGCAAGCTACTCATCATACTTCAGAATATATGCAAAAAATATAGTAACAAAGTCAAACGAATGCACGAACGACTTACTTTTGAGCCTGATGATGAGCAGAAGTGCGTGAGGCTTGAAGCGGTCACGAGCGTAGATGACGCAGTGTAGTGAGCGGTCGCGCAGATGTGCTGCCGCTCGAAACCTTATTGCCGCCCGTGCGAGAACTCTCTGACAATGGTTCGGAGATAGCCGCTCTCCCTCCTTCTAGGTGCACGCCGGGAAGAAAGGTTGGCGAAGTTCAGACAGCGCAGCACAACAACACAATCTCGTAGAGAAGAAAGCAATGGAGGCAGATAGATTCTCACACATACACTGAACGTCTCTAGGCATATAAACAGACAGACTGATAACTGACATGATTAAAACAGCCATTTACCCACTGGTAACTGACGCATTCAACCAGCCATTTATCCACTAGTAATTGTCTGTCATCAAATCTCCAATAAAGCCTCAAATTTAAACGTTTGAATCTCATTCAAACATAGAGAGAGAGAGTTGTGCAGAGTTTAGCAAAAATAAAGATAAACTTAGTCTGCCAAGTATCGCGCCACGTTACGGCACGGTCGCGCGTCACAAGTCACAAGTCACGTGATTTTTACATGAATGCGCGCATACGCGTGTGTGACAAACCAGAACCCTTCTTTTACCATCTCTATCTATATTCAAGGAGTGGTGAGAACTCCACCTTATAAATCGGTCTTACTCACCTTGCCTTAGCAATATAGTACTAAACAATGCATATTTTGGAATTAAGGAAGTGTGCCATGCTCAAATAGGCCAATTTCTAACATTCCTTTGGGTTGTAGATTTTTGAAGACCTTTTCCCTGCTTCCAATTCAGGCCTAGATTATTCGTCCATTTAAAAAAGGATTAAATGCAACAAGAGGTTAGGTGCCGCTCGGTTGGACTGAAATAAGCTAGTTTATAGCTGAAATTACACTGTAGTTGATGGTGACTTATTTGTCGTAACTAAATTTTAAAAAATTTAAAAATAGAAAAACAGGTAAACCTATCATGGACATTGCAAACAAATACGAAAAAAAAGAATCAGCAAAAAAACTAAACAAAAAAAATCAAAAAATCAGAAAAAAAAATAAAATTTAGGAATACAAAAAAATAAGTCAGAAGCCAAAAATCCCAGCCGAAACTGCACTTTTTGCTTTCCTGCAGCATTGCACGTGAATGGCTCAATGTTAGGGGAGCCAGGATCTCCCAAAGTGATATGCCAGGTGATATGGATAGAGTGCTACACGTACTTCTCTCACTATGGATGGTTGATATCAATGCCGTATACATGGGTCAGAACAAATGCCAGTACACATGGGTCAAAGCAAATGCCGAATGCTCTCTCATCCATTCTTTCTGAGCTGCAGATGAAGCATGAATAGCATCAGGTATTTTTTTTTCAAAGCCATGTCCTGTGACAATAAACATTAGGCACCAACTACTCACTACTCAGCTGCACAAAAACAATGTAGTTAATCTGTCAATAAAACTGTCTCATATTTCTGTTTCTTTCTTTTCCTCCCATACAAATGTTGATGAATATTTCTTTATTGTGCCTCGTTTTGTTAGTACTTTGAAAATATGAAGTCTCATTCTGACGAAGGTCTGCAGTAGTATTTCCTTGTTTATCTGCTGTTCTTTATTTTCTATATTTGCTCACCTGATATGTGCAGATAAATCCTACAAGGTAGATGTGATTGTAAAATATGTATCCTTGCTTGCTTAATCTCATGTTTGACCCACCGAATTTATTTCGCATAATATATATTAAATATGTAGATTTCTGGACAGCCACTTTTGGGAGTGCTGGTTAGTGGATGTTCCACAGCAAAATACACTTTTTAAAAGTAGATGCTCAAGCTTTCAATTGAAATATCTGGCAACTGTGCTGCTATCTGTTGGAATCTAATGAAAGCTTGTAAATTTAATTGTTTGCAACTTGCAACAATACTTACGACCATGCAAATCATCAATCTGTACATTTTATAATTTCTTCTGTTTAATCTGTAATTAGGTTGCGTAACCTGCGTGTTCTGTACAAGGTGAAATATGCATTGCCTAATTAAGTGGAGCACCTCAGAGGGCCCTACTATCTGAATCAACCAGGGAAAAAACTGGTGGTTACTGGAAAAACCGGTGAGAACCGGGAGAAAAAAACTGCCCAAAATTTTCAAATTTAAATTTAAATTTATGACTGCATAATGCATTTCCTAAATTGGTTTAGGCCTTTAGTTTTTGAATTTCGACTGTTCGTGAGAGGCGGTACGCAGAGAAAAATAGTCGCATACGATTTTTGCTGGTATAGTTAAACTTGGTACAGTGTCTAATACAATCTACTTGTAGACCCGCTTTGAAAAACGCACCATAGTTACTGTAGCAACGCAAGCCAAAGCATAAGTGCTTCGGAACCCACCCATCAAACTCCTTATGTATCACTTAGAGGAGAGGGATTTACTAGATAGCCAAACTAGTAAGGAGGATTTTTTATGTACAACATTAGGCTCCTTATAAATTTCTAACTAGACATCAAGCTCCTTATGTATCAGGCTTGTTATTTCATTAAATAAGTTTTAATTAATATTTGTATTATTCTAATTGTTAATTACCCATAACCGGTTTTCTCTGGCTTTTTCCGGTTTTGGTAGCGGGTTTTCCGGTTTTTGTAGTGTTTTTCCTGGTTTTTGCGCGGTAATTGTTCCGGTTACTGGTTTTAAAACATCCCAAATTCAAATTTTAATATTCGAATTTTAACCGATTTTTTTTCATTTTTTCCAGTTACCGTTACCGGCCACTGGGAACTTCTCCGGTTCGAGATTTGTATCCTTGGAATAAACTCAATGACAGTTTGACAGTGAAGTATGCTGATGCTAAAGTAAAGACATCTCATATTGCCAGAATCGGCCCTCCTATTTAAACGATCATCTATAGAAATTCGAACAGACAATTCTAATGGGCAATAGAGCAGCTTTTGTGGTCGCGTTCCTCATAAGGTCCATATATGGTGGCATGCAGATAATAACCAAATATGCGTTTAATGAAGGCATGAGCACGTCTGTATTTGTTTTCTACAGGCATGCAATTGCTATTCTGTTCTTAGTGCCCGTTGCTTTTGTGCTTGAAAGGTAATGAAGTTTTTTACTTATTTGCCTGGATGTCACCATGGAAGCATGCATTGAGGTTTCTTTGTGCAGAAAAACTGCTCCACCACTGTCATACAAAGTCTCTCTGAAACTATTTGTGCATGCATTATACGGGTAAGTCAAAGTGTGATTTATATGCTTTACTTGTTTTCATTCTTCTCTGTCTGATTGGTATTGACCTGAAACATCTTGGCTATCAAGCCGAATCGTTGCTTGCAAAAGAGCAGCACTAGTTTTCATAATCTTCATATTAAACTGGATGGGTTTCACAATCTTCATTTGGAAGTTCCTGTCCAACCATTCTATATTTGTAGTTCTTTTCATCCTTTTGCACTTCTGTGCAAAGCTCTTCAGTTTTCCCGGTCAGTCATTTGTGCACTTCTCTTTTTTCTTGGGTTAAAGTGCAGTATATATTGTTCTTTCCTCTCTTTTCTTGGTCATAGTGCAGTACATATTGTTCTTCTCTCTCTTTTCTAGGTTACATTGAAATATATACTTAATTGCCTTCAAAGAACTATACACTTAATTAGCTTCACAACTGACAGTCCAGCGTTAAGCTGTTCCAAAGAACAGATCAATTTATGTAAAATTTCATACAGATTTTCCAACTGACAGTGGTACATCTGTGCAGAAGTTGTCGAATATTTATTTAAGTACCTCTATTGAATTGCTCTCTTCACAATTGTTAATTTTGTGAATTAGTTGTGTTTTCAATTCGTGCCATTTATTCTACTTGCAGCACAGTCATTAATCATTTTATGTGTATTTTCCTTTTTATTAGAATTTCTGGCTCAATAAACATATTTAGCCTTGGCCTCAGTTATGCTTCAGCAACATCATCATCTGCAATATTTAACCTTCTACCAGTGGTGGCTTTCTTTTTGGCTATTCTGTTGGGGTAAGGGTTTTCGTTTTATACTTGCATTCCTTCCTAGAAAGATAGGAATAATATACTCATGATTTTCTTGTTTTGCTAGGATGATAAATTTTGTACTAAACCAGATAAGGCACAGACTAAGCTAATTGTCCGTTGCTTTCCTTTTACATAATATACTGTAGGACCTAGTCTTACAGGAGATCAATTTAGACCCCTTCCAAATCATGACACGTAACACATGAATAGTAAAGCTGTCCATCTACCGCTGCTTCAAGATTCATGTTGCCACATGTTATGATTGTGAAGGAGTCCAACTTGATCCCCTGTAACACTAGCTCCTATAGGATTTTCCCACTCTTCAAATATGTACTATAACTGAACATAATATGCAGTCCCTGTTTGGATTTGGAATGCAGAAATTTCACAAGAAAAGTTACCTGCAGAAATTGGGAAGAAAATCCCATGTTCCAAATGGGTATGCAATCTGTAGGGAGTCCAATGTAGATCTGAACATATGCATTGAACAGTTTATAAGCTATCATAGCATGGAAATGAATTTTATCATTACCACCCGACACAATAACAAAAGGCATACATCTCAAAGTATGCTTAAATATATTTTTTATAGAATATTGTAATATACGAATAATAAAGTGATCATTAAACAAAAATTGATGAAAAGAAATAACTTGGAAGAACCTCAAAACTGTAATATCTAGAGCCAAAATTTTGTGAACCTGTGAGTGATTTGTATCAGAGAGATTAGTTATGGAGCCTTGTGCAATTTTTCCACAAACTTGATGAGATTTGCTATGTTAAAATTCTCAATTTGGTATTCCTCACTGTATGTCTGGTAGGATGGAGTCTTTGAACTTGAAGAGGTTCCATGGGATTGCAAAAGTTTCCGGTGTAGTGTTTTGCATTGCTGGTGTTATTGTACTTGCATTTTACCAAGGACCTGAATTGAAATCTTTCAACCATCACCGCCTTTTTCATCACATAAGTACCTCCCATGCTGGGGTTACTGCTCATCCTACAAGGACTTGGATATTAGGAGTTTTCTTAACGGCTTTATCTACTACATGTTGGGCTTTTTGGACAGTACTTCAGGTATGAATCTTTTCAGAGCCACTCTGAAATGTTAACAATGGATCAAACGGTACTCTGGGCTTGTTCATGCTATTTACTTTGATGGTACTGTTATGAATAGCGCTTGTATTCATATGAGGCCAACGGGCCGGTATATATACACGAGTACAGGATGGTAAATATGGAAAGAATACATATAAGGAAAGAGTACATGTATGGAAAGAATCCAAACTATCCTAATACAATGCAATCATATCTAATCATATCTCTAACACCCCCCCTCAAACTCATGGTGGATCAACAACACCGAGTTTGGAGAGGTAGAAGCCATCTTGTCTTGCGGTGCAGGCCTTCGTGAAGAAATCTGCTATCTGAAGCTCCGAAGGCACATACTGAAGAGCAACCATCTGATCATGCACACAAGACCTCATGAAGGAAGCATCAACACCAATATGCTTGGTGAGTTCATGCTTCACAGGATCACGAGCAATACTGATAGCACCTGTACTGTCGGACAAGAGAGGAGTCGGTGTAGTGACAGAAACACCAAAATCCTCAAGTAACCACCGTAGCCAAGTAATCTCTGCTGACAAGAGAGCCATAGCCCGCAACTCAGCCTCTGCACTCGAGCGGGATCTGCGATGCTTTCTTCGTCTTCCGGGCAATAAGCGAACCACCAAGAAAAACACGATGGCAGAGATAGACCAGCGATCAGATGGATCACTGGCCCAAGTAGCATCCGAATAAGCCTGAAGCTGTAAAGAGCTGGAGCGTGGAAAGAAGAGACGACGAGAGATAGTCCCACGAAGGTATCGCAGAACTCGAAGAAGGTGGCTGTAGTGGACCTGAGTGGGAGCAGAAACAAACTGACTCAGAATGTGAACTGGATAAGTGATATCCGGACGAGTAACAGCAAGGTAGACAAGACTCCCAACAAGATGACGATAGCGAGTCGGATCAGAAAGAGGCTCGCCATCAGAGGGTCGGAGATGGACATTGAGCTCCATGGGAGTCTCAACGATCTGTTGATCGATGAGGCGGCGCGATCAAGAAGATCTGAATATACTTCTCTTGGGACATAAAGAAACCATCTGGAGTGGAAGTAACCTCAATCCCAAGGAAGTAACGAAGAGGACCAAGATCCGACATAAGGAACTGCTCACTAAGACGAGCCTTGACAAAGGCAATGTACTCAGAATCATCTCCTGTAATGATCATATCATCAACATACGAAAGAAGAAGAGTCCGACCACGAGGCGAAGTGTGGACAAAGAGTGCGGGATCATGATCACTCATTGAAAAACCAGCAGCGGTGACCACGAGGAGAAGCGCTCAAACCAAGCACGAGGGGCTTGCTTAAGGCCATAGAGAGCGGCGGGCGGCGCACCATGCCCTCGTGAAGAATACCCGGTGGCGGATGCATGTAGACCTCCTCACGCAACTCGCCATTAAGAAAGGCATTCTTGACATCAAGGCGAGAAGCAGACCCGATGGCGAGCAGGCGCCACCGAGAGAAGAGTGCGGACGGTGGTCATGTGAGCCACGAGGAGCAAAAGTCTCGTCGTAGTCACGACCATGCTCTGCTTTGGAAACCACGGGCAACAAGACGCGCCTTATAGCGCTCAAGAGAACCATCAGAGCGAGTCTTTATCTTATAGACCCACTTACACGTGATGGGACGAGAATGAGATGGAAAGGAACAAGATCCCAAGTACCGATGCGCTCAAGAGCAAGAATCTCCTCGGCCATGGCATGCCGCCACTCGGGGTGAGTAGCAACATCCGGTAAGCGAGCTCACAAGTAGCTGCGCCAAAAAAGGCAAAATGGGCGGGGCAGGCGACTAGCGATCGCGGAGGCGTGGCGAGGAGGAGAAGATGACCCATCGGGGAAGATGGTGCATCGAAGATGAATCATCGAAGAAGATGGTTCATCGGAAGATCCTCAACACGAGGTCGTCGAGTGTAGACTAGTGTAGTGGGGGGAGCCTGAGGAGCCGCAGGAGGCGACAACGGCGGAGAGGCCACAGGAGAAATATGTGAGGACTCGGTGGGACGGGTGGACTCGGTGGGGCGGGTGGGCGAGGGCAAGGCAGAGATAGGTGTATCTGGAAAGGTCAAAAAGACAGAGACTCCACAGAGGAAGTCGAAGGAGAGGTAGGGCGTGGGTAGAAGGGACGAGACTCGTCGAAAGTCACATCCCGAGAGATCCGCATCCGTCGACCAACAGGATCCCAAAGACCGATATCCCTTGTGCTCGACCGTATCCCGAAAAACACACTCAACAGATGAGCGATTAGTTTGGTGCGTTCCGGGGCGAGAAGAACGTAGCAAACGCAGCCAAATGCACGAAGGCGAGTAGTCGGGAAGGAGACCACGAGACGCTCAATGGTGTTGCACCTCAAGAGCGGAAGAAGGTGGATGTTGACGAGATAGGTGGCGGTGGAAACGACCTCGGCCCAAAAGTGAGGTGGAATAGGCGGCAATCATCGAGTGCGAGCCGACTCAAGGAGGTGGCGATGCTTGCGCCGGCAACACCATTACGGCGTGAGCACCGGGACGGAGAATCGCGGCGAGAGTGCCACGCTCGGCAAGGAAGGCTGCGCAGTGATGAGAGAGGTACTCGCCCGGTGAGTCGACCACGAAGACACGAATAGGAGTGGAGGCGAGTGCGAACCATAGTGGCAAACTGTTTATAGATAGACAAGGCCTCACCACGAAGACATAAAATATATCCAAGTGTGGCGAGAGAAATCATCTATAAATATGATATAGTATCGATGACCCCTTTCGAAACAAAGGGCGGGACCCCAAACATCGAATGAACAAGATCAAAAGGACGCCGAGACACCGACTCACTATGAGGATAAGGAAGTGAATCTGTTTGCCTAACTTACGACCGACAATCTAAAGATCGTCTCCGAGATAGATCTCGAAGACCACGACGAACTAAAGACGACGACGAGATCCACACAGATGGCCAAGGCGGTGATGCCACTGCTGGAAAGAGCCGGTGAGCGGAGTGGCGAGCGGAGAGACCGCCGGACGGTGGCGGCGGAAGGAAGATGAAGCAGTCAAGCTCCCAAAGGCGTTGTGAGTCAAGGCGCCGAGGCGAGAACCAATCGGGGCTCCGTGTGGCGATCTGAACACAACAAGAATCATAATCGAGAATGACTCGACAACCAAGATCGATGTCCCCAAAGAGAAAGAAGTCGCATGGTAGGCGAGGAACATGAGCAACAGAGGGACATGAAAAGATGAGTTGCTAAGAGGTCCTCGACCGAGACGAAGAGAGGTACCATCGGCAGTAAGAACACCGCGGGGAATCAAGAGGTGTAATGAAGGATAGAGTAGAGGAATCGGGAGTCATGTGAAAAGATGCTCGAAATCAAGAATCCATGGGGAGGTGCTGATGTGGATGTGGTGGTTTCGCGTTGCAGAAGAGTCGATGAGCGTAACTGGCGAGAACACGCCGAGGAGAACACAGGCGACAAGCAAATGGCGAAGTCGGCTATCTCACGCTCGATGAGAGAAAGCGCGAAGGAGTCGATGTAGACGTTAATGTAGAAGCGACAAGCAAGCGTCGAAGTCGGTTATCTCACGCTCGATGAGAGAAATCACGAAGGAGTCGATCGCGCGTCGATGTAGAAGCATCGATGCGGTGCTAGTAGAAGAACGACGTAAAGGATGCCTTTGCTTCTTATAGCACTGGGACTCAATGTGGCCGACCTTGTCGCAGATGGGAAGCGATGAGGATGGCCACCACCACCGTGGCGGCCGGCGGAGGTGGCGGTGTGCGAAGCGTGGGCGATCGGTGTAGCGGTGGACGGCGGCGAGCACGAGAGGAAGTGGTAGCGAACCGGCACCACTCAAGCGACGGAAACCATCGGTGGCGGCGGCGGGCGGCGCGCGACCAAGGTAACAAGGTCGAACAGCGCGCGGGCGGCGCGCGGGAAGTGGTAGCGAACCGGCACCACTCGGTGAACGGAAACCATCGGTGGCGGCGGGCGGCGCGGCGACCATGGTAACGAGGTCGAACAGCGGCATGGAAGATGCGGCGGAAGTGGTAGCGCACCGGCACCACTCGGCGACGGAAACCATCGGTGGCGGCGGGCCAGCGCGGCGACCAAAATAACGAAGTCTAACGGTGGCGGGGCGGCCGGCCGGTTAAGCGACGTTTTTAAATTTTTTGGAACTCCTCTTTTAAAGCGGGCGGTCGGCCCAAAAAAATCAGTGCGGGGAACCTAGGGTTCCCCAGTGGTGGCGGCGGCGACGTTGAAGGGCGCCGTGAGGCGGCCACCGGCGGCGCGGAGGCCGGGACCGGGGCGGGCGGGCCCGGCGACGGTGAAGGCCGAGGGCGGCGTCGGGCGGGCAGCGGCGGCGGGGCGCAGCCGCGTCGGGCGGCAAGAAGGCAGGCGGCGGCGGGAGCAGCCGGCGCGGTGAAGGCCGGCGGCGGCGAGGCGGCCGGCGCGCAGAGTGGCCGGGCGGCGGATGCGGCGCGGCGGCGGCGGCAGGCGGCCGGGCGGCAGCGGAGCGGCCGGCGCGGAGCGACCGGCGGTGAAGCGGCGGCGGCGGCGGAGCAGCCGCGTCGGCGGCGATGAAGGGGGCGGCGGCGAGCAGCCGGCGGTGGTGAAAAAGGCGGCGCAGCGGCCGGCGGCGAGTGGCCGGGCGGTGGCGGCGCGGCGGCGGCGGCGGCAGAGCGAGACCGAGCAGCGGGGGCGGCGTCGGGCAGCCTCGGCGCAGATCGGGAGGCGCGAGGAGAGGCCGGCATGCGGCCAAAAGAAGAGGCCGGCATGCGGCCAAAGGAGGAGGCCGACGTGCGGCCGGCGCCGTCAGATCCGAGCGGCGGCAGCGAGGCAACGAACGGAACAAACCCAGGTTTGCTCTGATACCATGTTATGAATAGCGCTTGTATTCATATGAGGCCAACGGGCCGGTATATATACACGAGTACAGGATGGTAAATATGGAAAGAATACATATAAGGAAAGAGTACATGTATGGAAAGAATCCAAACTATCCTAATACAATGCAATCATATCTAATCATATCTCTAACAGGTACTACTTCTCAGGGGCCTATGTTGGAAGCTTACCCCTCTAAGCTGCTCAACACAACTCTCCAGATGATCTTTGCAACTATTCAGTGTTTCTTCATCTCTTTAGCGGTTGAGAGAGATTTTTCACGATGGAAGCTGGGACTAGATGTAGGTCTTATTGCTGTGCTTTACTCTGTAAGTCATTGATCTCCTCAGATTGTTTGGCTACTTCAGGGCAACAATAAGTTTTGAACATCTTATTGTCATTAGACTGCAGGTAATAAACAAAAAAAAAGGTGTTTTCTTATGATATGTCTGGCAGAATCCTGGCCCTTGAGTAAAAAAACAGCAGTGCAAGGTCAATAAATACATGGTAATAAGTCGTCAAAAATAATACATGGTAATACTATCAACTAAGAAAGTTTCAAGAGGAATTTTTCTGCTGGATGCATCCAATGGTAATGATCACTTGCACTGTTGATCCAAATGGAAGAAAAGTAATGTCAATTGCGCCAAACTGCATTTCAGCAAAGGACATCTTAAACTCTGACTCTTGAGTTCCTGTAAATCTTTTAGGGCATGTTTGGCACTGTACATTCCCCAAACGTCAAAGCGTGTTTAACATTAGGTTTCTCGAAGCTCAGAGTGAATTCTAATGACGTTCGCTTCAGAGCGTACTTACATTTTTCACTTTGTTATTACAGTTTCCTTTGTTTTCCTACCAGTCATCAAAACACATGTTCCTGCAATTCCCTGTGTTTACACTGCCAATGTAACAACGAGACTACTGGACACCGAGTGCAGGGCATACTTGTTTCTGGAGTTGCATATTACATGCAAGTATGGGTGATTGACAAGAGCGGACCGGTTTTCTTGTCCATGACAATGCCCATAACTCTGCTTGTCACAGTAGTGCTGTCCTCATTTCTCTTCGGAGAAGCAGTTACCCTGGGAAGGTGTCTCTTTCTACTGACCAGCTCACTGTCATGTTTTCTTTAACAATGCAAAAGCTTCGTGATTTTGACGCTGAATTCGGTTTTTTTTTTTACCTGCAGTATAATAGGTGGAGTGATAATGGTTGGAGGTCTGTACTGTGTTCTTTGGGCGAAGAGAACTGAACAAATAGCTGCCAGCAAGCAACAAATGGCAGTTCCAGGCGAGGCAACACAAGTTTAGATCAAGCTCTCTGTTTTGGTCGTGTCCGGAAACTCAGTAATGGTTCCAGCCTTTCGGTATGATTCTCATGGTTAATGGTCAGATATGGTATTCGACTGTAACCTTCGATATTTTCACAATTTATTATATTTTAGGCTGGTTTCCCATTTTGTCAAAATCAAGAGAATCGTCAAGTTTGTTATCCTTCTTTTTCTTCGAATTAGGTATATTATGCTTTGATCTTGTACATGTTAATTTGACATCTCTTGTTCTCTTGTACTTCACGCTCTTGTTCTCTCAGCTGATTCTAGCTGTCAACACGTGTAAGAAATTTTACACCTCCAAGCTCAACTGAACCACGATTGTTTGTATTGGTCACTCAAAATGATGCATTTGCATATCCAGTCAATCCCTCTTGTGTATTGAATTTACATGTGCAGATCTATCCAACAAATGATGCGTTTATGTGTTAGACCATATGGATAGATCATGAGGATAACGATGATGAATGATTAATTTTTGGGTTGTACATATACTATTGTAAAACTGAAAATGACAGAAATATTCAGACTTAGGCAGTCTGACTGCCATGTATGGGCGATCTGACTGGCCAGCAATTTGATTGGCTCATGCATGGCGGTCAGACCGGTTTTTCAAAATGATCTCGAGTTGACTTGTGAAAAACGTGGAAATTGAGCTTGTAGAAGATTTGGTTCGATTTTATGGGTGAATTATGGTGTATTATGCATGTGTGGATTGATACTGGTCAAGTTAGAGAGAACTTGTACCGGAAAAACGTTCTTTGGTCTTTGTATGTGCAGGTTGAGTATAGAGACCATCATGGGCGATGACGAGGTGGACCGGGAGTAGGATGGGGAGATCCGAGGTTTAAACGGTCGAGGATGTCATAAGATGGTCAGGCTCATGCTTGGGCATGTGGAGATCAAAGGTGGATGATACGTGGAGGAGCAACGGGAGGTGCGGTACTAGAGGCTTCGACACATGACGAGTTGTAAATTGGAAAGTCTATAGTATGGAAGGTGTACCTTGAGAAAGAGGAGAAGGTTTCGTAAGAGACTTGGAGTTGGAGTAGGACTCAAATTCGTGATCCATTTGGAGAGAACTCTTAAGGTGTCAGGGGATATAAATAGAGGTGGAGGGGCATAGTAAACCTATAGGTTTTTGGAAAAGTATTGAGAAGGTTTTAGTTTTGGTTAGACTTTTAGGGTTGCTTTTGAGGCACTTTGTAAACCCATAAAAATACTACAAAATAGACGATTGCCTACTTGTACCCCGAAGTGTGGGCATCAGAAGAAACATCGTCCCCCATCTAAATGGCCTTCTGCGCCATCTAAATGGCCTTCTGCCACTTACACCACCTTGTCTTCCATGTGTCTGCATTTCAACCACACTGACTGAGCGCACCTATTTGGCAACAAGCGGTAGTTACCGCCGAAGTCCTCCTTCCTTTTGAGCAGAAGGTCCCCCCTTGGTGACCCATGTTCGACTGGCCCCTCGGCATCTGTCATGTTGGCTTAATCTACGATGGAGAAGATAGTTATTCCTACCATCAATGGCTCAGGCATGCATTTTATAGCGTAATTGGGGTGTTGCGGTGTGCTTTATGACATAGGGTAGCTTTGTGCAGCGACAAAACCACACAGGCCAGCTTTGCGTAATACGAAGATCAAACGGTCCAGCTTTGCGCAGCAGCTACACTAGATGTGACAGCTTTATGCAGCAACACGACCACATGGGGCACCTTCGCACCATGACAAGACCATAGGCGTTAGCTTCGTGCAATGACTACAGCTGACGAGACAACTTAGCGCACCAACAAGGCCACATAGGCCAGCTTTGCGCAGTGAGAAGACCAGACGAAACACCTTTGCGAGCGAAAGGAACACACGGGCCAGCTTTGCGCAGCGACATGACCGCACGGGCCAGCTTTGCTTAGTGCGAAGACCAAATGAGACACCTTTGCACAACAACAGGACCACACGGACCAGCTTTGCGCAGCGACATGACCGTATGGGCCAGCTTTGCGCAATGCGAAGACCAAACAATCCAGCTATGTACTGCGAGTACACCAGTTGGGATAGCTTTGCGCAACGACAAGACCACACAGTTCAGCTTTGCGCAGCGACAAGACCAAAGGGTGCAGCTTTGGGCAGTGCGAAGACCTGACTTGCCAGTTTTACGTATCGACAAGACCACACTGTGTAGCTTTGTGTAGTGATAAGACCACACGGGGTATCTTCATGCAGCGAGAAGGCCACACGGGGGCCTATAAAAGGAGGTCGAAGAGATTTCGGAGAGAACATTACACAGGCAAACCCAACACTACACCGACGCTTGCTTCACCATACCGGGATGGACAAGAGGTAGAAGAAGCAACAGGACAACATGATGAAGCAAGGGCTGCTGCAGCCCAGGCAGAACAAGCCGAGCGTGCTACGAGGTCAGCTCCCCACAATGACACCACCCATAGCAACAACCCCATCTCGAACGTTCCTACCGAGCGTTCGCCGCAACACCTACCAGAGGGGGAGATGCCCCCTTTGTTGGTGCCGGGACCCGTGCAAGTTCTTCAAGTCTAAGCATCGCCTCAGCCTAGGTATGCGTTATTGGGGTTGCGTAAACTACTCTAGTGACTATCCCGACCGCCGTCTATACACCACCACCTATCGGCAGCTAGTAAGGACCAGGTGCACTGTGTTCGCACTACTTTTTCTCCTCTAAAGTACGCAATAACAACCTCTCCCATGTATCAACAGTCCCCGGAACCCCTATGTGGCTATCGCAAATAGATCGATCTTAAGATCCACCCAGAGAACCAATGTGCCCTTGACTTCGAGAAGTGGAACGTCAAAAGGTTCTGCAAGATCCGGGGAGGAGCGCCGCAAGCACAAGCAAACTGAGCGTGTATATCGGGAGACGAAAGCTCATATCGAGGCGTGCATGCGCAGGGAGAGTGAGGCTCACGAGAGGGAGCGCGAGAAGAATAGGGAAATGACAACCAAGGCAAAAGAGACAACCGAGAAGTTCAATGCTGAGCTCGCAAGGAAGGGAAAATGGCACTAGTCCATGCAGTAGGTCGTACGAGCAGTTGGGTTAGTTGGTCGCACATGATGCTCTATGTTATGCATATAATCAAACCCTACGCAGCATATTACTCTCAACTGTAATATGATGTCTATTTTAATTCAAAATAAGTTTATTTCTTTGTCTTTTCGCATTTAATTATTCCCGTAGCAAGACATCCAACAACATTGACAAACCAGTTCTCCTCCGTGTACGAATTCCCGGTAACATCACAATATCACTTACCCTCGTACTTACCGATCGTTCTTATTTCAATCATTCTTAAAAATTGTTTCACGATTTTTTTGCACTGCAACAACATACAACGATCATAAAATCTTATTGCGAATCCAACAGATTATCTCTCATTCATAATGTGCGAAAATCACAAATAGATTAACCCACACTGTCTCTTTTTTGCAATCGGTGTATAACCATCGTCCGGTACCGGGCGACGAGTTGCGATTGTTGAGCGTTAGGCGTATGGTAGTCGTCGCCCAACGGCAAGACGGATAGTTTTCCTGTCGCGTGGCAGTTATACGATAGACTTTAGTTGCCCGACGGTTAGACGACTGAAGTTTATTTCTGTAAAAAGTATTCGCGTAGGTATTTTCTGTTATTACGAATAAAAAATAGAATATTCATAAAAAAAATTCTCAATCAGAGGCCCATCCATGTGACCGCCACCCTCCGCAGTCCCCGCCGTCGTAGACCGTCACTAGTGACCACCGAGCTCTAGTCGTGCCTGGTCTCTATGAGCCCCGCCGTAGCCTTCGCCGTGCTCCAGTTGCCGCCGGACTCCGCCGCGCTCTAGACTCTGTGAGCCCTACGGCCCCGCCACCTCTAGCCTTGCGCAGGCTATTTTGCTGACGGTGACAAGGGCGTCTTGGCGCGGAGATGGAAGGGAAAGAGCCGTAGGGGCATCTGGCAGTGGCGCGAGGTGCCGAGGCGGGATCTGGGGCAGTGGTGGTGAGTGCATGAGGGGAGGGAGAAGGAGAACCGCGCCGCCGCCCACCTCCCCCACTCCTCCCCGTCCCCGCTGCCTCTCCAATCTCCATCGGCTCGCCTCTACATCCCGGTCCCAGCCGCTGTCCGGACGCGTCTACCTCCCTCCCAATGCCGCAACCTCCCAACGGGAGCTAACGCCGCCACCTCCCAACCGGTGCCGACGCTGCGTCCAACCCCAAGGTACAACATCCCTCCATCATTCCTTCAACCTCTTCTTTGAATCCATGGTTGTGTTGGCTCAGACCTGATTTTTGTCCCTCATGGGTTTGTGATTGGTACTAGCTAGTAGTTGTTCTAGATCTCCAGAGTTTATTCCTTGATTTGTAAATTTGGGTTATCCTTGGGATGCACAGTTTAGAACATCAACATAAGGTTTCCATCCTTTCATCACTAAATCCATCATTCCAGTATAAAGCATGTTCTTGTACACAGTGGATGTGTAGGATCATTACCTGCTTGTGTGATTCACGTGAATAACTAGTTCTTTCCAATTCCAGGAAGTAGTATCACTAGGATCAAGTTTTGAGAGTAGAGTATAGCTATGTTTTAAAATCTGAAAGTTGGAATTAGGACCGCACGGCCTTGTGCGTACATCGGCACGCCGCTATTGCCAACAGCTCGAGGCCTACGTGGTGGAGCCTGCGCCTCCAGGCCGTGGTACAACAAATGTATAGCCTATTTCGACGAGCAGCTCGGGTTGGACCACCAAATTGTGTCGGCATCGGCGGGCCTTCAAGCAAGTGATCGCCTTGCCCCACCATCTGTTCTGACCCTTGCACCTCACCTCCTTGCTCGGCACCGAGAACGTCCTGAGCCATCGGTCGAACCAGCCGTTGCGCCGCCTCCGGTGCCTACTCGTGGCGGCCCTGCCCTCACCGCAGCGCAGTTAAGCCGCCACTGCTGACTCCGAGCGCCGTTTCCGGCAGGAATACCCTGCGGGCGTCGGCGTCCTTGAGCGATCTGGTAACGCATCTCCTATGTTCTTGCCCTGTTTGTCCAAATGAGTCCTGACCTCCTGATGTTGTGTCGCCTGATGTAACACTGTTGACAACTTGATTTCAAGTTAGCTTACAGACATTTCCGTGTTAGCTGCAAATTGGGGGTGGAATCGGTGTTGGCTGTTGCAAGAAAAGACCACGGTGGTTCTTGAATCTTGATTTTGCAGTTCTACTGTACCTATATAGTTGGGATGCTTAATTGCTTGTTACATTCCTGCTTGAACAAACTAGTTTTGTTTTGTACCTGGTGTTAGAGTACAATATATTTGGTAGGTTAGAGTCCATTGGGATTACTATCCCTTGTACCATCTTGCCCTCCAAGTCTTGTACCTCTATATATACCACCCGAGAGGCTCAATGCAACATCATCCAATTATCCAATTCTACTCTCTATCATGGTATCAAACGTCTAGGTTTAGATCCTAACCCTAGTCGCCGCTTGCTTCCTTGCGCGCCCGGGAGATCTATCTCCGCAGGGGCGGCCTCCGCTTAAGCGGCGGATCCTATTGATCCGGCCGCCATCGTCGTCGTCATCGAGCGCGGATCGAGCCTCCTCGTCGCGATTCGCCGTGCACCGTCGCGTCCTCCTCGTGCCGCCGCCTCCCCCGGGCGACCTCCGCACCGCCACCGCCGCCCGTCTCCGCCGTCAAGTTCTCCCGGACGGCCGCCTCCTCCTCGCGCCTCCGCCGCCGCCCGCCTCCTCACCGACCGCCGCATCCACGCCGCTTCCGCCTGCCGAGGCGTCGCCTCGGATCGGCGACCGTTGCCACGGATCCGGCCGCCGCCTCGGCCCGCGGATCCCGTAGCCCCGCCGGATCCGGCGCCTTTGGCATCCTCCACGCTCCGCGCGTTGGCCCGCACGGATCCGCCATAGCCGTCCCGCCGCCGATCCGCGCCAGCCGGATCCGGCTTCCCGCCACCGGATCCGGTAGCCTCGAGCCGCCCAAGCCTGCGCCGTTGTTCCCTCTTGCCCGAACCCGCCACGGGATCTCGGTCTTCCGCCGCCGCTCGGCCGCTCCCGTCCGCTCCTCCGGGCTCCGTCGCGGCCGCCGCTCGGCCGCCCGCCGCCCTCCTCTCCCATGTGACCTCCGTGGCTGTCCCGACCTCCTCCTCCGGTGCCTCCTCGTGCTCGCGGGTGAGGGAGAGATGGAGAAAGAGATGAGCGAGGAAGTGAGTGGTGCCGTCTCCACAACAAAGAAAGAGGATTTTGGCCGATGCAGCCGATAAAAAAAACAAAAAAAGCTAGGTGTGCCGGTGGTGCCCTTGGAGGATCCCACTGCTGCTTGTTGTATCTTTCTTTTCTTTCTTTTCCCGATCATTAATCGGGATTGAGTCGCCCACCGCCGACGACTCGCACGTATCTACTCGACATCGGCGTCGACTACACCGCCCCTACCTCTTGTTGTGCGGCGGTAGGCGCACGCGATGTCGAGGGCGCCGGGCGTCGCGTCTCGGCCATCCGTCCGCACGTCTTCATCGCCGGTTCGTCGCCGCCACCACGGATCGGGGCGCCTCCCGACTTCTTCCATCGTCGTCCCCGCCGCGCGTACTCGGTCGATCGGCCGATTGTGCGCGATCCACCCGCTCCGTGGCGTCCGTCGTCAAGTACTACGCGCATCCTCTCCGAAACAACGGGGCTGCTGCGTGTCGCCTCCTCGGGCCGCAAAGACCGCCGCGTGTGTCCTCGCCGTTGCATCTACATCGCCGTCCTCGTGCATCGGCGGCGTGTTGCGCAACCTCTTGTCGCTATACATCGCACATGGTCTTCGCCATCTTGATCGGGCCTTCCTCACGACATCGGCGCTACCGCCGCCGCCGTACCTTGCGTCGGGGCGCCGCCGCCGCGCGGGCGTCCCACCCGGGCTGCTCGCCGCCGGTAGGGCGTCGCTCCGCACTACTTCTTCGTCCAGCACAACCACGCCTGGTTGGGGCCCTCTCCCTAGTACGTCCGGTATTGGCAACACCGGTGTGTGCTTTCGTCCCCGACGCGTTGCCGGGTCTGGCAAACCCGGCACACGCCTCGGCCCTGGTGGCTTGACTGCATCGACTTCGGCATCGACCCTCCCGTTCCGTCCCGTCTGCCTCGATTGCATCGCCGCTTTTCGTCTACATCCTCGACGGCCACGATCTGCGTCGACCTCGGCATCGCCCCTTTCTCAAAGACGCCTCGGCGCGTCTCCGTCATCACCATGGCGCCTCTTTTGCGCCGCGGCTTCTTGTGCGACCGCCTCAACATCGGTGCCCGACCACGACTACGTCGACCACGGCCATCTCCAGCACGGCATCCTCGACCACGACTACTCCGCCCTCGCGCTCGGCTACCTCGACATCGGCACAAAGGGCTACCGCCTTGCTTGAGCTACTCGTCGGTTCTGCTCCATTCACGGCATCTGCGACGCATCGGCGGTTATGATTGGGGGAATGTCGGCTCTTGACTTTCTTCTCCGGTCTCATCGTCTGCGGCGCTCCGTTAGATTGGGGGATGTTAGAGTACAATATATTTGGTAGGTTAGAGTCCATTGGGATTACTATCCCTTGTACCATCTTGCCCTCCAAGTCTTGTACCTCTATATATACCACCCGAGAGGCTCAATGCAACATCATCCAATTATCCAATTCTACTCTCTATCACCTGGAATCCCATATAGGGCCATTATTTTGTGGAAATGTGCTTATTGCTTCATCTGATTCGAAATTGTTGCGGTGTTACTCACCTCGAAACATGCAAGCGCTGGACATTACTACCACCTGATGTCAGTAGTCTAGCTTTCAACAGTACAAATTTTTCAACGATTCAATGGGAGCATTTCACTCCCTTCAGTTTTAGTTTCGCTCAAGAATTTGTTACAGCTAAATCCCGGAAGTGTTACATATATGATATATCTACATACAATTGTGCAAGCACAGCACATATGAATGACCTTCAGCACAATCTTGCAAAGGGAAAGGCGCATATCAAAAGCTACACTTCAACGGTTTGCGAGGAATGTAATAGAAATTCACAAACTGTTCTCCTTCAAATAAAATTAAGAGGAGCACATTCTTCTTCGCTATATCAAAGCTGTTTGATCATCTTCCATTGAAAACGCCACTGAAGACTTCGCCGTCACCTCCAAGTGATGCTTCCCATTGTATGGAGGCCATATGAATTTGAGACAGCATTGGCATAATCTCCCTCATCTCAGGCCGGTCCAATGGATCCTCACTCAAGCACCACATCGAAATGTTTGCCAGCTAAATTCAGGAAAATGCAGGATTCAGTTAACTGAGATGTTTCAGTGAGTCAGTAGTTAGGTGTACACAGTTTCACTAACCTTGCACACTTCATCTATAGGGTGGTTGTCCTTCAAGTAAGGATCTATGATTGTCTCCATTGAGCTCTCCAGATCTTCTGGTTTGAAGGCTTTCCTCATCTGCTCACAGCATGACAAAATGTTTCTTGATTTATTGAATAATGGTAAACTTGGTGGAGATCAATACACAAACCATAACAAAAGAATCATTTCAGACATTCACGAACTGTCTGCAAGGGCTCTTACAATTGAGATTAGCGACTTCGTCTTATTAGCTTCCTTATTGTCCCGCACAAGTGCACGGAGGCCGGTAATAAGCTCCGCAAGAACCACTCCAAATGCATACACATCGGATTTGGTAGTCATGTGAAGCTCAAGAACTGACCTGCACCATTAGTACTAGCATTACTATACGTGAAACACATAATCTGAACTAAGTGTAAGTCAAATTCATATCGAAACTAACTCTGGTGGAAGGTAGCCTGGCGTTCCGACCAAACGAGTTGCCAAACACTCTTCTTCATCGCTGCGCTGAACAAGCTTCACCAGCCCGAAATCTGCAACCTGTAAACAGGAGATAATCGATCAGATGGCAATAGCTGAGTAGCCACACTGAAATTTGGTGGTTTTAAATGGCTCACTTTAGCTCGTAGTCCATTATCTAGCAGAATATTACTGGTTTTGATGTCACGGTGCACATAGCAGGCCTTCGTATGGTCATGGATGTACTCAATACCACGCGCTGCATCCATTGCTATCTGTGTTCTTGCAGTCCATGAGAGAGGTTGATGACCTAAGAAGATGCGTCATGGAAGTGAGGTCTTGTTAGTCTTAACGTCATGCATAGGCTCATGTAATATCGGAAAGTAACAATTCATTCACGCTTTCCGAAATTTCACCAAAACAATAAATATCATTTATTTTTGGAACATATAGATATAGTTCTAAACCTTGACATAACATGCATGGTTGTCTTTTCATCGCATACCTTTGAGCAAAGGATCATGGAGATGCTCAGTAAGAGATCCATTCTGAACATATTCGTAAACAAGGAACAGGTGATCCTCCCCAGCAGCATAACCAATCAACTCGACCTATGTGGAATTGCACATGTTAAAAAAGAAACTACTTATTCACATGTAGTCGATCGTCGAAAGGATATTCATATCCTCGTCGATTCTATGAACTCAGTACATACCACATTTATGTGATGTACTTTGCACAGTACTTTCAGCTCAGCGAAGAACTCCTTTGATTTGCTTGCTTTCATCTTCTTAATTGCAATTTCCTGCGGCAAAGGTCCCACATAAGGATCTATTGTTGCTTCGTGATTACAGTAACCTGCGTAAGATACTACAGAAGTTTCTTACATGTGGCCCTATGAAGCCGAGGTAGACACTGCCATATCCTCCTTCACCGATCTTCCTCTTCTCATCGAAATTATCTGTAGCATCTTCAACAACTTTCAAGCTGAAAATCACAGGCCTCTCTGTTTGGAATGGATCAATGTCTGCAACCAATTAACTCAGAATAATAAGATATATGTTTAGCTAAAAATCTACAGATAGAATAAGGTAGAACAACAAGACCATCAATTCTCCTGGATGGAAAGAAACGGCTCTCCAGGGCAGCAATGCTTGTGTTGCTAGGAAGTCTCTCCATTCTATTCTCAGGCGCTTCAACATTGGGCCGAGGAGACCTCCATTTCAGGCGAAGAATTACGGTGAACACGCAAAGGAGAAAAATTGCAGCTGATACGGATGCTGCTATTATGATCGATAAACTGCCAACCTCTAAAAATGATCAGATCAACAAAGGAGAAGGGAAAAGTTCAACTGTCAGTTAGCAAGGGCCAGGAAAGAACATAAGAAACATTCTATCAAATTCAGAGTATTTGAGGCAATGACTCACTTTTGTTAGAAGATCCAGCAACTCCCATCGGGATGAACAATATCCACCCTGGCTTAATAAAATCCGGATTTGTGACGCTCGGGTTCAAGTTCAAGATATCCTTCGAACTCGACCTGAACAACCTTGCAATGCTGCTCAGGGTATCTTCGTCCTGCACTGCGTAAGACAGCACCCCCTCTGATGCTGTCGAGGAACACCCGCATGGCAGGTGAACCGTAATTTTCTCGTCCGCTCGCAACTTATCACCATCGCCGACATCCATCGCGAGCCCACTGAATATCTTGCTATTGACAATGTCAGCCTTGTCTTGTGACTTCACTACATACTGAGTGTCATGGAAGAGAGCAGTCATGGTGTCATTGATCGCCTCGCACACGCACGGCACTCTCACCAACAAGTCCTCCGAGCCAGAGAGCCGCTTGATAGGCGGAACCAGAGATGCATCCCCATTGAAGGCAGAGGCTATTTCAGATAGGTTGCGCCCTTCAGGAATGGCATAGAGGTATGAGCTGCATGAATGGTTGAGGGGTACAGCGTTGCATTGCATGGGTTGCCATTTTGCTGCTGATGCTAAGCTTCTTTCTGGTGAATCAGGCAAAGAGACGCTTGCATGAAGGTGCTGCAGAAAGAAGGTGAGGAAGAACAGGAAACCATGTTTGGCCATGGTGAGCAACAGGAGAGGCAACCGAAATTTGGTTGCAGAGGTAGTTTTATTTGATACTCCAATTTCGGCTTCTAATGCTTGTACGGTAACTGCCTGATATGTCAATTGCCTGGCAAGGCCGGCTATCATACAACTTGGTACTGTTGCTCCTTGTTTAATCCGCTTCCCTGAAGCACTACATGGTTTAGAACATAGGAAAATGGCATCATAGACTATTAAAGATTCAGGTTAGGGTGCTTGTCACAGTGTCCACCAACTCCAGTCCAATGCTAAACAAATTAGCCAGCTGCCTGCAAACCTCATGGACTATGAAGGAGTCAAGCTTGTCTTCGGCTTCCAGCATTTGGCCTATTTTGCAAGGTTTAGAGCTGGATTATATTTCCAAACCTAAAAAATATTGCACCGAAAAGGACAGCATGACACAGACTACTTGCTAAGAGACATGAAGCAGCAATTTGGCTGTTGATATATTTAATTCAGGACTGATGGACACAGATAAAAAAATGTGATATCAGTATTTGTCACTGACGCTGCAGAGAGTAAAAGTACTAAAATTATACTGCAAAAAAGAACATAATATACAAAGGCAGCAAAGAGTATCTCCTAACCAAAGAAAAAGGAAAAAATACAATTGTGAACTTTTACAAAAAAAAAAGACACCGGTAAACTGCAAGAATTTCTCATCGATTCTGCAAGAAGCAATAATACAGAAAATTACATATTTGTCTCCTATCAATGAATTAATAAATCCAACCGGTTTGTTTGTGTTTTTAGTTTTACATCTAAACCCCACTATTTTTGTCAACAATAATCAATATATCTATCTCTGCTGACGGCTAGTTTATTTGTTTAGTACTAGAACTACCACACCATTCGTAAGATACACCAAAAAATGGAGTCACATGCACTGCTACAGAAGAGGCTATACTGGACGGGTACATCACGAGGCGGTTTCTTGGCAACCGTCGTGATATTTTCATAAACGGTTATTAACATGAACCGTCTGTGATAATGAGACATCACGAGACGGTTTTGTTAATAACCGTCGTGAACTTCCTGACGGTTCTTAATACGAACCGTCTATACCATCGAGATAACACGACGGGTCTGTTAAGAACCGTGCAGTGAAAGTTCCTGACGGTTATTAACACAAACCGTCGTGAAAAGTTAGAATAACGAGCGGTTCTGTTAAGAACCGTGCGTAATAATCCATATCGCGATAATTGGTGTGTAATAATCACATGTCACCAATAATTGGCGTATACGAGTTTCGATCTCACCGTCTATTCTCTCCACATCGAATGGTGGCACCGGTTCCTCCACGGCGGGCCCTTATTAATAACTCCCTATCAACCTTTCCACGGTACTAGTCACGCGTGAGTTCATCCACTAGCTAGCTTCTGTATGCATCTCCCTCCGCCGTGAGCTAGCACCTCCATCGCGGCACGAACGGTTCATACTAAAGAACACACTCTTGCCGTAAGTGTCGTAAGTGTGTCTTGTTTAGTGTGACCGTCGTGCCACGAAGGGTTTGTTAGCTTGTCATCCCGTAATAGATTGATCCGAATGTGTTGTTGAGTTTTGTGCTTGCCTCTGTATTTGCATGTTCCTCGGCGATGCCGACTCTTGTCGAGATGTGATGTCCACTCCGACAATCCTTCTTTTCCCGCAAAATTCAAGGCAATTTTATTACAAAGTTCAAAAAGACATTTCAGTTCTTGGTGAGTAGCCGACATACCCGAACTTCTTGGTGGCGACTATCCATCTGTTTCTTCCACTTCTTTTCTTCATCTCGGTCTCGGATCACGTGCGCCTAGAGTGGTCAAGAACCGGTCTTCGGATGTGGCATTCCTCAAGACACGCGGCGGGCCTCGGATGAAGAAAAGAAGGGAAGAAGCAGATGGATAGTCGCTTCAATCAAGAAGTCGGCAATGTCGGCTGCCGGTTATCTGGGCATCCTGACGGTTGTATTAACGAACCGTGCGTGATAAACAATCCGACGGTTATTAACACGAACCGCTGCGTGATAGTATCATCACGAGCGGTTCGTGTTAAGAACCGCTGCGTGATAATGTGAACTATCACGAGGCGGTTGTTTATGTGAACCGTCTATGATAGCAACAATCACCGACGGTTATTAAGTTGAACCGTGCGTGATATTGCTTGTATCATAAGCGGTTCATATTAATAACCGTCGGTGATAATTCCGCGACGGTTATTAATCTGAACCGTCTGTGATATATCATTTTCACGCATCGTTTGTGGTTGGAACCGTCGTGATATTCGCATAGTATTAATTGCTTGGCGTGCTTGCTTGAAGGATGTCGACACCGATCTGTCTTCATTCTTGTTGCATCGGTGGAGCAAGGCGGCCGACTTTAGGGAGTTGAGGCGAAAAAATATCACCGTCTTCTTAGTGATCGATCGGAGGTTAGTATACTTAATTACTTAACATTCTTAGTGATGTGATCGAGATTAGTACTCAATTACTTAACATTCTTAGTGATCGATCGAGGTTAGTAGTAGGGTAATAATCATTTTGACACCCATTTGTCACTTGTGTAGCGTAGATGGACCAAGTCGGATGTATATTGAGAACACGAAGGACCGAAATGGCAGCAGAGGGGTGAATGGTGCCCTAAAAAATTCTCCCACAATTAAACCTAATCTTTTCTCCGATAGCTAAAGAGCTATGAAGAAGAAGATTGATTGCTAGAGGAGAGAGAGAACAAAGAGATCTCGGTTAAGACCAAGAAAAAAGCGAAGCAAAGAAACCGTGGTCAAGCCGAGATAGAAAGAATCAACACACGGTCGATCGAGAAATGAAAGCAGGCGATCGAGAAGCGCGCCACCATGCGGCCGAGACGACTAGCGGCGTAGTCGTGGCGAAGAAAATATCGTGGTCGATAAACCGAAAACGGACCGCGACGATGATTACTCGTTTTCGGTATACGACCGCAACTCGAGATTTTGAAGAACTTTTGCACGAGATCCAAAGCGGATGAAACTTGAAACTTAGCTCGTACAAGATCTCGGAAGTAAAAATACCAAGAACCTCAAAGTCTTCTACAACAAGAGGAGAAAACCAAAGTCGAAAACTGAAACAGCGAGCTCCAGGCGGCAGAACCACAGAACTCGGTTTTCTACTGATTTCGCTTTTGCTCTCGGGAATGATCTTAGCAAGCAGCCGTAAAACAACTTCCCAGTCCTGAGCAAGTGAAGCACAAGCCAACTCTCAGAGAAAACACATATGAACAAAAGAACACAGAGAGGGCAAATAGATCAAACAAATCATCTCAAGAACAAAAAGTGAGAAAGATACAGAGAGATGAATCCAATCTTTTCTATTGCACATGGAGGTTTCTACAGCCACTCCATCGGAGGTACACGAGCATCCATGCTCTAACAAGAGACAACTCACACAATAGAACAATAAGACTCAGAGCACTCGGGGGACAACCTCTCCTTCGCTCACGAGACCTAACCTCTCTATTTATAGTCTCACACGCTAACGGGTCTCAACAGACCACCGTTCTGAGAGTCCAGCGCTGCGTGCCTCCAGTGCTTTGCCCATTACCCGTGTAGCGGCTCCACCGCTTTGCCCAATAGCACCACCAACTCCAGTGCTTTCCCGAGGACACGACTTCCTTTGCGAGGCTTTGGCATTTCTCCAAAATGCCCTTCAACGACCTCCCGAAGCTTCCTCCTTATGCCTTCTTGTCTTACGGTTACACCACTCGGGCAAGACCACGTCCTCTTGGCTTCCACGTCGTTACGGACCTCAACATCTCCCATGTCTAGTCCCGACCTCTCTAAGCCTCACCAAGACATGTCTCCCAAGACCGCAACCATCACGGACAACAAAACCATCACATAGCAGATCCATCCTACTCACGACTCACAGAGCTCAAGTCTCTTTTCCACAGAAATTAGACTTTACCAAACCTTGTCAAAATGTAGAACAAACCAGTCTACAAGGTCTAAAACATCACAAGGAACCCAACCGACTAAACCTCACCGTAATCGGACATGAAATGCACCCTCACGACCAACTTTAGTGATCCCGCGACCACGGTCATCCAACCGATAACGTGGTCGAACGCGTTTCGACCACGTTTAATTCTCGCGCTAACGTGGTCGTAGCTCTCCGGCGCTGGCGCGTCGCACCACCGAGTGCCACAACGTAGTCGTGGCTCCTTTCCCTGGCGTGGTCGAGGCGCCCACCCACCACGGCCAAAGTGGTCGAACGCCCGACCGCCCAACTTGGTCGAGGCTCCAATCCCACAACGTGGTCGTAAAACCCTTCCGACCACGGCCAAAGAACTCGTACGTTGCTCGGCTGGAACCCGATACTCGGCAACGTGGTCGTCGCCACCCGATATGCGCCAGCGTGGTCGTGCGCCTTCCGACCACCGTCGGTTTGCCGAGAACACCTCAGCGTGGTCGTGCGCTCTGAACGAAATTTGACCACGACCAAACGTGGTCGTATGGCATCCTACAAGGTCGTAGAGCGAGGGACAAGTCGTACACGACTTTATTTCGACCGAAATAAGACTTTGCAATAAAGCCCAAAACAAACTCAATTTTCCTTCAACCAAGAGTTAAATACTCATCACAAAGATAGGATCATCTCCACATGATCTCTCAATCTCCCCCTTGATGAGTATATTGACAAACACCGTAAAATATGAAGTTGAGTTTGTAGAAGCCGACATGGTCCAAAGAAAGAAAATGAAATAATGATCATGTCAACAGAGAGAACACTAGAGCAATAAAATAAAAAGCAAATTGATCTCCAAAGCTCTAGCAGGTTCCCAGAAATTGAGAAATTGAGAAATTTTCTTTTTCTCCAATCTATTCTCCCCCTTTTTGGCAATAAACACATCAAGTATGCAAGAGAGAGAATAAGTCATAATGATGGATGGAATGACTGATTTGATTATTCAAAGTATGCAGAGCCATGAGAATTATCCAAAATGACCAAAATGTATTACACCAAGCCATAACATACAAATATGCTATAAAGATCATGACTAAGTATGTAAAGTGAAGCTAAACAACAGAAGGTATAATCTGAATTTTTAGTTTGAAGTGCTTAGCAAGTCAAGTCAAACAAGATTTTAGTCTAGCTAATGATATCCACAAATGATGCAAGCCATGTCAATAAGCTAAATGGAATCAAGAAGCTAGTGTTGAGCCAACTAGAGTGCTATTTGTTCAAGAATGATACAATTATTTGGAGTACATTGAACATTTTAGCAATTGAGCACAAATGACATTTTTCTTTAGAGACCACATGGTTGTTTTCAACCATCTTTTCATTCACCATGTGCTAGACCTCAAGCCTTATGCGATCATTCCAAGCGAGAAGCTTAAGGAAATGATCTTGGTCATCTAAAACTCCCCTGAGTTCATGCCTTGTGCAATGGCAAGCCGTCTCATGAGAAGGAATTGGTGAGATCGGTTTTTCGCACAAAGAGATCTTTTGCTTTTAATAGATTGTACTAACTTATGTGTCATCAAGAACCTAATATAGCTCAATCTATTGCTCAACAATGATTCAAGACTCAACTCAGCCTATTTGACATGGCAAGAATCATAAAAGATAATACAAAGTCGACTAGTCTCAAATATGAACATGACATGAATTAGGTCAAAATTTAGCATTTTAATTAACCTATCATGGCAAAGACTTGACTACACATATAAAGCCATGATCGATTAGCAATGGAGCACAAATCATGGCAAGATGTAACATAAGAGAAAATATGTCATGAATGGATAATAATCAAGGCTCCATGTAGTTATATTACAATGCAGAATGCAATGCAGAAAATCCAGCTCCCCCTCAACATGTGATGCGACTTTTAGTTCAAGTTGAGTTTAAGTCAAAATTATGCTCGAAGTTCCCAAATGAACTCCCCACAACCAAAGCAATAAAAATCAAGAGCTGGCAAAAGAATCAAGAAAACAGGCAGTCCTTAAAGCATAGATAAGATAGAGAATACTAATGACTCAGACTAACTCTTATCTACCCCATATGACTCGGGACAACAAATTTGTCGAGTAAAACGCACACTAGAGAGCAAACACGTTACTGCTCTGCAGGGTGGCCCAACCCTCGCTAGAACCTAAAAAGACGTGAGTGAGCTCAACCTAGTGAGATAAGAAATAGCTATCCTGAAAGCACAAGATAAGAGCAAGAAGTCTAAGCAACTCAGCAAGAGAACCACTCTAGCCTATGCTTTGGAAGGACTAAACCCAATGCACCCGCAGATGCAATGCAGTAGTAAGGATACAGAAGCATAAATAATATGATAAAGCAATAAAGCCCAAAGCTCCCCCTCACAACAGTCCGTAAGGACAAACCACCCCAAGCTCTCCCCGCAGAGCTGAAAACCTCGTGCTATCCAGAGGCTTGGTGAAGATATCAGCCAACTGGTGGTCACTCTCCTGGCGAGCACGATGTCACCCTTCTCTACATGATCTCGAAGAAAGTGATATCGATATCAATGTGCTTGGTCCGAGAATGTTGCATCGAGTTCTTAGCAATGCTAATCGCAGACGTGTTATCGCGAAAAGCGAACACGGTCGATAGCTAACCCAAAGTCCCGCAGTCGAGACCATCCAAAGTACACAGCTACGACATCGGTCACAACAACATACTCGGCCTCTGCGGTGGGGACCTGCAACACCGGACTGCTTCCTCGAAGACCAAGACACGAGAGAAGTGCCAATGAACTGGCAGGTGCCTGAAGTGCTCTTCCTATCTATCCTACAGCCTGCAAAGTCTGCATCCGAAAAGGCTCTAAGGGATAGACAGGAGGAGGAAGAGTACCGATACCATAGTCAATGGTAGCTCGAAGGTACGAAGATGCGCTTCACCGCTGGCGGTGAGACACGCGAGGAGAAGCTCAAATCGAGCACAAAGACACACGGAGAAGTGTATGTCCGGTCTCGAGGCGTGAGGTACAAGAGAGCCAATCATGCTTCGAACTCTTTTGATCAAGCGGCTCACCGTCCTCATCTCGGGTCTAGAACGGTGTGAGAAGCCATCGAGTCGACACCGCTTTCCATCACTCATGTCAAATCGTCTCAGGAGGTCTCGAGTGTACTTGCCTTGATGCAAGAAGGTACCCTCCTGACTCTGCTTGATCTGGAAACCAAGGAAGAATGTCAACTCACCCATCATGCTCATCTCAAACTAGGTGCTCATGACATCCGAGAACTGTGAAACTAGAGCATGGGAAGAGCCGCCAAAGATAATATCGTCGACATAAATTTGGGCGGCGGAAGGTCATTGCCAAGCCGACGAATGAACAAGGTCTTGTCAACTTTACCCATCTTAAAATCATGTCTCAATAGATAGGACTTAAGCCTCTCATACCAAGCTCTAGGGCTTGCTTAAGTCCATACAACGCTTTGGAAAGCTTGAAGACATGACTAGGGTATTTGGGGTTCTCGAAACACGGAGGTCGCCTCGACATAGACTTCTTCCTCAATGAAGCCATTGAGAAAGGCACTCTTGACGTCCATCGGTAAAGCTTGAAACCCTTAGAAGCGCAAAGGCAAGCGAAATTCTAATGGCCTCAAGGCGAGCTACGAGGGCAAAGGTCTCCTCGAAATCCGGACCCTCAACACAGGAGTACCCACGAGCAACCGTCTAGCCTTGTTTGGATGACTACCCCATCCTCGCTCTGCTTGTTCTTGAACACCCATTTGGTTCCAATGATATTGTGACCTCGAGGGGCTCAACAAGCGTCCGAACCTTGTTTCTCTCAAGCTCTCCAATTCTTCATGCATGGCATTTATCCAAGACTCGTCGGAGAGAGCATGACAAACATCCTTAGGCTCAAAGGAAGCTACGAAGGCGAGTGGAGACGTAAAAGTGACATGCCGGACTTGGGCGTGTGACTCGCTCAAATAGGTCTCCAATCATCCGCTCGAAGGATGAGATTTTGAATATGTCTTGGAGGTCCGGGATGAGAAGAAGAGGTGGCCTCTACCTCGTGAACCGACGGGGTAGGAGCAGAGCCACTAGCTCGGAGGAGGCGAGCAGGCGTGGGCTGATCACCTCTAGGTGCGGTGGAAGAAGGCACCTCAAGGGGTGGAAGAGGGACTGGATCGGGTAGACAACCCTCATCTCCATCATCCTCATCATCCACGAAGATGGTCTCGGACTGCTCTAGTGAACCTGAGATATCGGGCCTAGTCCCCGGACTGGCCTCATCGAAAGTCACCTCACAGGTTTCTACCAATTTGCTAGACTCGCAGTTCCAGACCCTATAGGCCCGCGAAGAAGTCGAGTAGCCTAGAAAGAGTCCATCACAAGATCGTGACTCGAACTTATCTAGGTTCCCGGACTTTAGAATAAAACACTTGCAACCAAACACACGAAAATGAGAAACACCGGCTTTCCCCGTATCTCAACTCATAAGAAGTGCGGTGCAAGTGTGCCCAAGAAAACTCGATTAGAAACATGGCACGCGGTGGCTATAGCGTCGACCAAAACTTCCGCGGTGTAGAGTACTCATCAAGCATCGTCACGGCTATCTCGACCAAGGTGCGGTTCTTCCTCTCCACAACGCCATTCTGCCGAGGGACGTATGGAGAAGAGGCGGTGCTCTACACCGGTCTCATCACGAAACTCTCAAAGTAGGGTTCTTGAACTCGTGCCATTATCCTTGCGGATCGCTCGTAAGGCACCGGAAGCTTAACGAAAGCCTCTTGAAAAGACCTCGAAAATGTGTAAACGTCTCATCCTTGAGGCTAAGAAAACACCCAAGAGTACCTCGAATAGTCATCGACCACAACAAGAACGCGTACCACTTCCCTCCTGCCGATTGCACTCAGCCGGTCCAACCGTATCCATATGGGCAATGTCCGGTGCATCGGTCATAATAATCGTGGACCTGGGAGGATGATGTAACATCCCAAATTTTGAGTTTTGAAAATTTTAATTTCAAATTAATTATTTTAAAGTAATTGGCTTTTATTTGGATTTTTCTGGGCTTTTCTGGAGTTTATTTCAAAGTTTAAATCAAGAAAATGTATTTTAAATATTTTATAAAAGCCAAAAAGTGTTCATTTAATTTTTCCTAACCTTCCCAGAATTTTTAAATAAATTTTGAGAATTTTACGGAATTAAAATTAATTTTAAAAGATAAAAGAATTTTATAAAATTATTAAATGCAAATTTGGAATTAAAATATTTTTAATAAGTCTAAAATGTCTTCAGGAATATTCTATAATTTTTCTGGAATTTTTAGATATTATTTATTATTTTTCCAAGCAAATATATTGTTTCTAGTATTTTCTGAAAATCTAATCCGAAAATAAAATCAATTTAATCTCAGGCCGCCACGTGTCGCTCATCCGACGGCCGATACCCCTTCGTGGATTTAATCCAAGCCACACCTCTTCACTTAAATCCAAAGGGTATGAACAATCCACTTGCCACGTGTCAAGCATCCAACGGCCCGTACCCCTTCATTCTCTTTTCTCTCACCGACGAGTGGGTCCCACCCGTCATATCCTTCTTCTACCTCACCTTCTTCCTCCTCCCTACACACTCTCTCTCCCACCATTAATGCCGAAAATTGAGCTCATGATTTCGGCCGTTTCTTCCACATTAATTCCCGATTATGGGTGAAATCAAACGCCCTAATCACGCCTCCACTCTCGCCGGCCGTTTCTCGCCTTTAACTCCCTTTAAACCCGCCGTAGCCCTTCTCCATGCCATAACTCCGTGACCGAGCCGCCACTTTTTCCCTATAAAGCCCCTCCCGACACGTTTTGGACCCCATCCTCATCTCCACCCTCTCCACCCTTCGGCCGCCGCTTCAAGCTTCCCGCCTTGCCGCCACTAGCGCCATGCATGCCGCCTTCTCTCTCTCTTGGGTGATTGATGTTGTCACCGATCTTTAAAATAAAATAAAATGTGAGAGTTGGTTTAGGCGGGGCGGATGGTAAGTTTGGTTGGTGCGGTTAGCACGAGAACTTGTCTGGTGTATGTTCCGCCCTAGTCAATTAAGGACCGACGCTTGTGTTTGTCCGACTAAGCACTCTGGTACAACCACATGTCTATATGGGTGCGACCTAGGTGACTAACACAATAGGTCGGTTTAGGTACCACCGATGGAAAGTGAGTGCCGGTTTACTTGGTTATTCACGGTGAGGGCAGTTCTTGTACTCATATGGCGCAAGAGGGGCTTCATGCTGGTGGATTTAACCCTTCAGCGGTGAAACCTCAGCGGGTGGTGTCTAGCTAGACTAGAGTAAGGTAAAAGCTTTGTGATGAATTATCTGGGTCTCATGCCAAAGGCGTGTTGACTATTAAGATAACTTATCTCTTGTGGGTAAAGTCGTACAACCTCTGCAGTGTAAAACTATTCGAATAGCCGTGCCCACGGTCAAGGGCTGCAAGGAATGCATTCACATGGTAGATCATTGTTTTGGTTTTAAAATAAAGATTTGAGAACCGGAAGTGGATGGAACTTAGGGGTTGTCTGGCGATTGTAGCCGATGTGGGTGGTGTAACCGTGGTTTTGAACTTTGGCAGTTAGCCAGTACTTCAAGTGTTGGTGGTTGTAACCATCACTATTTAGCTTATTAGATTTTATTGAAACAAAACACCTTGCTAAAAACATACCTTTAAAGATAAATAATGGTATTTGAAATAAAATGCTGCTTTGTGCAAAAGAACCATATTACCCTCCTTTGATTAAACCACATATATTGCATTTTCCCAAGACTTGCGAGTACTTTATGTACTCACATACTACACTCAAAATAATACCCGAAGAGTATGAAGCTCAAGATGGAGCGTTCGACTACGGAGCTTATGGATTCAACGAAGGCTTCGGAGTTCTAGGTCGCGCTTCCTAGTCAATTGCCCGTGGCGATTTGATAGGGTCTTCTCCGGATTTACTTTTGCTTCATTGTGCTTTATCTTTTGTGTGAGTGCGAGGTCTTGTAACCTCGTTGTAATAAAAGGTCTTTCGGCCTGTACTCTCTTTATTAATGTAATTTCGTTGTTGGCAATGTAATCATCACTGTTTAACTGTGTGCACTAGCTTTGATCGGGACTAGTCTTTGTAATACGAGAGGCCGGATTTGGAAATCCGGTCCCGGCAGAGATGGTATCGAGCCAATTTGACCATGGGGCGTGACCTAGATTAGAATGGTAAAACCTTAAGGACCTATATTTATTAAAAATATATGTGAAAATTTTCTATATCTCTTTACTCGCTCCATTCTTGATCTTATATTCACTTGTTTAAAATGTCTTTCTTGATCTTCTCTATTATTTCCAAAATTGTAGATGGCGGTTCATCCTCAGATGACTCTTTGGACTACTTCACTCATGGCGAGAACATTGGAGCATTTGTTGGCCTCCTTCGTCAGCTTATGCAGTATCTGAAGTATCCCCAACCACCTATCTTCGAGGCGAAAAGTCAAGATCATGGACCGAGATTCTTGGTCGATGGAGGTATTCTGTATGCGGAAAAGAGAATTCAACTCTCCCACATACCCTATCGAGCGTCCTCGGACGGATCGTTCGACGCCATCCGGATGCGGCTCGTGCGGCACTAGGCGACTTGTGCCGGATTCATAAGGATATCTGCGGCGACGCCTTTACGCTTCTTTCCAACCACGAGCGGGCGAGATATCCGAACCTTTCAAGATTACCATGGGCGATCCTCGTCATCACATCGTGCGGCTTACTCGGGCGATGTCGGCCACGTATGCGGCGCTTGGAGGAGATTGACGACGGACGCCCTCACTTCCGCCTACCGGCACTCGAGACTCTCCGTGCTCGGCTTATCGAGCCGGGAGGCGAGTTCGAGAGGCGTCTTGAGCGAGCGGCTGTCTCGAGGACTACTACGCCGTCTTCACTGCACAGTGCCGTCCCCGACAACCCAAGTACCGCCTCGGCGCACGGGACCCGTATCATATTTACAAGCAAGAGTGTGCGGCATCCTAGTCCGTTGCCGACATCGACATCGGAGACTCCGGCAGAGACGCAGTCTCTCTCGTTCGTTCTGCTCTCCGCCGACCGCCTCCGGCGATGCGACCATCTTCACTCCCGAGCCTCTTGCAACCGCCCGAGTGTGGTTGTAGGTGCGCCATGTGAGTATCTTAGAGGAGGATCCAGGAGGATCGAGAGGAGGACCGGAGGAGCTTGTCTTCGAGGAGGACAAGTAGTTGCGAGGACAGTGGTACCCAAATAAAATTGTTTACCTTCCTTAGAACGTTTTATATTATGTTGGTGTGCTAGATGTCTTGTACCAATGCCTTAGTGCACTTGTGGTACAGCCATTCTCAAAATTTTATTAATTTCAAAGATAAAGTTTCTTCAAGTTGTTGTTGTGTTCTCTCTTGTGTGTTGGTTTGGGATGTTATTTAGTTTGCCCTTGCTTCTTACCGTGCTACTTCCCCTTATCTTTTGCTCGCTTACGGTTGCCGCTTGGATGGTGAACACAAGGAGCAATGCCGGTGACAGCCGTGGTGCCAATGCTCAGCCAGAGAACAATATGCCGCCACCCCCTGCTCAAGCTCCTAGCATGGAACAAATGATGGCCATGCAACTGCAATTGCTTCAAGCCACGGCCCGAAACCAAGTGCGACAAGCTCATGAGCTCCCTTTCACGCACCCGAGTCCAAGCTGGGAGAGTTCATGAGAACCGGACCGCCAACCTTTTACAGTGCGGTAGATCCAATGGAAGCGATGATTGGATCAAGGATGTGGAGAGAAGCCGATTTTAGCCCGGTGCAATGATAACGAGAAAGTGCTTTATCTTGCTCATCGGCTAAAAGGAATCGCACTACTTGGTGGGAAAATTCTGCGCCGCCCATCGAATGTGCGACTATCACACAGGTGAATTTGAGGAAGCCTTCCGATCGCACATGTTCCTACCGAGTCATGGAAATGAAAAGAATGGAATTTCATAAACCTGCAGAAGGAAACCTCGGTGTTCTGAGAATACCGAATAGGTTCACTCAACTATCCGTATGCTTCAAGATGTTGCAACCGATGCGACAAAAATGGAGGTTCATGCGGGGACTTGAACCCAATCTCAAAATACAACTGGTGTCAAATGATTTCCCAACTTTCCGGCATATGGTAAACAAGGCCATAATACAAGAGGAAGCTCAACGTCGGTGTATGAAGTCCTAAGAGGAAGTTTCAAGCTCGGCAGGTGCAAGCGGTTCCGACCGCCTAATCCACCTCACTTGAAGGGCCTCCGATGCCAAATGTGCCGAGGACACCGTTCGGTGGACCTCGCCGATTCCCCAAGCTCCTCGACCAAATAATGCGCCCGCCTCGGTGAGAACAAGACTTCAATGGTCGGAGTGCGGTGTTTTAACTGCAAGAACATGGGACATTATGCCAATAATTGTCCACGAAGCGCCATTTGTAACCTGCTCGTTTCAATGGGACTACACCACCAGAGCCCCACTTGCGGGACAAGGCCGTGGAGCACCTCGAGACTCAAGGACTCCTGGCGGTGAGCAGAGGACATGTTAATCATGTCACTGCGAGCGACTCGGATGCACCGGGCGTGGCTCGGGTAAGTTTCTTGTCAACTCAGTACCTGCATCAGCATTATTTGATTCTGGAGCTTCGCATTCTTTTGTGTCAAAAGATTTTGTGGAAAGATATAATTGGGATGTTCGATTGCTAAAGAATCCTATGCTAGTCAATCGCTCGAAATGAAATGAAGACTAGTGCGGTTTGCCCTAGAGCAACCATAGATATAAATGGAGTAAAATTCCTAGCGAATTTAATTATAATAGACTCCAAGAGCCTAGATGTAATACTTGGTATGGATTGGTTAACCAAGTATAAAGGGCAGATAGATTGTGCCAATCGTGCCATCACTCTTACCAATTCTGAAGGAATTCAAGTGAGGTACAAGTCAAAGTCATCTTCTCAGAATAATGGTGGACTGAACAGCTTAAAGGGAATAACACTGGAAAAGGTGCATATAGTAAGGGAATATCCAGATGTGTTTCCAGAAGATTTGCCAGGAATGCCACCAGATAGAGAAGTCGAATTTGTCATGTCTGTACACAGGCAGCTCCGATTTCAAGAGACCCTACGGATGTCCGCAAATGACTTGGTGAAGTTAAAAAGCGATTGAGGAACGCAAGAAAGAGGTTTTATAAGACCAAGTTCTTCGCCTTGGGGTGCACCAAGACTTCTAGTAAAGAAGAAGGATGGCAGTCTTCGTATGTGTGTGGATTACAGATCCCTGAATGATGCAACAGTTAAGAACAAGTATCCATTGCCGGGATAGATGATCATTTGATCGATTAAAAGGATCATGTGTCTTTTCAAGATTGATCTCCGTCGGGATATCATCAAATGAAGATTAGACCGAAGATATACCAAAGACGACTTTTTCCACTCGATATGGACCGTATGAGTTTACTGATAATGTCTTTTGGATTGACCAATGCTCCCGCATACTTTATGAATCGATGAATAAAGTGTTCATGGAGTATTTGGATAAGTTGTTGTCGTATTTATTGATGACATTCTGATCTACTCCCAGAATGAGGAAGAACATGCAGAACATCTGAGGATAATTTTGGAAAAACTCAGAGAGCATCAGCTGTATGCCAAGTTTAGCAAGTGTGAGTTTTGGTTGAAGAAAGTAGCTTTCTTGGGTCATGTGATTTCTGCAGGAGGAGTATCTGTAGATCCAGCAAAGGTAACAGACGTACTCAATTGGACGCAACCCAAATCGATAATGAGATCGAAGTTTTACGGGTCTAGCAGGATATTATCGTCGTTTTATAGAAGGATTTTCCAAACTCGCAAGACCTCTCACTCAATTGCTAAAGAAGGAGAAGAAGTTCGAATAGAGTAAATCTTGTGAGGACAGTTTTCAAGAACGAAAGGAGATTAACATCTGCACGGTGTTAACACTTCGAGATATTAGAAAGGATTTTGAGGTATTCTGTGATGCTTCAAGACAAGGATTGGGCTGTGTTTTAATGCAAGAAGGAAAGGTCGTAGCCTATGCTTCAAGGCAATTGCGACCGCATGAGCAGAACTATCCAACTCATGATTTAGAGCTAGGCTGGCAGTTGTGCATGCTCTAAAGATATGGAGGCATTACTTGATCGATGTCATTGTGAGATTTATACGGATCACAAGAGCACAAGTATATATTTACCCATCGACCTCAATTTGAGGCAGTAGCGAGATGGCTTGAGTTGATAAAGGATTATGATGTTGGAATCCACTATCATCCGGAAAGGCTAATGTTGTAGCCGATGCCTTAAGCGAGAAAAAGTCATTGTAATAACTGTTGATTCAAGTTCAGCAGCCCGCACTTCATGAAGAATTTCAGCGACTTAATCTAGAAGTAGTGGAAGAAGGATTCCTAGCTACTTTGGAGGTTCAGCCAACCTTACAAGATCAAATCAAGGCAGCTCAAAAAGAGGATAAATATGTTAAGGATATCAAAGAAAATATGAAGAAAGGAAAAGCACCAGGATTTTCAGAAGATGACGAAGGTATCCTTTGGTATGGAAAAAGAATTCTTGTGCAGAAGAAGGAAATAAAAGAGTTAATCCTTAAGGAAGCTCATGAATCAGGATATTCAATTCACCACGAAGTACAAAGATGTATCAAGATCTTAAAGAAAGGTACATGTGGACCAAGATGAAGAGAGAAATTCTTGAATATGTAGCCTTGTGTGATGTATGCCGTGAGTTAAAGCGAACATCGAGACTGCTTTGGACTCTGCAACCATTGCAGATACCCGAGTGGAAATGGGAAGAAATTGGAATGGATTTTATAACTGGATTTCCAAGAACTAAATCAGGGTATGACTCAATTTGGGTTATTGTGGACCGATGACAAAGGTCGCACATTTTATTCGATAAAGACCACTTATTCGGAGATAGACTTGCGAGTTATATATGTCAAGAATTGTGTGCTTGCATGGAGTTCAAAGAAGATTGTGTCAGATCGAGGATCTCAATTCACCTCAAGATTCTGGCAGAAGCTTCATGAGATTTTGGGCACTAATCTAAATTTCATCTGACATATCATCCCAGACGGATGGTCAAGCAGAAAGAGTGAATCAAATCTTGGAAGATATGTTGAGAGCACGTGCCTTGGCAAATAAATCAAGTTGGGATCAAAGTTTACCCTATGCAGAATTTTCTTATAATAATAGTTATCAATCCGGTCTTGAGATGTCTCCGTTTGAAGCTTTGTATGGCGAAAATGCAGACACCGTTGTATTGGAAAAACGGGAAGGACTAGTCTTTGGACCAGATGTGTTAAGACAAGCAGAAGAACAAGTCCGTCTGATTCAGGACAGATTAAAAACAGCACAAACAAGACAGAAAAGTTATGCGGACAATCGTCGGAGAGCATTAGAATTTGTACCCGGAGATCATGTGTATCTGAAGGTTTCACCTCTCAAGGGATGCGTCGTTTCCACGTTTCTGGGAAGCTTGCTCCAAGATTCGTTGGACCATTTCCTGTGGTAGCGACAAGGGGAGAAGTTGCTTATCAGTTGGAACTTCCACCTCAGTTGTCAAGTGTGCACAACGTCTTCCATGTGTCCCAGTTAAGAAAGTGCCTCAGAGTGCCAGAAGAACAAATGCCTTTAGAAGAAGTATCTTTGAAGGAGGACCTATCTTATCCAGAGTATCCAGTTAAAATTTTGGATGAAGCAGAGCGCCGTACAAGAAACAAGAGCATCAAATTCTGTAAAGTGCAGTGGAGTAATCATACAGAGTCAGAAGCAACTTGGGAGCGTGAAGAAGACCTAAGAGCAGAGTTCCCTGATCTTTTTCCCAGTTCGTCCGAATCTCGGGGTCGAGATTCTTTCTAAGGGGGGTAGGTTTGTAACATCCCAAATTTTGAGTTTTGAAAAATTTAATTTCAAATTAATTATTTTAAAGTAATTGGCTTTTATTTGGATTTTTCTGGGCTTTTCTGGAGTTTATTTCAAAGTTTAAATCAATAAAATGTATTTTAAATATTTTATAAAAGCCAAAAAGTGTTCATTTAATTTTCCTAACCTTCCCAGAATTTTTAAATAAATTTTGAGAATTTTCTCGAATTAAAATTAATTTTAAAAGATAAAAGAATTTTATAAAATTATTAAATGCAAATTTGGAATTAAAAATATTTTTAATAAGTCTAAAATGTCTTCAGGAATATTCTATAATTTTTCTGGAATTTTAGATATTATTTATTATTTTCCAAGCAAATATATTGTTTCTAGTATTTTAGAAAATCTAATCCGAAAATAAAATCAATTTAATCTCAGGCCGCCACGTGTCGCTCATCCGACGGCCGATACCCCTTCGTGGATTTAATCCAAGCCACACCTCTTCACTTAAATCCAAAGGGTATGAACAATCCACTTGCCACGTGTCAAGCATCCAACTACGCCCGTACTCTTCATTCTCTTTTCTCTCACCGACGAGTGGGTCCCACCGTCATATCCTTCTTCTACCTCACCTTCTTCCTCCTCCTACACTCTCCCTCTCCCACCATTAATGCCGAAAATTGAGCTCATGATTTCGGCCGTTTCTTCCACATTAATTCCCGATTATGGGTGAAATCAAACGCCTAATCACGCCTCCACTCTCGCCGGCCGCCTGCCTTTAACTCCCTTTAAACCCGCCGGTCACCCTTCTCCATGCCATAACTCCGGCGAAGCCGAGCCGCCACCTTTTCCCCTATAAAAGCCCCTCCCCGACACGTTTTTCAAGACCCCATCCTCATCTCCACCCTCTCACCCTTCTAGCCGCTTCAAGCTTCCCGAGCGCCAGTCACTAGCGCCGCCGTTGGCCTTCTCTCTCCTCCGCCGCCTCCTCCTCCGCCGCCCGAGCCCCGCCACCACCGCCGTGAGCTCGCCGCCTCTTCCTCTTGCCTCGCCGCCCGCCCGCCCCGCCCGGGTCGCCGGTCTTGCCGCCGCCGTCGCTCCTCCGTGGGCTGCCCGCGCGCCGCGTGGCCTCCACGTCGGCCGACCTTGTCCACGTGGCCGCCACCTCGCGCCCGCATGGCGCCATGTGGCCGGTGCGCCACGTCGGCAAGGCCGTGGTCCGTGGATCCGGTCCACGGTGAGCCGGACCCACCCGTCATTCAAATATTTTCCGCTCGTAAAATTCAAAATGATGACGTCATAAATGCTATTTTTCAGTATAAAAATAATTCGGGAAAAATCGGCCCTTTTCTTTTTCTTTCAATTAAATCTTCCCGAGGTCATATCTTTTTCATTTTAACTCCGATTTGACCCGTTCAAATTTCTAAATTTTTCTAAAAACATAATCTATCTAAATATACATTCTTTTAAAATGTTTTACACGAAGGTAAGTCTCCTTTGAACATCTTGAACCTATGTTTAAGAAATGTTTTAATTATTTTAAAATTAATGCATTGCTATGTTACATAAAATGATAATTCTGGTTTTAGAAATATTAGTTAATCCAACTATTGTTATACCCTCATTTGATGTTGAATGCTGTGTACCTTTGACACCCTAGGATTTCCTTTGTCTCAATAATGAGATTATTATATAACTTTGGTAAATATTGTATCGGTAGTAGAAAGCTTAGTCATGCAACATAAACTTTTGTAACCTTGGATTGGGAAAATATTATGTCTTTGATTTAGACTTTTGTTTAGAAATATAGTGGCGATTGATGTTGTCACTGATCTTTAAAATAAAATAAAATGTGAGAGTTGGTTTAGACTGGGGCGGATGGTAAGTTTGGTTGGTGCGGTTAGCACGAGAACTTGTACCGTGTATGTTCCGCCCTAGTCAATTAAGGACCGACGCTTGTGTTTGTCCAGACTAAGCACTACCGTACAACCACATGTCTATATGGGTGCGACCTAGTGACTAACTTACAATAGGTCGGTTTAGGTACCACCAATGGAAAGTGAGTGCCGTGTTTTATGGTTATTCACGGTGAGGGACAGTTCTTGTACTCATATGGCGCAAGAGGGGCTTCATGCTGGTGGATTTAACCCTTCACGGTGAAACCTCGTGGTGGTGTCTAGCTAGACTAGAGTAAGGTAAAAGCTTTGTGATGAATTATCCGGGTCTCATGCCAAAGGCGTGTTGACTATTAAGATAACTTATCTCTTGTGGGTAAAGTCAGTACAACCTCTGCAGAGTAAAACTATTCGAATAGCCGTGCCTACGGTCAAGGGCGGCAAGGAATGCATTCACATGGTAGATCATTGTTTTGGTTTTAAAATAAAGATTTGAGAACCGGAAGTGGATGGAACTTAGGGGTTGTCTGGCGATTGTAGCAGTGTGGGTGGTGTAACCCGTGGTTTTGAACTTTGGCAGTTAGCCAGTACTTCAAGTGTTGGTGGTTGTAACCATCACTATTTAGCTTATTAGATTTTATTGAAACAAAACACCTTGCTAAAAACATACCTTTAAAGATAAATAATGGTATTTGAAATAAAATGCTGCTTTGTGCAAAAGAACCATATTACCCTCCTTTGATTAAACCCTGCATATATTGCATTTTCCCAAGACTTGCGGAGTACTTTATGTACTCACATACTACACTCAAAATAATACCCAGAAGAGTATGAAGCTCAAGATGGAACGTTCGACTACGGAGCTTATGGATTCGACGAAGGCTTTCAGGAGTTCTAGGTCGCGCTTCCCTAGTCAATTGCCTGTGGCGATTTGATAGGGTCTTCTCCGCTGGATTTACTTTTGCTTCCGCTGTGCTTTATCTTTTGTGTGAGTGCGAGGTCTTGTAACCTCGTTGTAATAAAAGGTCTTTCGGCCTGTACTCTCTTTATTAATGTAATTTCGTTGTTGGCAATGTAATCATCATCGCTTTACCGTGTGCACTAGCTTTGATCTGGGACTAGTGCTGTAATACACAGAGGGGCTGGATTTGGAAATCCGGGTCCCGACAGATGAGAAGCGGCAACCATCTTGCCGTGCCGGCATGGAGCGTAAACAAGATCTTTGACCATCTTGAGTTTCGGCAGACCACGAATGAGATCGTGGCCGCTAACTCGGGTCAAATGGTCAAATCCAATATGACCAAGTCTCCTATGCCAGAAGGAAAGATCGCGGGACTCGAAGCAAGCAAACAATGGAGAGGATCACCGAAGACTCGAAAAAATCTGCACGAAAGATCCTCCCAAAGCGAGAAATCCATAAACCGGACTACCAAGAATCAAGAATTTTGCGGTTGTTTTCTTAAAACTCACCTCGAAATCGTCATCGGTGGTCGAGAGACCGAAAGCAAATTGTCTGCAGCTTACTAACCAAGGCAACATCTTTTAAAATAAATGAATCATTAATGCAAGATTGTACCTTTGGCGATGACTCGCCCGGAAGAGGCGTCTCCAAGGTGATCGTCTCATCACCGGAGCACGGCAGGGAAGAAAACCAGCGGAATCTCCGGTCATGTGTCGTGAACACCCGAGTCTACAAGCCAAACCTTTCCCTTCCTCCCCGCGAACCCGAGTCAACAAGAGAGCAAAGTCTCGATCTTGGGATAAATCAACATAGATTTTGGCACCCAATCTTGAGTCACACGTCGAGCGTAAGAAGTAGTCACACACGATGACCTCTAACTACCCTCGCCTCCGTCGCTCAGAAGCGAAGGTCTATGTGCGGACTGTCGGCATTCTTTGGGTCCAAGCCCTACGGGAGGCGAGTCGAGCACCGGCGAAGACGCGATCACGCCGCGGGTAGCTGTCTTGATGGGGAAAACGAGATCTACCCTCGGGACGGCGGAAGTCACGATCGAGAACGAGATGAGGACGAAAACCGAAAACTCGGAAGAACCAAGTCCTCGATCTTGCCCAAAGCTACCAACAAGAGCAAGCCTAGACCTTGTCTTTGGTCTTAGGTGCACTCAAGGTGCAGGTCGACCACGAATCGCCTAAGAGACTCAACACGGTCTCTGCGCGATCTTGGCACGCTTGAAGCAATGGTCAATCAGATGTCCATCCTTCTGACAGAAGGTGCAATGATACTTTGCCTTATGAGAGGCTAAAGTAGCATGAGATGGCTTCGCCGAGAGAGGCGTGTCGCAGTGAATTCACCTTGCTGTCAGAAATCCCTTGGACAAAACCCGCTGATTTAAATTGAACTTTCTTGTTCTTGGGCTTGACCTCGATCACACTGCGACTACGGTTTGAGCACGACGGTGGATGCTTCCTCACATCCTCATGAAAATCATATCCTAGACCTTTATGGAATGGAAATCTTAGGCGGTCTAGAATAAGGTTGAGCTTCTTCTTGCCTCCTACAAATTTCTCGAGAGTGTTCATAAGGTACTGACACTCCCGAAAGAGAGAGGTGCAAGAGGAGCAAGGAGGAGAAGAAACAGCAGAAGGTAAGGGAGTAGAAGAACAACCAACAGCAGAGGGAAGACTGGCTTGTGCACGCACAGCCGACTTAGAAGGGACAGTCCTACTGCTAGCAGGTTGGTTCGCGTCGCTAGGCGTCTCCCCCTTCTCCACAACCACATTACAAGCACAAAGTGGCTTCTCTAGTAGGTCCTTAGTTAGCTTCACACATTTCTCATCTAATGCAATCAAGTTAGATTTTAGTTTGTTACAACTAATGCATGGTGAGCTAACGGGTCCTTAGAAGCAAACTTGGCCAATTTGTTATTGTCATCAACTAATTCTTGAAACTGCTTGGAGACGACTTCAAGTTCAAGATAAGCTTGGGACAATTCACGCAAGAAGCAATAGGCTCAAGTAAGAAGGTTTGAAATTCGCAATTTTATGATCCGCCTGTTTAGTTTCATATTCGTGTTATCACAATTTACACAAGACTCGGGCGGATCCGTAGCATGGCATAAGGTCCTCTAGCATTAAAGTCCTTATCCTCACATGAGGTGGGAGCAATAGTCTCATCAGTAGTAAGTAGGGTAACAGCCATCCTACTCAATTCTAAATCGCCAAGCGGACTAACATTCTCCACCTTAATTGCATCAAGCTCGGAGAGGACGACTATCATGTGAGGTCCTTAGCTTCTCCATATCACCGATCAAAGCACGGCATGTATCACGATCGTCACGGGAGGGAGCAGATATAAGTGAAGTAAGCTCCCGTGACAATCTCTCTACTTCCTTCTCCAACTCGCTACATCTAGTCTTAGCTCTAGCATGAAAACCTCCTAACTTAAGAAAGGCTTCATTAAGTTGGTCATAAGAGGACATACCTCATCGAGTCGGAATAGAGATCGCTGTCGCTCGGTTAGCCCTCAAGGGCCATGAAGCACATCCGAGAAGTCGTGTCGCCCTTGGGGTCTTGGTCACCGGTCCCATCGTCGTCGCTCCATCCCTCCACCTCGGTGAGGTCGAGGTCGTCAGCGGCGAGAACGCGGTGGAAGAGCTTCTTGGCCTTCCCAAGGTCGCGAACTTCTTCTTTCCGGGCCGGTCTTTGAGGGCTTCGAGTTGCGGTTCTTGTCGATGTAGTCGTTCTTGCCCGAACCGCCGAAGTCACCTTTACCCTTCCCAAGCTTGGGACAGTTTGCTCGGATGTGGTTGGGGCCACCACACTCGAAACAAATTACGGGTCCTCTTTTCCTTCCGTCCCTCCTCCTTTGTAAGCATGGGAGAATCTCCGTGCGAGGAGGGCTAGTTGCTCATCCATGGCCTATCTGTCGATCATCGGTTATGTCACGAGAGCGGCGAGGAGAATCCGCCAAGAGAGTCGCCAGAAGAACCGAAGCGGCGGTGGGATCGGTGACTAAAGCCATCGATGAGACTTGACCGACGAGACTATGTCAATCTCGTGAGTCTTGAGGCGCGAGTAAAGCGCATCAAGAGTCAGGGTCGAGAGGTCTGTGGTGTCCTTGATGGTGGTCACCTTCATTTCCCAAACCCTAAGATCGAGTGCGGAAAGCATCTGTCGAGCGTTATCCGAGTCGGAGTATGTGAGACCGACCGCTCGGAGATTGCTCAAAATCTTGTGAAAGCGTGAAAAGCACTCGTCAAGGGACTCTCCAGCAAGCATCTCGAATTTGTCAGTATTCGCTGAACCGATCTGTCGAACCGTCTTGATGCGGGAAGTGCCCTCATGGTATGCATCGAGGGTCACCCGGATGTCGTGAGCGGACGACAAGTGAGAGATGCGATCAAATTCGCTCGCTCAATCCTCGTATGATGATGTTCCTTGCCTTTGCATTTGCCTCAACATCGACCATATTCCGGCATTGATGTTCTCATCGGCGGAACAACAATTTGTATTTTCACCTTCCGCCAAATAGCATACCCACGAGCACGGATATATGTTTCCATTCGGCTCTTCGGAAGGGTAATCCAGCCATCGAAAATAGGCGGCTTGGTGGAATACTTGTCTATTGCCATGGCTCTTTGAGACCGTTAAGATCTATGAAGAAGAGCTAACCGGCTCTGATACAATTGAAGGACCGAAATGGCAACAGAGGGGGTGAATGGTGCCCTAAAAAATTCTCCACAATTAAACCTAATCTTTTCTCCGATAGCTAAAGAGCTATGAAGAAGAAGATTGATTGCTTATCGAGGAACAGAGAGAGAACAAAGAGAACTCGCTTAAGACCAAGAAAAGCGAAGCAAAGAAACCGTGGTCAAGCCGAGATAGAAAGAATCAACACACGTCGATCGAGAAATGAAAACAGAGGCGGTGAGAAACGCGCGACCACCGCGATCGAGACGACTAGCGATCGTAGTCGTAGCGAAGAAAATATATGTGGTCGATAAACCAAAAACGGACCATGACATTGATTACTCTGTTTTCGGGCGCACGACCGCAACTCGAGATTTTGAAGAACTTTTTGCACAGAGATCCAAAACGGATGAAACTTGAAACTTAGCTCGTACAAGATCTCGGAAGTAAAAATACCAAGAACCTCCAAAGTCTTCACAATGAAGAGGAGAAACCAAAGTCGAAAACTGAAACAATGAGCTCCGTGGCGAGAACCACGAAACTCGCTTTTCTCGATTTCGCTTTGCTCTCGGGAATGATCTTAGCAAGCACCAGAAACAACTTCCCGATCTGAGCAAGTGAAGCACAAGCCAACTCTCGGAGAAAACACATATGAACAAAAGAACACGAGAGGGCAAATAGATCAAACAAATCATCTCAAGAACAAAAAGTGAGAAAGATACAGAGAGATGAATCCAATCTTTTCTATTGCACATGGAGGTTTCTACAGCCACTCCATCGGAGGTACATGAGCATCCATGATCTACCCAGAGACAACTCACACAATAGAACAATAAGACTCAGAGCACTCGGGGGACAACCTCTCCTTCGCTCCTGAGACCTAACCTCTCTATTTATAGTCTCACACGCTAATGGGTCTCAACAGACCACCGTTCTGAGAGAGTCCGGCGCTGCAGGCCTCCGATGCTTTGCCCATTACCCGGTGGCAATGGCTCCACCGCTTTGCCCAATAGCACCACCAACTCGGTGCTTTCCCGGAGGACACGACTTCCTTTGCGAGCTTTGGCATTTCTCCAAAATGCCCTTCAACGACCTCCCAAGCTTCCTCCTCATGCCTTCTGTCTTTTGGTTACACCACTCGGGCAAGACCACGTCCTCTTGGCTTCCACGTCGTTACGGACCTCAACATCTCCCATGTCTAGTCCCGACCTCTCTAAGCCTCACCAAGACATGTCTCCCAGTACCTGCAACCATCACAGACAACAAAACCATCACATAGCACCGATCCATACTCGCACACACTCACGAGCTCAAGTCTCTTTTCCACAGAAATTAGACTTTACCAAACCTTGTCAAAATGTAGAACAAACCAGTCTACAAGGTCTAAAACATCACAAGGAACCCAACCGACTAAACCTCACCGTAATCGGACATGAAATGCACCTCACGACCAACTTTAGTGATCCCGCACGACCACGGTCATCCAACCGATAACGTGGTCGAACGCGTTTCGACCACGTTCAATTCTCGCTAACATGGTCGTAGCTCTCCGAGCGCTGGCGCGTCGCACCACCGAGTGCCACAACGTAGTCGTGGCTCCTTTCCCACAACGTGGTCGAGACGCCCACCGACCACGGCCAAAGTGGTCGAACGCCCGACCGCCCAACTTGGTCGAGGCTTCGATCCCACAACGTGGTCGTAAACCCTTCCGACCACGGCCAAAGAACTCGTACGTTGCTCGGCTGGAACCCGATACTCGGCAACGTGGTCGTACGCCACCCGATATGCACCAACGTGGTCGTAACGCCTTCCGACCACTGTCAGTTTTGCCGAGAACACCTCAACGTGGTCGTACGCTCCTGAACGAAATTCGACCACGACCAAACGTGGTCGTATGGCATCCTACAAGGTCATACGAGCTGTGGACAAGTCGCATACCGACTTTATTTCGACCGAAATAAGACTTTGCAATAAAAGCCCAAAACAAACTCAATTTTCCTTCAACCAAGAGTTAAATACTCATCACAAAGATAGGATCATCTCCACATGATCTCTCAGAACCGTGTGAGTGAAGAGTACATTACTGGCGTGTCTGCTTTTAGAAGGGCGGCCGAGCTGGATATGTTGAAGAAGGGGATGAAATATATGTATTGCCCATGTATTGATTGTGATAATCTCAAGATGTTTAGCAACTCAACATGATTGAAGCTCACTTGATTCGAAGGGGTTTTAGAAAAGGGTACAAATGTTGGACCGATCACGGTGAAGAGAAGAGTACACAAGAAGGTAGTTATGACATAGTCGAGGAGACAACGATATGCCGGTTGTGGGTTTCTTTCGATCATGAGGAAAGGTCGCAGGATGACAATGGATCATGAGGATAGGTCGCGGGATGACAACTGGATCATGAGGATATGTCGCAGTTGACAATCTGGATCGATGTTACGTGATGCGAAGGGAACTATAGTGAGAGAGTTTGGTAAATTCGAGGGCTTGATGGAGGACTCGGAGAAACCTTTGTTCCGGGCTGCAAGTCGCAATACACGAGGTTGTCATCGCTTCTAGAACTGTTAAAATTGAAGGCAAGCAATGGTTGGTCCGACAAGAGTTTCACGGCATTATTAGGTCTCCTAGTGGACATGCTTCCAACGGAAATGTGTTGCCGAGAACCACCTACCAAGCCAAGAAGATTCTTTGTCCATTAGGAATGGAAGTAGAAAGAATACATGCATGTCGGAATGATTGTATCCTGCACTAGTAAAGAGTATGCTAGCTTACATGTTTGTGCGGTGTGCAAAGCATCCCGATACAAGCGTAAAATGACTCGATGATGGGAAGGGCATCGAGGTGAAGCAAGGACCTCCGCTAAGGTGATGTGGTATCTTCCGTAATCCCCGTTTGAAGCGTTTATTTGCAAACCGCAAGGATGCAAGATTGATGCGTTAACGCTGAAAACGGCGAAAGAAAGACGGAATGATAAGACATGTTGCTGATTACGCGGTGGAGGAACATTGATAGGATGTTTGTAGATTTCGATGGAACCAAGAAATATAAGGTTTGGGTTGAGTACGATGGAATGAATCCTTTTGGTAACATGAGCAGCCGACATAGCACCTGGCCCGTGACTCTGTGCATGTACAACCTTCCTCCTTGGCTGTGTATGAAGCGGAAATATATTTTGATGTCACTACTTATCCAAGGGCCGAAGCAACCTGGCAACGATATTGATGTGTTCCTAGCCCCATTGGTGGAAGATCTTGCAATACTGTGGAATGAAGGGGTACATGTATGGGATGCGGACAAACGAGAGAACTTCACTCTACACGCCATGTTGTTCTCGCACCATTAATGATTTTCCCGCCTTGGTAACTTTGTCGGGGTTGAGTATAAAAGAGCCAAAGCGTGTCCGCCTTGCTTAGATTATACCGAGAGTGTGTGGTTGAACAACTCACGAAAAACTGTGTACATGCGTCACCGTAGGTTCCTTCCAAAGTATCACCCATACCGCAAGATGAAGAAACAATTTGACGGAAAAAAGAGGATGACTCAGTACCAAGACCTTTTAGCGGGAAAGAGGTGTTTGATATGGTCAAGGATATAAATGTTGTGTTTGGCAAGGGACGTAAATTGAGGAAGAACATGTGGAAAAAGAGGTCAATATTTTGGGACTTGCCTTATTGGGAGCACTTAGAAGTTCGCAATTGCATCGATGTCATGCACGTAGAGAAGAATGTATGTGACAGTTTGATTGGTCTCTTCTTGAACATTCTGATAAAACAAAGGATGGTGTTAACGCAAGGCGTGACTTGGTCGCTATGAACACCAGGACCGAGTTAGCACCGATAGAGACCGATAAAGGCCGGACGTACCTTCCCCCAGCATGTTACACTCTGTCTAAGTCCGAGAGAACTGAATTGTGCCAGTCCTTAAATGGTGTGAAAGTTCCATCCGGTCACTCCACAAGCATGAAGAAACTTGTTTCCATGGAACATTTGAAATTAATTGGCATGAAGTCTCACGACTGTCATGTGCTAATGACTCAAATGCTACCTGTTGCAATTAGAAGTATTTTGCCGAACAAGGTTCGAGTGACAATCATAAGGCTATGTTATTTCTTCAACGCAATTGCTCAGAAGGTCATTGATCCGGATGGACTAGATGCTCTGCAAACCGAGGTGGTGACAACTCTATGTCATCTAGAGATGTATTTCCCTCCATTTTTTGATATCATGGTCCATCTCATTGTCCACCTTGTGAAAGAGATAAAAATATGTGGCCCCGTAGTCAAGACCGTCTGTAATGTGAGTTATCACAGACGGCTCAGGAACCGTCTGTGATAACCACCAACTATCACTGACACCTAAACACTGACGGTTCAGGAACCGTCTGTGATGACGGTTCCGAACCGTCTGTGATAGGGCTGTCTGTAGCAGTGACAATTGTTATTGCTTTCCACTCTCCCTTTTAATCTGCAGTTGGACAGCATTTGAATTTCTATGTCTTATGTAACGATGGACCATGTTAGAAGGTCTAAGATTTTATTGTGATGATCTATTGTCATTTTAGGAGGGTGAAAATTTAGAATTTACAAATTTATAGTTTTTCTACACAGCTTGCAGAGGCGGGGTCTGATTGACCAACTTGTGTTGCTTTGGCTAAAATGGATGATTTTGGGAATTAAGTAATTGATTAATTTAGATTGATATATGTTAGTGCATATGTGTTGCATGAAGCATGTTTTAACTAATGTGGGTTAAATTATGAAAAATTTGTGTTCAAAAATAATTTTTTGGTCTTTGGATGTGCAGAGTCATTTGGAGTCAATCATGATCAATAACGAGTATCAAAGCTACACTCGTAGAAGTGGTGAGACCCAGAACGATCAAGCATGCCGTGTGAGATGACTGAGCTCAAGCATGACACAAGGAAGATGGAAAATGTTAGATGTAAGTTCGAGCGATGGGTTGCACCATATGACTTAGCTGGTCCAAATAAGGTGTGGTCCGGTGGAACCGAAATGGAAGAGACTTGCCCACACATGGCAATCCAGTAGTGCATCTACATGTGACAAGTATGGCAATTGCTTGAAAGGGAAGATGAACCGGAAACTATCTTAGATCAAAACCGTGGCGTTTAGGAAGACAGTTTAGATCAAGAAGAAGCTAAGATGATCAAGTGGATCAAAGGTTAATGACTTAGTAAATTCAGACTTATATACTTTGAAAAGAATGTATAAGTGTAGTATGTGAGTAAAACCTAAGGGTTGCAATTTTCCCTACGGGGGTGAAGCCCCACAGGGAATTTCCCTATTGAGGGCAAGGGCAAGGGGCTATCTCCCCCGCGGGGGAACGGGAACAGACCTCGCTAGGCTAGCGGGGCGGGGGTCGTCCTTCGCACACACGGCCCCATGGGGATTTGGTAAAAATTAAAATATATTTTTAAAAATAATAGATTATAGTTATTTAATATGAGAGATTATATTCTTTTCTTATATATTTGAACTAACACTTGAATCTATATGTTAGAATACACACACACACACATATATATATATAGAAGCTATATTTTGAAGAAAAATATGTCTAAATGATTATAAATTAATAAATAAAATCACATTATTATTATTTTTAAATAGTTTACCCTATTTTTAATCTTTGTGGGGGTAAGGTCCTTGTGGGGATCGCTGGTGGGACTGGGGCAAGGCTATACTACCGGGGATCGGGGCAGGGTCACGGGGGCCTCCCCTGGGACCCCCACTCTATTGCCGCTACGGGGGCCTCCCCTGGAACCCCCCACCCCATTGCCGCTAGTAAAACCCGTATTATGTGGGGTTAACGAGTTTTTCTCATTTGTGCTAAGTGGATAGTATCTATTAGAATTAGATGAGGCTTGTTGTCTTGTCTATTTAATGGGTTAAGATAGACACTTGCAAATTAACCATCCAGCCATCCTAGCTTTCCTCATTGAAGCCAAGTGTTCTAGGTTAGTGTTTGAGAAGTGTGAGTGTTGTCATTTGCTCTTTTGTTCTTTAGGTGGAGTGACTGAAAAACCTTCATTCACAAGTAGCAATATATGAACTTTGTTTATCCCTCATAAACCTCTCTTGTTTTGATTGATTTACTCTTATTTTTTATTGATTTGATTTTGCCTCTCCTTTTTCTTGACCTTGCTAGATGGTAAGAATGTGTAATTGATGGAAATATACCTTGGTATCAGATTTGGCAAGTTCTCGAAGTTGCCCAGTTTTTGCTTAATTTGGCATCTCCAAGTAATTTCTTGATCTAGTTGTTTTTACCTCGATTTCTTCGGTGTTATAGCTTGCTGTGACATGTGAAAATACATTTAGAACCATCTTGGCCGTCATTCACCTACGAGCAAGTCATATTCACCATTTTTTGTTTTTGTCTAGTTTTAGTACAACCTTCATTCAAATGAAAAATGTCAGAATTTTGAAAACGATTTTCTTAATCATTGATTGGAATAGTTTCTTGACATCTTAGAGAAAGTGCACACCAAATTTCAATATATACACACACACATACTCCCAATTCTCATATACCACTTAGAATAACAAATTATATCTCTTTATCCTTTTGATGATACTCTAATAATGATTATAAGGTACTCCAAAGTGCGTTCCATGAAAAATTTCATCAAACTCCATTTTTACAGCATAATTCATGTATATACTCCTTTTACATATGAAAAATGGTATATAGCAAAAATAAATGGTTTTGATGAATTTTTTTAACTATGTCGTATTGAAATATCTTAGAATTAGCATTTACGTATATTGAAAGTGATAAAGAGGTATAACACGTTTGTTTAAGTGGTATATTGGAAGTGGGAGTATGTAAACATTTTTCGTACTCTGGAGAATACATATTTAGTATATTCGTTTAATTGGTATATTAGAAGTGTGAGTATATACTTCTAGGAGTATGCAAAAGGTTTTCATTAAAGTCCACTTTTTATAATATAATTTGTGTTGTGTATGTACTCATTTTATATATGGATAAAGATATGTAGCAAAAATAAATGATTTTGATGCAAGTTTTTTAACTAAGTCGTATTGAAGTTTTTTGAAATTAGTATTTTAATATATAAAAAATGATGAAAAAGTATAATATATTTATTTAAATAGTATATCAGAAATGAGAGTTACGAACGTCTTACAGCTCGATGAAACCGTGGCCAAGACGCCAAGTCGATGGAGCAGCCAGCGCCAGGAAGAGATGACCATTTTGTGCCGGGGGTATGGTTGTCAGAATAAAATTGATCCATTAATCTTTACTATTATAAAAGTGTGAGTTGGTGATTGGTCCATTCTCCCTCCTCTCTTCTCAGCCATCCGATTTGATTTGGACCATTCGTCTCTCTCCCCCTCCTCTCTCTCTCTCTCAGGATACAACCGCCCATCCCTCCACTTTTTTCATCTCCTCGCGCATTCTGGCCACCTTCTCTCTGTCGCTTGCTCTCTAATGTTTGATGTGTGAAGTTGGTCAGATAGTAAGTTCCGTCTCATTATTTTTATGATTTTATTGCAATACACAGGTCTCTAACTAGTAGCTACAAAACGTTCGAGTCACTGCAAGTGCAAACTAACTGTTCTACCACAGTAATAAAGGATTAGATCCACAAATAATCTCTTCTTATCTTCATCAAAATAACCAGTTCATACAGTACTGATGAATGTCATGAACCATATAAAACAACTTGCAGGCACTTAAGTATCCTCACAAATGCTTAAGTTTTTTCTCTCTCTCTTTTGGATGCTGTTTGTTTAGAGGGTGGGACATTTGGCTGGTGTAATCATCTTAAGGCTCATAACCTACAGGTTAACGGATTCAAATTCCGGACAATTAAATAGAAAATTCACAATAAATAACCCACCCAACTCATGGCTGGTAAGAAGCAAACTCTAGTTATAAACCAAAGAAACAAGATGCCACACCACTAGTCATGCTTCGATTGACTTGGATGCTGATATTTGGTTGTCTTTCACTCGGCAACTTGTCTTTTAATTTTATGAACCATAGCATATCTATGAGGCTGTGTTAATACTCTTCTTCTTCTTCTTCTTCTTCTTCTTCTTCTTCTTCTTCTTCTTCTTCTTCTTCTTCTTCTTCTTCTTCTTCTTCTTCTTCTCAGATATGTTCGTCGTTCTTCTTAATGATATGATAAGCAGCCTCCAGAGTGCTCTAAAAGAAAATTTCAACTTTGTATACTTGTTGTACACGCAGGCATGGTGCATCAAAGTCAAGTTTCTCCCAATTAATTAAACCATATTGTAAAAGGGAAGTTATAAGATGAACACTCATCTTTTGGTGGAAGAATGAAAGCCAATTTCATTTAGGCACCTAAACATTCTGAAAAAGCTAATTTATGGGCCTGTTCTTTTCGGCTGCGGCTTATGGCTTTTGGCTGAAATTTTTGAATTTTGGCTGTTTACGGTACAGATTACGGAGAGACAGATACTCACTTGCGATTTTGGATGATACAGATGTTGGGCTTTTAATGTGTAGATCGTTTTACCAGAGACCCGCTTTGAGAAAATACTCCGTTTGAAAGTTAGGTACTGTAGCAAAAGCCAAAAGCCGCCGGCTTCGGAGGAAAAGAACAGGCCCTATAATAAGGTCATGATTGAGCAGCCGTTCTGCTTTACTGTGCTCTTAGTATCATGCGGTCCAGTAGACCAACCATAGAGTATGCTTCTGTAGAGATGAGGATTTCATGCCAAGGTTGTCAGAAGAATAAAAGCTGCTTGTTGTATGATTATATAATGGATGGTGCTTCTATGCTTTTCTTAACAGTGATTTATATAATTTTTAAAACACAATGAATAGTAAATAGATGTTACTTATCTCTTCATGTGTTTTGAAATTAGTGTTACTCTTGTTAGAGAGGAAACCATAGAAACATATATAATAACTAGAACAACAAAATTGTATGTTGGGGGAGGGTCCCCGCGCTATCTCGGGCCCACAACCACCCCAAGATGACAGCACCCGTGGGAAGGCCTACCCCAAGCTAAGTCCACAAATCAACCTCGGGCGAGGTGCGCAAGACCAACCACAGATGGGTCCAGGATCACCTAAGCTAAGTCAACAAATCAACATTGGTAAGGTACACAAGACCAACCCCAGAGAGGTCTGGGACTAACTCTGGGCAAGGTACGCAAGACTAACCCCGGAGAAGTCTGGGGCCAACCCAGGCGATGTCCAGGGCCAACCCTAGACGGAGTCCGAAGGCAACCACGAACCAACCCAGAGTCCCAGACGTGGTAGGGCAAATGACATAGATACCCTTAAAAGTAAACTAGGCTTCGAGGGCAAACTTGTAACTCTACTTGCCTTCCTCTCTCCCTCTATAAATAGAACCTCTTGCAATGAGAGGGGGGCCATTTATAACCCTAGACATTCATATTGAATACACTTAGTATTTCTGTGCATCCCCTTGAATCCCTCTGCATTCTCAATGGTTTTTTGCATCTGACCGGGAGGTGCTTCTAAGTTTACTCCAGACTTGTACCAATGACAACTGGTGCCATTAGTAGGGACTCGATCAAGAAGCAATGCCGCTTAAGAAGAGGAAGGCGCGGAAGGTCGCCAAGGTAGGAGGTGTGAACCCCCTCTGAGGCCGAAGTCAAGACAAATCATGGCCCATGCCGCCACGGGGCCGAAAGCGCATCGGACCTCTCCGCGGAGGCCTAGGTCACTAGTGAGACCACGGCTTCCTAGGAGGTCAACCCTCCGAATGCTTGTGGGGAGGTGGAGCGAGAGTTGGAGGACCTCCGAAGGCAATTGAGGGAATCGCAAACCGAGGCTCACCAAGCGGGGGAACTTTGAGTGCGAAACCCCCGTCACCTACAGAAGCCCGGGAAGCCAAGGAGCTAGGAAATCAGCTGGAGGAAGCACACACATCGGCATGGGAGGTGACACACTCTGAGGTTCCTAAGGTCGAAGTCCTTCGGGCTGAGCTTGCCAAAATCTGCACTCATGCGAACCTACCACCTTTGGCTAGAGTCCAAGGGCCTACGATCTCTAAGCACAATTCAACCAAGTGCGGAGGGAAGCCCTGGCCTTGACACGAGGCATGGGAATGAGCCGCAGACACCAAGGGGCTGGCCTGCCTCAGGTCGGCCATGCTTCTTTAGAATGTACGGTCCCAGGAATAGGGCTGTTGCATGCTCCACCTCCACCAACGGAACAACTACAAAGCCCCGGACTTAGCAGGTGGCAAAAACCACTTCCATCAAAGAATGCAGCGAAGGGGAGGGAAGCTTACCTGGGCCCATTGGCTTTGCTAGCATTGTGAGTAAAGGTCGGACCCTGTCATACCGGGAGAAGCCGATCCGTAACTCCCATCACTAGGCCAGTGGAGCCACACGGAGCATGCAGAACTCCTACATGCAGTCATGCATGTTGAACCAAAGCGCGACCACTAGGAGCCTCTGGGCGTGGACTTCGTCGTCCCAATTAAGCTTCAGCTAGGGCTACAAAACAAAGTCCATGAGCCATTTGGTGAAGCGCAGGCTACTATCATGCTTGATCTTGTGGTAGAACCACCAATACAGCTAGTGGGACTCCCAGTTCATTCGCGTCGAGTTCGCGGGGAAACCCTTCGAATCACCAACGCAGAGCTGAAGGCTCACATTACATAGGTTTGAATATTGACCATCACCTAGCTGCTTCAGCTTGCACTACGCGTTGTGTAGGGACGCGATGACGGCGGCGCTTGGGATGGTGGCCTTCAAACGCACCGCCCATGAGAACACGATGTAAGCTACTAAAACTCCAGCTCGTACAGCCAGAGGAGATCACCAATGAAGGGGCGGTGGGGATCCAGAGCCCGACGTTGAAGTACACCACAAAGACTAGCATCTCACCATCCTGTGGTTGCGGCACGACCTCATCATTAGCGAGGAGGCAGATGAGCTCATGAGTCGAGATCTTACCATCACGCACGAGCGATTGGACCAACTCCTCTGTCGCAATGGGTGGGCCGAGTGCATTCACGAACATGACGTTGAAATTGGATGCCTTCAAACACTTACCGACGGCAACCTCGCACGATCGTCTTGAACTCCACGGCTGCTCGATGGGGTGGAGGTGCTACTACAGCCACGACAGTCAGTCCCACGCACCATCATAGGACCAAGAAGATTGGCGGCATGTAGAAGAATGGGGAAAGCTCGACAATGAACGAAGCTAGTGGTGGAGGAAGTTGTAGAAGATGAAAGCAACAACAAAGAGAGCAAGCAAACATCCCCAAGAAAGGCGTCACCTTGACATATAATTACAACATGCGACAGTGGCATTCAATGTCCGTGTAGTGGGTGTGAGAGTTGAGAGGGTACGTGCCATGCCATAACTAGCGTGGCAGCTCGTGCCTCATCACCGGAAGACCAACTGCCACCACGTGTCACCTCCCCTCGAAAGCCGCACACACGTCCAAGCTTGGCACTTTTTTGGCGGCAACTCTTAGTATACTACGATTCAATAGACCGAAAAGATGAAGAGGACCAGGTAACATTGGACATGGTCTCGACCCACAGAGATCGGGAACCTTCAACTATGAGAAGCTAATGTTGGGGGACTGGTCCCCACCTTAGCGTAGTCGGCCCAATAATCGTGAGGCCACATGATTGGCCCGTTGCAAGGGAAAAGACGGTGTTGTCCTTACGATTGTAAATCTAGATAGGGATATTTATGTAGCAAACCTCCTCATGGTTATAAATATGTCTTAGGGCGCCATGAGAGGGGGACTCTCTTTTTCAGACAAATCTAGGTTGCAGGCTTCTATTCCCTATCTCCACGGTTTGTAATACTCCGGACAACTCTTTTCTGTCCTCCCCGTAGCTTTCTTATTTACCGTTTGATCTGTAACTACAACATGCCCATGCTCTGTTCTTGCTCGTATTGGTGAGGTGGCCTATAAATTATAATTGCCTGAAGATTGCAAAGTGCATCCGATATTCCATTTGTCGCAAGTGAAACCATTCACACCTAACTACACATTGGTGTTCAAGAACTGTAACGCCCCCATTTCTGGAGGCGGTACGGAACTCCGTAACCGTACAGGAATGAACAGTTATAGAGTTCGAATTAAAGCGATTATCACAACAGTACACGCATACAATAAAGACTTCACTTTATTACAATATATGGGTGATACTAGTATAACAGCGGGCGCGCAAGCCCACAATCCACATAATATTACAAAAGTACACCCAGGCGGCCTGAGTGAGGCTAAGACCTAACACCAATCATCATCGGACATGACTGGCTCCTCCAGGGCTCCTTCTTCCGCTGGCTCCTCTTGCATCCATTGACCTTCTGGTAAATTGTTTAGCAAGTCATGAGTACCACCATACCCAGCAAGCCACAAGGGTAATCCTTTCTTACTATATGCAAGGATATTCAAGGATGGGTATATAGGGGTTTATTACACTTGTGGATGCAGTTTTATTTGCAAACAATCAAAAGTAAAATATTTGCTCCTTAAGATCAGGGGGTTTTCAATTATCAAAACGTTCATCATTATCCATCTTAACATCAAAGATCTACTTATGCCTCATTGCTGGAATCACCCAATTAATACAGCTTCATTAACCGGAAGCACGGTGTATTCGAATACCATTATTTCACTCTGCAGAGTTGCTCAACTTTACCCACACGATCCCTTAACTCCCGCGACAGAGTTAAGAAAGCCAGGTCGTTTCACTGCTTAACTCTCTATATAGACTCTACCCGATAGTACCGCTCAGTCACGGCCACAATTAACCACAGTTCTCCCTTGCCGTTTTAAGCCAATACTATCATTGTTAGGTACCCGCAGCATACCTAACACCACGTCATCAAAACACCTCAACCTGTAGAGGTTCAATCAAATTGAGCAGCTACTAAACCAATGTTGACGAATCAACTCCTGTGGTCTGAGCGATCACTATGTTCTTTATTTGGCACAAGGTTCTTGTCCTTATATTTTCACTGAGGCACCAACCACAAACGTCCGCTGAGCTCAACAGCACCAGCCACCACCAAACCAAACAACCTCCATCCCAGGGTAGAGCGGTAGGCCTAGTCCGGATAACCGGAGTCCCACCAGCCTCTCTACCTTAGGTCCAATCCTAGGGTTTGGTCGTGGGCTTTGATCACAGTGTGATAACACCACTTTCTGACCCTCCCCCTAGTTCTCCCAATGATAGAGTCGTGGGCTTGGATCACATCGTGATGACCCCACATTTTGACTCCTATCTCGGGTTCTACCAAAGCAGAGCTGTGGGCTTGGATCACATCGTGATGACCCCACATTCTGACTCCTACTTTGATGTACATTTTCCAACTCTAATAGTCAGCAGCCAATGTCACTTACTAGTACAAAATGTCATGTGAGATGATCTATAATTCTTAATACAGTAAATCAATATTTACTAAGGTTGTCAAGGTGAATATGGCCATCAAGTAAGACAGGGCATTTATCAGTGGTAGGAATAACTACATATCATGCCATTCTAAACATTTTAGTTTATGCAATTAACATTTTACAACTATCCATAATGCAAATATCATATTAAATACTGCAATTTCATGGGATTCAACATGATAAAAAACTTATGACTTGCCTTGCTGATCTGGGATCTCGACAATCTCGTACAACCGTAAACTGCTCGATCTGAATCGCAACCTCGACGAACTCGGGAGCTAGCGTAAACACATAAAATAACAATACATGTCAAACCTTGATTTTAATAAAATCAAGGAAAGCAATATAACAAAAGAAATATCAATTATGTAATCTTAAAATACATATTTGGGTAATACTAAAACTCAATTTTTGGAAAGTGAATGGGGTTTGCATTTTTGAATAATAGTAAATTGATTTTACTAGACCTAAAGTCATACATTTGAATTTATAAAATTCAAAAATTCAAAATTAAAGAAATAAAGGTCATTTTTGAACTCTAGGAATTTTTCTGGTCAAAATGGTGTATTTTTATGATGTTTGGAATTTTCTAGATTTTTCTATAATTTTTAATGCATTTTTTGAAATTTAAAATGCTGTGAGCGATCTTGAGCTCTACCGAGTGAACAGTGCGGCCCAACCATAAGCACAAGTCTTGGCGGCGGCTTGGTTCGCCTTTCCGACCGAAAGCGGCCGAGCCCATGCGCACGCGGGGGAAGCCCAGCGCTCCCGCACGCATGCCCACCCGGGGTGGACGGCAGTGATCCCGCGAATGCGAGCGCTCGGATGAACCGTTATGAAGGATCCACAGTTGGGGTTTAAACCGGCCTGGACGGTTGGGATGGGGAGGCGCGAAGGGACGGGATGACGCCACGTCTCCCCGGGAGGGTCGTCTTCAACCTCCCGACGGCCCTCCCTACCGGAAATGTGGCGCCCCCATTCCACGATCCGGCGAGGCTAGGGCTTCTAGGGAGGATCGGCCTTCACCGAGAGCTAGTAGAGGAGCTTAGGTTTTCATTTTTGGGCTTTGGAAATGGTAGGAACAACTGAAATCGGTTGACGGCACCCGAGAAGAAGATGATTTTCACGGCGGCGATGAGGAGCTCCGGTGAGGCTTAGGTCAGTTAAGCTGGGTTTTCACCATCTACAACGCACTAGGAAGCTAATGGGGGTGACTAGATAGCTTGAGAAGAACCCGAGTGAGCTAGCCACGGTGAGGTCCTTCTTTGTCGTGGCCTCGGTGCTAGGGCTCTAGGCCGTCGCTCGACCTCGGGTGAGCTCACCAATGTGCTCAGGAGATAACCAGGAGTGTGTTAGCAAATGGAATAGGATTCTAATCGACAAAATCACATAATTTGCATTTAGGGCTCACCGGCGCAGGGGAGACGCTCGTCGGCGTTCCAAGCGATGGGAGCTCGATTCGTTTGGTGGGACGGCTTGTGAGGTTGCTAGAAAGATCAGGGAAGTAAAAGAAATGGGCTTTATGCCCCGAGTGAGTCGGTTGCCCCCGAGGGCTTTCTCGGCCGCGCTCGCTCCACGTCGCCGAAGAGAGAAGGCACTGGAGCGGCGTGGGAATGGGGAGGGATGTGCATCGCCACTCGCCCGCCCATGACCCCGATGATGAAGGTGAGAGGAAACCGCGAGACGGCCGAGCTGTGGCGCGCGGCGAGGGCAGCGAGGCGAGCCTTGGCGCGAGGAGAGGAGCAGAGGGGGAGTGAAGACCGACTGGTGGGTCCGGCGCCAGAGCGATGACGCCGCCTGTGGAGGGAGTGGCGCCAAATCCCGTGGAGGAGGAGGCGACGCGACGGAACAAGCCGGGAAGGCGGGGAGAAGCGCCACGAGCGACGCCCTCGAGCCAAGGCGTGATCGCGAAAATGGAAAGCGCATTTCCACCAAAAATTTTCGAATTGGGTAAGTTTTTGTAAATTCAAATAAAATTCAAAATAAATTCTAAAATTTGAAAATTTGGGGCTGTTTCAAGAACTTCCCGCAAAATGTGGATCTCGCTGAAGGTGCACCAGAACCAGTGTAGATTTTAGATCATAGTCTTGTGAAGAAAGGTAACTTGCACCCTAGATTCTGGTGAAGTGGCCAACATTGCCCGTGGATTGTTCTACTAGGGAAGATTATTATGTCCTCTTGAAGCGTTTCGCTAAAGCTGCTATTTGGGGGCGGGGCTTCTGTCTCTCGGGGGTAGTGTCACACCGTCACCACCCTAGGGAAACAAATTTCAGCTGAGTTTTTGCGATTTTCAGCGAAATTCATTTTTATTGGCCTATTCCAAAAAAAAAAACCCAAGTCGTCCTAAAATTTCAATCTGTTTTGTAATTTCTCGGACGACCGGCCCATCCAAACCAACTCTGGGCCATAATGTAAGCAAGCACCGTCCGCAGATTCCCACACCTCTCATTCGATTGTTCCCCACCCAAGCCGACTCAATCTCTTTCATTCCTGTAGATCGCGCGGTGCCAACAAGGGAGCGGCAGCGCAGCGCCATCAAGGGAGCGGCCATGGGTGGCGACGCCGGAAGGGAGTCTCTCATTACCCTGGCCGACTCAACCCCATCCTCTAGATCGTGTGGCGTTGGCAAGGGAGCAGCCATGTGAGGTGGCGCCAGAAGGGAGGAGGGAGGTAGCCAAGGACAGCTTCCATAGGGGAGTAGTCGGCCATGTGGATGGCGTCTCTGGCTCCAGGAAGGGTGAGGGCAATAACACCACTGCAGTCGGAGGTAAGATTTATTTTGAATTTGACTTGTACTTTTGAATGTTTAGTCCGAATTTGTTTTGAAAATTTCAAAATTTCCAAAAAGCGGATTTCTCACCGGGGTACTGAAAATATTTTAATCGAAATTGTGATCCCTGCAACTCCCATGACAGCCATGGTACCGGTGGACACAACAATGACATGTCTGTACTGCCCAGCGGCGTGGGGGTGCACGTGTTGCTGTGGCCTGTGGTGAGCTGTATGTGCTCAGCAGCATGAGTAGAACGCGTGCATCGGCCAAAGGGCCCACCTGTAGGTGTGGGTGGAGAGGGGTTTAGGAGTTCCACGTACCAACGTTCCAAGGCATCAAAGAAATGAAATGAATCCGGGTTCCCGACCCCTTCTCTCCGAATCCCATCTGATGTTCTTCCAATTCTAGTGCTTATCTGTGAGTTCGGGACATCACATAAATCTGCATCACAAACCACAAACAATGTAGCATAGGTAGGACCCAGGGAGAAGAAACCTTGCCCAGCACCAGCACGCTCCTTCAACAGAGAAACACAGTGATTAGCAGCACGAGCAGCGACCAAGGCCAACAGGACAGGAGCAGCCGGCACAGGAAATCGGGGAGGCGGCAAAACCCAGAGCGGCCCACCAAAATAATCAAGAACGAAGAACAACGGGGATTCTAAGGGCCTGTTCTTTTTTGCTGTGGTTTGTGGTTTTTAGCTGCGGCTTGTAATTTTTGGGCTGTTTATATGAGAGATTACAGAGTAACAGAAATTCACGTGCGATTTTTACCGATATAAATGAAATCAGTAAAATATGTGCTACAATTAACTAGTAGACTCTATCTTAAAAAAATATTCTATTTAGAAGCTAGTTACTGTAGAAAAATCGAAAAACAGTTTTTAAAAGCTGAAAAGATCAGGACCTAAATCCGGCCGGACAGGTGGACAACAAAAGCGCAAACTAAACGGAAAGCAGTAAGCCCAATAGGAGCAAGGGACGGTGAGCCTCTCGTGGTGAACCACGGCGACGCGTACCAAGCAAGCAAGAAATCGGAACACACAAATGGGCAAAAAGACTCCTTGCGAGAGTTTGCGTGAAATAACTGGTTGGGAGTTATTCAGAACAATATCTATTTTATTTTTAGAGTCGTAATCGTAAAAGAAATCTCATACGATCTAGAAACCTTCTTTCAAATATCACTACCCTGAGGCTCAATGTACACTTGCACCCGACACTTTCAAAAAGCAAATTAGTACCATCTAGCATAGGGGACGATTCACGTACCTCTCTGATATCATCGCAGTTGGCTCTAATACCACTTTTTGAAACCTAAAAACAAATCTCAAACCAGAAGAAAAGCAATCTAAATTATCCGATGCAGATTTCGATTGCAAGTCATTCGACCACTCGCTCGACCTCCTTTACGCGCGCTTGATGAACGCTTCGATTGTTCGACCGCTCGCTATGACTGTCTTTGCACGTGGTCGAAATCTTCCTCCGCTCGAAAGATTCAGCCGCTCGAACGTTTCAACTGCTCGAACGAGAACATGCCGAAAATAACGCCGCTCTCGTAGATCGCAAGATCGTGATGTGTTAGCACGCCGCAGCCGAGGACACAAGAAAACGATGCTCAAAAAATATGTCGCCGATGCAATCTAACTTTTTTTTAGAATAGATCTGATATATTATTTCTAGATCATGTTCTGTGGCTACAAAACGCTCTCACGGCACCCCTAAAAACTCTGGCACAAAAAGTCTCCTCAAAGCCTCAGCTAAAACCCTTAGCCTCTACCTACTTTTATATGCTAGAATCCTAAACTGTATTCGACTCAAACATGAGCACAAATCATATCTTTTCCTCAAATCAAGGGACCTAAAACCCTTCCAAACACGGGTTTTTACCAAACTCTAATCTTTCCCATTACGGATTTCTTCCATAACGCTTCCAATCTCTCCACATGACAAACGCCTCCAAGACAGTACCTCCTATATCTTCATCACGCATCATCGTCACGTGTCGAAGCCTCTAGGACTGCACCTCTCATATCTCCTTCACGCATCATCCTTACGTGTCGAAGTCTCCAGGACTGCACCTCCCATATCTTCTTCACACATCATCAACACTCGGGTCGAAGCCTCCTGGATCGCACAATCCGTAGCTTCTCCATGAATCATCACCTTTAATTTCCACATGCTCCAACATGAGCTTTACCATCTCACATGAGATCTTTGACCGCCTAGACCTTAGATTTTCTCATCCTAATCCCGATCCTCCTCGTCACCGACCATGACCGTCTCCACGCCCACCTGCACATACAAAGAGCACAGAACGTTTCCCTCAGCACAAGTTCTTCACAACTTCACACAAACCAGGTCATTTACGACCATAAATCTCATCGCTATCTAGAAATCAGTCTTAGACTACTCAATACGAACGCTAGCTCAACGAGCACTCGAAAACAATAAGCACTTGAGAATTACCATCGCTTCGCTCAAAACACTCGGGAATAACAAGCATCGCTACCGACCACAAAACCATTGAGTACCGACTACCGAGTATTGATCGCTACGACTAAAACAACAGATCGCTAACTCTACAAGTATCGATCTCCAAGCACCATAAGTCTCTGACAACCAATCGCTAACCACGATTGTGAAAACCACGACTATCAGGTACTGAGTCCTTCCGACTACCAAGTACCATGACCATCTGACCACCAAGTACTTCCATCTTCCGAGTACTGAATCCTTTGAGTACTGTTCACCGATCACCGACCACCATGCACCAGCCAGTCATACCACTGGCCTAACATGAGTACTCAAAGTACTCAAAGATAGCAAGAGTTAAAGCACTCGTACCGACCACTGGCCTAACCGTGAAGCCTACGACAATCGATCACAAAGTCGTTGACTTTCGACCGCAAAGTCTATGACTACTGATCACAAAGTTTTCGACTATCGAGTACCGACCAGTAAAGTCTATGATTATCGAGTATCAACCAGAAAAGTCTATGACTATCGAACAGTTACTGTAGCTACGACCATAGACAAGAAACTGTAGCTATGACCATTGACAAATCATTGTAGCTACGACCATAGACAAGGCACTGTAGCTACAACCATCAAAAAGTACTATAGCTACAACCAGTTTGCTGGTCCAGATCAAAGCTGGCATGGTCGTTCTGCCGTGGTCGAAATGGCCGTAGTCGAAGGCTGCCGTAGTTGAAGCCGAGCGTGGTTGTAGTTGGACATGGTCGAAGTCGGATGTTGTCGAAGTTGGACGTGGTCGAAATCAGCCGTGATAGAAGTCTACAATGCTCGACTTACCGTGGTCGAAGCTTGACATGGTTGAAATCTGTAGTGCTCGACTTACCATGGTCGAAATGCTGTGGTCCAAGTCTGACGTGGTCGAAGTCTGCCGTTCGGACCTGTCGATCAGACCATCAATCACAAGGTCGATCAGACTAGCCATCACAAAGATCAATTGTACTATTGTCCGATACTTCGATGCCGCTCGAACGCCGTCTGATACTCCACTACCACTCGAATGCCGTTCGATACTCCAAAGCTACTCGAATGGCGTCCGATACCACTCGGACCCGACTGAAACCACTTGGAGCAGACCAAAACCACTCGGAGCAATCAAAACCACTCGGACCCGACTAAAACCACTCGAGCGCGATTGAAAGCACTCAGACGTTGTTCAAAACCACTCCACCTGGACCGAAACTTTCATAAATTTCAATGCAACCTAAAAGTCAATTATTCGTCATCAATAAATCGACGACCACCACATGGTCTAACAAGGACTAAAAATAATGTATACAATGTGTTGTCTATATAGTTGTCTGTAATAGTCTCATACAATTAATGTGTTATCTATATAGCTGCCTATATAATGGTACAGATAGTAAAAAGCTGTCTATAAGACCATTGCTAAATAGTAGATAGCATCTTTTTCTGTCTCCTCCTCTCTTCTCTATATCACTCAAAATTCTATGTGACATATATTTATAGACAGCTGATATGTACCATTGTACATGCCTTGCTAATGCATGCGATTCTCTTCCCTTTCTTTTAACAGACAGCAATTAATTTCTTTTTTGGGCAGACCGCTTGGCCTCTTTCTCCATGCGCCTACTGCGCCATATGCACTGCATGCATGAGGTGTTCCTCTGTTTTAGTCCCCAGCCTCCCTCTCGTTCCAAACGTCTCTTCTTTTTTAAACATAAAAAGGAAAACAGACAAAGTATTTACACTAGATAGCAGCCATTTCTTACATAAATCAAAATTAAGCTTATCAAAAAGTAGATTCATATGTGATTAACAATGTATTAAATAGCATTCGTAGCGCCTGCAATAACACCCTCAATTGCGTAACAGAGTATAAACGCTACTAATACAAAGTAGTGGTCAGAAATAGCGGCTTTAAACTTAGCAGCCGCTATAGCTAATTTAGGGGCCCGCTACTACCGCATCATTCCCGTGCAAAGTGAAATCTCAAATTAGTAACGGTCGCCGCACTCCATACTATCCTCCTCAACCACCGTATCCTAATCTCTTTCTCCATGGCTAATGGTGCTCACTATCGACCATACTCGCCGCACGACCGCGCCCCATGTTCCTTCTCTGCTGCTCGCAGCTTGACCAATCGACAGTCGCCACCGATGAGCAACTAAAACTAAGAGCCACGCTTGTAAGTTGTAAGTCATGTCCAATCCGGCATTTCCTAACGTTTGAAGTTTGAACTGATGCTAATATCGAGTCTGGATTTCTGGTATTGTGTTGTTGCTTGATTGCTTTAACATTGATCTTATGTAATATTTAATTCCGGCTAATTTATCATGCATGCACTGCTTATGCATAAGTTTCTAATTAACTCAGCTATCTTGTATATTAAAGTTGCTTTTTATCATGGTAAAAATCATGAGATATACATAATTAACTAAAAAATCACGGGTGTCTTCGAATTCCGCTATAAAAATATAGCGTTTGTATATCATCCGTTGTCCACTATACCAACACCAATTCGTTATGACCCCGCTATCCACTATTTACTACCTTAATGATTGATTAGTTTAGCCCGTACTCGTGTCATCGGTCTACACTAGTTATATTATCTTCCTGAATTGAGCATCTCGAACCGCATGATCAGCACCATGCGGGAGAGAAGATACACTGGTACTAGGGCTACCCTCGTCAGTGGGGCACCTCGCAGGCTCCGCTCCCGCTTGGCCACTGGAAAGCCCGACCCACCAACCAGCAAGCAGCCGTACGAAGCAAGCTGGAGGCGAGCACGACCTACGGCCGTCTGCGCCCACACAAAGGGTCTGTTCCTTTTGGCTGCGGTTTATGACTTTTGGCTGAAATTTTTGAATTTTGGCTGTTTACGGCACAGATTATGGAGAGATCGATACTCATTTGCAATTTTGGCTGGTACAGATGTTAAGCTTTTAACGTGTACTACGTTTAACTTGTAGGCCCCATCTTGAGAAAATATTCCGTTTAAAAGTTAGGTACTGTAGCGGCTGCCAAAAGTCGGTCGACTTGTGGCCTGAAGAACAGGGCCAAAGAAAGACGAAGGCTGAGGCAACCCCACGAATTGGGTGGGCACAACAGCAACCGAGTCCAAGCCATGAGCCTACACAAGGGCTGAAGACAGAAAGAAGAAGCAGGTCATATCAGATCGAAAACATACAGGTCCATAGGAAACGAAAGCAGAACGCCAAGGCACAAGCCGACGGCCACCACAAATCATACCGGGCCAGGGCGAAAACAAGCAGCGCACTAGTCATGTAGTGGGAGGACGAGCCTTAGCTCGGTTGGCTAGCTTCGCAGGCGAGCTTGTTATCTCAACAGTACTGTTTATCTCAACAGTACTGTTTATTTAAACAGTACCAAAATAACCAGTACCATTAGAGAGGGTGCACACACGTGTATGTTCAGTGTGATAATACATGTCTACGTTCCGAAGGCTGTTAATGAAATACCCCAAAAATTCAAACCAAAACTTTCCTGGATTTTTCCTAAATTTTTCAGTGATTTTTGGAATTTTCCCTTTTTCGAAATTTTCCTCGGAAACCGCTTTCCTCTTCCGGCCCTTCCGCCTGCCCTTTCTGGTTGGCGCTTTCCGCCTTTTTCCACCTTCCCCCGCCAGCGGACGCTCCCTCTTCCTCCCCGCTTTCTCCCTCGCGCACGCGCTTGCGTTGCATGCCGCGCCTGCGCCCGCCCGTGTTTCCGTCGCCCAGAAGCCAGCGCCGTGCCCCGTTTTTCCGCGCCACGCGTCGCCGTCTCTTCCCCTTGGCCCCACCTGCCAGTCACTGCCTGTCTTCTCCCTCACGCGGGAGAGCGCGCACGCCCATGTCGTTCGCTCACCCGCTCCCACGCCGTGCGTCACCATTACTGCCGCTCAAAGCCAGCCCATTGCGCGGAGACGACGCCCCAGCTATCCACTGTCCTTCAGTTGACCACCGCGCGCCGCGCCCATGCCTCCTCTCCTCGGGTTCCTTCCTCCCCCGCCGAAGCATAAACCCCCCCTCGGCTCCCTCGCACTCCCGTTCTCTCCAAGCCTCCCCACCCCTCTCATTTGCTTCCTACCACTCCCAAGAACCCCCAGACGCAGCCGATTGAGGTTTCGCCGCATCTAGCTCCGCCGCCGTCTCCCCCTGCGCCGGCGACCCCGTGAGCTGATCTCCCTCCCTTCTCCCTCATTTCCCGATTCTTTGCTCTCAGAGCATCCTTGCTACTCCCTGATCTCAGTGGTGCACTTCTTTGGCCAGGTGATCGCCTGTGGAACTCCGGCACCGTAGCTCGCCATCGGCCGCAGAAGCCTCCCCGTGGCCAGCCTTCCAGGGAGCCTCCGAGTTAAAACCAACTCGACCAATGTGAGCTCCGGAACCCCCTGACCGTGAAATCACCGCCATTTTGGCTTGATCATCGCCGGCAGCCCTCCTTCGCCGCCGAGAAGCCGACTCTTTCCCTTTTGCCTCCTGCCTTCCCCGTTGACCCACCGGCCTTCCAAAACCCAAAATGGGTTCCCCACGTCGAGCTCTACCCAGCGGTACCCTCCACGGCCGCCGGAGACCTCACTGTCGCCGGAGAGCGGAGAACCCCTGTCTCTGCCTCTCTGCTGCGCGCGCCCGGCGAGAGGAAGACGACGACCGACGTGGCCGTATCCTCACCGTTCCTCCAACCATTGCCTTTAAAACCAGTGCGTCGGATGGTCGCGTCCTCGCTGCTGTCCGATCTCTATAAACACCGCCCTCCCCAGCCGCCCGATTCGCCACCCCTCCTCGCTGCGGTCCGATCTCATTTACTCCAACCAATCTGAGCCGCCCGCATTCGCCAGATCCCAACCGTCCACTCGAGCCGCGCGTCGGCCATCCCGTGCGTGGTAGCGGCGGCAGGGCGCAGCGCTATGCGCGTGGGCGCACTAGCCTTCGACGTCAAGACCGCGATGCCGTGTCACACAGTAGCACCCAAAGGGCCCAAAGACTGCTCATTTGAATTTCTCGGATTTATTAATTTTCAAAAATCCCTGGTTTAGTAGCTGCTCAACTTAAATGAAGCTTTGCATGGGGAGTCGGTGTGGATTGTGGATCCGGACTAAGACAATGATGGGTCTCCACAACTCGGATCGAGCATTCCATGGCGGCCAACGGATTCCCGAGGTTGTGCGAATCTAGCACCAGTCGGGTGGAGTGTATACTAAGGGTTGAGCAGTGAAAAGACCCAATTCCTCAACTCAGTCATGAGGGTTGAGGATGCGTGTGGGTAAAGTTGGGCAAACTCTGCAGAGTCGTTTGAAATAGTATTCGAATACGCCGTACTCCAGCTTAATGGGGCTGTGTCAATTGGGTGATTCCAGCTGCAAAGCATAAGTAGTTTTCATAAGTGTTTTAATCTGATTAGTTGATTAATCAAGCTTTGAAAACCCCTGTAATCTTAAGGAGTAGTCTTTGATTTTGGTTTTCAGAAATATTTACAAATAAAACTGCATCCAATCAAGTTAATAAAACAAGTATACTCCCTTCCTTTGGTAATCCATGCAAAGTAGTAAGCTAGGGTTTCCTTTGTGGCTTGTTGAGCTGGTTAGCTCATGATTTGTTGAACACTCTAGAAGACCAAGATGCTGATGAGAATCAAGTCATCGAGGATGCTCCGGAAGAGTCGTCCTTCGACGAGGATCCGTGGTTTTAGGTCTCCGCCGCGCTCGAGCTTTCTTGAAGCTTTTGTGATGTAATATACTTTGGGCTTGCACGTCCCGCTACAGTGAAAACTGGGTTGTTAAACATTATCTTGTAATATAAGATGGTCTTTAATTTTGCTGTAAGTATGTGATAGCATACTCTTGTGTAACGTTTTATAACTGTTTATATATAAATAGTTGCGGAATGCTGTGTTCTCGCCGCGCCTCTGGCGACGGGGACGTGACAGTTAAGATTCCGATTAAATTTCCTATTACATGTAGAAGACACGAACACATATGCGCATATGGTGTGGATGGGTTATATGGTCTGTCTTGTACCAAAATAATAGTCACCTAGTGGAATACACATGTCGCGCTAATCTCGGCCCTGCACGTCAAGCATTTTAAACCACAGGACATTTTAGATTGCACGTCTTTTATTGTAGTTGTTACCAAGCCGCCTACAACGAGTCCAGATCCCAAGTACCAGGGGGCGGAGATGGGCTTTGGGACAGTTGGGCAACGACTCGAGACTCAGAGAAAATAGTAGTGTAAAATTTTAATAAATATATGCAAAAATTATTACATAGTAGTCAGGCCTGAGTCTCCTTAGTAGGCCCGAAGTTATCCAGCCGACCTAGCGGCCCAACGAAGCGGATCAGTGGAGCCGGAGCGGCATCAGCCCAATCAACCGAATCAAATTCAGTAGAGGCAGAGCGCAGCGGCCCAATGGAACTGGAGTGCGGAGCTGCAGCGCGGCAGCGGCCATATGGTCACCTACCCTAACCCTAGCCGCCTCCTGCCCTCCTCTCCCCGTGAGTCCACGACGCCCCCCTCTCCCCGCCTCCTCTCTCGCGCGCCCGCCTCCTCTCGGTCGTGGCGCCACCCCGCCTCCTCTCGCCACGTCGCCGCTCGCCGTCCTTTCCGTCGTGGCCTGCAGACCGCCCCACCCCTCTCCGCCACCACCGCGGCACCGCCCCCGCCTCCTCTCCGCCGCCGTCGCCGCCGCCTCCCTCTCCACTGCGATGCTGCCCCCGCCTCCTCTCTGTCGCGGCTTGCGGCACCGCTCCCCGCCTCCTCTCCACCAGTTCGCCGCGACGCCGCCCCCACTGTTCACCACCCTCAACCGCCGCCGCCAGTGTTGGCTCTTGTGAGCTGTGAGCAGGTGAGGTGGGCTATGTTTTATCTATTTTGTCGTATCGTTCAATATAGAATTCAAATTTTATTTCGATTATGCATTTGTGTTGTACTTTTGTTATACCGCAGTGCTGATAGTATTTTATGTTAGTTATAGACTTATAACCTTTTAGTTTTAGGTCCGAAGCTCTAAAAAATTTTAGCTCCGCCACTGCCAAGTACCTAGGAGCAGGTGCAGCTCAGCTCAGGTACATTTGTTCCATGAGGTCGACCCCGTCTGACTGCTATTCGCGCGCACCTAACGCATATGCGCCACAAAGAAAGTCGGTGGTAGCGTTGCTAAAACTGAAGGTGTGGCCTCGGCGTTGGCACCGCACGGCGCGAGCGATGGATCGCGCGCGGGCTAGTCAACACGATTTATGACGTGCGGGGGGGACGGGCGGGCCATGAAAAGCTCTGATGCCCCGGACCAAGTACTTCGTCCGTTAGCCACTCCATCTCCGGTCAACCTCACCCAAAGCAAGCGCCTTTTAATTAAAGCCTCGCTTATTTTAATTTGAGTTTATGTCTTCTTATTTAGTTTGCATTATTTATAAATTTCATTATTTTCTAATTTTTTTTGGTTTTCTTAGCTTTTTTGCCGGTTTTTTCCGTATTCATTTACATTGTCCATGATGGGTTAAACTGTTTTTTCTATTTTTATTTTTTTAAATTTCATCTTCAGCTACAGTGCAATTTCAGCAAGTTACAATACAATTTCAGTTAAAAGTCACCATTTTCAGCCTAAATGAGCGGCACCTAAAACCACCTATTCGTACGTAAAGTATTTTTATATAATACCTAATAAAATTATAATATTATAGAAATATCTTTTTTAAGATAAAGTTACATATATAGTTTTTATGTATCTAATCTAAATATTTAAAAATATGTCATTAGCCAAAGTTTCGAAAATGACTGTATATATCCTAAAACAATATGTACTTTGTAACTGGAGAGAATATGCCTTGTTCTTTTCAAACTTCTAAAAGTCGCTTTTTTCTACAAGAATTAGCTTTTAAACAAGTATTTTTTCAAGATAGGATCTACTAGTTAATTGTAGTACATACTTTACTGATTTTATTTATATCGACAAAAATCGCTTGTGAGTTTACATTCTCTGTAATCTCTCGTAAAACAATTTTAAAAGTCATGTTCGCAAAAAAAGAACAGACCCTACATATAGCACCAGATGTGTTGGTCTGGTCCGCCCCGCCCCTGGAAGCAACGCTAACACTAACAATTAGTGACATATCCCAGCTAACCCTGGGGAACTAAAGGGCAAGGAGGAAAAAAAAAAAGGCAAGGGGCCCTATTAACAATAATGACAAAGGCTAAGCGCTATTATACAGTAGTACAGTACATGTCACACATGATGACGACGACGACGACGACGACGACGACGGGCACGTTGACGATGCATGGCCGGGGTTTTCTTTGCCCCCACAGGCTAGCGTTGCTGCGTTTGTTGTCGATGGGATTATTGTACTTGATCGCCTCTTCCACGCACCTCAAGCTACCTCGCCTTAATTCCCCCACACCCCATCCGTTAGGCCACGGGGTCCTAGCTTTCCCTTTGCCTTGCTTCAAGCCCACTTTATCATTGCCTCTCTCTCTCTCACACACATGTACACTTGTTAGTTGTTAGTTCCTCTCTCCTCTATTGCTAGTTTATCTCTCATGCACAGTGCCTTCTCTCTCTCCTTTCTTGAGCTAGCTCCACTTTAATTTGCTATTATCTCTAGCTTAAGGCTCAAGCGTCGAGCTGCTGCCTGTCTGAGACAACCGTCGCTTTTATATGGCCTGCCCCTGCCGTCTCGTCATCATTGTTGCCATCACCTGCCGCTAGCCACCGCCTGTAGCCCTCGTCAAGAATTAAGCACGCCCGGCCGGGGCCGTAGCGGCAGCTTGCTAGCGACCACAGTGTTGGCCAGCCGGCTGCCTCCCCGACCGGCCGGCCAGCGCGATGGGACGCGAGGCGGCGGTGTGCTCGCCGAAGCCGAAGCTGCGGAGGGGGCTGTGGTCGCCGGAGGAGGACGAGAAGCTCTACAACCACATCATCCGCTACGGCGTCGGCTGCTGGAGCTCAGTACCGAAGCTCGCGGGTAATAACTAGTTCCTTCATTGGCAGCTAGCTTGCATGATTATATCTTGCTTGCATGCTAAGTAAAATGTGTGCGTTTAATTAGGTTTGGAGAGATGCGGCAAGAGTTGCAGGCTGAGATGGATTAACTACCTGAGGCCTGACCTCAAGAGAGGCAGCTTCTCCCAGCAGGAGGGGGAGCTCATCATCAGCCTCCACAAGATCCTCGGCAACAGGTAATTTAACTAACCAACCACCCATTCCTATATATAAAATCTCCTAACTAACAACCACTCTTGCTAACTACACATAAATCATTTACCCCTTACCATATACACAACTCCTGAAGTTTACAAGAACCACGTAGAGTTTCCGACCCTGAGAAGCAGCTGGCTCTCGCAAGTCGACACGCTAGCCTCCCTCAATTGTATGTCGTATGTGCATGTGATCAGGTGGTCCCAGATTGCGTCGCAGCTGCCGGGCCGGACGGACAACGAGATCAAGAACTTCTGGAACTCCTGCCTCAAGAAGAAGCTCCGGCAGCGGGGCATCGACCCCACGACCCACAAGCCGCTCAACGACGACGACGCCGTCGGCGCCGGCGCAGGCGCCAAGCCGAACGACGACTGCAAGCAGCTCCCCGCGGACGACCACTGCTTGGCCATGGCCAGCGCCGCCGGCAGCGACCCTCTCGCGCCGCACTCCCCGGTCAGCAGCTTCGACCCCCTGTCCGTAACCAACGTCCCCACAATGCAGGGCTCCTACGGCGCCGCCCACTCCTTCCGGTCCGACAACCTCTCCGACACCGCCACGTACAGCGCCTACACCGGCGGCGGCGACAGCTCCAGCAACAGCAACAGCACATGGACCTGCGGCAATGTGGTCGGCGGCGGCGAACCGCTGCAGCACATGGACATGTTCCGCGACGCCGAGCCGTACCCGTTCGACCCGGCCAAGTTCAGCCCCTGGCACCACCACCACGAGCCCCATCAGCAGCAGCAGCAAGCGGCGGTGAGGCTCCACGACGACGACGTCGGCGGCGGCGCGGCGAGCTTCCCGATCCGGTCGCTGTCCCGGGACCTGCCGGAGTCGTGCTTCGACCTCGCCCGCGGCGCGCTGGAGGACGAGTTCAGGGTCGACTTCCTCTGACTCCAGCCGATCGACAGGTTTAGGTCATCATTATTCGACACACGCATACACACTTCACTACTACCTCAGAAGATCACAGTTCAAAGGACATTACTACTGGAGCTTCGCGTCTTGCAACGTTTGTAATTCTTTTTTTTCTTCTTCCCCACTACTTATTATGATTAAGCTGTTTAATTAACACGACGGTATAGTGTGTTCACAATAAGGGTTATATATACCTCGATTCATGGGATCATGTTTTGTATGGGAATAGCTACACCAATGGAACTCTTATTATTAAAGGATTTTTATCTTGCACTGTGTATTAATCCGGGAATGGATTGTGGTGTAATGCTGTGATATAATGTGTTGTAATACTGTGATATATGCAGGTTAAGGTAAGGCCGTTTTCCCCCTCTTTTGTGAGAATATGCAGTTATTAGTTACAAGATATTTACCATTTCAAGTAAGACATGCTTGTTAGGCAAGTGACACAGTACGATGTGCTCACGTAGTCACGTAAGATTTTCGGAAAAGCACACTGCAATGCAAAACAAAGCCTGAGTATGGGTGGGTTCTTGGTTTTTTAAATTTTGACTGTTCGTGAGAGTCAGTTTGCAGAAAAAATAGTCGTATATAATTTTTTGTCGGTAGAGCTAAAGTTACTATACTTTTTACTACAATCTTCATACTGACCTCGCCTTGAAAAAACACACCGTTTGAAATCCAGTTACTATAACATAATTATAAGTCATAAGTCGAAAAGAACTTAGCCTATAACTATCCGTTAACGTCACAGACAGATAAAAGCTAGATTTTTTTCTACTTCGGTTTAGGACTTATAGTTTTGGTTTTTGATTTTCAGTCTAAGTATGAGTAATTATATAAACAAATTGAATACTAATAAGCTAATAAATTATTTAAAAAAAAGTTCTCGACCCATGCGCTGGGCATGGCAAACGGGCCTAGGCAGCCACTAGCAAGGCGGCTTCAATAATACGTGGTTGGTGCGCAACGACCTAGTACGACGTAGAGAGTGCGACACCATGCAAAGTCCTTTTCCTTCATCTGGCAACGATACCGCGAGGAGGGCCATGTATGCATGCGACTAGCAATGCAGAACAACTCATCGTGATAACCACCCACATGATGTCGCCTTGTCCCCTTGCTACGTCCGTATGTGGATGCGTCCTTCGTGCAGGGACAGATACAGTGGCATTTGCATCGCGGAGCGTGAGCGATAAGGGTCGTCGCTTTGTTAGCGTTACCCGTCAAAAGGTTTGCTATATATTAGGCGCACTCATGTTCTTTTGTAAGGGGTATGCACAGTACAAGTGCTTAGAGAGGTACTTTTATAGGAAAAGAAAACTGTTTTTTTTTCTCCATGTAGGACAGATAAGATACTAGTTTAGTTGGTCACGAAAAAAAGATGCTAATTTTGTAAGATTGGTGTTTGAGTAGGCATCTGTGCTTGTGCATATAACTACGTCTGATTAATAGAAAATACAACCATCCAAGAACCTACAAAGAGGTGCTTGCATTAGAGGAGATAGCTTTTATATAGATGTGGCCTCAAATTTTTTTACGGTTTTGCTATTGCCAAGGCGACTGAAAATTTTTTGTCTCTCAGTCACTTGAAGTTGCACTCTCAATCAACTAAAATTGCAGCCCCCCTAAAAAAACAACGGCAACTTCAGGTGATTCAGAGTGCAACTAAATTTACACTTAGTTGTACCTTCAATCAACTAAAATTGCAGCCCCCTCCAAAAAGAACAACTGCAATTTTAGTTGATTGAGAGTGCAACTGCAAGTGACTGAGAGACAACAAAATTTTAGTCGCCTTGGCAATAGTCACTCCTAAATTTTTAATATCGCAGATATAATTTAGGTGGTTTAGAATATCTTTTATGTAATAATTAGGAGATAAGGACTTTTAAGATGATCATTTGAAAGGATAATAAACTTTTGAAGCCAAAACACGCCTTGAGGAAACATAACTGAATGATAATATTTGATTGTAAAAATCAATTCGAACCTAATACGCTTATGGGCCCTTAGTTGTGCATATTCAAATATGTCTTCGTGAAAAAAAGTAACTTGACTCACACCCTATAAGGGCATCAGAGTATATAAATCGCAATGGGTCTTAAGGTGGGCCCCATCTAATTATTAAGGTCGACTCGTTATATTTGAGGCCACCGCTTGGCTGTAACAAAGGTCTCACTCGACAGTAAAAAATTGTATTTTAATGCTTGTGGTTGTTGGTAGTTGGCTGGTGATGGGAGAGAGAATAACATGATTAAAAGAAAATTGTATTTTAATGCTTGTGGCCAGATCTTTAGCTTAAGGACCGGCCTTAAGCTTTTTTTGTTTATGATCTTCTTAATATCAACCTTGTAATATATAAGGTCGATCTTAAGATAGCTTATGACCTCTCTATATTTATACACTTTGGATACCCTAAGCTATGGCATTGATCCCGATCAGCAGTCTCTTCAGTGACTTCTACCCTACCAGGGGCGAAACCAAGGGGGAGCTTAGTAAGGCTCGAGCCTCACCTCCCGTGGCAGAACCCCTCCCCGTGAGCCCCTCTCCCCGGCGGCGAACCTCCCTCCCCGGCGAGCCCGGCACCGACAATCACAGCTCAAGCCCAAGCGATTTTAAGCCCAAAAGCAACAAAAAAACTAAAATTTGAAGTGGCAGACCGGCCCAGCAAATTATCTTATTGGCCCAGAACATCCACTCGGCGACAGATCCACAGCCAGTAGACAGACATTCACAAATCACAAATCACAAACACACAAACCCTACTACTCTAGAAGATGAACATGCCACTAATAAACATAACAACAAAAGAAATAAGTCTCGCATCTCACTCTATTTCTTACTTCTCTTCTGGTCCAAATCAAATGGGCACGTACGTGAGGGATCTACTGTTTTTCTTCTTGTCCTGTTAATTTTCACCGATGACCGCCCTTTCTCCGCTCACATCCACGGCCTTATCTTGAATCGCGCTGCAGTTTCAGGTGGACCTTCACGCTCGGGATCCCAGTCTTAGCGCAAGCCTTCAGCATTAGCCTTGGCCTGACGGGTCGGTCAATTTAGGTCTTGCCTTGGGTCGATGACCACGTCCACGGCCTTATCTTGAATCACAGCGCAGTTTCTTTTCTTTCTTTCTTTCTTCTTTTTTTACGAATCAATCGCACCGTAGTTCTGACATCATCCGTAGCGCATGAAGTCCGCGGGAAGCATTGACCATGCCTGGCGCGTGCATTCGTGTCATCGTGTGAACTGGACACACGTTATTTCTCTTAATTGGGGGATCCTTCATGGTAAAGTTATCGTAGATGTATGACTTTATCCATCAAGATTTAAAATTTGATGTTCAATTTTATGTATATATGAGTACGTCTTAGTAAAATCTTCATGAGTTTATTTTCTTTGTAATTGAAAAAAAATCTCTTAGCTACATAATAAACCATTCTAGTTCCTGTTGTTATGTTGCTTCGTTTTAACGTGTGCATGCTAGGAGAGGCAAACAGGGCAGGAGAGAGCCGAGAAAACATGGATGAATCACCGTTCACCAACTAATGCCATTGCAGTAAGGCTCTAGCTGCTTCGATTAGATCAATTGCATGGCTGATAAAATTTTATCAACACAACTTGATCACCGCAGCAAGAAAATTGATGCATGTCTTTGCTATATAAGAAAAAACTCGAATTCGATTCAAGGTGTGCAGCGGTAACAATCATACCAAATCGTGTAAAGCTAGAGCTGCACTTTTGAGCGCCATGGGCCATCTACGCTCGTCCTTCCCGCTTTAGCTGTTGCAGCTCGCCAAGGTGTACATAGAGTTATACAGCGGTCATTACCATCGACGCCACTGCTGCAAAAAAAAGATTATCATAGATGATTTAAAAACATCATTACATATGGTTTCGTAAATTATCTAAATTTATGGATCAGTAATGACATGAGATCATCACGGATGACTTTCGAACCGTCTGTAATGCAGTCTATCACAGACGGTTATTAACTCATAACCGTCGTACTATCACAGAGAAACCGTCTGTGATATATAACTATCACAGATGGTTTTTAGTCATATTACTAAAAATCATGTGTGATACATTATATATCACAGACGATTTCAACTAAAAATCATCTGTGATAGTGCACTATCACAGACGGTTACGAGTTAATAACTATTTGTGATACTCTTTTCTATTCATAAATCTATTCCTTTTGTTGGCTAGTATCAGAAAATGCTAGCCATGCCCTCTGAAATAAGCAGATCAACACAGTATACATCCAATTCACATTCATTCATTTCGGAAATAACATCTATTTCACAAATCAATTAAATGAAATGAAATAAATTATCCATCTATGAACAAATACACACATGTATAATTAAGCAAAATCTTGTCACAATCAAATTCATTCTACATTGTGGAACTCACCATCTTCCTTTATGACTTTAGAGATCAAGAAGGGCGCACACTGTCCTTAAATTTGTTTAAGGTTGACCTATTCCAACGGAGTTGTATCGATGGACGCAACCTATCGGTAGGAAGATCAATGTCATGCATACATACATAAATTGATAAATATGAAATAATTATTGCCAGATTAACAAACCTGAGGATCATTGGTCTTCACGGAATTGAGAAGTAGTTGCATGTTATGGTAAACATAGAATCTATAGGTGTTGCCCGGTGACTACTGATGGCACTGCAAAAATATAATTTGTTAGTTCAAGAGGTATTACTACGAAGTGTTATATATGATTAATGTGTACTAGCGAATACCGAAAAATCTAGATCGTGTCATAGGGCGTTGGTCCCTCCCTCGGATTTCTGTACCTCTACAATATATGCGGTGAACGATCTACGTGATTCCAAAAAGTTAGCTTAGTCATTGGGAAGGAAGGAAAGACTACAATAAAGTTATCTATAGAGGAAATGTTTTACCTGTTGATTAATTATTGGACAACTGTGTAGTCGGTTTTATTCTTCTTTAGGGAATCAAGGTATATTAGCCTGTTCTATTTTGGTATAATTACAATTAGAATCCAGTATAACCTACACAGGTATGTCATCATGATCATTAAACCTAAGTTCGTATTGCTTATACAGTACAAATTAATACGTATAGCCACTAGTGCAGCACTTACCTCTGATTGTAGGGTGTAAGTATGAATTTCGTGTTGCATTGAGCCACCAATGCCTTCGTCATGTAATTCTCGACGAAGGATGTATCCTCCTTGATGATATCCATGGCGTCCAAGCGTGGGTTGAGGAAACCAACCGGTAATTTCTTTAATTTGGCTTCAGTCACCATGAATCTATATATATATATATATATATATATATATATATATATATATATATATACACACACACACAAAAAGCAATGAGTTATATATGATATTTATCGGTATTATATTAACGTAGACCGTGATTGTACACACTTACAATGTTAAGCATCGAATGAGTGAGGCGTCGATGGTGTCAAGTGTGAAGACAAAATATGTCCTCGAAGGTCACCATGAAGATACAACCATGAATATCGTAATGAAGATGATGCGGCCTGAACTTAACGGTGACACCCGAGCGCCATTGTTCCTCTGGCTTGTTGGCTTGTTCCATGTAGTATGTATGCAATCTCTGGTAAGCTAGTCATGGGGTTAGGAGGTGCTCTATCGGGATGACCAATAGCTTGTCTAGCACGAATTTCTGGGCCAACGGCAAGTAGGGGATATTATCATCGGTCTTCTTCGGTTTGTCCTTGCCACCTCGACTGTAGGTCGACTTCATAGTAGTCGACTGGGCATGAGATGTAGATGCACCAAGCCCTTGCCATATCAGTGTAGGTAACTTCGGTACAGATAGTTCCTGTGGACTTGGTACCGGTGTAGGTAGCTTTGGTGCAAATAGCCCCTGTAGACTTGGCACCGGTGCAGATAGCTTCTGTGGGCTTGACACCAGTGTAGATAGCTCTCGTGGACTTGGCACCGGTGCAGCAGCCTCCAGGCATATGTCCCTCTTGGGCAATTGGATAAATGGTTCAATAGCTTGCCCTAGAGCCACAACCTCGTCATTTGGGGGCATCTATAGCGGGACGACCATGAAATTGGTATGAACATCTTCCACATTCACTTTTATGAAATTTGGCTATAGAGTTACACCGTGCACCAAGGCCTCGGGACCAGATGGATATGCCAGGCCCCAAGAAGCACACAGGGCAACGGAGGCATATCTTACTTGGAGCTTGCACTTTGTAGCCACCTACATAACGATACAAAACTAGCTATTCCAACAGGCCCATTAGTAGATCAAGCATTCTAGAGATAATAATTATTACCAGGATGTCATCAACAGGAAATTTGTGGTTGTTTTCTGAGGTAGGGCTGGACGCGCAGCTACTTCGACGGTTGAGAGGGCTGGCTAGCATAGGAGAGGCGGGGGCTTCATGCTGATTTTCCCTATGCCTTTGTGTCTCATCTCTGACATAATTAGCAATCTCTCTCTCTAAGAGATGCCTTAATCTCCTCTCGTAGCCGTTCCTTGCGCTCGGCTTTGGCTCTCTTCCTACTCCGATACGCTTCGAAATCCTCTGAGAAACCATATTTCTAAGGAACATAAAGTCCAAAGCCCCTCGTGCGACCAAAGTGCTCCTTATTTCCCAAGACCGCTGAGAGTATATCTCTCTCTCTGACTGCCTGGATTGAGAGTTGGGAAGATTTTGCACTCAGTGCTTACTGCAAAAGCCCAATATACCATTTCACTTCCTGTGAAGTTACGGAGTAATTACAAACTAGGTAGTTCGATATCTTACCAGGCGGTGAAACACTTCCTCGTCTGTGGGGTTTTGAAAGGAGATGACCCCTGACGACACTGTAGATGACCTCACTCTTATCCAGTTTCGGACGCGCTCATTAGGAATCTCGGCAAATGGTGGGGAGGTGTCCTGTAGGATTGCCTGCTCGTCCTCTTTCCTCTATTGCGGGATTTTACCCACATACCTAGCGGCGCCGAGTCTATGAGGGTGCGTGTTTTTTTGCCTGGAGGGCCCTATGCACTGCACTTTCACTCATAAAATTATTTGTCATCTTTTTTCCATAAACTCTTGCCATTGTTGTTCTAGGAATTGATACTTATGGAAGAGCGTTAGATCCTTCTCCACGTATTACTTGACAAGTAGGCTCTTGAAGTTCTTCGACGCTTTGCATGCCGCTAGCAATGCATGTCGTTTCACGGAGGCCTTGTGTTCTGTCCGGATCTTGAACAAATTAAAAACTTCTATCACCAACTCATTTTTCTGATCTTCGGTCACAGTCTTCCATGAATCGAACATGATCTCAATTCATTCCCGTGCAACAATTCCAACCAGTCTCTAGAATGCGGACACTACTTGGCGAGGATTGAGAGGGGTCCCAGATGCATCAACATCCGTGATGGTAAATTGGTCCTCGGGCCTTTTCGATAGTCCTCTTCCTTTTTGAGATTTCCCAGAGGACGGTGCATCATACGCATCTGACGACGATGACAAAGAATGAGCGAATGACATCTTCAAAGTACAATAGAAGTGAGCAATTCTTGAGCCAATTATTGGTGAATTTGGAATAATTCCAGCAACAAATGTATGACATGAGTATTAAATAAACATCTCTTGACATAGATGGACTACTTATGTCGTAAACATAGGAATTCATGCTTAACAGAGCAAGTAAGTGGACTACAATGATCTACATAATGTACAGATTGATTTAATTGATTTGCTCTCAGGTGTCGGGTTGCACCTACTAGTAGCAGGGCCTCCTCAGCACAAGGGTTTAATATGATCATGTATTTATGTAACAATTTCTCTAATTAGTCAGGCTTTGAACTCTAGACTACCTTACCAAATATCTGAAGACAAGCAACAGTAAAATTAATAATGAACTACAAACATATATCAAACCTATTTACTTCAAGTAAATTGCTCTAACAGATATATTCAGATATATGACTTCCTAACCGAAAACATGTCTAGTAAGAATCAGTATGTAAAGATAATAACTCATCTCACAACCTGACTCAATATCATAAATTGTCACATAAGAATGTCACACTGGCCAAATTCTTCATTGAGCAATCACAACACTCATAAACTATCATGCAAAGTCCCCCCATTGCTAGCACTTACGAGTTTCAGAGATAATAGAACTAAGATTAACTAGCACCACAAACTGTGCATGATAGTAAATATCAAAGTATAGAGGAAAACTCACAACCGCAATGGCAATCTAAGTCACTGAATTGATGATGCAGGGGAGGAGGGCTGTCAGAGTCGAGGGAGGCGGCGTTGGGCTCTAGGGAGGCGGCGTGCTCGAGGGATTAGTGCCGCTGGAGTCGGGGGAGGAGGAGGAGGGCGATGGGTTCGGGGGAGGTGGCGATGAGCTCGGGGGAGGCGACGTCAGGCTCTGGGGAGGTGGCATCGTCCTCAGGGGAGGAGGAGGAGGGTGACGGGCTCGGGGAAGGCAGCATGCTCGGGGGTGAAGTGCCACCAGAGTTGGGGGAGAATGAGGAGGGTGACGAGTTCGGGAGAGGCGGCGACGAGCTCGGGGGAGGTGGCATTGGCCTTAGGGGAGGAGGAGGAGAGCGACGGGCTTGGGAGAGGGGCGTGCTCAGGGGTGGAGTGCCGTCAGAGTCGGGGGAGGAGGAGGAGGGTGATAGGCTCGAGGGAGGCGGCGGCGTTACTGGGGAGTAGCGTTAGTACAGTGGAGAAAAATCCTAGTGTGCAATATATATAGGGGAATAATTACAGACGGTTCTAGTTAAAAACCATCTGTGATATTCATCATCATCGATGGCTCTCAAGTAAAACCGTCTATCAAAATAAAATATCACAGACAGTTTTTATTTACAACCATCTATAATGATAAATATCACAGATGATTTTACTTTAAAACCATCTGTGATAATCCCTCCTCACATTGACATATATATCACACATTCTCATATACATAAATGCAAATTCACACATATATCACACTGTAACATCCTAAATTTCGGAAGTTCAAAATTATGGGATTTTTAAAACTTTTTCTTGCATAGTATTGTCATTTGAATTTCCTCTGCAATTTTATTTGGAATTTTTTGAATTTTGTACAATACAAATTAATAACTGGGAATAATTCCCAGTATAGGTAATACTAATAACAACAAAATATACATAATAAATTAAGGCAAGGAATGATAAATATGAAAATTGGAATTCAAAATTTGAACATCATGCAAAACTCAAAATCAGTAAATCCTAATGTAAATTAAAATTTAAATTAGAAATCCAAATTTCAAAATTTTCTGAAGCCTTTATTTTTCCTCTCCTCTCACTCACTCTCTCTCTCTTTCTCTCTTTTTCTCTCTCCCTGCCAACGGGCCCAGCCTCCTCCCGTCTTCCTTCGTCTCCTCCTTCCTCCCCATTCTTCGCTCCCGACTAGCTGGCCCCGCCTCCCCTATTCGTCGGTCGTCACCACGCGCGTGCTCCAGGCTGAGTCACAGCGCCATCATGTCGCCCTGCGCCAACCTGCTCCTATTTCCTCTCGCCCACGTCGCCCCCCTCACCACGCCATGGCCATCCTCGCGCCTATGTCTGCATGTCCGCATCCATGCCGCCTCCGTTAGCCACAGTGCGTGCACTTGCCCCCACCGTGATGCGCCCTTGTCGACGCCATCACCTCACCGCACATGAAGCTGCACAGCCCTGCGCGCCCTTCACTAGCGCCATGCCGTCAACTGTGTCGAACCCTGCTCCTAGGTCGTTGGCTACAACCTCTACATCTCCTTCCCTTGTGGCTATAAGTAACCCTAAGCTGCGACTTCCTCCAGGCCAGTTCCCCTCTCCTTCCCTCTTTTCCTCCCCACAAGCCGAGCTCATCCCGTGCTCTGCTCACAATACCTGCCAACCCGCCTACTCGCCATTCTCGGCCCTCTGGCGAGGCCATTGCAAATGTGATCATGTCACATCGTGTTCCTGCTTCCCATCTGCTCCCTCTCCATGTTAATTGGATTTTTGTGCACCAGAGCTCATGCATCGCCTCCTCCCCCGCGTCTAACCGAAAAGCGCCACCACAACCGCCATTTCTTCACCAAAAGGGCTTCGGCCAATTACTCTCGGGGGAAACACCCATGTACCCCCCTCAGCTCCCCATGTTGTCAATTTGAGCTCTCGTCCACTCCAGCTTACTGCCACCGTCAACCCTCGGGCACCACCGCAGGCTCATGTCGCCGAAGCTGCTCGCCGCACCTCCACCTTTGCAGCCAGCTCGGTAAGTTTCACTATCACCCTCTCTCACTCATGCTCTCTCTATTTATCCCCCACTCCCATCACGACATCTCCACCTCTTTCCGCCCTCATTGCCAGCAGCTCAAGCCACCGCCCATGCTGACCTACACCGTCCCAGGCTACGTCACCGCCTGCACTGGCTTCCTCGCCTCTTCGGGACCTCGTTTTGCCAGCCTGCCCTATCCCTCCGGCCACCACCTATCGGCGCCACCACCGCCCAGCCATGGCACCGCCGCTCCCCTGTTTCACCCGAACACGCCCCTCTGCTGGTTCTCTGTGTAATCATCTCTCTTTCCCTCTTATATGATATGTGGGTCCAAATGCTTAAGTGGCCCCCAAATCAGTGTTTAAATCCTGTTCTCCCCTCAAAATAAAACAATTTGGGCAAAGCAAAATAATTAGTTAGAATGGAAAATAATTTAGTGATGAATCGAGCTATAGATAAAAATACTATTTATAATTATAAAATCTAAAGTTATGTAAGGTGAAAATGTCAGAAATTATATCTTGAGTGATTGCATGAAATATTAGCATGTTAATTGAGAAGAGGAGGATGGAAATGGAATTATGAAATTGAAGTTTCACGCAAAATGTGTATACAATGGTTAGCTCCGTAATGTCATGAGCCCCTTCTTTCCAAATAACGATTAAGTGATTAAGGGAAATAGTTTAGTACTAGCACACTAATATTTAACAATAAATATTGAAATTTAAATTAAAGGTTTCTTGGTATATGATTAAATAAACCTCGATAATAATTAGTGTGCCATTAATATTCATCTTAAATTCAAATACTAATAAAGATGCTACTGGCATATAAATTGGTATAAATGTCCAAGCATCACAAGAACCTTAACTAAAATGACAATTGCGTTCAGATCAAGGTAATTAGCCAACACATTTATGTAACTTAAATTAAAATACAAAATTGAAATTTGTGGGGATGGTAAAAATGTACCCATGTAGATGTAAATAATAATCAAAGGTTCGTAAGGTGAATAATATCCAATCAAGGAGCATGAATTAAACAAAATATTAAAAGTATTTGAAATAGAGTGTCCACCTAAATTAGAGAATTTTTTGAAAAATAGTTAGATAAATACGGATGATATGTATGTAGCCAATAGTAAATATTTTAGTAAAATTCTTGTATTCACCGTAGACCCTTTTAAAAATATAGACCCTATCATTAACATACCACCGATCATGAAATCTTAAACGATAGCTTTAAATTAGTAACGATAACGAAATATAATCATTTGTAGCATGCTCGATCAGTCGTAAATAAATTAAGATAAAATTATGCCAGATGCTAAGTAAAGTGATAAAATATCAATATCAGTTGATTTCCAGAATGCCTCCAATTAAAAGGTCATATTAATATATAGGTACTAAACTATAATAGCTCTAGGTCATCAGACATTGAAATAATCTCACCAATATATATTCTAAAATAAATATTTAACCAATTATACAATTAATTGATAATTAGGACCGCATAAAATGCTACATATCAAATTAATAGCAATATTAATTAATTCGATAAACTAAAAGTCATATACATCGCCTATGGATCCCCTGCCCTAATTCATAAATGGCAACACTCAACCAATAACAATACTTAATACCCAACTAAAATCACACACCTGTCCATATGTCTAGCTCAACTCATAGAACTTCCTTAATAAATATAAAAATACTCAAAAGAAGTTGTTAAATTGAAAGATCGAGATATGGCATTCTATCATTGGCTATGCCAAGCCATCTCCGCGTTCTAAGCGGAACATTCTCATGAGTATTCCTTTGTCATGAACCTTTCTTAACATCCGTCTTGGCGAATTTCCCTCAGCCATTCATCACTTCGCTCCAGCCCTATTTGACTCCGTCAGTACTCTGCGCCCAGTCAACCTTGCCTCAAATCACCCATTAACTCATAATAAAGCTAAATTGAGTTAATTCGGATTTATTTGAACCTTTTGAGTTATTTATATTTGTTTGGATTCAGTTGTTTAGCACGTAATTAGAAATTGGAGTCCTGAAGAATCAATGGATCAAGATAGACCAAGATCCAGATAAAAATAAAGACCAGGAGCTCAGGACCATCGCATGAGAAAGCTTTAAGTGAGCACAAGACCGCGGTAAACCGCACAAGGTGAGTCAATACTTTGATCATGTTGAACCAACATTTTCTGTAAATTATTTCTGTTTTAAATTATCAAATTGCATGCTGTTATTTCATATGCAAATATATGTTTGTTTTAAGATTCTAGTTATATGCCTATTATTTGACTTGTTAGTATTACACCACTTTTGGAACATTTGAACATTTGAGCCTTGTCACCCTAGGGAAATTATAATGGTAACCTTTCAAAAATAAGTCTACAATTATTCGCTATGCTTAGTACTGCTTAGATACTCGGGGGCACCAAAATGTCCTAAGCATTACTTTTAATCATGGGAATCTGATTTTGGAAGTCATGGGTGAAAATGGCTGGTATATTTTGATATGGATATTTTATGCTCCCAAAACCCCCAACTTGCTTAAATATCTAGGCGAATGGTACGGGGGTGTGGTGTAGTAGTGCACGAGAGTGTGGTTAGTGGTAGAACCGTCTAGAGAACTCTAAGGACTGAATCTTGTCATGACCTCCTATTTAAAACAGTACAACTACAATTCTGCAAATTGTAACTGGGCTAAGTAAATCTACCGAATCCCCGGACTCATCTCACAGGTAGGGAAAAGGAGTGAGGTAGTGCAAGGGCAATGTGTGGCTAAAGGGACATCGAGTGGAGGGTGAAGTTTTCCAGTCATGCTAGTGTTGTAGTGAATGGAGTATGAATGCGCTAGTATCAGTGGTTAACATCCCGTGCAACGTATGAGACCCATCGCAAGTGGGAGCAGCCCATAGGGTGGGATGAGAAAAAGGGGTCAGATATTTTGAAAGGTTACTGTGAATCTGTGATGATCTACTCAACCGCATGAATAAGGAATCATATGTAGCAACGGACGGATTGTCTCTTGTGGTGAATGTGTACAAACTCTGCAGAGTTGAAACGATTCGAATAGCCATACCCACGGTCATGGGCAGACATGGGAACTTAACCAGATATAGTTTTATTTTAAAAACTTTGCGGGTGGAATTGAAAAGTGGTGGGCAGTGAAAAGCTCTGATTTGTGTTGCCCCGGGTGTCGCCCCAGTGATAAGGTAAGTAGTTATAACGCTGAAAGGATAGCGTATGGTGCGAAAACCATGTAACGATAGATGGAATCTGGATCGCTATTATTATTGCTTTCTTTCATACATTGATAAAATATGTTTTAGTTAAAACTAATAGGTCTCAGGAAACTTCTATGTATCGTATTTTAAAAGCAATTTATGCCAAATAAAATAACCCGAGCCTTCCCTTGATAAGCCATGTATGTTATCTATTTGCATCCTGTGTATTGGCTCACGGAGCATGGTGGTTTGTGCTCACCCTCACTCACTCAATTAATCCAGAATAAGTAGTCAGATCGCTACGCTTCAACACTACACCTGGTCATGATGGTGAAGAAGATGAAGAGGTCAAGAACTAGGTCACGAACCCCAGTTGGCTGCCTGTGGGCACGTCCTGAGGGTCCCACCTATGTGTTCCGTTTTTTACTGCTGTATTTTATTAATTTCGGCCTAATCGGCCCATGAGTAAGTCTACTATTATACTTACGCTTCCGCATGATATGTATTTTGATGTTTAGTACTATATCCGGGTCCGACACAGACATTCTAATATATATAAATGCAAATTCACACACACACATACATATATATATATATCACACATTCTTATGTACATATATAAATGCAAATACAGAATATATTACACATAAACCTTTCAATCATCATTTCACTTGCTTATTTCCTTTAAAAATTAGCCATTCATGATGATTGACGTATATATTGCTAGTTTCATCACATTGTTATTCCTCGACCCTTATGTCATATCTGAAAGGAGGCAACTTGTCAAATTAATTATATTCTTCCTTGTCTACTACATTCTCAACTTCGACAATCCTCCTTTTTCTATGAAGAACTATGTGGTGCTTCTTATTTGCCTGGTCGGTTACCTAGAAAATTTGAATAACTTGGTTAGCGAGTACGAATGGTTCATCTTTGTATCTGACACGTTTGAGGTCCACGGTAGTGACACTGTACCTGTCCACCTTCACCTGTGGATGATGGAGCCAATGGCACCGAAACAAGGGATCTTGAAAAGCACGTAGTCGAGCTCATAAATCTCCTCTATGAACTTATAGTAGGAGTTCCTCAATTCATTGGTACTAAACGCTACGGACACCGCTGTTCTGGTTAGTGCTCTTTACATCCTGAGCCTACATATAGAATGTGTACCCATTTATATCATATCCTTGCCATGTCATAACTATAAATGTTGGCCCTTTTACCAACCATGTCAGCATACCACTTGATGAGCTCCTAGCGAGTCACTTCTTCAACCATTTGTTGAACCGACTATTGTGTTGTCTCATGATTCAAATATCCGGCCACTTCGGATTCAGTTGCAGAAGCACGTCCATGTGCTGGTTGATATACGGGGACACTTCAGTCATCTATTGCAAGACTGTGAAATGGGCTTGAGTATACGCATCCATATCTGGAGTGATTGCTTTCCTTCCGATGACCCCGATACCCTTGAGCCTCCCCTCATGGCAAGATCGAGGCACACCTATCGGTTCAACTCGAGCTATGTAATCGACACATAACTCAATGATCTCTTTGGTTGTATAACCTTTGACGCTGCTATCTAGCCGAGATCGATTTCGTACATATGATTTGAGAATTCCCATGAACTTCTCAAACGGGTACAGCTACGTAGGAACACAGGTGGAGGAAAATATATCTCAAGATAACATAGAGTCGTCACTACCTCGTCCTACATAGCATCTAGTCATTCGGGATCGATGACCTTCTGAGCAATTGTGTTAAAGAAATAACATAGTCTCATGATTGTCTCTTGGACCTTGATCGGTAAAATACTTCTAATTGCAATAGGGAGCATCTGTGTCATCAGCACATGACAATCATGAGACTTCATGCTAATTAACTTCAAATCTTCCATCGAAACAAGTTTCTTCATGTTAGCTGAGTAACCAGATGAAACTTTCACACCATGCAAGCACTGGCACAGTTCAGTTCTCTCAGCCTTGGACAGAGTGTAACAAGTAGGGGGAAGATAAGTTCGTCCTTTGTTGATCTTTGTCAGTGCTAACTTAGAGCTGATGTCCATATCAACCAAGTCAAGCCGTGTGTTGACACCATCCTTTATTTTGTCATGGATGTTCAATAAGAGACCAATCAAGCTATCACATACATTCTTCTCTACGTGCATGATGTCAATGCAGTGGCAAACTTCTAGGTGCTCCCTATAAGGTAAGTCCTAAAATATTGATTTCTTCTTCCAGATATTCTTCTCACGGGCCACCTTTTTGCACCCATTTCAAGCACAACATCTAAATTCTTAACCATATCATAGACCTCTTTTCTGCTTAAATGCTTTGGAGCTAAAATGTCCTCCTCTCTGTTGAATTGTTTCTTCATCCTGCGGTGTGGGTGAGCCCTCGAAGGAACCTATGGTGACATATGTACATGGTTTTACGTGAGTGCTTTAGCCACACAATCTTGGTATCATCTAAGTAGTGAGTATGTGCTTTGGCCCCTTTTGTACTTTGGCCTGACAGGTTGGTAAGGGTAGGATAATCATTTATGGTGCAGAACAATAATGAGCGTAAAGTGAAGTTCTCTCATTTGTACGCAACACATACCTGTACCCCTTCGATCTAAAGTATTTTTAGATCTTCCACTAACGATGCTAAGTACACATCATATCACTCTCAGGTTGCTTCGACCATTGGATAAGTATCGATAGCAAGATATACTTCCGCTTCATATACAACCATGGTGGAAGGTTGTAGATGCAGAGAGTCACAGGCCATGTGCTATGCCAGCTGCTCATGTTACCGAAAGGATTCATTCCATCTGTACTCAATCCAAACCTTATATTCTTCGGTTCTGCACTGAAGTATGCAAACCTACTATCGATGTTTCTCCACTGGGCGGAATCAGTAAGGTGTCTTAGCATTCCATCCTTCTTACGCTTCTCTGAGTACCAATGTAGTAGTTTTGCCTCCTTTGGGTTCGCACAAAACCGCTTCAAACGGGGAATTACAGGAAGATACCATGCCAACTTAGCAGGAGATCCTTTATTCACCTCTATTCCCTCACCATCATTTGATTGATTCTTATGCTTGTATCGAGATACGTTGCACACTAGACATACATGTATGTTTGCATACACTTTATGGTGGAGGACACAGTCATTCGGACATATATGTATTCTTTCTACTTCCATTCCCAATGGACAAAGAACCTTCTTGGCTTTGTTGGTAGTGTTGGGAAACTCGCTTCCCTCCGGAAGCATGTCCATTAAAAGACCTAACAGCGTCGTGAAACTCTTATCAAAACAACCGTTGCTTTCCTTCAATTTTAGCAGTTTAAGTACGGCTGACAATCTCGTGTACTTTGACTTGCAGCACGTGAACAAAGATTTCTCTAAATCCTCCATCAAGCCCCAAAATTTAACGTACTCTCTCTCGTCATAGTTTCCTTCTGCATCGCAAAGCATCTGATCCAGATTATCATCATGCAGTCTATCTGAAACGGAACCATAATCGACATAATCCGGCGGCATATCATTGACTTCGTCGGTGATGTCCTTATTACTATCTTCCTGTGTAATCTGCTTTTCACCATGACTGGTCCAACGTGCATACCCCTTTTTGAAACCTTTTCAAATCAAGTATGCTTCAATCTGCACTCGGTTCTTAAACATCTTTAGATTCTCGCAGTCAATGCATGGACAGTACATATATTCCACCCCGTTATTCAATATATCCTCCTTGGTAGCTCTTGTGAAAGCAGACACGTCATTAATATACTCTTCACTCACACGGTTCCTAGCGTACACCCAGGTTCGGTCCTACGTTACACATATAACAAATTAGTTTCTTCTGATTCTGACGTAACAAACAATTTCTATGAGACATCACAACCCCCATTTACCCCTATTTATACGATTTTAGGATACATAAAGCAGGTTTTTTTACTTTAAACTACACTTTTGACCTTAGAACACTAACATGTCAGATTTAGATTTTTATTTTAATAAGTAAAATAAGTCAGTTAATTCATCAAGGTTACGTTTATACCATGTATCAATGGCCAATTCTCAATGGAAGGTTACATCGGAACAATTATTATTTATTTCAAGCTATTTCGGCTCTTTCTTAATTTTCAAAAAGAAATAAATTCCCTAGATATATATGATATAAAGTAGATATATGTAGAAAGAATAATTAATTGAATTGAATTAAGTACAAATAGACTATGAATTGACTAAACCCTAAACCCTAGGCTATGCTAGATGTAAATAATTTTCTCTTTACATCAAGCTGGCTAGATCTAAACCATCTTTAATTTTCCTTTCACCAAAAGCTAGATTTAAATTATAACGCAATTAGGAATAAATTACTAACCATAGGTACTCAAGAAATGAATGGATCTACAATCACTCTTGCCAAATAGTCTCCTTTCACCAAATAGCCAACTCAAAACCCCTCCTCCAGCTCAAAGCAGTAGCCTAGATCTGGAATTTAAGGCAGAGAGTCAATGGGTCTGTGCACAATTAATATAGTGAAATTATCACTGACGGTTCAAATAGAAAACTGTCTGTGATATTTTGGTAATATCACAGATGGTTTTTGTTAATAACCATTTATGATACTCCATAGACTGTTTTTACCATGAACCATCTATGATATTATATTTTCATAGATAGCTTTTAGCGCTGGCATAAACACAGACAGTCTCTAAACTAAAACCATCTGTGATTGTTTTTAATACTAATGATTTTGGGTAACCATCTGTCATGTGACATCTAGAATTAGATTTTTTTTGTAGTAGTGCGCTGTTGTACAGGCAGCATAGGGCTTGCAAGGAATAGCCAGAGAACACTACGCAACCGTCGGTTTATGGCTGCAGCGCCTCGATGACCGCGGTTTATGGTTACTGTGTCTCGATGGCCGCGACTTCTTCAGGCTGCACCTCGAGGGTCCAACAAACGTATATTGCTTATTCTACAAAATCAGTTTCACATTCAAATACTTGTTACAAAGCAATGTCATGATACATGTGCATTCTTTTTTTCCATATGTGAAATATGCTATACAATTCCTTGTCAGATGATATCATCACCATTATAATCTAGTCCCACAACAATTGATGGTATAGATCTTTCTTTTTTCTATTGATTAATGTAGTAATTTTTATCCCTTCAGAGTAAAGTGGTGGCTTCTTTTGACATTGTTTTAATAAGATAATAGATAGATAAAAGTTTTCCCATTTAATGTTTGAAGGAAAAGGACGTACGGAAAACAAAAGCAACTTTGCATAATCTTTAAAGGTTTCCCATGGCATTTATAGACCACTTGTAAGTCATAACCATTAGGCCCTATTTGGCATAGCTTTAGCTCCCAAATTCTGATCGGAGTGGCTGGAGCTATGGCAAATGGTCCGGGTCTAGGAAAAATTGAATCCAGGGTGGCATGAATCTAGAGTGAATAGAAAGTCATTTTGGTGGAGCGATCAATGCGTAGCTCCCGTTCAGAGTGGCAAGGGCCATTACAAAAGTACCCAAGGAGTTCCAATTTTATTACTCGCAAAATACCATTACAATACTCATGTATCGGTTCGCATTCTGTCTCGCTCCGCTCAATGTCTTCCTCCCACAAGAACCACCAATGAGCCCTTTCTTCCTCCCTCCCGCAAGTCGTCGATCTCCTTCTCCCTCCTGCAAGCCCTCTCCTCCTCCCTCCCGCAAGCCTTCTCCACATCCCTAGATTTAGGCGGTGACAAACATGGGCCGTGTTCCCGGCGAGTGAAGGAAGTAGCGTCATGAGCTTGACCCCCTCCTCACCAGCCGGTGACGTGCGTCGTCATCACCTTCACCGGTGCCATCGTCCATGTCCTGTCCACCCCGGCCTCCTCCAGATCTAGCCAGTGAAGCCGATGTCGTCTCCCCATCGCCTGTAGAGACCACCACGACAACCTTCAATGTGTCCCTTTCCTCTGATAGCTCGTGCTCCACCCATACGACAAGTCTCCAGGTTCGGCTCCCTCTCCTCCCTCCCCTCCCTATTCTATTCCAATACGTAGATATGAAATTGAGAGATTAGGCATTGGCACATGCTCATGGTACACCCAAATAGCAATTAGAATGTGTTCATAGATCACTAGTGGAAGCAGACTTCTCATGTCATCTTATATTGTTTAGTTGTGGAATGTTATCCGTATTATTGCTTGTTGTGCTACATTGTGTTGTATCTATATTTCTAGTTGTCTCACATTTGTGATGTATGTACAGATGTCATTGGAAAGTGGTAGTGATGTTAACAATATCTCCAATGATAGTGAAGCACTAGAGGAGTTGATTGGTGTAGCACAAGCTACAAATGCTATCTATCTACTTGGGGTGTCCATTGCTGAACAATATTGTTCAACCTACTTGGACAAGGTGGAGCCTAGGACCACGCTCCTAATTGGAATAGGATGGTTGATGGAAACATTGGCTACCCCATGAAAGAGTCATAGGATGCTCCGTATGAACCGAACTATCTTCTTTGATCTTCATGACTTGTAGTGAGAAGGTACAATCTAAAAACATCCAAACACGTGAGTACTCATGAGTCACTTGCGATATTCTTATGGGTGTGTGGAGGAATGAGTAAAATAGGAGATCACAAAATTAGTTCAAACACTTTGGAGAAACTATTAGTAGGAAGTTCCATGATATTCTCGATTGTGTGGTTGCAATGGCTAAATATTATATAAAACCTAAGGATCCAAACTTCCGCGCTGTCCATAGTAGGATTAGAGGTGATTGTAGGGCATACCCTCACTTGAAGGATTGCATTGGTGCTCTCGATGGGACTCACATCCAAGCATGTGTTCCACTTGATCAACAATTGAGGTATATTGGAAGGTCAGGCCATCCATCTCAAAATGTGTTGGCAGTTTGTGACTTCGATAAGCTTTTCACATATATCCACGGGTCAACTGGGTGCCATGCATGACACCAGTGTGCCATACAATGCATTGTCAGTGGATAGAGATGTCTTCCCACATCCTCTACAAGGTAAATATCTTCCGTAAGCATGGATTCCTCTCTTTGGATATTGTATTAGTATCAACTCTATATATCTTGTTGCTTTAGGCAAGTACTACCTTGCTGATGCTAGCTACCCTAACTGGTAAGGGTACCTAGCTCCATAAAAGGACGAAAGTTATCATATCCGATCCTAGATTTTCATAGAGGTGCAAAACCAACAACCGCCATAGAGAAGTTCAACATGATACACTCGTCTAAGTGTAATGTGATTGAGAGACCATTTGGAGTGTGGAAGATGAAGTGGCTGATTGTTTTGAAGATGTGGCCTTACTCAATGGATACACAAAAGATGATTATTGCTGCTACCACTGCTACAGACAGCCCTATCACAGACGGTTCGGAACCGTCATCACAGACAGTTCTGAACCGTCGGTGTTTAGGTGTCGATGATAGTTGGTGGTTATCACGAGCGGTTCTGAGCCGTGCGTGATAACATACATTATACGACGGTCTTGACTACTAACAAATGCGTGATAGTGCGGATATCACGACGGTTTTATAAACAACCGTGCGTGATACCTCACTATCACGAGACGGTTAGTAGTCAAGACCGTCATGTCTGAGACTATCACGAGCGGTGTTTGTTTAAACAACCGTCGTGATACTCGCTCTATCACGCACGGTTAATAATCAAGACCGTGCAGATATACACAATATCACGAGCGGTTTGTGTTACTAACCGTGCGTGATATTATATCCTGACGATCGATTGTAAAGGCCGTCTGTGATATCATTCACAGCACAGACGGTTTGTAACAACGAACCGTCTGTGATACCATATATATCATCCATTTTATTTGCTGCTTTTTGGCTAGCCTCAGGATATGCTAGCCATGCCCTCTGAAAGCAGCAAGCAGGCAGATTACAGATAAATGACAGATATAAGTTAATTGCAACTCATAGTAAATTACAACAAAATTCGATACACAGATGAATGTAACAAGCGGCCGCGGATCACATACATATATATATAGGTCGAAAATCGTTACACAACATCGACAAATGAATTCAATTGAAGGAGAATTGTTTGATTATACAGTTGATTCCAATGTTTCAACATCTAATTATCACCATTGCCGTGTGGAACTCTCCATTCTTATTTATGACCTCTGCTAGCAAGAATTGGGAGATGGTTCCACGAATATCGACGAGATTGTCAAGATCATATGCACTTTCGTCGAAGTTCACCCGCTGTCGCTAGGAGCAATGTTAAGTCATTAATTAGCATGTGTGTAACATAAAAACATATATATAATCAGAAAATAATAATTATTGGAAGGACCTGACAAACCTCTGGATCATTGATCTTAGTACCCATGATTTACTTCATATGGCGGCAAACGTAGAATCCACATACGTTGCCCTGTAGCTGCTAGTGGCACTGCAAAAATAGAATTACATACATCGGTATTGTCAATTCTAGAGGCATTATAACAAAGTATGATATAGGATTGTTGTGTTGTAGCGGTCACGGAAATCGCGTGTTGTGTCGTAGTGTGTCCTTGGATTTTTGTCGTGTGTTCCTCCTTGGGCAACATAATCGGCAAACGCCCTACGTGATTCAAAAAACTTAGCCTCGGCCGTGGCAAACAAAAGAAATATTACATGCAAATACAGAGGCAAGCACAAAAACTCAACAACACATTGATCAGATCGATCTATTACAGGATGACAAGCTAACAAACCCTTCGTGGCACGACGGTCCACACTAAACAAGACACACTTACGACACTTACGGCAAGAGTGTGTTCTTTAGTATGAACCGGTCGTGCCGCGATGGAGGTGCTAGCTCACAGCGGAGGGGAGATGCATACAGGAAGCTTAAGCTAGCTAGTGGATGAACTCACGCGTGACTAGTGTTGGTGATATGCCCTAGAGGCAACATGGAGATGTTGAATATATCACATACTATGTTTATGATACATTGCTTTGTTCCTTGAAATAGACATTATCATTATTGATCAATGAGTATGTGACTTATTCATGAGACTCTTAATGCCAAAATGTTGCTATTTCTAAATGATCCCTGATTATATTTCATATGAGGAACAAATATGATTCAAAGATCGACATATGTATTGATTGATGATCATGTCTCATGGATCATGGTATGGAGATACCAAATCAATAATATGGACATGTGTTAGTGAACATATGTTGGATAGACCCGCCATGAGACACTTGCAGAGATTCCATATGTCATCGTTGGTCTCAAGTAGTGTTTATGTGGAATCCTTAGACTTGAGATCATCATGGTTCCCGGCATGCGTAGTAGCTTACTTTGGGACTACTAAACACTACTCCGTGGCGGGTAGTCATAAAAGTAGTCTTTGGGTTTGCCATGAAACATGTAGTGGGATGTGAATGATCAAGATAGAATTTGCCCTCCTTATGGGAGAGATATCTCGGGCCCCTCGATGTAATGGATTATGAAAGTGCATGGCCATGCCAAGGTGATTGAGGAGTCAATCACGAGTTTATAATTCATCACGGAATCGAGAGAGTGATTGAGCTATTAAGAGGATGACACGGTCTCGCCTTGAGCTTAATCTATATCGTGAGGCAAAGGGATTAGTACATGAGAACATTACGAGTTCAAATTGATATGATCTTTACGTATACTTTGGGGTTAATATGTCTTACTAGAGGCGCTATTAACACGGTGACCGAAAAGGTGTTTACGGGTCGCGACCAAGTATCGTGAACCTCTGGTCGCACACTTAACGGGTTGGAACACTAATTCAATGTGATTCGGATATGGGCTCAATTCGGATAGAGATCCGGATAGACTCCTATTGGGCCTCGGTCCACGAGGCCCAAGTGAGGAGGTCTATATATATGGGCGAGGGGTGAGGAACACACCGATAATCCCGAGCTAATCCGTAGCCGCCACCTCGAGCCAAACCCTAGCCGCTCATGAGTCTTTGGTACACTCGCGATCGGCGTTCCACCCCGGCGTGTGGATACCGGTGGGGCGCCGCTCGTTCGGCGTTGATCGGCATCAACAACCTCTGATTGGATCGCTCGTGGTGTGGTTGATCGCGTGGAGAGCGATCGGTTCGGGACGATCGACTACTTCCACTACTACTTGACGCGTGGTTGGATCGGCTTCTCCAACTCTTCTTCATTGCTGCTGCTGCGTCTAGTGGTAACGATCCATGATCCTCCTTAAGCATGATGTTCTTGTGTGCGCGGTAGAAAAATTTTGTTTTCTGCTCTCGTAGCCTACTCGCGTTCCAATAACTAGTACCGGTGGAAAGGTTGATGGGGAGTTATTAATAAGGGCCTGGCCGTGGGAGGAACTGGTGCCAGCCATTCGATGTGGAGAGAATAGACGGGTGAGATCGAAATCCTGTGTATACGCCAATTATTGGTGACATGTGACTATTACACACCAATTATAAGTGACATGGGATTATCACAGACGGTTCTTAACAGGAACCGTCTGTGTTATCCGCTTTTCACGCACCGTTCGTGTTAATAACCGTCAGGAACTTTCCTGACGGTTCTTAACAGACCCGTCGTGTTATCTCGATGGTATAGGCGGTTCGTATTAAGAACCGTCAGCGAAAGTTCGCGAGCGGTTATTAATAAAACCGTCTGTGATGTCTCAATTATCACAGACGGTTCATGTTAATAACCGTCTATGAAAATATCACAGACGGTTGCCAGTAAAACCGTCTGTGATGTACCCGTCCAGTATAGCCTCTTCTGTAGCAGTGTACTATCGCTCTCCATAACTTCATACGTGAGCATGCTAGTGGAGATTCACATTTCCTTAGGTGCGATCAGGATCTGAATTATGTGCCTACCATTCCTTTGAGATATCACCGTTATGTAATTCCTAAGTCTGCATTCGATGGGTCAACTTCGCAGTCAAGTATTGGGTCCATGGATACTTTCCACAATGTGCTAGCCACTACCATAGCTCTTTCTTGGTGATATTCTGAGTTATGAACCGTATGCTATTTTCGCATGTTATGAACATTTGTGTTGTGAACCATATACTATTTTTCGTATGTTATGAGCATTTGTGTTGTGAACCATATGCTATTTTTCATATGTTATGAACATTTGTGTTGTAAACCATATGCTATTTTCTGTACGTTATGAACATTTGTGTTGTATACTTTAAGCTACAAACTTTAGTTATGATCATTTGTGTTGTGAACCTTATGTTAGGATGATTGCATTTCCTATAACTTTCATTGAATTGAACTGTATGGAGAGATGATTGTATCTTTCATGTGAATGGCATGATAAATAAGTTATATTTTTGTCCAAAATTGTTAAGAAAAACTAAAAATATTCAAGGGTATTGTGGACATTTCCCACACAATCCTCTCATTTTAGAATCCGGAGCCAATCTCCCAGCCAAACACTTTCTCAGACAGCTCCAGATTCCCACAGGATCCACTCCTCAGAGAATCTGGGAGTTAGAGCTAAAATTCAGAATATAAAAAAAGTGCTTTGAGTCTTGTTTGCTCCTTTTTTTGTGTCGTATAGTTGTGCATTGTCGTTCACATGTGAAATCTACCTGGCATGCATGCTGGGCATACATGCATATGTGACATCTACCTAGAATGCATGCTGAGCCTACATGCTTGTATGCCATCCCATCTTACTCCGCTCTGCTTTAACTGCCTTTAGCTTTCAACTGTAGCTGCTAGCTTTTGGGTGAAATTGCACTATAGCAGCTATTAGCTTTTTCTGAGTCATTCAATTTAAAGAAATTAAAAAATGAGAAAAAAATAGAAAACATCGTTATATTTTCATAAACAATGCAAAGGAATAAAGGGAAAAAAAGAAAAAGCAAAAATCTGAAATAAAAAGCTGACGCGTTTCAAGTGGCATCTGGCTTCTGGAAGATAGAAGTAAGAATTCGAAGCCACTTGGGGCGGCCCCATAAAGTCTATAGTAGCACATTACAGTGTTGTGTGCATGATAGTACCAACTACGTGCACAAATTAAATCTCAGTTGTTGCAATATGCATTCATCCCAGTCAAGCATCTTTGTTTGTGTGAATGTGTCAGAAGGAAAAACAAATAGGAAGTCTTCTCTAAGCGGCTTCAAATGGCTTCCCGAGCCCGTCACTGTGTGCTCTGTCCATGTCGGCATCTCCACCGTCTATTACCGTATTAAAAAAAGTAGCCAAAAGCCATCAACAGCAACCAAAAAGTCACTGCACCCTAGTATGCATCATTGCTTGAGAGAGCTAGTTGCATGTTCATGAATTGTTCATATATTTGGCTCTGTAGCCACTTTTTATTTCAAATTTGGCCCTCAGATACCAATTTGTGCAAAAAATAGCTCCGTCCCTGAGCTCAGAAGGTGTGGTAGACGACACTTGTCACCTGTCGCGTCTGGGGAGCTCGGCAGGGATGGGTGTGTGGTAGAGCAAAATGGCGTGATAGGTGTAAGTTCAAGCTCCAATTAGATTGATTTTGGTGATTAATGACAAATATAAATATGAGACTAACTTGATTAATGACAAATATAAATGTGAGACTAACTCTTTTGTTGAATATGTTATTGCTTAGTCTCGTTTGGATGAAAAAGTGAAAATCATGGAGGTATGCATTCCTAAGATCCAATATATACGTTGAATTCCACAAAAAGTCTAACTTAAATATGTGCATATGTTTTTATTACACATTCTTTTATGCACACGTTTAGGGGGAGTTCACTTTATGTTCTGTGGTTTCATTAGTATTGATCCATGTTTCTTTTTCCACATATATTGGGATCTCTACTTTGAAACATATTCTTTGAGTATATAAAACTGGTGCATATACTCACATTGACTCATATTGCTTTATACTCAATTATCTGTGTATGGGACTAACATGATTATCAAGTGTTTGAAAAGTTTAGTTCCGGATTTTGCTTGACGACTTGGAGATGCATGCTAAGGTTGACAAGAAGATCGACATGGCTCGAGACAAAGGTCATGCATGCATTTGAATTTAAATTCTCAAGCCAACTATGCATTGTTAGAAGAAAACGGTAGTAGTGGAGTTTGAACAGCGGAACTACTGTAGCGCGGTATAACCAAAACTCCTGAGTGGTACTACTGGAACCCAGAAGCTCGGGATTTATGAGGCGGCACATTTTTTTCCAGAGAGGACCAAGTTTGGACCTCAAGATAAACGGAAGTACCGCACATGAAATCGGAACTACCGGAGAGCGGAACTACCGGACTTATAATGGTGGTAGTACCATACTTTGAGTTCAAGTGATTTTATATTCAATTTATTATCTCATTATTTGTTGAGATTGTCATCCATTACCAAAAATGGAAAGATTGAGAATTTAGTCCCTTCATTATGACCTAATGGTGAGTTTTGGTAATTAATGACAATCGATTTGTGGGACTAACATTTTCCATGAGTTGGATGAATAGGTTAGATTCCATGATGACGACGACTTTAGATAACTTCATGAGTTGAAGGTCGTCAAGAAGAGGATGCATCATGTGTTGATGCACATCAAGATTCTGAAGAGAAGATATTCATGAGTTGATCATGAAGGAGATGGCCATGAGTTGATCATCAAGTCAAGAGAAGACAATGACCGGAACTTGAAGTGAAGATGTACATCATAAAACTTCAAGATGATGCTCAAGGAAAAGGTATAACTAGCTAAGGCTAAGGATGTGTTCCTAGTCTTTTACCGGTCTTGGTGTTTGGTTGGAAGATCGGATTGCTAGTATAGGCTTGTCGTACTATTAAGAGGGGTTTTGTCTAGTAGCTTGAGTCTCATCATATGTTTATAGCTCAATCCCGCTTGCTCTAGCTCTCCATGGCATGATGCCATTATTTGCGAATGTGTTTTGCAAATAGTTGAGGCTCATGCATCTATTCCTTATAACATGTGACTATACTTTGCAAATATATTTTGCAAAAGGTTGTAGTCCATGTACCTACTCCTTGTAGCATGATATAAGTTTGAAAATGTGTTTTGCAAAATTTGGAGATCATGCATTATCGCTTGGCATGGTCTAAGATTGTTTATTGCTATTTTTTTGGACTTAGATCATGGTAGTGACAATTTAGATCTCTTATGATTTATGCATTAATATGATGTGTTTGATATCATGAAAATAGATGGATTATGTAGCCTTCTTAATAAGCTTTCCATAGAGTCCAAGATCACTCAATTCTGACATCGGAGTCAAAAGTTATGACCGTTTTTTCGAGTATCGTCTGTGCTAAAAAACCGAAAATGGAAGTACCGTCCGTATAACTGTGGTAGTTCCGAAAAATGGACGTACTGCTTTTATAACTGTGGTAGTTCCGCAAATGGCTAAATAACGGCTATTTTCTAGCCGTTATGACGGAAAGCGGAAGTACCGCTCCTATAACGACAGTAGTTCCAAAAATCCTGTTTTTTGTCTCCAATGGCTAGTTTCGAGGTGTGGGTTATAAATACTCCCTTGTGGCCGATTGGGGTAAAGTTTTTGGCACTTCATTTCACTCTCTTGAGCTAGTGTGAACTTCTCCTCTCATTTGTGCATGTGTTGCACCTTGTGAGCAAGGAGAGAGGTCTCTAGTTGCATGTATTGGATCTAGAGGTGGATTTCATATCCATTTGAGCTTGTGCATTCATTGCATATGGTGAAAGTCAAGCAAAGGGGATTGACTTATTACTCTTAGAGTTTGCTGACTCCTAGATGACATTGGAGGCGTCGTGCGTGGTGATCTTTTCAAAGAAGGTTGTGAGAAGACCTGGCAAAGTTGTAAAGGTTGGAGCTCACCTACCCAGAGTGAAAAAGAGCTACCACTAGTGGATTGAAGTGTTTCGGCTTAATTTATGGAGTCGGTCCAATTCATTTAGGCTAACCTCAACATGGACTAGGGGAGACCGGCAAGTTTCCGAACACCACGGTAAAAAGAAAGTGTGTCAATTGTGGTTTATTTTCTTGTCCTCAATTTATATTCAAGAAATTTATATACATAGAATTAAATTGATTGCTTATCATCCTATGATTGCAAACCTTGACATAGACTTATGGTGTTGGTGCACTTAGGTGAACTTATTTGATCTATGCGTTATTTGTGCTAAATCAAATTGATTTAAGTTTTCGCATTGTATACTTAGTTTAAACAAATAGAATATGTCTTTAAATTGATATTAATTGAAAGAAGAATTTTTTAGGCCGCCTATTCACCCCCCTCTAATCGGCCTCCTCGATCTTACAACGGGTAGCAGGCGGGCCCAAGGGCACTGCTGAGCTGCTCTTGCTCGATAAGGCACTACCGAGTAGCCCATGCTTGGCAAGTTGGTGCAGGCAGGAGCGCAGGTGCCCAAGGGTAGGGAGTAGGCTGGCATGGGCGTAGGGGGCACGGTAGGTGCGCTAGCTGGCTTGGTTGCTAGTGCGAAGAGGATTCCTTCTTGTGTGGCTGACCATGACGATGTAGAAACGCAACGTTTGATTCCCATTTTATTCACTTGGGAATTCCATTGCTATTCATGCCTACGTGCACTCGTGTGGGAATGTCGTGATGAATGCCTTCCCACACGCAAAAAACGGGAGGCCTCGATCTACCCTCTCATTCGAACCACGCTCGATTTCTTTACTGCCAAGCGGGAGAGAGCAGTGAGGGAGGAGAAGGAAAGAGAGATTGAAAGGCGAGTTTATAATATATTTTTGAGGTGGTTTAGCTGTGATTTGATTTTTGGCAGTTGGGAGCATTGTGGATTGAGTGAAGACCTTCAGAAAAGGTACGCTTTATTCGCATGTAAGCAACACGCTAAATATGTCGTTAGCATTTAATTAGCATAATGGTGGTTTTGCTACGTGGAAGCTAGGTAACCATATTTAGTTGATGGATATGTTTCTATAATTAGCTATGTTTAGGATGTATTAGTCGCGAGAATGATTATTTATGGTAAATAGCTGCAAAAATACGGGCCAAAAAATAGCTGAAATATTTTTATGTAAGTCAGCACATATATATTTATTGCTCTTGTGCGATTATAGAAAGTTGTAGAAAATGATGATTTGGTATGCACTGTTAGTTGTAGTGTTTGTGTGTACATATGTATACATGCATTTAGGCATATCGACCCTTTTTTTGTAAATAGCTAAAGAAATGCGCGCTCTTATTTGTAATGTTTTTGGTGCATGCGTAATTTAGAAAATATGTACGTAAGTTCATGCCATAATTCTCGGTTATGGTAGGTCACATTTAGCATTGTTGGTCACTAATATATTATTTTCTGTATTACAGGGAATGGCTGCTGGTGGCACATTGGTGGACCCATCTTGGGATGGGCAACATCGTTATCATACGTGGTTGAGTGGTGATGGACTGCCCCCTTTGTCCTTCGGGGAGCTCGCGAGGACTAGCCTCTCGATGATCGCTACATTCTAGTTCTGCGGCAGGCTAGGTTGCTGCCTATAGTGAGGATGATGCACATTGGGCGGTCATTCGTGCTGGACTCGCTGCTTCTATCCACACTAGTTGACTGATGGAGGCCGAAGACCCACACTTTTCACTTTTGATGGGAGGAGATGACCATCACCCTGTAGGATGTTGCATACCTCATTCATCTACCACTACGGGGTTGTCCCATGGTTCCATCCCTAGATCAGCCGACTGGAAGGCAAGTTTGCTGCATTGGTTTGGTCATCCCATTTCGGACAAGATCCATGGAGTGCCACATTCGTGGCTGCGGCAGTATAGGCAATGCCTAGCAAATGCACCTATATAGGTTGTGAGGTCCTACCTCGTTGCTTACTTGCTCTTCATGTTCGGGTTAGTCCTATTTTCTATGACTCAGGGAGACTGGGTGTACCCTGCAACTACATCAATATCACTGAGTCTCTGGTCAATGTCGAGCCTGATGTGGTCCCACCGTACAACTAGGGCTCGGCTATTCTGTGTGCGACCAACAAGGGTTTGTGCGACGGCTGGTTGCAGCTATGGTTGTGGGAGTACCTCCCTATTGGTCGACCATCGGGTGCAGGTGTACCCATACTAGTAGAAGATATAGTTCTCTGGTGACATCAATGACGAGAACCCGATGGATAGACTCACCATGGGCACTCGTTGGACTGTCAGTGAGTTGGGATGGTATAGGGAGAGGCCACGGCGAGTGTACCCGGATTTTCACAATGTGTTCAAAACATTGCACGAGGGTAGTGTCATGTGGATGGTGTGGACCTCAGATTTTAACTTCGAGATAGTGCCTTATGGATTATCAGAGCAATGTGAGCGGGATAGGGACTACTGGCTCATGATCAACCACCTCATCTTCTCCTATATGGTGGAGCTCTATGCCCACAACAAATCACGAGACAGTTCAGGCTTCACTAGCAAGTGCCACCAGCACCGTGTCAACTACTACCCAGCCATATTCACTTGTAAGTAAATTTATTTGATACCTCATTTCGTACAGTCTGTTGTGTACCATTCATGTCTTCTTTATTTCCTCACTGAAGTAATAGTTGCTTACCTCGCTTTTTCTGAAGGCAAATGCAAAGGGATGGAAGAGCGACGACTGGAGGGCGACATAGGTGCCGTGACCCAAGCTTGGAAGCACTCAGTGAGGATGAGGGTCGAGCAGGAGCGACGGTTGTAAGACCCCGACACATAACCCACGTACTTGGAGTGGTACGTGGCATAACCCCGTTGCGGACTGACGCGCCTCCCTGCACAGCCCCTCATAGGCCAGACACACCGATAGGCTGGGACTCGGCCTGGGCTAACATCGTGGGGCACGACATGATGAAGCGGTAAAAGATTTAAAGTTTATATTTGTATCTTACTATTCACGCATACGCGACAAACATGTTTCATTTGTCATTGTGGGTCGAGTGGCTACGCCGCATCTTGTCCAAGGTGGAGTTGCACTATGCTGTGGATGCTCGAGCATGATCAAATGACTATTGGGGTCCATCCGCAACACGCATGAGGATGCTAGCACAGGCACTAGGGGCCATCAGCTGCGATCGTGCTAGCAACGTGTTTATCCCAGGGTGATGAGCCACAACATCATCTGTCGGTAGCATCATCTGCATGTCCTAGCTTGTTAGTGTACCGTCCTAGCCTCGGCCATTCCCAACCTACATAGAATACTTCTCAGGTTTGAGAATTTCATATTTTGTTGCATTGCACATGATACCATTTTTTGTTGTTCTTCATACATGTTGTCTTCATGCAGGAAGTTCACACTGACACTACTCTCCTTCCGTCTTTGTTGCAGAGGCAACCCACCCTCAGACCTTCCCTTGTGGGGGGGGGAGGGGACAATGGACCATTCTACTTCTATCCTTATCATGGAGACAACCCAACACACACGACAACCAAGGTGGCGATGTTGACTCCCCTGTCCGAGACTACGAGGTGCAATGGGCGTGTACGCACATGTGGATCACCCGTATCTCCAGCATCGTGACGAGTGGTACGATAGGACATATGATAGCTACACGGTCTACCAGTACTGCACCAACTATACGGTATCGGGCTACCATGGACTAGAGTATCGGGAGGTTCATTGTTCACGTAACATGTGACACCGGTGATTACAATTACGAGTTTCATTGCAATTCTATCTTTCATCGGCAATCAATTATATAGCGCTCAAGAGATTGGGCCCAATCAATTGTTCTATGCACGGTTCCCACTGGGCCACAACCATAATACGACTTGCGACATGTACGATGTTCTCCAAACATGCTGACTTTCCCTATGCGTACCCTATGCACTTAGCACAGAATTTCGCCCTTGCGGTAGGTACTCTCGTGTTTCAAAGTTTCTGAGTACGGCTACCACAATTCCTAGTTTAACACTTTCATGTACTTCTTGGAGATTGATGTCACCACCGAGATTGTGACACGATCATCCACAAGGTCTCCCACGGTTTAGAAGTGACGCAAGATGAGCTGCTGCACATTGTCTATCGGGTCTACGAGAGGGCGAGGTGTACGTGAGGCTGCCACATCCTGTAGCTTAGGTATTAGGCTCCGGAGGGCCATGTGCATGGGCCTCACCGGCGCCTAACCAAGTCGAAGGGTTGGTGTGGCCACGTGCCTACCCCCAGACACCGCTGCCGCCAGGCCAAGCTGGAGGGTCAGCGTGGGGTTTGCATTGTGTGCTCCTAGCTCCACTAACATGTCATGAGTTTTCTCCGTGCGTAACTGCGTGCTGTCACAGTCGCTAGCTCTTTGATCACGTACATATAACAACAATCAGGCAGATGGCCCCGCGCCAAATAATTTCAGAAATCAGAAGCCACTTGAAAGTCGTCAATGCGTACTTGCTGTGGCTGTTCAGCTGGGTAATGTTTACCAGCAGCCACGATGACTTCATCGATGCCCGCCTCATGCGGTATGCGTGGGCCATCGCCGATGGAGACGAGGTGCACGTTAGTTGGGGATCAGCCGTACTTACCACGATGTACCACGGCATGTGCGACATTTGCTACAGGACGAGGACGTCCAGGCATACTGGCTTATATAGAAGAAACTCGCCTTCGGCGTGTTCATTGAGAATTACACAGTGCATAGGGTGATGTGCCAGTTTGGCCTTTGCCAGGTTGTTACTGCCCTCGTCAGGCATCGGGTGCCTGACTCGGTTCATGTGTGAGTTATACACAACACATGTCCCTATATTTTTTTTGCAGTTCTATTACGATGCCTTCTAATTGCAGTTGTATGTTTCACAGGCACAATGGGAGGGGTAGTAGTGGGATGAGCTTAGCTACGAAGATGGCGTCGTGGGTTGCAGAGTGGGCGGAGGCAAGCTAGTACTTCTTGTAGGAGGACACCGCATATGACTCCAGCGCGTACGATGAATACCTACACTGGTACACTCCACAGACATGCACCAGGCTGGTGCGTGTCATTGACCCTCCCTTGCTCATGTTTTAGCATTGACTAATGCGTACCCTATGCAGTTAGCACAGAACTTCGCCCTTGCGGTAGGTACTCTCGTGTTTCAAAGTTTATGAGTACGGCTACCACAATTACTAGTTTAACACTTTCATGTACTTCTTAGAGATTGACATCACCGCCGAGATTGTGGCGCGATCGTCCACAAGGTCGCCCACGGTTTGGAAGTGACACAAGATGAGCTGCTACACATTGTCCATCGGGTCTACGAGAGGTCTAGGTGTGCCCTCGCACTCTCGTCATGTAGAACGCTCCCGGAGGTGGCCATGTCGATGTGTACGTAAGGCTGCCACATCCTGCAGCTTACGTAGGAGGCTCCGGAGGGCAATGTGCGTAGGCCTCATCGGCGCCTGACCAAGCCGAAGGGTTGGTGTGGCCACGTGCCTACCCCTAGACACCGCCGCTGCCAGGCCAGGCTGGAGGGTCAGCGTGGGGTCTGCATTGTGTGCTCCTAGCTCCACTAACATGTCCTGGGTTTTGTCCGTGTGTAACTGCGTGTTGTCACAGTCGCTAGCTCTTTGATCACGTACCTACAACGACAATAGGGCAGATGGGCCCCGCTCCAAATGATTTCAGAAATCAGAAGCCACTTGAAACACGTCGGTTTTTAATTTTTTGATATTTTTTGTTTTTTGTTTTTATTTTTTTGTATTTGTTTCAAAAATATAGTAATGGCTTTTTAAAATTTTATTATTTTTAATTTAAAAAAGCTAGCAACTGCCATAATGTAATTATAACAAAAACATAAAATATAAGCTAAAAGCTACTGTCACTTTTAAGCCGTTTGGAGCGCAACGTATGTGTGCTTAGCGGTGCAAACGGGTCGGGTTAATCCCGACCGAACTGGCACCGAATTCGATTGGTGCCGAATCCGATTAGTACCGAATCCGGAGAAAAAATATGGGTTAGGATATGGTAACAGCAATATCCGTCCCGAATCCGATACATTTTCAAGTTTGATTTCAGGTTAGTGCTACTATTTGACGTTTCATTTTGTTTTGCAATGGTAAAATAAAATCTTCCACATTAGCTATTAAGTAGTAACATCAAGTTCTTGACAGTACGTCCTCCTACTCCATTTGTTATACTGCATGCATTCCTTACAAACAAGTAGGGGTGCAAACGGCTCGGGTTAATCCCGACCGACCCGGCACCGAATCCGATTGGTACCGAATCCGATTGGTACCGAATCCGAAAAACAAATATGGGTTAGGATATGGTAACAGCAATATCCGTCCGAATCCGATCCGTTTGCACCCCTATGTGTGCTGCGCACGTCACGTCGTCACAGCTAGCTAGCAAGCCCTGCTCGATCGGTCGCCTGATGCGGAGCTGTTACGAAAGCTGTTGGCACAGTCGATCCGTGCGGCCTGTGTCGTGTGTGTCAACGATGTACGTAGTGGTACTGCGGCTAGCTAAGCACGGGTCGTCGGCATACCACATATGATGAATCAGCTAATGTCTGAGCTATCCTCGCGCGTACGTACGATGTGTACGGCCGCCACCATTAATTAAAGGACCAAGCGGTTTCGGTTTCTTATTTCCGATTTTCGGCTTTTGTAAACTTGCCAGCTTTTAGTTCTAGACTTTTGTTGCTTTTTTTTTCTCTTTTTTCTTTTTATTGTCCAGAGATGTATAACGGTGTTTTTTTATTTTTTTCTTTAATTTGTTTAAACTAAATGATTTAGCGAAATGTAGTTTTAGTTTTAAATTAGAAATCGCGGCCAACAACCGATGGGAGCACCCTTAGTCAGCTGCTTCAACACGCAACAACTTTTATTTGAGACGACAATGTATGTGTCTGCGTGTGTCGGTGTCTCTGGTCCGTGCGTCATGAGAGTGAGGGAGAGGGATTCATTTTGATCAATGGTTGTTGGGTGTAACAGGGGCGATCGGCTGGGATGATTCCCCGACATGCGCCTTTGGAACAGCATGATGGCTAGTTCAGTATGAGCTGCAGCAGCAGCAGCAGCAGCAGCACACGCATGTAACCAACGGCCGGCTATTAGCATGTCGTTCTCACGGGGGTTGGCATGCATCTATGCAAAGCTAGCTAGCCAGCATTCCATCCAAAGGTGGGCTTAGTTCCCTCACTCGTTCGGGCTTAGATTTCTAATTTTCGATCTATTTTTTATTATTCTTAAATTTCGTTTTTCTATGATTTTTCAGAGTTTTTTTTTGAGATTGTTTGTTGATTTTTTTTCTGTACTCGTTTGCATTAGTTTTTGCACAAATAGGCCCCAGTCGCCCAACGAGAGGGCGACTGGAGCCAGTCGCCCAACCGGGAAGCGACACGCGGTCAATATGGTAACGGTTGGGCGATTATTGCAGTCGCCCGCCCGTTGGGCGACTGGAGCTGCAGTCGCTGAACGGTTGGGCGATTGGAGCTCGGTCACCCAATCTTTCGGCGACGGGGTTTAAAAGCGATCGTGCGCTCGGCGCGCCATCCACCATTCGCATCCATTGCTCGGCCGAGAGAAGAAAAGAGAGGAGAAGAGGAGAGTAAGGAGGGGGAGCAGAGAAGAGGAGGGGAGGAGGGGGAGAAGAGGAGAGGAGGGGAGGAGAGGGAGGAAGGAGGAGTGGGAGGGGAGAAGAGGAGGAATCAGATTCAGGTATTTTTTTGGTATATTGTATTTTACAGTATATTTTTTATCAAATGTTAGTGTTAATAAAAAATTGTAGATATAAAAAAATTAGTATAGAAATTTTAGTACAATTTTTAGTATAGAAATTTTAGTATATAAAATTTTTAGTATAGAAAATTTTTAGTACAAAAATTTTAGTATAATTTTTAGTATACAAAGTTTAGTTAACGTAATTATACGAAATTAGCAGGCGTAGAAACAGAGAGGAGAGAAAGAAGCAACCGTAGGTGTAGATGTAGATAGAAATAGTTAAATTTTTGATATACAAAATTTAGTTAAAATGTAGTTTTAGAAAATTAGTAGCCGTAGAAGCGTGTAGTTGTGTATAAATTAGGGAACATAGTTTTACAAAATTAGCATCAGTAGAAAATTCAGTCACTCTAACGTACACATTAATCGTCCGCTAAATTTGTACGTATTAAAAAATGTAGTAATACTAGAATTTAATTAATTCGTATGTAGAAACGTTAGGAAAATTTTGGAAAAACGGATAGGAAGTTCATAGTACGTGTTTATTGTAGTAGGTTACGACATGCGAATGAAAGGCGAAATATGAATTACAGTACGTCGGTACCTTGGTATTGTGTGATGCGATTTGACATGTTCGGAAATTAAAATATATATGCAGGCCGACATCAGCAATGTCAATAGCCACTATATTGAGAGTGCATTACGGTGCTGGAACCGTTCGTGAAGGTCCGAATGGTATGGATTTGAGCGGTTTTTCGCAAGTCACTCTAGTACATCCGGATGGCGAGAATACTTGGATCTCAGATGTGATGCATTGGCTGACCCGGAATTTTTCGCTGGACCCCAAGGTGTGCAGCGTCGTCGTGCAAGGGTTTTAGAGCTGGTCACCCACGGACATCACATGGGAGTTGAGGACATTGTTGTGCATGATTTCGGCAAAACGTCTAAGGATGTATGTGGTCAAAAAGGCTGTCGTGGTCGAATACGACAGTAGTCGAGCAAGGTAGTGGTCAAACAGGTAGTGGTCGAACATAGGTGTGGTCGAAAAGCGGTGGTGGTCGAAAGGGGCGGTGGTTGAAAGCGGAGGTGGTCAAAAGAGGAGGTGGTCGAAAGCGGTTGCGATCGAAAGCGGAGGTGGTCGAACATGGGTGTGGTCGAAAGTGGCGGTGGTTAAAAGTGGTTGCAGTCGAAAGTGGAGGTGGTCAAAAGCGATAGCGGTCGAAAGCCGAGATGGTCGAGGGAGGCAGTGGTCGAAGGCGACTGTAGTCGAACAGTCGTGGTCGGAGCGGCTGCGGTCGATGCGGTGGTATCATGCGCTCCTGGACCGCATGACTCGGGTACTGCGGTGCCAGGGCGCGGGACTGCGCACGCGTTGACAGGGAGGAGTCTCGTGCTTTGGGAGGGGGCCAGAAATGACATTGCATACAAATAGGGGCTACTTCAGGTATTGTTGTGCTGCACAGGATCAAAAATGCCCAAAACTCGGTTTCTTGGGCCTGGAAGATTTGCACCGAGCTGTGTCATTTTGATGATGAATGCTGGGGTATATTATTGTATTTGAAATTTTCTTCTACCGATCAATCTGAGCTAGTTTTAGCTGGAAAATTTGCGTTCTGTAGGGTTCCTAGTTGTGTAAAAGATTATCTTAGTAGTAAACTCCGTGCTTTTACTGCAAAAGAAGGCCACTGTTTCTGAAATTTATGAAATTTGCCACAGTTCTGAAACTTATTTAGCTGGAAAAGTTTTCTCCTATGACTATAGAGTTTCTTAATTGGCATCGACGTGCAGATAAAACCGAACACGCAGAGGAGGGAGTATCACGCAGGTAGATGTCTATCTAGCATTATAAACGTGGTATCTGTTTGCCTGTCTATCATTGTTACTAATTGCCTTTTCTTTACACACGTAACCTTTGTTACTAATTGTCTGTCATTTGAATTAACTGGAATTGGTTCATGGTTGCCATTTTCCCTTCTTCTCATCTTACTTATCCTTCTTGTTGGTGATGCTTTCTTTCTTTCTTTTCTCTTGAGTTTAGTCGGTTAATAGATCATTTGCATAGCTTGTAACCTTACCACCACATTATTTTTCAACAGGTGATTTGATAGAATGTCTAATAGTGAAACTGCTGAGCTAGTACTTGTTGGAATTTTGCTCCCCGCCCCCCACCCCACCCCGAAGGATCAATACACGTGAGCATACGGACGTGAGCATAATGATGGAGTTGAATCACACAACTCCTATCTAACTCTTACTAGGGAATCACTCCCCTCTCGTGTTTCTCACAAACATGCACGCTCTGCTACCAAGTGATCATGAGTTGTTTACGACTATTCAACTCTTGATACCAGATGTTGGAGCTCAACACCAGGATCAAATACAAGTTTACCTGTGGACACACACTACACGGGAAAATTGAACAAACATAGAGACATGGAGAGAAAATTTTTCCCGATGCGAACTTAACTTCCGTCGCTTTTCCTCTTTTTTCTCTTCTTATTCGACTTACTCTGCTTATTCGGCTTACATGGTATATATAGGCACACCCGAGCCTCACAACAGGCCACTCACCCACTACACCTCCGACAATGACTACCTGCTGCTCATACCGAGTAGTTCGCCTGTCCATGCCGCTCAAACGCCTGCCTATGACTACTACAGAGACCAGCCGCCTACCCACGCCGGGCAGATAGCTGACCAAGGTATGGCATGCGTCATCTACGATCACCGTCTTGCGTGCCTCACATGATTACCACCAAGCGCTACGGTGTTGGCGGCATGACCACGGCCTGGCGCCAACCTTGGCTTGACTTCGTCCTCATCTCGACCACACAGGTCGTCCGAGCACCTCTTCCTCTTCTCCAACAAGAGCCTCCTGAGCTGTGCAACCTCCGTGCTGCGGCCACCTCGTACTCCTCCAGTGCCACGATGAGCTCCCTCTTCTCGGCCTCCAAGCTCTCGGTCCTCTCCCTGAGGCATGCCCTCTGCTCAGCCTCTGAGCACCGACGGTTAGTGGCTACGACCATGCACATTGTCGACCATGGTGCCACGACCACAACCGAGACTGCTTCGACTACGACTATGACTGTTACGAGCACGGCCACGGACGCTACGACTACGACCACGACCACTATGACCACAGACAACGTGGTTATAACGACCACACAACAACTACGCACATCACAATGTAGTCGTAACCAACCACGCACAACAACTCGAAGCTTCGACCACGGCGCATCATCTCGATGCTTCGACCACTGCTTCTAGGACTGCTTTGATCATGGCTTTGACCGTGGCTTCAACCGTGGTTTCTATAACCATATATAAATCATCAAAATTAATTCTAATATTACTTGGTGAAGGTGCCGATGACGTCACGCAAGTTACCAATCCTAAAAGTAAGGAAAGATCTCACGTGTGGAATCATTCCAAGGAGTTAACAAGGAAAAGCTATTTGCATTCACTGTAAAGCAAAATTGGCATATCACCGAGGGCTTGGTGTATCCCACCTCAAGTGCCACATCTTACCAGCGTGCCAAGAATTTCCACAAGACACTGATCGTAATTCAATTTTTACCGGAAGTTCGTCCACTGGAGATGTGCGCAGTTTCGTGGTGGATCCAACACTTACACGGGATTTTATGACCAAGTTTTGGATCACCGCAAATGTTCCCTTCAAGAAGATTGAGAATGGGTTCTTCAAGGGGATGGTGAAGTCAGCCCACCCAAGTCTTCATGTTCATGGGCGACAAACACTTAGGGATGATTGCATGTCTGTCTGTGAAGATGATAAGAAAAAGATTGCAAATAGCTCTGCCAATACGATTATGTAGATTGCAAACACTTAGGGTACATTTGTCTTACTGCACATTATATAGATGAAGAATTCAATTTGCACATGCATACAATCAATTTCAAAAATGTCCTGCACCTCATAATGCTGCTGCAATACATAGTACAATTGTGGACTGCCTCTATGACTAGGACCGTCCAACAGAGCTTTTGCCTTCAGATAATTGCCACATCAAATACTGGTGCTGTGACAAGACTACAGGCACAACTCTGGACCAATTTGCCTTATGGAGGCGAAGATCTCCATGTTAGATGCACTGCACACATTCTTACCTTGATTGTCCAAGATGGAATGTCTGCAATCCAGCATGTCATTGAGCCTGTTAGAATGTTGTTAAGCATATCACCTCGTCTGGATCTCGGTTGCAGATTTTCAATACTATTCCACAACAGTTTGGTCTTGAACCTAAGAAAGGATTCGTTTGCACAAGATGGTGGAACTCTACCTACAAGGCTACAACATGCTTGTTGAAACTCTTAAGGTATAATGATGCCTTGACTCGCTATGCTGATCAATAAATCATTCAAGCACCCAACCTTCCGCAATGTGACTTGGCAGAGAGAGTTTGTAAATTCCTGGAGAATTTTGCCGAAGCAACAAATGGTTTCTCGACGCATAAATTTCCAACAGCTCAAAGGTTTGTACAAGCGGTTTGGGGGATACGAGAACTACTTGTTGATGACAAAAACTAAAGTGATGCTTTCTAACAGGTGTTGTGTGATGATGTTAGACCATGTGGATGGTTGTGAATTCAGTGACGATGAATTATTGACATTTGGATTACTTTGAAATTTGTGCCTGTGAAAGTTTCGGTCAATCACAATTGAAGATTTCGAGTTCGAGTGGTTTTGGTCCAGTCCGAGTGGTTTCGATCGGCTTCGAGTGGTATTGGATGTTGTTCGAGTGATATCGGTGTATTGGACAACATTTGAGTGCCATCGGAATATCGAACAGTGATCGAGTGGCATCAGAGGTTCTGACAGTAGTCCAATCGGCCTTGTGATGGATGGTCTGATTGGTAGGTCCGAATGGCAGACTTTGACCACGTCCGGCTTTGACTACGGTATTTCAACCACAGCTTCTACCACGGCAGGTAATCGTAGATTTTGACCTCGAACAGTGAATCGATCGTAAACAACGTTTAACCGGTCGTAAGTGACAGTGAACCGGTCTTAGCTACAATAAACCGATCAGAGATCGTAAGGTCATAGACTACAGTAACCAGTTGATGGTCATAGCTACAGTACTTTCCATGGTCGTAGTTACAGTACCTGATCGATACTCGATAGTCGTAGACTTTACTGGTCGGTACTTGATAGTCGAAGACTTTGCGGTCAATGGTCGTAGATTTCACGGACTGCTATTATAGTCTTAGACTTTGCAATCTTGTCGTCATAGTCGAAAATTTCGTGGTCTACTGTCGTTGTCTTGGGCTTTTTGAAGGTTGTCATAAACCACACGATCGATAGTCAAAGGTTTTGCGATTGGTTGTCGTATGCATCACAGTCGGTACTCGTAGACTTCATGGTCGATACAAGCGCTTTAATTCTTGTGATCTTCGAGTACCTCGAGTACTCGTGTTAGGTCAGTGGTTGACTTATCTAACCATATCGGTTGTTGGTGACACTTAGTACTCGGTGATTAATGGTGCAATGATTGGTTGATGATCGGTAGTCGTAGACTTGGCGATTGGGTGTTTTAGTCGTAGAGATCGGTACTCGGTAGTCGGTACTCAATGGTTCTAGTCGGTAGTGATGCTTGTTATTCCTGAGTGTTTTGAGCTGAGCAATAGTAATTCCTGTGTATTTGGTGTTTTCGAGTACTCATTGAGCTAGCGGTCATATTGAGTGATCTAAGGCTGATTTCTGGATAGCTATGAGATTTGTGGTCATGGATGACCTGGTTGTTGTTGATGGTTGGTTGAGGTTGTGGGTATACATATGTGTGTTGTTGACGGTCAAGTTGGAAATAACATGTGCCAGGAAAACGTTTCTTTGGTCTTTGCATGTGTAGATAAGTGTGGAGACGATCATGGTCGGTGACGAGGAGGACTGGGACTAGGATGGAGAGATCTGAAGTCCAGATGGTTGAGGATGTCATGCGAGGTGGTCGGGCTAACGCTGGAGCAAGTGGAGATCAAATGTGGTGATGCGTGGAGAAGCTACGGGTGGTGTGGTCCTGGGGATTTCGACATGGAAGTTGGTAAGGCGTGATGAAGATCGGGGAGGTGCGTTCATGGAGGGTTTGTCACGTATTTGGTTAGGAGTTGTGGATGGAGTCCATAATTGAGAAGATTGAGAGTTTGAATAAAACCCGTGTTCGGGAGGGTTTTGGGTTCCTTGGTTTCGGAAGAGATAAGGTTTTGAGTCTGTGTTTGAGGTAGACATGAATTTTAGCGTTAACCTATAAAAGCAAAGTGAGGCTATATGGATTAACGTGCGGTTTTAGGGAGTTTGGTGCAGATTTTGAGAGACTTGTTTTAGGGCTTTCGTTGGGAAAGCTTTTAGGGTGAGCTTGTGAGGGCGCTTTGTAAATCCATGGAAATCCAACAATAAAAACATCTTGAATCAATTTGGTTCATGATTTCTGGTGATTGTTGTTTGCGCAAAGCGTATGACTACGAGCAAAGCTGAGCATCAAGTGTTTATTCGAGCAGTCAGATTCTTCATCGATTACGTAGAGATTTTAAAAGCGGAGGTAATCATTCATCCTTCTCTAATTGCGTCATACAACGAAAGCAAAGTTCGGTAAATATTGGGATGAACCTGACAAGATTCTTTTGGTCGCATCGTTGTTGGATCCACGACACAAAATTGTTTTTATGAAGTACTGCTTCCTGAAAGCCTATGAAAGTAGTGCCCGACAAAAAGGCAAACACTATTTTTGGCTGGTTTAGGGCATATTATACTTACTATGAAGAAATGCTGCAGAGTAAATCTATGAAGAATTAGCAAATACGCTCCCAATGTTGACAGGGAAATGCAAACTAGAGTTGGAATTTGCTTGTTCAAACAGCAAAGCAAACCTAATCGCTCTAGGAGATTCACTAGTTCCTATAAGGGAAGGCGAAGAATTTGATGTTTTGAAGTGGTGGAAAAGAAATGCTGACCAATATCCTATACTAGCCAAGATGGCTCGTGACTTTCTGGCCATTCCATTGTCAACTACTGTTTCTGAATAAACATTCAGTACTGCTGGTTTGACAGTAGATAAATACCGAAATTCCCTGAGCCCAGAAATAATAGGAACTTTTGGCAATGTAGCGATTTTTTTTTTCAAATTTGACTTCCGGACGTCCATTTTTACAAAAATGGTCCTGTCTTCGAGCACTGCAGGCGACACTCGGTAGCGCCCTTGCAGAGCCCCCTTGCTCAGCAGGTGCTGCTGAGCAGCTTGGGCTTAGTAGCGCCTTGCCGAGCTCCCCTGGCTTAACAAGTATCCATTCAGCATTTTTTCGCTAACTAGTTCAATACCCATGCTTTGATAAAATTAAAAAAATCATATTTTTTCAACACGTCTGTTTGATATTCCCGGGATTTGCTCCCACGGCCCACGCTTTCGGCTCTGCATCCGCGTCTCTGCGCTCTCATCTTTGGCACGCACCTGGTAGAGTTTTGTTTTTTGTTTGAGAATTAGTAGGGTAGTAGGATTTATTTTTTGATACATTGTTTTGTTTTGTATCAAGGTAGAAATTTTTTAGGAAGGTGCAAGGGGGAGTTCTGAGGGGCAGATGAACCAGCATCACCAACTTCTTGTATTAAGTAGTAAATATACGTTATTGCAAAAATTATCATAATGGACCATATTTAACCCGACATAACACTTTGCAATGAAGATGTAAATTACATGACACATAGGGTTTGGTTAGGTTTGTATGTTTGCTTCACTACTCGTATGATACAAATAGCAACATGCGCGAAACATCAACCCCAACTAAAACACATGTGTGCCTTTTGGAAGTCATGCTTGTAGTCATTCGTCGTATACATTGGGTCTATTGGTGCCTTTCCATTCTCTCCTTTGCAGGCTTTAACTCTTGTGATATGCACCTAGTACTCGGCTTCTACAACTTATGTAGGTTTGTCCCGGTCGAAAATAACCTGGCATTCAACATGAGCATCGGAGACCATCGACCCATTTCCCTTGTCCTCCGCCATCTTGGCCTTTCCCTAGTCATCCAGGGTGTAAAGTTTTTAGCGTGTGAATCTCTCCAATGCTACAAGGTAATTAAGCATGTATTTCTGCTCGATGAATGCCCTGTCGTACATCTCCAGGCTGTCGATCCATTGGAAGAAGTAGAAACACTCTATGATCTATCGTCATGCACAGAGTGGGTTAGCGATGTGTAAAATGAAACATGCAATATAATTTGTCAATACGTGACATTCGCTTACAAAAACTTCACAGCACGTGTAGTGCGCCTGGGCGACGGTGGATATGTGTGTGGACTGAATGATATGTGTTGGATTGCTGCAATCGCACTGTCGCCACAGAAACTCCGGTGGCACGGGTGCATCCTTGCAAGAATTATCAGGGTGGGATCCGTTCTTCTTGTCCACTCACTTCCACTTGCGAAGCATCTCTCTGTAATTCGACATCCCTAATAGTGATGCAGTGATGTCTTCTACATGTGCTCCCTTCTCCCTTGCCTCTTCCCCTATTTTAGATATCAGTTCTAGTGGAGTGTTGGATCTGGTCGTGGAGGCTAGCCGAACTTTATAAGAGGTCCTTATGCATTATTTGAGGGTAAAATTTGTCGAATGGTAATGAACTCCCTTCCGCGATAGGGAATGTTGTGGGAACAGGGAAGGTTGCGACGATATCAATTCATCGAGAAAAACTGGTACATGTTATCAACTCGCTGAGAAAAGCTACTTCATGTTGTCAAATTACTGGGAAAAGCTATTATGTGCCATTAACTCATTGAGAAAAGTTGTTGTGTGCTGTGATCTTGCTGAGACAAGCTGGCATGTCTTGTAAACTCAATAAATGTAAAAATCTAGTATGTATTGTCAAATCACTAGGAAAAGCTAGTGCGTGATATGAACTCACTGAGAAAAGCTGATGCGTGCTATCAATTCACTGAGAGAACCTTGGGGTTGCAGGATTGCACTACACACATCAACAAATTCCATATCATACTGTATAATGGGGACAAATAATTAACGAGTTCATAGCTAGGTTCCACACTTAGAGTATAAATACAGGGTCACTAGAATAGCATTTCGAAATGCTCTGTGCAAAATATTGAAACCGAACGCAGTACTGAGTCAAGGGTTATCCGTTGCCCACTCTGTCTAGTTGAGAAACTGGTTCTCAGGGAAAGTCAACCTGTCCAGGGAGCGTTGTACGTCTCACAAGTCATATTGCAATGATGGCCGAGTGGGAACCGGGGCAACGTACAACAGACTGGGCCCAAACACTTGAGCATTGAACATCTGCTGCACCCAGTCCTTCGCGTAATTGCTAGCGCCCTATTGAGGGAAACACATTTCATTAGGTTGACGGAATGTACAACAACATTGCAAACTCCGATTTCGAATAGGCGAACCCACGCCATGTGCTCGGTAGAGAATGAATCCGCAATCCACTCTCAGAACTCTGCCCTTGAGACCTACACATTCGTACTGTTCAATTAGCTAAAGGAAGATGAATCATGGACCGGCAAGGAAACTCATAATTGTAAGCACCGGTGTCACATGTTGCGTGGACAATGAACCTCAAGGGTACTCTAGTCCAGGGTAGCCCGCTGTAGTGAAGCCCGATGTCGTGTAGTCCGTGCCATACTAGTGGACCATGTAGCTGTCGTATGTTCGATCATACCACTCATCTCGCCACCAGAGGTGCGGGTGCATATGTGCCATATTGCACCTCGTAGTTTCAGGCAAGCAAGTCAACATCGCTGTCTAGGGTATCATGTGTCTCAGGCTATCTCTGTGACAAGGACGAACATGCTATGCTCCATCCCCCATGGCAAGGAGGTCCGCCATCGAGCTGCCTCCACAATGAAGACAGAAGTAGAGTAGTGTCGGTGCGAATGGGCTGCACAAAGATGACATATATGAAGAGCAACGAAAATAAGGTATCATGCTGATTGCAGCAAAAATGAAATTGGCAAACCTAAGCAGTGTGTTGCGTAGACCAAGAACGATCGAGGCTAGGGCTGTACACAAACTAGCTAGGATGTGCGGACGAAGTTGTGGATGGACAATGGTGTGGCTCGTCACCCCTGGGATAAACACGTCACTAGGATGGCTGTAGCTGATGGCCCCCAATACGCATTTGGCGTCTTTGTACATATTGCGGATGGACCCCAACAGGCGTTCCAACGTGCTTGAGTGTCTATGGCACAGTGCGACACCACCCTTGGACACGATATGGCAAAGTCGGTTGAACTACAACGACAGACAAAATAGGTTAGTCGTGTATGCATGAACAATACGGTACAAATACAGACTTGGAGTATTTTACCATCTCATCCTGTCAAACCTTACAGTGTTGGTCCAGGCCTAGTGCCAACTTGTTGGCGGGCATAGCCTGTGGTGGGGACTATGCAGGGGGCCCGTTAGTCTACAATGGGTTCACAGCATCTGTGTTGCCCTCTAGTCATCACTCTTCCATCCTTTCTTCATTTGCCTGTGAAAAAGAGTGGTATGCAACTGTTATTTGAGTGGGAAAATAAAAAAGACATGAATTATACGTGACTTAGAAGTTAAAGCAATGGATTGTATGAAATGAGCTAACAAATAAATTTACTTACAGGTGAACATGGTTAGGTAGTAGTCAACCCAATGTTAGTGGCACCTGCTGGTAAAGCCCGAATTATCTCATGACTCATTGGGGGTGTAGGGCTCCACCATATGGGAGAAGATGATGTGGCTCCGACCACTAGCTTACGACTTGCCACATCATCTTCTCCCATATGGTGGAGCCCTACGCCCCCATTGAGTCATGAGATAATTCGGGCTTCACCAGCAGGTTATAAAGTTAGTAGTCCCTATCCTGACAAGCTGAAAGGCGTCGTCTCAGAGATGAACTCTACGGTCTACACCATTCACATGATGCTACCCTTGTGCAAGGTCTTGAACGCTTGTAGAATTCTAGGTATACTCTTCATGGTCTCTCCCTGAACCATCTTAGCTCACTAGTAGTCCAACGAGTACCCATGGTAGGCCCGTCCATCAGGTCATCACCATCGATGTGACCTGTAGAACTATGCCTCCAATTGGTATGGGCGCACTTGCATTCAAAAGTATGACCGACCAATAGGAAAGTGCTCCCATGACCACAATTGCAACAAAATATAGCAAACGACGAGATTTGACTCTCTAGTAGCATGTTGCGAGCATTGCATAAACCCTTGTAGGTCATGCACAATACAATGAGCTCTAGTTGTATAGCAGGATATTATTAGGCTTGGTGTCGGCTAGGGACTCAGCAATGTGGATGTAGCTAGGGTACATCTAATTTCCCTAGGTTGTAAGAAACAGGACTCACCCGAACATGAAGAGCAAGTAAGAAGAGGTGTGACCTCATAACCTCTACAGGCGCATCTCCTAGGCATTACCGGTACCTTCACAACCACGAATGTGGCACTCCATGGATCCTGTCCGAAATAGGATGACCAAACTGGTGTAGCAGATGTGCCTTCTAATCGGCTGATCTAAGGCCTGGAACCATGGGAAGACCATGTAGTGGCAAGTCGGTAAGGTAAGTAACATCCTGCAAGATGATGGTCATCTCCCCCCACCGAAAGTGGAATTAACGTGTGGGTCTCTGGTATCCATCGGTCAACGAGTACTGATAGAAGTAGTGAGTTCTACGTGAATGAGTGCCCAATGTGCATAATCCTTACTATGGGCAGCAAGCTAGCCATTCATAGAACTGGAACGTATCGATCGCCGAGAGTCCATTCCTCCAGAGGTTCTCGAAGAACAAAGAGGGATGGTCTATCACCGCTCGACCATGCTCGACAATGATGTTGTCCATGTCAAGATAGGTCCATTAATGTTCCACGCTCATGAACGTCACCAGCAATCATTCCCTACAATAGAGAAAAGAATGTATCGGTGTTCGACTATGCTAAGTACAACCTAGCATAATCCAGAATAATCATGCACATGTACATAGCTAAGCTACCAATTATGCCTATGGCCATGTGCTTATATGCATGTACACAGGTACACACTACAACTATCAGTGCATATTTTTGTAATCCTGACATCATTTTCTATATTTTTTTAATCGCACAAGAGTAATAAATATATAGTCCAAACTTACATACATATTTCGTAAATTGCAAACGCATTGGGAACACTAAAAATAACAACACATATTTTTTAGCTATTTACAAAAAATCATTATGCCTACGGCCATGTGCTTATATGCATGCATACAGGTACACACGTATATGCATGCATATCTACACACAGATACTACAACTAACAATGCATACTTCTGCAATACTGGCTTCATTTTCTATATTTTTTAACTGCATAAGAGCAATAGATATATATGAGCAGACTTACATATATATTTCGTAAATCATGAATGTACCGAGAACACTAAAAATAATAACACGTATTTCTTCAGCTATTTACAAAAGGAAATCATTATGCCTATGGCCATATGCTTATGTGCATGCATACATGTACATACATATATGCATATATATGTACACACAGATACCATAACTAACAATGCATACTTCTACAATCCTAGTGTCATTTTCTGTAATTTTTTTAATCACACAAGAGAAATAAATATATACCTACAGACTTACATACATAATTCGTAAATTGCGAAGGTAACAGGAACATTAAAAATAACAACACATATTTCTTTAGCTATTTAAAAAAATAATCATTATCACCACTAATACGTCCTAACATGGTTAATTAAAAAACACATCTGTCAACTAAACATGGTTACCAAGCGCATTCACACTACCACATCATCGTTACGATAATGAAACGCTAACGACATATTAAGTGCATTACTCGCGTGTGAATGAAGCATATATTTTCTTGAAGGTCTTCACCCGCTCTAAAATCCTTCTAACTACGAAATCACAGCTAACCTACCTTAAAAAACTATTACAAACTCACATTTTAATCTCTCTTTCTTTATTCTCCCTCTCTAATATCTCGCTCAGCAAAAAAGAAACCAAACTATGCGGCTTAAGATAAGAGGGCAGAGAGCGAGGCCAACCATTTTAAGCACACAGGAAGGCGTTCGTGACCGACATCCCCATGTGGGTGCACGCGACTGCGGAGGACGGCAGAATCCCCGGCTGAATGTGACAGGAATCATGCGTCATGTCGCTTCACCTTGTCGGCACGGTCGGCTACCCAAGGTTCCCCCTACTACCGCGCTAGCCCCCCTATCAAGACTCTACCCCTACTGCACGCTAGGCCACCTATCGAGCTCCCACTGCTCGGTACGATTTGGCATGTCCTGCTGAGCCTAGGAAGCTTGGTAGGCTAACGGGCTCCGCCTGCATCTCGTCACACTTTAGCTGCCAAGTTCGCCTTGCCTGCTGCCTCGCCCGTGTCCTGTCAAGTTGTGGTGGCATGGTAGGTGACAGGTGTCATCTGGCACATCTGCCAAGCTCGAGGACGGGGCTATTTTTTTTTTTGCAAAAATCGGCTTCTAGGAGTCAAATTTGAAAAACAAAACTCTACGGTGCCAAAAGTGTGAATAGTTCAAACAATTGAAGCACTGATATGCTCAAAAGATTGGCTCAAAGAATACCTCTTAGATGATGATGATAGTAAGAACAGAACCAATGATATTTTGTTGCTGAAATTATTTTCTTTACATGATGATGATATTTTTATGTTTCTCTCCCACATACTGACTTGCCTCTTTAAAGGCAAAGAATGCACAAGTCAGTATGTTAGTTGAAAGGGTCATGTTTGCATCCAAACATTGCTAGAATGGCCTATTTTCTAATTATTTAGAACATCGAAGGGTTTTTTGTAATTATTTCGAGTGTAAAATCATGATTTTGTTATTTATCTTTTATCGGAAGGGCTTTATTTTAATGTTTTACACGTGTAAGGGTATTCTTATGATACATATTTTCTAGATAGGGTCTTTTCGTAAAATTTCAATAAGCGGAGTGGTATTTGCGTAAATAATCTTTTACTAAGGTGCCTTATTGATAATATGTCAATACAGCTACAACTTTGGAACATGCCACGTGCTGTTGGGCCAAGCTGGCTTAATGGACTCTTGGGTGGACCTTGGACTTCAGAGGATTGGATGGGATGTAATTTAGCCTAACATATACATAAAATTTCCCCTTCAGTTTAATTCATAAACTAATTAAGCTTAAACTTCTACAGTTTCATCGAACACTAAATATTAAAAAGAGAAATTAAATAAAGAAATTGAAGTTTAATTGATTCGAGCTGATGAAATTAAGTAAATTAGGCTAGCATACATATTTCTCTCTCTCTAGAGATCTCTTGATGTCAGCATCCTAAATCCTATTCCTAGATTGTTTGGGATTTGCCTTAATTTCTTCAATACGCTAGACGACGAAATGAGATGACTAGTGTTTGCATCAGCTAACAAAACCTAACACGATGATCACTACGTACTTCTGCATCTTGCATGAGACCCTAGTGATTCAGGACTAGTGCAATGTTCCGATTTGAGTACGAAATTACGTACGTAAACATCAGTAGCTGCTTTAGCTTTTGTTGCTTTGTCATGTCCCTTCGAGGTATCAATGGATGATAGAGACAACTGCATGTGCTGAGAAAGTTGGTACTAGGAAAGGTTCTCTCCTTTTTCTAACTACTCCTGCTAATGCTTGTAGCTAATGTTGTCGTGTGCATTTCTTCTAGAAGTCGAATTAAGCTAGCTAGGGCATGAATGTATGTTGTCGTAGACTACCTGGCAAGAAATGACGAGAGGATTTTAGGCCCATTTTGAAAAAGCAGACTTTTTAGAGAAAAGAAAACATTATTGACCCATTCTTCTGTTCTATTGCGGAATTATATCCCTGCGTTCAAAAAAGCCTTGTAACATATCCACGGGTATTTTGTTTATCAAGAGGACTTCCAACACAACTAATCCATGTAGCTTTTTTCGAAAAAATATAGCAGGAGCTCTGCTTAATTATTTAAGATCGGATAGAAATAAGAGTTTAGTTTTACTGAGACTGAAACCAGGCCGCACAACTAGGCGGGTGGGGGCAAAAAAAAAACAATACCAACAAATGCAAGGGGAAGGCTAAGTAAGCACTACACAAATGCCAAGGAGGTTAAGAACTATTGTACGTCCGACAACAAATCCATACATATCGTTGTCACTCTAATAAAAAGAGATGAAAACAAATGGCATAGTTGCCTTTTTCCTGTTGTTAACGGGTGGGTTGTTTTAGACTATGGCTTGTAATTTATAGTTTAAATTTTTGAATTTTGGCTGTTCGCGAGAAACAGTACGCAAAGAAAAATAGTCATATGTGATTTTAATCGGTACAGCTGAACTCAGTACATATTTTATTACAATATTTTTATTAATCTTATCTTAAAATATATATCATTTAAAATCTAATTACTATAGTATAAAACATAAGAAACTCAGAAGTAAAAAAGAAGTGTGCCAAGAGCTATCACCCCACCACCGCGCACGGCCTTGCAGTGATCGGCGCGTATTCTCTGAGCGTGACTTTGCTTCGTAACGTCCATCCATCGGTGGATCAATGGCCCAGATTTTTTTGATTTTTTGATTTCTAGTTTTTAGTTTTTTTTATTTTTATATTTTTCTAGTTTTTTTTTTCTTTTTTTTATATTTCTTTATATTATCTGTGTTAAAATAACATATTTTTTAAATAAAAAAACCTATTTTTATTTTAAAAATAGGTTATTTTAACACAGATAATATAAAGAAATATAAAAAAACTAGAAAAATATAAAAATAAAAAAAACTAAAAACTAGAAATCAAAAAATCAACAAAATCTGAGCCGTTGATCGCTGAATGGGTGGATGTTACGAAGCAAAATCACGCCGTCAGAGAATCTCGTTCGTGCAGTGATATGCATTTACGGCATGACGTGGCATGACTCATACCCACGCGCCGCCTTTTTATGTTTGGGTCATTCCAGGTTGTAATTACCTTTTTCTTTTAAAAAAAATGTGCCAGTCAATTCTCAAAATCATGACTTTTACTCGTACATCAAACAGTTTATGCAAAATTTAAGCTGTTAAAACTGTAAGGAAAATATGAGCAATTTACTGGTACTTTTAACATTTACATCCAAACTGCATTTTTAACCGGAGTGGATGTATATGTAGGTGCCATATAAATGTCTTGTCAGCGAAACCAAAATGGTTTTAAGCAAATGGGTGATTTTTAACCGGTATTAACAATTGAAGAGGGTTAAATAGCTTGATTTGTAGTTAAAAATTGATTTCTAAACTCAGATGATAGATGAGGAGGGTTAAAGATGGACTTGCGTCTTGAAACGAAGATCCTCACCATGATAAGGTACAACACATCTTGTCTCTTGTTGCATCTCTTTTGATACTCGTTTTACTGATGTCGCCGGTTTACATGCAATTGATACTGTCACTATCATTCCTCTAGTTTAGGAGGTTCGTGACTTTTTTTCACCGCATATTTAGGCCTCCTTAATGACTTCTGGTTTATAGCTTATATAAGATAAAAGCTATTTAGAATGTATCAACTTTTTAATGTAATTATTTTTCTTTTTTCTTTACATTATCCGTAGAGCTATAATGGTGTTCTTATTTTTTTTATTTCTTTTAATTGAATGCCTCGGAAGCCCAAACCATTGCTTCAGTTGGGTATCAAGACGGATTTAATGCTGTCATCCTTGATCTAGCCTTTCAGAAATGAACACTTCATCTGTCTAAAGTATACATGTTCTAAGCCTCTAGCGAACCAATCCAACGCCAAGGTCTAAAGGAAATAAAAACCTGATTGTCTATGTATCGTGGATACATGCATGTGAGCAGGAGCCCACCGGACAACAGGAAAATGGATTTATCTTAGAATTTCAGGCCACCAAATCAACATAAGTACAGCAAACTCGCCGGATTATCTTAGAAACTATTTCTCCTCAACTCCCTACTCATATATCAGGAGTTTCAAAAGCTAAAGAAATATTGACCCAGCTTATCATTATTTTATAATAACTGCACCAAGGACATTTAAACTTTAAACATAACTCTGGGCAGAGAGGTAGGGTTGCTCACTACTACAGGAAAGATCATCACAGACGGTTCGAAAACATCATCACAGACGGTTTTGCGAACCGTGCAATTTATGGGTCGCTGATAATACGAGGTCATCACGCACGGTATTTCAACCGCCTCGTGATAGCTCAAAATCACGAGCGGTTTTAGTTAAAAACCGTCTGTGATATGGTGATAATCACAGACGGTTGTTAAGTAAAACCGTCAGGATACCGATATCTCGAGACGGTTTTAACTAAAACCGCTCGAGATTATCGATATCGCGACGGTTTTAGTTAAAAACCGTCTGTGGTACATGATAATCACAGACGGTTTTTAATTAAAAACCGTCTAGGATTATCAGATATCACAGACGGTTTTTAATTAAAAACCGTCTGTGATATTCCTTCTACCCCTAAATCTATTCCTATTTATTGGCTAGCCTCAGGAAATGCTAGCTATGCCCTCTGAAACAAACAGATGAACAAGTATATAAGGCATCCATAAACATCCAATACACATCACATTTCATTCACAAACATAAAATATCTACTCCGCAAATGAATCAATTGAATTGAAATAAAATATCCATTACACTGCATTACAATGCAATAAAATTCATGGTGCATGTGGAACTGTCCTTCCGACTTTATGACTTGAGCCACCAAAAGTACGCCAACTCTCCTCAAATTCGTGAAATATCGAGCTGTTCCAATGCAGTTGACGGGATGTACGCACTGTGGATAGGGATATCAATGTACGATATATGTAACGTGATAAGTATGAAGTAAATATGGAAAGATTGATAAACCTTGAATTGGTGATCCTCGAGGAATCGAGGAGTAGGTCCATATGGTGGCAAACATAGAATCCACATGTGTTGCCGGCGGTTGCCGGTGGCACCGCAAAATAGAATGAGCAATAATTCAAGAGGCATTAATACGAACTCGCATAGGATTAATTAATGTGTAATAGCGAATACCTTAAAATCTCGAGTATGTCTCAGGCCTTTGGCCCCTTGCTTCGAGACACCCCCTATTTCAACGTACATCGCGAACGCCCTACGTGATTCAAAAAAGTTAACCTTAGTCATTCGGAATGAAAGAAATAGTACAATATAGGTATGTATGGAGAAAATAAACTTACCTATCGATTACTTGGGCGACAACTGTGAAGTCCATTTTATTCTTACTTAAGGAATCAAGGTAATATACCTTGTTTCATTTTGGTACAATGACTATTAAAATCCAATGAAAGTTTTGATTGTAGGGCATAAGTATATAATCCTTATTGTGTTGAGCCCGCAGCCCTGATGCAATGTACCTCTCGACGATGGTATACTTGGCGACCATGTGTGAGTCCAAGAAACCAACCGATGATGACTGGGATGTTCTAGCTTTAGTCCGCACGTGTCTACATACACACACACGAAATAAACAAATTATATATGGCATTTATCGGTATGACATGAACGGAGATCGTGATTGTGCACACTTACGGCCCAAAGATCGAATGAGTGAGGCGTCGAGGCGTTGAGCGTGAAAAGATCGAATAAGTCCTCGGCGACCACGAAGACACCGCCTTGAAAATCGTGATGGAAATGCTCCAACGCGAATTTGACAGTGATACCTGATCTCCGTTCGCCCTCTGGCTTATTGGACTGTGCAATTGCTGGCAACTAATTGGTAGGTGTTGGAGGCCCTTTTTCTCGAGCAACGGCTCGCTAAGCACGAATTTACGGGCCAATGGCAGGTACGGACCAATATCATCATTGGTCTTCTGTGCTTTGCCCTTGCTGCCCTTACTGCCTCGGTGTGGGTCGACTTCTACGGTAGTCGACTTTAAAGGTAGCAATGGGCAAGTTGCTCTGGCGAGAAGAGCACTGTGGAGATAGCACCGGTGCGCTAGCGGTGGTGGAGATAAGTCTTGCGGTGGAGATGGCACCGGTGCTCGAGATCCGGTCACGCCACCGGTGAAGAAGCCTCCAGGAGATGTCGCTTTTAGGCCATTTGGATGAATGTTCCAATGGCACGCCCTAGAGCCACGATCTCGTCGGTGGGCGGCTTGATGGCGGGACGACCTCAAAATTAACATGCACACCATCCACATGAACTTTTATAAGCTCGGCGCTAAAGCTTGACCGCACCACAGCCCCGATACTGCATCGATATGCACGGCCCCAAGCAACAGACAAGGAACGGAGGCATATCTCACTTGGAGCACGCACCGTGGCTCCTACATAACGATACGAATTAGCTCATCGAATAGGCCTATCAATGGAGCAAGCATTCGAGAGATAATAATTATTACCAGGATGTCGTCCACATAAAATCTGGCCTCGGTTTGCGTCGAATTGGACGCGCAACTACTCGGATGGTTGTGCGGGCTAGCTAGCATAGGAGCGGGCGGCTGCTGATTTTCCGTCTGCTTCCGCACCTCATCTACGATTTTATCGGCCGATCACCCATTATCTCCTCTCTTAGAGTAGCCATGAGCTCTTCTCGGCCGTGCGTCACGCTCGGCTTTGTTTCTCTTCTGACGCCGATACATTTGAGTCATCTTGGCTCCATGTTTCCATGGAACGTAAAGCCCAAGGCCTCTCGTGCGACCGGGTGCTCCTTGTTTCCCAGGGCCGCGGAGAGTATATCTTTCTCCCTTGTTCCATGGAATGCCCCCTGGGAAGATTCAACAATCAACGCTTCCTGCAAGAGCACGACATGTCATTTCATTTCGTACGAAGTTGTGGAGTAATTACAAGCTACGTAGTTCGATCGATATCTTACCAAACGCTGAGACACTTGCTGGTCTGCAGGGTTTCGAAAGGAGACATCCCCCGATGTCGTTGTAGATGACCTTGCTCTAATCCAATTTCGAGCGCGGTCATCCGGGATATTGGCAAATGGCGGGGCGATGTCCGCCAGGGCTGCCTGTTCGTCCTCCCTCCTCCACTGCGGGATTTTACCCGCATACCCACCGTATGCCAAGTCGTGGGGTGTGTGTTTTTGCTGGAGGGCCTTGTACGCCGCACTTGTACTTTTGAACTCTTCGGTTGTCTTCATCGCCTTGAACTCTTCCCATTGTGGTTGCAGGAATGAGTATTTTTGAAAGGGTGTTTCGTCCTTCTCCACGTAGTCCTTGACAAGCGTGCTCTTGAAGTTCTTCCATGCTTTGCATGCCCCTAGCAAGGCTTGTCGCTGCACGCGCCTTGGTGTTCTTACGGGATCTCGAACGATGCCAAAATTTCTGTCACCAGCTCACGTTTCCGAGTCGCAGGCACGCTCTTCCACGAATCGAATGTGATTTCAATTCGTTGTCGTGCAACTATTCCGATCGTTCTTCTCCGCGCCATCGCTTTGGAAGGAAGAGAGGACCCCGATACATCGACTTGTGTGATGGTAAATCGGCCCTCGAGCTTCTTTGATAGCCCTCTTCCTTGGCGCCTTGATTTTGGAGCGGGCGCCTTGGCGATGATGTTGAAGAATGCGCGGATGACATGTTGCTCAATTTGTGGGTCTATTAGATAAGCACATGAAAGTGCCATACCATAAGATAAGCACATACAACATGATGCTCAAAGACATTGAGCGGATGGGTTCATAAAGGTTACAAAGGCTATAGCGGTCAGTAGCCTCAAATAGCCTCATTTAGCGGATTAGTAAAAGTATATGTAAAAACATTAATAGCATACAAAAATATTCATAGCGACAAATAGTATGCAAATAGTATACAAAACATTAATAGCATACAAAAACATTCATAGCATACAAAAACATTCATAGCGACAAATAGTATACAAAAACATTCATAGCATACAAAAACATTCATAGCATACAAAACATTCATAGCGACAAATAGTATGCAAATAGTATACAAAAACATTAATAGCATACAAAAACATTCATAGCATACAAAAACATTCATAGCGACAAATAGTATACAAAACATTCATAACATACAAAAACATTCATAGCATACAAAACATTCATAGCATACAAAACATTCATAGCGACAAATAGTATGCAAATAGTATACAAAAACATTAATAGCATACAAAACATTCATAGCATACAAAAACATTCATAGCAGAAATAGTATACAAAACATTCATAACATACAAAACATTCATAGCATACAAAACATTCATAATATACAAAAATATTCATAGCATACAAAAACATTCATAGCATACAAAACATTCATAGCATACAAAACATTCATATGCACATACAAGCATATTTTAGCTCAACAACTTCAACAACATGCCCAATCATATGCAAACGCACGTACTCACGGGAGGCGGCGAGGGCTCGGGAGGCGGCGAGGGCTCGGGAGGCGTCGGCGAGGGCACGGCTCGGGAGGCGGCCACGAGGGCTCGAGGCGGATCGGCGGCGACGGACGGAGGTGCTACTGTAACAACCCAGCTGTTTATTTCAATTTTAAAAATAAATATTAAATTAAATTAATTTGGTTTAAAATAAAAATAAGAGTTTTGGATGTGTGAAGTTTGAATGTTGTTGTGCCTTGATTTTCTGCTTTTAGAAAGCTGGATTTGAAAAATAATTTAAAGTAAAAAAACTTAATACAATGATATTTTGATTTTATATAAAAACATCCAAATTAAAATTAATTATTTGGATTTATTCGGCCTTTATTTGGTGTTCTGAGTTTTTCTGGAGTTTTAAAATCTATTTTGAAAATAAAAAGTATTTGAAGTATGAAAATTAAAATACCAACAGTAGTTGAAATATTTTATTACATCCAAAATGTCTCCAGGAAGTTCTTTGAATTTTCTGGAATTTTTGGATGTAATTTCATATTTTCGAGCTTTATTGAATTTTCTGGTGTTTTCTGAAAATATAAATCAAATTTAATCCTCCGCCGCCCGAGCTAATCTCGTGCGTCCATCTTCACTTAAAACCCTTCGCTCTCCATCCGATGATCCCAATTTCCTCCTTGCGCCGCATCGCTCATCCGACCGTCCGCTCTTTCCTTTCTCTCTTCTCTCTCGTTGATAAACCCGGTCCCACCTGTCAGTGAATAAAATTATTTTTCTTTACAAAAATAATTCGGCCAGAAAATCAAATCCTTGCTGACGTCATAAATTTCTTTTCCACAGAAAAATAATTCATTTGAAAATCATTTCCCTTGATGACGTCATAATTTCATTTTTCGCTTCAAAATAATTCCAGAAAATCGGTTTATTCTTTTCTCTTTTCAAACTTCCGAGAGCCCGTTCTTTTTCGTTTTAACTCCGATTGAGCCCATTTAAATTTCTAAATTCTTATAAAATTCTAATATATCCATTTATACCCTATTTTAAAATTTTCGAAATTTTTGAATTTATTTGGTTTAAACTAAACCTTAATTAGAATTTTTATTTAATAAAATTAAATTAAATATTAATATTTGCTAAAAATATTTGTTTTGAGTTCTTTGAGTCCCAAGGAATCCTCGGAATTTTTTTTAGATTTTTCGGAGTTTATTTGAGCTCAATTTCAAAATCTCAAACAAAAATAAAAAAAAAGAAAGAAGAGAGAGGATGAACAGTGCCGCGCGGCACTGTTCATCGTCTCCAGCGCCCCGAGCGCAGGACGCGCAGCGCGCTCGCCATGGCCGTAATTTTTGAAGTTTTGATTTCTCGTGATTTTCTCAACGGTTTTTTTGTGAAATAAAGTGCATTTAAATTCTCTCATCAAGAGCTTTCATTTCCCCACCGTTTCCCCTCTCATTTATGTGTATTTACACGAAATTTAAACCGTGCTCTAAATGACATGCACCGTTGATCTCCCTCTCCGGTCCACCTCCACCCCTATAAAAGGGAGCACCGAGTGCCTCTCCTCATCCTCATTCACCACCGAAAATCTCAAGTCCTCTCTCCCTTTCTTCTCTCACAATCACCATTTTCTTTTGTGTACCAATCGGCGTTCTTGATCGATTGCGCTAACAAAGGAGTTTGGTCACTTTTGACCACACCGTTGGCTTCGCCTCCTCGCGTTCTACGCGGTGCTCCCCTCGCCTTCGCCGGAGCATCACCGGAGCATCACCGGACCACCGTGACCAAACCGTGCCGTCGTTCCTCTCCTCGCTGCGAGCCGACCGTGCGTGTTGGATCAAAACCGAGGTGAGCACTGCGTTCCCAACGTTCTCCTCATCGTTTCGCCACAAACCTCACCCGCTAACTCCTCTCCGTTTGCCCGGAACGCCGATGCCAACCCGCCGGTCGCCTAATGTCTTCTCCGTCGTGTTTCGTCACCATCCGATGTCCGTTGGCCGAGCCGTCTGTACCGTTGAGTTCGCCTCGCCGCGTTCTACGCCGTGTTCACTTCCTTTTCCCCAAAAAGCCTCCACAAATTTTTGCCTCCGACACCTCGCCGTGGCCGCCAATGGCATCTAGTGTCCCCATTCATCCGGTAGTGTTTTTCACCAATCCGTTCGCGTCATATCGTGCCAAACCATCCCAGGTAGCTACCTTTCAAATGATTTTGGATTCGCTTCTCCGAGCACCAAGTTTTTCTTTTTTTCTCTACCGTCGTCGTTCAAACGTCGATTGTATCGTCTGCGATGAATTTTCAGCTTAGCCAATAATTTTCCTAGCTTCACCATGTCGTGTTCTACCATGTGCTCACCTTACATCTCCACGTTCTATACCCGGTACTATCTCTCCCCAACCTGTCGCTGTCGCTGCCACGCCGTTACTGTAATTTTCTCTCACCGCCAGTGATTGCCGCTGTTCCTCACCGCCATAACCATGTCACCACCGTCGCCTCATCGCCAGGGTTCCAATCTGCCCATTCGCCAGACACCTCGCAGCCATTCGACATTGTTCTATTCAAAAAGTAATTCTCGGATTTTGTTATCATTTCTTGTGATACCTAAATCTTCCAGATATTCGTTCTCCCTCATTCGAACTCCGAATCCATTGATTCTTTCTCCTAAATTCATTTAAGATCATAATCTATTCCTCAATATATATTTTATAATTTTTGGATTTGATTTGAGTTTATTCGCTTTGGTTCTTCGCGTGTAGACTGCGACGATTCTGGAGAATTCTACGACGACAAATCACACCCACTTGAAGAACAAGGCAAGTCACACTCCTTGATCATGTTGATCCCAGTTTGCAAATAAAATTATGTTAATTTAAATTATTCTGCATGCATAGTTTTATTCAACGTATTTCAATTCAGTTTTAAATTTAGTTATTGCCTACTTGTTTATCCCTCCATTGATATTGAATTCCTCAACACCTTGTCACCTTAGATTAAAACTCTAGTTAGTACACTAGTATTGGCTAGAGACTTTTATAACAAATGCTTAGACACCTTAGACATAATATTCGTTTTGGGATACTGTTTCACATAAAATGATAAGCTTTTGGAATGTATTCTTGACTTCGGTGAGTCAAGAAGGATTATAAAATATTTGGAAATAAAATATAAAATCTGGTTTGGACTTAGGCTAATGGTTTGGTGGTGGGTGCAGGCATGCACTGTTGTTCGGAGACACAGTGTTGATTGTCGGGCACAGGGGGTATGTGGTTGAGCCTAAGTCAATTAAGGACCGGTCTGTGAGCTACTATTGCAAAGCCCTATCGTACTACCACAAGACGGTATGGGACGATCTGGCTAACTAATTTGTGAGTCCCAACCCGAGCCTTGTCGTGGGTTGAAAGTGAGCGTGGCGTAGTCCATGAGAAGTCTCACTTGGCTCAAGAGGGGCTCCAACTTGTGGATTCAAGTTGTAGTGAAACCTCGGTGTTGGCTTGGCCAGTTGAAGGCTTTGCATTGTAAAGGCCTTGTCATGATCTCCTCGCCGCACACCAAAGGAAGTGTGCTTATCGCGTGGCAATATGGGATGATCATGTCTTGTGGGTAAAGCTGTACAACCTCTGCAGAGTGTATAAACTATCCTGGATAGCCGTGCCCACGGTCATGGGCATGCTGAGTAAAGTTTTTCATGGATTAGACTTTGGTTTTGAAACAAATTGCAAAACGTGTGGTCGGAGCCACATGAGAGTTTTGGAAAAGATGGTCCGGTGGGATGCCCGTGGATAGGTTGGTGTTTGGTGGAGCATGCACTAACGGTAATACTTTTAATTACAATTATTGTTTTTCCGTATTATATTAAATTCAGCAATTTCAATCTATTTACCATATATCTTTAAATGCTGTTTTATGCAAACTAACCCTATCAGCCTTCCTTTGAAGCCTTTATCATTATGATGCATTTCTCCGTGTGACTTATGGAGTACAAGTTTGTACTCACTCTTGCTATCTCAACACGGAGGAAGACGACTTCAACTACGGTGAAGATCCGGACGAGTAGGCGCGTCTTCTTGTCGTTTGCTTGCGTGGGCGTGCTCGGTGGGCTTCTTCCACTTTGGTGTTTTTCTTCATTGCTATTATTTAAATTTTGGCTTATATGCCATGGATGTAAACTTTGGCATTCATGCCCATATTTAGTTAATAAATATCATTTTGGTTGATATTTATCTTTGTTGTTCACTGTGTGCACTAGCTGATCCTGGATTAGTGCGATTTACACAGAGGGTCTTGGAGTTGTTGCTCCGGGTCCCGACATGCGCGACAGATCGGGATTTGCTAAATAGAATGGGAACACGGAAAACCCTAGCCGGCCAGTGGTATATGAAGGGTGGTTATCACAGACGGTTCTAAGTTTAGAACCGTCTGTAATAATTATTATCACAGACGGTTCTAAACTTAGAACCGTCTGTGATATGTCGTTCTAACAGGTGGGGCCCACGGGTCAGTCTAGAAAAAATAAAAGAAAGGCTCAACCTCAGGCGCTGCGTGAGCGGGGGCTCGAACGCGCGCCGAGGGAGCCGGGGGGAGAGACCGCTGCTAGCCAAGTCGCCGCCGGTTGTATCTTACACTCTAAGGGTAAGTATACCCATTATCACGACGATTCTCAATTGATAACCGTCAGGATATATTATCCTGACGGTTATTAATGAGAACCGCTCGTGATATGTCGCTCGACAGTGGGGCCCACCGGCCGGTCTCGAAAAATAAAAGAAAGGCTCAACCTCGGCGCCGCGTGAGCGGGGCTCGATCGCGCCGAGGGAGCCGGGGAGACCGCCTAGCCAAGTCGCCGCTCAGTTGTATCTTACACTCTAAGGGTAAGTATACCCATTATCACAGACGGTTCTCAATTGATAACCGTCTGTGATATATTATCACAGACGGTTATTAATTGAGAACCGCTCGTGATAACCCGTCAGAAGTTACCAACCAAAGCATTCATATACATCACCTACCAAAGATTCATACACATTTTCTCGGATAAACATCAATTCACATATACATCACATACATGCATTGTTATATACATAAATGCAAATTCACATATACATCACATACATGAATTGTCATTTTCAACATTCACCTAAATATCACACATTTTGAACAATTGGGTGTATGACTCAATCCACTTGCTTAGTTCCTTTAAAATTAGCCCTTCATGATGATCGGTCGTGCGTAACTAGTTTCGTCACGTTGTTCATCATCGACCCTTATGCCATTTCCAAAAGGAGGTAACTCGTCAAATTGATTGTATTCTTCTTCATCCACTACATTCTCTACTCCGACAATTCTCCTTTTTCCATGAAGAACTACATGTCGTTTCTTATTTGCCGGTCGGTTACATAGAAAACTTGAACAACTTGATTGGCGAGTACGAATGGTTCGCCTTTGTACCCGACACGTTGGAGGTCCACGGTAGTGACACCGCATTTGTCAACCTTCACCGTGGCGTATGCACCCAACGGCAATAAATAAGGGGATCTTGAAAAGCACGTAGTCGAGCTCCCAAATCTCTTCTATGAATCTATAGTACGAGCTTCTCAACCCATCGGTACAGAACGCATCTATGCGGACACCGCTGTTCTGGTTAGTGCTCTTTACATCCTGATCCTGTGTATAGAATGTATACCCATTTATATCATACCCTTGCCATGTCACGAGCCCTCAATTTGCGTCCCTTTCCGAGGACAACATCTAAATCCTTAACCATATTATAAACCTCTTTTCCCTTTAAATGTCTTGAGCTGAACCGTCTTCCTTCTCTCCGTCAAATTGTTTCTTCATCTTGCGGTATGGGTGAGCCCTCCAAGGAACCGACGGTGACGCATGTAGACGGTTTTGCGTGAGTGTTTCAGCCACACACTCTCGGTACCATCTAAACAGTGAGTACAAGCTTTGGCACCTTTCGTACTTTGGCCCGATAGGTTAGCAAGGGCAGGATAATCATTTATGGTGCGAGAACAATAAAGAGCGCAGTGAAGTTCTCTCGTTTGTACGCATCCCATACCTGCACCTTCGCTCCATAGTACTTTTAGATCTTCCACCAATGGTGCTAGGTACACATCAATATCATTCTCGGTTGCTTTGGCCCTTGGATAAGTATCGACAGCAAAATATACTTTCGCTTCATACACAACCAAGGAGGAAGGTTATAGATGCAGAGAGTCACGAGCCATGTGCTATGTCGGCTGCTCATGCTACCGAAAGGATTCATTCCATCTGTACTCAGTCCGAACCTTATATTGCTTGGTTCTGCACCAAAGTCTGCAAAACTCCTATCGATGTTTCTCCATTGGGCGGAATCAGCAAGGTGTCTTAGCATTCCATCTCATCTTTCTTGCGCTTCTCCGAGTGCCAACGCAGCAATTTTACCTCCTTTGGATTTGCCAAAAACCTTTTCAAACGGGGAATTATAGGAAAATACCATGCCACCTTACCAGAGGTCCTTTCTTCACCTCTGTTCCTCGCCATCATCGATTGATTGTTACGTTTGTATCGGGATGCGTTGCACACCGGACATACATGCATGTTTTCATACTCTTTACGGTACAGGATACAGTCGTTCGGACATGCATGTATTCTTTCTACTTCAATTCCCAATGGACAAAGAACCTTCTTGGCTTTATACGTGGTTTTAGGCAACTCATTTCCCTCCGGAAGCATGTCCGCTAAAAGACCCAACAGCGCCGTGAAACTTTTGTCGGTCCAACTGTTGCTTGCCTTTAATTTCAACAGCTCAAGCACGGTGACAACCTCGTGTACTTTGACACGCAACACGTGAACAAAGGTTTCTCCGAGTCCTCCATCAAGCCACGGAATTTAACATACTCTCTCTCATCATAATTCTCTTCTACATCGCGAAGCATCTGATCCAGATTGTCATCGTGCAACCTATCCGTATCCGAACCACAATCGACATCATCCGGCGCCATGTCATTCACTTCACCGGCGATGTCATCCGGCGGCATATCATTCACTTCACCGGCGATGTCATCCGGCGGCATATGATCATTCACTTCGCCATGACTGGTCCAACACGTATAACCCTTTTTGAAACCCCTCCGAATCAAGTGCGCTTCAATTTGCCCTCGGTTCTTAAACATCTTTAAATTCTCGCATCGGTATGGACGATACATATATTCCACCCCTTATTGAACATATCCTCCTCGGCGGCTCTTGTAAAAGGTACCGCCATTAATATACTCTTCACTCACACGGCTCATGGCATACATCCGACTTGGTCCTCGCTACGTACATACAAACAACTCAAGATTAAAATTAGCTTAACTAATTACTACTACATATATACCGGCCACATGTATTATATTGAGGTTTAATATGCTAGCTCAATTCATATTATAAACACAACAGCTATTATATAACCAACAATTTTACAAATTAACCATCTTCAATAACACTCACCAATTACTTAAATCTAAATTGTAATGCAATTAAAGAAAAATAAATTATCTTACTAACCATATCTAGAGCTAGCCACCAGCAGAAAGTATGAATTGAATGAATCTTCAAAGCTCAATCTCGCCTCTTCCCACCAAAATAACTGGCCTCAAATCGCCTAGCTTGTCTCCTGAGCGAAAGAGTGCGCAGCGGTGGCTAGATCTGGATCGAAATGAAGACAGATGCGGTCTGAGTGGAGCAATAAATGCGTTGTGGGGATTATCACAGACGGTTCTTAACAGGACCCGTCTGTGTTAATGAGATTATCACAGACGGTTTTTAATAAGAAACCGCTCGTGATAAAGTTATATTATCGCGACGGTTCTAAATAAAAGCCGTCAGTGATAGAAAAATATCGCGACGGTTCATAGTTAATAACCGTCGTGATACTAATTTTCTCCGACCCCACCAAAGATAGACGGTGTCCAAATGAAAACCGTCTATGTTAGTGTCGATCCTGACGGTTTCGTCAAACCGTCTGTGATTTACCGTCTACTATTAGGCTTTCTGCAGTAGTGGCTGCCGAAGCAAAACGTGAACTTGCATCCTATAAAGATGCTATCAAGAGCATCTCTCAAGAGATAACATCTGTAGATGCAAAATACTCTGAGAATGAGAAGTTGGCAGCAGATCTTAGCGCGCAACTTAGTACAGTCACCAGTGTGTTGAAGGAGCTCCGGCATGATAAGGAACGACTTCAGCAAGTACACACTAGCCAAGACTCCGAAATGAAAAGATGGGGCAACATTCTTCTTGATGCTACAAAGGACTTGATCAGGAGACCAAAGTTCTCCAAGATAAAACAACAACCTTGGGGTAGGATGCTGAGCAACTCTTCAAAGATTTTTAAAGAATTGGCGCTCCAGGCCGAGCTAAGTGTCCTCTGCTCAATTTGCTACATTTTACCTTTTCAAACATTTTGGTTAGTCCCGTAAGCCTTTACATCGTTTCATATTCACCTCTTTTATATTGAGCCCATCTATGTCGACACTATTTGTTTTCTCTAGATGAACCTCACTATACTCTAAAGTTTATCTATGCCTTGGGACCTCATGCTCGTAAGCTTATTTATCACTCCACTTGCAGTCTTATCTTTTTATTTTGTCAACGCCCCTTTTTTTTTACGAAAATGCTTGTTTCTATGCATGAGCGCGCTGGCTTTACGTAATGCACGCTTACGAATGCTATTAGATCGAGGTGCATGCCTCGCGAGTCATTCACATGCGAGCGAGCACGTGGAGCGGTACTCGTTGAAGAGAACAACGTGATTGCCCTATGTGGTCGAAATATTTTGGTCGACCAAGGTGGTCAAAAAGTGTTGGTTGACCAGCGTGATCGAGATATCATGGTCAACTAGCGTATTTGAAATGTTTTAGTCGGCCAGTGTGCTCGGGATATCATGGTCGAGACCACGTGGTCGAAAACTCATGGTCAACCGTGGTCGAAATATCAGCATCAACAAATGTGGTCGAAAATAACGTGGTCAAAATATCGCAGTCGACTAGCGTGGTCGAAAATATTATGATCAACCAACGTGGTCGAAATATCAGCGTCGACCAACGTACTCGAAATATTTTGGTCGACCAGTGTGGTCGAAATGTTTTGGTTGACTAGCGTAGTCAAAATGTTTTGGTCGACCAGCGTGGTCGAAAATATCATGGTCGAACCACGTGGTCAAAAACTCATGATCAACTAACATGGTCAAAATATCAGTGTCAACCAACGTGGTCGATAATAACGTGGTTGAAATATCACAGTCGACCAGCATGGTCAAAAATATCATAGTCAATCAACATGGTCAAAATATCAGCGTCGACCAATGTAGTTGAAATGTTTTGGTCGACCAACGTGGTTGAAATGTTTTGGTCGACCAGTGTGGTCGAAATGTTTTGGTCAACCAGCGTAGTCGAAATGTTTTGGTCAACCAGCATGGTCAAGATATCATGGTTGGCATAGTGTGGTCGAGATTCATGTGGCGCTGACATATAACCCTTTATACCGTGACCTTGTCTCACACTGTGTTGGCGCGATTTTGTAACATAGTTTAGGCTCATGAGGCTTTGGAGCGTGAGTTTTTTTTACTTTAGGCATAATAATGCTTTAAAAAATTTCATTTATAAAGGGCGGAGAATATTCACCGTCCAGGGAAATAATTTTATATGTGCCACTAAAATAAACTTCTTTTATGATGTAAGGGCCTTCCCTTTCAAACTCAAATTTTCCTTGCAACCGATACATGATATTCATGGGGCGAATAACAAGGAGGACTAAGTCTCCTTCTTTGAATGACCTTTTGAGGCACTTATCAAAAGCCCGTGACATTCTATCCTGGTACGCTTCTAGGTTTCGTAACGTTTGAAGTCATTTTCCTTCAAGACGTTCCAATTCTTCAAATCGTAATTTAGCAGCTTCCTCTTCTGAGAGTTTCTCATGCATAGCGACTCTCAAGTAATTAATCTATACTTCAAATGGTAAGACTGCTTCTCTTCAATATACCAGGGAGTAAGGAGTCATTTCAGTTGGTATGCATGTCGTGGTCCTATACGCCTACAAAGCTTTGAGCAGCTTTTCATGCCAATTTCGCTTATTTTTTGAGACTACTTTCTTTAATAATTTGCACAAGGTTTTGTTAAATGCCTCAGCCTGTCTATTGGCTGCTGCATTGTATGCTATAGAAAATGGTGCTTTATTTTAAATTTTGTGCACAACTTTTCTATATGTCTGTTTTTGAATGGTGACTCATTATCAGATATAATCCGCGAAGGGGCGCTAAAGGATATAAGAGATGAGTTCTTATAAAATGATCTACATTTTCTGCCGTAACTTCTCTTAATGGTATGTGTTGTGGCTACTGGCCAAACAGTAAACCAGGAGAGTAGTGGAGTGGTTGTGATGGATGAATAATGCTTGCCCCTTCTCTATGTTTAGGCCATATATGTATATCTCCATAAAGTATAATTACAATACCACCCTTACAGTTGTGTATCTCCTAGAAGGGCATACATGTCATTACACATATCACATTGGCCCCTACAATCCCTCAAACAGGCCGGATAGGCTCAGGTGGGGGTCATCCCTACTACAAGAGCCTCTCATGATAAAGGGCCTCTCACGGGCTGAAACCATGCCGCCGAGCCCTTTGGCCCCTCCGTCCCTACGGCCTGTGATGCAATCGGTCATGAGCCTTATAAACTGAAGGCGTGCTGAAGCTTGACCGAAGTCATACCACCTCTTCGCACGTAGTGGGACACGCGGACGAATGCTGCTGGTGCGTCGTGCGGTGCCAGTTGAAGTCTCACTGTGGTCGTGAAGCTGTTTGTGGTGTTGTCGGACATGTGTGCGCGCACGGTTGGCGGGTCCTGTGCTGTCAGCTTTTACCGGTTGCGCTTCCCAATCGTGGGGGAGCCAAATGGGCTTTAAAGCTGGGGTAGCCATCGCGTCGCTGTCCTTTACTCTTGACCTATTGTGACAGTGTTGATTTTCACCACCGCTCCCATGCGCACTGCTGCCATATACGCCGCTCACTACCGCCGTCCACCGCCGCCATATCTCTCCCTTTCGCCGGCCCCATTTGGTAGACGGTGTCGTGACCAAGCTAGGCGAAAGCACCCTTTCGTTTGTCGCTCACCGGCCTCCCCTGAAGAGCTGAAGCAAGAATGGCCCATGGTGATGATCGTTCCCGCCGGCCTAGCGGCGGCGCGTCGTCGAGCCGCGTTGACTCTTCTAGCCGCTGTGGGTCGTCGACAACCGAAGCGGAGTATGAGTTGGTCGGACGCGACCCATCAACGGTAAATAAGAGGTGGAGTGGGACGACGAAGCTCAATGGCATGTGATCGAATCTTCTAGGGCAGAGCTTGGCGATCAAGGAGACCATCTGGTCGCTTGTCCGCGAAGGAAAGATCTCGGACTGCGACGCGGTTCAGCTACCCTCTGTCGACGAGATGGAGCCCCACCCCACGGAGTCGGAGGCGGTGGTCTTCGTCACCTACCTTGAAGCCGGGCTCTGGTTCCCCTCAGCCATGTTTGTTAATGAGGTGCTTAGGCTGTACGGGTTGGAGCTTCCGCAGTTGACTCCGAATGCTTTGGTTTGGTTGGCCGTGTACTGTTGGGCTTCCGTGAACGGAGACGGTGTGGCCTAGCGCGTCTTTGTTCGCGTTCCTTCACGACACACGATGCCAACCGAAGAAGCTAGACAGACAGGAGTACTCCAACTTTGGGAGCATGAACTTCATGCTGCGTTCGGCGTGCACGAAGTTGTTTTTGGCAAACGCGACCCGGACGAAGTGGGAGTCCAACTGGATGCGGTGGTGGTTCTACGACCATGTGGAGGGTGGCAGTAGCTTGAGACGGACAGGGTGCCTGATGGACTTCAACACGTCCCCCTCGATGACCCTCGACCGCGACGACAAACACCAGGCGCGGAGGCTGGTGGGGGTCACCCCCTGGTTCAACATGCGAGATCTCATGGAGGAGTATCTAATGTATGGTGTGGCTCCGCTGGCTCGTCCATGGCACATGCAGTCCAGCCCCGCCCGCGATGACGGCATTTGCCCCATGGTCGCGTCGTTAGCGAGGCCCGTCGAGCCAAGTAAGTCTTCGGCCGCACTGGCTACGTATAAAGTAGCTATTTTGTACGTCATAGGTCTAATTTATTTTATTGGCAGGGCTCACCCTTGAGGACGCAGAGCACGCCGCGACGGTGTTCTTTGGGCCATATGAGGCCAAGGAGCATAGTCTCCGAGAGGCAGTTACTGCGAACATCGGGTGGGTAAACCGTGTATGTGAAGCCCTCGGCATCCCTGTGTCGGAGCGTGATGTGCCTTGCATTGGTCGGGTTCGCACCTGCAATGGCGATGGCAAGGGGGAGGCCTCTCCTCCTCGACGAAGGGCCCGCTCTCCTTCCGCGTGACCGTTCTCCCCGACGAACCCGCCAAGGCTGAGGCTGCTGCGGGTACGGACTTCGACCTAGCTGAGTATGCGAACTCAGACCTGAAGGTGAAGCCGGACCGCGGTGGTACCGGCCAGCAATGCATGGGTGACAAGGGGCCCACAGGCGACATAGGCAACAGCTGTCGTGAGCCCGACACGGACGCGGGAGGTGAGTGCAAAGCCTCCTCACCTACACCAGCTGCGGAGGTCGATGAGGTGCTCCCTGAGGCGCCCACCGTGAAGCGTGCTCACGTGGCTCTACCAGTGGGGACGAGCGAGCATAGTGGCCACGCTTTCAGAGGAATCCGACTCCGAGGTGAAAGCCGTTGGCTCCGAAGCGGACTCCGTAGTGATGGCTGCCAAGGGTGCCACCACCATCGCCTGTCCGGTGACAGCAGGCACCGCCAACTCCCGACCATCTTCTCCTATCCGCGATGCAGGTATAAATACTTCCTTTTCCTCTCGCGACTTTGCGAGACTTTCCCCAATTTGCTCGCTAACAACGTTGTCAGCGTCAGCGGGCCCACGATCTCTGGGGTACGCACAGGGGTCCATTGACGGAACAGGCTGAGGGGGGAGTGCCACTCCCGCTATAAACGTGTCCTTACTGGCCGGTCCTATCGACGCCACCGGGTCGGAGATTCGGTGTTTGATTGTGGTGGACTTAGTGCCGTGTCCGAAGGCATTACGAGTGTTGCAAGGAGCTAGGGAATGCGCGGACGCTGGCCTGGATCGCCGAAAGCTGTCGTCATGTGGACCAGAGCTCCTGGAGAGCGCTCTGGAAGCGTTGGAGATGAAGGTACTTGTGCCAACCCTCCGTGTTTGTACTCATGTTTGCAGGGACGTCGCTAGCCGTACCATGCCATGCAGGCCCTTGCCCGCGCCCTACAGGTGACTAGGGCCCGTGAACGAAGTGGTCTACAGGACTGACTCAACGTCGCGGAGTCAGAGGTTACTGCCGCGCGGCAATCTGCCGAGGATGCCCTCGCCGCCAACGCATCCAAGGATGAGTGCATTCGCTTCCTCAAATCCGAGGGAACGAAGGATATTACTGATGTGCATGCCTTGGTGGAGCGGACCCAGCGTACTGCCTCTGAAGAACACGAGGGCCCGCTGCAACAGATTGCTAGGTTGGAAGAAGAGAAAGCCCGGCTGATGGCGGCGATCGGTGAGAAAGACTGGGCGCTGGGCGACGCCTCGCTGACAGCGTGGAGCTCGATGGAAGCCTTGGAGAACACCCTCTCTAATCTTGCCGTTGTGGTGCCTCCCCGCGCCTTTGGGCCCGAGGACTTAGCAACCAGACTTCGGAGGATTGGAGAGGCTTCGGCGATCCTATGGCAACCACTGCTCCCTCGTGATAACCTGGATCGTCCTTGGCCTTCTCCACCACCAGGGCTGCCTGCACGTTGGCGAACTGGCTACTCCGCATTTGGAGCTACCTGATGGGAGCGAAGTCATGTCTGGAGCCGTGCACGTTGTCCAGCATTCCGTGCGTGCCTTCCATCAATGTATATGGGACTACATCGGCAAGACCGCAGTGAAGGTAGCCATGAGGCAAAGCCTACAGGGTGGTGGAGACCTCGAGACTTGGCTTGATGAAGTGCCACGCCGAGATGAAGGTGGTGCGGTCGGCTCCGAGCACGACGTCGATCCGCAGGTGTGATGCCGAAGCCCTATACCCGCACATGTAGCCCACTGTGTACACCCCGTCGATGTTATGTAAAAGCGGCGCTACATGGCTACACCCTTTTGGCAATGTGTGTTGAATAAAAACCTGCCCGAAGCCATGTCCTTATGTTTAATGTTTGTGACAAACAGGTGCTTGACAGGGGTTGCTTGCTAGTTTCGGACCTTATTGTCCGACGGCGCCTTCGACACTGGGGTTGGGCGGAGGATTCTCTGCGTTTTTGGAGGAGCGGCGCTCGACATGAGAGTATATTAAAGTAGTGGATGAATCATATGAATAATGTATCCGGCTAAGTTTGAATGGCTGGACATGTAAATGTTATCCCTTGTGGATGCTGCACGCGATATTATTAAAATACGGCCTATGGTGAGAATTTCTCCCACACATCCAATTTGTAACCACAGCCGCCTTCCGATGATACCTTTGGCGTGGCTAGAAAAACTTGGAAAAGTCGGCGGTAGATAGGATTTGGGCTGGGCAAGATGAGAACACCATGGCCTCCACTCCAGCATTGGGGTGCCATACCCGTGAAGTAGGCTAGGAGCGAAGGGTCGACATGGGCCCTGCATCTCGTGACGGAGAAATGGTATGAAGTAAACGCGCGCGCTTCGTCCCCAACCCTTCGAACTGGCGTCAACGAAGCTGGCGGCGAGATGGAGTAGGCACGCGCGCTCCATCCGCCACCCATCGAACTATCATCAGCGAAGCTGGCGGCAGGATGGAGTAGACGCACGCGCTCTGTCCCCCACCCTTCGAACTGCCATCAGCGAAGCTGGTGGCGCGATGGAGTAGGCGGGCGTGCTTTGTCCCCCACCCTTCGAACTAGCGTCAGTGAAGCTAGCAGCAGGATGGAGTAGGTGCGCGCGCTCTGTCCCCCACCCTTCGAACTGACGTCAGGGAAGCTGGCAGCAAGATGGAGTAGGCACGTGTGCTCCGTCCCCCACCCTTCGAACTGGTGTTAGCGAAGCTGGCGGCGAGTCTTATTTATTATCCGAAGAGTGCACGGTGAGGCTAACCTTGGCGTATCTTATTTACACTGCGAAGAGTACACGTCGATACTTCCCTCGGCATGTCTTATTTATACTCCGAGGAGTACACGCAGAGGCTACCCTCTGCGTGTCTTATTTATACTCTGAAGAGTGCACGCGGGGGCTGCCCACCGCGTGTCTTATTTATACTGCGAAGAGTGCACGCGGAGGCTGCCCTCCGCGTGTCTTGTTTATACTCCAAAGAGTGCACGCAGAGGCTGCCGTCCGCGTGTCTTGTTTATACTTCGAAGAGTGGACGCGGAGGATGCCGTCCGCGTGTCTTGTTTATACTCCGAAGAGTGCACGCGATGGTTGCCCTCCGTGTGTCCTATTTATAATCCGAAGAGTGGATGCAGAGGCTGCCGTCTGCGTGTCTTGTTTATACTCCGAAGAGGTCACGCGGATGCTGCCGTTCACGTTTCTTGTTTATACTCCGAAGAGTGTAGTGGAGGATGCCCTCCACGTGTCTTATTTATACTCCGAAGAGTGCACGCAGTGGCAGCCCTCCGCGTTTCTTATTTATACTCTGAAGAGTGCACGCGGAGGCTCCCCTCCGCGTGTCTTGCCTGGAATGGGACAATGTCTTCGTGAACGGTGTGCTTTATTTATCTCCCGTTTGCACAGGCAAGCTATTACACATGGTGCGACGCCAACAGTATGCCGAGTGTCCTTTCTCCTCTATGCATAATATCGCCGCAAGCAATCTGCAATCCATGTGTGGCAGAGAATCCGTCCCTCCAAAGTCGTAAGATGATACGCCCCATGATGTAGAGCCACTGTGACGATGTAGGAGCCCTTCCACTTGGATTCTAGCTTGCCCACCATCGCCGTGTGCAAGGACATTTTGAGGACGTGGTCTCCCACCTGTAATTCTCGCGAGTATACTGTGTGATCATACGCGTGCACTGTTCGGCGTGCATACTTTGCGACATGTTTGGTTGCGCTGACTCGTTCACCATCGAGGAGGTTTAAAGACAGCGTGTGCTCTTCCGTCGGAGCCTAGGCGAGGACTCTCCTCGAACCGGCCTTGATTTCTTCTGGCATGACTGCCTCGTTGCCGAAGAGGAGCTTGAACGGCGTAAACCCTGTCGGGCCCGTGACTTTTGTGCGAAGGGACCAGAGCACGCTGGGAAGCTCTTCCGGCCATTTGCCTTTCGGTAGACCTGAGAGACATATCTTGACCCCGACGGAGATTGCACCATTTGCTCGCTCAACTGCCCCCATTGGATTGTGATGTCCGACTGAGGCGTATCGAAGTATGATGCCCATGCGTTGACATAAAGCATTGAAGGGCGTGGAGTCAAATTGCAGGCCATTGTCGACAGTAATCTCCCTCGGCACTCCGAATCGGCAAATTATGTTTTTCCAAAGGAACCGCAATTTTAGGGTTCCATGTTCGTCTTTAGTAAATTCAGTTGAACCTTCTTCTTGATTTCTCTTTTTGAGTTATTGAATCTCTTCATCTTCATCTTACACTACTTTGATCTGATCAGTCAGCAATGGTTGGATTTATAGGGCTGCCACAATCCATGTTCAGCTATGGTCAAATTCAACCTCTGCATTTCTTTCTGTATTTGAGGTGAATAGTCTGTCTTACTAGCTATGCTTTGATAAGCTTTTCTACTGAGTGCGTTACCACCACATTTGCTTTGCCTGAATGATATTGAAGATCCACATCAAAGTCTTTAATCAGTTCCAGCCATCTTCGCTGTCTCAGGTTCAATTCAGGATGAGTGAATATGTATTTCAAACTCTTCTGATAAGATAATATCTCACAATTATTGCCCCAGTAGATAGTGCATCTATACCACGACTGCCAATTCAAAATCATATGTTGGATAATTCTCTTCATGTGGTCGCAATTGTCTTGAAGCATAGGCCACAACCTTTCTGTTTTGCATCAGCACACATCAAGCATCACAATATATTTGAAATTATTTCTCCAGATTTAGAAGTATTAAAACTTGTGTTGTCGTCAATTTAGTCTTCAGTTGTTGAAAACTTTCCTCACAACTGTCTGTCCAATCGAAGGGCTTCTCCTTCTTGAGTAATTGTGTGAGTGGTTGAGAAATCTTCAAGAATCCTTCTATGAATCAGCGATAATAGCTCGTCGATCCAAAAAAGCTTCTCACTTTCGTTACAGTCATTGGTCGATTCCATTCCATGACAGCTTTAACCTTTTTTGGATCAACTTTAACTCCTTCTTTAGTAATAATGTGGCCTAAAATTGCAACCTCTTTCATCCAAAAACCACATTTTCTGAACTTAGCATACAATTGATGTTCTCTGAGCTTTGTTAAAGCAATGTGCAGATGTTGTTTATGTTCTTTTTCATTCTTGGTGTAGATCAGGATATCATACACAAAAACTACCACAAAATGGTCCAATTGGTTCATATATACCAAGTTCATGAGATTCATGAAATATGCTGGTGCATTGGTCAAACCAAAAGGCACAACTGTAAATTTATATAACCCATATCTTGTTGTAAATGTAGTCTTTTCACGATCTTGCTCTCGGATTTTGAGTTGATGATAACTCGATCGCGGATCAATTTTTGAGAACACCTTAGCTCCTTTAAGTTGATCAAATAGGTCATCAATTCTTGGAAGTAGATATTTGTTCTTAATTATTGCTGCATTTAACCCTCTATAGTCAACACATATTCTTAAACTTTCGTCTTTCTTCTTTGCAATCAGCACTGGAGTTGACCAAAGAGATACACTTAGGCGTATAAATTCTTTCTCTTTCAACACATCTAACTACTTCTTAAGTTCCTTCAATTCACTAGCTGACATACTGTATTGATGTTTTGTGATTGGCTTGGTGCCTGGAACCAATTCTATGGCAAGCTCTATTTGGCGGTTAGGTGGTTTCCCTGGTAATTCCTCTAGAAATACATCTGGATATTCTTATACCACTGTACTTGAATATTTTCATCTGTTAGCACACTGTGTATACACCTCTTCATGCTTTCTATTAAATCATGATCCGTCTTCACCACTATTTCTTGACCTTCTGAACTAATCAGTGTCACCATTTTAGTCTCACAATCCACTTTGGCTTTATTTTTAGTTAACCAATTCAATCCCAAAATAACATCTATTCCCCCCATATCTAATATCAACAGGTTAGTTTTAAACTCTATCCTATGGATTTCTATACTCACATCACCACACCAGAAGCAGGATTCTATCCTACTCCCGGGTGTTTGAATAACATAATGCTTCTGCAATGAAACAAATGGTAACTGATTTCTTGCAACAAAATCCATGGATAAAAATGAATGCATTGCTCCAGAGTCAAATAAAATCAATGTAGGTTTTGAGTTAATTAGAAACATACCCACAATGACGTCATTTGCTCCAACTGCGTCTTCAGCAGAAATGTCATTCACCCTTGCCTGGAATATTGGTCCCGATGTGCCTCTGCCTGCTTCGACATCTATAGATGATCCTGCTGGCATTCCCACTGTCATTCCTATTGGTGCCATTGGTCTTGATGTAGGGGGTCTTGCTTGCAGAAATCCTCCTCATGAAATTGTTGTGATGATGATTGGCTTGACATAAGGCTGCTGGGCTTTGGTCTGAAGTTTTGCCACTTTAGAAGACGATCCTTTCTTGGGGCACTGATCTCTATAATGTCCAAGTTGACCACAATGAAAACACGCATTCGTCTTTGGGGACAATTACGTTGATAATGGCTTCCTCCACAAGTGTGGCATCGCACCATCATTGGTTGAGAAACAATATACTAGTGAGGGACGTTGTATTGAGGTCTTGGTACAAGTACCACCTGTCGGTTCTGCTGGTATCAATTTTGTGGTGACACCAGCACTCATCCTTTCTATGCACTGGATGATGATGATGGTCTTTGCATTGCCTTTCCTTTAGAAAAATCTTCTAATTCATTTCTTGGTTCTTTAGATGTGATCAACTTATTCACCATAGCGGACAGATTTTTGAAGTCCATGGCTGAAATATGATATTTCATTGACTTCTACATTCCTTCTCTAAATCTCTCCATCTTCTTGGCTTCTATCTTAACATCATTAGGGGCATAGCGTGCAAGTTGATTGAATTGATGCATGTATTCCATAACGGAACGTCTTCCTTGCTTTAGTGCCAAAAACTCCCGGCGCTTAGCTTCTATAATGCCAGCTGGGATATGAGCTTGACAAAAAGACTCGTCAAACTCTTTCCAAGTGATCTCGCTATCTTAGTGCATAATTTGAAAATTAATCCACCAAGTGGCTACCTGTCCTTGAAGTTGATGTGAGGCATATAAAACTTTCTCTCTATCATCACATTGTACCGTTTTCAGTTTTCTTTCTACATATCTGAGCCAATCCTCTGCTGCCAATGGATCAGGTGATGTAGGAAATGTAGGAGGTCTTGTGTTCCCTCTCTATTGATGGCGACTCCTGCTGAACTGCTTGATAATGTTGTTCTTATTGCAATCTGTTCTAGTAATCTTGAATGTTGCTCCATTAACCTTGCCTAATTCATTTCAGCTTGATGTCTATTTTTGTTCCATCATTGCTAGAATACTGGCAAGTGCAACTTCGTTATCCGCTGGGTTGCTTTGTTCTACTTGTTGGCTTCCTTGTCCTGGTCCAGTTCCTGCCATCTTGATTCTGCGGATTAAGATCTTGAAGTTAGCTTCACAGTAGTTTTTATGAACATCAGAGAGATAAGTAAGAATTTGAATTTAAGGTAAGAATAGAACGAATAAGATAAGGACTAGAGCAAATAAGAAGGAGAACAACTTTGAAGACAACAAGGTATAGATACTATTAGTAAACAATTTAAGAGAAAATTAAACATAAACTTTATTTATTTAACAAGTTGAGTACAAACTGACTTAGGGTTTATAGTATAACTTGTATTAAAGACATAAAACAGTACTACACAAGGAACACACTACAATACCGTAATCTACACTAGCTAAACAACTCCCAAAAGGTCTTGTTCCATAGGGTATTGTTCTTCACTGCAGACTCCACTCAATTCCAACCACTGGATGGTGGACTGCTAGTTGTATAGCGAATCCGCTCCTCCGGATCTTCTTCATCATCGTCATACTATGCCTGTCCCTTTCCCTTGTCATCATTTCTAAGTGGTGGTGCTTAGGAAGAAGCTGGGAGGAATCTGAGGAGATAGGTCTGGGCAGAAAGGACATCAGGAGTCTCTCCATAATCAGACATCTCCCCAGCTTCCACCATATTGCACCGGTGAATGTCTTGTCTTAGACGGCACACTTCCTGTTGTGCCTGATACAACTGTTGAATCAGATCTTGGGACTCTTCAAGAGTCCTCGAGTACATAGCCTGTTGATGCACTATGTACCTGGACGCTACTCAGGTGTGGATCATCTTCAGCTGTAGGCTGTGGAGTGGCATAGGCTCTTCCACCATGGATGCTCTGGGGAATTAAGTCAAAGGGGGACTGATCAAACTCATCATTATAGTAGCTCTGTAGATGATGTATCATATTCCTTCCGGCATCCTGGACAACATCTTCTTCCATTATCCTGTGTCCATAGAACCTCTGCTCTCTGTTGGGACGGATAGGCAATGGTATCAAGGTGACCCAAACCTTCCATTCATAATGTTTGTCCTAAATAAATTGCCCAACTGCGTGAAATACCGGTTTATGCCAATCAGTTGCTCTGAGATACTGCTGCATCTCCCACAACTTTTCTCGCCAGCCTTCCAGATCTTCTGGTCTGGAATGGATATTGTCAGACCCGGATTTTTCAATCCAGAATCTGCTGTGCCTTACCGCATTATTCCCTGGATCAGTAGATAATGCACACAGATACATTGCTGAATCATTTCATACATCGCTGAATTCACAACAAGCCATAATATTATTACATAGCATAGGTGAAGTTAGGCCTTCACAAAGGCGCAGTTGTTACAGTAGGGCCAAGCATGCCAAATATTTACATTACAAAAGTCCAACAATGAAGCGATACGATGAGCCTTTAAACCACAAGCAAAGACTGAGGGCAAAAGTGGTCATACAAATATTACTAGGGCTCTAGTAATATCTGGATGAAGCCACACCTTAGTCTAGATGCCTAAGGTTCTAAGCGCGATTATTCGTCTTAATTCTCGTGGTCTCCTCCATCCGTAGTGTGTGCTCCCTCGTAGGCATACGGATCTTGAGCTCCCGAATCTGGATTGTTGGTATTGCGAGAGTGAGCACACTAACCACCGTGCTCAGCGAGTCAATACCCAGAATGCAGTAGGTAGTATTCAAGGCTTTCAACAAGGGAAGGCTCGGGTTATTTTGTTTGCTGAAATATGCTTTTTGAACTATAATACTTAAAGTTCCCTAAGACCTAGCCAGTTGAAATTTCTAAACATGATACTCAATGACATATACATTTATTTCTACTGAATCAGAGACCATCCACCATTACATGGTCTCTGCTCCTCATACCATGCCTTCAGCGTTATAGCCGCTTACTTTACCACTGGGATGACACCCAGGACAATTCAAATAAGGGCCTTTCTCCGTCCTCCACTTTTCTATTTCCATCCCAAAGTTTTCAAAAACAGAACTATATCCAGTTAAGTTCCCATGTCCGCCCTTGACCATGGGCACGGCTATTCGAATAGTTTTGACTCTGCAGAGTGTGTACACTTTACCCACATGAGATAGATCTGCTCCGCCGCCCACACGATTCCTTAGCCATGCGGTTGAGAAGACTATCACGGGGCTTTTACAATGCATTTCTCCTAGCGAGTTACGACCGCTAAGGTTTCCACTTCCTCCTGCACGACCACCCTTCCAGAAGCCCCCTCTTGCGCCATCACGTCGGAGGATGTGGCCATCCTCTACCCGCCCGTGTTCACACCGACGCAACTCTTACTAAGTCAATGCAAATTAGTTAGCCCCGCCACACTTTGCCAAAGACGTGGTTGTACTTGTTGTACCGTGGGAGGTCATCACAAGATTCAGTCCTTAATGGTTATCTGGGCGGTTCTACCACGATCCCCCTTGTGCTATCACGGCACCATTTTATCACAACTTATGCTATCACGGCACCATTCAACACTCACACCCTCAACCATCCGCCCAGATAATTTAGCATGCGGGGTTCTTTTGGAATGAAAATACTTATACCAACATACACCAGCCATCATCACAATGACTGCCCAATACTGTTTTCTCAAGTTTGTAAGAGATGCTAGGGTGCTCTTGCACCCCTGATTACCTAAGCAACTCTAAGCATGGCATTTTTACTTATGGACTTATTTTCAAAAAGGAGTAGTAGTTTTAATACTCTTACTAGGGGTGACAAGGATCACATGACCAAGTATATAGGACGGAAGTACAATAACCAAAGGAGCAGGGGTATATAACTAGAATCTAAAATTACCATGTATTTGCAATATAACTATAAGCATGCAATTTATGATAACTTAAATCAAAGTAATTTATGAAAATGTAGGTTCAAAATGATCAAAGCATTGACTCGCCTTGGATGCAAAGGTCGGGATTCGGGGCGTTGGAGTCTACAGCAGCGGCAGATTCCTCTTCTTGGGCCTCGAAAGCTACGTTTTATACACGCGAAAATTTAGATAAAAATCATCACAACAATCAAATAACACAATAAAATTTGAACAAGCTTCAAAAATGTTGGTTCTGGTTCCATTAGGTAGCCCTTGATTTTAGATGAATTTAGAAATTGGTTTCACTAAATTTGGAGTTAAAAGGAGCAAGTTATGCATATTTGAATGTTTTCGGTTTAAACAAATCTCAAAAATAATAAACTCGGCGAGGGGCCCACTGTCGGTGATCGCTGCTTCGCAAGGCCGCCACGTGGGGCCCGGGCGGCAAGTGGCTCACGCCACCCAGCGGCCACGGCAGCGGGTCCTACCGTCGATGGTCGATCAGATCTTGCTTCTCGACAGCGGGCCCACCCGTCGGGGAAAGTAAAGAAGGCTCAACCTCGGCGCTGCGTGAGCGGGGCTCGAACGCAGCACCGAGGAACGGGGAAAGAGGGTCAGGCGCTAGCGGCGGGCTCATGACGCATCTCAACCCATAAGGGTTGAGAATACCTCTTGAGGTAGCGCCGCGAGGGGCGGGCGGGGTGGTCCCGAGCCGAGGGAGGCGGTGGCCGTCGCCGGCGAGGAGGTCCGACGAGGCTCGGGAAGCGTCAAACGCGTGCTAAGCTTGCGGCCGGTGGTGACGACGAGGAGGGCCGGGATCACCGGAGGTGGGTTGGTGACGAGCGGCGGCTCGGGAGGCTTCTGGCCGGCGAGCTACGGCCGTCGGCGAGCTCGGGAGATGCTTGGGAGAAAGCTTGGCGACGATCTGAGATGGTGTGGGAGCAAGGAATCGAGCTCCCACAATGAGGATTAGTGTAATCGCCGCGAGGGCCGACGGCGAGATGGGAAGAAAGGGAATCGCCGCGATCCGCGGCTTTTGGGGCAATGCTGTTGTGAAAATGTAGAGGTGGCACAATGATCCTTTTGACGATCCGCGGCTCTTATAGCCGATCGAGGAGGCTGCCCCGCGGACCCGCGGCGGGGCGGCTGTCACACGGCGGAGTTGGCGGCGGCTGATCGCGGTAGGGGGTGTAGCGGGTCGTGGGCGGCGTGGTCCTTCCCATGCAGCCGCCTCTCTGCGGGATTCCCGCAGAGGTGCGCCGTGTCGTGGCGGAGGGGGGTCCGCAGGCGCGGAGGAGGAAGAAAGGGAGCGCCAGCGACAGCGGGGCCCGCTTGTCGGAGAGAGGCGGCGGCGGCGGCACGGCGGCCGAGATGGCGCGAGGTGGCGACGTGGCGCCGGGACCCTGCACGCGTCGGTCCGAGGGAGAGGGTTGGCGGTTCCGAGGGCGACGTGGGCGGATCCAGTCCGTCCACGCGTCGGCCGGGGTGGGGGATTGGAATTTTATTTTTGATTTTGAATTTCCAGAAATACTAGAGGGCATAATACAACTCGGAAAAATATTAAATTACCACCAAAAATTCTAGAAAATTCACAGAAATCCCTAGAGGTATTCTTGGGTTTAACAAAATCATTTCCCAACAAGGTGGTTATTACATTTAACATTCTTGGGCCCACAACCGATTCCTCTTCTTTTTACCTTTTTATTTTTCTCCTCTTTTCTTTTGTAATTGGGATACATTTACTTTGTACAAAAACATATATATATTTTTATCTAAATTTTTCCTACTTATTTCTAATATTTTATATCAAGTATTGATGCCATTTTTACTTCTTAATTTAAATATGTCTTTGGTTCTTTGAAAAATCTATTTATGTTAACTTTTGAAGTTTTCTTTATGGATCATCTTTTCAGATTCGAAATCAAATTTAGAATTCTCTATTAATTAAACAGGTGGGTTTTTCCTTCTTAGCATTTTATTGTTTGGGTTCTTCTCCGAAGTTTTTCAGAAAAATATTTTCAAAAGCCCAACTCAACACAATGTATTACAGAATATTTCACAACATTTTGTTCTACAGTTCTTCTAAGTTTTCATGATGTTATAGATATAATGCACCACCTGCTTAACAACGACAATTTTGAAATTAGATAAGATTAGATATAATCATTTTTGCAAAAATTAGAACTTAAGCTGGAAATAAACTAAGACAGGTAAGGCAGCATTAAGGAAGGGGAAGGACAGCAATAATAATTATATTTTATGTAAATTCTTTTTAAATTTTGTAACTAGGTTTTGCTACAAATCAGCTCTCCTAAATTGCCTTAGGTCTCAAACTACGGCCAAACAAGCGTGCTCTGATACCACTCTGTAATGCCCTATTTCTGGAGACGCTAGTAATCCCTGCAACTGCCCAGGACTATTTAGTTGTGGAGTACTGTACACGAGTGTGCACCACAACAACACATAGTTACAACAAAAGAGCCAAATTTTATTATAGAAATATGGTTTAGCAATCTACTTTTGACACAGTGGCATGCAAGCCCAAGGTTATTTTACAATACAAAAGAAAATCCCAGGCAAACTTGAGCGTGGCTAAGACGTAAAACTAGTCGTCTTCAGCATAGTAGGGTTCTTCTTGAGCTTTGTCAACAGCTTGATTATCACAGTTCCATTGATATTTTGTTTGTTGTTTAGCAAGTAATGAGTACAACCGTACCCAGCAAGTCACAAGGATAAATTGTAACTTAACTGCTTGCAAGGATATTCAAAGGAAGGGAATATACTGGTTCTATTAACTTGAGTGGATGCAATTTTATTTGCAAACAAGGAAAACAAAGAACCAGAACTCCTTAAGATTAAAGGGGTTTTCTTTCAACAATTATTTACTCAGCTTACTTAGATTAAAACATAATGAAATCTACTTATGCCTCGCTGTTGGAATCAATCATTAAATACAACTTCATTTATCGGAAGCATGGCGTATTTGAATACTAATTATTTTACTATACAAAGTTGCTTAGCTTTACCCACAAGATTTCACAGACTCTCAATATCATGCGATAGGCACACTTCAGCTAGTGTTCGACTTAGTTGAGAAAATAAGGTTTTTCACTACTCAATTCTTTATATATGCTCTACACGGTAGATCCACTCAGACACGATTTAACTAGTTAGTCCTAACACTTTTGTCCGTTTTGAGTGGCCCCTACTGTTGTTAGGTATGGTTTTACCGATCCACATACCAACTCCCCATCTCCACACTCTTGCCTCCTGTAGAGATTCAATCGAATTGATGGTTCTACTATCTCGTATGCTTCGTTGCTCGGTTCTAGTCCTTGTACAGTCGCCTCAAAAAGTTCGAGAGGTAGCGCAAACACATAAAATAACATAAACCCATGCTTGAGTCTAATCAAGTTAGGAAAATAAATTAAAATAAAAAGGAATAAAATGCAATAAAATTCAAATGGAGGGGTTGGATTTATTTGAAGCTCAATTTGGTGGAATGGAGGTCAAAAATGGATTTGTGGCGTCGAAACGATCGAAATAGGGTATTTTCAGAATTTTTGAGTTTTCGGGTGAACAGTGATTTTGAACAATAATGAATAGTGTCAGGCCGACCCAAAGGAACAGTGCAGCCCAAGCGCGGTTTCAACCCGTTCGGACAAACGGGCCGACTAGCCTCAGCCCACGCCGTGTGTGGCTAAGAGGCCTAGCATGTGCTCGCACGCGCCCGATGGGCGACATGCGGACGACCATGATGGAACGTATGCAAACGGTCCGATCTAAACAGCCACGGCGCGCGAACGACTACGATGCAATCACATCGCGCCCAAGGTAGCCTTCAACCTCCAGCCTCCTCTCAGCGGCGGAAAACAAAGGAGCGGCAGCTCAAGCGGAGTGGCACCAGCAAGGCTCTTCGGTGAAAGCGAGCGGCACGGTTGGGCTCAGCTTGAGCTTGGGGTTTCATTTTGGGGCTTTGGAAGGCGGTAGCATAAGTGGTGGTGGCTGGCGGTAGGGGAGAAGGCGGCGGCTTAAGGCTTTTCTGGTGATCCTCTGGCAAAGTAGGGGCAGTTTGACCATTTACAGGGCATAGGATTCAAGGTAGTGACGGTGGTTTGGGCGGGGAATGCTCGATTGAGCTATCCACGGAAGAGACTTCTCAGCCGGCGGTAGCTTCCACCGCTCGAGCTCTCAAGAAACGCTTACGGCCGAGCGAGTCCACTAGCGTGATCAGGAGACAAAGACGGTTATGTCAGTGAATGCAACTGAGTTTTAGTCGAGTGATGAAGTTGGGTCTAGGGCTCACTAGGCTTAGGGGAGGTCGCCGACGGTGCTACGGTGAGTAAGAACTAAATTTAGTGGTTCTGGTGTGTATCTAGGAGTGGCGTGAAGCTATATGTGGAGATGACCGAGCTTTAAAGGCAAAGAGAGGTGGTGGGAGCAGTAGGACGGTTCGGCGCATCTCCTACGAGTGGTGAGGAGAGGCGGTGGGAGGCCTGCCGATGCGAGGGTTAGCAGGGGGAAGTGGCACTGGCTCTCTGCAAGAGTTGGCAAGGGAGTGATGGCAACAGTACGGCGTGGACACGTGTGACAAGCGAGAGAGGCAATGCGCTACGATAGGAGAGAGGGCGTGAGCTAGCAGCGCACGAAGTGAGGAGGACAAGTGCTGGGCAACTGACTGGTGAGACATCAGCGTCAGTGTTGTGTGAATGCAAGAAGAAGGCGCGATCGCAATCGCAGGCAGCGATGGGAGGGCGCGTGGGCGGTGGCACAGGGAGGCGGTGGGGAAGTGTCTGATCCAGAAGGCACCAGCAAGGAGGGGAGGCAGAATATCAAAAGAGAAAGGCGTATTTTCAAGAGGTAGCCAAATTGTGTAATAATTTGGAATGCAAGCAAAATCCAAAAAGAATTTAAAATTTTTTAAAATTTGAGATTGTTTCAGGGGCGGAATTAGTTTCGGCCAGGTGATGGCTTTCTAGGAAAGAATGATGCAGTCGACCGCATCGTTGCTCTCGATTCTGGCTGGATTCACTCACTTTATGTGGAACGCAGCATACATAGCAATCCCATTACGTATTCTTTTTCTGCATCTTGTCCGCGGCGACGCTGCCAACTCCAAACGGATGGAATTTTGATTATAATATTTGAGGCGTTGAGAGCGCCATACGGATTCACTCGACCAAGTCGTACCATCATGCCAGCCAGATATAATATTTGAAGGAAACTGAGTGTCCAGCGTTCTTACACTTTAGGACAGTGCCAAACGACTAAAATATAGTTAGAACCAACTCACAAATATAAAACAAATAGTATTAGCTAAAAGCAAAATAATCTATAATCAAACTACGTTGTAATCACACTAATAAGAGTACATGATATCAAATAGAAGAAATAACTATATTTCACATGCAAATATATATAGATAACAGTAGAACATTAAAAAATATCAAAAAATATCTTACTAATAAAGCTTAGTCCACGATGGCTCAGCTTTTCTTGCCTGCCGACATTACCACATTCTTGTACTGAATCTTCTCAACACTAAAACCTGCAGGGGAAAAATGAAGTTACCAAATATAGACATGAGATCAATGAATGGAAGAAATGAGGGTTGCAGTAAAGCCCGAAATGTCAAAATTGTGCAATTTATTGTCAAAATCTGGAGAAAGTTGTTAGGCCGCAAATTTCTTCTACCTCAAATTTGATTATGTTAAATTGTTTCAAGTAACATGATCTGGAAGAGAAAAATGTTCACCACCCCAATAACAAGGAAACTCAATTTCGACAATATGACACAAATTTTTGTAATAATACATGATCCAAGTGGCTCCTCAGCAAGCCGAAACGCTCCTCGTTGCTCTTCCATCTTGGTGCAGAGGAACAGGAAACCCACGGAATACTCACTTGAAACCTCTCGCCTGCATATGGATTTGCCAAGCATCAACACCTACACCAAACAATTGATCACACCAAATATAGAAAGTAGCCAAAGTGCAGCCGTGGGAGCTGCTAATCTGCATGCATCAGACTGCCAATGACAATCACCTACTATAATATTTCTTTTCATAACTCTAGTTAGAAACAACTACGAAACAATGTTCTAGATCTAGATGCGCACAAAAATACATAATATGAGAAGATGGCTGAAGGAAAAATTACAGTTTGTTTGCCTTTTTTCAGCTTTTAAAAGCTGTTTTTTATTTTTCTAAAGTAAGTAGCTTTTAAACGGAGTGTTTTTCAAGACGGAATCTACAAATTGATTGTAGTATACACTATAGCGACTTCATGTATATTGGTCAAAACCGCATGCGAGTTTCTATTACTCCGTACGCTCTCTCACGAATAGCCTAAAAACTATAAGCTGCAGCCAAAATCCATAAACCGAAGTAAAAAAGAACAAGCCTTTAACTTACATCATGTAGATGGACTTCCATAGAGTTCTGTTTCCTCAGTTCTTCCAGCAACTGCTCAACGAATCAGAAACAATACTTAGCTCACTGCTGAGGCAAATAATGATGATAACAGAGAAAGTAATAGGAACGAAAGATTGGGTTCTTTACCTCAATCATACGCATTGAGGGCCGTCCAAGCTGCATTTTCTCAATGACAAGGTTTCTGGTAGCTGCAACAAGTTTTTCACGTCTCTGCCTTTCGCTTGCAGATATTCCCGTCATGATTAGATCCATATCAATCGTCCCTTTTGTGATTTGATAAAAATAACATTAGCAATAGAAGTGATGGTTACAAGAGAAGGCTGCATGAAGAATGGGTCAAGCAAGTTTAACTGAACAGTTGCGTGATCCGTTGCCGATTGCTGCATGGTAACTTCAAGAAACCTAAAGGCCTCTACAACATCTCGCACGTCTACCTGTTGGCAGCAAGAGCGAAATTGTCAGTCCTGAGAACCAAATAATACGATGAAAATGTTAAGAAGCTAAACAATAATCAGTAACCAAGAATCAGGAAGAATCATTACCACTTCAGATAAACGCTTACAACATGACATTACTTTCGGCCATACCTTGCCTAGCCGTAGTTTCTTGTACATCTCATCTGACGAAAGCGTCGCTTCCTAGAACAGTGAACAATACCTTCTATATATTTTCAGATTCAGGTTTAAGAGCTATCATATTTCTTTTACCTTCTGTATCACAACATTTTTGCTGCATGCTAGGGTCATAACATTATCCGATGATATGAATTGCATGCACACTCACAGTTACCTTATTGCTCTCCAGTTTTACCACAAGCATACAAGAACACAACAAAAGGTGACACATTCTGAATCATTCGATATAGTTTCATGCTTCAGAGTATTTATGCTATAGCATAATTTTGCAGCCATAACAACATATATTGTCCAAAAAGAAACAGTGAAGAAGCCTTATAATTCAAGGCAGACAATGATGATCATTCTGACCATAGAACCATAGAGATGCATCAACAGTAAGGGTTTTGAATCAAGTACTAACCAGCCTATTTCTACCATTACAGAAAAAAAAAATTCTAAACATTTTTCCTTTGAATAATTTGATCATCTACAAACCAGTTATCCATAGCCTGTTTTTGGTGATATCAGTCCCAGATAATAGTCATATATCAGAAGCACAAGCACCATTTTCTGGGGTACATGTTTTGGCTATTGAGTTAAAACTTGCTTGAGTCTGGACGAAAAGTCCCTTGAAGCATTCTTACTTCCAACATCTCGAGGCCAAGAATTAGCGAGCACATTCTCTTCAACATACTTGCAGAACATGTAACCCACCGAAGCTCTTACGGAGGATAACTTGCACTGAACTACACAAAAGCATGTGCAGAAAGGGAGATCTAGGACCATCACCGGATACAAAAAATAGTATCTTTACAGATGCAAACAAACAGAAACTTGCCTAACTTGCCAATGAAACAGTTACTAAATACTAATTCCGTTGAACATATATAGCAACATATAAGTGTCAGATTCGCAATGAACACTTCTTTTGGGAATGTCCAAGAAGATGACATCGGCCACATTGAACGATCCGTTTTGGCCGTTTCAAGCTTTCTATCTTAAGAATCTTTATTTTGGGACGGCCAGGAGGCCTCCGGATCTTGGGAGGGTGAAGTGTCACGTCTGCTTTGATGCCTACACCTCGTACCCCAGAAGACGAATTGCTCCAATGGCTCCTGTTTGGAATTGGATAGATTGGCTGGGAGTATGTTTCCCGATACTTCATTACACTGAAGCATTCATGTGCATAGAGGCAAGGATCTTCACCATAGGAAAGCAGTGCAGCAACAGCATGTGCACACGGAATGCCATAAATTTGCCAACGACGGCACGAGCAGAACCTAGCTTGAGTATCCACAATGTTTGTTCGCTCTGATGACACGATCTCAAACTCCACCTTGTTTGCTCGAAGGACTTGATAACATCGTGAATCAGCAATAGCTTCAGAAATAAGTTTCTCAGCTGATGGAACAAGAATTGAGTTATATGATAGTGCCAAATTGTGACGTTCAGCAAACCAACAGGTCAGTTGGTGCCTGATGTGCTCTACAGTTTGCACAATGGGAAGCTCATGACAATCAAGGGCCCAGTTATATAATGTCTCAGTTATCCCAAGACTAAAATGGCCATATCGGATACCCTCAAAGTAGGCAACTGCCCAAAGGCTTGGTGGAAAACGCTGGAACCATGGCGTGACATCTTGAACTTGCATCATATCATTTACCTTTGAATCAAATTCTGCTGCCGTGAGAGCATAAACAGCACTCCAGAAAAGGTTAAGAAGTTTAGGATTCTTGAACTCATCACGAAAACTCTCACTCACGTATCTCAAGCAAAATCCATGAAGAGCAGTGGGGAAGTTCACTTCAACAGCTTCAACCACTTGCAGGTGCCTCTCAGACAGTATTGTCAAGATGGGCATCTTATCTGTGTTAACTCCAAGCATCTTCCTCAGTTCTGATAAAAACCACATCCAGTTTTCATCACTCTCAGCATCAACAATAGCAAATGCTAGAGGGAACATCATGCGGTCAGCGTCAACAGCTGAGGCACATAGCAATGTCCCAAGATACTTCCCCTTCAGGTCTGCCTTGTCAATTTCCAAAAGGGGCCTACATGCATTTAAGAAACCATAAATGGATGCACGAAATGAGACAAACAGCCGCTGGAAGGAATTGTCTGGTCCAGTCCCTTTGTATATTGCAACACTACCAGGATTCGTCTTTCCAATCTGCTCACAGTATGCAGGAAGAAGGCGATATCCATCCTCAAGGGTACCATGAACAGAAGCCATGCTTCTCTCTTTTCCACGCCATGCCTGCATATAAGAAACGGCAACCCCATGCTGCTCCCGAATGTCCTGCAATATCTCCTTTGGCTTATACTGCGGGTTATCCCTTAGCCTTGCCTCAACAGACCTAGCCACCCAGCCAACAGTAGCCTGCTGATGATGCAAGTCACGAACACCCTCACACGTGTGCTCCCCATGCAATGTCCGGACAGTGAAAGTTGGAACTCCGTGGCACTTGGCCACATGCACACGCCACGGGCATCCTTCCCTCGAGCACTTGGCGATGAATCGGCTCTGGTCAGATTTCACGATACGGAGCTCGTAATGCAGAGCAATGGCCATGTCCTTGACGGCCCTCCGGCACGTGTGGACATCGGCAAACTCTTGGCCGATGACAAGGCTTTGCTCGCTCGGTACAAGGTTCTGCTCCTGCTCAACTAAAACCTGATTATCACCCAGTACAAGGTTCTGGTCTGGCTGAACTGAAACTTGATTATCGCACGGTACAAGGTTCTGCTCCAGCTGAATTGAAGCCTGATTATCGCCCATTACAAGGTTCTGCTCTGGCTGAACTGACACCTGGTTATCTTCAATCAATGAGTAGCTCCACAAGCCGTGTAAATCACTTATTATGCCTCACAGAAACCACACAGACAACTTGATTGATAGAAATACAGGCAACTTTGCCCTCTAGCTCCAGAAACACCGCCCTGTACAGCATTAGCACAAGCATCTGGTCACTAATGCAAGAAATGGCCATTCGATTCCATAGGTACAAAAGTATCAGTGATGGTTAATATGTAGCAAACAAGTTGATATATGCATGCAAGCATTGCAAGGTTGTCAGCCATACTAGTTTTCAACTCTGAAGTCCAATACATAAATGAAAGTACATAGATGAAAACCAAAGGCATGATGTCACGGTAACACCGGACTACCGAAGCATACGTAAGCATGTGTGTTGCCAAAAGTGCAATCACATGTGTTCCATCACTTTCTAGAATTCACTTATCAACCAAAAATCTCCTCTCAATTACTCCCTCCAGTCACAAAAAGTAACTCAGAACAGGGATTCAGAACAATGTAATTGGAATTTTACATTCGGAACAGAAAGTAACCCTATTCCATCTTTCCAATTGGTCTATTTTGTTAAGAAAAAAAAAACAGAGTCCTAGCTATCCTACATACCAAACATAATTTCATATCATAAGCCAACATGCAAAGCAGGGGTGGACCCAACGTGGGGCAGGGGGTTCAGTTGAACCCCCAATTTTTTTGGAAAATAAACTGCTATCAGTAGTACTCCAGTACTCCACCATGCAGCCAACAAATCCGCAACAAGATTTGGATTAGATTGATTGCTCGCAGCAAAGAAAAGATACTCCAGAACAAAACGAGAGAACAACAATCCAAGCAAGCTAGGGCTTCCTTACCAATGAAAGAAGAAATCAATCCAAGCAAGCCAGGATGGGATGGATCTCCACTCCACACCATTCTAATAGCACGGAGGAGGAGGACGATGCCTCCTATGAGAGAAGAATTCCTTCGCTTCAAGGTGGCAGGAGTGCCTCTCTCTCGGAGGAAGGAAGCCTAGAGGCGCGTGTGTTCGGTGGAGAGGGAGGGTTCAATGGTGTGAGTCGCGAGGGAAAAAGGAAAAAGAAGAGGATAACAGATGCAGGGATGAGGCTGGGATGGGGTATTTTTTTATATTTTCTAGGCTGTTTTCGCACACACAGATGTGCATGGATGGGAAAAAACTTATCAGATCATTTTTACAATTTTGCCATTAGGGTTTGGGTTTGAGTGGTACTTGCCACCTTTAAATTGGAGTTTGGTTGCATACCTAGACAAGAGCAGCTTGGTGTGTAACGTCCTGCTATTTGATGGTTGTTTGGTTAGAGACATGAAGATTCCCATGTTCTTGTGGATCGGAAGAGCTGGCTTGAACCCTCCTAAACATTGTTAGTCTGGGTTAGTCATCAGACTTAGGTTTCTAAAATCAGACATCAAAGTCCATGAGCTGATAATTAAGCAAAGATAATCTAACCATTAGCGTCAAGGTTGCTTGTTGTAGGGGCGACCCCCATCTAAATCTATTCGGCCTGCTAGGCCAAAAGGCCCAATGAGGCATGTAAAAAGACACCTATATCCCTGAAATAGTACGTCACTGTAGAGGGTATTATTGTAATCAGGCGTTATGGCCATATATATGAAGGACCTGGGCAAAAGGAAGAGCCAAACCAGTTCATTTTGCTATACTCACTCTGCTAGTCTCCCTATTTACTGTTTGGTCAGTAACCACAACATTACTATTGCTACACCGCTATGGTTATTATCATGCGCCACCACGAAAGTTGCTCCCACTGTGACACGAGCCGGTCGCAACATCGTTGTCACTGGTGTCCCCACCCGACACTCTCTCATTGTCCCCTCAAACATGGTCATGCAGATCTATGGTGCCACCTGTACATCTCAGGTGGAATCATTGACACCCAACTCCACTACAGCGTGACCGTTCTTTTTTCAATGTTATTGCTTGGTTCGCACATACCAGCAGATTTGGGGGTATTGATCCCAACAAACAAGCTAAGTCAGGTTTTCTTTTCAAATAGCCAAGTTAATTTGGGTTGGTTTCGAAAGATTTGGATTTGGGGATTGGTCACCTGCTATTTTCTTCTTTAGGTTTTCTTTTCAAATAGCCAAGTTAATTTGGGTTGGTTTCGAAAGATTTGGATTTGGGGATTGGTCACCTGCTATTTTCTTCTTTTTAACTTCCGATAGATTTGGTGGGTGGATAGATATGAATAGAGACAGATGATTGTGATTCGTGGAAAGGATCAAAATATTTTAAGATGCTATGACTATCTATATTTCAAAGCGTAAATTTTGAAGTTAATACTCAAATTCTAAAAATGTGATTACAAAAATGCAATCATAGCTTACTTCATCGGGCACGGGTCTCTAACCAAACAATATGCCCTTAGGTATGTCCCGAGCCTATCGCCTGGTCAAGTTAAAAAAAATGAAAATTTATGCTCTTTTCAGGCACACTGTTTTATTAGACACTTTACTTAGGACCAGTGGCGAAGCCGGGATGAAAATTGAGACAAACATAGTTTTGTACTCTTGTGCAATCCAAATTCATATATCAATTAGACAATTTTCATCACTAATCACTAGACAACGCCTTCGGGGGGAAATCACTACACAAAATACAACTACATTACTATACAACAAGAGTCAAGACTTGCCTGCTGGCTACTGCCCTGCTGCCCAGTGGATTCGCTCGCCCCTGCTCTGCTTGGTTGCTTTGCTTGGTACCCGCCTGCCCCAACCAGCAGCTCCCCAAATCCGCAGCCGGCAGCTCCCCGTGACAGCGTGAGTGGTGACCCCGTGCCTGGCCAGCGGCCACGGCCAGCCGCCAGCCCCCTCTTGGCCTCCTCCGTCCGGTCCTCCTCCTCCCCTCCCCGGCTTCCCCGCGATGCCGCGCCTCGTCGCTCTGCGCCGCTGCCGGCCGCCTCCTAGGGTTTCGCCGCCTCAGCTCAGGTGCGCACCTCTCCTACCATCCAGTGTTTCCTGGATTGCATCGATCGGGTGGGGTGGATGCAGCCTTCCGCCCTCGCTGCCTTGTGGTTGTGGGCTTGTGCCTTTTACGGCTTCCGTGTCAACTGCCGAGAACAGGCCCAAATAATGCCATCTTCACTTGCCGCCTGTGTGGTTGTGGGCCTGTGGCCTTTTCGGCTATGGTGTCGACTGCCCGAGAAAAAGCTCAAATAATAATTTGTTGGACTCAGGCAGCTAACTAAGGTTTGTGATATAATTCTTGGTCTCATCGTCTTCTAGCTCTATGGACTCTTTCATACACAGTAAGATTTATCCTCCTTTTTCTTCTTTCCTGACTGATAGTAATTAAGCAAGAATAAGTACAGCGGTACTCAGTAAACCACCACATAGGATGCAATAATAATAAATGCAAAGTATCAAGGAAGGCTTGAGATTTTTTTAGTTGCTAAAAGTATTATTTTGAAAGTACAATAAATAAAAAGCTCATAAGGCTTAGCAGTTTTAACTAAAACTGATTTTCTAAAGTTGATATGAGAATGCAATATTAATTATAGCCCAGGTTATATCCACCTTTTACAGTGCATGGTCACCTCTACCAAATGCTAGTTTTCACCACTGAAGCACAGCTCCCTCTAGGAAAAATCAAAGTCGGGTTATCTCAGCTCAACGAGTTTTTATCCCACCCATAAATGTTTTTGAAATAGAACTAACTCGAGGAAGTTCACATATATACGCCCTTGATCGTGGGCAGGGTTGTTCGAACAGTTTATACTCTATAGAGACTGTACATCTTTAGCCCTTGATCGTGGATAGGGCTATTCGAATAGTTTATACTCTGTAGAGACTGTACATCTTTACCCATAAGAGACAATCAACTCATGGGCCTACACGATTACGTGGTCACGTAGATCGAGAGATCATCACGAGACCTTTACAATACCTCACCCCCTAGCATCTCACCCATATGGGCTGCTCCCACATGTAGTGGGTCCCATACGTTGTGCGGGATATTCTACGATAGATTAGTGCAGTCGGACTCTGCTTTCCACATACGCTAGCCCTGGCAACATCACCTTTACTTGGTGTCACATTCAAGCCGGATTTTTATTATCCTCCTGCACCGATTTTTCGTGAGATGACTAAAGGGTCTAGTAAATTATTCAGCGAAGCCTACAGTTTGCCAGCTTATGGTAGTACTGTTTTACACGAAGAGGTCATCACAGGATTAAGTTCTTAATTTGTCTAAGCGGTTCATACCCAAAACCACAATTTCTTGTGTGACATTAGCACCAGCCTCTCTTACCGTCCGTCTAGACAGGTATAGCATGTTTTTACGGTTTTGAGAAGCATTAATCCAGTTGTGACAAATTATCAGTCACTTACATCCATGACTGTTCGAAAACAAGTTTTCATATTTAAAAATTGATGATCAGGACAAATTAGTGCCTTGGACTTAACAAGACTAACATGGTATTTAATATGACTTATAGCTATTAAAGTTATCATTAACATCTAGGGTGACAAGGATTATGTGTTTCAAGTGTCAAGGATTGGTATATCAGTAATATTACTACATCATCAAGTAGGAATGTAGCTACCTTAAACTTTGACATATATTTGCATAATAAATTAAGCATGCGGGTTGATAATTTAAAGGAACATAATTTTTCATAAATTGTAGGATCAATATAATTAAAGTGATGACTTGCCTTGCTTGGTTTACCATGGCCTTGATCTAGTTCAAAGCCTTCTCAGTCAGTGATCTTGAATTCTTGGTCTTCGCTTTTACCCAAGTCTTGATCCTGCTCGAACTTGTCGCGGCTTCGTGACTTCAGATTCTAATATGCGGCAAATGAACGAAAGATCAAATAAATCCAAATACTTCAAAAGTGCAAATAGATTTAATTAAGCTTATTTATATTTTGCTATGATTGAGGGTATGAAAGTTGATTTGGTGAGTTGCAGGATAGAGATGGATCTAGATGAATTTTTGGGTGAGGGCGAAGTGACAGAGTAACTTCGCTAGGAGGGATATAAAAGAAAGACTGATATTGAAGGAATATTGCAAGAATATGCCTCTTATGATTGGAGTATGTCTTGGACACAGCCGATTACAAGATACCAACTTTCGATCTTTTTACTTAATACTTTCTTTATTTAATTTATATTTATTAAGAAAGTTCCATAGGTCAGGCGAGACCTACGGATAAATGGGAGAGTTGAACTGGGATACAGGCACTACTACAGACGTCGTTATCATAGACGATTCAAAATCGTTATCACATACGATTTCTGAACTGTCTGCATTTATGTGTCAGTGATAATAGGTGGTTATCACAGACGGTTTTCAAACTGTCTGTGATATTCCGTTATCATAGACGGTTTTTCAAAAAAACCGCCTGTGATATTGCATATATCACAGATGGTTGTTTTTAACAACCGTCTGTGATAGCAGAATACCATAGCCAGTTTTTATTGTTAACCATCTGTGATATCGTACATATCACAGACGGTTGTTTTTAAAAACTGTTTGTGATATCTATATATCACAGACGGTTTGGTTTCCAAACCAGACTAAACCGTCTGTGATAGCTATTCCAAAAGCTACATTATTTTCTATTTTTTGGCTAGCCTCAGGCAATGCTAGCCATTCCATCTGATAGTAAACAAGAAGATCATATATATATATATATCACAGGACAATCATTACATAAATTTCATAAATGAATTAAACAACGCAAGTAGATCGCATATATAGCACATCACAATCGTTACATAGATCTCACAAATGAATTAAACAGCTGAATGAATTGTTTGATTAAGCATAATTGAGTGATTACAATTGTATCTTCACTCGCCTTCCATCAACATATGATTGGTCTTTTCTTAACTTGATGATCAACTTATGATCATCTTGATGAGGACATGACACCTACGGATAAAACCATATTTGCTATGCTTGTTGTTCCAATTACAAGAGCTCCTACGCATCACTTAAATTATCAGATGAGCTCGTTTCAAAGAGGTTTTGTTTAGATCAGTTTAGCCACATGTGCAAACTCCACGTTGTCTATTGTGCGACTATTCTTGTGCGACTTTTATATCTAGCAATTTTCAGATTGCTCATTATCCTTGTTCTTGCTTGTTCTCGATTGCTTGCAGGAACTGATCTTCGTGATCAGGTCAACCGCATTCTTGGCACGGTTGATAACGACTCAAGGCGTGGTGTAGCGATTGTTGGTTGGCTTGATCATATTTCGATTAAGTAGCCTCGTCGTCAACGTCATTTTCTACCAATCAAATTATCATCCATCGGAAGATCGGGACCAACCCTCTCATCATATTCTATCCTCGTCATCTAGCCCCCCAACTTCAAGTGAAGATAACTTATTTGACTAAGTATGGTCGTAGATAAAAGGTGGTCAAAAGCAAAGCCTTTCTCAACCCTTATCGACTAGGAATTGACTTGGTTGACTTGGTAATTTTGCATGAGTTGTGAAGACAGATAGACATCAGACAGATAAAATGCAATCGATTTCCCTCGACCTGTCCGTTGAATCAGTTCCCAAAGTGACCGTTCGATTCCCGAGAGAAGTAACCGATGCATTGGTTATAAAGACTTACCAGGGGTAACTTTTGGTTCTTCCCTTTCCCTATTTGCTCCAATTTGTTCGAGCTCTCCGCCTCCAATCAATCTCCATAATCTTCCTCAATCTCGCGCAAATCCATTCTAATCACCCGAAAGAATGACGAAGTCTTCGTCAACCTAGGCTAAATCAGAGATGCATTATGCTAAGATGAAGGCATTAGAGACTATGGAGAAGATCCCGCCATGGCAATTTGTTAGATGGATCGAAGCTGCCGGGCAACGCTGGCCATCTAAAAAAATCGGAGAGATTCTGGTGTTCCAGGTGTACTGTGAGTGTGGCCTCCGTCTCCCTACTCATCCCTTCTTGACGGCCTTTCTTGAGCATTTTGGGGATGAATTGGTGAACTTGGTTCCCAATTCAATTACAATGCTCAACGTCTTCGTATACATATGCGAGGCATATTTGGGTATCCCAACAGATCTTGAGCTCTTTGGATTATACTATGAGATGAGCCAACAAATGGGGATTTCTAGGAGTTGTGGATTGAAGCTCCATGATGGCAAGATGGAGATTTACATCCCTATGTTTACCCAATCTTCATGGCCAGGATGGAAGAAGAAGTGGTTCTACTGGAAGACGATTAGTGAAGACGGCCTCTCCTTCGTCGAGAAGGCCGCCGAGAAGAGCAGTCTTTGGAACTCAGCCCCAAAAGACGTCATGAGAATAGCCCCCTACATCTCAGCCATTAAGGAGCTGAGGGACAAGGGGCTTATGAGCTGCATATGGTGAAGGACTTCATCATGCGCCGTATTAGTCCCTTGAAGCATCGAGCATATCCTATGTGGAAGCACTCGAGTGTATCAGATGTGACCCGGGACTATGAGAATGGTAAGTGATACTAGCACTCGTATCGTAACCAGGTTACATTTTCTGAGTACTTTTTATCAACTACCATGTTTATTTGTTCAGACCTTGATTTGGAGGAAATCAATTCTCGAGCCAAGGCTATTTGCGAGAAGGCTCCATCGCTTGAGGTGAAGCCTCCTTGTATTCTGGTAGATATTTCTGCTGAAGAGAGGGAAGAACGCTTAATGGTAATCAAAAAATCGACTTCATCTTTAAGACTTCTCAGTCGTAGAGCATGACCAAGTGGTATCTTCCTTTTTGCAGAGCGTAAATATGAATCTCCATCAAGACGACCAAGGGGTCAAGTTGATGGTGGTCAGTAGAGAAGTAGAAAGAGTGAAGACTCCTCTGGCCAAGAGGTGTCGACTAGTTAAATCAATCGATAAGAAAAAGGGGAGCACAAATGTTGTTGTCCCTCTTAAAATTCTTCCTCCAGCTGCCTCGAGCGCTCCTATTCAGCAATTTATTGCCGACATAGGTGCGACAAGTGAAACAGGGGAAGCTATATTGAAGCAATCGACTCCTAAGATCAAGGCACCATTCTATTATAACATCAAAACTAACTCAGTTGGCCTTTCCAAAAGCTTTATCAAGCATCTTGAAAAGGTAAATTGGAACAGTTTTGTGTCTTTTGTGAAAAAAACTGCCACGTCAGCAAAACCTGTGATCGAGAAGGAGATCGTCCTGATGATCGAAACAAGTTTCGACCATCAGGAGGGACAAGAAAAAGGAAAGAACAACAACTCTTACTATAGACCTTCAACTAGACATGGTTGAAAGGGCTCAAGACTCTTGACTGGATGCGGTCGAAGAGATCCTCATTCTCCCACAACTAAATGTGGTTGTGAAAAAGAAATCGAAGAAACCATTCTCTAGGAAGGTTTCTTCCAAATTTGCGCTAAAAGTAATGACTCAAAGGTATAAAAATGTCAATACGTATAGTGTATTTTACCTTTGTCTTTTTAACTACCGATTCATTTCTTGTAATTGTAGTTCTACCTCTCCATCGCTTAAGGATGCTTCTACTGAGAAACCCCCTATGGCTCTTCCCACCATTGAAAGTACGGTGGAGAAGATGGTCGAAGAAACGACTACCGCAGTAACAAAAGCTGCGGCCAAAACTGCAAAGACTACGACCACTAAAGTGGTTGTAGCAAAAGAAGGTGATGGAGAAGAAGAAAAAGAGGAAGAACAACCTAACTTCTCCTCATTTTTTTAATCCTTCCTTGGTAGGATCTTCTTCTGGTCAAGCTTAGAACCAAGTTCCACACCCCAATGATCTTCCAAATAAGGTGTACATCTTCAATGACGAACGTCTTGAGAAGGTGTGGTGGACCAGGGTTGTAGAGCTCAACCAACTCAGAGATTCCAGGCGGGTGCTCAGAAATTTTGCTCGTAGGGGTATGGATGTGAGTATTGACAACTCAAGTATTCATACTTTACCTCTTCTTACTTCTCACTCCTTTCCTTATCCAGTGAGCATTAGAAGATGTGTCAACTGTGGCTGAGTACCGTAGACATCTAATACTCCTATGACAAGAGAATGTCGAACTCTCCAAGAACGCAGCGGTATTGTCAGTCTCTTAACTTATGTAGTCGAATTATATCTTGACTATACAACCAGAATTTCAGGTCTACCTTTAACCTTTACAGATCTTGGCTAGATGTAGAGGTGTTGGCTACTGTGCTCAAGAATGAGAAGGCTGATGCACGAAGGCTAAAGGAAGAAAATGCTAATTTGTCGACAAGCCTGATAAAAGCCAACTCTACTGCCAAAGCCTTAGAAGAAAAAATAAACAGAAAGCCCTAAAGCTTAAGTTTATTTATCTATACATCTTTCTAACCTTTCTTTTATCTTTCTCTTTTTAACAGAAAGAGAGATTGAATCGAGTAAGCTACTCACTAAGATCGAAGAGAAAACTAAAGTGACCGGAGAGCTTACTCATATTAGTACAGAGAAAGACGAGAGGATAAAGCTACTTGATACACAGGTATCAGGTAATAAAAAATTTACCTTCGACCAGTTTTTGAAACAAGTCTTGTAGGACTTACAACTACGTAGTCATAGAAGGACTTATGACCAAGGGGTAGTTGTAGTAAGATTTTCGACTACGTGGTCGTAGAAGAGTTTATGACCAAGGGGTAGTCACAGTTAGACTTTCGACTACGTGGTCGTAGAAGGACTTACGACCAAGGGGTAGTCGCAGTTAGACTTTCGACAACATGGTCATAGAAGAGCTTACGACCATGGGGTAGTCGCGGTTAGACTTTCGACTACGTGGTCATAGAAGGACTTATGACCATATGGTCGTAGAAGAGCTTACGACTATAATGAGTATTTCCTTGACCAACTTTAACTCTTTCGTAGAGTCGATAGTTGAAAAGAAGCATCTTTCTAAAGCAATGACTTGTAGTGAGGAAGAAACGAAGTCGATGAAGGCAAACCTTTAAGACTGTGGCATTCTTCTGAACAATCTACTCGATGAGTTTGGTGCGGAAAAGATGATTCCCACTTAGGAGACTACATCCGCTCGCATGAATACGATTGAACTACAAGCCAAGACTATGGAAAAGCACTTTGCTACTTTGAAGGCTAATCAGACAGAGTCAATCAGGGATACAGTCAGTAGCGCTGTGAGCTATGCTTGGTAAAACTCAAGGCATGCGACCGAAACCTGAATTTACATCCCATCAAGCATAACTTCACCTACTCTTTAGAGGAGGCGTCTCACCTGATCGAAGAAGTAGAGCCATTTGGATGAAAAGTGACTGAAGAAATAGAACTTGGCTCTTTCTCTCCTCCAGATTAGAGTAGTTTATAAATAGAAGTAATTTTGTAAAAACTTACCTTTGGATGATGAATGAACTTCTTTCTTTCCATGCATCTTGTCTAATTGAGCAACTAGTACTCGTAAGGCAAAAAACAAAAAATGAAAGAGAAATGAAATTATGACTAAGAAATAAATTTATTCTGATAACTCTATCCTAGCCCCCGACTATTTGCTTTGTTCATGCAAAGAAATAAAGCAAATAGTACAGAGTGAAGTATGCAGAGAGCAGAGTAATGTATCCGACCATCGTTGTCGAATTCGATTGTCACATACTAGCAGCAAAAGTGAGGAACGAGTTGACGCTAGGGAGCTCCTTCTAGTGGGCAGGACCACATGCAGAGAGGAGTGACTCCAACTAGGTGATGTTACCTCCTTTCAACTAGGTTTAAACAAATCGAAGACATGATCGATCAAAGGATAAACACTCAGATTGTCTTCTATTATATTCGTTTAAAGTGTTCATAGGCAACACAATTGTTGTATGCTGGTAGAAAGTGGTAGGAACAAACTGACACTAGGAAACTCCTTCTAGTGTGTAGGACCACATGCAAAGAGGAGAGACTTCAGCTAGTGGTATTCCCGTATCTGACCAGTAAAACAGATTGGATGTGCTAGAAGTGGTCGAACTAATATAAGAGATGCTCTACAAGACATACGATAATAAAAATTTGCTTAAACTGAAATTGTTATTAAAAAAGGTAGAAATGTTTACACATAGAATTTGCGTAATTGGTCAATATTCCAAGAGTTTGAGAGAATCTGGCCATCTTCCATAGCAAGTCGTATAGAGTCAAGGCATGTGATTTCGACCACAATGTAAGGGCCTTCCCACTTGGGGGAAAACTTATTCCGATTAGACTGGGGTTGGATTTTCCTTAATACCAAGTCGCCTACAGCAAGGCTGTGAGGCTAGACGTTACGATCGTAGTACTTACTGAGAGACCATGTGGAGGTCATCCCATGTGTATGATGAGTAATTGACATCGTCTTAGGGAAGTCGAGTTTGAGTTGGTTGGTTCGGACCATGTCGTTGCGGGGTGCAACGGGCTCAGTCGGACTTGGTCAAACCTGGTCAATAGGTTTAGGATGATTATTCTGATGATTTGACAAGTTTGGGCTTAATATTGTGTCACTGATACTATTTATGCTTACATATATCGAGCGGTGCTATTTGATGTGTTTCTTGTCTGTGTTGACTGCAGGACGTCGAGGCGGAGTCGTGGCGAGACACGAGGTGACCGGACTAGACACAGACGGTGTCGAGGTCAGAACGGTCGGATGTGTGGAAGACGGCGGAGATTTGATGTGGTTGCGAGGCGTACACGACAAGGAGCGCGGAAGCTTCCCAGAAGGTGCAGGAGGTGCGAATCGGTAAATTCGCAAGGCTCATAAGCGGGAGACGGCTCCGTTAGGGTTTAGCAGGCGTAACAGGTTGGAGACCCGTTAGCCAAGGGCTATAAATAGGTGTTGGGGCCTGCATACCCCCTTGAGGGTCAGCAGAGAAGGTCTAAAAGTGGTGCTTCTGTGTTCCTTGTTCCGTCTCGAAAAGCGCCATCGGCTTACTTTCGCTTGCCTTGCAATCTACCCTGCTCAATTCTTTGGTTCTTTCTTCTCGAAAATTGAGTTTCGGTTTCATTCGTTCGTCCTCTCAAATTAACTCACTCTCTAAAGAGGAGTTCAATCCGATTTTATATGAAGTGTGTTTTGCTTTTGTTTTTCGGATCGCACACCCTGTTTTGATCGCTTATTACCGTACTCTTTCAAGCTGCCCAACTGTGCACTTCATTTCCACTTTTCTCCGTGGTAGCAATTCTTTGCTGTCTTCGTGCCATGACTTCCGCTCAATTTCCTTAATCTCTGTTGATTTTCTGAGAGCTGTGTTTTCTCTACTTCATAGCTCTTTATAGCTATCGGAGGGTAAAGACTTTGTCGATACTTGTTGGGGGATAATTTTAATTTACGACATTCACCCCCCTCTGTCGCCGATTCCGATCCTACAATTGGTATCAGAGCCGGTTAGTTCTAATCCATAGATCTTAACCGGTGCGAAGAGCCATGGCGACGGACAAGTACTCGACCAAGTCGCTGTTTTCGATGGCATCGCTTACCCTTCCGAAGAGCCGAATGGAGACATACATCCGTGCCGGGGTATGCCATCCGCGCAAGGTCAAGGTCCGATTTGTTGTTCCCGCCGATGAGAACATCAATGCCGGAACATGGTCGATGTTGAGGCGAATGCTAAGGCAAGGAACATCATTATTCAGGGCTTGAGTCGTACTGAGTTTGACCGCATCTTTCGTCTGCTTTCGATATCTGGGAGACCCTCGATGCATACCATGAGGGCACGACCCAGATTAAGACAATGGAGACAGACCGCCAAGCGAGATTACAACAAGTTTGAAATGCTCGCTGGCGAGTCCCTTGATGAGTGCTTTGCGCGTTTCCACAAGATCTTGAGCAATCTCCGAGCCGGCGGTCTCACATACTCCGACTCGGACAACGCCACAAATACTTGCCGACTCGACCTTCGTGTGTGGGAGATGAAGGTGACTACCATCATGGACACCACCGACCTCTCGACTTTGACGCTTGACGCGCTGTACTCGCGCCTCAAGACGCATGAGATCGACATTGTCTCTCGTAAGTCGAAGTCACAGCCGATGGCTCTAGTCACCGATCCCAGTTCGGCTTCTGGTTTTTCTGCCGATTCACCTTGTGGGTTCTCCCTAGCTGCTCTCTGTGATGTAACCGATGATCGCTAGAGCGCTAGAGGATGAACAATGCCCCCTAGCTCGGAAGTTCTCCCATGCTTACAAGAGGAGGAGGGACGGAAAAAGAGGAGGACCCGTGATTTGCTTCGAGTGTGGTGGCCCCAACCACATCCGAGCAAACTGCCCCAAGCTGGGGAAGGGCAAAGACGACTACGGCGGTTCTGGCAAGAACGACTACACCGACAAGAACCGCAACACGAAGCCCTAGCACCTGTCCAAGGCAAGAAGAAGTTCAGCAACTTCGGGAAGGCCAAGAAGCTCTTCCACCGCGTCCTCGCCGCATTCGACGATCTCGACCTCAGTGAGGTGAAGGGATGGAGCGATGACGACGGGACGGGTGATCAAGACCCCAAGAGCGGCGACGACTTCTCCGGCATGTGCTTCATGGCCCTCGAGGGCGAACTGAGCGACAGCGAGCTGTACTCCGACTCGGACGAGGTATGCCCCACCTACGACCAGCTCAATCATGCTTTTCTTAAGCTAGGTGGTTTTCATGCTAGAGCTAGGGCTAGGTGTACTGAGTTAGAGAAGGAAGTAGATAGACTATCACGGGAGCTTACTTCACTTACATCTGCTCCCTCCCGTGATGATTGTGATACATGCTGTGCTCTGTTGGGTGACATGGAGAAACTAAGGACCTCGCATGATAGTGTGTCCTCCGAGCTTGATATTGTTAAGGTGGAGAATGTTAGTTTGCTTGCTGAGTTAGAGTTGAGTAGGATGGCTGTTACCCTACTAACTACTAATGAGACTACTTCTCCCACCTCATGTGAGGTTAAGGACATTTCTGCTAGAGGACCCTATGCCATGCTCCTTGATCTGCCCGAGTCTTGTGAAAATTGCAATAACTTGAAGATGAACTTAAAACGGGCATATCATAAAATTGCTGAACTGCAAGCTTTTTTACTTGAGCCGATTGATTCATGCTTGAACTGTCATAAGTTAACTGTTGAACTTGAAACTGTCTCCAAACAGTTTCAAGATATGATTGATCATGACAGAAAGTTGGCTCAGTTTGCTTCTAAGGACCCTGTTAGCTCACCATGCATTAATTGTAACAAACTAAAATCTGACTTGATTGCATTGGATGAGAAATGTGTGAAGCTAACTAAGGACCTTCTAGAGAAGCCACATTGTGCTTGTAATGTGATCGTGGAGGAGGGGGAGAAGCCCCAGGGTAAGGATGAGACGCCTAGAGACGCGAACCAACCTGCTAGTAGTAGGACTGTCCCCTCAGAGTCGGCTGTGCGTGCACAAGCTATTCTTTCCTCTACTGTTGGTTCTTCTTCTGCTCCCTTACCTTCTGCTGTCTCTTCTCCTTCCCCTTGCTCCTCTTGCACCTCTCTCTTTCAGGAGTGCCAGTACCGTATGAACACTCTTGAAAGATTCGTTGGAGGCAAGAAAAAACTAAATCTTATTCTAGACAAATCCAAGATTTGCAAGTTTAATCAAGGTCTAGGATATGATTACTTAGAGAATGTGAGGAAGCATCCACCTGCCGTGCTCAGACCCGTAGCCGCAGGTGAGTCCACCTGTAGCTTCGGCCTCTCAGAAGGCGAAGCCTCATCATGCTACTTCTACCTCTCAGAAGGTGAAGTATCACTGCACCTTCTGTCAGAAGGATGGACACTTGGTTGACCGATGCTTCAGGTGCGCCAAGATCGCGCATAGAGACCGTGTTGCAGCTCTTAGGCGTATTCAGGGTCAGCCCCAGACCTTGAGTGCACCTAAGACCAATACGAGGTCTAGGTTTGCTACTATTGGTGGATTTGGGCAGCATCGAGGACTTGGTTCTTCCGAGTTTTCTGGTTTTCGTCCTCATGCTCCCTTCGGTCGTGACTTCCGCCGTCCTGAGGGTAGATCTCATTTCCCCCGTTGAGATGGCTACCCGCGGCGAGATCAGCGTGTTGCCGGTGCTCCGACTCGCTCTCCCGTAGCAGTCGGACCTAGCAACAGCTTCAGGTCTGTTCACAGACCTTCTGCTTCTTTGAGCGACGGAGAGCGTAGGGTAGTTAGAGGTCAGTCGTGTGTGACTACTTCTTCTGCTCGACGTGTGACTCAGTATTGGGTTCCAAAATCTATTTTGATTTATCCCAAGATCGAGACTTTGCTCTCTTGTTGACTCGTGCTCACGGCGGAAGGAGAGGTTTGGCTTGTAGACTCCGGTTGTTCTCGACACATGACCGGAGACTCCCGTTGGTTCTCTTCCCTAGCCCGAGCTTCAGGTGATGAGACTATCACCTTCGGAGACTCTTCGTCTGGACGCGTCATCGCCAAAGGGACTGTGCGCGTTAATGATTCATTTGTTTTAAAAGATGTTGCATTGGTGAGTAAGCTGCATTACAATTTGCTTTCGGTTTCTCAGCTTACCGATGACGGTTTCGAGGTAAGCTTTAAGAAAAACGCGTGCAAAATTGTTGATTCTTCGGGTAGTCTGATTTGTGGGATTTCTCGTTATGGGAGGATCTTTCGTGCTGATTTTATTGAATCTTCTGGTGATCCTCTCCAGTGTTTGGTTGCTTCTGAGTCCTGCGACCTTACCTTCTGGCATAGGAGACTTGGTCATATTGGATTTGACCATTTGACCCGAGTTAGCGGCCACGATCTCATTCGTGGTCCGCCAAACTCAAGATGGTCAAAGATCTTGTTTGCGCTCCATGCCCAAGACGGAAAGATGGTTGCCGCTTCTCACCCTCCGGTCCACAAAGGACTATGACCGATGCACCGGACACCGCTCCACATGGACACAGTCGGACCAGCTCGAGTGCAGTCTGCAGGAAGGAAGTGGTATGTCCTTGTCGTGGTCGATGACTTCTCGAGGTATTCTTGGGTGTTTTTCTTAGCCTCGAAGGATGAGACGTTTACACATTTCCGAGGTCTTTTTGTAGGCTTTCTGTTGAGCTTCCAGGTACCTTACGAGCGATCCGCAGTGACAATGGCACGGAGTTCAAGAATTCCTACTTCGAGAGGTTCTGTGGTGAGACAGGTGTAGAGCACCAGTTCTCTTCTCCGCACGTCCCACAACAGAATGGCGTCGTGGAGAGGAAGAACCGTACCTTGGTCGAGATGGCCAGGACGATGCTCAATGAATACTCTACACCGCGGAAGTTTTGGGCTGAGGCTATAGCTACCGCGTGCCATGTTTCAAATCGAGTTTTTCTCAGGGCACACTTGCATCGCACTTCTTATGAGTTGAGATATGGGCGGAAGCCCAGTGTATCTCATTTTCGTGTGTTTGGATGCAAGTGCTTTATCTTGAAATCAGGAAACCTAGATAAGTTCGAGTCACGTTCTTATGATGGGATCTTTCTTGGCTACTCGACTTCTTCGCGGGCTTATAGGGTCCGAACCTGAGTCTAGCAAAATGGTAGAGACACAGTGAGGTGACCTTCGACGAGGCCGGTCCGGGACTAGGCCCGATATCTCGTGTTCTTCGAGCGATCCGAGACCATCTTTGTGGATGATGAGGACGATGGAGACGAGGGTTGTCTACCCGATCCAGTCCCTCATCCACCCCTTGAGGTGCCATCTTCTACCGCACCTCGAGGCGATCAGCCCATGCCTTCTAATTCCTCTAGAGCTAGTGGCTCTGTTCCTACCTCGTCAGCTCACGAGGTAGAGGCCACTTCTTCATCTCATCCTGAACCTCCTAGACACATTCAAAAAGATCATCCTTCAGGACAGATCATTGGGGACCTTTTTAAGCGAGTCACTCACTCAAAATCTGGCATGTCACTTTTCTGTCTCCATTCTGCCTTTGTTGCCTCATTTGAGCCCAAGAACGTTTGTCATGCTCTATCTGACGAGTCTTGGGTAAATGCCATGCATGAGGAGTTAGAGAATTTCGAGAGAAACAAGGTCTGGTTGATTGTTGAGCCCCCACAAGGTCACAATATCATTGGAACTAAGTGGGTGTTTAAGAACAAGCAAAGTGAGGATGGTATGGTTATTCGAAACAAGGCTAAACTGGTAGCTCAGGGGTTCTCCCAGGTTGAGGGTCTAGATTTCGAGGAGACCTTTGTCCTCGTAGCTAGACTTGAGGCCATTAGAATCTCGCTTGCCTTCGCAGCCTTCTAAGGGTTTCGAGCTTTACGGATGGACGTCAAGAGTGCCTTCCTCAATGGCCTTATTGAGGAAGAAGTCTATGTGAGACAGCCTCCTGGTTTCGAAAACCCTAAATACCCAAACCATATCTACAAGCTCTCTAAGCGTTGTATGGACTTAAGCAGCCCCTAGAGCTTGGTATGAGAGGCTTAAGTCCCATCTGTTGAGTCATGGTTTGAAATGGGTAAAGTAGACAAGACCTTGTTCATCCGCGGCATGTCAATGATCTTATGCTCGTCTGATTTATGTTGATGACATCATCTTTGGCGGATCCTTGCATGCTCGCTTCCCGTTTTTCGATGTCATGAGCTCGGAGTTTGAGATGAGCATGATGGGCGAGTTGAGCTTTTTCCTTGGCTTCCAAATTAAGCAGACTCGGAGGCTACCTTCTTGCATCGTGGCAAGTACACTCGAGACCTCCTAAAGCGCTCGATATGAGTGATGGTAAGCGGTGTCCACTCCGATGGCTACATCGGTTCCACTCGACCAGATGAGGACGGCGAGCCGCTTGATCGAAGGAGTATCGTAGTATGATCGGCTCCTCTTGTACATCATCGCCTCGAGACCGGACATACACTTCTCCGTATGTCTTTGTGCCCTGCCGAGCTTCTCCTCGCGATCTCACCATCAAGCAGAAAGCGCATCCTCCGGTACCTTCGAGCTACCATTGACTATGGTATCTGGTACTCTTCCTCTTCGTGTCTTTCCTTAAGAGCCTACTCGGATGTAGACTTTGCTGGCTGTAGGATAGATAGGAAGAGCACTTCGGGCACTTGCCAATTTATTGACACTTCTCTCATTTCCTGGTCCTCGAGGAAGCAGTCCGGTGTTGCATAGTCTACCGCAGAGGCCGAGTACGTTGTCGCGCCCGATTCTTTGTAGCAGTGCTTGGATGGTCTCGACCTGCGAGACTTTGGGTTAGCTATCGATAGTGTTCCACTCTTTGTGATAACACTTCTGCGATTAACATTGCTAAGAACCCAAAGCAAGATTCTCGGACCAAGCATATTGATATTAGATATCACTTCCTTCGAGACCATGTGGAGAAGGGTGACATCGTGCTCCAGCCAGGAGAGTGACCACCAAGGTGACATTTTCACCAAGCCTTTGGATAGCTCTCGGTTTTTAGCTCTGCGGGGAGAGCTTGGGTGGTTTGTCATTATGGACTGTTGTGAGGGGGAGCTTGTGCTTTACTGCTTTACTGTATTGATTATGCTCTTACTCCTTTCTGTTTGCATTACATATGGTGCATTGGGGTTAGTCTTTCCAGCATAGGTTAGAGTGGTTTTCTTGCCGAGATGCTTAGACTTCTTACTCTTATCTTGTGCTTTCGGGATGTCAGATATTAGCTGTGTCTTATCTCACTAAGTTGAGCTCACTCACTTCTTGTAGGCTCTAGCGAGGTTGGGCCACCCTCGGGTGAGGCAGTGCGTGTTTGCTCTCTAGTATGTTTTTTTCCGTCAGCTGATAGTCCTGGAGTCATATGGGGTAGATGAGAGTCAGTCTGAGCCATAGTATCATCTATATCTTATCTATGCTTTAAGGACTGCCTTTCTTGATTTCTTTGCCAGCTTCTCGTTTTTATTGCTTTGGTTCAGGGGGAGTTCATTTGGGAACTTCTAGATCTTAATATTAACATAACTCAACTTGAACTAAAAGTTGCATCACATGTTGAGGGGGAGCTGGATTTTCTGTATGTCATTCTGCATTGTAACTACATTTGAGCCTTGATTATTATCCTGTTATGACATGCTTACAATGCTTTACACCATGCCATGACTTGTGCTTATTTGCTACATTTATCATGACTTTATATGTTTAGACTAGCTTTTGCCATGATAAGTTAATTAAACTTGCTCAATTTGAACTAAAACTTGTCATGTTAGCACTCGAGACTAGTCTTTCTTGAGCTATCCTTTTATGATCCATGCCATGTCAAATAGGCTGAGTTGAGCGTTGAATCTCTATTGGGCCTTAGATTGAGCTGTTTTAGTCTCTTGATGATGCATAGGTTAGTACAATCATTTCAAAAGCAAAAAGATCTCTTTTGTGCGAAAAAACTGATCTCACCAATTCTTTCTCATGAGACGGCTTGCCATTGCACTAGGCATGAACTCAGGGGGAGTTTTGGATGATCAAGATCATTTCCTTAAGCTTCTCGCTTCGTATGATCGCATAAGGCTTGAGATCTAGCACATGATAAAAATAATAGTTGGAAACAACCACAAGTTTCATAAGAAAATATGTTATTTGCGCTCGATTTGTTTAAGTTACAAAAGAACCAAGTACTTGAACCAATGTTTCCTTCTTGAGCATATAACACTCTATTTGGACTCAACTGTAGCTTCTTGGTTCCGCTTAGCTTATTGACATGGCCTGCATCATCCTTGGATGTCTCTAGCTAGACTTTGCTCATTGATGACTTAATTTGTTCGCAAATTGCATTATAATTCAGATTGTCATCTCTTTGATTTAGCTGGCATATACATATATTGTCATGATCTAGATAGCCTTTATTGAGTTATGGCTTGGTATAATCCTTAATGGTCATTTTGGATAATTCTCATGGCTCTAAATGCTTAGAATAATCAAACTTTAGCCATTTTATCCTTTTTCATGACTTATTCTCCTTCTTGCATTCTTGATGTGTTTATTGCCAAAAGGGGGAGAATAGTGGTAGAAAAAGCCATTTTGGGAGCTTTGAGGAAAACTTGTTCTTTCTTTTGCTTCATTAGCTTCATTTTTCTTCTTTGGACCATGTTGGATTCTTCAAACTCAACTTCATGCTTTTTCGGTGTTTGTCAATATACTCATCAAGGGGGAGATTGAGAGACCATGTGGAGGTCATACCATGTGTATGATGAGTAATTGACATCGTCTTAGGGAAGTCGAGTTTGAGTTGGTTAGTTCGGACCATGTCGTTGCGGGGTGCAACGGGCTCGGTCGGACTTGGTCAAACCTGGTCAATAGATTTAGGATGATTATTCTGATGATTTGACAGGTTTGGGCTTAATATTGTGTCACTGATACTATTTATGCTTACATGTATCGAGCGGTGCTATTTGATGTGTTTCTTGTCTGTGTTGACTGCAGGACGTCGAGGCGGAGTCGTGGCGAGACACGAGGTAACCGGACTAGACACAGGCGGTGTCGAGGTCAGAACGGTCGGATGTGTCGAAGACGGCGGAGATTCGATGTGGTTGCGAGGCGTACACGACAAGGAGCGCGAAGCTTCCGGAAGGTGCGGGGGGCGAATCGGTAATTCGCAAGGCTGCACAAGCGGAGACGGCTCCATTAGGGTTTAGCCGGCGTAACGGGTTGGAGACCCGTTAGCCAAGGGCTATAAATAGGTGTTGGAGGCTGCATACCCCTTTGAGGGTTTTTGTGCATTTGCTCTCCATTTTGTGTGTGTTCCTCCCAAGAAGCATGTGAGGCTCTTGGTGTTCTTGAGGATTAAGAGGGAGAGGATGGATTGAGAGTCTTGTAATCATTTCTTTTGCAGTAATGTCCATGCGTATGGGGACTCATCTGTAATCCCTGTTTGATTTGAAATGATCTCTTCCTTGAGTTTTGCTTTAGTCTGGTTGTTCAGATCTCAGCCTGCTTCTGTGTTCAGAAATTCTGCTTGTTATATCGGTTCGGCAGTGCTGTCTCTATTTCCTGTTTGGTCTTCATTCGATCTTTCCAGTTCCTACAACTTCTAGCCTTGTGTTTCTCTGTTGAAACCTTTCTGTTTCTTTGCTGCAGACTTCCCTGTGTTGTCTTGCTTCTTTTTCTTGTGTTTTTCTCTTGAGTTTCTGCAGAATCTTGGTGCTCTTAACTGGATTCCACTCAAAGTCTCTAGGCTAGTCTATCCCGAGAGCATAAGATTTTGGTTGCAGCCTTGCTTCCAAGAATTTAATCTCTGCAAATCTTTTAGTTTCTTGTTTTCTCGGTAGATGGTGTTTTGATTCTTGTTCTCTCAATCTGAAGTTTATTCTGTGTAGAGATCAGGAGTTTTGATTGGTCTCTTCTTTTCTTTTTCGGCAAAGTAATCCTCTCTCTCTTTTGGCTTTCAGCAGAGAAGGTCTAAAAGTGGTGCTTCTGTGTTCCTTGTTCCGTCTGAAAAGCAGTCGCTGGCTTACTTTCAGTTGCCTTGCAATCTACCCCTGCTCAATTCTTTGGTTCTTTCTTCTGCTGAAAATTGAGTTTCTGGTTTCATTCAGTTCGTCCTCTCAAATTAACTCACTCTCTAAAGAGGAGTTCAATCCGGTTTTATATGAGGTGTGTTTTGCTTTTGTTTTTCAGACTGCACACCCGGTTTTCAGTCAGTTATTACCGTACTCTTTCAAGCTGCCCAACTGTGCACTTCATTTCCACTTTTCTCCTTGGAGTGTTCCTTTTTCAGTCTGCTCTTCTTTTCTACGCGCTTGCAGTTCTTGTGTGTCCCTCTGATGGTCTGTTTTCAGTTGGTTCTGTGTTGTTCAAATCTGAATCTTCTGCAGTACACTTGGTGCTTTCAGTTTTCAGTTGACTACACACTGGACAGCAGTTTTTCTCCTGCAGTTCTTTGGCTCTCTGGTTGGTTTCGGGCTGCAACAGATTGGCTCTTGGTTGGCAGCAAAACCAGCGATTATTTCTTGCCATGGCAGTCGTGGTAGCATATTTCTTTGCCGTGGTAGCAATTCTTTGCTGTCTTCGTGCCATGACTTCCGCTCAATTTCCTTAATCTCTGTTGATTTTCTGAGAGCTGTGTTTTCTCTACTTCATAGCTCTTTATAGCTATCGGAGGGTAAAGACTTTGTCGATACTTGTTGGGGGGTAATTTTAATTTACGACATTCACCCCCCCTCTGTCGCCGATTCCGATCCTACACTTACGCATGGCCTGCTGATAGACCACTGAACGAATTATGGCTTGATTCCTCTTTTCTTCGAGCAGGTTGATATCATCCACTCGAAGCTGCTCTTGGTTAGAGTCACTGAAGTTCTCGACTCTTGGTTAGACCAGATCTTTAGTTCTGGAGGAAGCATGGCTTCAGCCCCAAAAACTAGGAAAAAAAGAGTTTTACATGTCGCCCGACTCAGAGTCATGCGAATCACCCATAATACTGAAGGCAATTTCTGAACCCAAATCCCCGAGCGTTTTACTAGCTGGTGAAAGGCTTGAGTTTTAATTTCTTGCATTATTTTGCCATTCGCATGCTTGACTGCCCTATTACTCTATGGATGGGTGACTGAAGCAAAACATAATTTGGTGCCTAATTCGTTGCAAAATTCTTGGAATTTTGTGCTCGAAAATTGCTTACCGTTGTCTGTAATTATTCAACTTGGGACTCCAAATTGAGTAGTTACACTTATCATCAAGAACATTTTTGCGGCTTTCGTTGTTATCCCAGCTACTGGTTCGGCTTCAATCCACTTTGTAAATGTATCAACAGCTACAAAGAGGAACTCGAAGCCCCCTGGTGCTCTTGGGAATGACCCAGGATATCAAGACCCCAGGTTGCAAAAGACCAAGACAAAGGAATCGTCTGAAGAGCTTAAGCAGGTTGGTGTATTTGCTGGCTATGAAACTGGCATTGTACATATTTCTTAACTAGATCTCTAGCGTCGTTGAGGGCTGTTGGCCAATAGAAACTTTGTCGAAAAGCCTTATTGACCAACATTCTGTAGGAAGCATGAGCTCTACAGATGCCCCCATGTATGTCATGAAGGAGATTTAATCTTTCTTTCTGTGATATACATCGCAAGAGAACTCCCTGAGTACCCCTTTTATAGAGTACTCCGTCGACCAAGGTATACATCCTGGCCTTGCGGGCAAGATGATCTGCTGTCATCGGGTATTAAACCCTTTTGAAGGTAGTCATAGATGGGAGCCATCCACGTCTCTTCATACTCTAGAGAGACTATCTCATTAGGGGTTGTTTCTGGTGCTTCAACCAAAACGGCTTTTGGAGCTATTTCAGAAAGATCCCCGGTGGTACTTGAGATCGGGAAAAAGTTATGCGAGCCAACTGGTCTGCAAGGAAGTTATCCTTCCGATGGATATACTGTAACTTGAAACCAAAAAAATACTTTTCAATCTTCCGTACTTCTGACAAGTACTGAGACATGATCGTACTCGAGTATTGATACTCTTTTCTGACCTGATTCACGAGTAGTTGAGAATCTCTTCTCATGAGTAGTCATCGAATCCTAAGCGCTTTAACCGCTCGTATGCCAGCCAACAAACCTTCATACTCAATGACATTGTTAGTTACTGGAAAGAGAAATTGGATGACATAGTTTAAGGTCTCTCCCACAGGAGATTCTAGGACCACCCCAGCCCCCGAGCCACTTAATGTAAGCGACCCATCGAAGTACATTGTCCATAAGTCATGGGAATCGTATTGTTGGGGATCCTGAACGGGTTTAGGATTTGTCCATTCAGCGACAAAGTCGGCCAAGATCTGGGATTTAATGGCCGTTCGAGACATGAAATGGAGGTCGAGATCCCCAAGTCGACAGACCATTTTGCCATGCACCCCACGGTTTCCTTATTTTGGTGGATCTTTCCTAAAGGAAACTCCTCAGACGGCACAATTATCTTGTGTGTCTGAAAATAATGCCTTAACTTCCTTGAAGCCATGAGGAGGGCATAGAGAAGTTTTTGGACCTGAGGGTAGAGCTCCTTAGGACCGTGTAAAACTTCACATACATAGTATACTAGTCTTTGAACACCCTCGTGCTCTGCAACCTGTACAACACTTACTGCCTGTGATGTGGTGGATAGATACACTAAGAGTGTCTCACCTTGTGTTGGAGAAACTAGGATAGGAGCACTCGTACGGTATCTCTTTACATCTTCGAAAGTGTCATTGGCCTCTTTCGACCACTCGAAACCCTCATATTTCCTCAAAAGCTTAAAGAAAGGAATGTCTTTTTCTCCTAGTCATGCGATGAAATGACTTAAAGCTGCCATGAACCCAATGAGTTTCTGGACCTCTTTCTTTGTGGTCGGAGGGCGCATCTGTTCAATGGCCTTGATCTTCTCAGGATTTGCTTTGATACCTCTTGCTGAAACAAGGAATCCGAGCAGTTTTCCTGAGGAAACTCCAAACACACACTTTTTAAGATTGAGTTACAAGCAATGCTTTCTCAGATTGTCGAAGGTCTCCTACAGGTCTGAAATATGATTAAGTTATTTGATATTTTTTACAACCACATCATCGACATAGGCTTCCAAGTTTTGGCCCATTTGATATATGAAGGTTAATTGCATCAAATGCTGAAAAGTTGGACCAATATTTTTTAAACCGAATGGCATTTTGACATAGCAAAATACTCCAAATGGGGTGATAAACATGGTTTTCCCTTCATCTTCTGAAGACATAGTGATATGGTGATAACCAGAGTATGCATCTAGTAGTATGCATCTAGAAAGCTTAACTTTTCACAACCAGAAGTAGAATCTACCAATTGATCAATACGAGGAAGCGGAAAGTCATCTTTAGGACAAACTTTATTTAAACTGGTATAGTTTATACACACGCGTCACTTACAGTTAGATTTTTTACCATTACAGGATTAGCCAACCACTCTGAGTGATCGACTTCTCTTATGAAGTCTGCTTGTAGTAGTTTGTCTAATTCCGACTTGAGAGCTTATCGTCGATCTGGTGCAAATCTCCGTAATTTTTGTTTTATGGGCTTCTTATCAGACCGTAGAGCTAGCTTGTGCTCGATCACTTCCCTAGGGACCCTAGGCTTGTCAGATGGCTGCCACGTGAACATATCTGTGTTTACCCAGAGGAAAGAAACGAGGGTGTCTTCCTATGCAGGGTCGAAAGTAACCCCAATGCGAACTATCTTCGAAGGTTCCTCTGGGTCCAGAGGGATTTCTTTGACTTCTTCGTTCGGCTTTAGCATAGATTTAGGATTCGAGTGCTTGCTCTAAGGCCGTACCTTGGTGACTTCTCGAGTTGATAACTATCCGACCATCTCAAGGGACTTGCGATCGTATGTCAGTGCCATCTTCTTATCACAATGGACTATGATGACTCCCTTGGGACTGGCAACTTGAGACATTGATATGCATAATGAACAACTATCAAAAACTATACTAGAGTTGGTCGTTTGAGTATGACATTATATGTCGAGTCGAAGTCAACCACATCAAAGGAGGGTTTTTCTATCCTAAAGTTGCTCTGAGAACCAAACATAATAGGCAGAGAAACTTGGCCAGTGGGTTTGGCTGAAGAACTCGGTACGATTCCATGAAATGAATATCTCATAGGCTTTATTCTGGTATGAGGAATTTGCATCTCGTCCGGGAAACTAATAAATAAAATATTTAAAGAACTACCACCATCAATCAATATGTGATTCACTCAACATTTGTTGATGGTGGGCTCAACCACGATCGGGAACCGACTAGCTCGAGTTGAGGGGATCGGACAATCACCTTTCTCAAAAGAGATGGTGACTTCTAACCACTTAGGCAAATTATTGACAAGAGAAGGGTCGATAGAGTTTTACCTCACACTCGACAGCCTTATACTGTCACTTAGACTCGTATGCGGACAAACCTCCATATATATGCTCGATAATGTGCTTCGGATCCGAGAATGGCATGTCCTCTTGCTGCCATCACATTACTCCTTGGAACGGCGGCCGACCTGGTCAATGGTCCTAGTCCATTCAACCGCTTCGACAGCAGTTGCATACTGATTGACCATCTCGAAGAGCTCGGTGACGGTGGCTGGAGGGTTCAGGATGATGTCCTCTGTGAATCTCCGATTGTGCACCCCTATCTGAATGCCCTAATAACAGAAGCGTCAGCGACCTCCCGAATTGAGTTTCAAACCTTGCTAAAATGCCAGATGAATTGCCATAAGGTCTCATCGTTGCCTTAGAGCATTCAATGTAGCTCATCCTCCTTTACAGGGCGATTGTATGTCCCCTAGAAGTTGGCAATCAAAAGGCCACGGAGGTGCTACCACGGGTAGATCGACTCGAAGGGCTAGTTAAGCAACCAGGATCGAGTAGATCTGTCGAGCACCATCAGAAGGTAGATGTTCATGACGTGCTCACCTCCTCCTGCTGCCCAAACCTAGTCATGTAAATCTGAAGGAACTCGATAGGATTCTAAAACTCGTCGAATTTCTCAATGCTCATCGGTCGAAACCGCGGCGGCCAGTGCACAGCCCGGAGCTCGGGCATGAATGCTCAGCATCTAGCAACAATATCCTGATGTCTCCTTTGTGGAAACGGGCAGTTAGCATCGCCAGGCGAACGCACTTAGCGATGCCCCACGGTGGGCGGACCAAACCTGTAATAGGTCTCATCCACTCGAGCATGATACTCGTAGTCCATCTGTTGCTACAGGTTCCTTACTCGAAGTGGTGATCAAGCGTCGACTTGCCAATCTAAAGCAATCCGGGGCGTTCTCCTCTAGCTGGTATTGCGATCGGAAGTGTGACATGCCCCGTCACCATACCGACTCTTGTGAGGCAAGTGTCGTGAATGACTAGGTGTGGTCATACCTTGTGACTCTCAGAGCAATGTCGACGAGGTTGCTCAAGTCGGGCCATCACGTCGTGGAGCCTTCGTGCAATGTCTTCAGTGAAGTGGTCGTAGCCCAGCGCTCGAGCGAGCTCTTGGGTCGAGTTCTCAAGCAAGTAGTTGACTGTGACATCCCAAAATTTGGATATTCAAAAATAAGAAATTTTCTCTTGCATTTTCAGGCATTCAAATTTCTTCTGAATATTTATTTGAAGTCTCCTGAGTTTTGAGATATACAAGTTAAAAGCTCGCATTTAAGTAAATAAACTAGGAATTCTAAATTTGAAAATTTCGTAAAACTCAAAATCAATAAATCCTTATGTAAGTTAAAAGTTTAAATTAAAAATCAAAATCTCAAATCTTGGCTTGAACCATTAATTCTCTTTTCTTCCCTTTTTCCTTTTCTTTCTCACACTTCCAAGTGGGCCCAGCCCCTTTCTTTTTCCCCTCCCACCTCTTCCTCTGCCCGCTGGGCCCGACCCTACGCGAGCGCCTCTTTCCTTCCTCCCTTCCTTCTTTTCTCTCCCGTGCGGCATGCCTCATTTCTTTTCCTTCTCTCGTCGCCCTCGTGTGGACGAGCGTCGTCCGCTTCTCCCCTTCCCTGCCTCGAGCCCTGCGAGCAGGCACGCCCAAATCCTCCCCGGATCCTACTGCAGTGTCGCGCCTAGCTCCGTCTCGCGCCAGGACATGTCGCATCGCCGCACAAGCCTCCTGTCCCTGCGTTCCTCGCCCCAGTCTGCCGCCGAACCCGCAGCCATGCCGTCGCCCATACGCTTCCCTAAGAGTGCACATGCCTCCCTCTCCTCACCTTTAAGTAGCCGTGCTAGCCCTTTTCCCCTGCTCCCTCCTTCCTTCGAGCCGAACGCAGCTCGAGCTGCCCCCGTATGCGCCGACCGAACCGCCTCCTCGCCGTATTCCACTCTCCGGCAAGCCCCCCCAAGAACCGAGTGCATACCTCCGTGCCCCTAGGCCCCACCTGCTTCCCCTTCGGTTTAATTGAAAATTCGTGCGCTGGAGACCCCCCCATTCGACCTTCTTCTTGGTGGCCGCCGCCATCGCCTCCCCGCCGCCATCGCTTCTCCCTCCACGGTGCGTGGCATCTCAATTCCTGCACTGAGCACCCCACGCCTCCCAAGCTCTCCCGACCGCTTACCAAGCCCTCGCCGCCAGTACATCGCCGGCGCTGCATCTTTCCGCCAGAGGCTCCCGCCACGGCCACCTCGGTACCTCCCGACCAAGCCGCCGCCATGGGTGAGTTCCTGACCCCCTACCGCTCATGCGCCGGCCAATTCCTCCTCCTCCACCGCGCCGCCATCGCACCATTACCACCTCGCCGCCGCTAGCCGGCCGGCCGCCCGCCGCCCCCCGGCCGTCGCTACCGTCCCTAGCAACCCATTTTTCGTGTCCCCACTTCCTCTCCGGCCGCCGCTCGCCGCCGGCAAGGCTCCTCCCCGTCGCGCCGCTTTGCTCTGTTTTGGAGCACCGTCACCACATTACCTTTTCTCAAATATCTCCTCTTCCTATATCAGCCGAGAGCTCCCGCCCACTTGGTTAGCCCAGCCAACGCGTTAGCCACATTGCCCTCAGGTCTTGGGTTCGATCCGGCCGGCTGCACACTTTTTTCATTCTATTTTGTTTCAATTTTTGTAACCCATTTTAATTAGTAAAAAAATTAAGGACAATTTGATAATTACTTAGAGAAGTTAATAAACTTATTAGAGAGTAAATGAGATTATATAATATTTAAATTAGTTATCATACATGAATAATTAATGTGGTTTGCATAAATGAATTAAAGGACCAATTGTTAATTAGAGCATTGGTAAGAGATGGTTATGCTTAATGTCCAAGTTAATAAGGATCTTAATTAAGAATACATAAATTGATAACAACTCTTAATTAGAAGGATGTTTAAGTAGAAATATCATGTTAGAAAAGTATATATATATATATATGCGTGGCAGTTGTGACAAAGTAACCCCTAGGTCATCGGATGATTACAAGTAATTTACCCTATGAGGCTTTGTGCATAGTAGCCATCATTAGCGTGTCATCGATAAATAAATCTCGACCGTAGATTTAATTAAATATTGATATAAAAATATATAACCTGTTAGGGCAAGCTCGGCCCAAATAGATAAGTATAAAGTTAAAAATAAAGCTAAGCCTAATTATAAATGAGGAATAGACAAATGATAATGTGCCAGAAATTAAACATTAACATTAGATTTAATGAATAATATTATAGAACTTAAAAGTAAGCATCATGTGTCCTGAATATTAAATGCCCGACAACCTAATGCTCCACTAATCTCGTACACCAAATCATAAGTCTAACATGACTCATGAAACTTCCTTGATAAATACAAAAATAATAAAAGAGATTATTAATAAAAAGACCGAGTCCTCGTATTCTACCACCGACCTTGCCTCAAATCACCCGAATCGCCCATTAACTCATAATAAAACTAAATCGAGATTATTCGAATTTATTAGGATCTTTTGAGTTATCTGCTTTTATTCATGTTCAGTCATTTAGCACGTAATTAGAAATTGGAGTCTTGAAGAATCGAGGAATCAAGCGCGAACCAGAGCGAGGTGAAGATAAAGACTAGAAGCTCAAAAGAAGCCATTGTGTGAGCTCAAGACCGCGGTAAACCGCGCCAGGCGAGTCAATACTTTGATCATGTTGAACCTACAGTTTCTGCAAATTACTTTTGTTTAACTTATCAAAATGCATGCTATTATTTTATATACAAATACATGTTTAATTTAAGATCCTAGTCATATGCACATGTTTACCTTGATTAGTATTACACTCCCTTTTGAATACTTGATTATGTGAACCTTGTCGCCCTAGCAAAAATTATGATAGTAACCTTTCGAAAATAAGTCCGTAATTATATGCCATGCTTAGTATCGCATAGATACTCATGGGCGTGAGAACGCCCAAGCATCACTTTTAATCATGAGAAAGTTTGGTTGGGCAGTCATGGTGGTAATGACTGGTATATGTTCGATATGGTTATTTTATGCTCCCAAAGACCTCAACTTGCTTGAATATCTGGGCGGATGGTTCGAGGGTGTGCGAGTGGTGCGGTGGAAGCACAATGTGGTTAGTGGAAGAACCGCCCAGATACCGCTAAGGACTGAATCTTGTCATGATCTCCCACGTAAAACAGTGCAACCACAAGTTTGTAAAGTACAACTTGGCTAAGTAAATTTATCGAAACTTCCGGACTCATCTCACCGGTAGTGGAGTGAAGTGGCTAAGCAAGGGCAAGGGGAGGCCTAAAGGGACACCGAGTGGAGGGTTAGGTTTCCCACTGTTCTAAGCGCTATGGGAAGTGGAGCCCTACTGCTAGTAATGGGGAAACAACCACAAGATAGATGGGACCCACCGCAAGTGGGCAGTTTCCCATAAGGTGAGATGACAAAAGGAGCTAAATACTTTGAAAAGTCACTGTGATGGTCTGCTGCAACTGCATGACTAAGGAATCATGTGGGGCAACGAGTTGATTGTCTCTTGTGGTGAAAGTGTACAAACTCTGCAGAGTCAAAACTATTCGAATAGCCGTGCCCACGGTCAAGGGCGGACATGGGAACTTAACCAGATATAGTTCTGTTTCAAAATGATTTGTGGGTGGAAATGGAAAAAGTGAAGGGCAGTGCAAGGCCCTGATTTGTGTTGCCCTGGGTGTCGCCCCAGTGATAAGTTAAGCGGCTATAACGCTGAAGGATTAAGCATATGGTGCAGATGCCATGTAACGGTGGATGAAATGTAACGGTGGATGAAATCTGAATCGCTATTGTTATTACATTCTTTTACACATTATGTTTTTGTTCAAACTGCTAGGTCTCAGGAAATTCTATGTATTATTTCTTTAAATGATGATAATACTTATCATCAAATAAAAGGGGCAGGAAAAATAAATAGTGATGTAGAGAAGGAGATAGTTGTTATGGTAAAAATACATAAGATGCTAGTGGGATCATGTCGACCCTAAAAGGGGGAATGATAATGTGGATTCTGGGAGCAAATTGGTGGAGTCTAAATGGATTGATAGACCAGATAGATGATTTAAATGATTTTTGGAGAACTAGGAAGTGCAAAGGAAATTGCGGGATTCCGATACGGATAAATAATATGAATACTTGAAAGAAGTTGTGAATAATGGGATTAATAGGATTTGATCATATACTAGAAGGATGAATTGAATTTCTGGGGTTATTGAAGAAATGATAACGATTACTGGAGTGTAATCTCGATCAATAATAATCTTGGTGGATGTATACTAGTGAGTCGTAAACTTGATCACGGATATTCTTGGTGGAAGTAAACTAGAGAATTAGTAAGAGATAGATAATGGTAAACAAGATTGATTATTGGAAGAGCAAATTATAGTTTTGGATTAATAACAAAGAATTGGACTGTTAGCAAGCCCTGATAAGAATGATTTTGGTGGAATAAAGAAAGTAATTATGTTAGGGGATTATTATAAATTACGAGGTGAGGAATTGATGAATAGCAATCACAAGATTGGGTTACTAGGAATTTATGATACAACAGATATCGGTGGATACAAAATAAAGAAAACCAGATTTGTATTAGAATGAGGAGTTAATTAAATTACTGAATAATGAGCCTAAGATTGGATTTATGAATTGGTGGTGGATATTCGGACTCATATATGAGAGTGGTCACTTCAATTCGATCCTTGAATATACTGGGTAGTGCAATGGAAATCATTTGATCGGAGGGTCACAAGTACAGGTATTGGATTATAATTAAGTTGTGTAGTCAATAAGTTGGCAATCGGTGGATCTGAGATCGGGATTATATGGCTATGGTGAAATTTAAGATTGGAGGAATAAATTTATGGAGAATGTTAGGATTATGTGAGAATTAGACACCCATGGCTGGATTGATAAGATGGTGGGTGATAGAATAGAAAGCGTATAATCGGTGGATTAGATAAGTGATAACACTTGTTGCTCGGAGTTTTAGACGGCGATAATAACACCTTGATTAAATAAAAATAATAATGCTAAAAGCAATTTCTGGCAAACAAAACAACCCGAGCCTCTCCTTTGAATAGCCATGCATATTACTTATTTGCATTCTGTGTATTGGCTCGCGGAGCACGGTGGTTAGTGTGCTCACACTCGCTCTCACAACAAATCCAGACTCAAGAATCAGCTCACTGCGCCTCAGCAACACTATTGGTCATGATGATAAGGACGATGAAGATGTTGAGAGCTAGGTCGCGAACCTCCAGTTGGCTGCCTGTGGGCATGTCCTAAGGGTTCACCCGATGTGCTTCATTTTTCCGCTACTGCAATTCAATGATTTCGGCCTAATCGGCCCATGTGTAAGTTTACTATTTTATTTATTCTTCCGCATGGTATGTATTTGATATTCATTTTCTGTAACTGTGAGCACTATCTACTGATCCAGTGAATAGTGCATTAAATCACAGAGGATTCCAGATAGTAAAATCTGGGGCCCTACAGGGATGGTATCAGAGCCTATCGACTGCAGATCGTGACCTAGTTAGCCTGGCCGTTAGTTTCATGACCAGAATTATTTCTTTAATACCTATTTTCAAAAATATAAGTTATATTGCTCAATCTCCTCTCTCCTAGATGATTCCCTCTCATCTATATGCTGCCTTATGCATTATTACTTCTAGAACTCTCTTACCCCGAATTCAAAACAATAGCACAAGAGTGGGTGCTAATATCAATCAAATTACCCCAAAAACTTCACTCTTCTGTCTAATGATTAAAAAGAAAAATTTTAATCCTCTTCTCGTACCCTTACTCCAAAAATTTACAGTTAGGGACGCTGACGATGTTCATGAAGATAAGGTGGTCCTGTTTTAATTAGACTATGCAGACAAACCTTGTACTCTCCTGTTTTAAATAGACTATGCAGACGAACCTTGTACTCCCTTATGTGTGCTTTCCCGAATAGACGTTGTATTGTCGCAAGATTTTATTTGGCCTTGTGCACTGCCTTCTCGCCCTCGGGCATTATATATTTCGCGGTCACAGGAAAAGAATGTCTTAAAAACTTGTGTGATTTATGTGCCACCCCAGCTTTCCGGGGAAAATTCTTTTGAAATTTGAACGGGTTTAGATTACCTTATCCTCACGATTCTATTCATATCTCATGCTATTCCCTCTCACCTTTCTGTTGAAAATCCCGTCAGATCTACTGGAACAAAGTGAGAGATAAGCAAAGCCAAGGCAATCAAAAGCAAGTGGAGACTTCATAACGACTAGATGCCTCAACTCATATCGAGATTCAGGATTCAAATCACTAGTTTGTAATCATCCTCTCCATATCTACCCAAAGGGCCTGTAGTTCGAGTCACTCCTGATCAGGCTTAATAGATGAACAAGACAACTTCCACAATCAGAGGTAATAGGGGAAGAATAATAATTGATGCTCGTCATAGCCCTAACCATGTGTACCAGTCAACACATAACCTCACTCTGCAAGGAATGTCAAGGAGAAACCATCATCGTGAGGATAATAGTAGCCCTGCACCAAGTAAACCTCAAAAGAATGCCACTTGTTTCTATGGCAAGAATACCGGAAGCCACTCTAATAAATGCCCTCCGAAGAAGCAAGGCAAGTGTTTCAAATGTGGCAACCTAGGACATTACGTGAAGAATTGCCCCATCAAGAGGAAGGAAAAGCAAGGGATGGAAGCTGTTACCATCAGCCTCAGCTCCGGCGAAGAAGACTCTGTCAGCCTCGAAGAGGGACTAGCTGCGAAGGCTTCATCAAATAATACATGCATCGAATGCGGCAAAGCAGGACATGTCGCACAACTATGCCATCCATTGCGGCAAGTTGGGCAAGGAGCATGTTTCACATGTGGGCAAACCGGTCATTACTGCTACGACCGCCCAGTTCCCTATTGTTCCTACTCCCAGAAATATCATTACCCAGATGACTGCCTCACAAACCTAATAGCATGTAGGCGTTGTGGAGAAAAAGTACATGAGAAAAGTCAATGTGCCGCTAGATGTCCCAACTGTGAAGAAGATCACCTGCCAGGAGAATGTCCAACGAGTAAGACCACATGTTTCCTCTGCGAAGGACAAGACCATTGCCCCAAGGATTGCCCCCTGAACCTATTGCTGACCAAGGCAGCCGAAGTGCAACAAATGAATCTTCAAATCGCCATAGGACCCATCATGCCTAGAGCTAGAAGAGATGACTAATGACTAGTGACATTAAATTAAGGGGGGTAGCACTAAGAGACAGAAATGTCGAAGAGCTACTGTGGCGTATATTTTTGGAGGTGCGACAACCTGAACCCAGAGCTAATCAAATCAGTACAAGAAGATTTGCATGACCAGAAGTATTATAGTGATAAGGACAAAAGACCACCATATAAATATATCCATCCTCGTATCGGCATCCCTCGGGCCGTCTACCCCCTAGGGCATAGGCCAATGCTACCCACCCATCAGTACGAATTTTGTACTCATCATATGCCCAACAGACAATGCGACTACTCCACTCTATGAATGCAAGGAGACGACGAAGTCAACAAGCAGACCTCTCGAAGTTTATGACCTATCCAAGAGAGCAAGGTTTCACTCTTTCCTTTTCGACTTCTCCATGTTCTAACCCCTGTTGTGCAGGTTTTCATCTCTTTGTGAAGCTAAAGCACTATACGTCGAGCAACACCTATAAACCCATTGCTACCCAATATAACCTCACCGCTTTTCTTTCTATTCTACCGGAATCTCGAGGTCGAGATTCATTTAAGGGGGCAGGTTTGTAACATCCCGAAATTTGGATATTCAAATATAAGAAATTTTCTCTTGCATTTTCAGGCATTCAAATTTCTTCTGAATATTTATTTGAAGTCTCCTGAGTTTTGAGATATACAAGTTAAAAGCTCGCATTTAAGTAAATAAACTAGGAATTCTAAATTTGAAAATTTCGTAAAACTCAAAATCAATAAATCCTTATGTAAGTTAAAAGTTTAAATTAAAAATCAAAATTTCAAATCTTGGCTTGAACCCTTAATTCTCTTTTCTTCCCTTTTTCCTTTTCTTTCTCACACTTCCATGTGGGCCCAGCCCCTTTCTTTTTCCCCCTCCCACCTCTTCCTCTCGCTCACTGGGCCCGACCCTCTGTGACGCCTCTTTCCTTCCTCCCTTCCTTCTTTTCTCTCCCGTGCGGCATGCCTCATTTCTTTTCCTTCTCTCGTCGCCCTCGTGTGGACGAGCGTCGTCCGCGTCTCCCCTTCCCTGCCTCGAGCCCTGCGAGCAGGCACGCCCAAATCCTCCCCGGATCCTACTGCAGTGTCGCACCTGGCTCCGTCTCGCGCCAGGACATGTCGCATCGCCGCACAAGCCACCTGTCCCTGCGTTCGCCGCCCCAGTCTGCCGCCGAACCCGCAGCCATGCCGTCGCCCATACGCTTCCCTAAGAGTGCACATGCCTCCCTCTCCTCACCTTTAAGTAGCCGAGCTAGCCCTTTTCCCCTGCTCCCTCCATCCTTCGAGCCGAGCGCAGCTCGAGCTGCCTCAGATGTGCCGATCGAACCGCCTCGCCAGATTCCGCCTCTCCAGCAAGCCCCCAAGAACCGAGTGCATACCTCCGTGCCCCTAGGCTCCACCTGCTTCCCCTACGGTTTAATTGAAAATTCGTGCGCTGGAGACCCCCGATTCGACCTTCTTCTTCGTTGTACGCCACATCGCCTCCCCGCCGCCGCCATCGCTTCTCCCTCCATGGTGCGTGGCATCTCAATTCCGTGCACCTGGAGCACCCCCACGCCTCCCCGAAGCTCTCCCGACCGTCGGCCGAAGCCCTCGCCGCCTGTACGTCGCCGGCGCCGTGCATCTTTCCGCGCCACCGTAGGCTCCCGCCGTCGGCTCACCTCGGTACCTCCCCGGCCAAGCCGTCGCCATGGGTAAGTTCCTACCGACCCCCTACTGCTCATGCGCCGGTCAATTCCTCCCTCCCTCCACCGTGCCGCCGTCGCACCATTACCACCTCGCCGCCGCCGCTTCGAATAGCCGGCCGTCCGCCTCGCCGCCGCTCCGGTCGCTGCGCCGCCACCCCTAGCATTTTTCGGCGCCGAGCAACCCATTTTTCGTGTCCCCTAGGACAATTTGATAATTACTTAGAGAAGTTAATAAACTTATTAGAGAGTAAATGAGATTATATAATATTTAAATTAGTTATCATACATGAATAATTAATGTGGTTTGCATAAATGAATTAAAGGACCAATTGTTAATTAGAGCATTGGTAAGAGATGGTTATGCTTAATGTCCAAGTTAATAAGGATCTTAATTAAGAATACATAAATTGATAACAACTCTTAATTAGAAGGATGTTTAAGTAGAAATATCATGTTAGAAAAGTATATATATATATGCGTGGCAGTTGTGACAAAGTAACCCCTAGGTCATCGGATGATTACAAGTAATTTACCCTATGAGGCTTTGTGCATAGTAGCCATCATTAGCGTGTCATCGATAAATAAATCTCGTAGTAGATTTAATTAAATATTGATATAAAATATATAACTTTGTTAGGGCAAGCTCTACCAAATAGATAAGTATAAAGTTAAAAATAAAGCTAAGCCTAATTATAAATGAGGAATAGACAAATGATAATGTGCCAGAAATTAAACATTAACATTAGATTTAATGAATAATATTATAGAACTTAAAAGTAAGCATCATGTGTCCTGAATATTAAATGCTCGACAACCTAATACTCCACTAATCTCGTACACCAAATCATAAGTCTAACATGACTCATGAAACTTCCTTGATAAATACAAAAATAATAAAAGAGATTATTAATAAAAAGACCGAGTCCTCGTATTCTACCACCGACCTTGCCTCAAATCACCCGAATCGTCCATTAACTCATAATACAACTAAATCGAGATTATTCGAATTTATTAGGATCTTTTGAGTTATCTGCTTTTGAGAGACCATGTGAGGGTCATCCCATTGTGAGTGATGAGTAATTGACATCTGTTTTCGAAAGTCGAGTTTGAGTCGGTTTGTTCGGACCTTGACGCTATGCGGCGAACGGCTCGGTCGGACTTGGTCAAACCTGGTCAACATGTTTTAGGATGCATATTCTGTTAATGTGACAGGTTTGGATTTAATTATGCTTACATGTATCGAGCGGTGCTATTTGACGTGTTTCTTGTCTGTGTGTCTGCAGGACAGCGAGGCGGAGTCGTGGCGAGACACGGTGGACCGGACTAGGCGCAGGTGGCGCTGAGGTCAGAACGGTAATGATGTGTCGAAGACGACGTGGACTCGACGTGGTTGCGGAGCGTGCGAGGCAAGGAGCGCGGAAGCTTCCCAGAAGGTGCAGGAGGGGCGAATCGGTAATTTCGCAAGGCTGCACAAGCGGGAAACGGCTCCGTTAGGTTTAGCCGCGAACGGGTTGGAGACCCGTTAGCCAAGGGCTATAAATAGAGGTGAGGGGCTGCATACCCCTTAGGACACTTGAGAGCTTATTCATATCTTTGTGTGTGTTGTGTTCCTCCCAAGAAGCTTGTGAGGCTCTTGGTGTTCTTGAGGATTGAGAGGGAGATGATGGATTGAGAGTCTTGTAACCATTTCTTTTGTTCTAATGTCCATGCGTATGGGGACTCATATGTAATCGGTGTTTGATTTGGAATGATCTTTTTCTTTTCCAAGATGGATGCTTGTGTTCTTCTCAGTTTACATGTGCTTAATCTTTTAGCTTTTGCTCCTGCTCTCATATGTTCCTGAGAGAGTTGGCGTGAGTTCGTATTTTCTTTCTGGAGTATGTATTCTTGGGTATGAGATGGCTGCAAGAGATATTATACATCCTTCATCTTCGACTCAACATGAGAAGATCTTGTGTGTTGAAAGGATTCTGCTCATCCCATCTCCCTCCGTGTTTGGTGTCCGCTTACGAGCTCCTATATTTTGCTCTCTTTTCGGTTCTTCTTCTTGGTTGATCTTTCGGCTCCTTTAGGCAACAAAGAGCTCACTCACGATTTACCTTCTCAAAGAACAATCGGTACTTCATCGAGCCTGTTTTTCTAGCAGAATCTTCGCTTTTCTTGACCACCGAATACAATCTCGATCTTGAACTTATTTTCGCTTTGTATTTGCGGCAAACAGAATTTCGGTTTACTCATCTTTGTGCTATTTTTGACCCTCTGCATGCATAGCAGATGGCATCGATTTTGGCTGAAATTTTTACCACTTACTTGTTGATCTAAGCTGATTCTGACTGTGTAACATGCATTTCAGATTTCTGGTTTTGACCCGCCTCCACTGCGATCTGCGACCTATTTTCTTTGCAATCTGTTTTCTGTTTTTACTTTGATGTTCTCAAGAAGATTTTGTCTTCTCCAACTCACTGCTTCGCCACCAGCAGTGGGAGGTAGCAGTAAGTAACATGCAAGATGCGCTTTCAGCTCCTTTTGACCTATTTTCACTAAAGTGCGATCACCGTGCGCACTTATCGCCTTTCGCTTTTGGCGATTTGTGTCTCACGGAAGTAAGTCTATCAGCAGTGTCTCTTGTCCTCTGCAATAGTTTAGTGGTTCCAGTTGTCTCTTGCTTCCTGTCTGCATTTCGGTTTGATTTGCTTTTGCCAAAGACTGTCTCATAGACTTTCTAATAACTGAAAACAAAAAGGGGATGAAACAGCTTCTGTTTCTTGTTGGGTCTATTTTGTGTTCCATCCAAATCTTTGCTCCTTGTTTAGTTTTTCACTGCTCCAATAGTTAATGTTTTTCAGTGTCTTTTCTGCCTTCATAGCTTCTGTAGCTATCGGAGAAGAAAATTAGTGAGTACTTGGGGACAATTTTTTTTAAAGGCACCATTCACCCCCCTCTGTTACCATTTCCGATCCTACAATTGGTATCAGAGCCGGTTAGCTCTTCTTGATAGATCTTTAACCGGTCTCAAGAGCCATGGCGACGGACAAGTACTCGACCAAGCCCCCGATCTTTGATGGGATGGATTTTCCATTCTGGAAGAGCCGGATGGAGACCTACATCCGTGCTCGTGGCTACGCCATCCGGCGAAAGGTCAATGTCCGCTTTGTTGTTCCGTACCGATGAGAACATCAATGCCGGAATATGGTCGATGTTGAGGCAAACGCAAAGGCGAGGAACATCATCATTCGTGGATTGAGCGAGCGAATTTGATCGCATCTCTCACCGACGTCGGCCGATATTTGGGTGACCTCAATGCTTACCATGAGGGCACCACCCAAATAAAGACGGTGCGACAAGACCGCCTGCTGCGATTAAAGAAATTCGAGATGCTTTCGGTGAGTCCTTGACGAGTGCTTTTCGCTTTCACAAAATTTTGAGCAACCTCCAAGCCGTCGGTCTCACATACTCCGACTCGGATAACGCCGACAAATTTTTTCTCACTCGATCTTCGGTTTGGGAGATGAAGGTGACTACCATCAAGGACACCACGGACCTCTCGACCACGACTCTTGACGCGCTTTACTCGCCTCAAGACTCACGAGATTGACATAGTCTCGTCGGTCAAGTCTCACCGATGGCACTAGTCACCGATCCCACCGCTACTCGGTTCTTCTGCGATTCTCTTTGCGGGTTCTCCTATCGCTCTCGTGATATAACCGATGATCGCTTAGGCAGCTAGAGGATGAACAATGGCCCTCTTAGCTCGGAAGTTCTCCCATGCTTACAAGAGGAGGAGGATGGAAAGAGAAGAGGACCATTGATTTGCTTTGAGTGTGGTGGCCCCAACCACATTCGAGCAAACCGCCCCAAGCCGGAGAAGGGCAAGAACGACTACGGTTCGGTCAAGAACGACTACACCGACAAGAACATAACAAGAAGCCTCCACTCGACGCGAGGCAAGAAGAAGTTCCGCGACTTTGGGAAGGCCAAGAAGCTTTTCACCGCGTCCTCTCCGCGCTTGACGACCTCGACCTCGGCGAGGTGGAGGGATGGAGCGACGACGACGGGATGGGTGATCAAGACCCCAAGAGCGGCGAAGACTTCTCCCAATGTGCTTCATGGCCCTCGAGGGCTTAATCGAGCGACAATGAGTACATCCGACTCGGACGAGGTATGCCCCACCTATGACCAGCTCAATCATGCTTTTCTTAAGCTAGGTGGATTTCATGCTAGAGCTAAGGCTAGGTGTAATGAGTTAGAGAAGGAAGTAGCTAGATTGTCACGAGCTTACTTCACTTACATCCGCTTCCTCTCGTGACTAATTAGATACATGCCCCGCCTTGATTGGTGATATGGAGAAGCTAAGGACTTCATATGATAGTGTGACCTCGAGCTAGATCTTCTTAAGGTGGAGAATGTTAGTCCGTCACGAACTAGAGATGTCCGAGATTGTTTTCCTTGATCTACCGTTGAGACTACTTCTTGCACCTCATGTGAGGATAAGGACAATGCTTTTAGAGGTCTTTACACTATGCTTCTCGATCTGCCCGAGATTTGTGAAAGTTGCAATAACTTAAAGATGAACTTAAACCAGGCGGATCATAAAATTGTCAATTACAAGCTTTTCTTCTTGAGCCTATTGCTTCATGTGTGAATTGTCCTAAGCTTATCGCCGAACTTGAATCGCTCCAAACAGTTTCAAGATATGATTGATCATGATAGGAAGTTGGCTCGGTTTGCTTCTAAGGACCTGTTAGCTCACCATGCATTAATTGTAACAAACTAAAATCGACTTGATTGCATTGGATGAGAAATGTGAAGCTAACTAAGGACCTTCTAGAGAAGCCACCTTCACTTGTAATGTGATTAAGGAGAAGGGAAGAAGCCCGTGATAAGGGTAAGACGCCTAGAGACGCGAACCAACCCGCTAGTAGTAGGAATGTGCCCCAGTCGGTCTACGTGCGTGCACAAGCCAAACTTTCCTCTTGTTGGTTCTTCTTATGCTCCTTTACCTTCGCTGTCTCTTCTTCTCCCCGCCTTCTTGTGCCTCTCTGCTTCGGGAGTGTCGGTACCTTATGAACACGCCGAGAGATTTGTAGGGGCAAGAAGAATCTTAATCTTATTCTAGACCAATCAAGATTTGCAAATTCAATCAAGGTCTAGGATATGATTTTCGAGAGGATAGAAGGAAGCATCCACCGCCGTGCTCGCACCCATAGCCGCAGTGTGATCGAGGTCAAGCCCAAGAACAAGAAAGTTCAATTTAGATCGTGGGCTTTGTCCAAGGGATTTCGACAAGAAGGTGATTTCACCGCAGCTTGACCTCTCGTAAGGCGGCCATCTCATGCTACTTCACCCCTCGGAGGCGGTATCATTGCACCTTCATCAAAAGGATGGGCATTTGATTGACCATTGCTTCAAGCGCCAAGATCGCGAAGAGACCGTGTTGAGTCTCTTAGGCGTATTCGTGGTCAGCCCTGCACCTTGAGTGCACCTAAGACCAACACGGGTCTAGGCTTGCTCTTGTTGGTAGCTTTGGGCAGCACCGAGGACTTGGTTTTTCTGAGTTTTCTGGTTTTCGTCCTCATGCTGTTCCTGATCGTGACTTCCGCCGTCCCGAGGGTAGATCTCGCTTTCCCATCGAGACAGCCTACCCGCGGCGTGACCAAAGATGTTGCGGTGCCCGACTCGCTCTCCCATAGCGATCGGATCTAGCAATGCCTTCGTGTCTATTCACGCACTTTCGCTTCTTTGAGCGACGAGAGCGAGGGTAGATAGAGGTCATCGTGCTTGACTACTTCATCTCGCCGACGTGTTACTCAAGATTGGGTGCCAAAATCACTCTTGATTTACCCCATTACCGAGACTTCACTCTCTTGTTGACTCGGTTCACGGGCGGGGAAGGAAAAGTTTGGCTTGTAGACTCGGGTGTTCACGACACATGACCGGAGATTCCGTTGGTTTTCTTCCTTGCCGTGCTCTAGGTGATGAGACGATCACCTTTGGAGATGCTTCATCCGCGCGTCATCGCCAAAGGCATCAGACGCATTAATGATTCATTTATTTTGAAAGATGTTGCCTTGGTTAGTAAGTCTGCAGATAATTTGCTTTCCGTTTCTCGACCACCGATGACGACTTTGAGGTGAGTTTTAAGAAAATAACGCAAAATTCTTGACTCTTCTGTAGTCCGGTTTATGGATTTCTCGCTTTGGGAGGATCTTCGTGCTGATTTTTCCGAGTCTTCCGTGATCCTCTCCGGTATTTGGTTGCTTCGAGTCCCGCGACCTTTCCTTCGGCATAGGAGACTTGGTCATATTGATTTGACCATTTGACTCGAGTTAGCGGCCACGATCTCATTCGTGGTCTCGCGAAACTCAAGATGGTCAAAGATCTTGTTTGCGCTCCATGCCGACAAAGAAGATGGTTGCCGCTCTCACCCTCCCACACAAGTGACTATGACCGATGCACCGGACACTGCTCCACATGGACACAATCGGACCACTCGAGTGCGCCTATGTGAGGGAAGTGGTATGTTCTTGTCGTGGTCGATGACTTCTCGAGGTACTCTTGGGTGTTTTCTTAGTCTCAAGGATGAGACGTTTTCACATTTCCGAGGTCTTTTCAAGAGGCTTTCTGCTGAGCTTCCGGTGCCTTACGAGCGATCCGCAGTGACAATGGCACGGAGTTCAAGAATTTCTACTTTGAGAGTTTCGTGGTGAGACGGTGTAGAGCACCGCCTCTCTTCTCCATCACGTCCCTCGGCAGAATGGCGTTGTGGAGAGGAAGAACCGCACCTTGGTCGAGATGGCTAGGACGATGCTTGATGAGTACTCTCATCACAGGTGATATGCCCTAGAGGCAACATGGAGATGTTGAATATATCACATACTATGTTTATGATACATTGCTTTGTTCCTTGAAATAGACATTATCATTATTGATCAATGAGTATGTGACTTATTCATGAGACTCTTAATGCCAAAATGTTGCTATTTCTAAATGATCCCCGATTATATTTCATATGAGGAACAAATATGATTCAAAGATCGAGATATGTATTGATTGATGATCATGTCTCATGGATCATGGTATGGAGATACCAAATCAATAATATGGACATGTGTTAGTGAACATATGTTGATAGACCCGCCATGAGACACCGCAGAGATTCCATGTGTCATCGCTTGGTCTCAAGTAGTGTTTATGTGGAATCCTTAGACTTGAGATCATCATGGTTCCCAAAGATGCGTAGTAGCTTACTTTGGGACTACTAAACACTACTCCGAATCGGGTAGTCATAAAAGTAGTCTTTGGGTTTGCCATGAAACATGTAGTGGGATGTGAATGATCAAGATAGAATTTGCCCTCCTTATGGGAGAGATATCTCGGCCCCTCGATGTAATGGATTATGAAAGTGCATGGCCATGTCAAGGTGATTGAGGAGTCAATCACGAGTTTATAATCCATCACGGAATCGAGAGAGTGATTGAGCTATTAAGAGGATGACACAGTGTCTCGCCTTGAGCTTAATCTATATCGTGAGGCAAAGGGATTAGTACATGAGAACATTACGTGTTCACCGATATGATCTTTACGTATACTTTGGGGTTAATATGTCTTACTAGAGGCCGCTATTAACACGGTGACCGGAACGTGTTTACGGTCGCGACCAAGTATACGTGAACCTGCTGTGGTCGCACACTTAACGGGTTGGAACACTAATTCGAATGTGATTCTGGACATGGGCTCAATTCGGATAGAGATCCTGATAGACTCCTATTGGGCCTCGGTCCATGAGGCCCAAGTGAGGAGGTCTATATATATGGAGGCGAGGGCCGAGGAACGATCCGATAATCCCGAGCTAAACCACGCCGCCACCTCCCGAGCCAAACCCTAGCCGCTCGCATGAGTGCCGGTACACTCACGATCGGCGCCCGCCCTCGGACGTGTGGATACCGGTGGGCGCTGCTCGTTGCGGCGTTGATCGGCATCAACAACCTCTGATTGGATCCGCTCGTGGTGTGGTTGATCGCGTGGAGGAGACGATCGGTTCGGGACGATCGACTACTTCCACTACTACCTCGACGCGTGGTTGACTCGGCTTCTCCAACTCTTCTTCCATTGCTGCTGGCGTCTAGTGGTAACGATCCATGATCCTCCTAAGCATGATGTTCTTGTGTGCACGGTAGAAAAGTTTTGTTTTCGCTATCGTAGCCTTCGCAATCCATTAGTGGTATCGAGCCATCTTGCTTAGTTTGCGATCGGATCGGCGCATATGTTGATATGCGGTTGTAATAGATTGGATCTATTACGGACTAGATCAATCGGTCATAAGGGGTTGGAATATGTATGAGTTGATAGCATCATGTGGGCAAAAGATTAGTTCGTGCTCCTTCTTTGATGTACGCGACTTGCCCCTACCTACCGGTAACACCATCGGGGCTAATCACAAGACAATCGAGAGATTGAGCCAATGATCGAGGTCTTGTGTTGCGGTCTCCTCAAGCATACCGATCACGATGATCAATGTGATTGATCTAATGAAAATTGAGACATTTTGAATGGCTCGGATTTGGGTTGATTTGATCGCCCGATGAGATTTTCATAGCGATTTCATAGATGCGATCTATGTAATTCCGTGAGGTTTTCGTGGCGCGTGCGCATAGATTGTTATAGAAACACATTCATGTCAAGGCGGTAGAATACGTTCTACGCTTAACTTGTTTTTGCAGGGAATGATGTGAATGGTATGGCATAGATGCATATGTGATGCAAGTGTGTTTTGGCGGCCTGTGTGTCGTATTAATCACAGCCGGGTTGAGGCTGTTCTTTAATTGTATAACGACCTGCGTGTCGACTTGTGATGCTTGAGCTCCTCATGTAATTCATTTGCTACCTATTAGTTGTAATAGTTTAGTTCTTTGCTATGGAGGCTTCAAGCATGATGACAAAAGGACAAGAAGTGTGGCGAAGAATATCACCGTGGAACCATGGCGATGGCGACCACTACGATACAAAATGCCATACCATTCACAAGATAATGTGATTATATGCATGTGATGTTTATTTCTTGTCATACTATTCTTTCATGCCATACCAACTAAGGGTTAGTTTTCATGATAGAATAGCTTCTCTCAAGAAAATTAAGAATTTGTTTTGATGCCCTTCCAATTGTCGCGCTATAAGAATCATGATCATTGTTTGGTAGGTCTCGCCAAAGCGAGTACCATCAACTATCTTGATCTAATAGGGTGGATGTCTGACATCCACATGCATAGTATTGGTTTACTTAACAAGGTTATCAAAACAGTTTTGGACCTTGGGGCATAGGTTGGGGCCGGACATATTGATGTCACCCAACAAGCAAGAGTCACATAGGGATGTGATTAGCAAGGTGTTGCTTACCCATGTCACTAGTCTTCTAGCTGTGATGCCAAAGCTCACTAGGAACTAATGAAATGAGGATCTTGACCCACTATGTAACTTAGAGGGAGTTTTGTTGCAAAACACATAGTGGGAGTCTTTTGTTAAATAGTTTAATAAAAGATGAACATAAACATAGTGCTAAACTTTATGTATTCTTTGTTGTAGATCATGTCAACTAATGCCGCATCCAGCTTCTTTTAATTTACGATCTATTCTTGAGAAAGAAAACTCAATGGAACGAACTTTTGGATTGGTATCGAAACTTGAGAATTGTTCTCAAGCAAGAGCGCAAGGAGTATGTCCTTGAGTCTCCTTATCCCGATGACTTGCCCGATAATGCTACTGTGGCTGCACAGAAAGCTTATGAGAAGCAAACGAATGATTACCTTGATGTGAGCTGTCTCATGCTTGCCACAATGTCCTCTGAGCTTGTAGCAATATGAGAACACGATGCCTACAATATCATTGTGGGGTTGCGTGGTATGTTTGAGAACCAAGCAAGGGCCGAGAGGTTCAACACTTCAAAGTCCTTGTTTGCGTGCAGTGCTTGCGAAGGGAATCCGTCGACCCTCATGTGATTAAGATGATTGGCTACATTGAGAGTCCGAAAAGCTTGGTTTTCCCTTAGCCAAGAGTTGGCTACGATGTGATTCTTCATCGCTCCCCGAGCTTTGAGCCATTCATTCGAACTATCACATGAACAACATGGACAAGACCTTGGTCGAGTTGCATGGGATGCTAAAATCAGCCGAGGAAAGCATTAAGAAAAGCACCATCATGTGATGATGATGCAGAAGGCAAGGGCAAGCCCTATGTAAAGAAAGGCGCGGTCAAAGAAAGTTAGCTCCCGATGAGATCGCGAGCGCTTCTAAGGCCAAGCAAGTCAAGAAGGGCCCTCGCTCGATGCGATTGCTACTATCAGAAGCAATCGTGACATTGGAAAAGGAACGCCCAAAGTACTTGGAGGATCTTGAGAAAAGAAGGAAGTACGACTTCCGCTCCGGTATAAATGTTATAGAAATCAATCTTACTACTTCATCTATCGATTCTTGGGTATTTGATACCGGATCGGTTGCTCACATTTGCAAATCGTTGCGGGGCTAAGAAGAAGTAGAAGTTTGAGGAGGAGCGGTGGATCTTCGCTGGCAATGGAGCAAAAGTTGTCATGCGGTGGCTGGCACCATGCCATTGTCTTTACCTTCGTGATTAGTTTTGGAATTGAATAATTGTTATTGTGTTCCATCTCTTTCCAAGAACATTATTTCGCTTCATGTTTACAAGCGTAAGGTTATGACTTTAGATCCGTGAACAATGGTTGTTCTCTTTATTTCAAAGATATGTTCTATTGTCATACTCCATTGGTGAATGGGTTATATGTTCTTACTCTTGAAGAGTCATCGGTCTATAACAATAATACAAAGAGGCAACGATCGAATGATTTGAATCCCACGCTTATTTGGCACTGCCGCTAGGTCACATAAATGAGAAACGCATGGAGAAGCTCCATAGAGATGGTATTCGCACTCATTTGATTTTGAATCATTTGAGACATGCGAATCTTGTTTACTTGGCAAGATGACAAAAGCACCTTTCACCGGTCAAGGTGAATGGGCAAGTGACTTATTGGCACTCGTACATTCGATGTATGTGGACCAATGAGCTCAACAATGAGGTGGTTTTCAAGATTTCATAACTTTTATCGATGACTTTAGTAGATATGGATATATCTACCGATGAAGATAAGTCCGAATCCTTTGAAAAGTTCAAAGAATTCCAAAATGAAGTGCAAAATCATTTAGGCAAGACAATCAAGTTTCTACGATCCGATCGTGGAGGCGAGTATTTGAGCCATGAGTTTGGTAATCATCTCGAAGATTGTGGAATTGTTCCACAATTGACTCCGCCTTAACACCTCAATGGAATGGGGTATCCGAACGAGAAATCACACCTTATTAGATATGGTGCGCCCATGATGAGCCACAGTGATCTTCCGTTGTCTTTTGGGGTACGCTCTTGAAACAAACCGATTTCACACTAAATGAGTTCCATCAAAATCGGAGAAAAGACACCATATGAGATGTGGACAGACAATGTCCTAGCTTGTCTTTTCTTAAGATTTGGGGATGTGAGACTTATGTAAAACGTTTACAACTGATAAGCTCACCCCAACCGATAAATGCTTCTTTATCGGGTATCCTAAGGAAACGAAAGGATATTACTTCTATAATCAAGAAGAAGGCAAAGTGTTTGTCGCCCAAGATGGTGTCTTCTTAGAGAAAGAGTTTCTCTCAAGAAGGGATAGTGGGAGCATGGTGCAACTTGAAGAAATTCGAGAAACACCGAAAACGTTTCACTCCTGAGAACCACAACAGATGAACAAACTATTGAAGAACCTGCTGTGGACACACCGCACCACGAGGTCGAGAGGTCACGTCGTGCACCGAGAGGTACATGTTCTTGACTACTCAACAACGGGACATATTGTTGTTAGACAACGATGAGCCTAAGACCTATGAAGAAGCGATGGTGGGACCGACTACGAGAAATAGCTTGAAGCCATGAGATCCAAATTGAATCCATGCACAAGAATCAAGTTTGGAACTTGGTTGATCCACCGATGGTGTTAAAACCATTGAGTGCAAATGGGTTTTCAAGAAAAGATAGACATAGATGGAAATGTTCACATCTATAAAGCGCGATTGGTGGCCAAAGGTTTCAAACAAATTCAAGGTGTTGATTATGATGAAACTTTTTGCCCGTCGCAATGCTAAAGTCTATTCGGATCATTCTAGCGATTGCTTGCTTATTTCAACTATGAAATATGGCAATGGATGTCAAAACAGCTTTCTTTAATGGAAATCGAGTTAGGATGTGTACATGACACAGCCCACGTGTTTTGTCGATCCGTAATCGCCTAGAAAGATATGCAAGCCGCAAAGATCCATTTATGGATTAAAGCAGCATCTCGAGTTGGAACATTCGCTTTGATGAAGTAATCAAAGGGTTTGGTTTCATCAAGAACGAAGAAGAGCCTTGTGTTTACAAAAGGCTAGTGGGGCGCACTCGTGTTTACGGTCTTATATGTGGATGACATATTATTGATCGGAAATGACATTCCTATGTCGAATCATAAGTCTTCATTGAAAATAGTTTCTCTATGAAAGACTTAGGAGAGGCGATATATTCTGGCATCAAGATCTATAGAGATAGATCAAAAGGCTAATTGGATTAAGCCAAGATACGTTACATTGACAAGGTGTTGAAAAGGTTCAACATGCAGATTCCAAGAAAGGCTTCCTACCTATGTCACATGGTATAAATCTTAGCAAGAATCGGTGTCCTAGTACACCGATGAGCGGGATAAAATGAATGCGATTCCATATGCTTCACTATTGGATCCATTATGTATGCCATGCTTTGTACACATCCGGATGTCTCAGATGCTTTAAGTGCTACAAGTAGATACCGGTCGATCCGGTGAAAGTCATCGATTACCGTAAAGAACATCTTGAAGTACTTGAGAAGAACTAAAGATGTGTTCCTCGTCTATGGGGTGAGGAAGAGCTCGTTGTAAATGGTTACACCGATGCTAGCTTCCAAACCGACAAAGATGATTTTAGATCGCAACTGGATTTGTGTTCTCGCCGAATGGCGGTGCGGTGAGTGGAAGAGTTCCAAGCAGAGACAGTTGTTGATTCTACAACAAGCCGAGTACATAGCGGCTTCAAGTCGCTAAAGAGGTTTTTGGATCAAGAAATTTGTTTCGAGCTTGGTGTGATGGCTAGTGCCTCCAATTCAATGGACCTCATCAGTGACAACAAGTGGAGCCATTCATAAGCCAAGGAGCCTAGATCGCACTGTAAGTCCAAGCACATTCTACGGCGATTTCATCTCATCCGCGAGATTGTGGAGAGAGGCGATGTTAAGATATGCAAAGTACACACGGATTTGAACATTGCGGATCCGCTGACAAAGCCGCTTCCCGCCCAAAGCATGAGGCTCACACTAGGGCAATGGGTATTAGATACCTACATGGTTGACTCTAGTGCAAGTGGGAGATCACAGATATGCCCTAGAGGCAACATGGAGATGTTGAATATATCACATACTATGTTTATGATACATTGCTTTGTTCCTTGAAATAGACATTATCATTATTGATCAATGAGTATGTGACTTATTCATGAGACTCTTAATGCCAAAATGTTGCTATTTCTAAATGATCCCGATTATATTTCATATGAGGAACAAATATGATTCAAAGATCAAGATATGTATTGATTGATGATCATGTCTCATGGATCATGGTATGGAGATACCAAATCAATAATATGGACATATGTTAGTGAACATATGTTGGATAGACCCGCCATGAGACACCGCAGAGATTCCATGTGTCATCGGTTGGTCTCAAGTAGTGTTTATGTGGAATCCTTAGACTTGAGATCATCATGGTTCCCAAAGATGCGTAGTAGCTACTTTGGGACTACTAAACACTACTCCGTGAATCGGGTAGTCATAAAAGTAGTCTTTGGGTTTGCCATGAAACATGTAGTGGGATGTGAATGATCAAGATAGAATTTGCCCTCCTTATGGGAGAGATATCTCGGGCCCCTCGATATAATGGATTATGAAAGTGCATGGCCATGTCAAGGTGATTGAGGAGTCAATCACGAGTTTATAATCCATCACGGAATCGAGAGAGTGATTGAGCTATTAAGAGGATGACACAGTCTCGCCTTGAGCTTAATCTATATCGTGAGGCAAAGGGATTAGTACATGAGAACATTACGTGTTCAAATGATATGATCTTTACGTATACTTTGGGGTTAATATGTCTTACTAGAGGCCGCTATTAACACGGTGACCGGAAAGGTGTTTCTGGGTCGCGACCAAGTATACGTGAACCTACAGGGTCGCACACTTAACGGGTTGGAACACTAATTCGAATGTGATTCGGATATGGGCTCAATTCGGATAGAGATCCGGATAGACTCCTATTCCAGTCTCGGACGTGTGGATACCGGTGGAGGCGCTGCTCGTTGCGGCGTTGATCGGCATCAACAACCTACAGATTGGATCTGCTCGTGGTGTGGTTGATCACGTGGAGGAGACGATCGGTTCGGGACGATCGACTACTTCCACTACTACCTCGACGCGTGGTTGGATCGGCTTCTCCAACTCTTCTTCATTGCTTGCTGCTGCGTCTAGTGGTAACGATCTATGATCCCTCCTTAAGCATGATGTTCTTGTGTGCGCGGTAGAAAAGTTTTGTTTTCTGCTATCGTAGCCTTCGCGCAATCCATTATCTACAACGCGGAAGTTTTGGGCTGAAGCTATAGCCACCGCGTGCCATGTTTCCAATCGAGTTTTTCTTCGGGCACACTTGCACCGCTTATGAGTTGAGATACGGCGAAAGCCCAATGTTTCTCATTTTCGTGTGTTTGGTTGCAAGTGTTTTATTCTCAAGTCCGGAACCTAGATAAGTTCGAGTCACGTTCTTGTGATGGACTTTTTCGGGCTACTCGACTTCTTCATGGGCCTATAGGGTCCGGGCTGCGAGTCTAGCAAAATGGTAGAAACCTCGTGAGGTAACTTTCGATGAGGCCACCCAGGGACTAGGCCCGATATCTCAGGTTCACTAGAGCAGTCCGAGACCATCTTTGTGGATGATGAGGATGATGGAGATGGGAGTCCAGTCCCTTCTCCACCCCTTGAGGTGCCTTCTTCCACCGCACCTCGAGGCGATCAGCCCTCACCTTCGCTATTCCGGAGCTAGTGGCTCTGCTCCTACCCCGTCAGAAACGAGGTAGAGGCCACTTCTTCATCTCATCCAGACCTCCAAGACATATCCAAAATCTCATCCTTCCGAGCGGATGATTGGAGATCTATTTGAGCGAGTCACACGCTCCAAGTCCGGCGTGTCACTTTTCTCTCCTCCACTCGCCTTCAGAGCTTCTTTTGAGCCCAAGGACGTTTGTCATGCTTTATCTGACGAGTCTTGGGTCAATACCATGCATGAGGAGCTAGAGAGTTTCGAAAGAAACAAGGTCTGGACGCTTGTTGAACCCCCTCGAGATCACAATATCATTGGAACCAAATGGGTGTTCAAGAACAAGCAAAGTGAGGATGGGGTAGTCATTCGAAACAAGGCTAGACTGGTTGCACATGGGTACTCCCAGGTTGAGGGTCTGGATTTCGAGGAGACCTTTGCCCCTGTAGCTCGCCTTGAGGCCATTAGAATTCGCTTGCCTTTGCAGCTTCTAAGGGTTTCAAGCTCTACCGATGGACGTCAAGAGTGCCTTTCTCAATGGCTTCATTGAGGAAGAAGTCTATGTCGACACCTCCGTGTTTCGAGAACCCCAAATACCCTAGTCATGTCTTCAAGCTTTCCAAAGCGTTGTATGGACTTAAGCAAGCCCCTAGAGCTTGGTATGAGAGTCTTAAGTCCTATCTATTGAGACATGATTTTGAGATGGGTAAAGTTGACAAGACCTTGTTCATTCGCGGCTTGGCAATGATCTCCGCTCGTCAAATTTATGTCGATGACATCATCTTTGGCGGCTCTTCCCATGCTCTAGTTTCACAGCCTCGGATGTCATGGGCACCGAGTTTGAGATGAGCATGATGGGTGAGTTGACATTCTTCCTTGGCTTCCGATCAAGCGAGACTGGAGGGTACCTTCTTGCATCAAGGCAAGTACACTCGAGACCTCCCGAGACGCTTGACATGAGTGATGGAAAGCGGTGTCGACTCGATGGCTTCTACACCGCTCTAGACCCGTATGAGGATGGTGAGCCACCGATCAAAAAGAATTGAAGCATGATTGGCTCTCTCTGTACCTCACCCTCGAGACCGGACATACACTTCTCCGTGTGTCTTTGTGCTCGGTTTGAGCTTCTCCTCGCGTGTCTCACCGCCAAAGCGGTGAAGCGCATCTTCGGCACCTTCGAGCTACCATTGACTATGGTATCGGTACTCTTCCTCCTCCCGCTCATCCCTTAGAGCCTTTTCGGATGCGCACTTTCTTGGTCAGAGGATAGATAGGAAGAGCACTTCGGCACCGCCACCATTGGCACTTCTCTCAATTCTTGGTCTTGAGGAAGCAATCCGGTGTTGCACACCCACCGCAGAGGCCGAGTACGTTGTCGCAGCCGATTCTTGTAGCCAAGTGCTTTGATGGTCTCGACTCTACGGATTTTGGGTTAGCTATCGATCGTGTTCCGCTCTTTGCGATAACACGTCTGCGATTAGCATTGCTAAGAACCCAGCAGCACTCTCGGACCAAGCACATCGATATCGATATCATTTTCTTGAGACCATGTAGAGAAGGGTGACATCGTGCTCGGTTTGTGGAGAGTGACCACCAGTTGGTTGATATCTTCACCAAGCCTTTGGATAGCACGAGGTTTTCAGCTCTGCGGGGAGAGCTTGGGGTGGTTTGTCCTTATGGACTATTGTGAGAGGGAGCTTTGAGCCTTACTGCTTTATCATATTATTTATGCTTCTGTCTCCTTACTTTTGCACTGCATTTGTGGGTGCATTGGGTTTAGTCCTTCCAAAGATAGGTTAGAGTGTATCTCTTGCTGAGTTGCTTAGACTTCTTACTCTTATCTTATGCTTTCGGGATAGTCGTTTCTTATCTCACTAGATTGAGCTCACTCACTTCTTGCGATCTAGCGAGGGTCGGGCCACCTTCGGCAGAGCAGGTGCGTGTTTGCTCTCTAGTGTGTGTTTTTACGGTCAGCTATTAGTCCTGGAGTCATATGGGGTAGATGAGAGTCAGTCTGAGCCATAGTATCCTCTATATCTTATCTATGCTTTAAGGACTGCCTGTTTTCTTGATTTATTTACCAGCTTCTCGTTTTTTATTGCTTTGGTTCAGGGGGAGTTCATTTGGGAACTTCTAGATTTTAATGATGACATAACTCAACTTAAACTAAAAGTTATATCTCAAGTTCAGGGGGAGCTGGATTTTCTTCATTTGATTTGTAACATAACTTTATGGAGCCTTGATTATTATCCCTTCATGACATGTTTTTATTATATTATATCTTGCCATGATTTATGCTCCATTGCTAATTTGATCATGTCTTTATATGTGTAGTCAAGTCTTTGCCATGATAGGTTAATTAAAATGCTAAATTTTGACCTAATTCATGTCATGATCATATATGAGACTAGTCAGCTTTGTATTATCTTTTTATGGTTCTTGCCATGTCAAATAGGCTGAGTTGAGTCTTGAATCCTTGTTGAGCAATAGATTGAGCTATATAGTTTCTTGATGACACATAAGTTAGTACAATCTATTAAAAGCAAAAAGATCTCTTTTGTGCGAAAAAACTGATCTCACCAATTCCTTCTCATGAGACGGCTTGCCATTGCACAAGGCATGAACTCAGGGGAGATTTGGATGACCAAGATCATCTTCTTAAGCTCATTGCTTGAAGTGATCGCATAAGGCTTGAGGTCTAGCACATGACAAAATAACAAAAAATGGTTGGCAACAATCATATGATTTCCAAAGAAAAATATCAAATGTGCTAAATTGCTAAAATGTTCAATGTACACCAATAATTGTATCATACTTGAACAAATAGCACTCTAGTTGGCTCAACACTAGCTTCTTGATTCCATTTAGCTTATTGACATGGCTTGCATCATTTGTGGATATCATTAGCTAGACTAAAATCTTGTTTGACTTGACTTGTTAAGCACTTCAATTAAAATTCAGATTATACCTTATGTTGCTTAGCTTCACTTTACATACTTAGTTATGATCTTTGTAGCATATTTGTATGTTATGGCTTGATGTAACGCATGATGGTCATTTTGGATAATTCTCATGGCTCTACATACTTAAAAATGATCAAATCAGCCTTTCATCCATTTTCATGACTTTTTCTCCTTCTTACCTTCTTGATGGGTTTATTGCCAAAAGGGGGAGAATAGTGGTAGAAAAAGCCACTTGGGAGCTTTGAGGAAAACTTGTTCTTTCTTTTGCTCCTTCTGTCGACATGGTCATTAGCTTCCTTCTTGTTCTTATGGACCATGTTAGATTCTTCAAACTCTATTTTGTGCTTTTTCGATGTTTGTCAATATACTCATCAAGGGGGAGATTGAGAGACCATGTGAGGGTCATCCCATTGTGAGTGATGAGTAATTGACATCTGTTTTCGAAAGTCGAGTTTGAGTCGGTTTGTTCGGACCCTGACGTTGCGAGGCGTAACGGGCTCGGTCGGACTTGGTCAAACCTGGTCAACATGTTTTAGGATGCATATTCTGTTAATGTGACAGGTTTGGATTTAATTATGCTTACATGTATCGAGCGGTGCTATTTGACGTGTTTCTTGTGCGTGTGTCCGCAGGACGCGAGGCGGAGTCGTGGCGAGACACGGTGGACCGGACTAGGCGCAGGTGGCGCTGAGGTCAGAACGGTCATGATGTGTCGAAGACGACGTGGACTCGACGTGGTTGCGGAGCGTGCGAGGCAAGGAGCGCGGAAGCTTCCGGAAGGTGCGGAGGGGCGAATCGGTAATTCGCAAGGCTGCACAAGCGGGAAACGGCTCCGTTAGGGTTTAGCCGGCGTAACGGGTTGGAGACCCGTTAGCCAAGGGCTATAAATAGAGGTGAGGGGCTGCATACCCCTTAAGACACTTGAGAGCTTATTCATATCTTTGTGTGTGTTGTGTTCCTCCCAAGAAGCTTGTGAGGCTCTTGGTGTTCTTGAGGATTGAGAGGGAGATGATGGATTGAGAGTCTTGTAACCATTTCTTTTGTTCTAATATCCATGCGTATGGGGACTCATCTGTAATCGGTGTTTGATTTGGAATGATCTTTTTCTTTTCCAAGATGGATGCTTGTGTTCTTCTCAGTTTACATGTGCTTAATCTTTTAGCTTTTGCTCCTGCTCTCATATGTTCCTGAGAGAGTTGGCGTGAGTTCGTATTTTCTTTCTGGAGTATGTATTCTTGGGTATGAGATGGCTGCAAGAGATATTATACATCCTTCATCTTTCTGACTCAACATGAGAAGATCTTGTGTGTTGAAAGGATTCTGTTCAGTCCCATCTCCCCTCTGTGTTTGGTGTCTGTTTACGAGCTCCTATATTTTTGCTCTCTGTTTTCTGGTTCTTCTTCTTGGTTGATCTTTCGGCTCCTTTAGGCAACAAAGCTTCGACTCACGATTTACATCTTCTGCGAACAATCGGTACTACGCCTGCTTTTTCTAGCACAATCTTGATTTTCTTGATCTACCGAATACAATCTCAGTGCTAAACTTATTTTCAGTTTGTCTTTGCAAAAGCAGAATTTCGGTTTTACTCATCTTTTGTGCTATTTTTGACCCTACTGCATGCATAGCAGATGGCATCGATTTTGGCTGAAATTTTTACCACTTACTTGTTGATCTAAGCTGATTCTGACTGTGTAACATGCATTTCAGATTTCCTGGTTTTTGACCCAGTATCCACCTGCAGTCTGCAGCCTATTTTCTTTGCAATCTGTTTTCTGTTTTTACTTTGTCGTTCTCGTGATGCTTTTGCTCTTCTCCAACTCTGCTGCTTGACCACCGGTGGGAGGCGCATAAGTAACATGCAAGATATGCGATTTCGATTTCTCCTTTTCACTATTTTCACTAAAGTGCGATCACAAGTGCGAGACTTATCGACTTCGGTTTTGGCGATTTGTGTCTCACGAAGTAAGTCTATCGCCAGATGTCTCTTGTCCTCTGCAATAGTTTAGTGGTTCCAGTTGTCTCTTGCTTCCTGTCTGCATTTCGGTTTGATTTGCTTTTGCCAAGACTGTCTCATAGACTTTCTAATAACTGAAAACAAAAAGGGGATGAAACAGCTTCTGTTTCTTGTTGGGTCTATTTTGTGTTCCATCTGAAATCTTTTGCTCCTTGTTTAGTTTTTCAGCTGTCTCCAATAGTTAATGTTTTTCAGTGTCTTTTCTGCCTTCATAGCTTCTGTAGCTATCGGAGAAGAAAATTAGTGAGTACTTGGGGACAATTTTTTTTAAAGGCACCATTCACCCCCCCTCTGTTGCCATTTCCGATCCTACAGCTTTTATTCATGTTCAGTTATTTAGCACGTAATTAGAAATTGGAGTCCTGAAGAATCGAGGAATCAAGCGCGAACTAGGGCGAGGTGAAGATAAAGACTAGAAGCTCAAAAGAAGCCATTGTATGAGCTCAAGACCGCGGTAAACCGCGCCAGGCGAGTCAATACTTTGATCATGTTGAACCTACAGTTCCTGCAAATTACTTTTGTTTAACTTATCAAAATGCATGCTATTATTTTATGTACAAATACATGTTTAATTTAAGATCCTAGTCATATGCACATGTTTACCTTGATTAGTATTACACTCCCTTTTGAATACTTGATTATGTGAACCTTGTCGCCCTAGCAAAAATTATGATAGTAACCTTTCGAAAATAAGTCCGTAATTATATGCCATGCTTAGTATCGCATAGATACTTATGGGCGTGAGAACGCCCAAGCATCACTTTTAATCATGAGAAAGTTTGGTTGGGCAGTCGTGGTGGTAATAACTGGTATATGTTCGATATTGTTATTTTATGCTCCCAAAGACCTCAACTTGCTTGAATATCTGGGCGGATGGTTCGAGGGTGTGCGAGTGGTGCGGTGGAAGCACAATGTGGTTAGTGGAAGAACCGGCCAGATACCGCTAAGGACTGAATCTTGTCATGATCTCCCACGTAAAACAGTGCAACCACAAGTTTGTAAAGTACAACTTGGCTAAGTAAATTTATCGAAACTTCCGGACTCATCTCACCGGTAGTGGAGTGAAGTGGCTAAGCAAGGGCAAGCGGAGCACGGTGGTTAGTGTGCTCATACTCGCTCTCACAACAAATCCAAACTCAAGAATCAGATCACTGCGCCTCAGCAACACTATTGGTCATGATGATAAGGACGATGAAGATGTCGAGAGTTAGGTCGCGAACCTCCAGTTGGCTGCCTGTGGGCATGTCCTGAGGGTTCACCCGATGTGCTTCATTTTTCCGCTACTGCAATTCAATGATTTCGGCCTAATCGGCCCATGTGTAAGTTTACTATTTTATTTATTCTTCCGCATGGTATGTATTTGATATTCATTTTACGAATCGTGAGCACTATCTCGATCCGATGAATAGTGCATTAAATCACAGAGGATTCCAGATAGTAAAATCTGGGGCCCAACAGGGATGGTATCAGAGCCTATCGACTGCAGATCGTGACCTAGTTAGCCTGGCCGTTAGTTTCATGACCAGAATTATTTCTTTAATACCTATTTTCAAAAATATAAGTTATATTGCTCAATCTCCTCTCTCCTAGATGATTCCCTCTCATCTATATGCTGCCTTATGCATTATTATTTCTAGAACTCTCTTACCCCGAATTCAAAACAATAGCACAATCGGACTAGTACTGGACCCACCCAGGCAAAGCACTCTAGGTGGCAAGTCAGAGGAGAGTGAGTATTTCTATGATTTCTCCCACGCTCATGAGAGTACTGATAGGGCTCATCACTGGAGGTTTCGTCACCATTCCCACGAGAGGAGGGAGAGAGAGATCATCGGGGAGTATCCTCAGGCCTTCCTTCGAGAGGGTGATGAGAATCTGAGGACAGGGCAAAAACCACCTGTCTAGAATCTCTAATTATGAGGTATGCCCCCTCGTTCGAAGAATCATCAAGCGAGATTGTCTTGAGGCCTGGAGTAAACCCTACCAGGTAGGGGAAGTCTAGGTTATAACCATCCCCAGCCTGGTCTATTCCCTACGAGAATGCGGACGAACATGGAGTACGCCTGCCCATTGCCTTCGTCGATTTGACCGAAGAGTCACCACTAGTAGTTAGCGATGTGCTCCCTGATCGGCAGAGTCTGGGGCTCTCTAAAACTACACGGGGAAATGCCGTGGGACTTGAACACTTGGGAACGGACCCATCATCGCGTTGCGAGTCCTTATCATGGTCAGGTTGACCCTTGCCTCTTGGGGGAGATGAGTCCTCTATTGGGTGCACTGCTGTGGGGGACTTTGATCCCTCATCAGCCTTTCCGACGGTGTCGTCTCTGGGATCACCGGATGAATCTCCAGGAGACATTCATCGTCGGAAGCAAGCATGGTCTACTCATAGTCATAGTAGGCCTCCATGTCGATATTCGCGTAGTCAGCCAAGTTGAACTAGTTCTCCTCATTCCATTCATCTGCCATGAGGACATCAGAGAGAGAGAAGGGAGGATTTGACGACAAGGCAATTACCGGAGTCTTCAACAAAGGTCTCAAAAAAATCCCCACGGACGATGCCAACTCTCAATGTTTTAATATCAATCTTACGTATAGTTTGTTTAGATTTGGGGATTTTCTCAATAGACCTAGAGTATGCACATGCAGAGTAAAGACACAAGAATCTTTATCCAGGTTTAGGCCTTCTCCTGAGAGAATAATAACACTACGTCCTTTATAATTGGTAATGACCAGAAAAAAGGATTACAATAGAGAATCATGCGGATGGCTAGACTCTTTCTCCTTCTCTCTTTGACGTTAACCTTTATATAGCCAATGAAGTGACGGCCATTATCTTGTGCCAGAAGATGCCTAAATGCTTCGGATGATAACCGCCTGATGGAATTTACTGTTAGAGAGACGTAAAAGGCCTTTCACCGTGTAGCCGTTGTTATTAGAGAGAGATCATGTGCAGTTAGTAGATAAACGCATATTCTAACTGCCTTGTCAGATGAACCAATAATGTAATTCATCATCATAGATAGGTTGGTTGGAGATAGATTTGTCACAGGAATTCCCACAATCAAAAAGTGGTCACAATAAGACTTACGACTATTTGGTCGTAAAAGGACTAATGACCAAGGGGGTAGTCGCAGTAAAACTTACGACCACGCGGTCGTAGAAGGACTTATGACCAAGGGATAGTCACAGTAAGTCTTACATCTATGTGTCATAGAAGGAATTACGACCAAGGGATAGTTACAGTAAGTCTTACGACTATGTGGTCGTAGAAGAGCTTACGACTATATGGTTGTAGAAGAGCTTATGACCATCCTTCTACATTTACCGCTTATCGATAAGGGTATATTCAAGGAATATAATGATATAATAATTTATGGATTATTCTATCCTCATCAAGTCCCATAATATAACTGTTATTAATTACTAAAATATGTCATTAACTCATAATGGTGGATCTAAATTCTTCACAGGCCACATGACCGCAGATTCTAGATGGTTATCCTCTCTGGCTCACTCATCTCGAGGATGCTACCACTAGATGTGTGATGGCCTAAGACATTGTTCCGCTCAACGACAACTTTATTCTCAAGGATGTGGCCCTGCTAAGTAATCTAAAGTACAACCTCTTGTCTATTTCTTAACGTACTGATGATGATCTTGAGGTTAGATTTAAGAAAAATGCATGTAGGGTTCTTGAATCTTTAGTTTGGTATTTGGAATTTCTCACTTGGGTAGAATCTTTAGTGCTGATTTTGCTAAGTCCTTAAGCTCTGGATTAAAATATTTAATTACATTTGAGTCTCATGATCTCTATTTATGGCATAGGAGATTAGGGCACATAGGTTTTGTTCATTTGACTTGTATTAGTGGGATAGATCTCATTGGAGGCTTGCCTAAGCTCAAGGATAGTAAGGAAGTTGTGTGTTCACCTTGCAAACATGACAAAATGGTAGCTACGCCTCATCCGCCTCTATCCATCGTTATAACTGATGGTCCAAGATAGCTCATACACATGGACACTATAGGTCCTTCTAGGGTCCAATCTGCTGGAGGGAAATGGTATGTGCTAGATGATTATTCTAGGCACTCTTGGGTTTATTTCTTAGCATCTAAAGATGATGCGTTTAGTCATTTTCTACAGCTAGGTTGGCACCTAAGTGTAGACCTTCCAGGTGCTTTGAGACTCATTCCTTTGCTTTCTTTTGCTCTGAGAGAGGGATAGAGCACCAATTCTCATCTCCACATGTCCCATGGCAAAGAGGTAGTTGAGAGGAAGAATAGGACCTTAGTTGAGATGTCTAGGATAATACTAGATAAGCATAGTACTCCTAGGAGGTATTGGGTTGAAGCTATAGCTAAGTGGTCTTAGCATTTCCTATTTCCTTGCTTGACTAGTCTTACATTTGGAATAATGGCATCTACTTATCAATAAAGGTTTATAAAATTCTCTCCAGACACATGCAAATACAAATATCATATAAATATTATAACACTCTTATGCCCTTTCTTATGCGTAGCAGCCCACGGATCAGATCAGAGTGTGTAAGATACATCACGAGCGTGTATGGTATCAAGAATAAAGAAGATGAATCTCGTAGAGAGAACCAAAATAATGATGTTGAAGTAACCATGACAAGAGAGAAAAGATTTGGTGAAGCTGACCTCAAATTCTTTAAGCACAACCTCAAAATAGTACAAGGGATTATCACTCTCTCACAACCCTCTTGAATCTTTTAGGACCTTCGGGTCCTTGTCTTGTACAAGAATCTAGTGCTAAAGAATATCCTAGCCTCTAATCCTCTCATGTTCCCTCTGCATTGAATCAGTAGGCTAGATAGCTATGTTGCTTGATTTCTTGTTCTTGGCTTGGTTTCTCCATGGTCAACCCCACTGGTTTATATTGTCTCTCCTACCCCTTGTCCGATTTAGAGTAGGAATTCTAATCCAAATAGGAGTAGGAGCTCTAATTCTAGTAGGATTCATTTAGCATACCTTTCCAAATCCTAAAAGACTTGATATGAGTCACCTTAACTCAACAATATCCACCTTAATTCTTATGCGTTGAAGTCACTGTGCTCCTCCAACAATTCGCTCCAAGTCGTCTCCACATTTTTTCCTATTTTTCTTTTTTTTCCTGCCACCTTTGGGAGTACCCCCACCATAGGGAGCTTATGCATATCACCACAATGTGGATGTCAGTATTCGGGCTAGCCTACCTAGACCCTTCATTTGAGAGATCTTTTGTTGTGTAGTTTGGCTAACCACACCTTCTATTCCTACAGCCTTCTATGCCATAGGTTTGTATCATATCCAAGCTCCACCTGCTCACCAGTACCGCATGATTGGTCCCACCACATCTTCCTTCTTCCAATAGTTCACACCTTTGCCTTTGCATCTGCTATATTTTGCAACCGTCTTTGCAGCTCCGCACATAACTGCAGATGAGATCTGAGAACCTACCATTGACGACACGCTTTCCTTCTCCTGATCATCATTTTTACCAGATCTCCCATTAGTTCCTCCACATTTAAGATTACCCTTTAACTAGCATCCTCCATTGCTCTCAGATACTTTTCATGGTGACCTTCTCTTTGCAAGTAACTCGCATGACTCCACCTCAAAGTGACACCTCACAACGTTCAAGTTCAAGCAACCTCACAAATATTAGATTTTTCTTTAAGTCAAGAATATACCAAACTCCTATCAATATGTGATATGTCCCATCGTACATCTCAAATGTAATCGTTCCCACTTCGGTAATTGATGCTCCTTGCAATCCACTAAGTGAACAGTTCCATAGTCGGACGTAGAGATCATTTGTCAAACATCTCCCTCACCAAATATATGTGAAAGCAACAACCAGAATCTAATATATATCCATGAGAAGTACATGATTAACTGATGACTTGTACATCTGAATCATCCTTTGCTACCACCACTGAGCATTGTCAGATCCTGGAGCAACAGCTCTAGAATCCTCTGTGTAAATCGCACTAGTCCAGGATCAGCTAGTTCACACAGTGTCAACAGGGATATATATCAAGCACAATGACCAACTCTATTAATTAAAAGAGTACAGTCTTATGGCCAAAGTTTACATCCATGGGCCATAGGCCAAATTTAAATAATAGCAGTGAAAAATAAAACTGAAGTGGAAGAAGCCCAACAAGGCTATCCACAGTTAAACGATAGTAAGACGCGGCCTATACGTCCTGATCCTCACCGAAGTCGAAACAATCCTCCTCTGAGCAACATAATTAAGCAAGGGTGAGTACATAAAATGTACTTCGCAAGTTACACAGGAGAATGCAATGTTAATTCAAGGCTGATAAGTGAAGGTATATAGGGTTAATTGAGCATAAAACAATATTTAAAGAAATACAGTAAATAGATTGGAAATTGCTACATTTAATACAGTAAGTAAAAATAGCAATTTAAACAAAACAATATTGTTGTGCGGGCACCAACCTAACAATGGGTATCCCACCTGGACCATCATTCTCGAAAGATCTCATATAGAGTCCATCCATCCACAAGCATTTTATAAACTATTTTGAAAAACAAAGTGTAATCTGTGAAAAACTTTTCTCAGCTTGCCCATGACCGTGGGCACGGCTATCCAACATAGTTTATACACTTTACATAGGTGGTACAACTTTACCCACAAGATATGATTATCTCATTATATCGGCCATTACATACTTCCGTAGGCGTGCGACCAAGAAAATTATAGCAAGAACTTTACAATAAAAACTATCAACCTGGCCACGCCTCCACTAAGGTTTCACCACAACATGAATGCACAAGTTGGGATCTCCTCTTGTGCCAGGTGAGACTTTTCTCGGCCTACGTCACGCTCACATTCAGCCTATAGCAAGAGTCAATTTGAGATCCGCAAATTAGTTAGACAGGGTTGTCCCATACCAGTCTTGTCGATGTACGTTAGGGCTTTGTAACAGTAGCTCATAGACCGGTCATTAATTGACTTAGGCACTTCCCACATTCACCGAACAACAACGTGTACCAGCAAGCACCCACCAACATACCATTTGCCTAAATCCAAACCAAATTTTATATTTTATTTTGAAATATTTTGTACACTTTCTTCATTCACCAAAGTTAAGAATATATTATAAAAATTATCATTTTATGTGAAAAAAGGTATCATAAGCCTAAGATTATTTCTAAGCATGTTTAAGCAGTTCTATAAAAATGGTTCGGCTAATACTAGTGTACTAACCAGAGTTTTATTCTAGGGTGATAAGGTATCGGGGAATCAATATCCATGAAGGAATTAACAAGTGCACAATAACTAAATTTAAAATTGAATTGAAATACGTTGAATAAAAATATGCATGCAGAATAATTTAAAACAACATAATTTTATTTGCAAACTAGTATCAATATGATCAAGGAGTGCAACTTGCCTTGCTCCGTGAATTGGTGAGAATTGTTGTCGAAGAATTCCTCAGAATCGTTGCAATCTACACGAGAAATAACCTAGCAAACTCAAAACAAACTCAAAAAATCAAATAAACTCTAAAAAATTGAAAACAAGGAAGATTTCGATGGATCTTGATTTTACATTAATTTAAAATCTTGAATGGTTTCATTCAGAGCTAGGATAAAGAAATACAGGCTTCCGGAATTGTGTTTGCTATGGTCGAAAGCTACTGTGGTCGGTGCTATAACGGTTGGTCGGAAGTTGGAGCTACTGTGTTCAGTCGAAGGCTATGTGTGGTCAAAGCTACAGTGATTGGTCAAAGGTTATCGAGTGGTCAGAACTACAGAGTGGTCAGAAGCTAGAGAGTGTTTGGAAGTTACAGAGTAATTGGAAGCTAGAGAGTGGTTGGAAGCTTACCGTGGCTGAAGGCTTATAGTGGTCGGAAGCGACAATGTGGTCGGGAGAAGTAATGTGGTCAGGAGCGGCAGTGTGGTCGGGAGCGGTAGTGTGGTCGGGACACTGAGAGTGGTCGGGATGGCAATGAACGATAGTGGTCATGAACGGCTGTGGTCGCGAATGGTAATGAACATCTGTCGAAGAAGACTATATGACATGCGTCATTTTTATATATATTTACATATCATTTTACCCTCTTATTTTTCATATTTTGGAACCATTTATTATCATTTACACGTTTTTCTATAATTAATTGCTCGAAATGGACTATTTTATATTTTTCTGTATTTTTCTGCAGGCCGGCGCGATCTAGGCGCATAAACGACAAATTTGGCATTCCGGGCTGCTCTGTACAAATGTGCGCATCGTCACGGACGCATAGGATCTTTTCGCGAAGAAATCAGAGTTTCTGAGGGCCAAAACAGAAGAAGTGAAATGGGAGAAGGACCAATATGTAAACCCTAGATACTGGGAGGACTAGATCGAAAATTGCCGAAACCCACCAAACCCTTTAGTCGCCGCCGCCGCCTGCAGAGGGAGCCCGAGCCCGGTTCTTCCTTGCTTCTCCCCTTCCATCTCTTGCTCTCCGCCGCCTCTCTTCCTTCTCCATCTTCGGCCGCCGGCGAGGGCTGCGCCACCACTCTTCGGCCACTCGCGCTACCTCTTCCGCCTACTCCCGTGCGCCCCACTACTTCTCCATCTTCGCCTCTTCCTCACCGCTCTTGACCACCCAAGCCCGGCTTCTTTCTTCCTTCGCCCCATCCGCTCTCCTCCCCATTCTCTTCTCCGTGGCCGTGAGGTCAGACCATCTCGCCGGCGGCCGCTCCTAACCGCAGACACCCCGCCGCTCTTCTGCCGCTACCCACTGCTTTTCCGCCGCCACCTTGCTCTCCCTCCGGCGCGCCACCAAGCGCCGCCATCCATCTCCTCCTCTCTCGGCCATCTCCTCCTCTTCCAGTCGGCAGCCGACCCAACTCCTCGTCTGCGCCACTCACCTCAGCTTCCCCTTCTACGGTTAATCTCCAAATCCTCTCTCTTTCCTTTATTTTCATGTTTACTGTTCTTGATTACTATTGCTACTTGAACTGTGAATGTAATCTGGTACTGTGAATGTGGTGAATGTTTATGCATGAGATCGGTGGATGTTACATTAATTGTGGATGCTAAATTGATTACGCCATCTGTTGATCGTGATGTTTAGATTTAGTAGTATCTGTGGTAATATGTTCTTAGTGTGGTAATTTGCAGTCTTATTATTTGTTAGTTGTCTCTCTGAAAGTTTTTCACAGTAGCCTCTGCTTAGCATTGCTAATTGTGATTAGATGTTAATTTGCTAATTGTTCTAGTGTCAGTGGTTAGTGTCTTGTCTGTGTTTAGTGTTCATGTCTTGTCCTGTTGTCCGTGTTAGTATATGTGTTTGCTTGTTGTCTCGGGCAATCTAGCTAGCCGACAATCGTTCCCTCTCCTCGTGCTGTCTCGACTCCCCCTTGCTTCTCGACCTCCCTCTTTCCTTCTTTCAATGATCCGTCGATAGTTAGAGTGTGCGAATGTTTGTCGTGTCTGTTGTGTTGTCGTCTTAGTCGTCGTTTAGTTAGTTGTCGATCGTTTCCTCTCTCTTTCTCTCTCGACTCCCTCCGTGCTTCTAGACTCCCCCAGTGCTTCTCGACTTCCTTCTGCTGTCTCGCGGTCGGTAGTTAGTTATATCGTCGATCGGTAGTCGTTGTAGTCGTGTTTCGTTTGTGTCGTCGTCGTGTAGTTCGTTACGTAAATGCGGCGTCCATTCGTCTTGATCGTTCATTCCGTCGTCTTCGATTGTCTAGTTTATTTTGTCGTTTAGTCAGTGCTATTTAGAGTCGTTTTAGGTTTAGTTTTCTCCCCCGTTTTGTTTGATCTAGCTTTAGCCGAGCACCGTAGCCTCGATCTAGTCCCCGGAGAACACGACACTCGCCGCTATTTCAGTGGCAACCTGTTCACTTGCGGGTGTGCAGTTTTGCATGATCACTATAGCAGTCAAAAGATACAGAGAGAGAAGTTTGGGCACCTCGACATGGACTTTGAGAAGGTCAAAAAACGATCGATGATGAGGAAGAAGCGGCAGAGGCAGCCCGGTCGTCAATGGCGGCGGCACTCCAATGGTAGGGAAGCTCAACGGAGTGGTTGGCAAGGTCGGTGCCAGGGCGGAGAAGGTGTTGGTGACGGTTCAAAGTTCGGAAAGGGTTCCTTTGCCGGCAATTACTCATCCGAGTAGCTCACTGGCACGCAAACAAAGAGGGGATGGTGCAGGAAGTCTCGGGTGCACAAAGGAGAGAAATGAGAGGCAAGAGAGGAAAGGCGTGAGTAGAGGGTGCTCAGGGAGGTATTTAAAGGGCTCAGAGAGATGTGAAGCTCGGGAGCTCACTAGAGTTAAGGCCATGGTAGTGGTGCGCTAAGTTAGTGACGATGAGGGTTTAAGGTGAGGAAAACCGTCGGAATGAGCGAGGAGTATGAGGGCTTTCAATGGCAGCATTTGCCTCAGCCCATGGGAAGTAACGACCAAAATTAAAGGTCAAGGGAGAAGCATCAATGGTGGACAACGGAGGACGAAGAAAAGGCAGGAGAGTGATGACGGGCGGGCTCCATCGGTTGGTGAGAGGGGAGGGAAGAAGAGAGAGGGCAGCTAATGGGAGGGACGGATGGGTGACAAGTGGCGATCGGCAGGATCCAGCCGTTGACGCAGAGAGAGAGTTAAGTGAGAGCGGACGGCTGGGATTCATCCGCGAAGAGATGAAGATAATTCGGGTCAGACACGAGTCGGCCGGGGAGAACGTGAGTTTTAAATTTACTTTTTAATTTTCATAAAAGGTACAAAAATTTAAAAACACTTAGAAAATAGCAAATAAAGTTCAAAAAATTCATAGAAATTTTTGAATACATTTTGGACATAGAAAAAATATTTCCAACTAAAATTTGGCCTTTAATTTTTACCAAAATACTTTTTAACTCTGAAATTGATTTTTAAATTCTAGGAAATTCACAGAAAATCCAGTTAAAAGCCAAATCTTTAAAATAATTAATATGAAATAAGATTTTTATAGAAATTCAAATTACCCTTTATTTAATAACATTTTCATGTTTTTAATTAAATTACTTTTAAGAAAAAGCTTTTAAAATATGAAAATAGGCAAATAAAATCTCAAAATTCAGATGACCAAATAACACTATTTTTTTAAATCAAATTAATTAATTAATTAATTAATTAATTTTTGACTAAAAATTTTGAAATAAATAGCTAGGCTGTTACAAGCATGCAACTTTCATTTGCTTCTAACTCAGGCAGTCTTTTATCAAGTGACTTTCCTCATCATATAGATAGCATACACGTTTGTCATTGGTCTTGCCCTTCTTCTTCCTATGACCTTTGTTTCTGCATATAACACCTACTGTAACCAATGCTTGATTACTCAAGGATAAAGATTTTGATGGCTTTTTTAAGGATTCCGCCTTCAATAGATATGCAACTACTTCATTAAAGTTGACAATATTTTTGACGAGAATATATTATTACCAATTTGTCCCATGATGGTGGTAGAGATGATATCAGTATGATGACCTTATCGTTCTCCTCAATTTTCTCATCCACACTAGTCAGCTATGTGATAAGCCTGTTAAAGACATTGAGATGGTCAACAAACTGTGTACCTTCCTTCATGTGTAACCTATACAGTTATCGCTTCAGCACCCACCAGTTTGTCAATGAGTATGCCATATATAATTCTTCTAAGTTCTCCTATAATTTCTTTGGTGAATTCTCCTTGATCACCGAGACTTTATCTTATCAGAGAGAAATAGATGGATTGCACAGACAGCCTTCCGCTCTATCACCTTTCAGTCTTCATCAGACGTTTTTTCGTTTTGTCCCCTTCAAGAGCATCGAGTAGCCCCTGTTAGACAAGAGCATCCTTCACCATGTATTACCACATGCTGAAATATTCTCTGCCGTTAAATTTCTCTACTTGATTTCACATCGCCGATATCGATCTTGATTTTATGCCACCCAACACTTTACTGACCTTCTCACAAATCAGATTAATCCGTCTTTGGTTCTAATACCACTTGTTACACTCTGATACCCCTTCTTATGCGCAGCATCGCCGGATTAGACTAAAGTTTGTGAGACACGGCACGAGCGTGCAAGGTATCAAGAATGAAGAAGATGAATCTCATAGAGAGAACCAAAATAATGACATTGAAGCAACCATGATGACAAAGAAAAGATTTGGCGAAGTCGACCGTAAATTCTTTATGCATAACCTCAAAAGAGTATGAGGGATTGTCGCTCTCTCACAACCCATCGAATCTTTTAAGACACTCGGATTCTTACCCTATACAAGAATTTAGTACTACAAAATATTCTAGTCTTTAATCCTCTCGTACGTCCTCTGCATTAAATGAGGAGGCTTGATTGCTATGTTGCTTCTTTTTGGCTTGGTTTCTCCATGGTTAGCCCCCCCGGCCTCCCATGGTCCCTCCTATCTCTTCTTTAAATTGGAGTAGGAATTTTAATTTAAATAGGTGTATAAATTTTAATCCCAATAAAATTCATCTAAAACTTTTTTTAACACATCTTTCTAAACCCTAAAAGACCAAGTCACCGTAACTCAACAAATAGCTTTGCCAAAGCTGTTGTCCAAAGAAACACAAATTCTCCTTATGGCTGTTACTCAAGGATAGAATCAATACCCAAAGCTTCTGTCTCATCGGCTGGCTTCTCGATGCCGGCTGTCGCTGTCTACATCCTCTCAATTATCAACTCCACTCCGTTCCGTTCCGATCTACCGTTTAGTTGCTGTCCATTCTGTTTCATCAGCTAGCTTCTCGATGCCGGCTGTCGCTGCCTACTTCCGCACAAGCATACATAAATGTTGACTAACTATAAAACGGGCGGTGTACGCGCATGTCAAGTGGGATCGCATGAGGTATGCACTGCACCCATACTTTTACCAAGTAGCTAGTGGGGAAAAAAATAATCGGAGCCACCTAGTTAAAGCTCGTTGGATACACATAAATTCTGCAAGGATTTCGTAGCAAGACGGTTTATATAATCGGTAGAAATCATGCAAAAATTTCCATATTTCAAAGTGGCATGGAAAACCCGGTACTCAGAAGCAGCCCCTGCATGCACATCGCCATGCCCGTACCTATTCCTTAGATTGACTGAGGTTCTGTTTAGCAACGGCTGTGACTTATGAATTTTGGCTGAAATTTTTTAATTTTGGCTGTTTATAGTACAGATTACAGAGAGAGATACTCATTTACGATTTTGAATGGTACAGATGTAGAGCTTTTAATGTGTACATCGTTTAACTTGTAGATCCTGTCTTAAGAAAATACTCCGTTTGAAAGTTAGATACTATAGCAAAAGCTAAAAGCCGTCAGTTTCGATGAAAAAGAACAAGCTTGGATTGGTCTTGACCATTGACCAATCTGTTTTTACACATCCTATTGGCCACTGTGCTCCACTGTTCCTTCCAAACCTGTGAGGGATCAGGATTACTATATTACGACCCCATGTGAAACGCGAATTTTTTTATAATTCTTGCAGTTCCAAATATGGCCAATACATAAATGTTTTTTACGCTCCAAATATGGCCTAAAGTAGGACTCATTTACGGCCCGTTTAGAACACATAAATTTCATAGAAATTTCGCATCAAACAGTTCAATTCCCTCAGTAATCGAAAAGAATTACTGGGGCATAAAGCAAGGGAATGCAAATTCGCGCCTGAGCCATCCGATTGCATGAAGGGCCCCTTGAGCTCGATTAGTCAGCGATAGCCTCTAGATGCAGGCGAGGAGAATCTGATTCATTTCCGCTCTGGCAGAACAGCTACCGCTTTGAGCAATTGAACTAGCTTTCTTCTAATCTAGAGGGGTTATACCATGCATGCCACCGTATAAAACGATGTGCCACATAAAAAAAACTTCGCCGTTCCTTCCTTTCAGAAACATTTACATAAAAAAAACTTCGCTGTTCCTTCCTTTCAGAAACATTTTGTACTTCTGTTGCTTCACTAGTGTAGGTGGTGCACTGAATTTTATGAAAAAACATACATAGGGAAAACATTTCCTTCGTTATGTATCAGTAGGGGTGGATATCGAGCCGGCTCGACTCAGCTCGGCTCGTTAGAGTAACAAGCTAAAAAGCAGGCTTGGCCCGGCTCGGTGGAAAGCTAGAGCTCGACTCGTTAGGCTCGTTAATATAAATTACATATTTTAATTGCAATTATGCAAACATATGAAAGAAACAAAGCATATATGATGCTTTTACACCCAAGATTAGCTCAAAATGCAAGCAAAATCACATCATCTCAAGTGCTCATATCATCTCAAGTGCGGCCAGATTAGCTCAAAATGCAAGCAAAATCACACCCAAGAGCAGCACATGGACATAAAGAACCGGTTGCCATAAGAAGCACAGTGCACAGACATACCCAATGGTCAAGTAGACTGCTAGTGATAGGGCTTTAGCTAACATAACAATGGAATAGCATATGCTGCTGGCCTATCCAATGGTTGTTCTGGCATAGCATAGCTTGTCTCACAGGGCAGCCTAAAGTGAATGCTGAACTCACTGAAACAAGAGAACAACATTTATCTATTTCCAGTTTTCAAAGGGTGCTGCCATTTCATATGTAAAGAGCAATAGCTAGTAGATAAAGGCCACTCAGGTGACACAGAACTAGTACAAGTCACTCGAACAAGGCCATCTTATAAACCAAGATTAATAGTAAATTAAAATTTCCCCACATGTTTTGTTTGAAACCCTTCAGCACAAATTGACAGTAAGGCTCATCATCGATATTTCAACTATCTTCAGCTCAAATTGAACCATCTTCTGGAACCACAAATGCTCTAGCTCACTCCATTAATCTCTCAAGAACATGGGTTGAGAAGGTACTTTACCGAGGCTGCCGAGGTTGGGGAAGAGGTTCACCACTGGGGTCGATGCGGAGGCGGAGCCGGACCTGGACCCGGAGGACCTCCTCCCTCCACGGTTCTTCGACTCCATGCTGGCCTGCGCATGCCGCTCCATGCGCCAGACGCCGACGGCGAGGGAGGTGTGGCACTACGGCGGCGGTGCTATGCTATCGGTGCCAGCAGAGGTGTGGAGATGGCCGATGGGAAGAGGGGTGGAGGCTGAGGCGAGAAGGAGGGGAGGCGCCGGCGCCGGCGGTTGGTGACGGTGCAGTCGGCGCCGGCGGTCGGTGACGGCAATTTTCTAGGGTTGAGACGGAGGGGATTTTTTTCGGGTTGAGACAGAGTCGGAGTGTGTCGGTGCGACGGTGTCGGTGCGATTGTGAGCTGAAGACCGAGGCGACTACGCGATCTGATGGGCCGAGCGGGCGCGCCGAGAAATGGACGACAGATGGGCCGCCAAGCGCCCGAGTCCTAGGCTCCCAGCCGTCTGATCGAGCCGAGTCGAGCCATCGAGCGGCTCGCAAGCCAGCTCGGGATTGGCTCGTTAAGAAACCGAGTTCAACCCTTGGCTCGGCTCGGCTCGTAATTTCCACGAGCGAACCAAACCGAGCCTGTTTCGAGCCGAGCCGAGCCGCGAGCCACAAGTTTTTTGTCCACCCCACAGTATCAGGACACTGCATGCATTAGGCTTTCACTCGGTTAGCATAAGACTAACCAGTAGTAGCACATCAGGGAAAGCGTAACTTTCAGGCCGTATATATATAGTGGGTATAGTGGACTCTGATCTCACCGAGCAAGAGTGCATTTTGCCATGTAACATAGATCATAATCCACAAGTACTAAAGCCGTGCACTTGTTGGCTATCCTATCAAGGTAAAGATCGTTGGGTACTTCATCAGCTCCAGGCCTAAAAACATCTGACAATAACCACTCCGACCCAGCATATTCTTTTTGCTTAGGACAAAATTTCACCTTGATACCAAAGCAGCCTCACCAATCACCACTCTACTGAACTCTCAGGTGTTACAATGCATACATTACTTCTCTTTGTTGAAAAACCATATCGGTTACGTCTGTTATATACGTGTTTATTTCTAGTTTGGATGTGTAGTTAGATATAGATTATATTCGGTTAGGTTCGCTAAACCTGATCAGTTCATAGCTTGCACGGCAAGTTCACTGTATTAAACTCTGTAACTGTTTACCAAATAATGATCATGGAAAATAACATTACAGATCATGAATTCAAAATACCAAAACCTTGAATTCAAATTCAAGTCAATAAAATGAAACCAAAAGAATATTAGAATATATCTCTAAATGATTAAACCAAAAATCACTTCTTTTAATTCAATTAGCATACAAAACCTAAGGTTGGATATTCAAAAAAAATTATATATATAATTCAGAACAAAATAATATAAAAGTTGAAATCCAAGGGCAAATTAAATAAAATCAAAAATAGAGGAATATTAGATTTTGCATCTAGATATTTGAACCAGGATTTAAATTAAAGACCAAAAAAATTGAATACAAAATTTGAGCAAGAGTTCAAATTCTGCTTTTTGCTCCCCTTTTCTCCTCTCTTTTTCCTCTTCCCTCTCACTTACATGTGGGCCCAATCCCTTTTTCTCTCTCTCTCTCTTCCTCCCTCTCTCTCTTTTTCTCCTCAACCGCTGGCCTCCTCCCGTTCTTTCTCTGCGCACGAGCTCACTCTCCTAATCTCTCTTCTTGCTCTCTCCTTTTCACTTCACTGGCGCCGCGATGTCTTCTTCTTCCCGTTCTTCCTCCTCCGTGCGCCCGAACGTCTGGCCCTGCTACTCCTATGCGCACGTCACCGCTCCCACTGTGCTCACGTCCCCGTTGCGTCGTCGAGCGTGCCCTCTCCTCCCCTATTCTGTCGTCATCGCATCACCCCGTCGCCTCTGCGTCACCATCGCCCTGCGCCTCACAAGCCTCCGCTGCACATCCCTGACACCAACTGCCCACAACGTCGGCCCTCGCCGCGTACTGCACCTCGGTCGTCGGCAACAGTGGCGCCACAGCAACCCCCTCCACCGCTATAAGTAACCCTGGCCCCTCCCATTGCTCCCCACGCCTCTCCCCTCCCCTGTTGTGCCCGCACTAGCCGCCGCCGCCTTACACCGCCCCGGCAAACCCTGTGTCGAATTGACCATGTCACGCTGTGTTCCCAAAGGTCTTCTCCCTTCCCTTCCACCCAATTGGAAATCCATGCACCCGAGCTCGTCGCGCCGCCATCCCTTCCAATTCCGGCCAAAATAGCCACCACCGACGCCATTCCTCGTCCAAAGCACTCCAGTCTAATTCCTCAACATCCCCCAACTACCCGCCGACGCCCTTCCCCACCCGAGCTCCCCCTCCACGGTGACCCAACTGCACCGCCTCCGGCCGACGCCACCAGTCCGCCACGGTCCCTCTCCCACTCAGCCAACCCCATGGTAAGCTCCCCTGTATCCCTAACTGCTCACGCGCGCTTCAATTCCCCCTCTCCTCCACGCCGGTGCTGTCGCCCCGTGGCCACCTCGCTGTCGTCCGCTCCGGGCTGCCTCCCGCCCACCTTGTCGCTGTCCTGACCAATGCGCCACCTCCCAGAGCTTCCTCACATCCCCCACAACCCATTTTGGTGGTCGCCACTCCCTTTCTGGCCGCCACCCACCGCCGGTGAGCCCAGCGCCGAGCGCCACCCAGAAGCTCTGTTTTGAGCCTAGCTCTTCTCTTACCTCTTCTAATTTGATACACTCTCTCAATCACAACAAGGCGCTGCCCCATTGGCCAGCCGCACCACGCGTTAGTCAGCAAATCCAGCGTTCGAATCCTCGGTTCAAACCTGTCCCTGCCTTTTTCTTTTCTATTTTATTTTATTTTCCTTTAATCTGTTTCAATTAAGAAAAATAAAGGAAAAATTAGAAATTAATCAATGGAAGCTAACAAATTTGATTAGGATGTAAATAAGATTATTTAAGATTTAATGTTGGATTAATTATCAATAATGTGCCTTTATTAGTTATTTATTTTAAATCTAATTATTAATAAGGGGCATTAATAAAAGATGGTTTTGGTAAAATATCCAATTTTAATAAAAATCCCAACCCGAAGGTAAGAAAGTGAATGACAAATCTAGTCGCTTCGTAAAATTAATTAAACAATATGCTGGAACCATTTAAAATGAAATATGTATTTAAATTAGAAAGTCATGATTTAAAATATAATCCCACCATTGGCACGTCGCCGATAAATAAATCTCAATGATAAATTTAGTTAATGATGATAGTGAAATAAGAATTGGTATTTGGATTAACCTTCCACATAAAATTGTTAACGATATAATAGGACTGTTATTTATTTCCTTATATGCCTTGGTTTTCTCATCTGTATATGGTATATTCCTCTGTATATCCCATTGTACCCCATATATATTGCCCTTTGGGCCTTATGAATATACACACAATGTTCGTAATATGGTATCAGAGCTAGGGCTCTAACCTTGTTCTTCCGCTGCTTTGCCGCCGCCGCCCGGATAGTCTCTGCTCGAGCCGCCGCCGCCCGCCACCGCCGCCTGAGCCACTTCTTTGCCCGAGCCGTCGCCGCCCGAGCCGCCGCTACCTGCCGTCGTCGCCGAGCCACCACCGCCGTCGCCTAAGTCATCGTCGCTCGGTTCGCCGTCGCTATATCCGACCATCGCCAGATCCGGTGCTTCACAGGCCACCTTCTGCTCGAGCCACCGCCTGATCCGGCCACCCGAGTCACCTCTCCTCGAGCCGTCGCCGCCTCTGCCCAGGCTGTCATCGCCCGAGCCACCGCCTCGGTGCCGTCGCCGCCGCCGGGCCGTTGTTTCGCTGACCGTCGCTTCGTTGGCCGCCACTCCATCAGCCACCGGCCGCCGCTCCGCTGGTCGCCCGCTTCAGCCGACGCGAAGAAGAGCAACGAGAGCGACGCGAGTGACCGCTGCTCCTTATATATATATAGTTTTGTAAAAAAGAAAAGAAAAAGAAAGAAAGAAAAAAGAGAGGAAATATAACGTTGTTCTGACTGTCATGCCGTCCAGTGCCGCCTGTTAGACTTTGTTGCCTTGGTCGCCGCACCGTCTAGCGCAACCTACCGATGGCTTCCATTCATTCTATTGCGATTCTATTTTCAGAAACAAAGCTCCATGGAACGAACTACATGTTATATTCTTCTCTCATGGAGATCACGCTTGATGGTCTCCGCTTTGGGGCCATGTCACCGGTGCACGCCCTTCTCCGCCATCGCTGGTTCAGCCTTCTCCTAGGCAGTCTACTACTGCGCCTCCTAGAGTAGATAAGGCTGCCAAGATGGAGGCACAGGCTGCTGCTGACGCTGCTGATGAGGATTTTCAGTATGCCATCGATGCTTTCGAGTGTTGGTGTGCTGACGAGGCCCGTATTTGTGCCATCCTGGTGGTTAGCGTCGATGACTCCATTCAGCCAGACATTGTTGGTTTACGGTCTACTCGATAGATCTGGAAGTACTTGCGTGAGCGATACCAGCAAAATAGTGATGCTCAGTTATTTTCGCTTTAGCGTGAGTTGGAGATGATTCGCCAGGGAGATTCCTCTGTTGACGACTTCTTTCGGGCCCTGGCAAGTCTCTGGTGCCAAATCGATGAGTTGGCCTCTCCACTTTGTCAAGAGTGTCACAAAGTGCAGAACACGGATCATGATCGTCTTTGCCTTTATGACTTCGTCTGCCGCATTCGACCAGAGTTTGAGCCTGTCAGAGCTCAGCTGCTGAGCCGCTCTCCACGGCCGACTATTACAGAGGCACTTTCGATGCTTCGGGCTAAATAGCTTCGCCTCGGGTTAGCAGCCCAGTCTGTTCTGACTGTGCTTGTTGCCCCCTTCTCCGACTACGACACTGACATCTGCTTCGACTACGGCGTCTCCCTAGGTGCCTGTCTCCGCTCCTGTTCTTGCACCAACTAGAGTTCAGTGCAACTACTGCAAGAACCTCGGGCACGACTACCAGAGTTGTGCGGTGCGGAAAAAGCGGAACAAGGCACGTGGGGGTGGGTGACAGAAGGGGGCAGGGAGGCCCTTCCTTCACAGGAGGATAGACCAGCTCATCATTTTCTGCTCAGATAAGGTGACTCTGTTCAGCAGCTCTGTCAGGCTCTACTTCATCAGCTCTCTCACAACTTAGCAGCTCTGCTAGTTTAGCTCAGATGTCTCCTTCAGGTACCTCTTGGGTTCTAAATTCTGGTGCCTCCTTTCACATAACACCAGACTCCACATCTCTCACTTCAGTAGGACCACCTGATTTTTCTACCACTATTCAGACAACTAACGGTACTTCCTTGTCTGTTACCTGTCAAGGTATTCTTTTGTCCACTGACTTTTCTGTTCCAGTTATTTCTCATGTTCCCAAGCTTACCATGCAGCTTCTTTCGGTGGGACAGCTCACTGATCTTGGTTGTAGGGTTGTTTTTGACTCTCACACCTGTTTCATCCAGAATCGACAGACAGGGACGGTACTTGAGACTAGACGGCGCCGTAGGGATCGTCAGGGTCTCTACATTCTCGACTGTCTCCACCTTCCGTCCACTTCAGTTGCTCCTACTATGTCTGCTCCTACTGCCACTGCTGCCACCACCTCTGGAGCTATTGTACAGCGGCATCATCGTTTAGGACACTTGTGTGGATCACGTCTTTCTTCATTAGTTCGTCTGGGTGTTCTTGGACGTGTTATTGTTGACACATTAATGTTTTATCAGGGTTGTAAGCTGGGCAAGTAGCTACAACTTTCTTATTATTCTAGTGAGTCCATGTCTTCTTGTCCTTTTGATTTAGTTCATTCAGATGTATGGGGGCCTGCGCCTATTATCTCAAAAGGTGGGCATAAATTCTATGTAACCTTCATTGATGATTATTCCCGTTTCACTTGGCTTTTCCTTATGTCTAATCGTGGTCAGTTTCTTGCGATCTATCGTAGTTTTGCCACGATGGTTCGTACTCAGTTTGAGTCCTTTATTCGTACTTTTCGTTGTGATTCTGCTGGAGAGTACTGTTCTAATGCTTTCAGACAACTCCTTTTTGAGCAGGGCACTCTTTACCAGTCTTGTTGTCCTGGTGCCCATGCTCATAATGGGGTGGCTGAACGCAAGCATCGTCATCTGCTTGAGAATGCTCGCACTCTTCTTCTTTCTTATCACGTTCCACCACAGTTCTGGGCAAAGGCTGTTTCTACGGCTGCATATCTCATCAATATGTAGCCTTCCACTGCTCTTAAGGATGTCAGTCCTATAGAGCGTCTCTACTCTAGAGTCCTCCAGTACAATCACCTTCGTGTTTTTGGCTGCACCTGTTTTGTCCTATTGCAGCCTCGTGATCGCACCAAACTGTCGGCCTAGTCAGTTGAGTGTGTGTTCCTTGGGTACAGTTCTGAGCATAAAGGTTACCGCTGCTATGATCCTTTTGCTCGACGGATTAGGATCTCACGAAACATTATCTTTAATGAATCTCGACATTTCTTCTATCGAGATTCAGCTCCTCGGCCTGCTTCCACCATTGAGACGATCTCCTGGTTGTCTTCCTCCAACCTGTCTCTAGTGGTTCCTTCTGTACCTTCACCTCCTATAGAAATAGACGTCCTCATCCTTCACCAGACTCATCTTTTAGTATTTTCAACCGTGCTAGCATTGTGGAGAGTGGAGTCCGAATGCGCTAGTATCCGTGGTTACATCCCGCGCAACGTATGGGACCCACCGCAAGTGGGAGCAACCCATAGGGTGAGATGACAAAAGGGTCAGATATTTTAAAAAGTTACTATAATGGTCTACTCAACCACATGACTAAGGAATCGTGTGGAGCAACGAGAATATTGTCTCTTGTGGTGAAAGTGTACAAACTCTGCAGAGTCATAACGATTCGAATAGTCATGCCCACGATCAAGGGCGGACATGGAAACTTAACCAGATATAGTTCTATTTTAAAAATGTTGTGGGTGGAATTGCAAAAGTGGAGGGCAGTGGAAAACCCTGATTTGTGTTGCCCTGAGTGTCACACTAGTGATAATGTAAGTGGTTATAACGCTGAAAGGTTAGCATATGGTGCAGAAACCATGTAAAGGTGGATAGAATCTGGATCGCTATTATTATTGTATTATTTCACACCTTATGTTTTAGTTAAAACTGCTAGGTCTCAGGAGATTTCTATGTATCATATTTCAAAAGTAATTTATGCCAAATAAAATAACCCGAGCTTTTTCTTGATAAGCCATGCATATTATCTATTTACATCCTGTGATTGGCTCGTGGAGCACAGTGGTTTGTGCTCACCCTCGCTCACTCAATTAATCCAGACTCAAGAGTCAGGTCGCTACGCTTCAACAATACACTTGGTCATGATGGTGAAAGAAGATGAAGATGTTAAGAACTAGGTCACGAACCCCTATTTGGTTACCTGTGGGCACGTCCTAAGGGTCCCACCTGTGTACTTCGTTTTCGCTGCTACATTTTATTGATTTCGGCCTGATCGGCCCATGAGTAAGTCTACTATTATATTTACACTTCCGCATGATATGTATTTGATGTTCAATACTGTATCTGTAAGCACTATCTACTGATTCAAGGAATAATACGGTGAAATCATAGAGAATTCTGGGTTGAAAAATCCGGGTTCTACATATACGCAGCCTCGCCCCAGTTCTTGGTGTGTGAGTTCATCCAACTTCTCTCTATTCCTGTTTTCTTTACACTCTTAATATTAATATGTATAATGTCGTACTGTTTTCTGGAATACCAGTCAATCTGGCCGTAAAATTTACGTTGAGATGTAGATTGAGAATATGTAACAGAATCAGAACCAGATCCCGCAAACAACATATACTGGCATATATCTGAGATTGTGCAAATTTTGAACCTTGCCTCCATGAAAGCAACTAATTAAGTGTGTTCCCAGTAGGCCTACAACTAATTGTGCTAGTATTAGTATATCATCCTTCGTTCTCATTAGATAACTATCTGAATTGTCCTTAGCTTTTCTGCTTGGTGAGCATGGCGAACATCAACAAAACCATAACTAGCTACATAGTTGCCGCACTCATGTAATGGACCATGACATCAGTATGAAAAAGTTTTAGGTATGATGAACTTTTATAACAATCATAATGAAAGATACGATCGCTAAGTTCCCCAATCATAGCAAATTTTGATTATATCAGACATGGAGCTCGCTAATGAAAGATACGCTCGCTAATTTGCCCAATCATAATGAAAGATACGCTCGCTAAGTTGCCCAATCATCACAAAAGGCGTGGAGATTTCTACCTGTTTGCCACATTTACCTAATTAGGAACCAACTACTATAAGCAGGGAAAACATTTTCAGTTAAGAAAAATTTCTGACCCCTCGAAGAAACCCAAAATTCGAAAATTTCATTTTTTTGGTTTTTTGGGAAACGTTCGGTCAAAAAATTCAAAAACCAAGAAATTCAAATAATTTTCAAACATCGGCGCTGCTTACCCATCCCTTATCAGTGTTGGAGGCCACATTAGTGCCACCTATATGTTCCTTACTAGCGCCGTCTCCCCCCTTTCCTTGCCGTTGACGACCCCCCGATCCCCTGCTGGCGCCACCTTCCCTCTTCCCTTGCGGTCGCCGCCTCACTCCCTTCCCTTGCCGACGTCGCCGCCTCCATCCTCCCCCTTCCCCTTCTTACGCCGTCTCCCCCTTCTCCTTCCTACACCGCCTCCCTCCCTTCCCTTGCCGGTGCCGCCTCATCCCTCCCTCCCTTGCCAGTGTCGCCGCCTCCCTTCTCCCCCTTCCTCTACCGATGCCGCCTCCCCCTTCCCTTGCGACCGCTGCCTCCTCCCCTCCCTTGCCGACATAGAACCACGATAGGTCGATGGGATCGCGAGAGAGAGATTGAGAGAGAGAGAGAGAGATGGAGCCAGGATTGGGCGACGGGATGAGCCAGCACATGCAGATTGGATGGGCTGGATGTGTTAGACATAGGTTTATATGAGTGAGGTCTATTTTCTATAATTTCAAAGCATGCGTGGTTTAGTACTATATTGCTAAGGCAAAATTGAGGAGACTAATTTATAAGGTGGAGACCTTGCCACTTCTTGAATCATATGACACATGGATAGAGATAGCATGAGAAGGATTTTAGCTGAACACATATGCGCGCGCACACGCATGCGCGTATTGGCGTATTTTCGCGATCGTGCCACGTCACTTGGCAGACCAAATCCATCTTATTTTTTGATGAATCGTTCATCATCTCTCATTTTAACTGGTTATGAGATTGCTTAAATATCATCATGTGGTTTGATGAGGTAGTTACCAGTGAGTTAACTCTATTTAATCTGTGGTTTGATGAGGTAGTTACCAGTGAATTAACTCTATTTAATTGCAGTAGTTACTAGTGAGCAACTGCAGCGCCCCTAAAAGAGCATAGAGACGTCCAGAAAAAGATAGAGAATTCCACCTCCATTCTTCTTCTAGTTTCTTTTCTGCTGATCTTTGCTGGTGTGCTTTGCGACCAAACCTCGTCGGTCTTTCTTCTAGGCGTACAGCTGGAAGGAGGGAGAGTGGCTATCTCTGAGTCATTGCCGCAGAGAGTACCTGCACGGGGCGGCAATAAGGTTTCTGGGCAGCGCATTTACGCGACCACTTTGCGCTGCTTTATCTACGTTTTGCACTCATCAAGTCCGTACTGCTTCCTGTTTTTCATCAAGTCTAACAGTAAGTTGTTCGTGTGACCGATCTACTTTCTTTACATTATATTTTTGCATATATTTTGAGGTACAATGACTTACCTACTGTTAGTATTGCTTTATTCATCATTAATTATTTGTGATATTTGTCTTCTAGTAAAATTTAGAATTAAAATATTGCCACATTTCCTACAGGATGGTTGATGGACCAGAAAAATTCAAAACGGGCTGAAATTTTATCTAAATTGGTCTTTTTTAGAGTGGACAGAGAAAACCGAAATTCATGAATTTCATCAAAATGATTTCCTTGACTGTAAGTTACAATCCTTGAATCATGGATTCATGATGAAGAAATTAACTTTACTTATTGTCCTTTAAGATGGAGGATGTGACACCAACCTGTATTTCGTGCTGTTTGTGTTGGTGATATGCCCTAGAGGCAACATGGAGATGTTGAATATATCACATACTATGTTTATGATACATTGCTTTGTTCCTTGAAATAGACATTATCATTATTGATCAATGAGTATGTGACTTATTCATGAGACTCTTAATGCCAAAATGTTGCTATTTCTAAATGATCCCTGATTATATTTCATATGAGGAACAAATATGATTCAAAGATCAGCATATGTATTGATTGATGATCATGTCTCATGGATCATGGTATGGAGATACCAAATCAATAATATGGACATGTGTTAGTGAACATATGTTGGATAGACCCGCCATGAGACACTGCAGAGATTCCATGTGTCATCAGTTGGTCTCAAGTAGTGTTTATGTGGAATCCTTAGACTTGATATCATCATGTTTCCCAGCATGTGTAGTAGCTTATTTTGGGACTACTAAACACTACTCCGTAACTGGGTAGTCATAAAAGTAGTCTTTGGGTTTGCCATGTAACATGTAGTGGGATGTGAATGATCAAGATAGAATTTGCCCTCCTTATGGGAGAGATATCTCGGGCCCCTCGATGTAATGGATTGTGAAAGTGCATGGCCATGCCAAGGTGATTGAGGAGTCAATCACGAGTTTATAATCCATCACGGAATCGAGAGAGTGATTGAGCTATTAAGAGGATGACACAGGTCTCGCCTTGAGCTTAATCTATATCGTGAGGCAAAGGGATATGAGAACATTACAGGTTCAGCCGATATGATCTTTACGTATACTTTGGGGTTAATGTCTTACTAGAGGCCGCTATTAACACGGTGACCGGAAGGTGTTTACGGGTCGCGACCAAGTATCGTGAACCTCTGGTCGCACACTTAACGGGTTGGAACACTAATTGAATGTGATTCGGATATGGGCTCAATCGGATAGAGATCCGGATAGACTCTATTGGGCCTCGGTCCACGAGGCCCAAGTGAGGAGGTCTATATATGGAGGCGAGGGGTGAGGGAACGATCGATAATCCCGAGCTAAACCACGCCGCCACCTCGAGCCAAACCCTAGCCGCTCGCGAGTCTTTGGTACACTCGCGATCGGCGTTCCACCCGGACGTGTGGATACCGGTGGAGACGCCGCTTGTTGCGGCGTTGATCGGCATCAACAACCTCTGATTGGATCCGCTCGTGGTGTGGTTGATCGCGTGGAGGAGACGATCGGTTCGGGACGATCGACTACTTCCACTACTACCTCGACGCGCGTGGTTGGATCGGTTTATCCAACTCTTCTTCATTGCTGCTGGCGTCTAGTGGTAACGATCCATGATCCTCCTTAAGCATGATGTCCTTGTGTGCGCGGTAGAAAAGTTTTGTTTTTTGCTATCGTAGCCTTCGCGTAATCCATTAGTGGTATCAGAGCCATCTTGCTTAGTTTGCGATCTGGATCAGCGCATATGTTGATATGCGGTTGTAATAGATTGGATCTATTACGGACTAGATCAATCGGTCATAAGAGGTTGGAATATGTATGAGTTGATAGCATCATGTGGCCAAAAAGATTAGTTCGTGTTCCTTCTTTGATGTACGCGACTTGCCCCTACCGACCGGTAACACCATCGGGGCTAGCTGCACAAGCGATCGATGGATTGAGCCAACGGATCGAGGTCTTGTGTTGCGGTCTCCTCAAGCATACCGATCGCGATGATCAATGTGATTGATCTAATGAAAATTGAGACATTTTGAATGGCTCGGATTTGGGTTGATTTGGGACCGCCGTTGCGTACACGCATAGATTGTTATAGAAACACATTCATGTCAGGGCGGTAGAATACGTTCTACGCTTAACTTGTTTTTGCAGAGAATGATGTGAATGGTATGGCATAGATGCATATGTGATGTATGTGTGTTTTGGCGGCACGTGTGTCGTATTAATCACAGTAGGGTTGAGGTCGTTCTTTAATTGTATAACGACTGCGTGTCGACTTGTGATGCTTGAGCTCCTCATGTAATTTATTTGCTACCTATTAGTTGTAATAGTTTAGTTCTTTGCTATGGAGGCTTCAAGCATGATGACAAAGAGGACAAGAAGTGTGGCGAAGAATATCACCGTGGAACCATGGCGATGGCGACCACTACGATACAAAATGCCATACCATTCACAGTATAATATGATTATATGCATGTGATGTTTATTTCTTGTCATACTATTCTTTCATGCCATACCTATAGAGGGTGTGTTTTTATGATAGAATAGCTTCTCTCAAGAAAAATTAAGAATTTGTTTTGATGCCCTTCCAATTCTTTGCGCTATAAGAATCATGATCATTGTTTGGTAGGTGCCAAAGCGAGTACCATCAACTATCTTGATCTAATAGGGTGGATGTCGGACATCCACATGCATAGTATTGGTTTACTTGACAAGGCTATCAAATTGGATTTGGGCCTTGGGGCATGGTGTTGGGAGCCGGGGCATTGGATGCTACCCAACAAACAAGAGTCACATAAGATGTGATTAGCAAGTGTTGCTTACCTCGTCACTAGGTTTCTAGCGGTGATGCCAAAGCTCACTAGAACTTAGATGAACATGGATCTTGACCACTATATGTCGTTAGAGGAAAGCGATTACAAAACATATAGTGGGAGTATCTTTGTTAAATTGTTTAATGGAAGATCAAACATGAACATAGTGCTAAACTTTGCATATTCTTTGTTGTAGATCATGTCAACTAATGCCGCATCCAGTTCTTTTAATTTGCGATCTATTCTTGAGAAAGAAAAACTCAATGGAACAAACTTTTGGATTGGTATCGCAACTTGAGAATTGTTCTCAAGCAAGAGCGCAAGGAGTATGTCCTTGAGTCTCCTTATCCCGGTGACTTGCTCGATAATGCTACCGTGGTGCACGAAAAGCTTATGAGAAGTAAACAAATGATTACCTTGATGTGAGTGTCTCATGCTTGCCACAATGTCCTCTGAGCTTGAGTAATATGAGAACACGATGCCTACAATATCATTGTGGGGTTGCGTGGTATGTTTGAGAACCAAGCAAGGGTGAGAGGTTCAACACTTCAAAGTCCTTGTTTGCGTGCGAGCTTGCGAAGGGAATCCGTCGACCCTCATGTGATTAAGATGATTGGCTACATTGAGAGTCGGAAAAGCTTGGTTTCCCTTAGCCAAGAGTTGGCTCTTGATGTGATTCTTGATCGCTCCCTCGAGCTTTGAGCCATTCATTCGAACTATCACATGAACAACATGGACAAGACCTTGGTGAGTTGCATGGGATGCTAAAATCACCGAGGAAAGCATTAAGAAAAGCACCATCATGTGATGATGATGCGAGAAGGCAAGGGCAAGCCCTATGTAAAGAAAGGCGCGGTCAAAGAAAGTTAGCTCCCGATGAGATCGCGAGTAGTTCTAAGGCCAAGCAAGTCAAGAAGAGCCTGCTCTCGATGCGATTGCTATTCTTGTAAGCAATCGGGACATTGGAAAAGGAACGCCCAAAGTACTTGGAGGATCTTGAGAAAAGAAGGAAATCGACTTCGCTCCGGTATAAATGTTATAGAAATCAATCTTGCTACTTCATCTACGATTCTTGGGTATTTGATACGGATCGGTTGCTCACATTTGCAAATCGTTGCGGGGGCTAAGAAGAAGTAGAAGTTTGAGGAGGAGCGAAGTGGATCTTCGCGTTGGCAATGGAGCAAAAGTTCTTTGCGGTGGTGTTGGCACCATGCCATTGTCTTTACCTTCGAGGATTAGTTTTGGAATTGAATAATTGTTATTGTGTTCCATCTCTTTCCAAGAACATTATTTCTGCTTCATGTTTGCAAGCAGAAGGTTATGACTTTAGATCTGTGAACAATGGTTGTTCTCTTTATTTCAAAGATATGTTCTATTGTCATACTCCATTGGTGAATGGGTTATATGTTCTTACTCTTGAAGAGTCATCGGTCTATAACATTAATGCAAAGAGGCAACGATCGAATGATTTGAATCCACGTTTATTTGGCACTGCCGCTTAGGTCACATAAATGAGAAACGCATGGAGAAGCTCCATAGAGATGGTATTCGCACTCATTTGATTTTGAATCATTTGAGACATGCGAATCTTGTTTACTTGGCAAGATGACAAAGCACCTTTCACCGGTCAAGGTGAGCGGGCAAGTGACTTATTGGCACTCGTACATTCGATGTATGTGGACCAATGAGCTCAACGACTAGAGGTGGTTTCGATGATTTCATAACTTTTATCGATGACTTTAGTAGATATGGATATATCTACCGATGAAGCATAAGTCCGAAACCTTTGAAAAGTTCAAAGAATTCCAAAATGAAGTGCAAAATCATTTAGGCAAGACAATCAAGTTTCTACGATCGATCGTGGAGGCGAGTATTTGAGCCATGAGTTTGGCAATCATCGAAGGATTGTGGAATTGTTCCACAATTGACTCACCTGGAACACCTCAATGGAATGGGGTATCCGAGCGAGAAATCGCACCTTATTAGATATAGTGCGCTCCATGATGAGCCACAGTGATCTTCCGTTGTCTTTTGGGGTGCGCTCTTGAAACAGTACCCGCTTTCACACTAAACAGGTTCCATCAAAATCGATGAAAAGACACCATATGAGATGTGGACGACAACGTCCTAGCTTGTCTTTTCTTAAGATTTGGGGATGTGAGACTTATGTAAAACGTTTACAATCGATAAGCTCGGTCCTAAATCGATAAATGCTTCTTTATCGGGTATCCTAAGGAAACAAAAGGATATTACTTCTATAATCAAGAAGAAGGCAAAGTGTTTGTCGCTTGGCATGGTGTCTTCTTAGAGAAAGAGTTTCTCTCAAGAAGGGATAGTGGGAGCATGGTGCAACTTGAAGAAATTCGAGAAACACCGAAACGTTTCAGCTCCTCTGAACCACAACAGGATGAACAAGCTGTTGAAGAACTGTTGTGGACACACCGGCACCACGTGGGTCGAGAGAGGTCACGTCGTGCACCGAGAGGTACATGTTCTTGACTACTCAACAACGGGACATATTGTTGTTAGACAACGATGAGCCTAAGACCTATGAAGAAGCGATGGTGGGACCAGACTACGAGAAATGGCTTGAAGCCATGAGATCCGAAATTGAATCCATGCACGGTAATCAAGTTTGGAACTTGGTTGATCCACCGATGGTGTTAAAACCATTGAGTGCAAATGGGTTTTCAAGAAAAGATAGACATAGATGGAAATGTTCACATCTATAAAGCGCGATTGGTGGCCAAAGGTTTCAAATAAATTCAAGGTGTTGATTATGATGAAACTTTTTCGCCGTCGCAATGCTAAAGTCTATTCGGATCATTCTAGCGATTCTTTGCTTATTTCGACTATGAAATATGGCAAATGGATGTCAAAACAGCTTTCCTTAATGGAAATCGAGTGAGGATGTGTACATGACACACCCACGTGTTTTGTCGATCCGCAATCACCGGAAAGATATGCAAGCAAAGATCCATTTATGGATTAAAGCGAGCATCTCGGAGTTGGAACATTCGTTTTGATGAAGTAATCAAAGGGTTTGGTTTCATCAAGAATGAAGAAGAGCCTTGTGTTTACAAAAAGGCTAGTGGGAGCGCACTCGTGTTTACGGTCTTATATGTGGATGGCATATTATTGATCGGAAATGACATTCCTATGTTCGAATCATTAAGTCTTCATTGAAAATAGTTTCTCTATGAAAGACTTAGGAGAGGCGATATATTCTCGGGCATCAAGATCTATAGAGATAGATCAAAAGGTGATTGGATTAAACCAAGATACGTACATTGACAAGGTGTTGAAAAGGTTCAACATGCGATTCCAAGAAAGGCTTCCTACCTATGTCACATGATATAAATCTTAGCAAGAATCAGTGTCCTAGTACACCTGATGAGCGGGATAAAATGAATGCGATTCCATATGCTTCCGCTATTGGATCCATTATGTATGCCATGCTTTGTACACGTCCAGATGTCTCGTATGCTTTAAGTGCTACAAGTAGATACCAGTCAGATCCAGGTGAAAGTCACTGGATTACCGTAAAGAACATCTTGAAGTACTTGAGAAGAACTAAAGATGTGTTCCTCGTCTATGGGGTGAGGAAGAGCTCGTTGTAAATGGTTACACCGATGCTAGCTTCCAAACCGACAAAGATGATTTTAGATCACAACTGGATTTGTGTTCGCTGAATGACGGTGCGGTGGTGGAAGAGTTCAAGCAAGAGACGGTTCTTGATTCTACAATGTAAGTCGAGTACATAGCGGCTTCAAGTCGCTAAAGAGGTCGTTTGGATCAAGAAATTTGTTTCGAGCTTGGTGTGATGGCTAGTGCCTCCACCCAATGGACCTCTCTTGTGACAACAAGTGGAGCCATTGCGCAAGCCAAGGAGCCTAGATCACACCGTAGTCCAAGCACATTCAACGGCGATTTCATCTCATCCGCGAGATTGTGGAGAGGCGATGTTAAGATATGCAAAGTACACACGGATTTGAACATTGCGATCCGTTGACAAAGCCGCTTCCCGCCAAAGCATGAGGCTCACACTAGGGCAATGAGTATTAGATACCTACATGGTTGACTCTAGTGCAAGTGGGAGACTGTTGGTGATATGCCCTAGAGGCAACATGGAGATGTTGAATATATCACATACTATGTTTATGATACATTGCTTTGTTCCTTGAAATAGACATTATCATTATTGATCAATGAGTATGTGACTTATTCATGAGACTCTTAATGCCAAAATGTTGCTATTTCTAAATGATCCCGATTATATTTCATATGAGGAACAAATATGATTCAAAGATCGAAGATATGTATTGATTGATGATCATGTCTCATGGATCATGGTATGGAGATACCAAATCAATAATATGGACATGTGTTAGTGAACATATGTTGGATAGACCCGCCATGAGACACTGCAGAGATTCCATGTGTCATCAGTTGGTCTCAAGTAGTGTTTATGTGGAATCCTTAGACTTGAGATCATCATGTTTCCCAGCATGTGTAGTAGCTTATTTTGGGACTACTAAACACTACTCCGTAACTGGGTAGTCATAAAAGTAGTCTTTGGGTTTGCCATGAAACATGTAGTGGGATGTGAATGATCAAGATAGAATTTGCCCCTCCTTATGGGAGAGATATCTCTGGGCCCCTCGATGTAATGGATTGTGAAAGTGCATGGCCATGCCAAGGTGATTGAGGAGTCAATCACGAGTTTATAATCCATCACGGAATCGAGAGAGTGATTGAGCTATTAAGAGGATGACACGGTCTCGCCTTGAGCTTAATCTATATCGTGAGGCAAAGGATTAGTACATGAGAACATTACAGTTCACCGATATGATCTTTACGTATACTTTGGGGTTAATATGTCTTACTAGAGGCCACTGTTAACACGGTGACCGGAAAGGTGTTTCGGTCGCGACCAAGTATACGTGAACCTGCTGTGTCGCACACTTAACGGGTTGGAACACTAATTCAATGTGATTCGGATATGGGCTCAATTCGGATAGAGATCCGGATAGACTCTATTGGGCCTCGGTCCACGAGGCCCAAGTGAGGAGGTCTATATATGGAGGCGAGGGAGAGGAACGATCCGATAATCCCAAGCTAAACCACGCCGCCACCTCCGAGCCAAACCCTAGCCGCTCGCGAGTCTTTGGTACACTCGCGATCGGCGTTCGACCCGAACGTGTGGATACCGGTGGAGACGCCGCTTGTTGCGGCATTGATCGGCATCAACAACCTCTGATTGGATCCGCTCGTGGTGCGGTTGATCGCGTGGAAGAGACGATCGGTTCGGGACGATCGACTACTTCCACTACTACCTCGACGCGTGGTTGGATCGGTTTATCCAACTCTTCTTCATTGCACTGGCGTCTAGTGGTAACGATCCATGATCCTCCTTAAGCATGATGTCCTTGTGTGCGCGGTAGAAAAGTTTTGTTTTCTGCTATCGTAGCCTTCGCGCAATCCATTAGTTTGGTAGTACGTGATTTCAAATATCTGACACAGAAGCTGATGAAACTGTAGAATCAATATGACAAGTCAGAGGGTTGAATGTTTTCTCTAGACTTTTTTCCCTGGTATAAATAACTCTATGCAGCAGAAATATAAACTCACCAAAGACAAGAGCTAAGGATTACAAAGATCACCCGAAACTTCTTGTCTCAACTGGTCTAACCGTTGGCTTGGGTGCTGCTGATTGCTAGGCGCATCAATCTGACCGGGAAAAGCCAATTTGACCACTCGGTTCCCTACAGTCCGATCGCTCACCGAGACATAGTGCAGACTACACTGCACACCATCTAAGAAAAAGCTAACTTTTAAACCACTAATCCAAACGCAGTGAAACTTAGCACAAGCTCTCCCAGGACGTCAAAAATATATTCTAATCAAGGATCTTGAAGATCAATGCCAAAGTCCTGATCTTTATCAAATACAAGGAATGTTGCACTAAAGTTGGGTAGAAGAAAATATTGATCTACTCTTGCTCATGAGTTCTTGATGATCTAGAAGACCTTAGATAGGTTCTCATATGTCATAACAATCTAGATCACAGTAAGAACACAAGATAAAATACCCATAAGAGAAAAATCCCAAAATCGAGTCTCTTGAGGAAAACCAGACAAATACAAACTCTCTCTAGAAAGTGCCTAGAAGGATGGGATTTGTTTTCTAAGAGATATCTTTATCTCTTACATGTTCTTGACACCAAGAAAAGTTAAGAAAAGAGAAATCTAAACAATCATGGTATAACTCACTTAGGTACGTAAACATTGGATATTCATTTCACTTAGAGAGGAAAATGCAATATTCCAAAATTGACTCTCTTCAGGATTTATGTGTAAATAGTGAAAAGGTAATATGTGAAAACGAGATGTTTGGAATTTTAAAGAAAAAGTCATTTCCTAGAATAAGTTATACGGCGCACGCGATCGGCTAGCCGTGCGATAGTGTGAGCGCACGCCCGCCTGCCTGTTGCCCAGCTACCCGCACCTGCCCACGTCGGCCGCATGCAGCATCACGAGTGGACCTTCGCCAGTGTTCCATCGACTTGTCGACTAGATAATGCTGCCGAGTGCGAGAGCTGCCACACCTGCTGACTAGAACGTGCTGCCAACCTTGCATGCATGGCTGCATGCATGCGTGTTGTAGGGTTGCATGCATATCAGATGGGTGCTGTGCTGCCAATTTGCATGGTGCTTGCTGTGAGGCTGTCACCGGTTAATGGCATTGGTGCTGCAACAAGGAAGGAAAGGGGGAAAAAGTGAGGAAGATATCGTGATCGGGCTTTCTTCATCAGGGTAATAATCTAGGTGATTCCGGCTTGTTTTGCTAATTCTAGTTAGATATTAGAGTTCAGATTAGAGAGAGAAGTAGTAAGCGCTCGTTAGGGGAATGATTAGTTAGTGGATCGATTTGTTCTGGGTAAATTTTTATTGTTATTCTGGGTGCTATATAGACATAATTCGATAATGTTATCTATTAGATAGTTAATAGATAGTTGTAGAGAATATTGTTAGTTTTCTGTAGAATAATTAATCATGTTGATTGGATAGTTGTAGAGAATATTGCTACTCCACAATGGCTATAGCTCTCCTTCTCCTCCTTAGAGTCCAAAGCTTCCTATCTCTGAAACTAAGACAATTAAAAGAAAATAATCCACCACAAGTTTTGCATAGGATTTATTTCCTAACTTTCTTCATTTTCAACTTGAGCTCAAGCATTTCATCACAATGGACATCATTGGTAAGGGAACCACGACAACAAGTAAAGAAATGATCACAAGTCCTCATATTACGATCTATGCTCAATATCGCTTAAGGTCTATGAAAAAGAGCTAATCATGCTCTGATGCCACTTGTAGAATCGGTACGGAGAGTCAAGGGTGCATGCCTTCTCAAAATGTTTCCCTTGATATTAACAACTCTATACAGTAGAAATACAAACTCACAAGCTCACTAAAGCCAAGAGACAAGGATCACAAAGATCGCTCGAGACTTCATGTCTCAACCGGTCCGACTGTCGGCTTGAGTGTGGTTTGACTACCCTAGCTGGTCTGACCGCCAGGTCCATCAGTCTGACTGCTCGGTTCCCTGCAGTCTAACCGCTTGCCGAGGCACAGTGCAAAACTGCACTACACACGATCCAAGAAACTAGCTAACTTTTAAACAACTGATCCAAACACAATGAAACTTAGCACAAGCCCTCCCTAGGATGTCAAGAGCATATTCTAATAAAGGATCGTGAAGATTGATACTAAAATTATAACATTTATCCAAAACAAGTAAGGATGAACAAAAACCGGGCAAAAGAGAGAAACATTGATCTACTCTTGCCCGTGAGTCTTTGATGATCAAAATGACCTTATATGGATTCTCACATAATATAGCAAACTAGATCACAGCAAGAACTCAAGCAAAATACCTACAAGAGCAAAACCCCAAAATCACCTCTCTCTTGAGGAAAACCGAGCAAACTCAAAAACTCTCCCTAGAAGGTACCTAGATAGATGAGATCTGATTTTCAAGAGATATCTCTACCTCTTACACGTCCTTGGCACTAGGAAAATTAAGAAGAGAGAAAACCAAATAAGAAAGCCAAACAAATCAAAGAACAAAGAAGGATTTATGGTATAACTCACTTGAGTAAACTTTGGATGTTTATTTTACTTAGAGATGAATATTTTATAGCCACTCCCTCATGGATTGCAGAGCTCACACACAAAGGAAACCCTAATCTCTCTCTCTCCACTTGATTCATCTCTCAATACACGCAAAGGATTATATAGTGGAGGATCTCACTTCCCACTTAAGCAAAGCAACCAACAACCCTTATTGGATACAATCACTTACAAATAGAAAAATCTAGTAACCCACACACAAAAGGTTTTTATGTACACATACTTGCACGCTTTCAAAGTGTGACTTTCATGGCTCCAATAGTCCAATAAGATACTCTATCTTCCAAGAAACTACCACTCCACCCAATATCAGATAATTTTTCTCAATTACTACCCACCGGTTTTCACGAAGATATGAAGTCACCAAGATCGTACTTCTGCTTCGAGGCTATAAGCACTTATAATGCCTGGGTCCTATGTCTGTGATGCCTAATTATTTGCCACCAAGATCATACATCTGCTCTAAGAATCGACACCACTTGAAACAGATAAGTTTAATTGGCACATCATATGCATGCACTTGCCTCCTAATGATTCTTGTCTTTCTCTCATGCTTCTCCGCTTGAGATGAGGCTCCACTCAAACTTAAGCGACACACTATGACTTCAGGACCCCTTTTGTAGCCTCGGTCTTTCCGTTGATCACAACAGTTATCATGCACGTACACATCAAAGACCAAGCAACTGATATGAGCATAAATGACATGCACTTGACTCTTATTAGTACAACACATGCATAGACACATGCTATGACTCACACTTGCATGGACTCCTGTCATGACTAACACTTGCATAGACTTCGCCATGATTAACACAGCCAAAACCAAACCAACTCACTCAGCACAATTGGGCAGAGGCAGGTATGACCGCCAGCCATAGGCCAGTTAAATCGCCAGCAATTGACTTTAACCTCTCACGGTAACAGGGACTGGTCTGACCGCGGCACCCATGTCGGTTAGCCGCCCTACACACACCGGTCAGACCGCCATTACAAGGCTGGACAGACAGCTCGACACACCGGTCAAACCTCCATTACAAGGCCGGTCATATCACTTTCAATTCCTTGGTGCAATACAGCAAGCACCTCTCTGAAAATACCTATCGCCAACTACAGGCTGGTACTACTGCACACCGGTCTGACTGCCACCATGGCCATACATACCACAAGCCGGTCATACCGCCACTCAGGGCCGGTCATACCACTACACAGGGCCGGTCAGACCGCTATCTACCTAACAGCAAAATCTAGATATCAAATGACATAAATCAAACTTAAACATCGACAACAAAGCACAAGCAAAATTAAATACTCATCATAAACATGGTCTTACGGAAACAAGTATATGTTTTGAAGGTGACAGTCCCTTGTCTTGTTATGGTGTCCAAAAATGTTTGGTCGGCCCTAACGAAACAATCTAATGTGCTTTGTGGCTGGGCGATGCGATCGTCTGAATATATCCAACTACATTTGGAGGAGTACTGTATTCTGCAGTAGTGTTCTTCCAACCACGAAAGTACCAAAGCATTGCCTGTCAATGTCATACCAGTGTTTCTTTGATAGATAAGCCATGTTCAATGTTCATTTTTAGGATTTTGAGTGTGTAATGTCTTGTCAGATGTTTGTGGTTAAGTGAGGATTCCATGCTAGCTAATGCATTGGCAATTTCTTGGCTGCGAGAATTCTAGCACTAAGATAGCTTTGATTAAATCTTTCCACGATGCATACCTTACATGATTGTCAGTGTAACTTACCAGCAAATCGGTTTGTGACCACATCTATAGAATTCTGAGTGCTTTAATTGTTCTAAAGTCAGGTCAAACATTTCACAAAATCAGATAACTCACTGCCTCAAATGGGTAAACTGCACCTGCAGAGCCATTAAGGATGTAACTATCCAGATCAAACCGGTTGCTAGCAAAATGAATGGTGTCAATAAAGACAGTGGTGGCCGTTGTTCTCATCTGCTGTGTGATTAGTCCATGTCGCTAGCATTAAGCTTATTAATTAATAGGGATGGCGCCCAGCATATGCTGGGAATCTTTCAGGACCCTTTCAAGGAGAATCTAACACATACGCGCACGGCATTCATCCGTGTGTGACCCTTCCGTGCTGCTGATTTGAGCAGCCACCTGATTGGAGACGAGCAAGTTGTTAAAATACGGGGCAATTCCTCGACCGTGTGCAATTACGACGGAAACCTTGTACATATCCTTACGTGTTATTCGATGGGTCATTGACATGAGTCCGAGCTAGCTTACATGTGATTATCGCATTTTGAGATCATGCCAAAAATTAGTGTCATGGAATAACACGTACGCTGAGTGAAGAACTGACGTGTATGATTTATTGCAATAAAGTTGGAATTTTCTATTCGCTTGCTGTACCTCAAAGTCCAAAGTTCAAACTGCACGAATATATATGTGCTCTGTATATGCTCGTCCCTAGTGGTACAATTGTCGCCAGAACAGGCCGAAGCAAAGACCGAAACAAGTTCTCTCTAGTTAACTCGTAAATTTACTTTAGTCTCTCTGTAAACACAACTTGCGCGTCATTAAAAGCCAAGTATGGGAGGACGGCAGCGAGGCTTTTGTTTTGTTCCTTTTAACCAGAGTGTCATCGATCCCATCATCCATCCTAATTCCGCCCCCTTTGCAAATGATTCGCGGCTTTCCGAGGATCTCATCGTCGTCGATCCCTCCCACCCAACGTTAGAAAAGAATCTTTTGCCCAGCCACGGCTTTAGCTGCTTCCTGTTCCTCACTTGTGCAGACCACTTCTCTGCGACCTTTTGTTTCTTTAGCCAAGTATTGTGGGGCATAACACGTGGGCCATGCCCGTTTTATGCTGCCCACATGTCATAGGCTGGACAGGGTAAGCAGCCGCCACGGAATAACTTTTGCACGCTTGGTCACACTCTTTGTAAAAAGAGAAATTTGGCCAAACGAGACCATCAGAGCACTCGTGTAAATACGAACAGGGTCCTTGCAACGTGTTGACCATCAATGGTTCGGAGATGGGTCCAGCACCCGGTGGGATCATTCTTTTTAGCTCTAAAAACTGTTTTTTAATTTTTATTTATACAGTAACTTGTTTTTAAACGAAATATCTTTTTAGAGCGAGTTCTATAAGTTAATTATAATACGCACTATAGCAACTTCATTTATATTATCTAAAAACCATATATGAGTTTCTATTACTCTGTACTCACTAATGAATAGCTTAAAAATTATAAGCCGCATCTAAAAACCATAAGCTGAAGAGAAGAAACAGGCCCATAGGATCCAGGAGCCTATCTGTCAACCATTGTTAGTATTACTTTATCTGTTCTTTTTTACTTGGCTTCCTAAAAACTATGTAGTTAAACTTTTTAAACTTTAACCGCTAATATACTCAAAACTATCTAGATTGGCTATATGAAAGTTGCATCGTTATATTTGTCGTTAAAAATACTTTCATAATATTATAATTTTACAAATATATTATAGTGTAAAGTTATAAAAAATAACGGTTAAAATTATATCTTTTCAAAACCGTAAGTAAAAAAGAACATAACAATATTTTTGCAGCGAGACAACTTTTACGCTTTCAATCACTCTCGTTAAAGAAAGAGAAATTTGGACGGTCGTGATCATCAAAGCGCTCACAATAAGTATGGACAGAATTATTGTGTAGTTTTTAATAGGAGCCGGTGGTAGGTGTGGACCTGCTAGGCCCGCACAACTGTGTGAAATCCCATGAGCCACTTGTCAGCCATCTACTGGATGTAAGAAATTCATGAGCATCTCCTTGGACGCGTAGCATTTCCAGGACAATCAATCAACTTGCGGCCGTCCGTCTTTTCGCGGAATCAGTTCTTATTCTCCATCAGAGAGGAGAGGAGAAGAGACGTCAACAGATTGATGACTTGATACCATATTTTGCCTTTGCCCACCTACTAAGACAAAGGAAGCACCAAGATACACAAGCATATGGATAGTACATAGCAACATGGGAAACTAGTAGAAGAGCTCACTTATTAATAATGACTTGATGCTATCTAGTAGTAGTTGCAATACATGGCCGCGTCGAGCAGCGGAGGCTGGGGCACGAAGCCGCCAACGCCGGGGAAGGGGTTGGAGGGGGCGGTGAAGGAGGCGGCCGCTTCCATGCACTGGATCAGGTCGGTGAGGGACTGCAGGCGCGCGCCGAGCTCGAGCGTCCGCGCGCTCAGCAGCTCGTTCTCGGCCTGGACGGCGGCGCACCGCCGCGCGGCGTCTTGCGCGGCCGCAGCCATGGCGCCGTTCCGGGCGCGCAGCGCGGCCACCTGCGCCGTCAGCTCGTCCAGCTGCCGCTGCTTGCGCTCGCGCGACCGCTGCGCGGACAGCCGGTTCGACTCCTTCCGCTTCCGCTTCCTGTCCTCCAGCACCGCCACCGCCCGCTGCGCCTCCCCGGCCCCCTCCGACCCGGCTGACGACGTCGTGACAGCAGGCACCACGCCAGGAGAGGCCATTTTCTTGTAGTATCGCAAGGCTTAATCACTTAATTACTTACTTGATTTCTTAACTAACAATTCTTAACAACAATAAGCACGTGAGAATTCCTGGGTTATTTATAGTTGCTTAATTATGAGAAGACATAGAACCAGTAGAGGAAGACGACGGAGAAGGATTGGACGACGACGGTGGATGTTATCATAAACACGAAGGATAGAACAGCAGGAGCATATACGCAGAGATCTGGTTGCGCAAGATTTCGGCAGAGTTTCCCCTGAACAATCAAGGATTTCTACTGGGAATCCGGACAGAGTTTCGCCCTGACCAGGCAAGAATCCTCGGTGAAGATTTCGGGCCAGAGTGTCGCCCTGGACAGAAAGGTTTTTCGACGGGAAATTTCGGCAGGGTGTCGCCCAGAACAGCAAGGTTTCTCGGTAAAAATTCCGGCAGAGTGTCGCCAAGAACAGCAAGGTTTGTTGGAAAAATTCCGGCAGAGCTTTGCCTGGATCATAAGACTAGCTAGATCTGCTACGATGAGAAACTTTCAGACAGAATCTCCAAAGCGCCACCAATCAAATAAAAGCGTATAGGTAAGGCTACGACAAGCAGCGAGGTGGGAGTTCAAAGCTGCAGCAGCTGCAGGGTAGGTGAGGTCAACAGGCAGCAGCAGGGCGGCGCTGTGTTGGTTGCTGTGCTGCAAGGTGAAACCAAAGCAGCCCAGCAGCAAGCAAGCAACCTTGCAGAGGGGGGAGGGGAGAGGGGGAAAAGGGAATTGGGGCTCGGACGAGGGGCGCAATTTATAGCCGGGCAGAGCAGGAGAAGGGCGGCTTTGCTTAGGAGTTAAGTGCGGTGGAAAAGAGAAAAACTAGGCTAAAGGCGTGCGGTGCTGGTGGAGAAAGGGACGGGAAAGGAGGAGGAGCGGCGTGGAGAGGGAGGAGGCAAAGGCCGATGGAATCTCAGGCTAGGTGTCTGCTGGGGATTCCAGGGGGAGGATTTGGCAGTGAGGCTAGCTCAGGGATGGTGGTCACCGGTGACAGTGAGAGCTGACATTAACACTTGATTCCTCTGGTCGACTCTGTCAAAATGTAGGATGCACTGGCCGCTGGCCCAGCCCAATCAAGGCACCACAATGGCCCAGCTAGGCTGGCCCAATCAAGGTACCATTTATCATTTTTTTTTCTTTTTGCCAAATCTTAATGTATATAAAAGACCTATTTAGAAATTAGAACGAAACCGAGGAACTTTGTGGGAATTTTATATGGAACAGTTAAATTCCCGCAAGAATCGGGGAAAAAACGGAGCCTAAAATTGAGTGCAAAAGATTTTATCTATGTTATAGTTAGAGTGCAAAAGATGATGCTAGTATAGAGAGCGCGGCATCGTCACATTTTATCTCAACTGTATTGATTTCAGATCTAACGGTCACAAGTGAATGCGAAAGAGGTGCACTCGACATAATGTTCAAGCTACAAATTTATATACTTCTAAGAAATATTATTAAACAAGCAAGTAGATGTCTCCTGAATCTTCAATTTGAGTGCTTAGGCGAGAAAAAAAAACATATCTGGAAAAATTAAAGGAGTTCCACAACAATGTGCAGGTTCAATTCTAGTACCGGAGCTGACCGGTAAGGTACAAACTGGACGGTTATTGGCCTATTTTCTCTGTGTTTCTGATCAAACCTTTTAGAAATTCCTTATATATCGCTTAATGTTTGCTTCATTCATACTTATATGTCCCGAATCTATTGCCAGTGAGATGGCAACGAGGGATTTTACAAATATGCAGTAACATATAAGAAATTTATTGTTTTATTTTACTCTTGGTTTGAGTTCATTTTTTAGGTTTCTTTTTTTTCCTAGACATGGTGATCTCACACTCTTCTCAAATAAAATCAGCTCTAGCAAAAGCAAGAAAACAATAACATATTTTTGGCAGTATTGTTGAAACGGCTAGGAAGTACGATTTCTGATTACCGGCCAGTTACCACACGCTTGGACTCGATTTGGCTTGCTTCTTTCCTCACTCTTCTCTTTCTTTATCTCCAAGACATCCAACCGAACCAACCCTCCTTCTCACGTTCACGTGCGTTCCATACGCTCTTTTCTCCTCCTGGACAACCTCTCCCTCCCTCTCGGCCTTACTAAATGGCATCTGATCATGTGCTAGGGTTTGGTCCCCCCTTTCTTTGCTAGCCTCCCTCACCTCTCTCTTAGCCAAAATATACTCCCGTGTTTCTCCTTGTTGCAAATCAGCACCAACATGAGGTGTAACTTGGAACCACAATTCAAAGCAATATTCGTATATGGTGCCGCATCAAACTCTTATCTTTGTTTGATACAACCACATGCATAACATTTTAATATCTTTGTTTGATACAACCGCAAGAATATATTGGCAATTCTTGAACTCTGTCTATGCTGTTATGTTGTATCAATTATTGTTTGATACAACCGCATGCAGCAGTGAATTTGGTCAAGCTACTTCATTTTCAGATTTCTGGTAATCACTGGCTAGCTTATTGTTTCTATTTACTCTTGAATATTTTGGTATGTATCAAACTACCGAAATACCGAACCAAATTACTTTGGCTTATTAGGTTAATTTTTGTGCGGTAATTTTGATTGGTAATGCCAGAAAACCAAATTAAATTTATACCAAATAAATCGCACCGCTGAAACCGAAAATTTTGAGAGGGCAGGCAGGGGAGCCGGCACACCATCGCCATCGTTTACCAACTAAGTCTTTTTAAGTACTAAAAAGATAGGTGCCGTACTTTGAAATTCTTTTTGGCTCATTGCACTGTCAAATTTGACTCTTATTTGGTTATGCAATTTTTATCTGCAGTGCAGCAGATTCCTTCTCCTTATTTTTCCTGACGTTGGCATCGAGAACAAAACGATGTTGCATCGCGCGCTCTCTCTCTCTCTCTCTCTCGGGAATTTTCCGCAAGGTTCGCAACCATATAATCGAAAGTAGCATTTCCCTACGTGGCATTCTCCTGGATGCTGTACCTGACAGATGACCAATGTTTCCCACTTCAAGTTTGGCTCACAGTTTTGGGCCAAAGGAGAAACTCGACTGTGCTAGTATAGCTCCCAAGAGATACTATTCATTAGGGAATATGCAGTAGAAAGAGTAGGTCAAATAATTTACAGTCCTACTCGTACCTATACCTGAAAAAGTTACGTTCAGGCCATTCATAAAATGCCCCTTCCAAAAAAGGAAAAATTACATTCAAGCCCTTAGCCAATTCTTTACTGGGGGTCACCAGATAGGAGTTGGTACTTAACTATTATTTAGCAGTTGTTAAGCATCGATCCAACGATTTATTTGCATCCAAACATCTTTATAAGGCTCCATTTAGAATACGGAAAACTTTACAGAAATTTTATAAGAATTGGTTTGATTTCAACAAAAATCGAGAAAAATTCTCACATTCTAGATAGACCTTAAACTTTGTCGGAGCGGAGAATAAAGTGTACTCTCCAGTCGGTTCTAGCAAAAAAAAGGCATTTGTCTAGCTAGTGAATTCCAGGATACATCGCGAACCCTTTGTTTTCGACATTTGATAATACTGATACTCCTATGTGCTGTCAAACTGACACAAGTTTCACATGGCCGGTTACTCGAGTCAATACCATCACTTTCCTTTCCTGTCTAGCATAGCTACGAGCATGTTTGGCAACGACTGTAACTTATCATTTTTAGCTAAAATTTTTGAATTTTAGCTGTTTATGATATATATTACGGAGAAAGATACTCACTTGCGATTTTGGATGGTACAGATGTTGGACTTTTAACGTGTACATCGTTTAACTTGTATACTCCGTCTTGATAAAATACTCCATTTGAAAGTTAGGTACTATAACAAAAATAAAAAATTACTAGCTTTAGAGAAAAAGAAATTCTAGTTGGTTCCTCTCCTTTTTCTTGTCAGGAGTCACCGGTTCTATCCACTCGTTTCCTCCATGGCATCATATTTCAGAAGACACTCCGATGGAGGCATATTTTGTCATATATTGAGTAGCATCCCCATCCTACAGCTTTGCTCCCTCATATCCCAACTCTCTCATTCCTCCTAATTCACATCTCTATTTTTCTTTTTGCTTAAAATGGGTCGCATATTATACGAGATATAGCTTTACTCTCTCTCTCTCTTATAACTCCTCTCCACATCAGATTTGATCGAACATAGAACTATAAAACTACCGATATAAATACATGAAAAGTGCCCTCGTACGGTGCAAATTGTACGATTCTGGCGGTGTCCTTAGGGTGGCCGTGAGGAGCTGGAGTAGTGAGAGAGAGACGAATAGGAAGGGGGAAGGACAAATGTTGAGCCGCATGGGGTCACTCAAGAATGATATATATTCTCCCCTTTCAGTTGCCGCGTGCGCAAATGGAGTCAAGAAATTCCATATCCAATGCCATGAAAAGTTGCAAATGGTAGGATCAGTGTAATCAACTTTGATTGCTATAGAGTTTAAGGCCTTCTTAATTAGGCCTATTTGCCTTTAAAAGAAATTTCACGTACAAAGATCCTAGAAAAGGTGTCTCTCACAATAACCATTCCAGTCAGTCTCGTGTCATACACTGGAGTGCTCGCTCAGTCGCCCTCCTCTTTTGAAAGAACTCCATCAGCTGCCAATGGGACACATCACACATATTCCCTCGCTCTCAAATACAGTACAACCACCTCATTTAGAAGCCAAGGCCTCCCGTTGTCATCCCCAGAGAAATTAAGCCTCCTGAAGCTTTTCTTGCCCATACCGCCGGCAGTCCATCTGTCCTCCTCACACTACTACAAAAAAACCCTAATATTAGACATCACATCAGAGATACTTCTCTAAAATCGTCTGTATTAAATATAATCACAGACGATTTTAATTTAGAGATCGCCTATATTGCTGTCAGCACTAAAAACCATCTGTGAAGACATAATATCACAGACAATTCTTGTTAAGACCCGTCTGCAATTATCACAGACGATTCAGAATAAATACATATATGATGTCTACAATTATCACAGACGGTTCGAAATAAAAACCGTCTCTGATATGTGCATTATCACAGACGGTTTGTAATTCAAACCGTCTCTGATAATACCATAACACCGATCCGTGGTATCTCCCCTAAGATTCAGATCTCACCCGTCTATTCACTCCGCATCGAACGGCAGGCACCAGTTCCTCCCACCTCTTGCCCCTTATTAATTACTCCCGCTCTCCCTCCTTCCCAATTTCACTCTAAGATGCGTGAGTTCTACCGCCTACTCCTAATTCATCCACTCCAAACTTGCTCCTCGACAATGTCGACTATCACCGTGAGCTAGCGCATCTGTTGTGACACCACGATTCACTACACAAGACACTCTTATCATAAGTGTCGTAAAAGTGTCTTATACAGTGTCACCATTGTGACATAAAAGTGATGCTACAGTCGCCTCTCCTTCATTGTAAGGTACCGCAGAAGCAGCTGGCTATCAAGATGGTGCTCAAATTGGCGTTAAGAACATCCAGCTCACACGCTGCTAGGATCTCTTCTTCTTCTATGTTTTTGCCATGGGTTTGTAGGATTAGGAGATGCGTTCTTACCATGTTTAATAGCTGGGTTCGTAGGATTAGGAGATGTGTTCTTGCTATATTCTTGATGTGTTAGATGGGTAACCTGCTCGTTATCTTGTGATGCTGTAATGATGGATTCTAATGGAATGTACTACTGTGTTTGTTGCTGTATTTGCTTGTTTTCAAAGGACATAGCCAACATTTCTTGATGCTAGCCAAAAACAGAAAAATTTTAGGTATACAATGAACTATCACAGATGGTTGGTATCTAGAACCATATGTGATACTCGCCTATCACAGACAGTTGATATCTAGAACCGTCTGTAATGTTGGAGTATCACAGATGATTTTTAATTCGAGCAGTCTGTAATGTTAGAGTATCATAGATGATTTTTAATTCGAGCAATCTGTAATGTTAGAGTATCACAGATGATTCTAGTTACAAATCGTTTATGTTGTATTTATCACAGATAGCTCACAAATTATCTACGATAATCTTTTATTATCACTGATATATAAATTCAGATAGTTTAAAAAATTATCTATAATGATAATTTTAAACCATCTGCAACGATCTTTTTTATAATAGTGTTACTGGCGTGCTCGCCGGAGAAGATCGGCTAGGGGACCCATTCATACTCTCGCTGTACATAGATCTAGTTTCTTACCGGAGAAGAGTGAAAGTGTATCATCAACGAGTAGTTCCACGAGTTCTCTCCATCCTCGGTTGCGATTTGGATACTCTTGTCCACCAGAGCCCCATGTGTAATTTTGGGATATATGAAGGACTTATATGTAAAACTTGTGTTCTTTTTACGACAATTTCTACGTATAATCCAGAGTTCTATGCCCTTCCTTTTGCCTTAAAATAATACTACTGCCGCTCAGCCCGCTTAAAAACGAAGTGCCGGCTCAAATGACTTATAAATCGAAGCTTATGATTTTTTTTGTGTATTATGACTACTAAAGCATAGTAACACATGTTACCTCTTTGTGAGTAAAAACAGTAAAATATTCAAAAAAAAGAAAACATCGCTATATCTTTTAGGACAATACAAAGAAATAAGGAGAAAAAAATAAAAACAAAATAAAACTAAAAAACAAAAAAAATCAAAATTGAGAAGTGAAAAAACTAAAACCGTTTGAAGCAATATACATAGTTTGTTATTTCAAATTTCCTCAAGACTCAGCAACTAAGAAGACTCAGCAAAGAGACAAGGTGATCAAATCATGGAAAATCCACATATTAATGAATCCCCTAACATATAGTTATTAAGGCGGGAACATGGCCACAAGACACGGTTAACACACAGGTTAGACTAGCCATCGGTCGGTTAGCTTTGTGCTAATCTCTAGGGATGAATCCTCGTGGAAAAGATGCAGGTTTTTTGCTCCCTTCGTTTCGAAATATGAGACATTTAGTTTTTGCAAATTTATGTTAAAACATAAGGCGTGTATGCTAATTTATTGATAATTTTTATGTCTATCCTTATTTATCACATCTCCTCTCTCTTGCATCTATAAATAACGATCTCACAAACTATTCTCTCTCATATTTTCAAGGTATTTATAGCACTGGTAGCATGTTTATTTTCTCTTGTCTTTCTCTTGATTTTACAACCTCCTTAATCCCTGTATATATCTAGCTAAAATATGCCATAATTTGTTGGTCACAGGACTATAGCTTCGCACTTTTATTTCAGTAGCTGAAATAAACGAAGTATGCAAGTGTATCGACCTGCCAAGCCAAAATTTAAGGACCGAAGTAACATTCCACTGCAAATTGCCCTAGTACAGTTTTGGCATTAAGTATGTTAAACTTATGTGGCAATTTAATATTAAATTATATATTCAGTCATGTTTAAAAAAAATAAGCCAAAGTTGCAGCCGAGAGATGAGACACCTCCATTAATTACTTTTGTGCAATTAAGCCTGCGATCAAGCCTCAACAAAATTTGACTAGTCTAGGTGATCAATCAGCATGCATCTACTTCATGAAATTGTGCAAGCTAGCCCGGTAGCCCCTTCTCCAATACTTCATGAAAACATATCACTAATTTAATATTAAAATATATTTTATATTTATAAATAAGATTATTTAAAAAATATGTCCTATAAATTTAGACTTAGGAAATACCTAACCCACGATAGTCGGGACTCCCGCCCAACATGAGGCCACGTCGCTCGCGCCATGAAAGTGCCAACGCCTCGCCAACGCGTGGAGGAGGAATCTCGGTATGGTCGGCCGACCTTTTTTGCGAACACGTCCCTCTGTTTTCCCGAAATTACGTACAGGTCCTTGGTTCTCGCGAAAAGGTCCTTACAAATTTTTTTTGACCCCTCCGTTTTGCTGGATAGCCCCGTTTTGAAATCGCGCGGGTCCCCGGTTTTACGTCAGGTCCTCGTTTTCTGAAAACCCTCCGCCTTTTAGAAAGTACGTTTTGCCCGATTTTCCGGAAAAGCCCTTTACCTTCCTCGATATCGTTTCGCCGGTTTTTCTAACCGGGACTCTCCGCCAACGAGAGCCACGTCGCCCGGCGGCGCCGCCAACGCCCGCCAACGCGTGGAGGAGGAATCTCGGTATGGTCGGCCGACCTTTTTTTGCGAAAACGTCCCTCTGTTTTCCCGAAATTACGTACAGGTCCTTGGTTCTCGCGAAAAGGTCCTTACAAATTTTTTTGCCCCCTCCGTTTTGCTGGATAGCCCCCCGCGTTTTCGGAAATCGCGCGCGGGTCCCCGATTTTTTACGTACAGGTCCTCGTTTTTTCCCGAAAAACCTCCGCCTTTTTAGAAAGTACGTTGTTGCCCTGGTTTTTTCCGGAAAAGCCCTTTACCTTCCTCAATAATACGTTTTCGCCCCGGTTTTTTTTAGAAAACTCCTCACGAGTTATCGCCCCTTTTATTTTTTTTCGTATGGTGACTGACGCGGCGTGGCGCCGCGCCTACGAGGCTAGTATATTGGACTGACGCAGGTCCGTCGAGATCACATTAAACAATTAGCGGCTCCACTTTGGTGCCGAACTGCCATGCAGAGACATGCAGCACGTACTATGCATGAGTGCATGACTGGTACAGCGTACGTACGCGTGTAACACGATGGATCGGTGCAGGGCAAGGAGTAGACATTAGTGAGTCATTGTCCAGCTGTTATGTACCACAGTGCCAGCATGTAAATCAATTATGGTAGTACTACTTTCCAACTATCCATTCAAGTGCGCGGCCGGATTTGCTCCGCTGAATTTGCACGGGTTGGATCTAAGCTTTCGTTGCGCGAGTGCAGTGATCGCCATCACGCCAAAGCTGGAAAAAAAATGCTGTGGTCGGCCAGTGGGGTAAAGCGTTGATGTGGAACTGCGTGCCCAACATCCAGACAAACGTCGCACTGTTCTTCTAGATCTCTGCTGGTGTTTCTGTGAGACCACGTAAAGGTCCTCACATAGCATGGTGCCAGCAGTTAGACTACCTCTATCTATCAGGCGCCTAAGTAATGGCGATCATATCGGTATTTGGTGAATTGGTATTAAAATTTTGTATTTTGGTTTAAGATTTGGTCCTAGGGTTAGGACAAGTGTGTGCATGACATAGATGCCGGTGTTTTGTGTGGCGTGTTGCATGATGTATTACTTTGACTAATATGAGTCAAATGCATGAAGCTTATGCTCGATATGATTATTTGGTCTTTAGATATATAGATGGCTTGGAGGACGTAGCGGTCAATGGCAATAGACTGGGACTAGACAGTGGTGCTGAAATCCGAGTGGTCACGTAAGTCCTGGGTGATGTTACGTAGCTCAAGCAGAAAGTATAGATAAACATAAGGATTGTGAAGAGGTAAGTTGGTGCATATAGTGCACCAAGTGATGAGGTTGATGCATATAGAGATGGTTCGAGGGAGTCCGAATGTATGAAGACGTGATGACTAGTCATTGGGCACTACGGGCTATATGTCAAAGCATATAGAGATGCTTTGAAGTAAAGGTGAATGTTCCTGGCTCATCAATTATGTTAATTGATGATTTTGTGTATAGTGCAGTGCTACGTGATGGATTGCTTATTGTTGGTTGTAGGACTCAGTAGCGAGGCCATGGTGAGCAAAAGGTATCATGACTAAGCTAGGAGAACTGAGATCCAGAATGATCAAGGTGCCACCGAAAGACTGAGGCTACCAGAGTGGTTACAAATTAGGAAGACAAGGAACCAGAGTGGGAGCTACCGGTGGTAGACATGACAGGGAAACGACAAGATGGGTCGGGACTAAACTTAGGAAGGAGCTGAGGTCCAGAATAGTTAGGAAAGCCAGGTGCCGTCATAGTGGATAAAGAGGCATGCGACGCGCCAAGTGACTTAGGCTCATTTGCATGTGAGGATGGTTCGCTGTGATCCAAACACGTGAGAGTTTTGACGACAAGTAATTAGGGCCACATAGAGTTGAAGATGAAGTACGAGGCTACTTCAAGACAAATGAAGCGCAAAACTTCGTGGAAGGTGATTTGGAGGGTAAAATGGTCTTTTTGCCCTAAACTAAATGCTTCACTTGATCAAACCAAGGTGCAAGGAGGCACAAGAGATGTGGTTTAGGTCAAGGATGTGTTGAAAATTTTAAGTGGATGAAGTGTTCATTCACTAACGGGTTAATGGCTATATGTGCTTTGAGAAGTACGCATGTGTAAGTATAAAACCTGGTATAGTATTGGGTTAACAGGTTAGTCTATATAAGTGGATGAAATCTAGATAGAGGTATTAGTTAGGGTTTCTGATAAGCCTCCACTATATAAGGAGATGAGTTGAGAGAGTGAGGGTTAGCTATTTAGAAAACCAAATGGAGGAGATTAGGGTTTTTAGAGAGAACCTTTGAGAGATATGTTGTGTCTCTTTGCGTTAGGCTTTTTGTCATCCTTAGCATTTGTTGGTGGTTAGGGAGTGACTATAAATATTCATTTTTCAAGTATCAATAGATATCAAAATTCATCTAAATCTTTCTCCTCTACGCTTAAATGTTGAAACTTTGATTTTGATTGGTTTATGGTGTTTTCTCATCCCCTCTTGATCATGTTTTGTGCCAAGGATATGTAAGTGATGGAGATATTTTTTGGAAATTAGATTCCATCCATCTAGTCATATCTCTTAGCAAATTCTTGCGATTGCCCGGTTTTAATTCAAGAAAGAATGATTTGGGGGTTTTTAATCTTGAGAGCTTTGGCTTGAAGTTTTGCTATTGTTGGCTTTCTAGGAAATATGGGAGTAGATCTAAGATTATCTTGACCATCAATTACCCATGAAAGTCTTTGTTTAAGTTCTTGTATTTTGCCTCATCTCGGTGCAACGCTACTTCAAATAGAAAAAGATTAAAAATTTAGCTATGTTCTTCTTGATCTTTAATTGGAATAAGTTCCAGACATCATAGGGAAGGTGTGTGCAAACTTTCATGTGATTTGGACTAATGAGTCACAAGTTACATGTATTTTTATATTTGAAATCATGCTAATTTTTAGCTTTTACATGAAAAATTGGTCTAACGGCTTCTGAGGCGGTTGGATCTCCCTTTGTACTCTGGTCTAACCATCCAGACATATCCTAATCTATTTGGTTCGTTTTTCTCAGAGGTTTCTTTGTGAGTGGTTAGATTCCATTCTTTATAGCTTCTTATAACTATTGGAATACAAGAAACATAGTCTTCTCTTTTTAGAAAAAGATTTTTAAAAGACATTAACTATGTTAACCATTGTAGTCGCCGGACTCTGCTTTCCAGTTTTCAACAAAGACACTGTTTGCGTCGCTGGATTCTAGAACACTGTTTATTTCCTTTCCGAAGAAGAAAAGTAGAGTGCTTTGCGTTGTTTGCCTCTGGATTCTAGATCACTGTTTGTGTGATTCTCTGTTTTAAGTGGTCCATATGGCCGTGCCCATATCATCGCTTTTCTATCCTGAACAGAAGCAAAGTACTACACATCTACTCTGTCTTCCATTTTAAAAAAATTACATCACCTTTGTACGGCGGATTGGAGTTTTGTTTTAATGTGCTAATCCCTCCGTAACTGCGTGCTGATTGTGTACACTCACAACTAAAGTTCAGAAAATGTCAATCCAGTTGGAGCACTATATTGCATCGACCATGCATACGGCATTAGCATGTACCTCTGTCTATTTGTCCGCGGATCAAGCTGCAATGTCATTCCATCTTTTTCATGTCATTCGATTCTTTTTCTAGGACTTCAAGGAGAAGGCCTCATTTGTTCATTAGAAGTTTGCAATTAAGTGGAATGTACTCTATATATATTTACAAATAACTGATGACATTTAAGACACATCATTCATTTTGAGGTCTAAAAAATCTTATAATAAACCTTAAACCAGGAAAAAATTCTAGAAATTCTCTCATCAATCGAGAGAAAAGAGAAGATCTACACCCGTTATTTTGGTGTGGCCAGATTATAATGGTATAAATTAATCATATATAAATAAAAAATTGTCTCATTAATTGAGATAAAAGCGAAGATCTATAACACTTATTTTAGTGGGACAAGATTATAACGGTGCAGATTAACTATGTATCAATATTATAACTATTACAATTGTATAATAACTATAACCATATTTTCAAAAGACAATGGAGTTGTATTTTCACCTCCATATTGGGGTTTAGAAAATCTCACAATAATCCTTAAATCAGAAAAAAAATTCTAAAAAATCTCTCATTAATCGAGATAAAAATAGAAGATCTACACCCTTTATTTCGATGGTGCTAGATTATTCATATATAAATAAGAAATTGACTCATTGATCGATAGAAAAAGAGAAAATCTACACAACTTATATTGGTGATGCTAGGTTATAACGGTGTAGATTAATCATGTATAAATATTGTAACTCGTACAATTGTATAACAACTATAACTATTTTTCGAAAGGCAATGGACTTGTATTTTTTTCCTCCTTCGCTTTGGAGGTCTAGAAAATCTCACAATAATACTTAAATAAAAAAATTCTAAAAATTCTCTCATTAATCGAGAGAAAAAGAGAAGATATACACCCCTTACTTTAGTGGTGTCAGATTATAACCGGTACAGATTAATTATATATAAATAAGAAACTGTCTTATTAATTGAGAGAAAATATATACCACATATTTTAGTGGGGTCAAATTATAACATGTAGACTAACCATGTGTAGATATTATAACTACTATAATTGTGTAAATAGATATAACTACATTTTCAAAAGGCATAGAGTTATATAACAATATATTACAATATTTAGCTACGTAATTACGTAAGAAATTTAGCTAATTACTAAAAACTCTAGACATGTAAATAAAATCTCTATCTACAACCTAGAATCATAGATACCCAACATACTCTTTCGCAAAGCAAATGCGTATGCTATCTAGGTTAGTCTCTATGTACACCGTGACTTGCGCTCGGGCGCAAGCATCAGCTTGCCATGTGGGACTTGAGAGTGACTGGTAGCTCTCTTCCCTTGGTGGACAGCTTGGGCAAACTATTCCGATGCAATTCTCCTTTACCAACGATCATGCCAACTGGAACACCCCAGAAAAATTTCAAAATTTTTCTCTGATTTTTCCTGAATTTTTGGTGAATTCTTTAGCCTCTTTCCCAATTCGGAAATTTTCAACGATTTCCGCTTTCCCTTCTCAGCTCTACGCTTTCCCAGTTCGGCGGCGCATTCCTCTCTTTCCGCTTTCTCTTCTCCCGGGCGCCTCCTTCCGTTTCCGCCTCCTCCCTCTGCCCGAGGAGTGCCGTGCCCACCGTTTTGCTCCGCCGGCGCTACCCCGTCTCCTCCGGTCGAAAACCAGCGGAACCCACCCAGCGGCACGCGTCGCCCTGTGCCTTCCCTCGGTCCCACCTGGCGGTCTCCGCCGCCTCCTCCCTCCGCCGTGCGACGCGCCCCGCTCCTGGTTTCGCCAAGCCACCGCCGCGCCATGCTAACGCCGTCCACCTGCGGTCGTGCCACATCGCCCTTGTCGTGTCACCCTCTCCTTCCTCCGGCCCTACCCGTCAGACTCCGCTGCTCCTCCCTCTTTCGCGAGGAGCGCCACCGCCCGTACCTGCCGCTCACCTGCCCCGCGCGCATTTACTCTCGCTCACGTCACCCTGTCACCTCTCTGTCGCTCGGATAACTCCCCTGTCGCCTCTGCTGTCCGCCCGTGCCGCGCCCATCCCCTCTTTTTCTCCCCTTCGCCGAAGCTCACTTCCACTCCCCTCGGCGCCCTCGCTCTCCTGTGCTCCAGAGCCCTTCCCACCTCCTCCATTCGCTTCCTACAATCCCCAATCGTCCCCGAGAGCTCCCGATCGAAGCCCCACCGCTCCCAACTCCGTCGCCGTCTTCCCCTGAGCCGGTGACCCCCGTAAGCTGTTCTCTTTCCCTCCTCCCTCATTCTTCGATTCTTTTCGCTCAGAGCTTCACCACTGTCCCCTGATCACTTTGGTGCACTTCCCCGGCCATGTGGTAGCTTGTGGAACCCCAGCATCGAAGCTCGCCGCCGACCGAGGAGACCTTCCTGTGGACAGCCTCACCAGACGCCTCCCCGCCGTTCTCGTCACCACCATTGTGAGCCCCAAGCCCCGTAGACTGTCAAACTGCCTTCCTCTTAGCTAAAAGGTCGCCGGTGAGCCGTTGCGCCGCCGCGAGGCCCAACCTTCCCCTTTTGCCTCCGACCTCCACCACTGATCCCCTTGCCTTCCAAGCCCCCAAAATGGATTCCCCTTGTTGAGAGCTACCCTGTGGTACTCTTCATTGCCGCCGACGACCCTCGCCGTCACCGGGGAACGGAGGCACTTGCGCCTCTGTCTCTCAGCTGAGCGAGCGGCTGGAGGTTGAAGACAACCTCCCCCAGCGACGTGGTCGCATCTCCGCCCTTCCTTTCTTCCGTTGTCGTCTGACCTCAGCCGCTGGATCGCCGCATAGGCCGTTTTGTCGCCCGGGCCGCACTGTGGCTTTGGGCTGGCCCATCACTGTTAATAGCATTTTCCAAACATTTATCAATTTCCAAAAAATCCAGAAAATAAAAGAAAATCCTAGAAAATCGTAGAAAATCCCAAAAATTTCAAAATTACACCATCTTGCTCATTTCGATGCCCTGAACCCATTTTGACCTCCAATCCACCAAATTATTCTCTAGAAAAATCCAAAAAATTCAAAAACCCCCTCCATTTGAATATTTATTGCAATTTACTCCTTTTTCATTGATTATTTTCCCTCGGCTGATTAGGCTCAAGCTGGACTTATGTTGTTTTTGTTTGTTTGCGCTAGCTTCGGAGTTTTCAGAGGCGGCGGTACAAGGACAGGAACAAGGAACCGTAATTTACGAAGTCGCCAAGCTAGTCAAGGACCAAGGCAAGTCACAAGTCCTTGATCATGTTGAAATCACATACCATTCAAATTATGTATTTATGGTATTTGCATTATTGCTAGTTGTGAAATGATAGTTTGCGTAAAATAAAATGTTTAGAATGACATGATAATTAGATATTTCCTACCACCGGTAAATGCCATGTTAAAATTGTAGCAATTTTCTTGATATCCCTAGAAATACTTAAGTATTGTATAGATAAATGTAGGATATATATATATATATATTTTTCATGCAAAGTTTTACACTAATAAGGTTGTGGCTGCGGGCTGGTAGATTTGAAAAATATGTGGAACTGGTAACTAGGGAAGGGGAGATGTGGGGCACCACGAGATGGTTTCGCCCATCGTTTTACCCTAGGGTGGAGGTCGGGTACCTCGTGGAAAAATATAAGGACTATACCCTTGTGCCGAGCAAATGACATAGTGATCGCTCAACCACAGGTGTTGACTTATCAACCCTGGTTTAGTAGCTGCTCAAACTCGAGTGGAACCCTACTTTGGGAGTTGGTATGTGGGACGAAAACCCATATACAGCAACGATAGATCCCCACAACTCGGGCTTGGCGTTCCGTATAGGCCTGCGGATACCCGAGGGTGTGCGAGTCCCCAACCTATCGTGTAGAGTGTAAGCAAGGGATTGAGCAGTGAAACGACCCGGTTCCTTAACTCAGTCATGAGGGTTAAGAATGCTTGTGGGTAAAGTTCGGCAACTCTACAGAGTCAAATAAATGGTATTCGAGTACGCCGTGCTCCCGGTTAATGGGGTTGTGTCAATTGGGTGATTGCAGCAGTGAGGCATAAGTAGTTTTCACAAGTGTTTTAATATGATTAATTGGATAATCAAGCATTAAAATAAGAACCCATGTGATCTTAAGGAGTAGTCTTTGGGTCTGGGTTTTCGAAAATGTTTGCAAATAAAAGTGCATCCACTCAAATTAATAAACCAAGTATACTCCAATCCTTTGATCGATCTGTGCAACTAGCTAAGCTGGGGCTTCCCTTGTGACTTGCTGAGTACAGTGGTTGGTACTCAGTCTTGCATAATTCCCCCCAACAGATTCCAGAAGCAAAGAAGGTGAAACAAGGTTTCGTGTTAAGGTTGCGACCGCACTCAGGATTTCCTGTGGTGTTTTATGCAATTCTTCTGTATGTAAGTACTCTTGGGCTGCACGCCTGGTTTATTGTTAAAATTGACCATTAGGTCTTATTTCAATCAAACTAACTCTTTTCAAATATTCATAAGCAGTCATGATACTCGTTCGGTCCGCAATCAAAGTCCTGGGTGGTTGCGGATTAGCGACGCCTCTGTATCCCCAAAAATGGGGGCGTTACAAGAATGGTATCAGAGCAGGCTTGACTGTAGGTTGTAACCCTAAGTATAGGTTTGGTTTTGTTAGAAAATACTGTTTTACAAAATTTTAATTCCTAATATAAAAGAATTACGAAAATTATAAGTAATATTGCTATTTCATCTTTCCTACGTCTACCTCATCTCTCTTTAGACATGCGTTAAAAGTCTTTCTTTTGGTTTTGAGAAAATTCCAAAAATGCATGTAGCCGTTTAGACTAACTTCTGACTGTAAGCTTTGGCCACCTGGAACGGGGTCTAACCTTTGAAGAAATAGTAGTAAGGATGGTGTCAAGAAGAATAGTGCGAATACCCCGACCCAAGCTTTTCCTTTTGAAAAGTTGTAAGGTCACCGCTCGAGTAGTTAGCAATACCCGCATGATTTCCCTGATGCTGCGGGTAAAGCCATTCGAGTAGACGAAGTTTTTGATTGTACTAATAGCCAAATTGCATTATTAGCCGTTAAGCTGCTATATGAGCAATTTGTACAAAACTAATTTCTGGTTTTAAATAAAGAATATGTTAAAAGCTTCTACGTCTACCCGTTTTGTCTGAATTCTTTCCTCTGTTCTCTCTATTTCTTCAAAGAAATTGAATGTGAATCTCTGATTGCCACTAGTAAGTTGGATTACGTCCCTAGAAGCTGTAAGTGAAGGGTGTGCAATCAAGAGGATCATTTAATTTTGCCTCAGCCTATTTCTTTCCTGCTTCCCCCTGCTCTCGTTCTTGTTTCAGTCTTACTTTTCCCTTGCTAGCCCAAAAATGTTACAGAACTGACTCCTAAGTCTGGGTTGCAAAATGTCACTGGACAGATAGAAGTTTGGACAGCACAAAAAAAAGAAAGAAGAGAAAGAGAAAGAGAAGAGAGGAGACAAGAGCAGTTCAGTATGAAGGGAGTCCAAGTCACCATGAAGATAGATAAGATTGAAGACAGACAAGGACAAGTCCAGATGTTAGAGCAATAGGGAGAGCTACCGCACCTGTTCATTGACAAGGTGTCACCGTAAGAATCAGTGTCAGCATCAAGTGCAACCGTGTTGAAGTTCACAGCTTTCCTGAAAACTCAGCCACCTAAATTCCCTTCCACAATAGAACCACTGAATGCAGACGACTGGCTATAAAAAAGATCGAGAGAAGACAACCTTCACCACAAGATATGGATTGTATGAGTTCACGGTCGTGCCCTTTGGTCTGATCAATGTGCCAGCATATTTGATGAATCTTATGAACCTGATGCATCTGGACCAATTGGACCGATTCGTGATAGTGTTTGTGGATGATATTCTGATTTACTCCAAGAGCGAAGAGGAACACAAGCAACATTTGCATATGACATTGTCAGGACTGAGAGAGCATCAGTTGTTTGCTAAGTTCGACAAATACAGTTTCTGGTTGAAAGAGGTTGCTTTCTTGGGTCACATCATATCAAGAAAGAGTGAAGGTCGATCCAGAGAAGATCACAGCTGCATGTATTTGAATTTAAATTCTAAAGCCAACTATGTATTCTTAGGAAAAAACAATATGATCGTAGTTTAGGGGCGGTACTACCATTGTGCGGTATGTCTGAAATATATTTACGGTAGTACCGCACCCTAGAATGACTGAAAATTACATAGCAGTACATTATTTCAAGAGAGGTACATTTTGGAGCACTTTTGCTCCCCGGGAACATCGATAGTACCAGCGTGTAATTAGTGTATTACCACAGAGAAAAGGTACTACTGCATCCTGGTCTAACTAAAAAATAGTTGGTGGTATGTTTTTCCAGAGAGACACCTTTCGAAGCACTTTAGTTGTGGTGTTACTGGCCGATACATGGCGGTACTACTACATTTGCTGATTTTCCTGATTCTGTCCTCAAATGATCAAATTGGTGGGTAAGGGATATAAGTAACCCCTCACCAGCTCTAGGACAAATGGTAGATACTTGTTGAATATCCATGAGCTTGTAGCATACTCTCCACGCCTCATTTACTCCTATTGCATACATTTGAGGTAATTGAGGCTCATTCAAGTGCATTAACTTATTAGTTGATTCTTGGCACTTGAATACCTTCAAGCGATCGCCGTGGTTTGTTACTCATGCTGTTTGCTAGCACCTAGACGGCTTGGCGGAGGTTTGCACGATGAACTCTTCAAGAAGGTTGTGAAGAAGGCTGGCACCATTTGTGAGTGGCTTAGTGTTCACCATCTCTGGGGTAGAGGAAGAATAACCACTAGTGGATTTGAGGCGTGGAGGCTTAATTTATGGAGCTGATGCAATCTATTTCACTACTACAAAATATGCTATACTAGACGGCTACATCACAGACGGTTTATACTGGGAACCGTCTGTATGACTTTCACAAACGGTTCTTAACAAGAACCGCCTGTGATAGTCCACACAACACAGACGGTTCTTGTTAAGAACCGTCTGTGAAAGTCACACAGACGGTTTTTAACAAGAACCGTCTATGATGTCCCTTTCGTAACAACTGTCTGTGATATTTTGTACATGATCAGAGGTTAATATATAAGTACACATTGCTTCTAATAACTTAACTACAGAACTACTGAGACAAGAGATGATCACAAATTAAAGGTAAATTTATTAATTTCAATTCAAGGTAAATTTATTACAAAAGTCGCACAGATAAAGAGATTCCCGGATTCTAATCTTCTAAGCTTCATATGCTTCTTCTTCGACTTTGGAACTTGGAGGATCAGCCGCTGAGTTCTCGAATGCCGTTAAGATTGTCCTTGTCCTTAGCACTTCCTCCTCCAGCTGCAAATGATCAGTAGCATAGCCCATAATCTCGTAGAGGATATCATTATAAGATTCCTCAGAATCTGTCATTTCTGCTTGATCGGCAATGCTATCCATCAGTCTCTCCGATGCCACAAGAGCTTCTTCCGCTTTGTGCACATTGTAGAGAAGAACCAAGGTGAGGGTTGTTTCCCTTTCTTGAGCGGCAGCGAGACCCCTCCGTCGACGGCAGATGATCAGGTCGAGCTGACGGATGCAAGAAAGTCGGGGAAGGAGAGCAGGGCGTGTGCGGAGAAGCTGCTCCAGATGTAAATTACTAGCCGCATCTCGATGAACAGATGAGAGGAGGAGATGATCACAAGAATAGTAGAAGCCATATTATACGTATGTCTACGTTGGCGCGCATATTTAACCTTTAGCACAGACGGTTCATATACCAAACATTAATGATATAGACGCTTCGTATAACGATTGAGATACGTTTGACGAAACACGAGAGATACGTTCTGCCTTTGCATAATCACAGACGGTTCTAAACTAGAACCGTCTGGGCTATAATTATCACAGACCATCCACGCCGTCGCCACTCTCCCGACGGTATATAAAACTTATGATCTAATTCACAGACGGTTCTATATGTAGAACCACCTGTGATAATCTGACCGCTGGGCCAGTCGATCCTCCTCAACCCAATCATAGCCAATTGAAATCCACTAACCCTCACCCCACAGATCCCCGCGCCAAAAGTTTTCGCACTCCTGCCTCTCCCTACCCTATAAATAATAACCAAAACCAAGCCTCCATGCTCTTCTCCTTCTCCTCTTCCTTGTTGTTCCTCCTCTTTGCCGTTCTCCTTCTCTCCTCCTTGTTGTCCCTCCTCCTCCTTGTTGTTCTCCTCCTCCTTGACCCTTACCATAATAGCCCACACGAAGCAGACGACGCACAAATCTACAGGAGGCAAGACACTCAATCAACGCCGACGATGGTGGGCATCAAAGACATCCAGCTCGTGCGTTGCATCAGGGGCGAGAAGGCCTATGCATATTGTTGTTGTTGTGCTAGATGAGATCTCTTTGCTTTTTCTCTGTTCTTGTTGTGCTAGATGGGTAACCTACTTGTTGTTTTTGGATATTGTAATGGTAGGCTCTAATTTTATTTCTTGTTGTTCTTGTTGTGCGAAATGGATGTTTTATGTTTGTGAAATGAATTGAGATGTGAATTGGATGTATTCAGGTACATATTGATCTGATTATTTCAGAGGGCATGGCTAGCATTTTCTGAGGCCAGCTAATAAACAGAAATAGATTTAGGGGTAGAAGAGAATAGCACAGATGGATTTTAATTAAAAACCGTCTATGCTAGTAATCACAGACTGTTTTTAATTAAAAACTGGTTGTGCTAGTTGATAATCACAGACGGTTTTTAACTTAAAAACCGTCTGTGATATTTAGATAGCACAGACGGTTTTTAGTTAAAAACCGTCTGTGATATTTATATATCACAGATGATTTTTAACTAAAAACCGTCTGGTGATTATCAACGATCACAGACGGTTCGAAAGCCGTCTGTGATGACCTCGTATCATTACTGACCCATAAATTCAGACGGCTCACAAAATCGTCTGTAATGACGTTTTTGAACCGTCTGTAATATAGTTTTCTGTAGTAGTGTTTGGGCTTTCCTCAACGTGGACTAGTGAAGATCGGCAAATCTTTAATATCACGGCAAAAACATCACGAGTCTCCATATTGGTTATTGTTTGTCTCTACTATTCCGTATTTATATTTCTAGCTGTTGAATTTGTCATATCTTATTGAGCTAGAAACATACTTGTAGAAACTTCGCTTATGGTGCCTTAGTAAAACTGGACTTGATAAGTTTGAATTGTGCTAGAATTCTTGTTTAGTTCCATATCGCTAAAATTATTGTTTAGATATCAAGAATTTTTGTAACCTCCGATTCATTTTATTCTAATCGGTTATTCTTATCCAACACCCGTGACACTTGGTGGAGCAACTGTGTGCTTCGCCCCTAATAGCAACGACGCATCAACCTTTGCTAGTATGCCTAGGCGCATAAGTTTCTTAGCTACTGGATGACATGTAAAGTTTTACTTACCTACTAGTCTACTACTCTATATTCCTTGCTATTGCTATTGCGGACCAAACTTTCAAAAGCCAAAAGTAGGGCTACGGTCGAACGAGCATTACCCGAGCAGTAGCACGGAGCAGCTATCTGGCTTTTCACAGATGATTTGTGTTAATAACCGTCTGTGAACTTTCACAGACGGTTCTTAACAGGACCCGTCTGTGTTATTTCGATTGGTATAGACGGTTCGTATTAAGAACCGTCTGTGAAATTTCACAGACGGTTATTAACAAAAACCGTCTGTGATATCTCAATTATCACAGACGGTTCATGTTAATAACCGTCTATAAAAATATCATAGATGGTTGTCAATAAAACCGTCTGTGAAGTACCCGTCCAGTATAGCCTCTTCTGTAGCAGTGATGAGGAGTTGGAGCCGACTTGACAGCGAAGGGCATGAATAGCCTGACCTATGACGCTCTCCATGACTTGGGCCGCGAAGTCGAATTCGTCTCGACCGAACAGCATTGGAGCTCCATATAATAAGAACTTGCCCTCACCTCCAAACGCTAGGCCACCTCCTTTATCTTGTGCACACCACCTAACACCAGCTCTGCCGCACCCTTCTTCCTCCCGATCTTGCATGCAACAGAGCCATCGCACTCCTTGCTTCGCATCAGGAGCATATATAGAGCCATCGCCCATGCATTCACCTGGCCGCAACCTTGCACATACTGAGCTAGCCTACGGCACGTTGTTGTCACCGCTGACGTGCCTTGCTGCTGTCGCTGGATGCTTTCGCCTGCGTGAGTGCATGCGGTGTTGTCGCATGCATGCATGTTAAGCAACCGTTGCTGCTATCTAGTTCTGGGTCGTTATACAAGCATGTTACGGCTTAGGCTAGGAAGAAGCAAGGGTAGGGAAGAGGAAGATAAGTAAGAGAAGAAAAGGACGAAGAGAAGGGAAAACAAGGGAAAAAGGTTGCCGACCTCGCCATCGTCGGCGTCAACATTGGTATCTAGGGTAATGATCTAAAATCTTCAGTAAAGTCTTCAACAGTGAATATATAATCAGTAAGAGATTTTCTCTTATCTAAATCTCTAGTAAAATCAGGATCCACATAGCTGACCAGTCCAGCACTAGTCTTTCCAAACAGCAAACAAGCATTAGAAGTGCCCCTCAAATATACGAAGATGCACTGAACTATAGACGCATAAGTCTTTCCATGGCGTACATAATTGATCCGACTGCACTTACATACAGAACACTTGACATGTATTCAACTTCTTTAACTGTTTATGGACTTGATATTGGAGAGAGTTTGAAGTGCGTAGCTAACCCAGTGCTGGTCAGTTTGACCTTGTGCATTTTGAAACGACTAAGCACTTTTTCAATATACCCTCTTTGACTCAGATATAACTTTCCAAACCGACGATCTCTGATGATTTCTATGCCAAGAATTTTCTTTGCTACACCGAGATCCTTCATCTCTAATTCACTGCTTAATTGTGCCACTTTGATATTTCAGTCTTGTCTTTTGCCGCGATCAACATATCATCAACATATATGATCAAGTAGATAGCTAAACTATTGATGGTTTTCAAATAAACACAGGTATCATAGTCAAACATCTTAAAGCTTTGACAGATCATAAATGAGTCAAATCTCTTGTACCATTGTCTGGGTGATTGTTTCAACCCATAAAGAGACTTCTTCAATTTATATGCAAAATTCTCCTTTCCTAGAAAAATAAAACCTTCCGACTGCTCCATATATATATCTTCTTCTAACTCTCCAAGTAAGAACACGGTCTTAACATCTAATTGTTCAATCTCATAATCATGCATAGCTAAAATATTGAGTAAGGTCTGAATAGAATTATGCTTCATAAAAAAGGAGAAAACATCTATAAAGTCAATATCTAAATTTTGGTTGTATTTCTTTAGCAACGAGCCTTGTCTTGTACCTGACCTGATTGGTCAGAAATGTGACTTCCTTCTTTTTATAAATCCACTTGTAGCGGATGGATTTTTTTCAGTCGGGAGCTCGACCAACTCCCAAGTGTAATTCTTCTCGATGGATTACATTTCTTCATGCATGTCAGTCATCCACTTCTCTGATTCATCAGAGTAAATGGCCTTCCAATAAGTTGAAGGTTTAGAAGTGCCTTCAATGTCTTCTTCCATGTTCAAACAATAAGCCACAATGTTGGCTTCTTGAATTAACCTCTTCGGAGTCTGGATTTTCTTCCTTTCCTAACCAGTTGCAACAGTTGATGGTTTCGACTAGTTTTTGTTCAAAGATTACTAGTCGGAGCTTGAACAGAGATATCCTATGTATTCTCCTTGTTGGCCTCTGGTGAGAATTCTGAATCAGTAACGTATTTCACCTGCACACTGGTCTTCTATGGCTTCTCAATGGGAGCAACACTGGTCATAATTCCTTTCAAAAGAGTAGACTCATCAAAAGTAACACTTTTGCTCATGACCACCTTTCGGGTCGTAGGATTCCAAAACTTATAACCTTTAACTCCAATCTTATAGCCATGGAAGATGCACTTAACGACTATTGGCTCAATATGAAACAATGAAGAATAATAAAGAGCATGAGACAATGATTTAATATGGAAAATCCTTACAGAAAAATCATAAAAATCATGGATGCCCAATTGACGAAATCACTATATGGGAAAAAGTTATTGAATGCACATGGCATATTGCATGGGTAGATAACTTGTAGTGCGTCGTCATGCTATCATGAGGCTTACAGGGATATAAATAGCCCTGGGAACAAGAGTCCTAGATGAGAAAGAACAGAGTCCTGGTTTACAAAGAAATAGAGACCTACTCAGAAACTAGAAAAGTAACCTTTTTGGAGATGGAAATAATTACTACAACACATAGGGTCATCACAGACAGTTCATAACCCTCATCAGATATGGTTTCTGAACTGTCTGATTTATTGCGTCAGTGATAACAGGTGTTATCACTGACGGCTCCAAAACTGTCTACGATAAGTCACAACATAGATGATTTTTAAAAATAACCGTCTATGATATTCGACATATCACAGACTGCTAATACAAAAAACACTATCTGTGATGGTCTATGTATCACAATTGGTTTTATGTTAGAAACAGTCTATGATAATTCTTTGTATAGTACAAAATTTCTGTTTTTCAACTAGCGTCAGGAAATGCTAGCTAACCATGCCCTCTGAAAACAAGCAAGCAGATTACAGATAAATGACAGATAAGTGAATTACAACTCAAAATTAATTACAAAAGAATGTTCGTGGTTGTTCTTGAGTAGGGAATCAAGGTATATTATCTTGTTCCACTTTCGTACAATGACTGTAAGGATCCAGTGCCACCTACTCATGTATGTCACCATAGTCACTAAACCTAAATTTATGTTGCATATAAAGTACAAATAAAATTTGTATAGCAAGTAGTGAAGCACTTACCGCTAGTTGTAGGGCACAAGTATGTAGTCCTTGTTACCCTGAGCAAGCAATCTCATCATTATATAATTCTCAGCGTAGGATGCGTCTTAGGTGATGCATTGCTCAAAGATCAACTGTGGGTCGAGGAAACTCATCAGTTGCCGCAATCGTCAGGCTTCTTGCATCATGTATCTACACATAAGCAATGAATTATAATATTTATCAGTATTACGTGAATGTAGAACTTGATTGTACACACTTACAGTGTTCAACATCGTAGAAGTGACGCATCGAGGGCATCGAAGTTGAATAGTTCGAATAAGTCTTCGAAGCCCATGACAAAGAAGCCCAGGTTGTGGAGGACATGCCTCTTTATGTATCTGACAGTGAATGCAGTAGGCTGGATTGTCCTCTACTCATTGGTCCTCCGCGTGTACTAGGCATGCAAACTCGCGCAACCCAATCCAAGGTGGGATAATAGTGTGTTAGGGACCAACGGCGTTCTGAGGGAGAACGTCCAGGGCTCATAAGACGCCTTAATCTTCTTCAATTTGGCCTTAGCATCTCACCTGTGATACGTCTTCCCGAAAGATGACTTATCACACTTTTCTTGTCTCTTTGGTGATGTCTCCACATGAGCCGATACAACGGCATTTTGAAGTGGAGTTTAAGGTGGAGTCATCGAGAGCTCTATTGGGGAGGCATGGCCATGTGGAGATCGTGACACTACAGGGTCCAGGGCAATGTCCCCTCTTGGGGCACTGGACAAAAGTGTGCAAGATATCCCCTAGTGTTATGATGTCTTCGTTCGAGGGCTTCTCCAACAGGACTGCCATGAAATCGACATGTACCATGAACCTAGTTGCTATCTATGAAGCATTCAAATTGCATTTTGGTATGGGGTATATAAAACACGAACTAAATATCATAGATAAAATTTTATTGCTCTCAGGTGTCAGCTGCACTCTATTATCATAATAAGGCCACCTCAACATGATTGATCTAAAGACTATTTGTGACAAATATAAAATTATCTTTTACTGAAGTACCAAAGCACCCAAAGTTCAAAGGGGCAATAAATGGGACCTACTGATAGAATGTCATAATTTGCAGCACAAGAGTAGCCATTATTCGTGAAAGGGTTCTCATGACTTTTTGAGGCACAGAAATAAGAATTATATACATACTTCATATGGTTTAATCTTATACTAATTCCTTAATTCTCATTGATATGCAAATAATCAAGTTTAACCTTAATAAGGATTATTAATTAAAAGGGGGTACTTCAAGTAGCACATTAATTAATTCACTCGCCCTAAGAAGCCATGATTTGTACAGAACTAATTTTTAATATTAGCTTCAATTTCAAATATGTACCTCTATGTAAGTAACAAAGTCATATTGGCAATTGACCTCTCTAGGGTGCCTCAACCCATTAGTCATTTAATTACATTTGTTCGGAATTATACTTCAAGTTATTGTGAAAGTTTTCATCTATACAGCTTGTATTTTAATAGTGCCTTAATTCTAATTTTTTGGGTATGCACCGATGGCATGCTAGTTGCTAGTATCTAATTAACACTTAGCACAATATATCTTTTGTTTGGGACCTAGCGGTAGTTTAAGCCTTATTGAGAAATTGCAATTTCTAGTTAAATACTAATTGGCGAACTTTTTTAAAGTATCATTTTACCACATTATTTAGTTATTTGAAGTAAAAAAGGCCAACATGAAATATAGGGATGCATTCACTTGCATTTTGCAAAAAATCATTTCTTAGAGGTTGTGGAGGGGGAAGGGTAGTCGACAAAACCGGTTGTGGAGGGAGCAAGTATGCCATAGGAGGCGACAGCATAAGCCAAGGTGAGGCGTAGAGGGCTCAGCGATGGCTCACAGTGGTTGGGGCTAGGGCTGAATGTGGCGGTGGTGTCATGGTGGGAGAGAAAGGAAAATAACGCGAGCACAAGCTAGAGAGGACCACGGAGAGCTTACTAGTGTGTTCGATAAAGGTGGGGAGTGGCCGAGTTGAGCTAGCAGCATCGGCCAAGGGCGACACAGGTAGCTCTGCGGTGCTGATGACTTGGGGAAGAGGAGGTGCTTTGGTGAAGGCTGGGGAAGGTAGAGGGTGGTGAAGGGAATCTCTAAACCGAAGGAATCGAAGAGGAGCTCGCTGACGAGGTAATGGCAGCGCAGGTATGTTTAGGAAAACCTAAGTGTGCGCAGGAATAGTGAGTTAGTTTTTCACCCTAAGTGTCTGTATATAATGTGTGCATGAGTTGTGATTTAGTTTTTCACCCTAATTGTTTGTATATAAGAATATTACCACATACAATTTTTAAAAATAATCATCTTGATATTCGACATATCACAGATGATTAATACGAAAAACCATCTGTGATGGTCTACATATCATAGACGATTTTGTGTTAGAAACCGTCTGTGATAAGTAGGTCATCTGATGGCTTTTCAAAAAAATCGCCTGTGATAAGTCCATACATCACAGACAGTTTGTGTAAAAAATCATTTATGATAAGTAGATTATCACTGACGGTTCTTAACGTCAATTGCAACATAGATGGTTACGCTAGTAAAACCGTCCGAGATAACTACGTTGTAGCTTAATACTGATGGATTCTCTAGAACCATCTGTAATGAGGCATCCAATATGACTTTCTCTGTAGTAGTGAACACCCCGCTTAGAGAGTCTCAGAAGATAATTATGAAGAGTTGTAGATGAAAGTGCCTCGAGTAGCTATGTCAAACTTCAGTCGGTGTAAACACCTTTGGACACCACGTTGGTACAAGTTAGTATGGAGTCCATTACGAACATGAAGATGATCCCAATCATAAGTTTCGAATAGTTCAGATTGCTTGAGGGAAACCTGATTGGACTCTTCAAGTGGCTGAACCTGACCAGATTCAGATCACACAATACAACATTTTGTGACATAGAAAAATTGTTATAAAATTGTGAAGCTTCATATTCTGAATTGCAATAGATCAACCTTTAGGGCTGAAAAATAGGGTTTAGATGATTTAATCATGAAATTTACATAGCTATAGATATGTGGAAAATTTCATGTAGATTCTAGAACATATATGGTTTATTATGTTTGATTTCCATAATTGTAAGTTGCAATTGTTTGATCACCAAGACAGTGGGAGGATTGTTTGATGAAGGGGGCATAGTTATGTCGGGTTTGTGTGTAGGAGCGTTATTGATTTCTCTTTCATGTATGTGCTGTCGTAGCATGGTTTTTGAGGTTGGGCAATGGTTTGTTCAAGAGGTGTTGCTTCGAAGGTGGTGTTGGCTACACATCGTCCCGCTTCTTGTTGGGAATATGAGCAATATTTCAATTCCAAATATCAATAGGAGGCATATATTGCAAAATTCTAGTAATACAAAACTTATAACTAACAACAGTAGGCAAATCATATCGTACTTCAAATGTATGCAAGAACATAATTATATCAGAGTTGGTCGGCTACACAAACGACTTAAAGTAGGGCTGGTAAAAAAAGAAGCAGCGTAGAGATGTGTGATCACAAAAGTAATCAATGAAGAAGACAAGCGATCGCATAGATTGCGCTGCCTAGAAACCTAATTGTTGCCCCGTGTAGGTACTCTCTAAGGCAACGACTCAGAGATAGCCATTCTCCCACCTTCCCGATGCACGTCGAGAAGAAAAGCCGGCAAGGTTCAATCGCTCAACACTCCAACATAATTCACTAGAGGAAGAAAACAATGTGAGAAATGAATGGAGGAATTCAAGTTGCTCAGAGTCTGGATGTGTCGAGCCTCCTTTTAAATGCGCGTCAATTATTCACAGTAACTGATGGCATTTAACTCAATTAAACTGAATTAATCCAGACGTTTGAATTCGCATTCAAACAAAATTAAGAGAGAGATGATGGCATGATTCACATTCAAACATAATTAAGTCACAAGTCACGTAATTTTTTCGTGAAAATATGTGAATACGCGCGCGTGCGCACGCGCATGTGTGTTTTTAGGTAAAGTCCTTCTCATACCATCTCATACTATGTGTCACATGTTTTATATGGTGGCAAGAGCTTCACGTTTTATATTTCTTCCCTCCCATTTGTCTAAGCAATGTGGGACTAAACCGTACCATACTTTGGAATTTAGGAATGAACGAGCCTTTGTCTCATGTCCCCGATTCTAACATTTTTTTTAGTTAAAAAAGGTAAATGCATGATAGAATGACAACCGTGTTGTTTGCACTCATTACTTTATGTTTGTGAATTGTTTACCATGTTGTTTATATGTTTACTCCTATTATTTAGGATTCCTATACCATGATGGTTAAATAATGATGATGGGTAATGTTAAATGATAATGAGACTATTGTATCACATCATATGTACACTCATATCATGAAAGAAAAGACTCATCTCGGGTGGGCATATAAGACCTACTTCGGTAGAGAGATAATGACAATATGTTAATGTTTCCTATTTTATTTTGTACTTGCTGAGTTGTAAACTCACTTTTATTTTATTTATGTTGTAGGTGACGTTGAAGGCGACATACATGAGAAAGAAAATATCACACTTACACCACATCTATTTAACATTATTTAGTTATCACATTTAGTTATCATAATTAGACTTTTAATGTTTTTTCTCACTTTAGTTATGCTTACCATTATTGGAGTCATGTGTGAAACATGGATAGTTCCAGCTGCCCATGGGTATTGGTGACTGTCGTTAATGGCTATCATGTTTAGGTTATTTTACATGCTGTTATTCGTTGGTTATGGTTTATATTTGTTTCCTAGTGTTAGTTGTTCATAGTATGTCGGTATATTGTTGTTAGTTATCTCTCTGTAGCGGTTTAATTAGGGAAGATACTGTTTAATTAGGGGAGATGCTGCTAAAATTTGTTAGTGGTTGGTTTTAATTTGTTCGTAATTGAACCTTGCAATTTCCTCGGTTTGCCAGTAGGAAATGGAAGCAAACAAACCACCGTGTCACAGAAACAGTACAAGGTCCCATTCTGTGAGGTGCAAAAGGTTTCCTTTGTGATCGGTGAAGTTCAGCTACTAGTGCAGAAAGCCTCAACAAGAAAGAAAGCTACTAACAGCAGAATATATGAAGTAACAGCGCTCACAAACAGAACGAGACATCCATATTATGCTAATTTGCAATATGAAATTCCACTCAGTTTACTTTGATCCCCCCTCCCCAGTTATCTCTTCGCAAGAAGTAAAGTATTTCAAATAATTAAATTGTTTTACTCTGTTTTCTCCGGTGTGCAAGAGGCACGCACAACTTTCAGAGGGAATAAACAAAGGTCTTCAACAAAGAACATAGGTGGAGAAAAGGAGTTGATGTTGAAGAAAACATCAATCAATGTACAGGTAGTAAAACTGATCAATGTAATACCATTCAAACTTTTTAGCGCAGCCAAAACAATTTTAATGACACTCTCTCTTAGGTAAATGAAATAGGACAGCTGAAGCACCAAAATATAGCAAGACATATTTCCAAAATCAATATAGAAGACTCCGAAGGGCTATAGTAGTACCTAAAACAAGTGACAATTACAAAGACACCGTGACTTAGTATAATATAAAAGCAATAGCAAGTACCATAGTATTGCCTCAAGCGAGTTACATGACAAGTGCAAATTGTTATGGGACAATAATAAGTGTTGACAGGACAAATGTTTGAGCTAGACCTGAATAAGAAACATCAAAGTTCACACAGAAAGGGTAACTTAGCTGCTGCTTTTCTATTAAATCAAGGCGTACATGTAAATTAGAGCTTTTTGTTTTCACATGATAGATGAACAGAACTGCTTACTCAAGGATGCCGGCTTTACTTGGTGTCAAGCACAGCTCTTATGTGATTGATGCTTGGACTCATTATGACACTACGAATGTCAACTTAGCAATGTAGAAAGAGACGTATATGATATTATGTCTATGACATTCACCCTCACATATGAACCTCCAGTAAACCAGTTTAGGTGGGTGCAGTAATACTAAGCATTAAATGGTTACAGCGATGACAATATCTTCTCTGGAATGCATGCTCAATAGACAAGCATCAAAAGGAAGCAAGATGGAGCACTAGTTGGAATATTAATTCCAGATGAGCCAAATAAGTATTGTAGCCATAACAAACATAAGTTCTCAACTAATCAAAAACCACATACCTTCATGCGTCACAATTTGATAAGAAAATAAATGGAAACAGCAACTTGTTCACATGTCAATGTCAACAATGACAGGAAATTGGTGTTTGTTAGCTTTTTTTTTTGTTTTGTGAATATATGACAAAGGGTATTCAATTCCCTGGATCAATCTTAGCAAACAGTGAAACAATGATTTCAGTCTTTACTGCAAAATATAACAACATACTCTTAAACATTTACTGATAATCCTATATTAATTAAAAAATCACAATCAGTTACTGATAATCCTATATGACTTAAATAATCACAATAAGGCCCTAAACTTCTCTAACAGTGGGAGATGGGCAAACTACTATTCTTTAATAGCCAATTATATTTGTGAGTGAAATCTGTTGACCTACAGATGCCACAGAATTTTGTTTATCTGGATTAATCACCATTTGTACTCCAATCACCTAAGGTGGTTTTAGAGCTTTAGAGTCAAAATAGTCCAGCCATTTCACTTAATTGTATTAGTATAATTCTAGAACTTTATCACTCTAGGTATCTTAACAATTAACATACCCCCCTATTCACAAAACTCACAGGACTCAATCTGCGTCATATTCTTCAGGCTTACACACTTCTTATGGGGAGGAGGCCAGAACACTGGCCTATGCCTGGAAAAAGCATCATTAATCTCAGTAATCTTCAGGAGTGTGCTTCAGCTCAGGAGGGTGTCGAAGTCCCGAGACCTCTGAAAAAAGCATCATCAATCTCAGTATCTTATCAATGTTATCCGTTTATCAAACTGCACTTCTTTTATCAGACACTCCTGACAGATGAGGAAATAGGAACACTATGGATGCTGTGGCTGAAGGGAACAGCAATGCATTGTAGCAGTTATTCACAGCAGCCCAGCCATTGTGGACAATATCCCAAATAAGGCTACTCTTGTTCAGCATTCAGGTGATTGAAGGCTGCATGATACTTCTGCAGTGAGTTATCGGGGAGCATCACCAGGCAAATGTTAAGCAACCAACTATCAGAACTATATCTTGATTTAAATGCATAGTTCTTGATATTGCAGAAGCGGACTGCAGAGTCCGATACCGATGAGGCAAGAAAAGAAGACGTCTCAGACAAAGAATGATATTTAGCTGTTACAAAGTCTAAAATGATTATAAATGATGGTGTCTTTCAGTATTTGAGTTCAATGAGATCGGCTGCATTGGAGTCCAACCCTACCATCCACAACAAGTCTCCTAGAAGCCTTCTATGCTAGAACTACTGGTAACATGGAATCCCAACAAATTAGCAAGTTCTGCAATTCCCTAAGGTTCAAGTGTCCCTAGACAGACTTTATCCTTCAAACCCATTGTTCCATTAGATGGATGGCCAGATTGGAGCCTAGAGGCAAGATTAGCAGCTGGGTTTATACAGCTAAGGTCCAAAGCTTCAGTTTCGAAACTGGAATCACTTCCTAGTTCTCTAATCACAATTCTCAAATGCTGGTGTACCAAGGTTTATCTTCCAGTTCTCTTAACACCAATAAGCAGGATTTCCAAACTACAATTCATTCTTATACTGCTAGAATACTAGAGTTTATGTCCAGGTACCAACCAATCCCATAAATCACTTGTGTCGCTTCTGTTCAGGTCTACAATCATATGACTTCTGAGCTTTAGAACGTCTGTTAGTGCATTGTTTTACTACGGTCCATGTAGGACTGGTTGCCATGGATTTAATATACCTAGAACTTGAAACAAATCAGTTAAAAGGGTGTATGAGAATAATAAGGGAAAGGTGCTACTCAACAAAAGCTTCTATCAAGTAGCTTAAATACATTTCATAAATATCCTTCTACCTGATTATTCACAATGTTTTTTAGTAAGACCAATCGACCATAGCGAATTATTTCATTCTGTGAAGAACAGGTAAAAGCCCTGTTTCATAAAGGTAGTTAGAACCAAGCCTAAAATTAACAGTACTAGGAAAAAATGGTTGCAAAGAAGGCAGACATCAAAAAGGCTCCTTCTGTTAGTTCAACAACCAAACATTGAAAACAAATCTATATTTTAGAGGGTTATTTTCCACCAACACTTCTTCCAACTCTTTCATGGAGACCAGAACCAATAATACGTTCTTGGATGTTGAGAGTCACAAAACAAAAATAGAGCCAAGGATGCTAGCTAAAACGTCTTGTGGCTAGTCACTTAAGATTAACAACAATGACACAAAACATAATTGTCATCACTGTCAAAATCATGAAAGTTAGGTTTGACGAAAGAGCCAGCAGCCTTGCAGTATGCAATTTATTCAGCATCTCAGATTGTACAAACATATCAAGGCGGCATTACTATAATTATTACCAATTTCCCCCGCAGTCAGGCCAGCAACATACAAAGATCAAACCAGCACCAGTATAAGGACAGCAACAAGCATTGTACAACCAAACATGGCATAAGACAAGGAACAAGGACATGAGAGCACCTTCACAAGCCTCCACGTCATAACAGATTGACGTGCACAACCGTGGTCTCCTCACCTGTCAGCGGCCGCAAGCTCTGCATCAATGGCATTGCAAGCGCTGTCCAGGTCTTCGTCGGGGAAGATGTCCCAGTGCCCGTCCCACCGAATGAATAACTCAGTGTCCTAAAGTACTTCACCCGGTGCACGTCTCCGGCCGGCGTGAACACTATGTCGCCATCCACCAGGTCGTAGCTCGCCTTCTTGGTCAGGTTCCAGGCCTTCTTCTGGCCCTTGATGACCACCAGGTCGTGGCCGAAGGTGTGGTGGTACGCCGGCTCCACTCGGCCGACGTGGGGCTCTCGCGCACGATCCGCATCTCACCGCCGGGCATGATACCCACCGGCTCGAGCTCCATCCCATTCCTGAGGGAACTCCATCCGATCCCCTTCCTCAGGGAGCAGATGGCCAGGGGTCGTCGCCGGAGGCGGTGCATGGGGCGCGGAATGGGGTGGAGAGCCAGGCGTCGGCGATGGCGGCGGCAGCGGACTCCCCCCTGGTGTGGAGCCGGCCGAGGAAGCAGCTGGCTGGGCCCGCTCGCTAGTGGAGTCGCACGTTAGGTTCGTTTATTAGGATAATCCTTAGAGAAAGAAAAAGCCAATCAAATTCACTTCACGATCATATCGATGGCCTCACGCGATTTAATGCATGCATGAAGCAGACAATTGAGTCTGGTCATGTCTGTGGGTCGTCGACGGCGTAAGAAGCGGTGGTCCGGTGAGGCGCCACCGGTGGTTGTCGTCCAACCGGCTCGTTTGGCCGTTGCTCTACCCACCTACGTGCCACTCCACCATCCTGCAAAGCCACCTGTAGGGAGAAAGAGCGACAAGGGAATCGTTTAGTAACAAACGTTGTGAGACGAAACATAATAATTGCCAACACGGTGGCCATGCTGCAATCAAGACTCGAGATGGGAACAAATGTTGTGAAGGAGGTAGTGGCGGTGCAAAGGCACAAGGGAAATTTTCCTTGGTCCTTGTTTTTATCAATTCCCTGGGCAAAATCGTCCGAACTTTCCCCTCTACATGCCCATCCAAACGCCACTTCAAGTTGAATAGGGTGGTGCACATAAATAATCGAGGATACACATATGGGTGTGTCTAGATATTATTTGAATATTTTTTTAATAATTATCTAGATTTGAAATCGTTGGATTAGAGATTCAACGGCTCATTTTTTTTTCAGGAGGGAGAGATTTTTTTTGAATGGTATGAGAGAGAATTCATGGCCGTTAGATCTCTAATCTAATAGTCACAAATCTGAATGATAGTTAGGAAGAAAACATCCGAATGATGTTTATCAACACCCTACACATATTCTCCACACATGATCATACGCCACCTTAACTCTGTGGAATACGCGTACACTTCTACTGGCTCCAAAGTAAACATATACCCTTTCTCAGTGGATTTGATTCCCACTTTCACTCTTAGGTCTTGATTGGGATACAGAAAATGTAAGATAGAGGACTGTAGTGCCATGTGCATAGCATAATCACATAGAGCTGAAAAGTACACACGTTTCGGGAAAATATAGGAATTCAACTCACCTAAATAGAGAGGGAGGAGAGAGATTGCTGTAGAATTTCGAAGATAAATGTCCCTCAATTCCGATTTCTGATCAGCTGGTGACTGCTTTGGCTTGAAGACAGCCAGCAGCAACGCATTTCTTGCCCTTTTGTTTTGTACGATATGATTTGCCTTTTCCGAAACGCCTCAATCAGTAGACGGTTTGGCTTTGGCTCCGTTCCATCTGCAGGGAGACATGCATGGTACAGACATGTCCTTGTGGCCGAGTATGTTTCAGGTGAGATAATCTTCTCTTTTCTTGCATGAACTTGGAAGTACTTCATTGGTGTTCTTGGCCGTACGTGGTACTTCTTTTTTTGTTCATAGGAGTGACTATTGCACAGATAATTATTTTTTTTATTTTTAGTCAATTTTTTATATTAAAACTTTAGGTGACTGAGAATGCATTTTTAGGTAAGAGAAATTAGTATCCTATAACTTTAGATATCTGAAAGTGTAATTTCAGGTGACTGAGAGATAAAAAAATTTCAATCGACTGTTAATAGCAAAACAGTTTGTTGTTCATTGGTGCTGCCTGCAGTGTTACACGTGCTTGTCGTCGTCATGCATCCCGTGACTTGCTCCACCTTTTTCTCATTTTTTCTGATTTTACATAAGGAAAATCCTGGGAAGGAGGCCCAAGAAGCGAAGAAACACAGCTCCAGTCTCCAATTCTCCACTTGTACGAGGTAAGGTCGTCTTTGGCCAACAAAAGATGGCCAGAGCCGAGGACTACGACGCCGCTGCCGCGCTGGCCGAGTTTCACGAGTCCCGAGCTGGCGTCCGCGGCCTCGTCGAGTCCGGCGTCGCCGCCGTGCCACCGTTCTTCCTCACGCCCGCCACCCCCTCCCAACCACCTTCTCCAGATACGACCTTCGCCATCCCAACCGTTGACCTCTCTCTCCCGCGCTCATCCACCGTGCAGCTCGTCCGCGCCGCCTCACGTTCTTGCGGCTTCTTCCACGTCACCAACCACGGCGTCCCGGCCGGCACCGTCGACTCCGCCATCTCCGTCGTCCGCGCCTTCCACGAGCTGCCGCCGGCCGCCCGCTCGGCGTTCTATTCTCTCGCGCCCGTCGGAGGCGTCACCTACTCCACCATACCCAATCCGCCAGGCCATACTGCCGCCGCTCCTCTCCTCTCCTGGGTCGACTCTCTCCGAGTCCGCTTCGGCCCGCCGGAGCCCGACCTCGGCCGCCTCCCCGCGGTCTGCCGGGACGCGCTGCTGGAGTACCAGCGGTTCTTGGCGGGGTTCGGGAAGGAGATGGCCGGGCTGCTGTCGGAGGCGCTCGGCGTAGGGGCGGATCGCCTGGAGCGGGCGATGCAGTTGGAGGGATGGCTGATGGCGTGCCACTACTACCCACCGTGCCCGGAGCCGGCGCGGGTGGTTGGCACCCTGGAGCACACCGACCCCAGCGTGTTCACCGTGCTGGTGCAGGACGGCGTAGGCGGGCTGCAGGTGCGGCCCGACGACGGAGGGTGGGCGGACGTGCCGCCGGTGCCCGGCGCGCTTCTGGTCAACATCGGTGACGTGCTCAAGGTACTCACCTTGGTGTTCGCCTATCAATTAGGTTAGATTATTTTTGCAACTCTGCAAGTCAAAAGTACTACTATCATGTTCTTAATCTAGTTATTAATTAGAAAAGTGAAAACTAATATACTCCCTCAGTTCAGAATTATATAATGTTTTGGAAAGTGGTCAGTTAAACTTATTAAACTTTGATTACTGATACAAAAGGCTATTTAGATTAATTATTTATGTGAAAAATAAATCATTAGATTTGTTGTGAAAATAATTTCACAATAATATATATAGATTAACGTTTGTAATTTCGTACTATCTTGTTGGTATAAAAAATAACCGCCAAAGTAATCATATATTCTTGTACGGACAAAGTATCTCGTTGTTAATAAGAAGACAATATGGCGATTGGCGAACCCACCGTAGTGCTGTCACCAATGTGGAGGCCCGGGTATTTTTGGTCTGTGCAGTAAAGCAATATCAGACGTAGCCCATGTGTATATATAATGCTATTTTTGGTTCTTTTCTTGAGCACGGGACTCCGATCAATCGATACGTACACAGTCCTGCATCTCGACACCACAACATCCGAGTCATGCGGTCCGGAAGTGCATGATACCCCTGCATTGACCGCAGCCACTCCTACCACGGCTGTTCGACCACAGTCGTCTTCCACCACTGCCTCCCTCGACCACCTTGGCTTTCGACTGCTACTTCTTTCGACCACCTTCACTTTCGACTACTGCCGCTTTCGACTACACCCATGTTCGACCACCTCCGCTTTCGACCACCTCAGCTTTCGACCACTGCCGCTTTCGTCTGCAACCGCTTTCGACCACCTCTGCTTTCGACTGCAACCCCTTTCAACCACCACCGCTTTCGACCACACCTATGTTCGACCACTGCCTTGCTCGACCACTATCGTATTCGACCATGGCAGCCTTTTTGATCAATTGCCGGAATCATGCGCTCCCAGACCGCATGACTCGTACGCGTCGGCCGATCGGAGTCCCGCGTTCGGAGAGAAGGTCAGAAATGGCATTGTATATATCTGGGGGCTACTTCTGGTATTGATTTGCTGAACAGGGCCAAAAATGCCTAAAATTCACCAATGTGTGCTTGTACGATAATTAACAGGTGGTTTCAAATGATGAATACAAGAGTGCCGAGCACAGGGTCCTGATTAAGTCTACTGAAGATGCTAGGGTCTCCATTGCTCTCTTCTTTAACCCTGCCAAGCGCGACAACTCCGACCTGTTTGGGCCACTCCCGGAGCTCGTGACGGCAGAAAGGCCGGCACGGTACCGGAGTTTCACCGTGCCGGAGTTCATGAATTCTCGAAGAGAATTCGGTCATGGCAAATCGTCGATTGATCGATTCAGGGTTGAAGATTGATATTTGGTCGAAAGGCCAACCTGGAATTATCGATGATTGGTGTTGAGCAAGCATGCACGCATTTGACAAGACGATGTTGGGTTAATTTCCTTCCGAAGGAAAAGAAATATGATTTGCTTATTTGAATGTGTGATGATAGAAACTAGAAACTTGGCTCAAGCTTGACTCTCATTTTCCTACTCATTTACGCTTTCATGGTTGTTCTTTCGCTTATCGTTTTGTCAAATTATCTCCAACCACTTGTGGCAGTGATATTACCTAGAGGCAATTATAGATATGATTGTATCACTTCTATATTTATAATATTTTGAGTAAATGTTACGATGTTCCTTAAATTAAGTATTATGAAGTTATTGGTGAAACATTTTTTTTGTTATATGACATCATATTAAAAAGATCTCTAGTCGGAAGACTAGTGATTTATAAGACTTGCATACGTATTGATTGATAAACATATTTCATCGGTCATAAACATGGAGATATCAAATCAATAATGTGGACACATACTAGAGAACATAGTATTAGATTGACCCACCTTGAGACACTATTGAGATTATTATCTCTTATATGTCATCAGTTGATCTCAAACAATTATGATGTATAATCCTTGTACCTAATATCAGCATAGTTTTCTACATATGTATTAATGCATTTAGAAGTTACCGAATGTTACACCGTAACTAGGTAATTATAAATATAGCTTTCAAGTATACTATGAAATATGCAGAGGAAAGTGACTAGTCAGATATGGGATTTACCCCTTCTACATAATAGGAGAGATATCTTTGAGCCTCTCGATGTGGTCAGATAAAAAAGTGCACAACCATAGCACGAGTGGTCGAAGACTCATAGCACGAGTGGTCGAAGAGTCAATCACATGAAGTTATCCATCACTAGATCGAAAAAAATTGAACAGTTCATGGATGGCACGTTTCTCACCTGGAGTTCGATCAAGTATCGTGAGGCAAAAGAAGAAATGCAAGCATGTTGTTTAGTCCGACCAGATACGAACTAGTCGTATGGAGATATTGACTGATCATGAGTTAATTGGACATATCACAGACTGGTCTGCGAACTGGTCCTATGGGGATAAAAACTAGTCATGACCATAGACGATCTAGTTGTAAGGAGTTATGAACTGATTGTTAGTGACTAGGATATGATTACAGATCATATTGCGTAAGGTTCATTTAGGTTGACTTTGTATATATTTAGAGGTCGGTATGTCCTGTTGGGGATCACTACTGACCTATGATCGAAATAGTGTTTCCGAGTTATAACCAAATATATATAAATATATAGGGGGCACACACTTAAAGGGTGAGAACAGTAAGGATTCGAATGATAGATTTCAAGTAAGATACGATTAGATCCAGTTGAAGTTTCCTATATAAAGGGGTGCATAGGCTATGGCCAACATGCGTCTATGACACACCTATTGAAACCCTAACCACCACCTCTAATAGACCATGATGTGCACGATAATGCTAGCACATCGTCGCACGATGTCTCATCCTCGGATGTGTGGACTTCGGTAAAGACGCTACTGCGACTATGGTGCTGATCAGGACGATGTAAGATCGAGGAGGCCGATTAGAAGAGGGGTGAATAGGCAGTCTTAAAAATCTCTTCTAATTATTGTTAACAATTCGAGATCTTTTCTATTTGTCTAAACCAAGTATATAATACGGAAGCTTAAATCAATTTAGTTTAGCACAAATAGCGCCAAGATCAAGTAAGTTCATCCAAGTGCACCAACACCTTAAGACTATGTCAAGGTTTGTAATCCTAGGGTGACAAGCAATCAATTTAACTCTATAAAAGTAAATTTCTTGAAGGTAAATTGAGCACAAGAAAATAAACCACAATAGACACGGTCTTTTTTTACTGTGGTGATCGGAGACTTGCCGGTCTCCCCTAGTCCACGTTGAGGTAAGCCAAAACTAATTGGACCGTCTCCACGAATTAAGCCTTCCACCTCAAATCCACTAGTGGTAGATCTTTCTCGCTCCGGGTAGGTGAGCTCCAACATTCACACTTCGCTGGGTCTTCTCACAACCTTTTTTGAGAAGATCACCGCGCACGACGCCTCCAACGTCACCTTGGAGTCAGCAAACCCCAAGAATAACAAGTCAAGCCCCTCGCTTGACTCTCACGATGTGCAACGAATACAAAAACTCAGATGGATACACAATCCTACCTCTAGATGCAATATATGCAATCTAGACATTTCTCCTTGTTCACAAGATGTAACACATGCACAATTGAGTGGAGAACCTCACACTAGCTCAAGGGAATATAAATGGGTCAACCAACCTTGTCTCTAACCGGCCACAAGGGGGTATTTATACCCCACACAAGAAAACTAGCTGCTGGAGCTAAATCCCTGAAAAAATAGGATTATCGGAAGTACCGCTGGCTTAGGGCTAGTACATTTGCTCCCCTCGCCAATGGTTAGAAAACTAGCCATTGCAGTCAAATCCGGTAGTTCCGACGTGCAATCTTAGGGATGAGAAGACTCCACATATGTGTCTCTCTGGAAAAAACGTGCCGCTACACAAGCCGGCACTTCCGCTCATCGGTAGTACCGCTTATACAGAGCCGGTACTTCCGCTCACTGGTAGTACCGCTCACATAGAGCCGGTACTTCTGCTCGCTGATCGGACTGCTCACACAGAGCTGATCGGATTGCTCACACAGAGCCGATCAGAAACTCCGATCGTTGACTACCCTGGTCCACAACCACGCCAACCAACGTTGTTCGTATCGACAACACAGGTCTCTAACTACGCTGGTCTCCGACTACGTTGTTCGGATCAACCACACAGGTCCCCGACTACGCTAGTCTCCAACTACGTTGGTTTCGACTACTCAGGTCTCGACCACGTCGACCATGTCTATTTTCGACCACGTCAATCTTCGATCACAGAGATCTCTGACCTCCTCATCGATCTTCCACTACATTGTTTTAATCACATTGTTTCGACCATGCCGATTTACGACCATACAGGTCTTGACCACGTCGGTTCGACCACGCTGGTTTACGACCATGTTGGTTTACGACCATAAAGGTCTACGACCACGTCGATTCCAACCATGCTGGTTTATGACCACAAAGGCCTATAACTGTCAGACCCCAGATTTTACTATCCGGAATCTTCTGTGATTTATTGCACTATTTCCTGGATCAGTAGATAGTGCTCACAGATACAGAAAATGAATATCAAATACATACCATGTGGAAGCATAAATATAATAGTAAACTTACACATGGGCCGATTAGGCCGAAATCATTAAACTGCAGCAGCGGAAGAACGAAGCACACAGTGGGAACCCTCAGGACATGCCCACAGGCAGCCAACTGGAGGTTCGCGACCTAGCCTTTGATATCTTCATCTTCTTTGTTGTTGTGAGCAGTAGTGTTGCTGAGGCGTAGTGAACTGAACCTTTATTCTGGATTTATTATGAGAGCGAGTGTGAGCACACTAACCACCGTGCTCCACGAGCCAATACACAGAATGCAATTAAATAGTATGCATGGCTAGTCAAAGGAAAGGCTCGGGTTATTTTATTTACCAGAAATTGCTTTTGGTAGCGTTATCGTTATTGAATCATAGAGTCATTGCTACTACCTAGAACTCCACACGGCGTTTGCCATAATTGACTTACTCCACCACAGACACACTTCCTTTACTTGATCCACCGAACTGATCTTTTCCTAATTGATTGCTGTCTAAGACTCCCAACAGCGAGCGACATCATTTAGTTAACCCACCGATCATATACTTTCTATCTATTTATTTTGAATCCACCAATACTTTTTGTATTCCAAATTTCTTTAATAATCCAATCTTGTAATCGCTATCCACCAGCTCCTCACCTCTGAATTCTAATGATTCTCTAACCTGGTTACTTTTTAATCCACCGAGATCATTCGTACCAGTACTTTCTAATCATTCAGTCCTTTCTGCTAATCATCCAAAACCCTAATAAGCTTTTTCCATAATCAACCTTATTTGTCACTAATTGTCTCTAACTAATTCATCAATATTTCTCTGCCGAGAATATCATTAATCAAGTTTATACTCCAATTATCATATCTCCAAATTCCCTCAAATTCAAATCTTCCATCTAGGTCAAATCCTACTAATCCCATTAACTCCAACAATTACCCTTACACTCTTCTAATTCCCCAAAATCATTGATCCAGATTATACTCCGGTAATCATTATTATTCCTCCGATATACCCAAAAATTCAATTCATCCCTCTAGTATTTTGATCAACTCCTATCAATCACATTATTCCCAGCCTCTTCCAAGAGTTCATACTATTTGCCCGTATCGTAATCCCGTAATTTCCCTTGCACTTCCTAATTCTCCAAGAATCATTTAAATCATCTACCTAGCCTATATATTCATTTAGACTCCACCCACTTATTTCTCCTAGACTCCTTTCTGTCATTCCCTTTTTATAATCGACATGAATCCACCAATCATCGTTATGTACTTACCACAACATTCATCCTCTTTTCCTACGACTCTATTTATTCTTCCTGTCATTTTACTTTGTGAAAGAAGAAACTTTATCATCGTTTAGCCTTTGAAATATAATCAATAGTAAACCTCCTGAGACTTAGCAGTTTGAACAAAATGTAATGTATATGAGAATGCAATAACAGTAGCGATTCAGATTCCATCCACCGTTACATGGCATCTGCACCATATGCTTAATCCTTCAGCGTTATAGCCGCTTAACTTATCACTGGGGCGACACCCAGGGCAACACAAATCAGGGCTTTCCGCGCCCTTCCACCTTTTCCATTCCCACCCACAAAGTTTTTTTGAAATAGAACTATATCTGGTTAAGTTCCCATGTCCGCCCATGACCGTGGGCACGGCTATTCGAATAGTTTTGACTCTGCAGAGTTTGTACACTTTCACCACAAGCGATAATCCATCTGTTGCCCCACCTGATTCCTTGGTCAGGTGGTCAAATAGATTATCACATGACTGTTCAGAATATCTAGTTCCTCTAGTCATCTCACCCTATGGGAAACTGCCCACTTGCGGTGAGTCCATACGTTGCACGGGATGATCACCACGGCTACTAGCACTATGCGGGCTCCACTCTCCCCAATGCTAGTACGACTGGTGAACGTCACCCTCCGCTCGGTGTCCCTTTAGGCCTTCTTTGCCCTTGCATAACCACGTCTATCCACTACCGGTGAGATGAGTCGGGGAGTGTCGATACCGCTACTTAGCCAAGTTGTAATTTACAGACATGTGATTGTACTGTTTTACACGGGCTAACATGACAAGATTCAGTCCTTAGAGCTATCTGGGTGGTTCTACCACATTCTATAATTTTTGTGCTCCCACCGCACCACATACCAGCCCCCAAATCAGCCACCCAGATACTAAGCAAGTTTGGGGATTTTTGGGACATAAAATAATAGTTCCAAACATTTCACCAGTCATTCCCACCATGACTGCCCAAACCAGTTTCTCATGATTGAAAATGTTGATGATGCTGGGGGGCATTTCAGCGCCCCCGAGTATCTATGCAGCACTAAGCATGGCGCATAATAGGGACTTATTTTTCGAAAGATTACTATTATAATTTTTGCTAGGGCGACAAGGTTCGCATAATCAATATTCAAAAAGGGGGCGTAATATTAATCAAGGTAAACAGTAGGTATATAACTAGAATCTTGAATTAAACATGTAGTGGCATATAAAATAATAGCATGCAATTTGATAATTTAAACAAAAGTAATTTGCAGAAAATGTAGGTTCAACATGATCAAAGTATTGACTCGCCTTGCGCGGTTTACCGCGGTCTTGAGCTCACTCAATGCTCCCTTTTGAGCTTCTGGTCTTTATCTTCACTTCGCACTTGATCTCACTTGACCTCTTGATTCTTCAGGACTCTAATTTCTAATTACGTGCTAAATGGCTGAACACGAATAAAGGCAAATGACTCAAAAGATCCAATTAAATCCGAATAATCTTGATTTAGTTTTATTATGAGTTAATGGGTAATTCGAGTAATTTGAGACAAGGTTGGTGGTAGAATACGATGACTCGGTCTTTTTATTAATAGTCTCTTTCATTATTTTTGTATTTATCAAGGAAGTTCCATGAGTTAAGAACAGGTGTATGATTTTATCTGAGAATTATTTTGTCGAGCGTTAATATTCGGGCATATGCTATACATGCGATGTACACACCTTTTTTTTTATGTTTGACAAATTAATTTGAGCCCGGGTTTACATCATTTCGTGGTGCAATATTTTATGTACCGTTGGTTATTACTGGGCTTAGTTTAATTTGAATTAGGATCTATTCGAATGGGTCCTAGCTTGCTATATTCAATCATGCCTAACATTATTATTTAATAAATCTAATGTTAAGATTTAATTAATGGCACCATTTTTGTCTACACTTTAGTTGGTATTAGCCTTAGCTTTATTTTTGGTTTATTTACCTAGGCAAAGTTTTTCATACATGGTCATATTGCTACTTTGATTAAACCCACTACCAAAATTTATTTAATGATAGCATGTTAAATGGTAATGTATATATTCTAATTATAATTATGGTTAATCTTTAATTTGAAGCTTGTGCTTTTATAGTTAAACATATTATTCCATTTATTTCCCTTTTAACTCTATCTGGAATATCTTTTTAATTTACATTTGAATACTTAACTAAAGTCATTTTTTATTAGTGATTTTAATTAATAGCTAACCTTTACTTAAATATTCAAGTCATAAATATGATAATTAATCCAATATAAAATCTTAATAATCCTAGTAAGATTTTATTAGCCTCCATGGACTAGTTCTAAACTTTTCCTTGATTTCTGTTAACTTGAAATGGATTATTAAAACAAAAATGAAATGAAAAAGGAAATGCACCGCCAGGGGATCGAACACGGGACCTATGGGTTTACTGCTCGCTTGGCTAGCCAGCAAGCCGCTTGGCTCTTATCGGTTTTACTGGAGGGAGTAACATAGAAGAGCAAACAAGAGGATGGGGACCAAAAGCGAGCATCTTGGCCAAGGCCGGGGTCGGGATGCCGGCGGCGGGCGGTGGTGGCCGGGGCGGGATCAACCAAGTGAAATGAGTTTCATGAGGTGGGGAGGCTAATGGGGGAGGTTCAGCGCCCCGGGGTGGCGCCAGGAGGGGTTGGCTGCCCGAGAGCGGCCGGCGGCGAAGGTGGAGCGGGGCGGCGGAGCCGTGGTGGATGGGAGGGAGAATTGGCGGGCGCAAGAGCAAGAATAAGGCAGGGGAAAGCTCACTGTGGAATTGTCCAGCGGGGAAGAGGCCGTGGCGAGCCAGCGACGACGGCCTGCGGTGGCGCGGGAGGGCTCCGTCGTCGGCGAGGTACAGACTCGGAGGGGCTCGGGCAAGGTCGGGAGGAACTTCGCCTTGCTCCGAGGGTGGTGCGGCCGAGAGGAATCGGCTCAGCTCGGCTTCAATCGACGGCGGGTCAGGCGACCGGAATTGGGGAAGAAGAAGGCTCACCGGCGATTGGGGTGTGCGGGGCTTGATTGTTCGGGATGGGAGGCAGAGGGAGACGTGGCGGAGCGGACAGAGGGGCGCGCGGGCTTTATAGGCGGCGGAAAGGGGGCCAGCAACGGGCGGGGTGGCCGTGTGGTCACATCGTCGTCAGGCGGCGGCGACAGGGCAGCCGCTACGCGGGATTTCTAGCGGATTCGAGTGTGACTACGCAGTGCAGGGCTGCAGCTTTTGCGCCACGCACGCGAGCAGACGCGACAAGCGGAGTAACCAGTGGGCGGCGGCGACACTGCAGGCGGTGGCGCGGCTTTCGCTAGTGCACCAGCCGAGGTGAAGTGACAGCACAGGGAAGCTACGGCGAGGCATTGCAGTCTGCAGGCGGCGGCACTCGATGGCTCACGAGGCGTGGCGACGGAGCGGCGAGCAGCGGAGAGAAAGAAGGGAGGCAGCACGAGGCATGGCCATCCCGGCGAGAAGTGGGACAGAGCAGAGAGGAGACAAGGAGGGGGAAAAGAAAGAAAAAGAAAGGAGCGGGCAGGGGCAGGCCCCACTGGACAGAGGAGGGGAAGGGCATTCGGTCGGCAGGGAGAAAGAGGAGGGAGAGAGAAGAGGGAGAGGTGGTCCCACATGGAAGTGAGAGGGAAAAGAGAACGAGAAAGACAACGATTTTGGAGTTTTACATGTTGTTCAAAATTTAAGTTTTCATTTAAGCTTTGTATGAAATTTTGGATTTTCAATTCAAGTCTTGGTTCAATTATATTGATACAACATACAATAGTCTGCTATTTTGATTTTGTTTTAACTTTTGCTATAAATTGTATGTAACAACATTTTTGAATGTCCCAATTTGGGTTTCACATGCTGATTAAATTAAAATGAAAATTTTTCTAGCTCAATCTTTTAAAGATATGTCTTAATATTCTTTTTGATCTTATTTTGTTAATCTCAAATTTAATTTCAAGATTTTTGTATTTGCATTCATAATCTGCAATGTCATCTTCCATTTTTATTGTTTACTTGATCTTATTTCCTTTCGAGATTATTCTTGATTATCGATTTGTAGGCCTCAAACCTCAAAAAGACTTCAGACAAATCTTCAGAAAGAAATCGATCGCCAGTAAATTGCAAGAGAAAGTTTTAAATTTTCATATTTTTGAATATCCGAAATTTGGGATGTTACAATAACCACGTTGATTCCGACTACACTAGTTTCAATCACACAGATCTCAATCACGTCGGTTTTGACCACGCTGGTTCGATCAAGTCGGTTCGGCCACTCTGGTCTTCGACCACTTGGGCTCAACCGCTCTGGTCTTTGACCACACAGGTCTTCGACCACCTGGGCTCGACCGCTCTAGTCTTCGATCACATAGGTCTTCGACCACCTGAGCTCGACCGCTCTGGATCTTGACCACTTGATCTTTAACCACACAAGTCTTCGACCACCAACGCACGCGGTAGTTCCGTGATTACAACGTTGGTAGTTCCAGTTCAGCGTAGTACCGCAGGTTATACTGCGGTAGTTCCAATTGTCCTGACGAATACAGATACTTCACCAGATTTTACAAAACACATTTGCAAACTTTAGTATCATGCGTACAAGTACCAAACATGATTCCCAACAAATTATAAAACACATTTGCACACTTTTAGAATCATGACAAAAGAATTAAATATGAGTTTCAACCATTTGCAAAATATATTTGCAAATATAAGCCTCATATCACAAAAATGGGATCATGGACTTCAAGCACTTGCAAAACACATTTGCAATGAATAATCTCATGTTTCAAGGATTTAACACTTGAGTTTCAACTATTTACAAATACAAGTCTCATGCCAAGTTGAGCTATAAGAGATGAGGTTGAGATATTAACACATGATGAGACTCAAACTACTAGATATGACCCCTCTTAATAGTACGGTAACCTATACTAGTAATTCGGTATTCCAACCAAACACCAGGACCTAGCTAGTCATACATTTGCCTTAGGTCATTGTCTTGATATGCATCAACTTGTAATGTATTCTTTTCTTCAGCTCCATCAACTCATGATGGTCTTCACTTGACTTGATGATCAACACATGATCATCTTCTCTTGGACATGCATCAACTCATGATATATCTTCTTCTTAATAGCCTTCAACACATGAAGCCAATTTCCATCTAGACTTGATACTCTTCAACACATGAAGTCATCCCAAGTCATCCTCATTTGTAGCACCTAACCTATTCATCCAACTTATGAAAATGTTAGTTCACAAATTAATTGCCATTGATTACCAAACTTCACCATTAACACATAATGGAGGGATTAGATTTAACAATCTTCTCTTTTTGGTAATTCATGACAATCTCAACAAAATATGAAATAAAGATTGTATTTGCGAGTATACAACATGTGCACAACATTTGTATACTCTAAGGTAACCTTTTTAAACAAAGCTTATTTATCTGGTTGTCATTAATCATCCAACCATTAACATATAATGAAGAAGTTAGATGACAACCCGATTACAAATGAATATATATAAACTACACAAGCTATATATATTTAAAGGATGTGTTTCAAAGTAAATATCCTAAATATGCATATTAAAGGAAACATGGATCCATACTTCTGAAACCTCAAAATATAGAGTGAACTCCTCCTAAATGTGTGCATACACGTAATTATAATGAAGATATATGCATATATTTATTTGGACTATTTGTGGAGTTCAATCCATATTTTGGATCTAAGGAATGCATTAATATATGAGAATGTGAATTCGAATGCATACCTCTATGATTTCATCTTTTCATCCATGTGGATAATCGATTACTTCCAGTACATTGACATATGATACATTGAACTGGGCTGCTTTCACACTTCTTCCGCTCCACCGTGCATCTAGTGGTAGCGATTTATAATCTTTTACTCGTATGATTTTCTGATTTACGTGTTAAATTTTTTTAATTTATGTTAGTGTAGTCTATCTCGTATCCCAACGACTTAAGCCAGAAGCAAGAGGACTGATCTCCACCATACCGTACTGAGCAAGAGATATATTTACACGCTGGCCGGTCAAAAAATATACCTAAATTTGGATTGAATTCGCACATTTAAAATCATGGTGCCCAAGCACTACGCATGCACACACTGTGCGTGCCAGAAAGTTACTAGCATATGTGAGTGAAGTTAATATCAAATACATGTAGAGTTACTACTAGTTATTTAGTGTTACAACTGACAGTAACTCTATATGTGTTTGGTAGTAACTTCACTCACAAATGATAGTAACTTACTAGTGCACATTTTACAACTAGGCGTAGAATAATAATTATATATATGATATATATATATAAAAATACCTTCTACTCTCGGGTGTAGTTACTCCCACCTAGCGATTTAGGGAGCTAGAAGCTTAGAGAACGCGTAAAACTGAATGAGGGGAGAATTGAGGAGGGATGGCGCAATGAGAAGCTTAAATAGCTAAGAGATTTCACGGGGAGAGGAGGTATGTCTCGTGTGGCTGCAACGAGAAATCGTGAGCTTGTGTGCTCGCTCCACCATGCGAGCAAAGGGAATGCGACAAGGGGGCATTCACAGGTGTGATGATGGTGCTACGACAATGAGATAGGATGAGGCCGGTTGTAGAGGTCTTGTGTAGGGCATCGCAGTCTGGATGAGCAACGCAGCGAAAAGTGCACATAGCGCTACAGTGAGCTAGGGAGTAGCGTGGTAGCGTACGAGGCCTACGGTGTGGGCCTAGGCCTAGGGCACAACAAACGACAGAGGGAGGAGCAGAGGAGAAGAGAGGGAGAAGGGTCCTGACGGGTGGGGCTAGGACCTACTCGTTAGTGATGGGAATTAAGAGATAAGAGAGAAGGTGTATTCCTAAAAAATACACCTTCACAAAATTGAAAACGGAAAAGAGTAAGTGAAGAAGGCCGGTTTAGTTCAGCTGAGTGCTTTGTGGAATTTTCAAATATAGCAAATGATCTCTAAAAATTATGAAAATATTTGTGAAGGCTTCTAACATAGTGTAGAATCTTGTGTAATTTTTCCATGATTTTATATACTTTAAATTTTCTTGGATAATTCTTATAATATTACTATTTTATTAAAAATGCACTATTTTGATTTGGAAGATTTTAGAAATGTGCTAAAAAATGTTCCATCTTTTATTTTCAGCATAAAGAACTTATATATGAGTTTTTGAGATGTTATATTAGTGAAGTTTCAAGAAATGATTTTTACTATAAATCCTCCTCTGCCACTTTATGGATAATCTTTTCAGGTTTAAATTTTAATTCAATTTGGATTTCATCAATTATATAGTTTTTTTCCAAACTAGTGTTTATAAATTATTCTTAGGGAAAACTTCAGTCGAAAGCTAGGAAAACTGGATGTCAACAAAATGGGAATAAATTTTTTTAAAATTTTCACTTTTTTGAGCTACCTGAATTTTTGGTATGTTACATACCGCGCATGTGTCAGCTCTCTTTTCCTCGGTATCACAGCAGAGCATCAACAACAGTCGATGTCATGGCAATCGACAGCCCTCCTCAGTCAAAGAGCAAGACCACACGGAGCCTTCTGTTTTTTTGGTTTGCAGAGGCATGAGAAAAGAGATTCTCTTTTCTTTGGCAAGAGCGCAGATCACCAGCACAAGCAGCACCAAGCACAACCGTCGCACGGATGGGACGACATCTGCGGCATCTGGCCGGAGTAACGTCAAGCCGGCATCATGCGTATACACAATATCAGCACCACAAATTGCACAGGGAAATATAATATTAATGTAAGGCTAACAAACGAAGGTACGCAAAATTATTTAAGCATAAAGCAGGATTTAAAGAAATACAGTAAATAGTTATAAAATTACTGAATTTAATATAATTAGTAAAAATAGTAATTTAAACAAATTAGTACCGTTAGTTTAGGCACCGACCTTACACTAACCTAACCACGGTGTCGAGACTCAAATATGCAAATTCGGACTCTATGTGTATTCTGCACTAGTCCAGAATCACACTAGTACACACAGTGAAAATATAAATGCAATATCGACCACATCACGATTAACTAAGAAAAAAACTCAACTATTATTAATTATCATAGTATCGATCTTATGGTAAAGCTTACAATTTAATAACCTGAAGGGCTTAAGAAACTAGCAGTGGGAAACAATGGAAAATAAGTGGTCATTCGACAAACTTATAGGCAACCGACTAGGAAACGAAATCCTATTATGAGAATTCGTCGAAGTATCCTCCTTCAAGTACCTCCGGTGGTTATGACTACGTTGATTTTGGTCTCGGTGGTTATGACTACAGTGATTTCCGTTCGGTAGTTGATTTCCGACCATGTTGAACTTCCGACTACACGTTGTACTTCTGTTTAGTAGTCAGATTTATAACCACTTTGTCAGCTCTCGACCATGTTGTTGAACCTACGACCACACATGTACGTCTCAGTCTTCTCATTGCTTAATAATGAAGCCCTAAGTAAGACACATGCCTTGTGGTGATTTATTTCAGTGAATGGTGTGAAGATCATGTTGTAATAGTTGGTGTTATATGTAGAATCAAATGACACATGATCTCTAAAATGGAAATAATTCTTCCGACATGTACTATCCACCCAAAATACATGTACCAACCTACCCTTGTCATCAACAACATAATCAAAATAAAATGATGGATTTATGTCATTCTTTCTACAATGGTTGTCAACAAACATTTGAGCATCTGATAATACAACTTCTCAGCTCTTTATGACAATTCTGCAAGTCTCTCCTCATGCATCCTACATTCTCAAATCCACTCTCACAAATACAGAGATATCAATATGCTCCGCTTGTGCCAATGGCTCCTTTATGACATGTGATTAATACACGTTTGGCTTTCTCATTTATTTTCTTATTAGACCTTATCAACTGTTATTTTCTCGATGGTACCAATTCATATTTATGTGATTCAACAAATGTCTTCACCCTAAACGTATTGTCGCTAGTGTGTTTTAAAGCTAGAATTGCCTCATAGCCACACCTAGTTAATTTCCTGATATATTTCCTTTTCTTTGACTCCACGTTGTCCTTATCTTTCTCAGACCGGAAGCCTTCTCTTGAGCACATTCATCGTTTCTATCTTATAACACCATTGACAACCATATGCGGACCAACACGGACTCCAAATCCGGCTGAATGTGCATATGTCTTATAGAATTCCTCCATAGCATCCATGTCATCCAAAACTATCCCTTCAAATGTCTTGATAGTTGTGTCAACACTAGGTGTATAAGAAGAATCCTATAATGCAACTGATTAAGTGTCAAGCATAACAGATTGATAGGAAAAATAAACACATGCACACAAGACAATACTCACTACGAATGGGATGTTTCTACTCTTTTGTGGGGTACCAAAATGAATTACTTGGTAGGGTGGTGAAGTAATTTTAGTGATAGAGTGCGCATCGAGGCTTTTTTGTCTTAGCAATGCCAATGCCACGCTCTCATCGGCTACTGATTCCATGCACTCACACAACAAAAATTCTACAAGTGACAAAATGACAAAATGAGACAACATGCTCATAACATTAGGGAACATAAATTATATAGCTAATAAATTAGCATCTACAATTAAAGAACCTATTGTAGCATGTCCATTTGTTGCATTGCACAGCCACACAAAGAGTTTGCATCGCACAGCCGAGTAATTCTTAAATCTACGGGGAAAACATAGGAAGAAATTTTGTAGCAAAACGCTGAAGAACATAAGAGGAAACTTTGTCAAGTCATGTGGCTGCTAATTAGTTATAACCATTATGCAGACTACTGATTATTGGTTTGCTATAGATAAAGCTCATTGATTTTACTATGCATAGCTAAAGACGTGATGTTTTTATTTGATGTACTCAAGTTACAGCATAAAGAAACCATGCACACTGAATCTAAGGGTTCCGAAGCTGTTCATGACTTCATGCACAATGTGACCTCCAGTGTGACAGTGTCTATTTGCTAAAAGCCCATGGGCATGGTAGGGCAACTCTACAATGAGCATGGCAGCGAGGACGAGTAAGGCAGTGACGGCGGTGGAGAGAAGAATTTTTTATTACCTCAGTCGGCAGCAGCGGCATGTAAGAATGAGGCAGCGGCACTTGGGGAAGAATGTGGCGGCGGGGCTCCTAGTGGTGGAGGGCGGCAGTGTTCAGGGAGGAAGCCATGGTCAGGGAGGAGGCTGGGTCGGAGGGCGACGACACTTGGGGATGACGCCGGTCGTGTAGTGCGGGAGGGAAGGTGGCGACGCTCAGGGAGGAAGTTGCACTCAACAGACAGAGCGGCAGATCTGCACGGTTTTGCCTAACTCCTTGGGCACGTGGTTTCTTCGCAGGCAGGTGGGAGGGACTGATCTGCAAAGAAGGAAAGCCACGTGGAGGGTTTCGGAAAATGCATAAGTGAGCTGAGTGCATCCATAGCCGCCCGACGCACATCTGACGGTCCTCAGCGTTATTAATATTTTACCACTGAAATGGTCATTCACACCAGATATGTTCCCTTTATGTACATTCTAAATTCAACTTGACAAGGACACTACAATGATGTCGCTAGATTAATCGGATATAGATACAAGGGTTGTTATATTCGTATAGCAAATATAATTATATTTTCAATAATAAATATTAGAGCTGTATAACAAATATCGTTCTAAGATTTGGACCAGTTAGTTATGCATAAAAACTTGTAATCAGATATTTGAATATATGCAGGAATACATAAGGTATGCTAATTGTTGCAGCACGCAGCAAGACAAGGAACAAATTGCAGCAGCAACATTAGCTTTGGATCTAGCTAGCGATCAAAGAAGATTTGCATGGGGAAGTCTGCTTGGCATCCAACATGGTGGTGCGGCACCGCACCCACCACGCCTTGTCCACTTCTATCTGCGCCCCCCACCGTGCCGCTGGTCACTCCCGATGCGCTCCTGGAGCACGCTGGGCAGAACCGGCCATCCCGACGACGAGGTCGCCGTTACACTCTCCCCTTTGGGCTCCACGCAGAACGGGTCTACGTTAGTCGTGGCGATGGGAGTGACTATTGCACAGGTGACTATTTTTTTATCTTTAATCACTTTTTTATAGTATAACTTTAAGTGACTGAAAGTACAACTTCAGAATAGAAAAATTAATACACTGCAACTTTAGATGACTGAGAGTACAATTTTTTATACTATAACTTTAGGTGACCGTTACTTAGTCGTGGCGATGGGAGTGACTATTGCACAGATGACTGTTTTTTTATCTTTAATCACTTTTTTTATAGTATAACTTTAAGTGACTGAAAGTACAACTTTAGAATAAAGAAATTAATATACTGTAACTTTAGATAACTGAGAGTACAATTTTTTATACTATAACTTTAGGTGACCGTTGCTTAGTCGTGACGATGGGAGTGACTATTGCACAGGCGACTGTTTTTTTATCTTTAATCACTTTTTTTATAGTATAATTTTAGGTGATTGAAAGTACAACTTTAGAATAGAAAAATTAATATACTGCAATTTTAGATGACTGAGAGTATAATTTTTTATAGTATAACTTTAGGTGACCGTTGCTGCAGAACTTTTGTCAGGTGTAGGTGCTTCTGGCGTGCAATGTCACGTTGAACGACGGGGGCACAGCGGGATCGGCGGCCAAGTAGAACCCGGTGTAAGCGACGGGTTCCATGGAGAACTTCAGCGTCCCGAAGCGCTGCAGGGTCGTGAAGCCCATGTAAAGGAGGAAGCAAACCACTGGTATGATGAAAACGAAGAAGGCAAGGCTTTGCCATAGGTTATTGAAGGATAAACTGCGCTTGTCGTCGGAGCCGGAAAGTAGACTAGCTTTGTGATCCATGGGTACGTAACGTAACTCGGTATGTCGGTGGTGTGTTTGTTGCTCGGGGGCAGAGGTTTGCATGCAGCTAGACCTTCCCGTTGGTCACCCATCTTAGAATTTCTTTGAGCTCAGCACGCTTAAAAATCTGGTTCTTAGCACCTGAGCTACCAAGTCTCCCATTTCTCTTACTTGGATGAACGCCACGTTGAAGCCATGCTTCTGTTCATCTTCCCAAAACCATCGATCAGACCAGAGAGCTCACGTTTCCTCCTCTGCGCTCTTTCATGGCAACATTCAAATCAAGCATTATCTCATTGTCATCCTAAAAGAAAAGTTGTGCCAAATCTTGCAAGGAATCCATTTCTTCTGGCCTTTTGAGTTTCATTCATCCATTTACCTTTTATCTCCTATTTTTTAAAACAGAGTCTAAACCAAAATCCGTAAATTGGAGATGGTTTCTATCTCTTCCAATCTCTTAAATACGGCCCCTTAACCTCCCTAGACTTGGCCTAAGCCATGCCAAGTCTCCTCAAAGCCCAAAACGCCACCGCTATGAAAGCCCTCTGTTCCCGAAATTGCTCATGGCGTTCGGAGCTGTCTGGACAGATTTTTCATGTTTCTTTCACGTCATATCGTGTTCCCACATATCATCAACCTTCTTGGCATGTTAATTTGATTTTGATGTAGTATATCTTCCGGAATCCAGTTTTTTCCCAATCTAGGCCAAGATCGCTTCCCCTCATTGATTTGCCTCCGATAAGTTTTAGCACATGCCATCACCTCTGAGAGATTTATCTCATCGTGTTCTACATAGTGCTTCCCTCTCATTCCTCGGAAACCCTCCCTAAATTTTCACTTCTAATACCTAGCCATGACCGCGTAGGGCATCTCGCGTTCTCATCTATCCAGTGATGTTTCCTCCAATCCTTTTATGCCAAAACGTACCAAACCATCCCATGTAGCTACCTTCCAAGTGAATTTGAATTTTGTTGGTCGAGCATCAAGATATCAAGCTTTTCCTTTTTCTCTACCATTGTCACTCAAACGTCAATTGTGTCGCCTCCAGTGAGTTTCCGGCTGAGCGATAATTTTTCTAGCTTCACCATGCTGCGTTCTAGCCTGTGTTCACCCTACTTCTCTATGTTCTATGCCCGGATATTATTTCTCTCTCCTACCCATGTCGTTGCTGCCACCGCCATTGCTGTGAATCCCACCAATCAGCGCCACCTCTGGCCATCTCTTCCTTGGGACTGAGGGGTTCTGTTTTGCCTATTGGCCGGCCTCCCTCAGTTCTCCCTCGCATGCACAAACCATTCCATTATCGTGCTCTGTAAATGCCATGAAAGCTCTATGTAGCTTCTCCTTCCTTTGCCTTGTGTCACTTACATGTGGGTCTCATACGTCATACACACAAACAAATCAAAAATCAGCCCAAAAAGAAGATGCCATGGAATATTCTCTCGTTAGGGAATTTTCTGGAATTTTCCTTCCAACTATTTTCCAATCGCTCATTCTCCTCCGTCCGAACTTTGTTTGACCCGATTATTTTTGCCGAAATTCATCTAAAATTGAGCTCTATCTTTTGGTTCTAGTTTATTTAAATTTATTTATGTTCGTTCGTGCGATAGATAACGACTTCGAAGAAGCAGAAGCAAGACCTGAAGGCTAAGAGTTGGTAACTAAGCATGGCCAAAGCAAGTCGTATCTTTTTATCATGTTGAATCTAGTTTTTAAATCTATTTATTTATTATTTTATTTTAAATTATGATGCTTTGCTATTTTTTATAAATCTTTGTACCTAGTAGTTATTTTTCAACTTGATAATTCCACATTGATAATTTGAATACCATGATTCCAATATCATCATAGGACATGCTTATAGTTATGTTGGGTTCATCATCACATGTGATCACTTAATTAATTTTAACTTAATGAGTTTTGAATTGTGGTTGTAGCCATAGTTATAAAATTTGTGTACCATGACATGGGTGTGTCATTGGTGTTGGTTATATAAAATAATTTTCACTTGGGCGAGTGATCATGCAGTAAAGGGGGAAGTTTGGCTAGCGCTTCGAGGGATGTGGATGTCTTGCTTGAGTAATTTTCAAGGACTTAATTCTGTGCGCCATTGATCTAAGCCTTATCATGCAACTACATATCCAGTATGGGATGGATCTAGCTAATTAATTTATGATGTTTCGACCTTGATTTCGCCATTAAGATGCCAGTGGGTGTCAGTTAGACATTTCCATGGGGCATGAGAGAGGGCAATTATCGACTAGGTGGTTAACCTACTCGACGGCGAAACCTTAACGGGCAAGATTAGGTTGAGGTTGAACATTGTAAAAACCTTGTTATCTTCTTGGTCGGCGCGCCTAAGGAAGCGTGTTATACTAATGACACTACAAGAAGGACATATTGTGTGGGTAAAGCTGTGCAACCTCTGCAGAGTGTAAAACGATTCGAATAACCGTGTTCCCGGTTATGGATAATGCTCGGTGATTTCACAGAGAGGTAGAGTTTTTATAAAAACTTAGTTGGGATAACTTTGGGAAGTGAACGGTAGTTTATTGGTGGTTCATTACGTAAATGGTCAGTTCACGTGTGGTTCATTGGGTGAATGGTCATTCACTTATGGTTTATTTAATTCCTTTGATTATTTACTTATTAGCATTTTAAAAGTTTGCTTTCAATCTATTTATTGTATTTATTTTAAATTATTACTTTATGCAAAATAATCACTAAGCCATCATTTAGTAGGCCTTGCATAATTATATTGTAGTTTGTTATAAATAACTTGCTGAGTACTATATGTACTCACGACTTTTTCTTGGTTAATCGTGAATATGGTCGATATTCCATCTATGTTTACACTGTGTGCACTAGCGTGTACTAGTATAGAATATATACAGTCTAGATTTTCATATTCGGGTCTCGACACGAATTTCTAAGTGCTCTCAATAAAGTAAGTCCCAAAAAATGATCTCTTCTTCTAGATGTTCTTCTTACGGGTCCTCAAGTTATGTCCCTTTTCAAGCACAACATCGATATTCTTAACCATATCATATATCTCTTTCCCTCTAAAAGCCTTGGATCTAAATCATTTTTCTTCTTTCCGTTGAATTATTTCTTCATCTTACGGTATGGGTGATACTTGAGAAGGAACCTATGGTGATGTATGTACATAGTTTTGCGTGAGTTGTTCAGCCACACACTTTTGTTATCATCTAAGCAGTGAGGATATGCTTAGCTCCTTTTGTACTCAAGCCCGACAGGTTACCAATGCTAGTAAAATCATTGATAGTGTAGAACAGCATAGCGTGTAGAATGAAGTTCTCCCGTTTGTCTGCATCTCATACATGCACCACTTCCTTCCACAGTGTTACAAGATCTTCCAGCAATGATGCTAGGTACATATCAATATCATCATCAAGTTGCTTTGGTCCTTAGATAAGTAGTGACATTAAAATATACTTCTGATTCATACATAGTCAAGGAGAAAGGTTGTAGATACATAGATGCACATGCCAAGTGCTATATCGGTTGCTCATGTTACTGAAATGATTCACTCCATCTGTACTCAACACAAACCTTATATTCCTCGGTTCCGCACCGAAGTCTACAAATATCCTATTGAAGTTCCTTCACTGGGCAGAATCAGCCGGGTATCTTAGCTTTTCTATCTTTATTATGACCATTTTACTAAAGGTATCTCGGAACGGAATTCTACTCGGTCTCAGGTGGGAGATTATGAAATTTTAGAGAATTGCGAGGCAGGAAACATGTCCAAAATTATTTTTAATACAAACTATCTGTGAAGTATTACAGACGATTTAAATAAAAAACCGCCTGTGATATTGCCAAATATCACAGATGGTAAGTATCGTCTGTGATACTTCATAGACAGTGCTCACTATGAACTGTCTGTGATATTATCTCTTCACATACGGTTTTTAGCGCTAGCAACAATACATACGGTCTCTAAACCTAAACCGTCCGTGATTGCATTTAACTCTGATGATTTAAGTGAACCATCTGTAATGAGATGTCTAATATAAGTCTTTTTATAGTAATAAATTAGAACTTGCCAAAAGGATTTGTTTTATCGATTTAGCTGTCGGGATTAAGGTCCCACTCCAAACAACTTCTGTTTCTGGCTTCTGGAATACGTTGGCTTCTTACTTTCGTCTCTTATTCCTTTGTATTATTCATAATGATATAACTTTTTAAAATTTTTTTAAATTTAATTACTTAGAAAACTAGAAGCTGCTATAATATACTTTCAACCGCTACAGTCTTTTTCAGTCAGAAGCCAGAAAATTACTCTGATCACTACCTAATATCTGTGCTGGTATCGGGAGCTCCGGATGCATTTTCTTTAGCTATAGAAGATTAACGCTTACACCACACGCGCGACACCATAAAGCTAGGCAGTGCCGCCAACGAAGTGCGCGTATGTATCTTACTAGATTGGGTCGCACGCTACGCTGTACGGGTGAGTTTTGGTATACTCGGATGACAAAATACATTTAACAATGAGAAAGCATTGACATACGTGAGTAGATAGAAACAGTAATGAAACAAACAAAAAGAATGTCCTACCAGACTTCACATATTATTGAGGGTATTTACACACCAGCTAAAAACGGCGCCTAACGCCCACCAGTATGGGCAGCTAGAATGGAGACAATATATACACTGTGAATGCATACTACCTATTGTTTTACGGTTTTGCTATTGCCAAGGCGACTGAAATTTTTTTGTCTCTCAGTCACTTGAAAGTTGCACTCTCAATCAACTAAAATTGCAGCCCCCTAAAAAAAAAACATCCCCCCTCCAAAAGTTGCACTCTCAGAACAACTGCAATTTTAGTTGATTGAAAGTGCAACTTCAAGTGACTGAGAGACAAAAAAATTTCAGTCACCTTGGCATAGTCACTCCCATTGTTTTAAGCATGCTTTCCTTTTGCTAATTTTAAACGGTGGAGCCCATTTAAACTAACCCAAAGGTATCTGGAAGTTCATCCTTTTGCTGATTATAAACACGCTTTTCTTTTGCAGAGTTTAAACCATGAAGGCCACGTGACAAATGCTGCTCAAGGACATGTTCCTAAAGCAAATACTCTTGGGAATGAAAACGAACCAGCAGCGTGGAGATCGCAAACTAAAAACAGAAAGATAAGAGTGGAAGACAATTTGAGAAGACAGTTAGAAGGGATACTGCACATGTCGCGAGTACCTTTCACACTACAAATTCGTACTGCACATGTCGCGAGTACCTTTCACACTACAAATTCGTCATTCGTAGGTCAGACTGTTTGCTTTTGTGCTATCGGCTATCAAAGTCGACCGATAAATCGTAAATATGATCTCTTCAGTTGATGATGCATAGAACTGAGTTTAACAAGATCGGATACTGCGTTGTGCACTTGTAACCTGCAAAACATCAGAAATAACTCCAATACTCAAAAGAACAATAATTATCAATCTGATCTTCAGAAACTTTGCAAACTAAATCAGTCAAGAAAATTAATAGTTTCAAGATTTGAATCAATTACCCAATGGCAAGGTTAGTCCAGCCATGGCAACTGCGGTTGCTATAGAGGATGGATCCTTCATAACGACCAGTTGGCGTGGAGTGCAAACTTCTCCTGCAATGGTTCAATGCAGAAACATTCATATAGTATTAATAAACATATTATGTCCTAAGCAAATTAAGCAGGATGCACTTTCAGCAGTTTGCCTATTACTAATGTCAATATCCTACATGTTCATCATCAATCAGAAAAATAATGTTTCCCAATCGAACAATACTTGCCCTTGAAATGTCCAAACAGTAAACAAGTCAACAATGAACTCTGCCAACAGTTTCAGCATTTCAGTAGCTGAGAGTTAATACATTACTCCCATAATTTTGGAGATAACTTACATTTAAAACCTTAATTGGAAATTTCGGTCGTTCACAAGGGATGAAATTAAACTTTTAATGTCTCTTTTTAATATAAAGTATTTTGCTTTCTAGGACTGCAGTTACATGATAATTTGGTGAGAACATGGTATGTCAATGTGATGGATACTCAAACTCAATGTGATACAAACATTAAAAGACTCCGTAAAATACTACCGCTATTTTTACAGTGTACAAATATACATAACGACAGCGCATCCTACGTCGAAAATTACATAACAACATAATTTCTTGTTCAGGACAACAAGGAGTACATACTGGTCCCCAACACACTATTACCCCACCTTAAAATGGGTTGCGGGAGTTTGTATGCTTGGTACATGTGGAGAACCGATGAGCGAAAGAGAAACCGGCTTACTAGATTCGTTGTAAAATACATAGAGAAGTATTTCCTCCACGAGTTGGGTTTCTTCTTCATAAGCTTTGATGACGTATGCGAACTATTCATTTTCGATGCATCACTTCTACGATACTGAATACTGTAAGTATGTACAATCAAATTTTACATTCATGTAATACCGATAAATGCCATAACTCATTACTTATATATAGATATATGATGCAAGAAACCCAATGATTGCGAAAATCAGTGGGTTACCTCGACCCACGTTTGATGTCTGAGCAATGCATCACCGAAGGTGTATCCTACGTTGAGAATTACATAATCACAGGATTGCTTGCTCAGGGCAACAAGGAATACATACTGGTGCCATACAACCAGAGGTAAGTACTTCACTAGCTACTATACAAATTTTATTTGTATATTATATGAAACACAAACTTAGATTTAACGACTATGGCGACATACATGAGTAGGTTGCACTAGATCCTTTTAGTGATTATACCAAAGTGGAAAAAGATAATATATCTTGATTCTCTACTCAGGAACAACCATGGCTTCTCCCTTATTCAACAAACACTTGACAGGTATGTCCATTTTATCCATATATAACTTTATTGTAGTCTTCTCTTTGTTTACAATGGCCGAGGATAACTTTTTAGAAACACGTAGGTTGTTCAATGCCTATGTTGTCGGACAGGGAGGCACAAAAAATCGAGCGCCACACTGCAACACATCATGTGATTTCCGATACCTGCTAGAACACAATAATCTTATATCACGCTTCATAATAATGCCTCTCGAATTGACTATACTTATATGTATGTAATTCTATTTTAGCAGTGCCACCAGCAGCTACAAGACAACGTATATGCATTCCACGTTTGTTGTCATATGTACAAAATCATGATGAGTACTAAGTCGAATAATCTAGAGGTTTGTCAATCTCGCAATAATTATTTTCTAATTATCATATTAAATACATATGCTTACTACTTTACTTCTCCTACCAACAGGGCATAACAATCAAAACGTACATACGATCTGAATGAACTCTTGGACATCTGAGGATGACTCTCCACCTTCTTCATGACGGAGATCATTAACTCGAAAGGAGAGTTTCACCCCAAAGATAATGATTAATACATGTGCGAATATTTGATTCAACTATAATTCATTCACCTGCAATCTATAAATATTATCACAGTTCATATGCAATCTGTAAATATGTGTATCTGTGATATATCTATGATATCTATCTCTCTTCATCTGCTTGCTTGTGTTTCAGAGAATATGGTTAGCATTTTTTGAAGCTAGCCAGAAAATAGAAAAAAGTTTAGATATAGAACGTACTATCACAGATAGTTTTATGATATAAATCGTCTATAAAGGCCTAATATCATAAACGGTTTCGACTAAAAACCGACTATGATATGTAGGATATCACAGACGGTTATTTTTACTAACCATCTAAGATATGTATCCCATCACAGACAATTGGTACATATAACCATCTTTGATATCCGACATATCACAGACGGTTTTTTATAGAAGCCGTCTGTGATAATAGGACTTTACATATGGTTCTTCATACAAACCGTCTATATTGTAACTTATCATAAACGGCTTATAAATCGTCTGTGATAACCGTCTGTTATCATAGATGCAACAAATCAGACGGTTTAGAAATTATCTGTGATGAGGTTTTAGAACCGTATGTGATAACTGTCTGTTATCACAGACGCAAAAATTAGACGGTTCAGAAATCGTCTGTGATAAGATTTTAGAACCATCTGTGATGACCTTGTATGGTAGTGTATTCTACGTCGATACCCTTAGATGTGGTACAGTGTGGAGCATTGGAAGTCCATTAAATGCAATTCAAGCTCCCAGATTAAGCCTTTTCAGCAAGGTTGCGGTAGCACATAGCAAGACCTTGTGCTACATATTACTTTAGATAATTTTTTCTATATAAAAAACTACTCCTACATATGCTTTCTTGTAAAGCAAGTGCGAATTAAAAGTATATATTAAAGAAGTAATGAATTATAAAAGTCTTCCCTTAAGACGTCGTCGTCTTCTTCCCTCTATCTAGAGAAACATATGCTATCTTCTCTATATAAATTTGATTCATAGGCTATCCTCTCAATATAAATTCGATTTGCTGGCTCATGTCGATCATGGGATTGTTCCACCTATGCCCATCAGCTGTTGGGCTGCCGCCTGCCAGTCCATTAGGCATGTAATCTCACCACTTCAACTTTTTCTCCACTAATTTTACACGAGCCGAGCGCGCTGCACGACGGCATGCCGCGAGGCGAGGCAATGATGCGTGCGCCGCGGTGGCTTGCGCGAGCATCTGATCATCAGCTGCGCTGGCAGCACGTTACAAATGGGCGTGGAGTCCGCGTCGAGTGGGGCCTCGCGCGCACGGCACACGCGGTAGCTGGGGGTCGTAAGGATTGGCCAAATAACGTGGCGCTCGCCGCTCGGCGGGGGGACGCCGCGCTGGCTTCAACTTGCAAGCCAAGAGAAGTTCGGTGGAACGGATAACATCTGTTTTTTTTCTAAGGTGGATAGTTTTTGTCTATATTTTTTAAAATAATGGAGATGTTAATACAAATGACGTATACGGTTTTTGAAAATTCATTTAAAGAATCTGTTAAAAAATATATCTTAACTGTTTCAATTTTTTAAAAGGGGTAAAAATCCATTTGAACAGAACCGTGGTCGTGGATGGCCCGACGCACGCAGGCAAGGGCTCTGATGCTACCGTTCGTGACTAGACTTGTGGGGGCCTTGCTTTGTTAGGACGTCGTTCGCAGCTAGAGGGCAATGGGTATCTAAACTTGATATTCGGTGGATTTTTACTTTATTAGAGCATAAGTCTGAGTCAATTTTCTAACTTATGGGTCTCTTAATGAGCAAAAAGTCCAACCCATCGTATCTGCTGAGTTCAGGTATGTTCCTATAGTACCTAAACCCGTAAATCCATGGATAATATAAACCCAATCTTATGAGTTATAAACCCAGGCTCCCAGCCTCCCAAGCAAACCAGCCCAGCCTATAGCCCATTATTCAAGCACAAGGAGCAGTTGATGTCTCTTCTTTTGGTTTTAACTGAGTTGTGACCTGTGAACTTGTAATAATATGATATGCCAGTGAACTATGAACTGAGAATTGATAGAGTGAACTAGTTATATGCATTGTGGATTTGTCGTTGCTTGTTTCATGCATAGTAGCATATAAATTAAACTTATTGTTGACTTGCTAAGCACCGCACCGCTCGCAATCGCACAACCGTTGTTGTCGCACGGACGACCCGTGGGTACCCGTTACCCGAGTGGGCATGGGTCTGGGCAAAGATCTGCACCCGTCACGGGCATGGGTTTTTTAGCGGGCACGTCTAACTTTCATGGGCACGGGTTTGAGATAGCAAAACCCAGCGGGTTTATGCCCGTTGCCATCTCTATTCGCAGCAACCGAAACGCAACCAACTCGTGGGCATCGATCGCGAGTAATCACGCGGTTGGCCTGATCGCTCGGGTGGAGCATGCTTGGTCGCACGGTGCTCGTGGGTTGTAATAAGTGACGGAACAAGTCTCAGACTATCTGAGCTGTAGTCTAAGATTTAGCAATAAAAATGCATATAAAATTCATAAAAAATTATACAAATCAGAGTTAGCTTAAGAGTCGACTCAAGAACAGCTGGTCAGGCTCGAGACTTAAGCTTAGGCTGTTCCGCCTTTAGTCGTAACACACAGGTTTTTCGTGCTTAGCAGTTAGCCTTTAGCCGCTTGGGTGGAGTTAGGAATTATGCTTGCTTGCTAGTACCAGACAAGAAACAATCAACATCGTCGATTAAAGGATTTACAGGAATTAGCTAGCCAGCCGATTGTTTAGAACTTGCCTGATCGATCTAGCTGTCGGGGATTAATATCTGTGCTGGTCTCGGGAGCTCCGGATTAACGCTTACACCACACACGCGACACCATAAAGCTAGGAGTGCCGCCGACGAAGTGCACATATGTATATCTTATTCTTATGTTATCTCTAGTACATTGTACCGATGTTGGTTTAAATTTATAGCACATAAATATTCTAGGAACTAAGGTTGTGTTTTTTCTAATGTATTGAACCAGTTTCTACTAATAACTGAGACTCACGTTGTACTAAAAAAATAAAAAAATTAATAATATCCTCTCTCAACCACACTCTTTCGTATGTAACTGTTTAATACTCATATGAATTAATAATGCCGGTGCCGGGGCGAGGGGCGAAGAGGACAATGCCGATGCCAGGGCGAGAGGTGAAGGGGACAATGCCGGCGCGGAGGTGAGCGCTAGGGACGGGAGCACCAGCACGATCACCAGAGGGGGCAATGTGGGTGGGGCGCTGACGGGTGCGGGCGACGGGGGAGGGCCGACTTCTGTGGTGGAGTGGCCCGTCGTGGGAGGTCTGGCTTGGTGGCGGCGCATAGGAAGGGAGGATGCGGTGGCGTGGTGGAGAAGGGAGATGGCCGGAGGAGCAAAGAAGGGAGACTGCCGGTGAGGTATGGCCTGGCCCTCGTCGGCATCGATGGTGTTGAAGAAAGGGGAGAGGAGAGGAGAAGCAAGGGGATGAAGGCAGAATAAATAAAGAATAGTGCCAGGCTTAAGAATTTGGGACTTGGTTGGCTAGGGATTTGAGGGAGACAGGGGATTTTGGCATTTTGCGATTTAGCTCTCTACTTTTCTGAAATTACAATACAGTCCTTCTTCATTATTATTTCTTCTGTTCTTGCCCTTCCAGAAATCCGATTTCTTCACAGGTTGACCATACGCGTCCGTGTTGACGCGTACTTTTGTAGATGAACATACTTGTTCAAATTTTATGAATGTTTTAACAAGATAAACTATTTATGTATTTTCATTGATTTTGGATGTACAATTTAAGGGATTTTCTTGTTCCGATAAATATTCGTGACCGTATTCGTTTAAATTCGTGTTTGCTCCATATATGTATTTGAAATTATTTGTATTTGTATTTGTATCCAAGGTATCCGTATTTATATCCACATCCGAGAAAAAAATATGAAAACAAATATGGTAAAGATATTATCTGTCCGTATTCGATCTGATTGTATCCCTACCTTCAATGTATTGAATCAATTTAATAACTTCTCTTTGTTTATTTGAACAAACTAAAACACAATATTAAAGATGATAGTAACCTTTTGGAATTCTCTTTTGAGGTCGAATTCTTAATAGCAACATGTAAGATCTCGGAGATTGATGTTCTCCCATTATTTAAAGCCACCACCTTTCTCCAGTTGACAAAACGCCACTCGATTCATCGGGCCCCAAATCTTTCGCTTTCGTCCCCCAAATCATCCAAGGCTACTACTATATATATATGTAGTTCTATCAAGAGCAGTGTCCGTCGTAGTCGATGCTTGTCAGGCAGCACGTCGCGGTCGATCTCTAGCTAATCCACTGGCGCGAACAAAACGATGGAGCTATGTCTCCGTTGGACTTAATCTTTTAGCTTCTAATTTTTTAATTTTATCTTTTCTAATTTTTTGTTTTTAATATTTTTTGTAATTTTTTATTTCTTTTCATTTTTCGTAACAATGCATTTTTTTAAAAAAATTAACTATACTGAAAAAACTAACAGCAACTATAGTACAAAAATAAATCTCAAACAGTATAAAAAGCTTAAGCTACAAGTCCAATAAAAATATAGGGCATGTTCTTTTTAGCTACGGCTTATGATTTTTGGCTGAAATTTTTGAATTTTGGTTGTTTGTGACAGAGATTACGGAGAGAGATACTCGCTTGCAATTTTGGTTGATACAGATGTTAGGCTTATAACGTGTACTATAATTAATTTATAGATTTTATCTTAAAAAATACTCTATTTAAAAGTTAGATACTATAATAAAAACCAAAAGTTATTTTTAGAGGCCGTAAAAAACAGACCGCCGTGGACGAAGAGCTCCGCGACCGGGACACCACTGATATTTTCATGCCCCGTACCAATCAAGCCCTGGTATCTTACCTGATTCATATGTGCATGGATGCTAAATTGTTAAACCGGTTCTAACACAACAACGGGGCAAACGATGGAGTATATTTATACGCACGAGGTATTACACTATCCGTTTTGGGCCGGATGGTACACTTTTTGTTCACCAAGTACGCACAGTTCTCTAGCTTGTTTCCATCATGTGGAACGAACCCTCCTAGCTAGATTGATTCGTCGTTAGCTGAAGTTCATATATGTCCTGGTTCTTGTTACACCCCGGGATCGCCCCGCGGAGCACTGTCAAGTCGGTATTTTTACAGAAAAGCTCTATGAATTTTGTTAATTAAGGTACGGATCCTCGGTTCTTGCAGAAGGGCTCTACCACATTTTTTTTCCGCAAACTCCCCTCTACTTCTCTGCAATTGTATACAGGTCCTCTGTATTTTCATGAAAGCCCTCCTTTTACTGTATAGCACCACGCAGTTTTTCTAAAATTATGCATGGATCCTTGATTTTATATGAAAAACCCTTCGTTTTCTCTAGAAATATGTACAGATCCTCGCTTTTTTAGATAATCCCTATTATAATTTTTCGTTTCTTTTAGTTTGATCCACCTGAGAGTTAGCGTGTAATATGTCCAAAGAAAATTACGAGAATGCATGATTGAGTGAAACCTATGCCAGGAAATTAACTAGCTAGAGTACGTAGATTTTAGCTGGTAAAAATGAGGGCCACTATAGTAGCTCTAGGAACTTCCGTCTGTTCTCGCTTCTGACTTATTTTTCGGCTTTAGCTTTTAGCCTATTTTTCGCTATTTACAAATTTTGTCTTTTTCTGAACTTTTAGTTTTTTTAGCTTTTTTGTCGGTTCCTTTTTTCCCGTATTCGTTTGTGTTGTCCGTGATGAGCTAGTATATTTTTTCTATTTTTAAACTTTTTTAAATTTAATTACGTCAAATAAGGCACCTTCAGGTACAGTGAAATTTCAACCGTTTCAGTGTAATTTTAGCCATAAGTCACAGCTTTTCGACCCAACCGCGTGGGGTCGACTGTGCCACCGAGTCAATGACAGGTGGTCCCACGTGATGTTGCCCCCGGCCAGTATAAGCAGAACGTGATGATGCACGTGCAAATATGGAACAGGCGGAAATAATTGTGGTGTGTTGTAACGGTCATCTTGCTCTTGAAAACACACGTTTGGCAGCGACGGTACCAACTCCCAACTTGTCACGTGGCCGGCAATCAAAAGAGGGAGAGGGTACAGGCACAGGCCAATCGCCCAAATGCTCCGGAACCTGGGGCCAGAAGGCGCTTTTTCTACCTGGGCAGAGCAGAAGCATTCGCTATTCAGCCGTTAGTTGCCGCCGAGCTGGCTTCCACCCTTCCTTTCCCTGTTTCTTTTCTTCGTATCCACATCCGAGCTGGCTTTCTCCGCTCAGTTTGGCTTTTTTTTTTGTCGAGAAACTGTCATTAGCCAGTCTAATTCAAACAGTTTCTTTTAGATAAAAGATACATCAATTATAAGATAATACAAAAACATAATGGATTGAAAGCAAAGAGATGGGGAACTCCTCCTTTCTTTATTAATTTCTTCTCTAAAAGATACAAGTTATAGTAATTGAGTACTCTCTATTTATAGACTAAATAGTGATATGTCCACCATAGGCCAAGGCCTCAAGCCTAGATCCAGATTTTCCAACACTCCCTCTGGTCACTCATCCGATACGTTTATGCATTATTAAAACTCCGTAAAAGTTTAGTACGAATTGCCTCATTAAAAATCTTGCTCAAGAAACTTTTGAAAAACTCGTCAAGGAAAAAAGTACAATCCACCTAATTTCATTTACTCTACAAGATTTATTATTTGGGTACTCGATCTTCGTGATCAAGTTTCAATAGTGAACTCGAGAAGAATATCCCCCCTAAATTCTACACTTCTTTAAGTCTCATCAATCCAATTACACGTATATACCTTTCAAAGTTAGATGTTGTAAGTGACTTAGTGAATAAATCTGCAAGATTTTCATACGACTTAGTATGCAGTATCTTAATTTTATCCATCTTTTGTAACTCATGAGCATAGAAGAACTTGGGATTGAGATGATTTGTAAGATGACTCTTCAAGTAACCTGTTTGCACTTGTGCGACACAAGCTGCATTATCTTCGTAGATAATTGTGCGAGCTTACACAATATTCAATCCACATAACTGCTAGATGTGGTGAATCATTCGTCGAAACCAAGCACATTCTCGTGTGGCCTCATGCAGTGCTATGATTTCCGAGTGATTTATCAAAGTCGATACAAGACTTTGCTTAGATAATTTTCATGAAATTACGATTCCTCCACATAGGAACACATAGCCTATTTGTGACCTAACTGTATGCGAGTCTGACAAGTACCCTACTTTTGCATAGCCAGTCATATTCAGATCTTGATTCTATCTGGAGAACAATCTAAGGTATTTGCTTCCTTAGAGGTATCGGAAGATGTCATTTATTATCTGTCGATATCTCTTGATAGGTTCTGCACTATACATTGCTAATAGGCTTATGGCAAATACAGTATCCGATCTAGTATAGTTTGATAAATACATAAATGCATCTATTGCACTTAAGTATGGAAATTATGGTCTTAGGACTTCCTCCCCCTCTTCTCTAGGTCGGTACGGATCCTTGTATTACTGTAAAGATCTCCCGATCATGGTACTTTCAATGGATACACCTTTTCAAAGCCGAACATTTCTAACATCTTTTGAGTGTATACGAACTGATGTACTAATATCCCTTTAGGGACATACTCAAGCTGCAAGTCTAGGCAATATTTGATTTTACCCAAATCTTTCATCTCGAACTCTGACTCCAGGTAAGAGCTCGGGAAAACATTGGTGATTGGCTGTGTCAAGTCCTTTTTATCCTTTCTCACCAGGTGCCCCCGGTTACATGGGATTCGAGGGGTTGGGGTTTTCATTCTTTTATTTTAAGGCATCTAGACGGGATTAGGGATACATTCAATTTTCTTCGGTAGTTCAACCCTCTCTAGTGCATTGCGTGAAGGCACATACGACTTGGTCATGTTCTTTAAATTACTAAAGTGGTCGGCTAGTTGATTTGCTAATGCCTGCAAATCAATGATCTTCTGGACTTCTCTATTTACTTCACCAGTGCGCGGGTCATATACATGGATTCCCATGGCTTACCACATAATTTTCCGATATTTTTCATCAAGGGGTTGATTTCCTCCCCCTAATGTCAAGAAACTATCCTTATCAAATATACTATTGGTGAAATGGACAGCGTGCAAATCTCCTGTTATGGGGTCCAAGTACCTGATTATGGATGTTATCTTATAACCCACGTATATCCCAGACTTTCAGAGAGGGCCCATTGTAGTACGCTGTGGTGGAGGTATCGGTACATAAACTTTGCAACCAAATCTACGAAGATGAGAAATTTTCGGTGCAGATCCTTACGCTAGTTGCATAGGCGAATGTATGTTATATGCCGATGGTTTAAAGTTGATGAGATTCACTGCATGTAGGATAGTGTGTCCCCAACATGTAGTTGGTAAATTACAATTCTGCACAAGCGGTCAGGCAATAAATTTAATTCTCTTAATTAGTACATCTGCTAGTCCATTCTGGGTGTGGACATGTTGTATGAAATGCTCAACTTTAATTCCCATTGCCATGTAATAATCATCAAATGTCTTTGAAGTAAATTCTCCGGTATTATCCATTCTGATGGACTTTATATGATGATCAGGGAAATTATTTTTAATTTGAATTATCTGCGATATCAGTTTTGCAAAAGGATGATATCTTGTAGATAATAAATATACGTGTGACCATTTTGAGGAAGCATCGATAAGCACCATAAAATATTTAAATGGCCCTGACAATGGTTGTATAGGACCGCAAATATCTCCTTAGATGTATTCCAGGAATGCAGAGATTTCATCCTCCACTTTTAGAGCAGAAGGTCTAGTAATTAATTTTTCGGTGACACATACGGGGCATACAAAAATCTTCTTGATTCGGGAAATTATTTACATCGATATTATATCCCTATGAATTATTAATTATATTTCTCATAATCATAAGACCTGGGTAGCCTAATCTATCATGCTAGAGACAGAAAAGTTCAGAGCTTCTAAATATGGTTTTCTAGGCAGTATAGGATGCGGGTGCCTTAATATTAGTGTAGTATAGCCCAATCTCAAATGAAGAAAGTCTTTCCAATATCCTTTTTCCAGTTGCTTCATGCTTTCTAATGAGTAGGTATTCCTTACCACGCCCTTCTTCAGTTTCAACGTGGAAACCGTTAGCACAAATATCCTTGAAACTTAGGAGAGTTCTAGTCGATTCTGGGTTCAACAAGGCTTCTTGAATAACCAAATTTGTGCCCATTGGAAGTATAATTGTGGCAATTCCTGCGCCTATTATACAAGCATCGCTACCGGTGATGATCGTAAGACTTCCAGTATTCTTGCTAATCGACTGAAAAAATTTTGTCTCTCGCAATATGGTATTTGTTGTGCCGCTATCAGCTAAGCATACTTCCTCTATAGGGCGCCACACACATTCTAATATAAAGTGCTTTATTAATATGTACTAGGAGACAATCAACATATAAATAAAAAACTTCAAATATCAGAACATATCATGCCATTATTAACTGAATAAATAAATAAATTAATTAATTAATATCATCCAACCATTAGGAGGAAATTGTTTGAGTACCATCAATGCAAAGTCTAACTTATTCCTTTCACACATGAAATAAATGATAATTAAAGTCTAAATACATTCTATGCATTAAACTAATCTACTAAGAAACCAGAGACTTCAGCTGCTATCTTCTCAGGGGTGAGATGCTCTTCCTGGGAAATTATGGAAGTGACAGCTGCAATGTCAAGTGGGAGTGTTGCTGCAGGAGTAGAGTCAACCTCTATTGGTGCAGGCCACTGTTGGGAATTCTCCCCTTAACGAAAGCAGAGTGAGTTTCATGCTGCCCTTTGCTGCCCTTCTTCTTATTGGCCTAGAAGGCATCGATGATGTGTTGCGGCTCTTTACAGATCCGTGACCAGTGCCCCCACTTGCCACACTTGTAGCAGGTTTGGTCTTGTTGACCATAGGGCTTATCGTCCCGCTTTGGTTTGCTATCCTTATTTTTCTATGGAGCATTGGACTTGCCTTTTTGGGCTACTGCTTTGCCCTTCCTTCCTCTTTTCTTCATTATAGGCCTCCACATATTTTAGCTCCCAGCATTGGCCTCACGGCCAGCGGAGCTCCCAGGTGGTTGTGCGATAAAGTTCGTGTGGAGAACTTCATCATAAGCCTCTACAACCTGCATAATATCAATCAATTCTGTATATTCCTTGTAGCCATCTTGATGATAGTTGTGCGCAGACTGCACTACATTGGGGTAGAAGGTGGAGAGGGTTTTATCAATCTTTTGCTCATCTATGACATGCCTACCACAGATTTGAAGATTGGTAGAAATTCTATGCAGAGCAGAATTGTACTCTCCAACCGTCTTAAAGTCAGCAAATCTGAGTCGGATCCATTCCTACTCTGCCTGAGGAAGAATGGTGTATTTTAACTTCTCGAACCGCTTCTTTAGTGCAGTCCATAAGGCTAGTGTGTTCTTCTCTGCTATGTACTCATTCTTGAAAGTGAGACAGAGGTGGTGCCTGAGGAAATGAAGTGCCCGATCATTTTCCTCAAGGGTAGGTTTGACATCCTCCGATGTACCAATCCCAATGGCAGCATGAAGCATCTTGGTTCCAAGTACAATCTTGACGTCAGAAACCCAAGTCAAATAGTTTTGGCCATGCCGAGCCAACTCCTCGAACTCCCAGTTCATGACGCATATCATTTAAATGTGCATGAAAGAAATATATAAATTAATCATAGGTAAATATGCATGAAATAAATTGGACAACGGTACAAAAAGGTTCACATAATGTTCGAGAATTTTCTATATATATTCTATAAATTTTACTGCTGATTTCAGTGATTAAAGGTAATTTAAATAATTACAATTAATAAAAACAGCAAATAAATACAAAAAACATAGAAATTAATAAAAAAAGTGGTAAACATGCTTCAAATGTTAAAAATAATTCAAACTTTGAATTCCCGAGGTCCTTTTATGCTAGGATATGAATTTTTAGTGAATTCTGCAACTTTCGAGGGCTTATCTGCTAATTTTCTGTTCCGGGGAAACATTTGCGCAATTTGTCGATTTCCAGAGGGTCTTTTTGCAAAAATCCAGGTCGTCCCTTCCCCAGCCCAGTTCTTGGCACACGGCCATTCCTATCGGGCAAAAGAACACCTGGTAGGGTTTCCCCACTCGTATTCACGGTGGGGCGATGCATCCAGGTGCAGCACGACGGGCGGGCTTAGCGGTGCGCTCTCGGGCCAGTGGCGTTCGGGCCGGCTACACTCAGGAGTGGCGACGTTCGGACAAGCGGTGGACGGGTCGGCGTCGCTTGGGAGTGGCGGTGTTCGGGCCGGCGACGCTCGAGCCAGCGGCCGTGCATTTGGCCAAGAGTCGGTGGCTGAGGCAACGGTGGCGTCTTGGCGCACGGCAACAAGGCGTCGGCGGTCGAGTCGGCGGTGGTCGTGCGGACCTCGATCGAAAACGGGCTTCGGTCGGCGCGCGTGAGGGTGGCCGATGCCTCAGAAAGCGCGTGCAGGCGGCCACTGCAGCTGCGGGCGGCGCATGTTGGTGGTGATGGCCATGTGGGGTGGCAGTCGTTTAGGTGGCGGTTGCGGGCAGGCGCGACGACGATCCAACACGTGCTGCGGGTTGGTGCAACGGCGATGCGCGGCGACATGCGGTGGCTCAAGCAGCACATGCGGGCGCACGAGAACGGCTCGGGCGGTGCGGCCGCGTGCGGGCGGCGCATGGCAGTTAACCAGTTGCGATTTCTTTCTTTTTTCAATTTATAGGGCAACCAATATCTACTCTTTTATGCAAATCTACCGATCGGCTTGGCCGACGACTTCAAGTCAGCTCTCGGTCGATTAGAGTGGATTTGCACCATAGAATAACAATCTAGAAAGCAAATCTCCACCTTAATTGCATCAAGCTCAGAGGACAGACTATCATGTGAGGTCCTTAGCTTCTCCATATCACCGATCAAAGCACGGCATGTATCACGATCGTCACGGAGGGAGCGGATATAAGTGAAGTAAGCTCCGTGACAATCTCTACTTCCTTCTCCAACTCACTACATCTAGTCTTAGCTCTAGCATGAAAACCTCCTAACTTAAGAAAGGCTTCATTAATTTGGTCATAAGAGGGACATACCTCATCGGAGTCGGAATAGAGATCGCTGTCGCTCAGTTCGCCTCAAGGGCCATGAAGCACATCCCGAGAAGTCGCTGTCGCCCTTGGGGTCTTGGTCACCGGTCCCGTCGTCGTCGCTCCATCCCTCCACCTCGGTGAGGTCGAGGTCGTCAGCGGCGAGAACGCGGTGGAAGAGCTTCTTGGCCTTCCCAAGGTCGCGGAACTTCTTCTTTCCCGGGGCCGGTGCTGAGAGCTTCGAGTTGCGGTTCTTGTTGATGTAGTCGTTCTTGCCCGAACCGCCGAAGTCACCTTTACCCTTCCCAAGCTTGGGACGGTTTGCTCGGATGTGGTTGGGGCCACCACACTCAAACAAATCACGGGTCATCTTTTCCTTCCGTCCCTCCTCCCTTGTAAGCATGGGAGAATCTCCGTGCGAGGAGGGCTAGTCGCTCATCCGCAAGTCGCTCTCTCGATCATCGATTATGTCACGAGAGCAGCGAGGGAGAATCCGCAAGATGGCTCAGAAGAAGTGGATCCAGAAGCGGGATCGGTGACTAGTGCCATCGACTGAGACTTCGACCGACGAGAGACTATGTCAATCTCGTGAGTCTTGAGGCGCGAGTAAAGCGCATCAAGAGTCAAGGTCGAGAGGTCCGTGGTGTCCTTGATGGTAGTCACCTTCATCTCCCAAACCCTAAGATCGAGTGCAGAAAGAATTTGACGGCGTTATCCGAGTCGGAGTATGTGAGACCGACGGCTCGGAGGTTGCTCAAAATCTTGTGAAAATGAGAAAAGCACTCGTCAAGGACTCACCGCAAGCATCTCGAATTTCATCAGATTCTCGCTGAACCGGTCTTGTCGAACCGTCTTGATCTGGGTGGTGCACTCATGGTATGCATCGAGGGTCACCCAGATGTCGTAGGCGGACGACAGGTGAGAGATGCGATCGAACTCGCTTCTACTCAACCCCTGAATGATGATGTTCCTTACCTTAGCATTCACCTCAACATCAGCCATATTCCCGGCATTGATGTTCTCATCGGCAGGAACAACAAAGCGTATCTTCACCTTCCGCGGATGGCATACCCCGAGCACGGATGTAAGTTTCCATCCGGCTCTTCCAGAAGGGGTAATCCAAGCCATCGAAAACGGGCGGCTTGGTGGAATACTTGTCCGTCGCCATGGCTCTTGAGACCGGTTAAAGATCTATCAAAGAAGAGCTAACCGGCTCTGATACCAATTGAAGGACCGAAATGGCGACAGAGGGGGGTGAATGTCGTTCTCTTTTAAAATCGCACCCGAGAATTCGGAAAATTAATTCTGCTAAAAACTGGAACGCATGCTATACTAAAAAATTCAGCATAAATCAGAGAGTGATCAGTAAAAATTTCAGCTGAAAATAATACCGTTTGATCTGCCTGCAAAATCTTCAAAGATCAATAGAGAAAAGAAATGAAAAAGAACAAAAGCTATTTCACCAATCCTGGTCGCCAGAAGACAATAATTCTTGGCCGAAGTACTGTAAGAAGAAAAACTGCTGCCTGACAGCAAAGGAGAAGATCAAAAGAAAGCTGAGAAAGCAGCTCCTGCCGAAAGCAAAAGCAAACCAAGGAAAATAGAAAAGAGAAAGGAGATCACAGCCTGAAAACAGCTCACAGAAATCGGTTGGCACAGAAGATATTTGAGAGCAGCCTTAGAAGCAAAAGAGAACATCAATTTACTTGCTGCCCTTCCGATCAAAGAAAGAGTAATTCAGAAACACTGCCAATCATTCAAATAGCCGAGCAACAATTTTGGTTTTCAGGATAGAGGAGCAGAGGCTCAAACCAAATAACTGACCATTTTCAGAGAAGAAAAATCAGATTAGAGGAATCGTTCGATAGTAACAAGAGCTCCACTGGATTTAAGAAAAACTGACCAACAGTAAATTTTGGCCGGCAATAGAACAGAGGGCAGCAACTGTAAGAGTCGAAATTAGTGCAGCTTCCGATTCTTGGAACAACCAGCCATGCATTTTTTTATTAAGACAGAACCAAGTTCTCTGGACTAGAAATAACAGAGCCAAGACACTTCTTAGCCGTGAACTGAGTAGAGTCTTACTGAAGGATCACATAGAGCCCAAAGAAAAACTTAAGCAAACAAAAAGATCATCTCAGAGAGAGAATAGAAGAACAGAGTGCACTAAAGAGAACAAGAACCAAAGTAACTGAGCAAGACACCATAATATCTCAGAATAAAAGGTTTGTCCATATTAAGTGAAGGGTTACACCAGGATGTTCTACACCCAATCCATTCTCTCCCTCTCTATCCTCAAGAACACCAAGAGCCTCACAAGCTTCTTGGGAGGAACACAACCCTCACAAAGGGATGAATGAGCTCTCAAAACCCTAACTCACTCTCAAGTGTCCTAAGGGGTATGCAGCCCCTCACCTCTATTTATAGCCCTTGGCTAACGGGTCTCCAACCCGTTACGCCGGCTAAACCCTAACGGAGCTGTCTTCCGCTTGTGCAGCCTTGCGAAATTCCCGTTTCGCCCCTCCTGCACCTTCCGGGAAGCTTCCGCGCTTCTTGCCTTGTACGCATCGCAACCACCTCGAGTCCACGTCGTCTTCGACACATCCCGACCGTTCTGACCTCAGCGTCACCTGCGCCTAGTCCGGTCCACCGTGTCTCGCCACGACACCGTCTCGATGTCCTGCAGACACACAGACAAGAAAACACGTCACATAGCACCGCTCGATACATGAACGCGTAAATAGCATAAACAAGATCAAACATGTCGCAATATCAGAATATACATTCTAACACATACGACTAAGCTTGATCAAAGTCCGACCGAGCCCGTTGCACCAAGCAACGTCTGGGTCCGAACAAACCGACTCAAACTCGACTTTTGAGAACAGATGTCAATTACTCATCACGCACAATGGGATGACCTCCACATGGTCTCTGAGGTATTCATCAATTCTTCACCTCGTAATTTCTATTAATCCTTTAACATAATTACTTTGTATTCCGCCAAAATCATTCATATTAGGACTTCCTAACAATCCAATCGTTTCGGTCATTGATCCCCAAACCATAAATTGGCTCTTCCAATGATCCACTTTATTTTATATTGTCTATCTCTAATTAATTCACTAGTACACTTCCACCATGAATATCAATGATCACGTTTACACCTCAATTATCATATCTCCAAGTTTCCAAAAATTCAATTCCTCCATCTAGTAATTGATCGAAGCCAACATCTCCCAAGAATATATATTAGTTAACAGTGTCGGAATCCAGCAATTACCTTTGCACTCCCTAATTCTCCAAGAATCAGTTAAATCATCTATCTAGCCTACATATTCATTTAGACTCCACCAATTTACTCCCATAATCCACATTATCGTTCCCCTTTTTTAATCAACATGAATCCACTAGCATCTTTTATATCTTCACCATAACAACTATCTCCTTCTCTACATCTCTATTTATTCTTCCTGACCTTTTATTTGGTGAGAAGTATCATCGTCATTTAAGAATATAATACATAAAAAAAATTTCCTGAGACTTAGCAGTTTGAACAGAAACATAATGTGTAAGAGAATGCAATATTAGTAGCGATTCAGATTCCATCCACCGTTACATGGCATCTGCACCATATGCTTAATCCTTCAGCGTTATAACCGCTTAACTTATCACTGGGGCGACACCCAGGACAACTCAAATCAGGGTCTTGCACTGCCCTCCACTTTTTCCATTCCCGCCCACAAAGTTTTTGAAATAGAACTATATCTGGTTAAGTTCCCATGTCCGCCCATGACCGTGGGCACGGCTATTCGAATAGTTTTGACTCTGCAGAGTTTGTATACTTTCACCACAAGAGACAATCAACTCGTTGCCCTACATGATTCCTTAGTCATGCGGTTGAGCGCACCATCACGGTGGATCGCTCAAAGTATCTAGCTCCTTTGTCATCTCACCTTATGGGAAAGCGCCCACTGCGGTGGGTCCCATCTATGCACGGATGTTTTCCACGAGTTACTAACGCAGTGGGCTCCACTTCCCGCAACGCTTAGAACAAATGGAAAACCTCACCTCCCCGGTGTCCCTTTAGGCCTCCCCTTGCCCTTGCGTATCCACTTCACTCCACTACAAGTGAGATGAGTCCAGGAGTTTCGATACAACTACTTAGCCAAGTTGTACTTTATGACTTGTGGTTGCACTGTTTACATAGGAGGTCATGACAGATTCGGTCCTTAGTGGTATCTGGGCGATTCTACCACAACCCACTTTGTGCCTTCACTGCACCACTCACACACCCTCGAACCATCCGCCCAGATATTTAAGCAAGTAGGGTTTTGGGAACATAAAATAATCATATTGAACATATACCAGTCATTACCACCATGACTGCTCAACCAAATTTTCTCATGATTAAAAGTGATGCTTGGGCGTTTTCACGTCCATGAATATCTATGCAACACTACGCATAGCGTATAAATTACGGACTTATTTTCAAAAGGCTACTATCATAATTTCGCTAGGGCGACAAGGTTCATATATTCAAATATTCAACAAGGGGTGTAATATTAGTCAAGGCAAGCAATGGGCATATAACTAGAATCTTGAATTAAGCATGTATTTGTATATAAATTAACAGCATGCAATTTGATAATTTAAACAAAAGTAATTTGCAAAAAATGTAGGTTCAACATGATCAAAGTATTGACTCGCCTGGCGTGGTTTACCGCGGTCTTGAGCTCACTCAACGCTTTCTCATTCGAATGCCCTGAGCTTCTGGTCTTTATCTTCACCTTGATCTTGGCCTCGCTTGATCTCTTGATTCTTCAGGACTCTAACTTCTAATTACGGCTAAACGACTGAATACAAATAAAGGCAAATAGTTCAAAAGATCCGAATAAATACAAATAAACTTAATTTAGTTTTATTACGAGTTAACGGGTGATGCGGGTGGTAGAATATGATGGCTTCATCTTTTTATTAATAATCTCTTTTATTATTTTTATATTTATCAGGGAAGTTCCATGAGTTAGTTTGGACATATGATTCGGTGTATGGGTCTGGTTGGGTATCATTTTGTCGAGCATTACTATTCAGGGCTTATGCTATGTAGAAGGGATATATTTTTAATACTTGTTGTTTAGCAAAATTTTCCTCTAAGATTTATTAAATGACAGCGTGTTAACTATTGGATATATATTCTAATTATAATTAAGGGTATTTCTACTAAATTTGGGTATCCAACCAAAGCCACGCTTTCTTATTAGTGACCTTAATTAATATTTAGATGTTTAATTTGAATTAGGACCTATTTATACGGGTCCTTGCTTGTTATATTCGATCATGCTCAACTAATTTTAAAGTTAAGATTTAATTAATGACGTATTATCATTTTGTCCATACTTCGGGTATTATTAGGCTTAGCTTTAGATTTTAATTTAAACTTATTTATCTAACAAGGCTTGGTATACGGATTCATGTTTTAATATAGCTATTAATTAAACCTACCCAGGGGATTTGTTTTAGCGACGGTATGTTAGGGTACATATGTTAATTATAATTTGGACATTTAACCAAAGCCACTTAATAGTCGAAGAAGGATTCTCATAATTGCTAGTACGTGAAGATAATGGCTTAGGGTTTAAATTTTGCAAAAGGGGTAATTCTAAATCATTTATTATTTATTGTTTAGGCAATCTTTATCTGCTAAATTATCATTTCATGAGAGCATAGCTCCATACAATATTTCTCTTTAATACCTCACTATGCCTTTAATTAGTAATTGGGCTTTAAAATAAAAGGTTATAGGCACATTAGTTACTAACATATAATACTTAATCCATGATTGAACATTAAATAAGCTCATTTATATCCTAATAAATTTTAGCATCTTTTATTAATTATTTCGGATTTTCTTCCTTACTGTAGCTCGGCTAAAACAGTAAAAAAATCATGTTTTATTTCGACAGCAGAGGGGATCGAACCCGGGCGGCAGGGGTGAACGCAAGACGCAGAGAAGCCACTCGGCCGACCTATGTTACCTGAGTAAAGGAGGCAACGAAATCAGTTATACAATGCGTGTAGGCGCTGGAGCAGAGGAAGCTCGGGTGGCCCTCGGCACCGAGTTCGCCGTGATGGCGGTGGCCGGGGAAGGGGGCAGGGACCAGAAAATGCGCCGTAGGGAACGGAAGAGAGCCTTGGGAGGTGGCGCGGTAGGCGAGGCAGCGATGAAGCGGGCGGCGGCAACCCGAGGCGGTGGTGGCGAGGTGGAAAAAGGCGGCGGCGGCGTGGAGAGAGGAATCCGGCGCCAGCGCAGAGACGAAGAGAAAGCTCACCCCACTATTGGTCGGGCCGGGAGGGTCCACAGTGTCTTGGGCGCGCGGCCGTGGCGCGTGGTTGAAGCTCACCACGGCGGCTTAGGGTGGGGAGAAGCTCCGGACCGCCGGGAAGTTCGGGGTCTCGAGGATGCTTCCGAGGGAATCGGAGGAGAGTGGCCGGGAGGAGACAGCGGCGAGATTGGCGGCGGCCGGAGAATGGGAAATTGTCAGCATGAAGGGAAGAGGGAGGAGGCGTGGAGAGCAATGGGGTGGCGGCTTCTTATAGCGACGGAGAGAGGGGTGTTCTTGGCGCAGACCGAGAGGTGGTGCAAGGACCGGCGGTCCTTGCCCGCAAGACGGGGCTCAGCCTGGCGCGGCTGCGGCTCGGCCTTGCGAAGGGTGACAAAGCGGCGGCGACGGACGGGCGCTGCATGTGAGTCGAGGGCGCACACACGCCAGACGGAAAAGAGAGGAGAAGGAAAGGAGAGGAGGGAGAGGGCGCAGGCGCAGGGGGAGAAGAAGGAGCGGGCGGGGGCGCTCGACGCGCTGCGCAGAGGGAAGAGGCGCGGGTGGAGGCGGGGCCACGCGCCAGAGAAAAGAAAGGGGGGCGCGGGGTTGGGCTGGGCCGACTGGCCTGGTCTAACCCCCTTTTTCTTTTTCTTTGTTTTTATAAATCTGTGTAAAGAATTTATTTGCATATATTTATTCCTTTTTATTATTTTTCTATATTTTATTTTTATTTTACTCATCTATTTAATTACTTGTTTACTACATATGTGTGTATATATATACACACTTTCCCTTCATGTATATTCTTGTGTATAAATTTTATGCTTTGCTCTAAGCTCTTTCTCTATATATATGTATATGTATTTGTTTGTCTTTATTTATTTTTATTCCCCTCTTTAATACTATTTTCGAAATGAAATTTTATAGTTTATTTTAAGTCCCTTCCTCCTTTATGATGGATCATCTTTTCAGATTCGAATTCGAAATTTATAGTTTTCATTTATCCCCAAATTTTCTTTATGGCTTATTAATGTTGTTTTTATTTTTCATAGATTTTTCAACTATTGGAACCTCAACCAAAATTCAGAAGAACACTATAAACTCCAAATTCAACTAAAATACATTGCAAAATAATTCAAGAGCTTCATATTTTTAAATTTAAAATTTTCAGGATGTTACAATATCTCACCAGCGATAGCACACTCCTAGCTACCTAATGGCCCTGTTGTAGTTACAGACCAAACAGTAAACCAAGGAGGGCTATCGGGGAGGCGTCGGAGGGGATATTGCTCATGGCTCAGAGCCTTACAAGTCGTGGAGACATTGCTAGAAATCTGTGCTATCTGAATTTATCTGAAAAGGAGAGCTCTGGCCCCTTGACGTCCTAAGACACATATTTATAGCCATGGGTGTTGTTACATAAACACCTCTACCCAGGTCTATACTTGCAGGGGCAATCATGCCATTTTTTCTATTTGAGGTTACATAAATATCCCTATCTGGCCCTACACTTATAGGGATAAACATACCATTTTCCTGGCCCTATGGTCCCTACCAGGCCAACCAATTTTCCTATTGGCACCATGGGCCGACTGGGCCAGGGTAGGGGCCACTCCTCCAACAGGCCCATATCGTCCATAGCTCATCTTCAATGCGAAGGTTCATCTCCTCTTTCCAGGGCTTCTCCATCATTGAGTTTTTTTTGCTAATAACTTCCTCAACAACGTCGACGCTCATCACTCATCGTTGCGGCGCTTGGCTCCTTTGACTTATGGCTTTTCTTTTAAACGGCTTCAGTGAGTAGCACGATACTATCCTTGTCAAACAGCTAAGGTGGTCTGAACAACATTGTCCTCATCTTCGCCATTGCCATCTCGTTTCTTCACTTCCTCGTGGGTTTTGTAGGACAGGTCTATGTTGTTGTACTTTTTTGTGGTCTCCTCCAATAATATACATGCTATCCTTGTTATAACTTTTAGTTTTCTTCAAAATTTTAGTTATTTTTCATTAGAGTTTGTATACAAATCAAATTGCTAAATTTATTTAATTTATTCCAAGTTTTAGTTATTTAGGGATTTTACACTTGAATTACTGTGTAAATCAAATTGTAAATTTCCTTTTTATTTTTATTCCAAATTTCAACTATTTTTTGTTTAAATTTGTCTATTTTTATGCACTAACGGTTTAGATCTGTCTCTTTTCCATCCATCGAGCGTCGTAATTCTAGCCATTGAGGGTGAACATGATAGCTTATGTTGTCTTTGCTTTAGTAAAATAATTATACACAGATAGACCATACACACACTTGTAGCACATGCACGCAAATCATAGACCTATATATGTATATCATCTAATGAACGAGCCACGTTGTCTCCAAAACAAATAATGGTGTGACCAAATCTTCCTTCCATATACAACAACATAGATAATATAAAAATACCCCAGGATGTAATGGTGGAACAATTCAATGTATCGCAGCGTAGCTCACCACCTATAAGGCTATAAATCAGCGGAGCAAGTCAGCACACAACGGCATGGACGCGTACATGCGTGCATTGCATTGCGGCTAGCCGACCCGCAAATCAGAGATCGGATTCTTTTAGGGTTAGAGTTGATTTATACTTATATTATCTACAGTAACTAGTTTTTAACGATGTATTTTTTAAGACAGAATTTATAGAAAAAATTATAGTAAAAAGTGTACTGAGTTCAGCTATACTGACCAAAATCATATGTAACTTTCTCTCTATTTATTACTTCTCACAAACAACCAAAATTCAAATATGTAAACTATAATAGTTCGGTCAAAAAAACCCAACAAAACGACCAACTGAGCCATCGAAACGTCAAACATGCTGGCCGCTGAAAATCAAACGCTGCATATCACGTAGAGCCTGCAGGATTGTACGTCGCGCGCGACGTCACGACGGCTGGCAACGTACGTGCGCGCGGCCCACGCGTCGATCGGCACGGCGACGCGGTCCCGTCCCGTCCTGTCTCGCCGTGATTTCTTGCAGCAGACAGAAGCCGCAATTTGGAGGCAGGCTCAGCTCCACGCGTGCTCGGGTACTTCTTTGGCCCGGTTTGAAACGGGTTTTTGGCTTCTTATCTAGCACAGCCGCAAGCTATCTCTACAATGTATTTTTTTAATATAGCTTTTTACTATCTATAGAGATATAATAATTCTTAGTTTTTATTTTTAATTAGATGTTTTAACCAAAAGCCGTGTCTGTTTCAGGGCCTATTTGATACGACTACGGCTTATAACTTTTGACTGAAATTTTTGAATTTTAGCTGTTTGCGACAGAAATTATAGAGAAATACTCGCTTATGATTTTGATAGATACATATGTTGGGTTTTTAACGTGTACTATAATTAATTTGTAGATCTCGTCTTAAGAAAATACCTCGTTTAAAAGTTAAATACTATAGCAAAAATTAAAAGCTATTTTTAGAAACCATAAAGAACATGCACTGAACCAGTAAAAAGTTTGTCATGTAGAGACCACGTGTCAAGAATTTGACCTGGGGACCTTGAAGAGGTAGCTCCATGCTGCGTTTACTAGCTACCCTCGGCTCGGTTCTCACTAATCTGAGGTTAGAGAAGTAGTATGAACGGCGAGCTTGAGATTGATAGCGGGATGGGCTCAGCTGAGACTTCAGAGCTGGCTGCCGACATGGATGCGCTCGTTGCCGACAGCCCGTACGATGACGTCTATCGGATTTTTCCGCAAGAGTTTTCAGCGTGTGGTGAACGTGTCCGCTGGCTCGGTCGACATCCAAGGCACAGTATCACACACCACACGGCAACATACGCCGATTCTTGTGCTCCGGAGAAGTATTAACCCCGTACAATTGAATTTGACAGGTCAGTTTATAGGCTTGGCTTCGCTCAATGTTAGCTACGTCGACGTTACGAGAGGGCCTCGCCTCGTACGGGAATTTTGCACCTATTAATATTGAACCACCGCTCTCGTGCTAGCTCCTACTTTTCTATTGGAGGAAAATTAAACTGAACTGCGGAAGTAAAAGTTTAGAGCACAAACTGTCACTAAGACTCAGTTCCAAATGATTTCAGTTTCTACCTTCTAATTTATAATTTATAGTTTTTTATTTTTTCTAGTTTTTTTGGACTTTTTAGTTTTTTTCTTATTCCTTTACATTCTCGATACTGATATAATAATTTTTTTTATTTTTTATGTATAATAAACCAACAACAGGTATAATATAAAATAAATAAAAAAACTACGGCTTAAAAGCTCCCTTGAAGGCTTGAAGCGGGGCCTAAATGCCTACTAGATAGGCCGCTGAGACATAAAGTACGTAAAAGTTACAAAGAGTTGTCTTTTCATGGAGTATCCGAAATTTATGGAATTTCAATCATTTTTCTTAACCCTGGGACAGAGATCTAACCACACTGACATATCGTACTTCCTATATATAACTCAATGCCCACCATTCGAACAAAGAATGAAACAACGAATTGTTCTAACCCAGGTAAAAGATAAATTTCAATTTAGTAAATTCCTACAAAATACAAAGAGAAAAATAAGGACAAAATTTTTTTGAACTTAGACAGAAATAAACCTAGGTGAACCTTACTAATACAAAAATAGATAGAACTAAAAGTTGCAGTAAAGTTGTGTTATAATTACATAATACCTGGTACTGCAATTTTAGATTTAGTACTATACAATTTTAGGTAATTAGGATATAAGAAAACTTCAGACAATTGAAAATTAGCAAAGTCGAAGTTATAATATTTGCTGAATTCGTCACAAGAAAGCATAAATTTTGCTGAATTCTACCTTTTTCCTTTAGCCGTACGCACGTGGGGTTGCTGGAGTATATATTGACAAAAAAAATCAGTAATAATTATTGATGTTATTAGCACAAGGCTGTCACATTAATTTTGTAACACCCAGGCTAGCTCTTGAAATATTGTAATTAAATTATACTTTAACTAGTGGCACTATTTATGCTAAATCCTAACATCAGTTGTTTCGCTGCCAAGTGTTACTGCTCCATATACTATCTATCTAGTTATTTCCAAAATCAACGGTTGTTTGATGGGCTGGATTCGAGGAGGAGACCATGAGTACAAACATCTGAGTCTTTCCAATCCAATAGAAGAGCATCCTTGTTCTAAAAAAACGATCATCCTCAGTACTTACGTGGCTCCTCACTTAAGACACAAAAAACATCATCCTCCACACGTGGCATCGCAGCTGGCCATCGCTCACACAAAAATCTCACTGGACAAATCACACCCAAAATACTAGCTAACCCCGGTAAGGCTGTAAAAAAAGTTTAAAACTCATGAGCTACTTAAGTCCGACTCGTTCTAGACTCGACTCGCTCAAACTTTAAACGAATCAAATTCGAGCTTCATCTCTCACGAGTCGAGTTCGAATAGTTCGTAAGTCTCGATTCGAGCACTGATATATATTAACTCTTATCGAGCGTATTCGAGACGAACTCGAGTTTGAGCTTTTCTTATTATTGAAAATTAATATATATTTGAATTATTTTGACTGTTATCGAGATTACTCGAGCCGAACTCGAACTTAAACTTTTCTTATTATTAAAAATTAATGTATAATATATTATTTTAATTGTTATCGAATGTTAATGAATCGAACTCAAGACTACTCAAACTTAGATGGAGTCGAGCTCAAATCTAGATTCGAACTTAGATTCTAACTCGTGCTCGGCTCAAGTTTAACTTGAGCACTAAACTCATTTGAGCTCGGCTGGTTGACAGCCTAACCCAGGTCCCAGGCACTGAAGGATGAGCGCGTACGTGGTACTCCACCATATACGGACACCTACACATTGAGAATGCATCATTTTTTACCAACTTCCTCCTCCCAGCTGTCCTCTAGGCCTTCATCTCGCGTCCAGTGTGGGCCACCCCTCATAGCACAGCAAAACCGTCCGTAGCTGCGACGACGGGCACGTCGAAAAGTAGTGCGATACGAACACACATCCACATCTACAGGTGGTGTGCCGTGGACTGGAAAAGCCGTGCAGCGGAAATAGAAAGAAATAGATGTATATAATTTTAGTTATTACAGTTAAACTTCTATACTTTTTTATTAATCATATATTAAAAAATACATTATTTAAAAACTAATTACTATAAATAGTACAATTATAAACCAACTTTAACTTCAAAAGAACCCGACTTATATATTATATTAGCTTCTGTTTTTAGCTTATATTTTTAGAAGCAGAAGCTAATTCGAATGCCTCCGTTTCTATAAACTGTTTCTTTCAGTAGCTACTATTCATCAGCTACTATTTTCGTTTTCACATATTATAACGCATTTTATATTTTATTACATTATAATTTCGTAAATCATATGACGGTCCAAATATTATATTACTTTTCGTTGTATTATATTTCTTACCTAATATATTTACTATTCATTCGCTATTTCTATCGATTACTTCTCTCCCCTAATACTATTTATGAGTCGTAGTAAAAAAAAAGCTATCAACAAAACTAATATGAAAAGGCCGTACAGAGGATTCAACGTCTCCCTCACCGTCTACACTCCCGTCGAGGCCCACGCCGTGGCGCCGAGCGGAACGGACAGCTAGGGACCGGGATAAATCCCAATCCTCGCTCCTCTCGCGCCGCGCAGGCAAAAGAAGACAAGCAAAGGAAGGCGCAGCTGCGCGCCGCTGTACAAGGAGCAGTGGCCGTGGGCGAAGTAGAAGAACTAGGAGCCGCGGTGGCACTGGCAGCGTAGGGATAAGTAACCGCATATCCACTTCGCCCCCCGGAGAGGACAGAGAAAGGGGGGAGAAGAAGGGGGAATCGGCCGCGTTCGAGGAATGGGGTGCCGCGGCGGCGGCTAGGCGGTGTTGACGGCTGAGGGGAAGTGGAGGAGGAGGAGGAGGAGTCCTGTGCTTGGAGTGGTTGTTCTGCTTTACTTGCTTTCTCCCCGCTGTTCTTGGAGGTATTAATCGTTCTGGCCTAGTTTGTTTCCCTTTGTTGATTTGCTTTGCTCCCTTCGCTTCTTTGGCTCGGTTTCTCGCTTAAATTTGGTCAGATCTGGCTCTACAAGTGATTCGGCCGCTTCAATTTTGTCTGTTTTTCGTTTCCATTCCCGGTGCATTTGGCTGGTTTGCGTCTTGTTTCATCGCTGGGTGGCGATGGAGACATACGGGTTAGCTTTATTGTTGGGTTAATTTTTTTCTTTCCGATTCCTATGGAGGAATAAGGAAAAGGCACTTGTTTTGCCAAAAACAATTTAGGGAAAATGTGGGGTTGTTCTTTATAAAAATCGTGCTCTGTGCCACTGAAAACAACTCGTTTATTCAGAGACACCGCTGCAAAATTGCAAGCCGGCAAGTTTTGTTCATGCCACTACCGAGTACTATTACTACGGGAAATTTATCACTCCTTTTTATTTTCTCACTGTGCTATCTGGTGTTGAGCAAAGTAGTAGAAGAAACAATTTTGGCTTCCACCGTTTTCTTTTCTTCTTTTGTTTTCTTTTTGTGATTTGACATATATTAAAGTTAGCAACAACTTGACCTGCCTAATGCCACCTTTAAAGGTTTGCCGGTTTTACTTTTTTGGGGGGCGCCGTTTCAAGATTTCCAAGATAGGTTTGACACTTCACACGGACGTTTCCTTATGGAATGAATTTATGCAAAGTTATGAGCTTTTGAGCTGTCACGGGCTCACGCCTTATATTCCGCGCTTAAAACCAGGGGGTTTATTGCTATTGTTACAACTTGCGCATAGTACGAGTCTAATCCAAGCATGGTAGTAGAGTACAGTTTTCATTGTTGGAACCAGGATTTATGCTCTTATGCTCTCAAAGTGACCAATTGCTAACAGTAGAGAGCAGAAGGATTCTTGGATTCTATTCAAATTCAACCCTCCGTATGTAGAATTCCAATGCGTTTGCTGCTCAGCTTGTATTTTCTGGCCTGATGTGTATGGCCCAAAGTTTGCTGTTACCGACTATTGAGCATCTCATAGCTGACATGATAGGAACAGGTGTTGGGTTTGCAAACACTAGAATCACAAATCTTAGCTAGCTTCATTTCTATGTATGGCCGATAGGAATAATGCAACCTTAGCTTCATTTCTGTAGCTATCAGATAGGAGTGCTGTCCCTATCCCAAAGTTAAAACATGGTTTATCATGTGAATACTTCGAAATTATTTTATAGTTGTTTTGTGATCCTCTTCGCAATATTAACCCATGATTCAGTGTTTTAAATAGTCATTTTTATCTGTTAATTCTTATTACTGCTCTCGACTTCTTTTTGATTCATCTGCGTGCTGAGAAGTCAATATTGGATGTGTCATTAGTGATATGGGATTCAAACAAAACTTATATCTGGGAATGACATACTTTTTGTTGGTTAAGCTAGCATTCTTGGTGCTAAAAGAGTTGAATACGATGGCGGACAAAGGTCCATTCAACTTGTTGTACATAGGAATACCATGGCAAACTTAGTTTATCATGTGAAAACATCCAATATTATTTCTTGGTGGTTGTGTTTCTCTTTACATTGAGTAACCCCATATTAAGTGTTTTCTCCCTTAACGTGTCAACCTTTTTTAACACCATTTCGTTATCTAATTCTTATATTCAGTTTGGTTTAGAAGTTAGTTCTCGTGACATCAAACTGTCTCGACATTATATGATTGTGTTCTTCCTTACATCTTACAGGTAACTTCTGTAGGAATTCCCAGAAGTTATCTGAAGGACAACTATGGCGACAATTCTAGATATAGGTCTCTCTGCAGCTATCAACATACTGACTGCCATCACGTTCCTGCTAGCATTTGCTTTCCTACGGCTTCAACCCATCAATGATAGGGTTTACTTCCCAAAGTGGTATCTCAAAGGTGCAAGAGAGAGCCCAAGTCATGGGGGTGCATTTGTGCGGAAGTTTGTCAATTTGGACATGCGATCATACTTGAAGTTCTTAAGTTGGATGCCTGCTGCTCTCAAAATGCCAGAGGATGAGTTGATTAGTCATGCAGGGCTTGATTCAGCTGTCTATCTGCGGATTTACTTAATCGGGTATGTAACTTACATTTCATATATTCTGGTCAGTTTTCAATGTTTTTGTTTGTTGTATCATTTTTCCTCTCCCCAATTGTACTTTAGATAGGACATTACTCCTACTTAATAATAGTATCCAAAGATGCCTCTTGTTGGGTTATAATTGTTCAATTAACAGAAGAGTGTGTGGACTAGTTAATGGATTGCACTCCAATACTCAACACACTTTGAAATACTAGGCAAGGGCAATGAACTGGTGCTGAACTTTGCTGATAACTATATAGGATTAATTCAATACTATATTTTTAGCTCTGTTCGATTATATTTCTTCAGATTGTTCTGTAGATTTGCAATTGTTGCAGTGCTTTTTTTCTAGTTCTGCAAATATTAGAGATTACTAATCTTTAAATAAAACATCTAGCTTTCATTGGTTTTTCTCAAGAAAAAGGAAATTCACTTGCTTCGATGGGTTATCTTAGTCTTTGACCATACGTTTTACCTATTTATTATTTATTTCTATTTTTCGCAAGAAGTTTTATTGTTCTATTGATTCTAAACCTTTGCTGTTCCCGCTTGCTTTCCGTATGTAGGAGTGCAACACAAGTATTCAAAATTTTTGGGTGAATGTTTCTCTTTTATCCACTGATTGATGTCCAACTCCCATGTTTTTGCTTTAGCAGTACTTACATAACTGATCTACTTTATTTTTACCCGTGCAGGCTTAAAATATTTGTTCCAATAACAGTTCTAGCATTCCTTATTCTTGTCCCTGTTAATTGGACCAATAATACCCTTGAAAGCTCGAAGCTACAGCACAGTAATATCGACAAACTTTCAATATCCAACATACCTGGTGGGTCGACGAGGTTAGCACCAGAATATTTCATCTGTCTTCAAATGTATTTTCATGTTACTGTTTTTTAAGGTTGCTTTTGTGAAGACACCAGAAGTTTTTTTTCCAAAGGCTAATCTATGTTTGCATGCCTGACAAAGTATTTAAAACTCAACACAGTCCACAACCACAAAATTACAAGATAGTGAATATGAGGTTGGTTCAGATAGAAGGGGCAGGGGAGTGATGGTCACTGCTATATATAGAGGAGTATGCAATATGAACACCTACCCAGCCTCTGACAGTAACTACCCAACTGAATTTGCACATGTCGAAACGTAGGGTCCAAAGTTCAAGATGTAAAAGTAAATAAGAGAAATTGCAAACAGACGAGGGTATTAAAAATAGGTGTTGGGAGAGGGTATTAAAAATAGGTGTTGGGGCTGCATTGTCTTCAAATCCTATGTTTCTATGAGCATCATGCCATCATGCACTGTCGTGATAAGTCAGCACTAGCTTGAGTAACATGGCCAAACTTTCATATCCTGTCAAGCTATGCAAGGGCCATTGGTTTGAGTGACATAGCCAACATACTGTGTTCCGTGTGGCAGCAGATTGGCATCACAGGATAGGACTGCGTAGATCCTGTTCATCAACTTTGGAATTGTTGTTTATGTCAAAGTGAATGCTAACAACTCATAACTTTTTCAATGCAGGTTTGTAGCTCACTTGATTATGGCTTATGTTTTCACATTTTGGACATGCTATGTACTGTTGCGGGAGTATGAAACAGTGGCAACAATGAGACTGCGCTTTCTTGCATCAGAGAAACGCCGCCCAGATCAGTTCACAGTATGATCATCTGAACTCTGTATATTTGGTATTTCAGTTTCTAATCACTAGATCAATATTTATATATTTTGTCTAATGCTCCCTCCAATTCTAAATATAACTTGGTTTAAAATATTGATACGGTCTCCAAGCTACCACTTCAATCGCTAATTTCTATTGTAAAATGTTGTTACAAATGACAGAATTTGTATATTATGAAAGCACATTTCACAATGAATCTAGTAGTACATTTCTATATATTGTTGGTCAAACCTAAAAATATTTGACCACACGGATTCTAGGATGACTTATTTGCAATCGGAGGGAGTAGGTGGGAGCTTCAATATATGGCATCCAGCTAGCGAAGAAAATCTTAGATAAGTCAATATGCTTGAAATGTTTTACAAATTACAACCACAAAAATTTGCATTATCAAATACTTACTATACACTGTTCATTTTTGTAAAAAAAAATGTTAAAAACCTTTGCAGATTATGCTGTTAGGTTTCCTAAGAAAGGGAATTGGGTTTTGAAAATTACAATATAATGTAAGGGCACCAGCAAGTTGTACAACTAACTATTTTTACTACTGAGGTATACATTAATCGTGACTGTTGAAGTATAAGTGAATTGCCCATCTTTCCTCATCAGCTTAAGCTTTTGGGTGAACTGGTTGGTGCATACAACTCAATATGATATCAGAGCCAAGAGGTCTCGAGTTCAAGACCCGACTGACGCAATTAAAAAATAATAATTGCAATCCACTTCTATTCCACGTATTAGGCCTAAGGGAGCCTACACGTGAGGGGAGTGTTGAAGTATAAGTGAATTGCCCATCTTTCCTCATCAGCTTAAGTTTTTGGGTGAACTGGTTGGTGCATACAACTCAATAGTGACCTGTTCGAACCAGGAGAATTTACAGAAAAAATGAGGTGGAAAAATTCTCCCACATGACTTACGAGCCAAGCTTCAATTATAACAGGAAAGACAGATAACACTTAAATCTTAGTGGAGTTAAGTTTCAAGTCTGGTGCCATCCAGATACTTAGGGTCCTTTGGTTGAGTCATGGTACGTGGGGAAAAGTGCTGTAATGTGAGTGTGAGAAAGTCATTGTGGGTGTGAGTCGTAGAAAAATTGAAAGTCGTTTGGTTAAACAAGTATAAAATATACTTTTTGTCTTTATCTCTTTTAAAACAACTATGAAAGAGTTTTATTCAATCCATTTCCAAAAGCAGAAAGCCAAAAGCCAAAAGCAGAGTCAAAACAGCTTTTAAAAATATACTACGGAAAAACAGCTGCTTTTGAAAAAGCTGCTTCCAAAAGCAACCCCTTTGGTTAGGCTTTTGGCTTTTAGGGCCAAAAGCCGAAGCCAAAAGCCCAACCAAAAGGACCCTTAGTTAAGTCGGTGCCATCCAGATACTTAGTTAAGAAGTTGAAAATGGCATTTTTGTTATTAGTACTTTTTTTTACCAAGATTCAGTGATGTGAGAACTCATCTATTAAAATTTCAGAAGTTGCTGATGAAGAGGATTTTCTGTTGTGATTATGACTTTGCATGTATTTGAACAATGATGATTTTTAGGTCCTTGTGCGGAACATACCACCTGATCCAGATGAATCAATTGGTGAGCTTGTGGAGCATTTCTTCCTTGTGAATCATCCTGATCATTATCTAACACACCAGGTAATAATTATATTTTTCATGACTAGCCATATTCTGATCTTTATATTGCTTCAAAAATTTTATATATGCATATTGTTCTCAGTGGACCATCTATCTAATTTGTATGCTTTGGTAGTTCTAAGTTCGTAGTGAAAGCATGCTCTAGCTATATGCCATTCATTTCTTCCTGAATTTATGTGCATTTTTTCGTAGTGAAAGCATGCTCAGATGGATTTCTATTTGATTCCTTATAATTTATAAAGTATAATTTAACTACTTAATTAAAATACAAATGATGATTCTATGCTTTGAATTTGGCTTTATGCTGTAAAACAGTACCCATGTTCTCATTAATTCATTATGGGCATTGTTTCTTTGAAGGTTGTTTACAATGCAAATAAGCTCGCTAAGCTTGTCGAAGAGAAGAAGAAGATGCAGAATTGGCTCGACTACTATCAGTTGAAGTATGAAAGGGATACATCTAAAAGGCCTACTACTAAGGTTGTTCCTGCAAAAATAGATCATGTTTAGCTGTCTACTTTTCTTTCAGACAATTCTCTATGTTTCAAAAAAATAGGAACTTTTATTTCAATGTCCTCATCATATTTCTTTTCCATTCTTATATACTCCTGTTCCAGACCGGTTTCCTTGGTTGTTTTGGTTCCAAGGTGGATGCTATTGAATACTACACATCGGAAATCGAGAGGATAGAAAAGGAAGTAAGTCATAGTATCTTCGTGCTGTGGTTCCTTTAATGTATTATTCAGCTTTGGTTCTAGTGTTTGAAAATAGTATACTCCTTCCATTCTCCTTTACTTGTTGTCCTAGAATGCGTACAATCAACCTTTTAAAACTTTTGACCCCAAATATACATAGAAATATTTAGATTTTTCGCATGAAAATTACTAGTAGATTTATCATGAAAAGTACTTCTATATCATTATATTTTTTTGCTAAGATAAAATTAGAAAAAGCAATGATCAAAGGTGTGAATTGATGACCGTGTCGATGTCCGAAACAAGCAAAAGAGAACGGAGGTAGTAGTATAGTTGGGTTTTTATGTTGTTTCAACTGATGTAACGGTTCTCTGTTATTTTACTTAAGGAAGACGAGGTGCTAAATCCAGGAGATTTTCTTGTTTTTACATGTGACAGTAATGGTGAATGTGTCAACTTTTGATAGGACTGTATAAGTAAAGCATTGTCTTTCACAATGTTATTACTATTTTTTTTCTTTTTTGAAGAAAGGATACTTGCAATACCATAAACTGTCAGATTTACTACTGCTTCCAAATGATATTTAGGAAGCTGAAGAGCGTGAAAAGATAGTGAAGGATCCCAAGTCAGTTGTTCCAGCAGCCTTTGTTTCCTTCCGATCACGGTGGGGTGCAGCAGTGTGTGCTCAGACACAACAAACCAGTAATCCAACAGTTTGGTTGACTGAGTGGGCTCCAGAACCCCGTGACGTGTACTGGGATAATTTGTCTATTCCATTTGTTTATCTTACAGTTCGGAGGTTGATAATCGCGGTCGCGTTCTTCTTCCTGAACTTCTTTTATGTGATCCCAATAGCATTTGTTCAGTCCCTTGCAAATATTGAAGGGATTGAGAAGGCAGTTCCATTTCTGAAGCCTCTGATTGAAATGTAAGTGTACTTCAGCATGTCTTCAAAAAAAATGTTTTATTTTCAGTTCTATGCTATGATGTGTTTCATTTCTTGTGTTGGATCTTCATTTCATATGTCTGATGTTCGTTAACACCATCCAATACTACATCATTTTTTTTGTTAAAAAGGAAAAGTGCTTATGTGATAATAAATTAGACTAGATTTGATAAGTTAACCATGCCTAGTATTGATAGTAATGAATATGATTGCATGTTGGTGTTTTGAGGATAATCTATTGTAAAAACGATGAAATAGGGGTGTTAACTCTTGATGACAAAATCCATTCGAGGTTTGACAGGGTCCATTGTCCTTTTAATTAAGGCTTCAAGTTGAAGTACAAAATTGTTGAGAGTTTTTTTTTTTTGGCCAAAGCATCTGAGGAGCTGTACATGTAAAAATTAGACACAGAGATCCAACTAAACCTCCAAGTTACTGTTAAGAAATGAAAATTGAGGTTAGCTACATTAAGCTCTGGAAATTGAGAAGCATAAGGAGGAAGAATAGATTGGACGCTTTGCTATGTTGTGGGACACTGTTCTGGTGTTGACCTTCCTCTGATGTTTAATACTTCTGTTCATAATACGAGAATTCCTAATTGTTGCACTTAGTATGTAACTATGTATTAACCGCAATGTGCTAGAGAATTTATGTAACTATGTATTAGCCTTTAGTTGTTGCTTTGTGGAGGAAATTTATTGCTCACACTATTGATAGAATGAAATCCAGTGCCATTATATTGCTGATGCCTTTGCATGTGCATTATTGTCCTTGATGAGCCATAACATGCTGTGTTCAGTGCTAGTACAAAGTTCTTGACAAGACAATGTTCTTTTGCTGTCCCCGATACAGTACTAGCTGAAACTTGTCCATAAATAACTGATGCTGAGCAATTTAATTTGTTGCATCTCATTTTGCTTTTATCAGCATGTTTCAGTAATTTGCCAACTTTCTAATTCTTCCATCAACAAAGTTGGTCAACTATTATTTGGTTGGTGGGGTGTTTTTTTTAAAGTAAACTACGTGATAGGTACATTCAAGCTTGTCCTATTGTGCCACTTAGGTCTTAAATATTTACTTTAGTTTCAAGGTTCTGAACTTGCCTAATTGTGCCACTTTTATCAACCCAACAATGGCGGAAAATATGAATTGACACTTGACAGACCTTGAAGGGTTACCTAAACTTGCTTAGTTGTGCCATCTAGGTCCCTGTGGCACATTCTGTTACTTGACACTTCACGGATGACTTAACAGGAAGCAAACAAGTTTAAGGACCTTTGATCTAATTTACTCATTTTTTCTTGTATATTGCTCTGTTGGCATTTTCATGATCTCTGAAAGTTTGTTGTTCAACTATTGCTCAGGCCTGTCATTAAATCGTTCATCCAAGGGTTTCTTCCTGGAATTGCACTGAAGATCTTCCTTATATTGCTCCCAAGCATATTAATGTTTATGTCTAAGTTTGAAGGATTGACATCAGTGTCTTCACTGGAGAGAAGATCTGCATTTAAGTACTATATCTTCTTATTCTTTAATGTATTTTTGGGAAGCATTATCGCAGGATCTGCTTTAGAGCAGCTACAAAGCTATCTTCATCAGTCAGCAAATCAGTATGTCCTTCTATTTGGCTCTCCCATATGCTGCACCATTAATCGTTATCTTATCATATACTTAACATTTAGATAAGATGACATAATATAAATACAAGTCGGCAAATCATCCAATATCTCTTGTTGAGAACAATAAAATGATTGCACTCAAACAGGGACCGATGTAATCATAGACCTTAACATGTGAAATAGTGGCCAACCATGGCAAGAAGTGGATATTAAGCCTAATATCATAGCACTATGTGAGATGGTGGATCAATTGGAAGATTATTTCCAATTCCCTTTATGTAACCTATTCTGTAGTTGACATTTAAAAATTTTAACATGCGGCAACTGTGATTGCCTCTTTGAATATAGCTCTGGAGGGCATGGATGCATTAGAACCTCTGACCAAAACACAACTTTTGTTTTGTCTTGTTGCATAGGTTTATCATGAGAACATGCATTTCAGAACTAAAAAGAGATTTGATGTGTAGAGAACATACAATATATCCATTGTAAGTTTTGGGATTTTAATTAATTGAAGAAGCCGGTCTTAATGGGCTCTGGAACAGGGGAGTAATATGATCAATATGAAATACATGTAGCTTTAGTGCTACCCCATAACTTCTAGCAAGTCCTATTTTGGACAATAGACAGAATATCCCTTGAACACCATATCCATTTCTTTTCGGAACAAGGGGTAAACATAATACCATCAAGTATTTTACAGCGTATCCAACAATATAACTTTTTTTGTCGGTTTACATGAACTGAGAAAAGAAAGTGGCCCAAAGGTCAAAGGCATCATATCATTTACATGAGAATTATTCTTTTGGCTTGTTACTTACAGTGTATTGTCCTGTGTTCATTATCTCATAGATTTTAAGGCCTTACTATTGATCTGACATATTTGACAGTTTACACTAATAACTCCTCTTGTTCTCTTTTTAAAACTGATTATTGATTTGCTTCTTTTGCAGAATACCAAAGACAATTGGTGTAGCAATTCCAATGAAGGCAACCTTTTTTATAACATATATAATGGTCGATGGTTGGGCTGGGGTAGCTGGTGAAATATTAAGATTGAAGCCATTGATAATCTTCCACTTGAAAAACTTTTTCTTGGTCAAGACTGAGAAAGATAGAGAAGAGGCAATGGATCCTGGAAGCATTGGTTTTGACTCAAATGAACCTCAAATACAGCTCTATTTCTTACTTGGTCTTGTCTATGCTGTGGTGACACCATTTTTGCTTCCTTTCATATTGATATTCTTTGGGTTGGCATACGTGGTATACCGCCACCAGGTAAGATTCTCTGGAAAAACTAACTTTCAGCAATCCAATTAGATAAAGCCTCTACCACCGGAGGGGGGACCATGACTTTCAACCATTCCGAATATTCCAACAACAGCCTCTTCTATTTTTGTTTGTTGGGTGGGATCTTTTCAAAAATGCATTTGTTTCTTTGAGTCGATAGTTATATTGTTTTTTTGATTCCATGTCCTGATGCTTCAGCCCAGTTATTGTATATTTCTATGTAAGAAGTTATCACTTTTTGGTCCAGTGTAATAAAGGAATAATTCTATTCAAAAGTGTTGCCAAATTTAGTCTTCAGTGCAATAAAGAAAAGTAATCACTTGTTATGTTTTGCTAACTTGAGCTCACACTGTTTCAGATAATAAATGTGTACAATCAAGAATATGAGAGTGGGGCTGCATTTTGGCCAAGTGTTCATGGACGTATAATCACAGCATTGATCATATCACAGCTTCTTCTCCTTGGATTACTAAGCACAAAAGGTGCTGGCCAGTCAACACCAGTGCTCCTTGTTCTTCCTGTAGTAACCTTTTATTTTCACAAATACTGCAAGAACCGTTATGGACCTGCTTTTGTGGAATATCCATTACAGGTAATGTTATTTTTAAATTTGTTAGTTCACATCACTGTGTATCTCAGACGCTGATCGTGCTTCTTTTGAACTTTTAACCTTCAGAATTCCCTTGAGGGCCCTTCAAATAAACATGAATACTGAAATTGCAAGTTCCATAGAGTTCTGCTCAGATTTTCTCATTTAGGTTCATATTTTCTCAACTTACGAGGCCATGACCATCAAATTTTTAAAAGACCCTTCAGGGGATGGAAGATAGGGTTCATTACATGTTAACGGCGAATTATGCTAGCTTATTGTTACCATTTTTCCCATGATGTTATTTGAAATGAACTGCAAATAACCAAACATTGTAGATTTCATTGAGTGACACTATAATTGTCTCGAGTGGCTTGTTTTGAGTCAGTTTTCTGCCAATTTTGTGCCAAGTAGGGAGCTGATAACCTGGTGGTACTGACCACCACCAAGTAACCGGATGAGGGAACTCGAGTTCTATGGTGTTAAAAAGTTTTCCAATCTTGGGAGGATTGGCATATTAGTCACATGCAGTAATATTAGGGTGTGCAATGAGCTACTGTTGTTGTTGTACTTAGTAAAGCCGATGGCTATTCACATTGTTTTCATAGTAAGAAGAATAGTTGAGATGGAAGCAGTTATTGTGTTTGCTTCGGCAAAATAAGTAAGTACAACTCAAGTCTGCAGGTTATCTATGATAAGATTGTCTTTTAAGTTCCTTTTCAGATGAGTGCGGATGATGGATCTTTGTTTCAAAACCTATCAATAGTACAACATAATTATTATCCCATTAAATTGTTTTCAAAGTGACATTAATGTTTTGGGAAGGCCACCGTAGATACTTCTGCCTGCAAAAAAAATGAATGGATATATTGAAAGGATTGGATGTTGGACTTCACCATGTTTCCATGACACCTAACTTAGTTGATAGCAAATGTCTTGACATAAGTGAATGAAAAATACGGTTCTTTATCAAAAAGAAAATGATAGTTTTATGCATGTTATCCAGATTGTGGATCAACTTTTGAATGAACATGACTGCTAACATGTTTTCATTTTCTTTTTCAGGAGGCAATGAGGAAGGATACCCTTGAGCGTGCAAGAGAGCCAGGGTTTGATCTTAAAGCGTATCTAATGAATGCCTACATCCACCCAGTGTTCAAAGGCGACGATGACGAGAAATTCTCCATTGCCGATGAACCGGAGGCAGAGCAAGTTCTTGTGGCAACCAAGCGGCAATCCAGACGGAACACGCCTGTCCCGAGTAAATACAACGGTTCAGAATCACCTTCTCTGCCTGAAATTGTAAATGATCAACGACTATAGAGTGGTGTCTAGGTCTGTAGTTTTCCAATGTACATTAAGTAAAGAGCACAATAATGCTTTTGAGTATCGCCTGTTTACAATAAGGAGGCAGTAATGGTCAATATAATATTTACATGAATGGTTCTTTTGCCCCGTGTTTCTTAATGGTGTGCTGCATTTGCAGGTTGATAGTTCCTGTTGTCCCCTCATTTTCTTGGATTATTGTTTCTGCAGTTATGATTTATGATCTATGCGCCTGTGGTTGGGCTTATTGCTGGAAAATGGCAAGGTCACGAGACCCAACCGAGTCAAGGTGTTACTGAAATCCTGGTTGTCTGGTTTCAGGAGTTGATGTAATATTTTACTATGGCTGCATTTCACAATTTTTTACTGCTTGTAAACACTATTTGCCCACATTGGCAGTATGAACGTTATATTTAACTTACTCGTTAGAAGATCGTCATTGAAGAGGGTTCACAGCGAAAGTAGTTCTCAACCTACTGTAGTGTTGCGTCCGTCATGCAATAGAACCAGTTATTTTCGGGATCAATACTGAGCATCCAGCGCTAACTTTCTTTTCTCCAACGTTTTTGGTCCTATTTGGAACAAAGGAAAAATAAGGGAATTTTGTAGGATTTCAATTCTATGGGAAATTTTCTTTTATGTCCTTTTGGAACAAAGGAATAACACTCCCTAAAATCCTATAGAAATCTCTTTCTTACACATTTAGGAGGAAAACAAACATCAATGGATCTCTTCTTTTTAGCTTTTCTACAATAATTAGCTTTTAAATAGAATATCTTTTTAGGAATGGGTTTACAAGTTGATTGTAGTGCATACTATAGTGACTTCATTTATATTGACTAAAACCGCACGTGAATTTCTCTTACTTCGTACTCTCATAAAGCCCAAAAAACATAAGCCGAAGACGAAAAGAACAAACCCATTTACTCAAACCTCATGGAGATTTTCCTTTGAGAACTCTAATGTAACACCCCCCCATCTCTCTCCAAAGTGATGCCTTTCTTCAAAATTCTTGTATTATGACATCACGTTCCTATTTTGTTTTCTATTTCTGCGTTCCAAATGATGCCTTAAGGATAGTTGTGCTTCTGCGTGTTTGCTTGAAGCGGTGTCTCACGCGTAGATTTTTTTGTGTGGTTTAGAGGACAAAGGAAAGCTCTTAGTAGATGTGGCCACTGGACTGGGCTTAATTGTGTCGATCCATGGTTTGCTACTGTTATCTCGCTCGAGCACGGCACGATCCGTTTAGCTAACGGGCCGTGCCGGCATGGCCTGGTGGACCGTGCCGTGCCTTGGTCGAGCCAGTGACACGTTGGATCAGCACGGCATGGCACAGCCCGTTTACGGTAGTGGGCTGTGTCGGCACGGTCCGGCCTGACTAGCAATGGGCGTAACGGGGTGTACAGCAAACACGACGCGACGCACGCGGCTGGCCGTCGAATTAGTCATTTTTCAACCGTTGGGGTGTAAAAAATTCGGAAAATAGCAAAAAATTAAAAATTATGAAATTTTTTCTATAAATAGGGGGCATCCAGCCTCCATTTTCCACACTTCAAATCTGACTTTGGCAAAATTAGTGAAAAATTCGTACGAAATTCAAAAAAATAAAAAATCTTCAAAGAATTTTCTGAGAGCTGAAAAAGAGGTAATAGTGCTGTCTTATTTTAATTTTTTGCTATTATTTGTTGATTCAATAGTAAGTTAATTGTTCTTTGCTATTTCAATTTGCAGTTGATTCAATGGAGAACTACGATTTTCAACTCTCCGAATTCGGCCTTTAGCGGAGGATATGTAATCCTTTCAAGAAGGATATCCATCCTTGGAAGGTCCACATCCACAGCAAACTGGAGAGCCAGAAGAAGCGACGGCCCTAGTGGCGCAGAGTTCAATCGATCCATTTTCTGCTGGCTCAACAAGTGATCCACAACCCATAGCACATGTGCAAAAAGAATAAGAGCTACTATATTAGGAGTCTGTAACGATTTCAACAAGAAGTTCAAGACCGATGATGATGAAAATTCAGTGAGGTATGTCGTTTGTAACATTTGTGGTAATGAATTGTCTACAAAATCTTCAGGTGGGACATGTTACCTGCAACGGCATGTTGCAAGTTGCAAAAGAAGGCAAGAAATACAAATGCGCGAAACGTAGCTGCAATATAACCCCGACGACTTGGTACGTACTTGGGAGTACAACCCAGAGGTAGCCCAGGAATCTCTTTGTAGATTAATTGCTTCTCGAGATTTACCTTTAAATTTTGGTGGGTCTGATGCTTTTCAAAAATATATTGAGACTGCTCATAACCCTCAATTGAGTGTTGTATCTAGGCAAACCACAACTAGAGATTTAATTAAATATTATAACAATTACTGTGAAAAAATGAAAGAAATGTTTCATACATGTACATTCTCTTTTGCGTTGACATCAGACATATGGAGTGGTAGGACTAGGGAGGATTATATTAGTATTGTTTCTCATTATATTAATGATGACTGGGTAATGGAAAAAGAATTATATGATTTAAATTAATTAATATTTTGCATACTGCTGAAAAATATTGCAGAATATATTATTAAAGTTGTAGAAGATTTGGGCTTTACGGATATGATTTTTTCTATAACTTTAGATAATACAGCTGCAAACACTAAGGCTATGAAAATTCTTACTCTTTTGTTTAATACTTATGCACAATATTTCTTACTGCATCAACGTTGTGCTTGTCATATTATTAATCTTATTGTTAAATCTAGTTTAAAAAGATTAAATGCTTGCATTGATTCTTTTAGGGATGCAATTTCATATATTAATTGTTCTAACTAACAAATAGCCGCATATAAGGGCTTTTGCGTAGCAATGAATGTCCGTCCGAGAAAATTTGGCTTAGACATGCGTATTAGATGGAACTCTACTTATCTTATGCTTAAACATATATTGCTATATAAGAGCACTTATCTGTTTTACTTCACATCCAAGATCATCAATCTCGTAGCTCTTCCAATAGAACCCAAGTTAGAGACACTGAACTTACCGAGGACGATTGAGTTGTTGGTGAAAAAATATTTTCTTTTTTAGAACTTTTTCATAGAGCTACACTTTGTCTTTCTGAGTATACTATCCAACCTCTCCTCTAATTGTTCATAACATTCTTGAAATTGCCACTCACCTAAAGGCTTTTGAAAATAATCATGTACTACGGGATGTTGTAGTTGCCATGAAAACTAAGTTTTTAAAATATTAGAGGGAAATTCCTATTTTATATGCATTCGCCTTTATTTTGGATCCTAAGGCCAAACTCCAAGGATTTATAAATGTATTACAACTTTTAAGTGATGCTACCGGTTTAGATGATTGTACATACTATAGAGTAGTTAATGATAGATTATATGATGTATACGAAAAATACGAAAATAAGCTTGGGTCAGTGCATTTGGAAAGACACCCGGTAGCTCCTAGCACCTCTAGGGGGACTATGCAATGGGGCAAGATTTTTTGTTCTTCCTCTAGAGATTCTCGTGCACGTACACATCAGTCAGGAGGAGAAAAGTGACAAAGCTTTGGAGACCTATCAAGTTATCTCAACAGTGATAGTGTCAGCTTCAAGCAAGAGTTGAACATCCTCTCATGGTGGTAAATCCAGAAAGTAACATATCTAGTGCTATCTATATTAGTGCGGAATGTGTTAATGTTCCTGTCTCTACGGTCTCCTCGGAGTCATCCTTCAGTTTACCTGGAAGAGTAATCGAGGAGCGATGAACAAGTCTCTCGAACGAGATGGTCGAAATCCTGACCGTCAAAGACTGGGAACAAACTGAATCAAGACTTTAACATACTACAAAGAATAGAAACTTAGAAGAATCTTTGAAGAATTTATATCTAGATAGCAATAAATAGGATTTTCAATATTTTTCTTTAGATATAGTCACTAGTGAGCTTTATAGGCTGTATACTTTTTTTCTTTACTAAGGCTTTCTTAAGTTGAATTTTTAATTGGTAAAGTTTTTAACGAGGCAGCCATTTCATGTAATTTAACAAGTTAATAAAGCTCATCATGCCATTGAAAATAATTATCTTGATGATTAACAATGTCTATAATTTTTAGGTAATTGTTTACAATTTTCTACAATTTTACGAATTTTTCTTTTTTCCCGGCTTAACGGGTCAACCGTGTTGGCACGGGCCGTTAAGTCCTAACCGTGCCCGTGCCGGCATGGTACGGCCGTGGGCCGTGCCTGGGCTCGGACCGTGGCCTGTGGGCCGGCACGGCACGGCCCATTTATTTGCCGTGCCTAAATAGGTCATGCCTTCACTGGGCCCGTGCCAACCCGGCACGGCCCATTGGCCGGTCTAGCTCTTAGATGTGCCAATTCTCTGTACATGACTTTCACATTCCTGCTGCATTCAAAATAGGACCTTGAGCATAGTTGTGTTTCTGTGTGTGTGCCAGAAGAAGTAAGAGGCATCTCATGAGTATATTTTTTTGTGTGGTTTTGAGGGCAAAGGAAAGCTCTTGTGTGTGTTCGTTTTGGTTGCAGCTGATAGCTTATAGCTATGTTTGATGGCTTTTGATTTTAGCTCGAGCGTTTATGCAAACGAATAAAATACCGATAAACCGTTTTGAAATAGTGACCCATTTATTTATTCTAAAAAGCTATAAGCTGAAAGGAATAGCTCTTGGACGTGTTAGAGGTGAAAATATCATATGCAGACGGGTTGATGGCTTTTGACTTTAGCTCGAGTGTTTGTGCGAACGAATAAAATAACGATAAATTGTTTTGAAACAGTGATAGAGAAGCTATCCCGTTATTTATTCTAAAAAGTTATAAGCTCACAGGAATAGCCCTTGACGTGTTTTGAGGGGAAAATATCATATGCAGACGGCGTTGATCGTGCATTCATGCACTTGGCTAATGTGGCCTGCCTGCTCGTGATCTAACCTGCCAAACGCAGGCGGGCAAATTTCACTGACAGTTTCGCAAAGAAAAACCCCGTTCGTCCTCCCATCCACATTCCCAAACCCTCCCTCTCCCTTCTCCCTTCACACTGTGCCCCCCTCTCAATTCATTTGTTCGTAAAAAAAGCATGAAACACCCCAGAAAATTTCAAAATATTTTTGTGAATTTTTCCTGAATTTTTGGGTGAATTTTTGAAAACTTTCCTTTTTTTGGAAATTCCAGGCGGATTGCGCTTTCCCTTTTCGGCTTTTTCGCCTTCCCACTCTCCTTGGCGCCTTCCCCCTCTTTCCGCTTTCCTCTCCTGCTGGTGCCTTTCTTTCTTCCCGCCTCCTCCTCACTTTGCACCGCGTGGCCTTTCGCCGCCTGGTTTCGCCCACGGGTTTCGCCGCGACACCGCCCGCACCGTGCTGTCGCCGTCTGCCTGCGATCGCGCCACGACACCCTTGACGTGTCGCCCTGCCCCTTCTCTCGGTCCCACCTGGCAGCCCCACTGTTCCTCCCTTCCCAGCGGGCGCGCCACTGCCTCTCGGCATCTCAACTGCCCCCGCATGCCTTCCCGCGCAATAACTTGCTCGCGTCACCCTGTCACTTCCCCGTCGCTCGAACAACCTCCCCCGTCGCTTCGGTTGCCCTCCCACGTCGTGCCCCATGCCACTCCCCTTCTTTTCTCCCCTCCGCCAAAGCTCACTTCCACTCCCCTCGGCGCCCTCGCTCTCCTGTGCTCCAAAGCCCCTCCCACCACCTCCATTCGCTTCCTGCAACCCCCAATCGTCCCTGAGAGCTGCCGATCGAAGCCCCACCGCTCCCAACTCCGTCGCCGTCTTCCCTTGAGTCGGCAACCCCCGTAAGCTGTTCTCTTTCCCTCCTCCCTCATTCTTCGTTTCTTTTCGCTCAGAGCTTCACCACTGTCCCCTGATCGCTTTGGTGCACTTCCCCGGCCAGGTGGAAGCTTGTGGAACCCTGGCATCGACGCTCGCCGCCAGCAGAAGCACCTCTCCGTGGCCAGCCTCCTCAGAAGCTCTCCAGCTAAAGCCATCGTCGCCAATGTGAGCCCCAAGCCTAGTATACTGTGAAAACACTCTCCATTTAGCCAGAGCACCGTCGGTGTGCCGTTCGCCGCCGTGAGGACAAAACCTTCCCTTCTGCTGCCAGCCGCCACCAATGATCCTCTCTGCCCCCTGAGCCCGAAAATGGAACCATCTTACTGAGAACTACCTCCTAGTACTCTCCATTGCCACTGGAGACCCTCGCCATCGCCGGAGAGCAGAGACGCTCATGTCTCTGCCTCTCTGCTGAGCGCGCGCGGCGGGAGGTTGAAGACGACCTTCCCCAGCGACGTGGTCGCATCTCCACCGTCCTCCCCCACCGTTGCCGTCTAACCTCGACCCTCCGATGCCGACACCCCCGCAACCATCCGATCCCACTTAACACCTCCCCTCGCATCCGCCCGATCTCATCCCCTCCGCAGCCGTCCGATTCGCCTCACCACAGCGCATCCCGTCCACCCACCTCCCCCGCATCTCCACCGTCCGTGCCCGCCGCATATCGGCCATCCGCCGAGGCGAGGCGTGTGCTGCCGAGCCTTGACAGCAGCGTCTTTGGCCGGGCCGCATCAATGACTAAAAGGTCGCCCAATCTTGTTCCAAATGAATTTCCAGGATTTTCCTTTTTCCAGAAATTCAGAAAATCCAAATAAATCCTAGAAAATCACAAAAAATCCTAAATTACACCATCTTGCTCATTTTGATGCCCTGAACCCATTTTTGACCTCCAATCCACCAAATCCTTCTCTAGAAAATCCAACAATTCAAAAACTCCCTCTATTTGAATATTTATTGCTTTTTTTCCTTTTCATAGAATTATTTTTCCTCGCTTGATTAGGCTCAAGCTGGACATATGTAGTTTTTGTGTGTTTGCGATAGCTTCGGAGTTTTTGGAGGCTTCGACGTAAGGACAAGACCAAGGAACCGCAATTTACGACGTCGCCGAGCTAGTCGAGGACCAAGGCAAGTCACAAGTCCTTGATCATGTTGAAATCCTATGCCATTTAAATTATGTATTTGTGATATTTGCATTATTGTTAGTTGTGAAATGTTAGTTTGGGTAAAACAAAATGTTTAGAATGACTTGCTAAATTAGATAATTCCCACCACCAATAAATGCCCTCTTAAATTGTAGCCATTTCCTTGACAACCCTAGAAATACTTAAGTATTGTATGAATAACTGTAGGATATATGTATATTTTTCATGCAAAGTTTTACACTAATAAGGTTGTGGCCGCGGGCCGGTAGATTTGGAAAAATGTGGAACTGGAAAATAGGGTAGAGGAGCTAGGGTAGAGGAGATGTGGGGCACCGCGAGACGATTTTCACCCACCGTTTTACCCTAGGGTGGAGGTCGGGTACCTCGTGGAAAAAATATAAGGACTAGACCCTTGGGCTGAGCAAATGACATAGTGATCGCTCAGCCATTGGTGTTGACTTGTCAACCCTAATTTAGTAGCTGTTCAAACTTGAGTGGAACCCTGCATAGGGAGTTGGTATGTGGGACGGGAACCTATACACAAAAACGATAGGTCCCCTCAACTCAGGCCTGGCATTCCGTGTAGGCCCGTGGATACCTGAGGGTGTGCGGGTCCCCAACCTGTCGGGTAGAGTGTAAGTAAAGGATTGAGCAATGAAACGACCTAGTTCCTTAACTCAGTCATGAGGGTTAAGAATGCTTGTGGGTAAAGTTGAGCAATTCTGCAGAGTCAATTAAATGGTATTTGAATACGCTGTGCTCCCGGTTAATGGAGCTGTGTCTATTGGGTGATTCCAGCTACGAAGCATAAGTAGTTTTGATAAGTGTTTTAATCTGATTAGTTGGTTAATCAAACTTTAAAAGAAAACCCCTGTGATCTTAAGGAGTAGTCTTTGGTTCTGGGTTTTCGAAAATGTTTGCAAATAAAAGTGCATCCACTCAAATTAATAAACCAAGTATACTCACATCCTTTGGTGACCCATGCAATTAGCTAAGTTAGGGTTTTTCTTGTGATTTGCTAAGTACAGTGGTTGGTACTCAGTCTTGCATAATTTTTCCCCCACAGATTGCCGAAGCAAAGAATGTGAATCAAGATTTCATGTTAGGGTTGCGACCGCACTCAGGCTTTCTTATGGTGTTTCCTGCAATTCTTCTGCATGTAAGTACTTTTGGGCTTGTACGCCCGGTTTATTGTTAAAAATTGACCGTGAGGTCTTATTTCAACCAGACGAACTCTTCTCAAATATTCGTAAGCAGGCATGATACTCGTTCGGTCCACAATCAAAGTTCTGGGTGGTTGCAGATTAAAAACACCCATATTTTCTAAAAAAAATAGGGGCGTTACAAAGCATAAGTTTTAACTATTTTTCCACACGGAGTTTTATAAATATGTAACAAGAGGAGTTGCTATTTATGGGCCTAGCGCGGCAATATGTGATTGACGAAATTTGCGTCAATTCGTTGACAAAGCTTTATCATTTCGGGACTAGTTGAAGCAAGCAGAGGGAGAACACTAAATTCATCCAAATCTTAATAATGTCGCAGAACTCGCTAAATAAAATATGTAGAATTTTGCTGTCTTATCTGAGAAAAAAAATGCTGTTCAAATCGAAGTAGATTATAAATAATATGTATACAGAAAGAAGATACAAACAGATAGTGCACACCACCAGTGTATTCCATGGACTACCACACAATGGCAAATTTAACGAATAGGACAACATATACGCAATACAAACGCTGTGATGCCCATTCCAGTAGCGCTGAAATTTGCTTTGAACTAAATAACCTTGATGATCGAAGCCCCAGGCTCAGCTCAGGTCATCTTGCTCAGTGCCATTGGATTATAAAAATCAGCTCTTTTGATGCACAGCAATTACATGAATGTCCATGTCCTTCAGCATGACCGACCGCCCACAAGAGTCACATGGTGCAGTCCTGGATCCACAGATACTCTCATGCTCACACATATTTCGAAGCCGATCTCGGGCATCAAGTGGCTCTCCACCAGCATGAACTGTGTCGCCACAAAATCGGCACACAATCAAGCGCAATGGGCAGTTTGAGGATTGGTGTTGGACCTAACATTGAAGAACAAAGAAAATTAGCCATTGGACCTAACATTGAAGAACAAAGAAAATTAGCCATGTGAATTCATATACTAACACTATCAGTAAATTAAAGAAAGTGGAAGAAACAAAAGGTGATATAATTCTCTACTATTTGAAATGGGTGAGAAGCATTGCATATACAAGTGAATGATGACAACAGATTGGTATCAAAAGTGTAACATGCAAATAACATTATCATATAAAAAGTGCTGCAGTAAGCATTTTGATAGAACCACAAGAGGTGAAATGGCTTCTGCTGGAAGCACACAGTTTATGCAAAATTCAACAAGATAGGAATATGCTACGAAAAGTAATCTAGGAGAACTGAGAAGTTAGTATGTTGTAAATATTATGAATAAAAGAAGGCAACACATACCATATCTTCCTTTTCTAGAACCACCCCACAGGGGCAGTGCAGTGGCTCATGGAAAACTTTCATGTGCTTCTCCATTTCTCTCTGCTGGAAAGCTTGCCCGCACTTATTGCAATGCACATGATCTGCTGCTTCCTCCTTTCGAAGAACTACTCCACACCCATCATGCATGCAAGCAACATTGTGTCTCACACAGTACGCCTCATGCAGTAGTGAAGTTCGGCTAGATATATGGCGCTTACAGTTCTTACACAACACCGAATCAACATCAGCTCTAGACGAGGCACTAGCTTGCTCACCAATCCTTTGGCTATTAATAACATCCTTAATAGCTACAGAAAGTTGGTACTTTGCTGTTCCCTTGAAACCATAAACTCCAATACTGTAAGTACCACTGACCAAACTAGCATCCCTTGGTTTGAGTATAAGAACCTTACATCCCATTTCATGAGAAGACCACTCATGACGGTGCTGAGTTGGGAATACCAAAGGATGCCTAGATACATAAATATCAGTGTCACCACCATTTGTATCAGCCTCTATCTTAACCTCAATATTTGCACACGCAGAAGCTACTTTCTCACTCATACCTTCTTCAACAGAAAATTTGTAGTACCTAAACTTTCCTTCTTCCACAACTCCAGATTCAACCTTCCCAATCTCAAGCGGCACAAGCACATGCTGATTCTCTTCGTTGTCCAAAACCGAATCCGGTCCCTCAATGTCAACTTCAACATCCGTCTCGAGGACAGAAACACTTGATGACGGCTTCAATTCAAGAACCTTTAACCTATACTGCAATTGCCCATAGTTCACCAGGACGACGTCGTTTTCAGATAGTGTTGCGTGATTCCGGAGTGCAGTTTCTAGGACAGCTCTATGGTTAGGGAGATCTGAGAATCCCACTCCTTCCGGCTTCAGCTTTGCATATGTCCCTTTGGGCAAACTGACATACCTCACCTCAATCAGAGGAACATCTAGGCTGTCATTCTGAAACAGATTATTCCAAACATGTGGTGGGAGTTCCGCAGAGCCTTCCCTCGCAGTGAATTCAAGAACGCCGCAGCAGGTTGCCTCCTTAGCGTCTCGGTCCTGAGAAGCACCTGGAACTCTGTCCGTAACCTTGGACAACCTGAAGTACATGGGACCTTTGTCCAGCGCTCCTTCATCAGACAACTCCTTAAAGGAAGATGGCGGCAACTTGATCTTATCCCCTGGGCCATCATATCGCAGTGCTTCAAACATGCATGAAAACGAGATCCCCTTCCCCAGTTGCATCACCTCTTCCATTTTCTGCTCAGCCTATTAGAAAAATACATAAATAGATTGTCATCAGCACCCAGTGGCATATCATAAGGTCAGACTAGAAGCTAAAGAAGAGAAATATAAACATTTCATAAACTCATTATGAGCAGCAAGCAATCGAACTGGACAATGAAAGAGTTAAAACATACAAGAGTACCCGCTAAAAAAATTGAAGTGGCTAGGAAGGAAAGATGAGATAGTGTGTGTGCAAGCTATCCCCATGTGTTTGCTCTGGGCCACCAGTATGGTTTTGGGATCAAATCGAGGCTATCCTTTCAGGGTTTCGGGATCAACTTGGGGAGCAGCCTATCAAGTAATTTGCCAATCAAAGAGGAGAAAAAAAGAATATCAAGGACAAAGCGTTGCAAAATGGATCAAGGACCGTCCCAATTCCCCCCAAATCCTCAGGTATACCAGGTGATCGATCGTCCTAGCACTAGAATGCTTTGATCACCAAGGGCTTCTCCTACAACATTGGAATTGCTAATCGAGATAGACTACTGAAGAACACAGCAATCATCATACGAGGGTTAGGTTTCGGCCCGGCTCGTCTCTTACCTCCTCCTGCGCGCGGGCGGCGTCGAGGCGGCGCTCGCGGTGTGAGGCCTCGAGCGCGTCGCGGCGGCGAGCGGCCTCGGCCCTGGCGCGGCGCTCGCGGTCGGCCTTGGCCTTGGCGCGCTGCACCCGCTCCCGCTGCTCCCGCTCCAGTTTCTCCCGCGCCTGGCGCAGCTCGAAATCCATCTCCGATTCTCGGGATCTGATCCGCCCCCCGAGTAGAACGCCTCTCCCTTCCTTTTTTGTTTCCTCACGGCGAGTCGCGACGGTGGAGGGAGAAGAATTATATGGAGGCGTCGCGTCGGGTCGGTGGCGGCCGGAGGGGAAGGAAGGAAGCTTCTGGAGATCGCGTGCGGGGTGCGGTGCGGAGGAGCTCACGTAATTGCGTACGCACGGCCACGGCGGAGCGGGCCCGGACGGTCAGTGACGGGCTCGGCCTCCTCTCTATTGCGGGGTTAGGGTTTGGGGTTTCTTTATCGCGGCGTTCCGTCCGATTCAATGTACGCATGGATTCCGAGTCCGAGTAGCAGTGGGGAGCATGACTCTGTTCTTCCTTTTAGTTTGCGACTAATGATTTTTTATTATATTTTTTTAAAATAATGACGGGTGATAGAGATATCTAGTAGATGAAGGTGTATATGATTTTGATCTTGATAAGCCGTTTGAAGAAATAATTTTAAGAAATCGTCTAAAGAAACTATTTCATTTATTTCAACTTATAGAGAAACCAAAATCGAAAGACATAAAAAACGGAAAAGAACGGCCTACATGCTACATTGCTGCAAAGAGTTTTGTTGATTAGTCCCAAGACAAACGGTGAATTTGGTTGTTGTTTACTTGTGTGCCAGTTCTGGTAATTAAGGATTTTGGATTTTGTGGTCATTGACGTCTTCCACGACTTTCATTTTGAGTAGCAATGTAGCGTTATTCTCCGTTTTCCTCCTTTGGTTCGCATTGTATTACTTGGTTTTGTACGGCGTTCGAAGTGCAACTTTAACCATTGTTAAGAGTACTATAGCTCATGTATTCTGCCGTTGTAGAAAAAATATATCGTTTATTTGCATTAAGCATATGTACTGTAACAATCAATCAAGAGTGTTGACCAGTTCTTCGATTAGAATACCTCTCATCACATCTACAATCAAATATTTTGTCAAAAATCCAAATTTGATAAGTTGTTTGAAAATATGGATATGGCATGTATTGATTAATATTCAATCCAAATCTTATCCAATTTCGCCTATACAATCAGCCCACAACTCAATAATAATGAGGTTTTCACGGTTTTTACCTTTTCTTTTTCTAGGCCTAGTTCAAGCAAGTTTGGAGGAGTTTGGAACTTTGGATCAAAGGATCATTTTGCCACCTCGCCTATATTTTTGGGTTTTGGCTGTCTTGGATTTCTTATTTGTATGGATTGACTCCTCACCCCGAAAAAAAGTGCATAAATTGACACCATCTGCTTGTTAAAGGGTATGTTCTTTATGACTTTTAAAAACAGTTTTTGGTTTTTGTTATAGTACCTAACTTTTAAATGAAGTATTTTTTAAGCTGGGATCTACAAATTAATTATAGTATACGTTAAAAGCCTAACATCTGTATCAACTAAAATCGCAAGCGAGTATCTCTCTTCGTAATCTTTGTCGCAAATAGCCAAAATTCAAAAATTTTAGTCAAAAACTATAAACCGCAGTAAAAAAGAACATACCCTTTTTCTTTTCCACGAGACACCATCGACGAGAGACACACATTATCTAAAGCTTGTAGGGTTCCTTGGAATGCAGGAAGCGAAAAACCAATCCTAAAGGAATGGAATTGTTCTTAAAAGGTGTTTGATGCTAAGTAGGAATTTTGCAGGAATATGAAGAGAGATGTATATGTTCCCATGGATTAAGCCATTAAGGAATACTAGAAGCTCGTTCTTTCGTTCCGAAGAGCTGTATAGAAACTTTCCAATCAGATTCGATTGCTTCAAAAATTATGCATCTCAAAGAGGGTGTAACACCCCGGCCCCTCCCTGAGCCCAAAGTGCTACCACCTACTCTATAATGTTACCAACTTCAACTTTCACCGTCGGTACTAGGAAGCAATTCTTTTATTTATATACCAACCAAACGACAAAAGTAGAAGTGCTTAACACTAAGCGCAGCAGAAGTATAAATTTGCTAATTACCAAAAAGGTACTCAAACTATACAAGACTAGATATGTCAACTGTAGATGATTTGTGAATCACTGTGGCACGTGAACGATTGTGCTACTCCCGCCCATGCATGTCGCCTTCAACAGATACCTAAAAAAACAACGATAAAGCAAAGGTGAGTCCGAAGACTCAGCAAGCACATGATAAAACAGTAACGCCACTTTAACAATTCAATCAATATCACGAATCAGAAGTCGTAAGTTAAGTCTCAGAATCGTATCATCAAATCTATCCTATGTCTGTAAACTGTAAGTTCAATTCTATGTCTCAGAATCGTAAATCAAATCAATGTCAGAATCAGAAGCGTAAGTCAATGTCAGAATCAGAAATCAGAAATCACAACTGCTCAGAATCGTAACACTTTCTCTGTCACTTCCATGCAATGCAATATCATGCAATGCATCTGTATGCTCTGTAACTGTAAATCACAACTGTCTGTAACTGTATCACTTCCTCTGTCACTTTCATGCAATGCAATATCATGCAATGCATATGTATGCTCTGTATGCAACTTATACCGGTATAGTGGAGTTGTTTCACCCGTCAATGAAACCCCCTCTACCTCCATCCCTGGAGGTGCCTACCGAAATAGGTTTTCGATTTCCCCACCGTCGTGGGAGGCCTACCGTCGTAGGTCCATGAATGCAATGCATAATGCGTCATCAGATGTCGCTTATACCAAGATAGTGGAGTGGTTTCATCCGTCAATGAAACCCCTCTACCTCCATCCTCGAGGTGCCTACCAAGTAGGTCTTGTCATTCCCACCGCGTGGGGCGCCATCATCATAGGGCTTTCATGATACTCATGGTGCAATGCAAATGCAATATTCTTCAAATATTGATAACCATAAGCATCACTCATCACAATAAAATCCACAAATATACCAGGATACCATTCCATAATACGGCACAAAACATGGCATAAAACAAATACCAGGCATTCCCCACAATCCACTATTCTACCATGCACTTGCCTGTTAACCTGGCGACGGTGCGTGGACGACACCAGACTCGAACCGCTACCTGAACAAGCATTAACCATTTCAATTCATTGCTAATACAATACATTCATAAACGAGCAAACGACATCGCTCTAACGTTCGACCCAACATAATCAAACCCTGTCCCACCGGGCGAACTCTCATTGTCCCGATGCTTAACCAGTCCGTAAAATTAGCGATCTCATTACTTATACTCGCCGATCGATTTCTACACGCTTAATCTCATTTTAATCGATCGCACTGTTAAACCACAATTTATACTCTCTTCCCCCCTCTCCTGCCACGGATCGACCAAATCAATGGTGGCAGTACCGATTTCGTCGTTCATGCATTTATATTAATATACGATATCTAACTGATCACATGCATCAATTCTAATTATCGGTATATTAACTTATGCCCGACTCGGAAAATAAGCATGGAGAAGTATTTTCGAGGCGTTACCCTGGCCCCGAGCGACTGGGTCGAGACACTACCTCCTTTTCCTTGGCCGGATCGGGCAGATCTGGCGGTGGATCAGATTTTCCTTTCTCACTTCTCTTTTTTTTCCTTCCGGCCGACCGGCGCTCACTTTCTTTTTTTTCCAGCGCCAGCACTTCTTTCTTTTCTTCGCCGCCGGCTCCTCCGTTTCTTTTCTTTCTTCCTTTCCTCTTCTCTTTTCCTCCGTCGGCGCTTCCTTCTTCTTTTCTTTTCTTCACTGCCGTCGGCTCTCCTCTTTCTTCACTTCTCACACGCGGCTCTCTTTTTCCTCTCTCCCTCACGCGGCGGCCGACTGGAGTCCTCCCCCTTATCTTCCTCTCCGCCGGCTTCCTCCCTACCCTTCTCGACTAGCCAGCCCCCTCCCCTCGCAGCCGGCTCCAGGCCCTCCCCCTGCCTCCTTGAGCGGCGAACGGCCGGGCGGAGCAGGGGAACGGCGGCGATTGAGGGCGAGGAAGGCGGGATGCGGCCGGGGAGCGATGGGGTGAAGCGGCACAAGCACAAGGTGAAGCGGCGGCGGCGGGCGGCGGCGGCGGCGGCGGCGGGCAGCGCGGCGAGCGATGCGAGGGAAATGGGGATGGCGACCGCGGCGCAGCAAGGTGGTGCGGCAGCGGCTACCAGAGGGCAACACGTGACGGCGACAAGCGGCGTCGCCGGAGACTAGAGCGGCGTCGCCGATGGGGGCAAGCGGCGACAGCAGAAGCGAGGAAAGAGCGGCAGGAGTAGCAGCAGCAGGTGAGCACGGGGAAAGGGGCAGCAGTTGAGAGCACGGGGAGGAGCAAAAATCGAGTTTGGCTTCTCCCTCTGGCTCTCTCTCTCTGTTATAGCTTTGGGGTTGGGCCGGGCTGGGCTACTTACGGCCCGGGTATTACAGAGGGCCTTAGTTCAATGTGCATCAGCAACAAAAGCTTTTTTGACCTAGCTTTTCAAATTGTCCACATTCACATTGGCACATTCACATAAACTGAATTACTGATATGCATTACATGAAATTTTGGAAGAGAAAAATGAACGTTTGTAGGACCGAAAAGCCAACGGAGGGATGAATAGTGTCGATTAAAAATTTTCCCTAAGTATTCTGGATTCTGTTCTCAAATAACTACAGAGCTACTGAGAATCAAATCCAAATCCAAAAATCCAAGGTTAATCACTCAAGAACATGAAATCTAGAAGAACTAGGCTCTTAGATATCAGAATTCCAACCAAAAGGCGGTCTAACCGCCAACCACGTGGTGGTCTGACCTCTAGCTCAATGACAGTCAGATCGCTATGAACAGTAAAATCAGGCTTATGAACAATAAAATCAGCACGGGTGTAAGATTTTAAATCCACATAACTTTTCATTAGATGATTCAAAAGTTGTAAAATTTTGTATACGTCTTGTCTAAGGTTTCAAAAACCTATTCTATCTATGGATTGCAAATACCTACGTCAAAGTTAAGACATTTTTAATATTTAAACAAGAATACACCAAAAGTGACCTAAAACTAAGATCGATTATCAAGACTTACTCGTGGGCAGAGGATAGCCAAGATGGCTTTGGATATATTCTCACATATAACAGCAAGAAAGAGCACCAAAAAAATCACTTAAAAAACTCATAGATCAAGAAATCACTTAGAAGGTCAATAACATGCAAAAACCGAGTTTCTTGATGAATTTGCTACCAAAGTGCCCGGATGGGTAGAGGATGATTCCCAGAAGATCACTCCATCTCTTATACATTTTTGGCACAGCAAGATCAAGAAGAGGGTGAGGGGAGATGAAAAACCAACTAAAACAAAAGCAAATCAATCAAATAGAAAGATATTCATAGAGAATATCAAAGATTGATTCTATTGCTGTTTGAGAAGAAAAATTTTACAGCCACTCCACTTCGAAGGACAGAGAGCACACCAATACGCTTAAAACCCTAACCCTAAAATAAGAAAGCACAAGAGAGGTGAGTTGGATGGTTAACTACAAGTCTCCATTCCAACCCTCTTTTATAGATGGGCTAGCCAGCCACATTTACCTCTTAGTGGATATTATCCACTTAGCACAATGGGAGAACTCGTTAACCCCAAACATATGGATTTTACTTACACATGCTTACTTATACATATTTTTTAAAACGCATAAGCCCGAACCCATTAAATCCTTAGCCTCGCTCTATCTTGATCAAACCAGCTCTAACTTGACCTAAACTGCTCTCTCAAGCACCACTCATGCATTGCGGTTTCGATCCAAGGTAGTTTCTAGAATTTTTGTGAAACTACCAAAATACACCTTATTGACCTGATCATCACCATCCATTGCAAGCAATCAACATGCTTGCTACGTGTAGGTGCACTACTAGCTTGCCACACATCGTCAGGTCTCTCCTGTCCTGGTTCTACCGAACCACGGTTCACTTGGACCGTCCAAACCACATGGTGCAATCCCATCATTCGAACTCGCCTTCAACATTTCTCACCTTTCTCATGCTATGCTTGAGCTCACTGTCTCAACCGGCATCCATGATCGTTCTGGGCCTCAGCTCCTCTATGAGCCTAGCCTCGATCCTCACCGTTAACCACGGTTGACTCCAAGCGACCTTGTACATCTAAGACAAAGAAATTATTTTCGGGCATAAGTTCTTCACAACTTGACCCACTTTAGCCAAAATATAGCTCATGAAATATATACCCACTGACCATACTTATCAACACCCATTCCTCAACTCAAAATCCACAAATTCCATAAACCACTCGAACTGGACAATCCCCAACCGATCAGACCACCAACCATAGGGTGGTTAGACCACAGAGACGGGTCAGTCTCACCGCTCCACCCAGGCGGTCTGACCATTCACACCAACCGGTTAGACCGGTGGCACAATGTCGGTTTGACCGGCCTTCCCCTTGTCAACCATCAATACTACCATTCAAAATTTCAAATCTTCCAAATTGCAATGGTTCATCACACTATAAACTAGGACCTTCTCACATGATCCTTCAATCTCCCCTTTGATGGACCCATTGGCAATTTCTCAAAAAATGCAATTAGAAGTTTAAATGGTCAAATGAAGAATGCAATGAGGTAAAAATAACCATCTGAGCAAAGGTGAAATGAAGCTACTAAAAATAATAAGAATTTCACAGAAAGTTGAAATCACCAAATGAGTCGGGAATCTCACTCTAGGTCCATATGAAAGAACAATTATTCTGATTGATCATGATGAGAAGAGATCAAAAACTCTAATTGTTCAAAGGCTCCAATTTAGCAAACATTTTCACAAAAACTCCAAATCATGCTATAGATATACATTTTTACCGATCTTTCTCCCCTTTGACAATATAATCATCAAGATGCGTGAAAGAAGAAAGTGCATGAATGAAATGAAGTGGTTGCGTGCGGTCAATTGGATCGTGGGGAAGGTGGGGAAATAGGTTTTGAGAGGTGGGAGAGTGGGACAAATGGGTCCACATGTCGGGAATTTTTTGTACGGATAATCCATTTTTTATTCAAAAATTCAGAAATATACCTATGGAAATTTTTTTTACAAAAATAGCCTCCAGTCACCGAACCATTGGGCGACTGAAGCCTTTCGCCCAACCGATGAGCGACTAGATATAGTCGCCCTCTGAGAGCGCGACGCATCTAGTCGCCCACCGTTAGGCGATTTTAATGCAGTCGCCTAATGGGACGGCGACTAGATACGTCCCCCGTGAATGTTTAGGATTTTGTCAATTTTGTAGTTTTAAACTGGTAAAAAATCTGCTGAGGTTGTAATAAAAGTTTATGTTTATTGTATGTTGTAGGTGCGTAAATATTTTTTCAAAATTTTTTTTTCCGAACGATTGACCGTAAAACAATTGATACATACGACGGTAAGTGATATTTTCATGCGCACTATTTGGATGTTGTAGACAATTAGTAAAAGTAAGTACGACACAGTACTAAAAAGTTCACATTTTAAATAAAGAACGTAAACAGTCCATAAAATAATGATATACAATCGCGCGCCACCCTGGCTTGCCCCGTCCCCATGCCCACGTTGGCTCCGCTTGGCCGTCCTCTGGTGCAACGGGTGACGATGCTCCGAAAACTTGAAACGATCAGGAGCATGTCGTACCCGCCCCTGAGCTGGTGGAGTCAGCTGCACCTCTGGATGTGTGCCCTTCGGTGCACCGAGGAGGGCACTGCCGGAGAGAACCTCTGGTGTTGTCCCAGGAGGTGCAGACCCAGACGGCCTGCTGACCCACTCGAAGAAGTACTGGTCCACATCCTTCGGGCTCGCGGTGGGGTCGTGTCGGGACTCGGACTTGAAATGACCTGTGAAAGTAATATGATTAGTTTCAGATATAAAATATTGCCATAAAACGGAGATCGTACGATACGTACCCTCAGCGAACGTCATCGTGCCTGGAAAAGGGGCATATGTTGGGTACACCCCCTTTGTGGGTAAACCAGGGATGTACGGAGGATGCGAGAACAGCTGGCCTGGCGGTGTAGGATGCCGTCGCCAGGCAGATCCTCCAGCCTCGTCCGGGTTAGGTGGAGGAGGACATGCCCACGTGGAGCCTCCAGAGTACTACCACGCCGGTCGGGGCGGCACCGGTGAGCGAGCCGTCTGTGCGCTGGGCATGGGTGTGGAGACCGTCGGTAGCCTCCTGCAGGACAACAGGCTAACGATACGTCTACACCCGGCCTCCACCCGACGCGGAAAGCTGACGTGATCCTCGTGGGTGAACTCCGCACCCTGGGCAACCCTCTCCAGTTCTGTGATGGACTCGGTCCCCAGCGCAGATCCGACATCAGCCTGGACAAAAAGACATAAAATAATATGATCCATCATCGAAACGACATTGCCATTTGGGAATATTTGAAATTTCATGTAACGTACCGCGATGTGAGCATCGCGCGAGAGTCTTGGGTACGTGTCTGTCGCAGCGGTGATGTGTGTGGTGGGGGTCTACGACATGTACTAGCACGTGCGTGTCCGCTTTGGTACAGCCGCAGTACTCCGTGTAGTCCCTGCTGTCGTATAGGCGGTCTTCCTCCACGTGATCGTCGAGCGCACCCTCCCACTGCGCAATCCAGGGCTGCATCTTCACCATCCAGTTCGTGCCTTGTTTAACTCTCTTTCTGGAGTACCTGCAAATATAGGACCAATACGTAATGAAAGTAGTTGCGAACACAGTAGTAAGTACGTACATATTTATGAGAAGCGATCACTCACGTGTGCACGTGCCGCGGAAGCGGTGGTCCGACTGGTACAGGAAGCACCTGCCGTAGTCCAAACTGCCGCATGACTCGCTGTGGTGCGTAGTCCTCCACGAAGATATCGTACACGAGCTTCCGGCGCGTGAGCTAGAAAGCTTGGTCACGAAAGCATAGCGTGGACAGCCCGTAAGGAGCACGTGCCTCATCTGCATAAGGCTCCCAGCGCACATCGTCGACTGTGAGGCGGTCGAACTACTCAACAAAAGGCAGATACGCCCGCGTGACCTGCACGTGCACGAACTGTACTTGCAAGAAATGCAAGTTGTTAAGTACGACAATCGTTAATAACAACGAAATAGCTGACTGTGATAATACTTACTCATCGACGACACCAAAGAGAGCCCATTGTCGGCCGGTCGATGTCTCCCCCCGGATACATCTCGGGCCCGTACGGGCCCATGTCGTCTAGGCTGAAGCGCTCGAACGACCACAACTGCAGCAGTAGGGGACAGCCCGCGAGGATCGAGTTCGCCTTCATCCTCGCGCACGCATCGCACAGTCCGCGGTACGTCGCGACAAGTGTAGCCGATCCCCAGCTGACCTGGGGGGCCTCGCCGTCCGCAATCACCCTCGCATGAGCGATAAGGCGCACATCCACGGAGTTGCCGTGGCTGGTGGTGAAGAGCACCCAACCAAAGAGCCACAGCACGTACGCCTCCAAGTGGCGCGAGACCTGGTAATCGTCTGCCTGCGGATCCATGCGCTCCACCTGAATAAAACACAAGTTGTTATTAGTACGTAATAGCGCAAGTAAGAGCTTGCAATACACGATCGATTGTAAAGACCACATACCTGGTACTGTGCGAGCCACCTTAGCGATGGCCCGTGCGTCTGAGTCACATCGAAGATGTGGTGGTCATCGGACGGTGGAAGAACCCCATCGAATCTATCGAGCAAGTCCGCGCGCCACTCGGCCGGAGCCTCCGGTAGGAAGACAGCGCCTCCCTCGATCGGAAGGCCAAGAAGTAGGGACACATCCTGCAGGGTCGCCGTCATCTCCCCGAATGGGAGGTGGAAAGTGTGCGTCTCGGGCCACCAACGGTCCACCAAAGCCGTCAGCAGGGAACGATCGAATGGGAAGCGTCGTGATCGCTCCACGCCCGCCTCGTCCCCGCCCGCCGCCAAGGTGGCTCCATCCTCCTCCGTGGTCTGCACCATCCGAGCAAGAGGGAGTAGCCCGGCATCCCGCAGCCTACAAACAAAGTGAAGATCAGCACGGAACGTTCCTACGGCAACAAAAAAACACTGGCGTAGTGCAAACCTGGCAGTCCAACGGGGGTCGAGTCCCTAGGCCACGCGAGGTGTGCGTGTCCGAACCACTCCCAACTCAGCCGGCTCGTCCGTACTCCCCGGTGCTGGCACACGACGGGAAGCGCGGTGCACGCAGTCTACGTGCTCGTCCAATAGTGGTTACCGCCAGTCGGAGTCACGACCATCACGAGCCATACCTACAAAAAGAGTTCAAGTTACCTACAACATAAACGTGTCATAACCACTGCAGTTAACCATTTTCTGCAATAATACATCAAAAATACTATACAAAATTTTGCTAGTAAATTTTGTTCTTCTAAATTTCTACACTAAATTTTGTACACTAATATATGAAAACAAACTCAAATTTTCATACTAAATTTTCTACTTCTACAATTTTATATACTATAAATGTTGCATACTAAAAAATGTATATACTACAAATAATAAAATTTCTATACTAAAAATTGTACTCAAATATCCATACTAAATTTTCTATATCTATAATTTTTACTACCACTAACATTTCATACAAAATTACGTTAACTAAATTTTCTATACTAAAAATGTGTACTACAAAATTTCTATACCAAAAATACTATACAAAATTTCCACACTAAAATTTCTACACTACATTTTCTACACTAAATTTTCTACACTAAATTTTCAACACTAAATTTTCTACACTACATTTTCTACACTACATTTTCTACGCTAAAATTTCTAAACTAAAATTTCTACACTACATTTTCTACACTAAAATTTGTAAACTACATTTTCTACACTAAATTTTCTACATCTATAGTTTTTACTAACACTAATAAATATAACATACAAAAAATTACCTACTAAATTTTTTCTCTTTCTCTTCTTCCTCTCTTCTTCTCCTCTCTCGCGTTTCTTCTCCTCTGCTTCCTCGCTTCCTCTCACGCTCGGTCTCGGTGAGAACGGCCGAGCGCGACGCGTTTTTTAACCCCGCATCTAATCGCCATACGGTTGGACGACTGGATTGCAGTCGCCTAACGGTGGGGTGACTGTAATAAATCGCCCAACGGTTGGCAGATTCACTGCATGTCGCCGCTGAGTTAGGCGACAGGCTCCAGTCGTCCAACCATTAGGCGACTGGAGCCTATTTTTGTAAAAAAAAATCTATAGGTATATTTCTGTATTTTTGAATAAAAAATGGATTATCCGTACAAAAAATTCCACATGTCGGGGCACAAATAGTTTTGTGAGGAGGGAGAGGGAGGAGAAAGAAGTACCATTGACCAACTCCTAAGTAGTAGGGATTAATCGAACCGATAAATTAAGGTCTCATCTAATCTTGTTGAGCACCACCTTTCTTACGTGCACTGGATCACAATCCATTTGTTATCCAGATCAAAGAGTAGATGGTGCAACCGATAAATTAAAGTCTCATCCAATCTTGTTGAGCACCATCTTTCTTACGTGCACTGGACACAATCCGTTTGTCATCCAGATCAAAGAGTACGTGGTGTTGATCCGTTCTCTAATCTCATCTAGTTTCCTTCCTTCTTTCTCGATTCCGCACGCATGCAAGCATGGTCCCATAACAACACACACAGTTTTGCACGTACAAGATATGGACTCAGATAGCACAAAAAACATCCAGGCGTTCCACACGATCGAGTTCGGCGACGTTTCCTGACCATCGGATCAGCATGCAGGACCTATCGGACGGTCAGGGACAGACCCTATATATATGGGATGGGAGCAGTGGCGGACCCAGAGAATTTGATGAGCCTAGACGAAAAACAAAATCTAAATAACAAGCGCTCAAAAATATAGATCATAATACGCAGCGTATCTGTCTTTAGCTTCAGAAGCTAAAGGCAATATAAACAAACGCTTACAATATGACTAGAGAAATATAATCTATGAAAAAAAAGATCATCAAAAACTTTCTTGTGTTTAAATTTTAAAAACATCTTGCTTACAAAAGTCAAAAATTTCTCGGGAGAACATATGTACTACCTCTCCAAAACCAGCAATCAATTTAGCTGCTTCAATATCTCAGGAAAAAAATCACCAGTTTCTTCAACATCTCCCAAAAGATTGCTGCTTCAATAAAACAACAATTAACCATTCGCTCTTTCAATCAACAATTAAACTAACTAGTTCATCTTGAACCCCGTCACTCAGGCTCTTTCTCCGCGGGCTGCGTGTCTGGCATGCGATTGAAGAACATATCCAAGTACTTCGTCACCACCAGGACGCCGGTCCCAGTCTCGAGGCACGCGCAAAAGTACTTCAGAGGTCGGAGAGCGGCGTCGGGAAGCAGCGCTTCTGACATCAACGACGTCGGGCTCCACGACGCCGACCCATGGATGTCGACGGAGAACTGCAGCTGGCAAGCGCTAGACTTCGCCGGCGCCAACCAAGACCCAACCCTGGGCCAGGCTCCGGCAAACACGTTTGCCACCATGAACAGCCTTGCTCGGTTTTGGTCGCCTATCCTGGACTGTCCCCAAGCAAGTCAGTCGGCATGGAGTGAGCAGCAAATGCGTTGGCGGACCTTGCCGAGGATGAGCCCGGGCAGGGGCCCAGGGTCACCGGGCCCTGGGTCCGCCCCTGGATGAGAGTGACTATTGTCAAGACGACTGAAATTTTTTTATCTCTCAGTCACTTGAAGTTGCACTTTCAATCAACTAAAATTACAATTGTTTTTTAGAGGTGTGCAATTTTAGTTGATTGAAAGTCACTACTACAGAAAGTCTAATACTAGACGCTAAATCACAGACGGTTTTGTGAAACCGTTTGTGATGTATACTATTATAGACGGTTTTAATTTGGAGGCCGTTTGTGATATTTGTGGCGGGAAAAAGGAGTATCATAGACGGTTCTTACCGCTGAACGGTCTGTGATACTGGAATATCACAGACGGTTTTATAATATAAACCGTCTGTGATATTTCAGATTATCACAGACGGTTTTTATTATAAAACCGTCTGTGATACTGGAATATCACAGACGGCTGTGATTATAACTATCACAGACGGTTTTTAGTTAAGAACCGTCTGTGATATTTGCACCACAGACGGTTCGAAAGCCGTCTGTAATGATCTCGTATTATTACTGACCCATAAATTCAGATGGTTCACAAAACCGTCTGTGATGACGTTTTTGAACCGTCTGTGATGACCTTTTCTGTAGTAATGAGTGTAACTAAGTGTAAATTTAGTTGCACTCTGAATCACCTGAAATTACAGTTGTTTTTTTGAGGAGACTGTAATTTTAGTTGATTGAGAGTGCAACTTCAAGTAACTGAGAGATAAAAAAATTCAGTCGTCTTGACAGTAAAACCGATATGGGATTGGGCCACGCGCAGAAACGGACGCAATGCAACCGCGCGCGCGCGGCTGAGCTGAACTCAACTCAACGAACGGGTTCAAAAATCGAAGATTTGTTGGCCAGAAAACAGCAGATTACCGGATGTATGTAACAAGATCAATCGCAAAACTTGTCCCTCTCTCTCAGATCAAATGGTAACACTTAACTCTTCTCTTCAGCTCCCGGCCGGCCATATAAATACTGCGGAGCTCGAGGAGCCCATGCACCAATTTCATCCTCTCCTCTTCCACCACCTCTCCCACGTACGTACGTACAGAGACAAAGCGGCTGCACCATGGAGCGCGCTGCTGGAAACCAAAAAAACAAAGCACACACTTCTGATGATAAACACACGCAGAGAAGAGAGACAAATAAACAATATTTTAGTGTTGCACAACCGCAACTTTTTTCTCCACAGCTCATTGATCAAAATGCTAAGTACATGATTAAATAGACCTACTAGCAGCCCACGTTATGCATGTAGATCAGTTTTGCATGCACCCATAATAGGAGCCATTACCACTACGGTTACTACTCTCGCATGCATGCTAATTGAGTCAAGATTAATTTCTAACAATCTCCCCCTAATCTTGACTTTTAAACTTCACAAGACGAAGTTCCATCTCCTGACATATCTCTAAGGAGTTTTTCTTCTTGTTGACCATACCACTAGTGACACAACCTGCTGACATCTTTGACTTCTTCCTCATCTCCAATTGTCTTTCGCTGATGACGCAACTTGACGGCGATGGAGACTCTCATCAGAGCATACTCATAAGAACTTGGACACAACTACAAGAACTCACACACATTACATCATGCACTGACATATCTAAGTGCACGAACACGACACGACTATGCGCACGTATGTAACACACCTCCTACGTACACGACCAAATAAATGACACATGCAACACACCTACTGGCCAAAAGACTCAAAATGCAATCGTGTACTAATACTTGTACACGAACTCAACTAAATTGCACAAAAATAATTAAAGACTTTTTGTTGGATTTAATGCAGCGTTGGCTCGTCCTCTGCACCCACTGAAGCAAGAAGAGCCACCTCCTTCTTCGGTTCGCGGCACTCCCTTGCAAAATGTCCGTAGTTCTGGCAGTTGTATCAGCGTACCTTCGTCTTGTCAAAGGCGCTCTTCTTCTTGCCGGTGCCGTTGTGATTCTTCATGCGCGCTAGCCACTCCTCCTCTGTAAGAAGTAGGCGGCCAGTTTCACGCCCACCTTCACCACCGTTGTTATCAAGCTCGTATCGCTCTTCCACTGACTTGAGTTTTCCGGTGAGCTCCTCGACGGACAATGTCTTTAGATCGATCAGTTGCTCGATTGAGATGGCCACCTGTGTGTACTTAGAGGGAACAACACGAAGAAATTTTTTTACCACTTTTTCTTCTTCTAGCGTTTCCCCAAGAGTACGGATATTGTTGACGAGTCCCGTTAGTCGCATGGCAAAATCGTCAATGGACTCGCCATCACTCATGCGGATCGTCTCAAACTCCTTGCGTAGAGTCTGCACCTTTGCCTCGCGCACGCGCTCGACACCCATGCGCATCATGCGCACGATCTCCCACGCCAGCTTGGCGGAGTCTTTCGTTGCCAGCGTCGTCAACATCTCCGATGGCACCGCTTGGAGGATGGCTGACAACGCCATCCTGTCGAGCCGGTACCCCGTATCACCGGGTTCGATGGCCTCCCAAACTCCTTGAGCCTGCAGGTTGACTCTCATCAAGAGAGCCCATTCGGTGTAGTTTGTCCGTGTGAGCATGGGATAGCGTACCGCCACCCCCGCCTCCTTGACCTGTTGCACCACTAGATGCCGACCGTCGCTACTGCCGGAGTCGTCCCCATGGCCTCCATTGCCACCAAGAGGAGACTTCGATCCGGACATCTCCACAGAACCGATGCACGGTTCTGATACCAAATGTTGGAAACCAAAAAACAACGCACACACTCCTGGTGGTGAACACACACGCAGGGGAGAGAGGCAAATAAACAATATTTTGGTGCTGCACAACCGCAGCTTTTTCCTCCTTAACTCATTAATCAAAATGCTAAGTACATGATTAAATAGACCTACTAGCAGCCCACGTTATACATGTAGATCAGTTTTGTATGCATCCATAATGGGAGCCACTAATAACCCATGCCACGTTATGTATGTAGATCAGTTTTGCATGCATCTATAATAAGAGCCATTACCACTACGATTACTACTCGTATGCATGCTAATTGAGTCGATATTAATTTCTAACAAGCGCCTCGCTAGCGCTGCTGCTAGCCCTGCTCCTCGCCGCCGCTGCCGTCGGCGCGAGCGGCACCACCGTCGCCTACAACGACCGCGCGCTCGTCATCGACGGCCAGCGCCGCATCATCATCTCCGGATCCATCCACTACCCCAGGAGCACCCATGCTTTCAGACTGATCTAATCATGCTGCGATTCTCGTGTTTCCTGCGTGCAGACGTGGCCTGATCTGATCAAGAAGGCCAGGGAAGGCGGCCTCGATGCCATCGAGACCTACGTCTTCTGGAACGGCCATGAACCGCACCAGCGGCAGGTTTGCACTGCACAACCAGAGACTCCGAATACTCGTACTGTTTTCTTACTAAGACGATGCGCATGTAGTGCTAATCCCTTGTTCTTGTTGTTTACGTCCTTCCTTTGATCTTCAGTACAACTTCGATGGGAACTACGATATTGTCAGGTTCTTCAAGGAGATCCAGAACGCCGGTATGTACGCCATTCTTCGCATTGGCCCGTATATCTGCGGCGAATGGAACTACGGGTATGTATGCTGAATCTGGCACGTTTATGTGAAACTCTTGAATATCATTGGCTACAATGAAGCAAATCAGGCTAATATATATCTCTGTTATTTTCCGTTTCTGCTGCAGAGGACTTCCAGCTTGGCTGCGTGACATCGCTGGCATGCAGTTCAGGATGCACAACGAACCTTTTGAGGTAAAAACGAATCATTTTCTCACTTTTTTATTAGACATCTCGCTCTAATTTTGAAAGTCCCAATAGATTTGCGAACACAAACAGAATCTTAAGCTATTATTCTGTCTCCCTTAAACAGCGCGAGATGGAGACCTTCACCACACTCATAGTCAACAAGCTGAAGGAAGCAAACATGTTCGCCGGTCAGGGAGGCCCAATCATCCTATCACAGGTACACACATCCACTAATCCACATAACCGCTACTCTTGAGAACAATCCGACATGATGGAAATTAACATGCGGATTGCGTACTCAAATCTGGTCACTAATGCCAAAGCCAATGCCTGAATCTGTAGATCGAGAACGAGTACGGAAACATCATGGCCAATCTAAGCGATGCCCAGTCTGCCTCGCAATACATCCATTGGTGCGCAGACATGGCGAACAAGCAGAACGTTGGCGTCCCGTGGATCATGTGCCAGCAGGACGCCGATGTCCCACCCAATGTGGTGAGTTTTCCTTTTTGCAAAAATTTCACACCATGCAGAGTAAGGTGATGTGTAAAATTGTTTTGTTGATATGCTAACGTGTTCATGTTCTGGCTTATATTCAGATCAACACCTGCAATGGATTCTATTGCCATGACTGGTTCCCGGAAAGGAAGGACATCCCCAAGATTTGGACGGAGAACTGGACTGGCTGGTAAAATTTTCTCCTCCTAATCGATTCCTTTCTTCAACTTTGTTGCAGCTTGGATTAGTATTAAGCTTGCAACTTGATGCCGTTAGGTTCAAAGCCTGGGACAAGCCGGACTTCCATAGGTCTGCTTAAGACATTGCTTTCGCGGTTGCAATGTTCTTCCAGAAGCGTGGATCGCTCCAGAACTACTACATGGTACGCTTCTTGACCATGGACGGCATGATTTTCTTGTATCTTTTCACTGTCGCGTCAGCTGACTTGCATTTGCATGTTCATCAGTACCATGGTGCATGGAACCAACTTTGGCCGCACTTCAGGTGGTCCGTACATCACAACCAGCTACGACTACGATGCGCCTTTGGATGAGTATGGTGAGTTTGATTTAACACGGAGAGATTGAAACATGGTAATTTGGGCAGGCAGTTGTAATTTGCACACATCTAATCTTGTTAATCTGCTGCCTTTGCGACCCATCAGGTAACATCCGGCATCCCAAGTACGGCCACTTGAAGGAGCTCCACACTGTGCTCAAGTCCATGGAGAAAATCCTTGTCCATGGGGAGTACTGTTAGCCCAGAAATAAAAACATTCAAATAAACACACACGCACACAATACTTTGATCAAAACACGACTCGACAACAAATAACACATGTACTAGTAGGATGGATAAACTCCACCATCCATTCTTCCCTGGATAAACTCACGCACCAAAGAGAAGAGATACTCAAAGAATACTACACTTCTTATTCACTCTTGCTCTTTTTTCTCACGCACAAGGAGCACACAGAGTAGACTGCATCTTCCTTTTTTACCTCTACTACTCAGCTGCTGTGTACTACTCTTGAGGGCACAAACGAGCACCTATTTATAGCCAGAGAGCAGACTAAATATAGTGTCATGAACTGCCGATCTTATCTCTACGCCAACCCGTTGATGACTCTATCAAACAAAGAATTATTCTACTGCCTTGCCCGGTTCAACCGGAGCTCACGGACGTGACTAGTAAACATTAATCTTGATTATTCCTAACAAGTACAACGACACCAACTACGGCAAGAACGTCACGGTATGATTCAAAGATCATGCCCTCTTCTGATAAATGGCTGTATACTAGTTTAGAGAATTTTTTGTACGAATAATCTATTTTTTAATCAAAATTACAGAAAAATACCCACGGGAATTTTTTTTACAAAAATAGACTCCAGTCGCCCCCATTGGGCGACTGAACCCTTTCGCCCAACTCAGCGGCGACATCTGGCGGATCTAGTAAGGGCGATTATTGCAGTCGTCCCACCGTTGGACGACGTGAGTCCAGTCGCCCAACTGTGTGGCGACTAGGGGTGGGTTAAAAGCGCGGCGCGCTCGGCCGCCGCCGAGGCACTGCTTCCATTCCGATCGACCGAGCGAGCGCGAGACAAGAAGAGAAGAGAAAGGAGAGGAGAAGAGGAGGGAGAGGAGGAGAGGGAGAGGAGAAAAGAGGAGAGGGAAGATTTAGATTCAGGTAATTTTTTGTATATTATTTTTGTTAGTGTTAGTAAAAATTGTAGAAAATTTAGTGTAGAAATTTTGTATAGTATTTTTGGTATAGACATTTTAGTATAGAAAATCTAGCATAGATATTTTAGTGTAGAAAAATTTAGTATAGACATTTTAGTATGGAAAAATTTAGTATAGACATTTTAGTATGGTGAAAGTTAGGAGAGATGTAGACTGTGGCGTAGAACTGTCTGATGATATCTTCATTATAATCTGACCTCAGTGCCACCAACTGATGCAGACTAGCTCTCTGAAACAGCCTATATGTTCCATCATATTTTTCAATTGTGCCCAAATGATCCCAATCAACATATTTATGGTCAGCAAAAAGCCTTATCTTATATAGCTGCTCATAAACTTGCTCCTGAAACTTAGTGTGAAATCTATGATTTATGGAGTTGCAAGGCAGCAAAAACTGGCTCCTATGCCTTATCCTGGCATACTCTTGTGCAGAAATCTTCCTCAGATCAATCTGAGGGTCCTCTCTGTCAGCCAAGTCATCTTCTGATTCTTCCATTGGAGAACTGACTTGCTGCTCTGTCTTTTCTCTGAATCTGATGCAGATGTTTTGCCTTTATCTTCCCTTGTTTTATGAGCCTCCTCAGATGAGGCAGGGGCAGAAGAGCCTTCGAAGGCAGCAGAAGGAGAGGAGTACGTCCTTCTCCCGGCATTCCTTGTCTTAACCATCTAAGAACAAGGAGAAACAATGTTAGAGACAAGAGGGAATTGGTCAAGGTTGATTTAAAAAGGAATGAAGTTTGCTTTCTTAACAGGGGGAGCGAAAGTACCGCTGTTCAGCAGCCGGAAGTATCGTAACACGGTAGTAACGCGCTTGTCGAGCGATAGTTCCGCTCTCCCTGGCCGATTTAGGGTTAAGCAATACGTGCAAGATTTTGGTGTTTTTCTAGGATTGAATCCATAGAATGGGTGTGTAAACACCTTAAGACACCAAAACTAACTACTTACCCCAAATCTACCGCAAAAATTCATTCGCATTTTTGATCAAATCGAAATTTGACCTACGGTTCAAAATGAGAGCAAGAGAGGGGTTTGATCCAGATTACCTGGAGGAATAGAGGAGTGAACCCTTTGCAACCAGAAAATCATGAGAGATCGGAGAAAACCGCAGAGGATTTGGAGATCAAGAGGGCGGTTTTGGAAGTTTTTGAGGAGAAGAGAGAGAGACGAGAGGGAGGCAAGTGCGGGCACGGGCGGAGGTAGGGAACGGCAATGTTTCTGACACCTCAAGTCATATACGGAAGTACCGCAACGATGAATGGTAGTTCCGGAAAACGGAAGTTCCGTAGGGTGGAACAGTAGTTCCGGATTTTCTGGGAGCACGCCAAGAGTTGGAAATTTTTTAGGAGGATTGATATATTGTTGTACATTGCTCCAAGCTTTTCACATAGAAATAAACACTACTTGTGGAGCATTTCCATCTATAGACCAAGAATGAAATTCATTTCAATATAATTTTTTTAACAAATTAAGCTTTTAATTTTCAAAAGTGAACTCATTTTCAATGACTTTCTCAAAAATGCAAAAATGAGCATTTTGGGGGTATATTAAGCATTCAATTATATGTATGAGTTCTAAATACCCTTGTGATCTAATATATGTCAATAGATTAGGCTCAAATGGCAAATCCGACTTAAGTGCTAGATTGTGACCACTTAGGTCAACTCAATGTTTTTGACGAGTTTCAAAACCAAATAACTTTCGATTGGTCGGCTTTTTGGAAAACTTTTGAATACCAATAATGTTCGAAATAGCAACTTTAGGTTTTTGGTATTGAACATATTTTCAAATTCCTTTTATAATTGATTTTAGCTAATTTTTGAGTTTAAAGCCAAAACAAGATACTAGATTGATAGTTTTGGGTTGGAAACTCAATTTTACTTGAAATAAGTTTTTCTAAAGCCAAAACCTTTGAAATGCATTTGTATATATATTTTTCAACTAGTTTTTGAAAGATATATTTATTATTTCAAAATTTTGACTTTTGGCTAAATGGCTCAATTTTGAAAAACAATTCTAGCACTTAATTAATATGGGCACACTTAGGGATGTGATATACATGGATATGATTTAGCACTTCCTCTTAATGTGCTACATACATCTTGCTCAAGATTACAATAATGAAATTTTAGCACAAGAGCAAGAACACCCCTTTTTAAAAGATATTCATTAAATGCAACCTACACAAGGCTAGGGGGTTTAATACATCAAATGTAAATACTTGTTACCGAGATGGCATTGGCTCATAATATGGCATGATTATCCTCAAGCTTGGCTTCCATTGTGCATATGGTAGAGTTCACCTCTTTATGAATGCGCCAAGCCTCCAATGCCTCTCCAAGTACCTATTAAGCTTTTAAGCGTATTTTGGTACCCAAAACTTAGTTGGGTCCATTTATGTTAGTCACAATTGATTTGGGCACCCAAATGGCCCTAACATTAGTTTTGTAACACCACAGGACCCACATTACCCTGGGATGCTACTAAAACTACTCTACAACTAGTCAATTTACAAGATAACAAAACTGGCAGCAAATAATAAACTAGATAATACAAGCGGAAGCATAAACAAGTAGACAACAACAGAAATAAGAGAACAATTTAATATTCATAATCAACTTAAACATAATAACGAAAGAACTGTTCTAAATTAACATTAACAAGATGAAACAATCCTCCACAGGATATCTAAGCAAAACTAGAATTATTATGACTTTATTTCAGCATTAAGACAAAATCCATGTGCATCGATGTGGTGCTGCTCTACCATTCCCAATGCATGCTCAAAGTCCACCTGTAGGGAGGGGGAAACAAGGGTGAGATAAAAATCTCAACAAGCAAACAGTTTAACTAGCTATTCAAACTACGAACAAATAAACATCATTATTAATTTCATACATACACAACCACAAGTTGTGATTACACATATTAAACCACCATAAACTTCATGAATCATACCTCATCAATTTCAGATTTAATTAGCATATGAATGCACCCTTTTTATCAATAAATAAATGCATATGAATGCTCATGCTATCTTCCTTCCTTCACTCTTTCCAAGGCAGGGAATTGCTTCCCGCGGGAGAAGAGGTTGTACCGGTACGGTCGCGGCTAGGTGCGGCGACATCCATACATGCAAATGACATGATATGACATGAATGATGTGATAATTCATAAGTCACGTTAATTCATCCATCCCAAATAAATTTCATGTTCCACAATATAACATTAAGCAGGAACTCTACATGTCTACTAACAAAATTTTCAACATATCAAATGATCAATATTTGCTATCATCCCACAATTAATATATCATGCAATCATGACATAATGTATCAAATTATGATAATAATGTAAATTGCAAGTAGAAGGAATAACAAGTTAAACGGTAGCAACCACCGCTACATTCACTTGCCTCGAACCGAGGAATCGAAGCAAAACAATCAAGAACGCTCAGGATCAAGACCACCTGTCCAAAAGGCATCTATCAGCACCAAGCCTCATCATACAAACACAACAAAATATTTATAAGCGTCACTAAACCCCGAACCCGCTCAAACCCGTCTCCGCTCAGCAAAACAGCAAGAACCCTTCTGCAGCAGCGCTACTTCACAATTTCGTATCTTTAAAAATAATGATCCAAATATAGTAAACGACACCTCTCTGGAATCATGACTTAAAAACCTACAATTTTCATACAGAACACCTATTTTTATTTTAATCACAGCTAGGAGTAAATTAATGCCCAAAATAGAGGAAGAACTCTGCTCTGGCAGATTGGGCAGCTGCGTTCAAACGCGTGCCCACAACAGTACAGAGGCCTAAAAATTCCCAAATTTACACAGAAGATAAAATTACAAATTATATACAACTTTCCCAACTACGGCCAAGGCCAGAAAATTCGTTTACTATTTTTAAACCCCCGGATTACCGTCGAACTGTACCAATCTGTCTGCCTGCCGGACAGCGGTATTACCAACTCCGTATCTCCCAGATCCCACGGTAGAAAAATTTGAAAAAAATACAGGAGATACATCTAGAAGTTCTCTACAATTTTCCTTTTGGTAAGTCCCATAGAAATTTTTTTTTCTAGATCGAAACCATGAGAGAAGACGTGCTGCTCGAATAGATCTAAAATCAGCCCGCGACTAAACTCTAATCGGGCAATTAATCCATAATCTCTCATCATAATCCGTGCTAAGAACCCTTATTATTCCTAAGAACAGAGGGTTTGGGATGAGATAAAATTACCAATATGAAGAAATTCCCCAAAGTTTTCCTCCTCTTCTTTTTCTCGTTCCTTCTCCTTCCTTCTTCTCCTTCTCGTTCTTTTCCTTCTCCTTCTTCTTGTTCTCCAAGGGTAGCAATGGGGGAGACCTTCTTGGGGAGGGGGTGCAACCACCTGGGGAGGAAGAGGGCAGGGGGGGTGCGGCAGGATGGGGAGAGGAGAGGGCCCCTAGGGTTAAAAGAAAAGGGGGAGGTGTTAGGGTGGGGTGCGGCATGGGGGAGGGGTGGCGCCCCCCTTGGGCCCCTGGCCCAAGGGTGGTTGGCCCACCTCCCAGGCAGCCCAAGCCTGCATTTTAAAATAATTTTTAATATATTTTATTCCTTTTCTATTGTTTTCCAATTAATAATTTTCCCTTCCTGCGATTTGCCGAAAAACCGGTGACTCCGCGATTGTTTTAAAAACTAACGCCGTACCGACGCTTAGGATATTACAAGTTTTATGAGAGCTAACATTTCTAGCAAATGCATTGCTATATTTATCCTTCCTAAGCAAATAATATTCATTGAATAGAGAAGGCTTAGGAATGATACCTTTGGAACGATCCTTACTAAAATGTCCTTTCTCCCAGCAATTATAGCAAGTTTGACAATTATTACCTCTTCTAATATTCTTGTTTTGCTTATTGCCGGTTTGCCTCTTCTTTGATAGATTTATCTTATTTTCCACCTTGTTGGGGCACTTAGAGGCGAAGTGTCCCAACTTGTTGCATCCAAAGCACTTGATTTTCTTCGTGTGTCTTGCATTGTGCCTTGTCTTGCTATTCTTCTTCTTGGAGATGAAGCCTATAACTCTCTTGTCATTTGACAATTTTTGACTACCCAAAATTTTGTCAAGAGTGGTCTTTCCTTTATAACTCTTTTTCAAGTATTTTCTCAAACTTGTGACTTGGGCCTTGAGCTCATTATTCTCCTCTACAAGATTAGTCTCAACATGCATAGAGGAAGTAATAGCATCTATTTTTTAGCAATAAGGAATATCTAGCATATCATCACATGATGTAGATACATTAATTTTGGATGAATTGCAAGAGCTAGGAGGTACGCATAGCATATCATCTAATATTACATGATGTGTATATGCTAACTTTGGTTGTATTGTTAGAGTTAGGAGTTATACATGGCATATCATCTAGCAAATTACATGTAATTCCTATATCCACATTAGGTTTAGTATATTCCTTGAGAAGAAGAGTTTCATGTTCTTCTAATAACTTGTTATAATTATTTTGAAGAGAAATATGTTCATTCTTCAAAATCTTATATTTAGCCTTTTCTTTTCCAAGGAATTTATTTAACTCTTCTAACATGTCCATGAACTCATCATAAGAAGGTTCATCATCATTATCGTCAAGTTTTACCTTCTTGTTACCTTTTGCCATAAAGCATCGAGTTGATGTGGGGGGAATGGTGCATTCTTCATCGTCGGAGCTAGAGGTTGAGCATTCTTCTCCCGACATATACTCTTGTATACAATCCTCGTCGGATGAGGTGGACGCTTCATATTTGTCTTGAATTTTCGTCCACATATCATGAGCATTATCGAGATTGCATATTGTGTTGAACACCTCTACACTCAAAACACTAAATAGAGCGTTAGTTGCTTGAGCATTGAGATGTGAGCATTTCTCGTCCTCAATTGTTGGAGCAAGATGATCATTTGGAGGAGAAAAGCTCACATCTACAATCGCCATATTTTTAGGCTCATGGCCTTAAAATAGCATATCATGCGGATTTTCCAATTATCATAATTTTGGCCATTAAAGTGAGGTGGTTCATCTAGGTGCACTATCCCACTAGTTGCCATCCTTTGCTCTCTAGACGGTTAAGTCTAATATATGAGAGACCAAGCTTTGATACCACTTGTAAGATCGAGGAGGCCGACTAGAGGGGGGGTGAATAGGCGGTCTAAAACTTCTCTACAAATTAATACTAACAATTTAAGACCTTTTCTATTTGCCTAAACCAAATATATAATGCGAAAGCGTAAAACAAATGGTTTAGCTCAAATAGCGCCTACAACAAGTGAATTCGCCTAAGTGCACTAATAATTCTAGCCTAGGTCAATGGTTTGCAATCCTAGGTATAAAAGCAATCAATTTCATTCTATGAATATAAATTGCTTGAATGTAAGTAAGTACAAGGAAACAAACCACAATTGACACAACGATGTTTTATCGTGGTGTTCGGAGAGTTGCCGCTCTCCCCTAATCCACGTTGAGGTTAGCCCAAACGAATTGGACCGACTCCACGAATTAAGCCGAAACACCTCAATCCACTAGTGGTAGCTCTTTCCTGCTCCGGGTAGGTGAGCTCCAACCTTCACAACTTCGCCAGGTCTTCTCACAAGTTTCTTGAGAAGATCACCGCGCACAACGCCTCCAATGCCGTCTAAGAGTCGGTAAACTCCAAGAGTAATAAATCAAGCCTCTTGCTTCACTCTCACCACGTGCAATGAATGCACAAGCTCACTGGATACAAAGTCCTCACTTAGAGGCAACACATGCACTCTAGGACAATTGAGTGAAGAACCTCAAACTAGCTCAAGGGTTCACAAATGTGTTCACCAGCAACCTCTCCAACCGGCCACAAGGGGGTATAAATACCCCACACCAAAAAACTAGCCGTTGGAGTAAAAATCCTGAAAAAATTAGGACGGGCGGAACTACCGTCAGCCAACCACCGGTAGTTCCGCTCCAGCTCTGACGACACTGCAACGGCTATGTCAGAGATTCTGAACTAGCCGTTACACAGTCGGCACAGTAGTACCACAATTCATTTTGCCGGTACTTTCGCTCACCGGTAGTACCGCAAAGTCGGCGCGGTACTTACGCTCGAGCCGAGCCCAAGCTTGGCGCTCTCTGGAAAAAAAGCACCGTGGGATCGGCCAGAGCTTCCACGTCCGGTAGTACCGCTCACACAGAGCTGGTACTTCCGCTCCCTGGTAAAAACAAGGATGCAACATGATTTCTAACAAGTTGCGAAACATATTTGCACACTTTTAAAATCATGACACAAAGATTAAATATGAGCTTCAACCATTTGCAAAATACATTTGCAAATATAAGCCTCATATCAAAATGAGTAGAAACATGGACTTCAAGCACTTACAAAACTCATTCGCAATGCATAGTCCCATGTTACAAAGAAGTTCAACATATGAGTTTCAACTATTTGCAAAACACATTCGCCAATATAAGCCTCATGTCACAATGAGCTAGCGAGGTGAGGTTGAGTTATCAACACATGATGAGACTCAAACTACTAGACATGACCCCTCTTAATAGTACGATAATCTATACTAGCAATCCGGTTGTAGGACCGAAATGGCGACAGAGGGGGGTGAATGTCGCTCTCTTTTAAAAACGCCCCCAAAGTATTCACAAAGATCTCTTCTCTCCGATAGTTAAAAAAAAGAATTTAAAAACTCACTGCAGACTAAAACTAACAGAGAGAGAGAAGCACAACATGCAGCAAGCAACCAAAAGAGAACTGCTGAAGAGAAAACGAAAAGATGAAGAAAAAGGAACCAAGTGCTACCTCTCTTTTGACTAAAGGAAACAGGTCTTTAGTTTTAATGAAGCTTTCGGCTAGCAGGGAGTAGAATCAAACAGACACAATAAAAGCACAATAGAGTACAGGCAGCAGCACCCTTGCAGCCGAACAGTAACTGAAAAAGTAAGCTGCAGATTTGTAGAAGTTGCTGCCGACCAGGAACATGCGGCTGCTTTTTGTTGGAACAGAGAAATTTATAACGAGACAAAACTCACAATAACATTCATTGAATGTAGGTTGATTTCAGGAAACTTGATGAAACACTTTCAAGTCACAAAAACAGTGAACACTGCTGTTGAAAAACCGATTGCACAGATTGATTTTACTGCTAGCGAGGAGAAGTGTTCTACTACCGCAATCATGGTAGCAGCAGCCAATCAAATTTTGTGCAGCAAAAAAACAGAAAGTAATTAAGAAACCTTTTTGATGCTGCAGCCAAATTGAACATAAAATCAAACTTGTTGCCTATCCGAAAGGTGTTTTTGCTGCTGAACCTGCTTTAGCCAAAAGAGATCATCACGTGCAAAAACGGTAAAGATCATACTGCCGTCTACCACCCCTTGCAACACAGAGAAAGAACTTACTCAGACATTGGAGAGCAAAAAAAAAAAGAGAACACAAAAAGTTCAGAGTAAATTACAGAGAAATAAACCAGCGGATCAACTTGAACTGAAATTAATTCATGTTAAGACAAGGACAGAAATGATTACAAGCAAACCCTACATCCCCATACACATGAAGAGCATAGAGAGAAACAATTACAATGGATTCAATCCATCCTCTCCCTCTCAATCCTCAAGAACACCAAGAGCCTCACATGCATCTTGGGAGGAACACAACCCACACAAAGGGATGAATGAGCTCTCAAGTGTCCTAAGGGGCATGCAGCCCCTTACCTCTATTTATAGCCCTTGGCTAACGGGTCTCCAACCCGTTACGCCGGCTAAACCCTAACGGAGCCGTCTCCCGCTTGTGCAGCCTTGCGAAATTCCCGTTTCGCCCCTCCTGCACCTTCCGGGAAGCTTCCGCGCTCCTTGTCTCGCACGCCTCGCAACACGTCGAGTCCATGTCGTCTTCGACACCTCATGACCGTTCGACCTCGCCACTGCGCCTAGTCCGTCCACCGTGTCTCGCCACGACTCGCCTCGTCCTGCGGACACACGACAAGAAAACACGTCACATAGCACCGCTCGATACATGAACGTGTAAATAGCATAAACAGGATCAAACAAGTCGCAATAATAGAATATACATCCTAACCCATACGACTTCGCTTGACCAAAGTCCGACCGAGCCCGTTGCACCAAGCAACGTCTGGGTCCGAACAAACCGACTCAAACTCGACTTTTGAAAACAGATGTCAATTACTCATCACTCACAATGGGATGACCTCCACATGGTCTCTCAATCTCCCCCTTGATGAGTATATTGACAAACCCAGAAAAAACATGAAGTTGAGTTTGAAGAGTTTAACATGGTCCATAAGAACAAGAATGAAACTCATGACCATATCGACAGAAGGAATTATTAGAGCAACTCAAGAAAAAGTAAATTGTTCTCCAAGCTCTAGATTCCCAAAAGACTTTTTCTCCAATCTATTCTCCCCCTTTTGGCAATAAACACATCAAGAATGCAAAAGAGAGAATAAATCATGATGATGGATGAAATGGCTGAAATTTGTTTATTCTTAGCATTTAGAGTCATGAGAATTATCCAAAATGACCATAACAGATTACATCAAGCCATAACATACAAGTATGCTACAAAGATCATGACTAAGTATGTAAAGTGAAGCTAAGCAACATAAGGTATAATCTGAATTTTAATAGAAGTGCTTAGCAAGTCAAGTCAAACAAGATTTTAGTCTAGCTAATGATATCCACAAATGATGCAAGCCATGTCAATAAGCTAAATGGAATCAAGAAGCTAGTGTTGAGCCAACTAGAGTGCTATTTGTTCAAAAATGATACAATTGTTGGAGTACATTGAATATTTTTTTAGCAATTGAGCACATTTGACATTTTTCTTTGGAAATCACATGATTGTTGCCAACCATTTTTTTGTTTTTTTTTGTCATGTGCTAGATCTCAAGCCTTATGCGATCACTTAAGCAATGAGCTTAAGAAGATGATCTTGGTCATCCAAATCTCCCCTGAGTTCATGCCTTGTGCAATGGCAAGCCGTCTCATGAGAAGGAATTGGTGAGATCAGTTTTTTCGCACAAAAGAGATCTTTTTGCTTTTAATAGATTGTACTAACTTATGTATCATCAAGAAACTATATAGCTCAATCTATTGCTCAACTAAGATTCAAGACTCAACTCAGCCTATTTGACATGGCAAGAACTATAAAAAGATAACACAAAGCTGACTAGTCTCAAATATGAACATGATAGGAATTATGTCAAATTTAGTATTTTAATTAACCTATCATGGCAAAGACTTGACTACACATATAAAGTCATGATCAAAATAGCAGTGGAGCATAAATCATGGCAAGATATAATATAATGAAAATATGTCATGAAAGGATAATAATCAAGGCTCCATTAAGTTATGTTACAAATCAAATGAAGAAAATCCAGCTCCCCTTAACTTGAGATACAACTTTTAGTTCAAGTTGAGTTATGTCATCATTAAAATCTAGAAGTTCCCAAATGAACTCCCCCTGAACCAAAGCAATAAAAACGAGAAGCTGGCAAATAAATCAAGAAAGGCAGTCCTTAAAGCATAGATAAGATAGAGAATACTAATGACTCAGACAAACTCTTATCTACCCCATATGACTCCAGGATAACCAGCTGACGAGTAAAACACACACTAGAGAGCAAACACGTACCCTGTCTACCCGAGGGTGGCCCAACCCTCGCTAGAATCTAAAAGAAGTGAGTGAGCTCAACCTAGTGAGATAAGAAACAGCTATCCTGAAAGCACAAGATAAGAGCAAGAAGTCTAAGCACTCGGCAAGAGACACACTCTAACCTATGCTAGAAGGACTAAACCCAATGCACCCGAAAATGTGATGCAATAGTAAGGATACAGAAGCATAAATAATATGATAAAGCAGTAAAGTCCAAAGCTCCCCTCACAATAGTCCGTAGGACAAACCATCCCAAGCTCTCCCAGAAATGAAAACCTCGAGTGTCCGAGGCTTGGTGAAGAGTCACCACCGGTGGTCACTCTCCACGAAGTGAAGCACAATGTCACCCTTCTCTACATGGTCTCGAAGGAAGTGATATCGAATGTCGATGTGCTTGGTCCGTGAATACTGCACTGGGTTCTTAGCAATACAAATCGCAGACGTGTTATCGCAAAAGAGCGGAACACGATCGATAGATAACCCAAAGTCCCGCAGAGTCGAGATCATCCAAAGCACTTGGCTACAAAGAATCGGTCTGCGACAACGTACTCGACCTCGGTGGACTATGCAACTCCGGACTGCTTTCTCGAAGACCAAGAAACGAGAGATGTGCCAATGAACTGACAGGTGCCCGAAGTGCTCTTCCTATCTATCCTACAGCCAGCAAAGTCTGCATCAAAAAGGCTATAAGGGATAGACAGGAGGAGGAAGAGTACCAGATACCATAGTCAATGGTAGCTCGAAGGTACCAAAAGATGCGCTTCACCGCCTGGCGGTGAGACACGCGAGGAGAAGCCTGAAACCGAGCACAAAGACACACCGAGAATTGTATCCATCATGCTGATTTCAAACTCGGTGCTTATGACATCCGAGAACTGAGAGACTAGAGCATGGGAAGAGCCGCCAAAGATAATATCATCGACATAAATTTGGATGAGCAGAAGGTCACTGCCAAGCCGGCGAGTGAACAAGGTCTTGTTGACTTTACCCATCTTGAAATCATGTCTCAGAAGGTAGGACTTAAGCCTCTCATACCAAGCTCTAGGGGCTTGCTTGAGTCCATACAAAGCTTTGGAAAGCTTGAAGACATGACTAGGGTATTTGGGGTTCTCGAAGCCTGGAGGCTGTCTGACATAGACTTTTTCCTCAATGAAGCCATTGAGAAAGGTGCTCTTGACGTCCATCTGGTAAAGCTTGAAATCCTTAGAAGCTGCAAAGGCAAGCAGAATTCTAATTGCCTCAAGACGAGCTACAGGGGCAAAGGTCCCCTCGAAATCTAGACCCTCAACCTGGGAGTACCCCTAAGCAACCAGTCTAGCCTTGTTTCGGATTACTACTCCATCCTCGCTCTGCTTGTTCTTGAACACCCACTTGGTTCCAATGATATTGTGACCTCGAGGGGGCTCAACAAGCGTTCAGACCTTGTTTCTTTCGAAACTCTCGAGCTCCTCATGCATGACATTGACCCAAGACTCGTTAGATAAAGCATGACAAACGTCTTTGGGCTCAAAGGAAGCTACGAAGGCAGAGTGGAGACAGAAAAGTGACACGCCAGACTTGGAGCGTGTGACTCGTTCAAAGAGATCTCCAATCATCTGCTCAAAAGGATGAGATTTTTGGATATGTCTTGGAGGTCCTGGATGAGATGAAGAAGTGGCCTCTACCTCGTTACCTGACAGGGTAGGAACAGAGCCACTAGCTCCGAAGAAGCGCAAGGTAGGGTCGATCACCTCGAGGTGCGGTGGAAGAAGGCACCTCAAGGGGTGAAAGAGGGACCGGATCGGGTAGACAACCCTCATCTCCATCATCCTCATCATCCACGAAGATGGTCTCGGACTGCTCTAGTGAACACGAGATATCGGGCCTAGTCCCTGACCGGCCTCATCGAAAGTCACCTCACGTGTTTCTACCAATTTGCTAGACTCGCGCCTGCACCCTATAGGCCCGCGAAGAAGTCGAGTAGCCTAGAAAGAGTCCATCACAAGATCGTGACTCAAACTTATCTAGGTTCCCGAACTTTAGAATAAAACACTTGCAACCAAACACACGAAAATGAGAAACACCGGGCTTTCGCAGTATCTCAACTCATAAGAAGTGCGGTGCAAATGTGCCCAAGAAAACTCGATTAGAAACATGGCACGCGTGGCTATAGCCTCAGCCCAAAACTTTCGCGGTGTAGAGTACTCATCAAGCATCGTCCTGGCCATCTCGACCAAGGTACGGTTCTTCCTCTCCACAACGCCATTCTGCTGAGGGACGTATGGAGAAGAGAACTGGTGCTCTACACTGATCTCATCACAGAAACTCTCAAAGTGGGAGTTCTTGAACTCCGTGCCATTGTCACTGCGGATCACTCGTAAGGCACCTGGAAGCTCAACAGAAAGCCTACTGAAAAGACCTCGGAAATGTGTAAACGTCTCATCCTTCGAGGCCAAGAAAAACACCCAAGAATACCTCGAGAAGTCATCGACTCGACAAGAACATACCACTTCCCTCCTGCTGACTACACTCGAGCTGGTCCAACCGTATCCATATGGAGCAGCTGTCCCGGTGCATCGGTCATAGTAATTGTGACCGGAGGATGAGAAGCGGCAACCATCTTGCCGTGCCAGCATGGAGCGCAAACAAGATCTTTGACCATCTTGAGTTTCGGCAGACCACGAATGAGATCGTGGCCGCTAACTCGAGTCAAATGGTCAAATCCAATATGACCAAGTCTCCTATGCCAGAAAGAAAGGTCGCGGGACTCAGAAGCAAGCAAACAACGGAGAGGATCACCAAAAGACTCAGAAAAATCAGCACGAAAGATCCTCCCAAAACGAGAAATCCCGCAAACCGGACTACCAAGAATCAAGAATTTTGCGGTTGTTTTTCTTAAAACTCACCTCGAAATCGTCATCGGTGGTCGAGAGGCCGAAAGCAAATTGTACCGCAGCTTACTAACCAAGGCAGCATCTTTTAAAACAAATGAATCATTAATGCGCACTGTACCTTTGGCGATGACGCGCCCAGAAGAAGTATCTCCGAAGGTGATCGTCTCATCACCTAGAGCTCGAGCAAGGGAAGAAAACCAACGGGAATCTCCGGTCATGTGTCGTGAACACCTGGAGTCTACGAGCCAAACCTTTCCTTCCTCGCGCCGTGAACCCGAGTCAAACAGAGTAAAGTCTCGATCTTGGGGTAAATCAACAAAGTGATTTTGGCACCCAACATGAGTAACACGTCGAGCGAGATGAAGTAGTCAAGCACGATGACCTCTATCTACCCTACGCTCTCTGTCGCTCAAAGAAGCAAAAGGTCTGTGAGCAGACCTGAAGCTGTTGCTGGGTCCGACTACTACGGAAGATCGAGTCGGAGCACCGGCAGCATGCTGATCACGCCGCGGGTAGGCATCTCGACGGGGAAAGCGAGATCTACCCTCAGAACGGCGGAAGTCATGACCAGAGGGAGCACGAGGACGAAAAACAGAAGACTCAGAAAAACCAAGTCCTCGGTGCTGCCCAAAGCTATCAACAGTAGCAAGCTAGACCTCGTGTTGGTCTTAGGTGCACTCAAGGTCCAGGGCTGACCACGAATACGCTTAAGAGACTCAACACGGTCTCTGGCGCGATCTTGGCGCTTGAAGCAATGGTCAAATAAATGCCCATCCTTCGACGAAGATGCAATGATACCGCCTATCCGAGGGGTGAAGTAGCATGAGATGGCTTCGCCCGAGAGGCCGAAGTGCAGTGAAATCACCTTGTCATCGAGAGATCCCTTGGACAAAGCCCGCTGATTTAAATTGAACTTTCTTGTTCTTGGGCTTGACCTCAATCACACCTGCGGCTATGGGTCTGAGCACGACAAGTGGATGCTTCCTTCTGTCTTCTAGAAAATCATATTCTAGACCTTGATTGAATTTGCAAATCTTCGATTGGTCTAGAATAAGATTAAGCTTCTTCTTGCCTCCGACAAATCTCTCGAGAGTGTTCATAAGTTACCGACACTCCCGAAGCAGAGAGGCACAAGAAGAGCAAGGGAAGAAGGAACAATGAAGGTAAGAGAGCGTAAGAAGAACCAATAGCGAGAGAACGAATGGCTTGTGCACGCACAAACCGACTCGAAGGGACGATCCCATCGCTAGCCAATTGGTTCACGTCGCTGGCGTCTCTACCAAACCCTCATGCTTCTTCCCAAAGACACACATTACAAGCAGATGGTTGCTTCTCTAGTAGGTCCTTAGTTAGCTTCACACATTTTTCATCTAAAGCAATCAAGTCAGATTTTAATTTGTTACAATGATTGCAAGGTGAACTAACAGGGTCCTTAGAAGCAAACTGAGCCATTTTCTTATTGTAGTCAATCACTTCTTGAAACTGTTTTGAGATGATTCAAGTTCAAGAAGAAGCTTAGGACAATTCACACATGAAGCAATAGGCTCAAGAAGAAAAGCTTGTAATTCGCAAGTTTATGATCCGCCTGCTTTAGGTTCATCTTCAAATTGTTACAACTTTCACAAGTCTCGTGCAGATCCGGAGCATGGTATAAAGACCTCTAAAAGCATTGTTCTTATCCTCACATGAGGTGCAAGAAGTAGTCTCAACAATAGTAGGTAAAGCAACGACTATCCTACTCATCTCTAACTCAAAGAAGCGGACTAACATTTTCCACCTTAATTATATCAAGCTCGGAAGACGACTAGCATGGGAGGTCCTTAGTTTCTCCATGTCACCAAGTAAGACACAGCATGTATCACAGTCGTCACGGGAGGAGAAGATATAAGTGAAGTAAGCTCCGTGATGTCTATCTACTTCCTTCTCCAACTCGCTACACCTAGCTCTAGATCTAGCATGAAATCCTCCCGACTTAAGAAAAGCTTCATTAAGTTGGTCATAGGAGGGACATACCTCGTCGAGTCGAAATAGAGCTCATTGTCGCGATCTCGCCCTCAAGGGCCATGAAGCACATGCCGGAGAAGTCGTCGCCTTTGGGGTCTTGGTCACCCGTCCGTCGTCGTCGCTCCATCCCTCCACCTCGCCGAGGTCGAGGTCGTCGAGCGGAGAGGACGCGGTGGAAAAGCTTCTTGGCCTTCCCAAAGTCGCGAACTTCTTCTTGCCTTGCGTCTGAGCTGGAGGCTTCTTGTTGCGGTTCTTGTCGGTGTAGTCGTTCTTGCCCGAACCGCCGTAGTCGTTCTTGCCCTTCTCCAGCTTGGGCAGTTTGCTCGAATGTGGTTGGGGCCACCACACTCAAAGCAAATCAATGGTCCTCTTCTCTTTCCATCCCTCCTCCTCTTGTAAGCATGGAAGAACTTCCGAGCTAGGAGGGCCAGCTGTTCATCCTCTAGCTGCTCTAACTGATCATCAGTTACATCACAGATAGCAGATAGGGAGAACCCACAAAGAGAATCAGCAGAAGAACCAGAAGCAGCAGTGGGATCGGTGACTAGTGCCACCGACTGAGACTTCGACCGACGAGAGACTATGTCAATCTCGTGAGTCTTGAGGCGCGAGTAAAGCGCGTCAAGAGTCAGGGTCGAGAGGTCCGTGGTGTCCTTGATGGTAGTCACCTTCATCTCCCAAACCCGAAGATCGAGTGCAGAAAGAATTTGTCGAGCGTTATCCGAGTCGGAGTATGTGAGACCGACGGCTCGGAGGTTGCTCAAAATCTTGTGAAAGCGAGAAAAACACTCGTCAAGGGACTCACTAGCAAGCATCTCGAATTTGTTGTATTCGCGCTTGAACTGGTCTTGTCGCACCGTCTTTATTTGGGTGGTGCCCTCATGGTAAGGATTGAGGGTCACCCAAATATCGAAGGCCGACGTCAGGTGAGAGATGCGATCAAATTCGCTTCTGCTCAATCCCCGGCATTGATGTTCTCATCGGTGGGAACAACAAACTGGACCTTGACCTTTCACCAGATGGCGTAGCCCTGAGCCTGGATGTAGGTCTCCATCCGACTCTTCCAGAATGGAAAATCCATCCCATCGAAGATCGGGGGCTTGGTCGAGTACTTGTCCATCGCCATGGCTCTTGAGACCGGTTAAAGATCAATCAAGAAGAGCTAACCAGCTCTGATACCAATTGTAGGACCGAAATGGCGACAGAAGGGGGTGAATGTCGCTCTCTTTTAAAAACACCCCCAAAGTATTCATAAAGATCTCTTCTCTCCGATAGTTAAAAAAAGAATTTAAAAACTCACTACAGACTAAAACTAACAGAGAGAGAGAAGCACAACATGCAGCAAGCAACCAAAAGAGAACTGCTGAAGAGAAAACGAAAAGATGAAGAAAAAGGAACCAAGTGCTACCTCTCTTTTGACTAAAGGAAACAGGTCTTTAGTTTTAATGAAGCTTTCGGCTAGCAGGGAGTAGAATCAAACAGACACAATAAAAGCACAATAGAGTACAGGCAGCAGTACCCTTGTAGCCGAACAGTAACTAAAAAAGTAAGCTGCAGATTTGTAGAAGTTGCTGCCGACCAGGAACAGGCGGCTGCTTTTTGTTGGAACAGAGAAATTTATAACGAGACAAAACTCACAATAACATTCATTGAATGTAGGTTGATTTCAGGAAACTTGATGAAACACTTTCAAGTCACAAAAACAGTGAACACTGCTGTTGAAAAACCGATTGCACAGATTGATTTTACTGCTAGCGAGGAGAAGTGTTCTACTACCGCAATCATGGTAGCAGCAGCCAATCAAATTTTGTGCAGCAAAAAAACAGAAAGTAATTAAGAAACCTTTTTGATGCTGCAGCCAAATTGAACATAAAATCAAACTTGTTGCCTATCCGAAAGGTGTTTTTGCTGCTGAACCTGCTTTAGCCAAAAGAGATCATCACGTGCAAAAACGGTAAAGATCATACTGCCGTCTACCACCCCTTGCAACACAGAGAAAGAACTTACTCAGACATTGGAGAGCAAAAAAAAAAGAGAACACAAAAAGTTCAGAGTAAATTACAGAGAAATAAACCAGCGGATCAACTTGAACTGAAATTAATTCATGTTAAGACAAGGACAGAAATGATTACAAGCAAACCCTACATCCCCATACACATGAAGAGCATAGAGAGAAACAATTACAATGGATTCAATCCATCCTCTCCCTCTCAATCCTCAAGAACACCAAGAGCCTCACATGCATCTTGGGAGGAACACAACCCACACAAAGGGATGAATGAGCTCTCAAGTGTCCTAAGGGGTATGCAGCCCCTCACCTCTATTTATAGCCCTTGGCTAACGGGTCTCCAACCCGTTACGCCGGCTAAACCCTAACGGAGCCGTCTCCCGCTTGTGCAGCCTTACGAAATTCCCGTTTCACCCCTCCTGCACCTTCCGGGAAGCTTCCGCGCTCCTTGTCTCGCACGCCTCGCAACACGTTGAGTCCATGTCGTCTTCGACACCTCATGACTGTTCTGACCGCAGCGCCACCTGCGCCTAGTCCGATCCACCGTGTCTCGCCACGACTCCGCCTCGCTGTCCTGCGGACACACAGACAAGAAAACAGGTCACATAGCACCGCTCGATACATGAACTTGTAAATAGCATAAACAGGATCAAACAAGTCGCAATAATAGAATATACATCCTAACTCATACGACTTCGCTTGACCAAAGTCCGACTGAGCCCGTTGCACCAAGCAACGTCTGGGTCCGAACAAACCGACTCAAACTCGACTTTTGAAAACAGATGTCAATTACTCATCACTCACAATGGGATGACCTCCACATGGTCTCTCACCGGTCTTCCAACCAAACACCAAGATCGGTAAAAGATTAGGAACACATCCTTAGCCCTAGCTAGTTCATACCTTTGCCTTGGGTCATCTTCTCTCATGCATCAACACATGATGCATCTTTCACTTCTTCAACTCCATCAACACATGATGGTCTTTGCTTGATCAACACATGATCATCTTCATGCATCGACTCATGACGCATCTTGACTTGATGATCTTCAACACATGAAGTCATCCCAAATCGTTCTTGTTTGTGGAACCTAACCTATTCATCTAACTCATGGAAAACGTTAGTCCATAAAATAATTATCATCAATTACCAAACTTCACCATCAACAAATCATGAGATACAAAAATTGATTTGCGAGTATACAACTTGTACACAACAATTTGTATACTCTAAGGTAAGCACTAAGTTTACTTATCCGGTTGTCGTTGACTATTCAACCATTAACACGTAATGGAGGAGTTTGTTGACAACCCGATTACATGTGAGTATATATGAACTACATAAGTTATATATATACACCACAATGTATTTCAAAGTAAAAATCCCAAATGTGCATTTTGAAAGAAGCATGGATCAATACTCATGAAACTCCAAAACATATAGAAAGCTCCCCCTAAGTGTGTGCATACAAGTATATTTAGCGAAGACATATGCACATATTCATTTTGAACAATTAGTGGAGTTCAATCTACATTTTGGATCTAAGGAATGCATTAATATATGAGAGAGTGATTTCGGATGTATACCTATTTTAATTTCACCTTTTCATCCAAATGAGACTAAACAAGAATAACACTCAAATAAGCATGTTATTTCATATATGCATTTGTCATATCACCGAAGCAACATAATGGTATATGATATTATCATTAAAAACTCATTATGATATTTGTCATTAACACCAAAACCAACTTAAACGGAGCTTTATCTTTCACTCACACGTCGAAAGGTCGTGTACGATATCTTCGTAGAGAACTACGCACCCAGCGAGTCATGCGGCAGTTTGGCCTACGTTAGGTGCTTCCTGTACCAGTCGGACCACCGCTTTCGCGGAACGTGCACGCGTGAGTAATCGCTTCTCATAAATATGTACGTACTTACTATTGTGTTCACAAGTACTTACGTAATGGTCCTATATATGCAGGTACTCCAGAAAGGGTGTTAAACGAGGCACGAACTGGATGACGAAAATGCAGCCCTGGATTGCGCAGTGGGAGGGTGCGCTCGACGATCACGTGGAGGAGGAGCGCCCATACGATAGCAGAGACTACGCGGAGTACCTGCGCTGGTACCAGGCGCGAACACGTACCGGACTTGTACATGTCGTAGACCCGCCCACCACACACGTCGCCGCTCCGACAGACACATACCCCGCGCACCTCGCGCGCGACGCTCACATCGTGGTATGTTATATGTAATTTCAAAGATTTTTAAATGGCAATATCATTTCGATGATTGACCATTTTATGTCTTTTTCTTCAGGCTGACGTCGACAGTTCGTTGTGGACTGAGTCCGTCACTATACTAGAGAGGATCGCCATAGGTGCGGAGTTGACCCACGAGGAGAATGTCAGCTTTTTGCGTCGGGTGGAGGTCGGGTGTAGACGTATCGTAGGCCTGCTGTCCTGCATGAGGCTATTGGCGATCTCCACACCCATGCCCAGTGCACAGACGGGTCGTCCAGCAGTGCCACCCCGACCAGCGTGGCGCTACTCCGGAGGTAGTACGTGGACACGTCCTACACCACCTCACCCAGAGCAGCCAGGGGGCTCTCCCTAGGGACGGCCTCCTACACCACCTCAGCAGCTCTTCACGTCTCCTCCGCACATCCCGGCTTTCACACGCAGGGGGTGTACTCTGAGCCGTATGCCCCTCATCCTAGCGCGATGGCGCCAACTGTGGGTACGCATCATCGGATCTCGTTTTTATCCCAAGGCGATATGTAACAAACTTACAATATTACTACGGCAGATCTTCATCTCCACCAGCACACACATGGCGTCTCCTCAGCCCAAGACGATGTAGACCAGTTTTTTTCGGACTAGCCCGGGCCGTCCTCCGACGCAGCTTTTCGGGGCATATCACCAGAGGTTCTTTCCAGCAGTGCCCTCCCAAGGCACCGAGAGGGCACACGGCCGAGAGTGCACCGACTCCACCACTCGAGCGGGTGCGACATGCTCCTGATCGTTTTACGTTCTCGGAGTGTCGTCACCCGTTGCACCGGAGGATGGCCAAGCGGGGCCGAATGGGAGGATGCGGGCGAGGTGACGGGGCAGGCCAGGGTGCCGATTGAGGGGTGGTGCTGATGCTATATGTTATGCATGTAATGAAAAAGTACGCGGTACTGTATTATGAAGTTTATTTAAATTTAAATAAGCCTATTATCTCCTCTTTTCACATTCAATCATTCACATATCAAGTCATCTAACAAATATTAACATATCGGTTTTCTCCGCACACGAATTCTTAGCGTATGTCACTTACCAGCGTATGTACCGATTGTTCTACGGTCAATCGTTCGTAAAATTTTTTCTAAATTTCTTTACGCACCTACAACATACAATGAACATAAACTTTTGTTACAACTTCAACACATTTTGTACCAGTTGAGAACTACAAAATTCACAAAATTTAAAATATTCACGAGGGACTGAGTGCAGTCGTCAACAACCAATTTGATGACAGTGATGTCAACGTGACCCTCGATGGAACTACTCACCTCACACCTGCTTGGTCCGTCAGCATCTTGCCTGACTGCAAGACCGTTGCGTTCAACAGCGCAAAGGTTTGGTGATATATGACCATTGCATACTGTTTAATGAATAGCTATATATGGCAAAAGTTTTTATTTTACTGATTGATTTTTCCTTAATGATGGTGCCTTTAGGTCAAGACGCAGACGTCCATCATGGTGAAGAAGCCGAGCACGGTGGAGCAGAAGCCGGAGAGCTTGAAGTGGTCATGGATGCCTGAGAACCTGAAGCCGTTCATGACCGATGAGAAAGGCAGCTTCAGAAAGAACGAGCTCTTGGAGCAGATCATCACGTCCACTGATCAAAGCGATTACTTGTGGTACAGGACAAGGTAATCTATAAAAAAAATTCGCCCTGAATTAAAACCTCTCTGATGAAATATATGCAGCTTTGAGCACAAGGGAGACGCAAGCTACACGCAGTATGTGAACACAACCGGCCATGTGCTCTACGCTTTTGTCAATGGGAGGCTTGTTGGTGAGTACTTTCCTGCTAACTCAACATTTTTGTTTTATATACTTTGCGCATCGTTTTAATGAAGGTAATGTTTATTTGAAAAAAAAACGTACTTGACAGGACAACACCATTCTCCTAACGGAGCTTTTGTCTTCCAACTGAAGTCTCCCGTGAAGCTTCACGATGGCAAAAACTACCTTTCCCTCCTGAGCGCCACCATAGGCCTGAAGGTTCCAATCTTGACAGCTTCATGAGAGCAAAGAATCTATCTCTTTTTTTCCTATCATGTACACTGAAAGATGCATGTCCCTCGTTTGTCAAACAGAACTATGGAGCTTTGTTTGAGCTGATGCCCGCCGGCATTGTTGGAGGACAGGTTAAGCTGGTCGACGCCAACGGCACTGCCATCGATCTCTCCCACAGCTCTTGGTCTTACAAGGTACAGAGCATCTACTCTGCTTTTTTCAATCTGCTCTTTATAGAAGAACCTAAGTATACTACTGTGATATTTTTGGATGTATATTACTATGAAGCTATATATGATCATGACATTGCTTTCATCTTCTTGTTTCGTAGGCTGGCTTGGCCGGTGAGTATAGGCAGATCCATCTTGACAAGCGAGGCTACAAGTTGACAGCCACAACGGCACCATCCCCGTCAACAGGCCCTTCACATGGTACAAGGTACCGTACTACTATATCTACTTAATTCGGCAATTCACGTCGCACTTTCGTTTAGTTTGGCATTGCCGTGCTATGCTGCGCTGCGCTGCGGAATCTAAGTACTTCTCTGTTTTAGGCTACCTTCCAAGTTCCTAATGGCGAGGAGGCCGTGGTGGTGGACCTCCTGGGGCTGAACAAGGGCATGGCGTGGGTGAACGGCAACAACCTCGGCCGGTACTGGCCGTCGTACATGGCCGCCGAGATGGGCGGCTGCCACCGCTGCGACTACCGCGGCATGTTCCAGGCGGAGGGAAACGGCCAGAAGTGCCTCACCGGCTGCAACGAGCCCTCGCAGCGGCTCTAACACGTGCCCCGCTCCTTCCTCAAGGCCGGCGAGCCCAACACCATCATCCTCTTCGAGGAGGCCGGCGGCGACCCGTCGCAGGTCAGTTTCCGCACCGTGGCCGTCGGGCCGGTTTGCGCGGAGGCCGCCGAGAAGGGGGACAACGTCACGCTGTCGTGCCAGCACGGCAATACCATCTCCAGCGTCGACGTGGCCAGCTTCGGCGTCACTCGGGGCCAGTGCGGCGCGTACGAGGGCGGGTGCGAGTCCAAGGCGGCGCTCGAGGCCTTCACCGCGGCGTGCGTCGGGAAGGAGTCGTGCACGGTGCAGAACACCGGCGCCTTCGACGGCGCCGGGTGCGAGTCCGGCGTGCTCACCGTTCAGGTCACCTGCTGAACGGGTCTTAATTTGTTTAGCTTAATTTGAAGTTTATGATTGGTACCTCAGGATGTTTTTGTGGTTAATCTGTTTGGTTTGGTTAAGAGTTTTATTGTGTTTTAGGCTCTGTTCAACAGTGTCGGTTTTTAGCTGTATCTTTTTGTTTTTGACTAATTGTGAGAGAAATTACATAATATTGTAATGAGTCTGTTTGCTTTGTGTGAAATCTTTTTTGATTGCGAACGGCAAAAATATTGTTTCCCCAGTCATTGGACTATAATTTTCGAGTTGATATATTTTTTAATTATGAAAAGTTTAATAGAATGAAATTAACAAGCATGTACAAAGGAAATTCTAGAGTTGCATGATCTGGTTGTTTGTACTAGGCTGGCAATTACGGAAATCTTCATGGAGCAACCTGGCAATGGCATCAGCCAAGGAAGGGACAAAGAGACGCATCCAGATGGAAGTATGTGTCCCAGGCAAACGAAGGGAATCACGGGCGTTTTTGAGCCTGGACAGCGTAGTAATACTAGAAATAACCTCTAAATATAATGTTATTTCTGATCCTCTTCCCAAGCGTGGGACTCTGATCGGTCGATGCGTACGTAGTCCCATGCCCCTGGTACTGTAGCACCCGAGTCATGAGGTCCGGGAGCGTATGATACCCCCGCATCGACCGCAGCAGATCCGGCCACAGCTGTTCGACCACAATCGCCTTCGACCAATACCTCCCTCGGCTTTCGACCGCTACCACTTTTGACTACCTCCGCTTTCGACTACACCCATGTTCGACCATCGCCACCTTCGAGCACCTCCGCTTTCGATCGCAACATCTTTCGACCACTTCCGCTTTGAACCGCAACCTCTTTCGACCACTTTCACTTTCGACCGCAACCGCTTTCAACCACCGCCGTTTTCAACCACACCCATGTTCGACTACTACCGTTCGACCACTGCCATATTTGATCACGGTAGACTTTTTGACCAATTGCTGGAATCATGCGCTCCTAGATCTTATGACTCAGGTGCTACGGTGCCGGAGCACGGGACTATGTACCCGTTGACTGATCGGAATGCCACGCTTGAGAAGGGGGCTAAAAATGGCATTATATATATATATCTATAGAAGCTACTTCTTGTACTGCTGTATTGTATGGACCCACAAAAAGACCCGAAAACTCAAAAAAAAAAAAAAGCTATCGAACCGCATGTCCTTGTGACAGATAGCACCTGCCACAGTGCCACCTGCAGATTCGATGTACGGATAGCATAGCACCGTCAGGTGTTACGAAACACAAAAATTCACCGGCAGAATGCCCACAACGTACAGGAATAATGTCAGGCGACATGGGGTGGATTTTGCTGATATTTATGTGTATTGAAGTCAACAGTTGGAGTTTACATGGCATTACATTAACTAACAAGACAATCGATTCTATGTTACTATGAGTGATCAGTTCAACAAACTACCATCAGTAAAAGATCTAACTATTGTATACCATTAAACTTAAGATTAGTTCCACTATATACACTACTATTAATTGACAGTTAGGTTGACCGTTATCTTCCGAAAAAACCAAAATACCCTCCAAAAGACTGAATACCAAATTTATTAAAATAGCAAACGACCTTCAAAAATTATGAAACTTCACAGGGGTGTTATTCAATATGTCAGTGAGCTATGAGAAAAATTTCAAGGCACTATTCAAAGAAAAATTTCAGATTTTTCATTTAAATGCTAATAAAGGCTACTATTTACAAACAGAGACTAAATGAAGTCTAAAAATTCTAGAAAAATTTATCACATGCACCTAAGATGTCACATAGTTCACAAAAATATTATTTTCCATTTTGTTACAGTGAATTTATCATAGTTTAAAAAACTAAATAGGCTGATTTTGTATTTGAATTTCAAAAATAGAACATATAGAAGATTCAGTTAACAAAATTTTATATTTGAGTTGTACACTGCACAAATGATCCATCAAAAAAATTAAGTATCTTTGGCTAAACTAATTTGCCCTATATTTAATTTTTATAATATGGACAGAGTTGAACTGAGGGCAAAATAGTCCACTACTACAGGAAATGTCATCACAGACGGTTCGAAAACATCATCACAGACGGTTTTGCGAACCGCCTCAATTTATGGGTCGATGATAATACGAGGTCATCACGCACGGTATTTCAACCGCTCGTGATAGCTCAAATCACGCACGGTTTTAGTTAAAACCGTCTGTGATATGGTGATAATCACAGACGGTTGTTAACTAAAACCATTCAGGATGCACGATAATCTCGCACGGTTTTAACTAAAACCGCTCGAGATTATCACCATATCACAGACGGTATTTAGTTAAAAACCGTCTGTGATATTCCTTCTACCCCTAAATCTATTCCTATTTATTGGCTAGTCTCAGGAAATGCTAGCCATGCCCTCTGAAACAAGCAGATGAACAAGTATATAAGGCATCCATAAACATCCAATACACATCACATTTCATTCACAAACATAAAGTATCCACTTCAAAATGAATCAATTGAATTGAAATAAAATATCCATTACATCGCATTACAATGCAATAAAATTCATGGTGCATGTGGAACTGTCCTTCCGACTTTATGACTTGAGCCACCAAAAGTACGCAAAGTCTCCTCGAATTCATGAAATATCGGGTCGCTCCAATGCGCTTGACGGGATGTACGCACTGTGGATAGGGATATCAATGTACGATATATGTAACGTGATAAGTATGAAGTAAATATGGAAAGATTGATAAACCTTGAATTGGTGATCCTCGAGGAATCGAGGAGTAGGTCCATATGGTGGCAAACATAGAATACATGTGTTGCCCGGCTACTGGTGGCACCGCAAAAATAGAATGAGCAATAATTCAAGAGGCATTAATACGAATGCTGCATAGGATTAATTAATGTGTAATAGCGAATACCTTAAAATCTCGAGTATGTCTCGTGCCTTTGGCCCTTGCTTCGAGACACCCCCATTTCAACAGACATCGCGAACGCCCTACGTGATTCAAAAAAGTTAACCTTAGTCATTCGGAATGAAAGAAAGAGTACAATATAGGTATGTATGGAGAAAATAAACTTACCTATCGATTACTTGGGCGACAACCGTGAAGTCCATTTTATTCTTACTTAAGGAATCAAGGTAGTATACCTTGTTCCATTTTGGTACAATGACTATTAAAATCCAATGAAAGTTTTGATTGTAGGGCATAAGTATATAATCCTTATTGTGTTGAGCCCGCACCACGATGCAATGTACCTCTCGACGACGGACATATCCTCGCCGATGGTATACTTGGCAACCATGTGTGGGTCTAAGAAACCAACCGATGATGACTGGGATGTTCTAGCTTTAGTCCGCACGTGTCTACATATACACACACGAAAGCAACAAATTATATATGGCATTTATCGGTATGACATGAACGGAGACTGTGATTGTGCACACTTACAACGCCCAAAGATCGAATGAGTGAGACGTCGAGAGCGTTGAGCGTGAAAAGATCGAATAAGTCCTCGGCGACCACGAAGACACCGCCTTGAAAATCGTGATGGAAATGCTCCAACGCGAATTTGACAAAGGATACCGATCTCCGTTCGCCCTCGCTTATTGGACTGCTCCATGTACCACTTGTGCAATTGCGGCAACTAATTGGTAGGTGTTGAGGCCCTTTTTCTCGAGCAACGGCTCGCCAAGCACGAATTTACGGGCCAATGGCGTACGGGCCAATATCATCATTGGTCTTCGTGCTTTGCCCTTGCGCCCTTGTCGCCCTTATCGCCTCTACCGGGTCGACTTTACTGGTAGTTGACTTTAAAGGTAGCAATGGGCAAGTTGCTCTGGCGAGAAGAGCACCTGTGGAGATAGCACCGGTGCAATAGCGGTGGTGGAGACAAGTCTTGCGGTGGAGATGGCACCGGTGCACAGATCCGGTCCGCCACCGGTGAAGAAGCCTCGTGGAGATGTCGCTTTATGCCATCGGATGAATGTTCCAATGGCACGCCCTAGAGCCACGATCTCGTCGGTGGGCGGCTTGTGAGCGGACGACCTCAAAATTAACATGCACACCATCCACATGAACTTTTATGGCTGGCGCTAAAGCTTGACCGTGCACCTGGCCCGATACTGCATCGATATGCCCGGCCCCAAGCAACAGACAAGGGAACGGAGGCATATCTCACTTGGAGCCCGCACCGTGAGGCTCCTACATAACGATATGTAATTAGCTCATCGAATAGGCCTATCAATGGAGCAAGCATTCGAGAGATAATAATTATTACCAGGATATCGTCCACAGATAATCTGGCCTCGGTTTGTGTCGGATTGGACGCGCAACTACTCGGATGGTTGTGCGGGCTAGGTAGCATAGGAGCGGGGGCGGCCTGCTGATTTTCCGTCTGTTTCCGCACCTCATATCTGATTTTATCAGCCAGATCACCCATTATCTCCTCTCTTAGAGTAGCCTTGAGCTCTTCTCGGCCCGTGCGTCACGCTCGGCTTTGTTTCTCTTCTGACGCCGATACATTTTGAGTCATCTTCAAACCATGTTTCCATGGAACGTAAAGCCCAAGGCCTCTCGTACGACCCGGGTGCTCCTTGTTTCCCAGGGCCGCGGAGAGTATATCTTTCTCCCTTGTTCCATGGAATGACCCCTGGGAAGATTCAACAATCAACGCTTCCAGCAAGAGCACGGCATGTCATTTCACTGTGCGAAGTTGTGGAGTAATTACAAGCTACGTGGTTCGATCGATATCTTACCAAGCTACCGAGACACTTGCGGTCTCGGGTTTCGAAGGAGACATCCCGATGTCGTTGTAGATGACCTTGCTCTAATCCAATTTCGAGCGCGGTCATCCGGATATTGGCAAATGGCGGGCGATGTCCGCCAAGGTCGCCTGCTCGTCCTCCCTCCTCCATCGGGATTTTACCCGCATACCCAGTATGCCAAGTCGTGGGGTGTGTGTTTTTGGCCTGGAGGGCCTTGTGCGCCGCATTTGTACTTTTGAACTCTTCGGTTGTCTTCATCGCCTTGAACTCTTCCCATTGTGGTTCCAGGAATGGGTATTTTTGAAAGGGTGTTTCGTCCTTCTCCACGTAGTCCTTGACAAGCGTGCTCTTGAAGTTCTTCCATGCTTTGCATGCCCCTAGCAAGACTTGTCGTTGCACGGCGTCTTAGTGTTCTTATGGGATCTCGAACGATGCCAAAATTTCTGTCACCAACTCACGTTTCCGAGTCGCAGGCACGCTCTTCCACGAATCGAATGTGATTTCAATTCGTTGTCGTGCAACTATTCCGATCGTTCTTCTCCATGCGCTTACTGCTTTGGGAGGAAAGAGAGGGACCCCAGATACATCGACTTGTGTGATGGAAAATCGGCCCTCAGGCTTCTTTGATAGCCCTCTTCCTTGGCGTCTTGATTTTGGAGCGGGCGCCCCGTGATGATGTTGAAGAATGCGCAGATGACATGTTGCTCAATTTATGGGTCTATTAGATAAGCACATGAAAGTGCCATACCATAAGATAAGCACATACAACATGATGCTCAAAGACATTGAGCGGATGGGTTCCGCAAAGGTTACAAAGGCTATAGCGGGCTGTAGCCTCAAATAGCCTCATTTAGCGGATTAGTAAAAGTATATGTAAAAAACATTAATAGCATACAAAAACATTCATAGCAGCAAATAGTATGCAAATAGTATACAAAAACATTAATAGCATACAAAAACATTCATAGCATACAAAAACATTCATAGCAGCAAATAGTATACAAAAACATTCATAGCATACAAAAACATTCATAGCATACAAAACATTCATAGCGACAAATATTATGCAAATAGTATACAAAACATTAATAGCATACAAAACATTCATAGCATACAAAAACATTCATAGCAAGAAATAGTATACAAAACATTCATAACATACAAAACATTCATAGCATACAAAACATTCATAATATACAAAAACATTCATAGCATACAAAAACATTCATAGCATACAAAACATTCATAGCATACAAAACATTCATATGCACATACAAGCATATTTTAGCTCAACAACTTCAACAACATGCCCAATAATATGCAAATGCACGTACTCACAGGAGGCGGCGAGGGCTCGGGGAGGCGGCGGCGAAGGCTCGGGGAGGCGGCGGCGAGGGCTCGGGAGGCGTCGGCGAGGGCACGAGGAGGCGGCGGACGGCTTGGGAGGCGGCGGCGAGGGCTCGGGGCGGCGGCGAGGGCTCGGGAGGCGAGGGCGAGGGCTCGGGGAGGCGTCGGCGAGGGCACGGCTCGGGGAGGCGGCCGGCGAGGGCTCGGGGGGGCAGATCGGCGACGGCGGCGACGGAGGTGCGCGATAGATCGGGATTTGCTAAATAGAACGGGAACGCGGAAAACCCTAGCCGGCCAGTGGTATATGAAGGGTGGTTATCACAGACGGTTCTAAGTTTAGAACCGCTCGTAATAATTATATCATAGACGGTTCTAAACTTAGAACCGCTCGTGATATATCGCTCGACAGTGGGGCCCACCGGCCGCCTCAAAAATAAAAGAAAGGCTCAACCTCGGCGCTGCGTGAGCGGGGCTCGAACGCGCCGAGGGAGCCGGGGAGAGACCGCTAGCCAAGTCGCCGCCGCTTGTTTCTTACACTATAAGGGTAGGTATACCCGTTATCACAGACGGTTCTGAATTGATAACCGTCTGTGATATATTATCACAGACGGTTATTAATTGAGAACCGTCTGTGATATATTATCACAGACGGTTATTAATTGAGAACCGTATGTGATATGTCGTTCTGATAGGTGGGGCCCACCGGTCAGTCTCGAAAAAATAAAAGAAAGGCTCAACCTCGGCGCCGCGTGAGCGGGGCTCGAACGCGCCGAGGGAGCCGGGAGAGACCGCTAGCCAAGTCGCCGCTCAATTGTTTCTTACACTATAAGGGTAAGTATACCCGTTGTCACAGACGGTTCTGAATTGATAACCGTCTGTGATATATTATCACGACGGTTATTAATTGAGAACCGTCGTGATAACCCGTCAGAAGTTACCAACCAAAGATTCATATACATCACCTACCAAAGATTCATATACATCACCTACCAAAGATTCATACACATTTTCTCATATAAACATCAATTCACATATACATCACATACATGCATTGTTATATACATAAATGCAAATTCACATATCACATACATGAATTGTCATTTTCAACATTCACCTAAATATCACACATTTTGAACAATTGGGTGTATGACTCAATCCACTTGCTTAGTTCCTTTAAAAATTAGCCCTTCATGATGATCAGTGCGTACGTAACTAGTTTCATCACGTTGTTCATCATCGACCCTTATGCCATTTCCAAAAGGAGGTAACTCGTCAAATTGATTGTATTCTTCCTCATCCACTACATTCTCTACTCCGACAATTCTCCTTTTTCCATGAAGAACTACATGTCGTTTCTTATTTGCCGGTTGGTTACATAGAAAACTTGAACAACTTGATTGGCGAGTACGAATGGTTCGTCTTTGTACCCGACACGTTGGAGGTCCACGGTAGTGACACCGTACTTGTCAACCTTCACCTGTGGCAGATGCACCCAACGGCAGCGAAATAAGGGGATCTTGAAAAGCACGTAGTCGAGCTCCCAAATCTCTTCTATGAATCCATAGTACGAGCTTCTCAACCCATCGGTACTGAACGCATCTATGCGGACACCGCTGTTCTGGTTAGTGCTCTTTACATCCTGATCCTGTGTATAGAATGTATACCCATTTATATCATACCCTTGCCATGTCACAACTGTAAATGTTGGTCCTTTTGCCAACCATGTCAACAACTCACTTTGCGAGCTCCTAGCGATTTGGTCCTTCAACCATTGGTTGAACCGAGTGTTGTGTTGCCTCATGATCCAAACATCTGGCCGCTCCGGATTCTGTTGCCGAAGCACATCCTTGTGCTGGTCAACATAAGGCGCCACTTCAGTCATGTGTTGCAAGACTGTGAAATGGGCTTGAGTATACGCGTCCATATCTGGAGTGATTGATTTCCTTCCGATAGTTCCGATACCCTTCAGCCTCCCCTCATGACGAGATTGAGGCACACCTATCGGTTGAATCTGAGCCATATAATCGACACAAAACTCAATGACCTCTTCGCTTGCATAACCTTCGACGATGCGCCCTCGGTCGAGAACGATTCCGTCGTGGGACTTGAGAATTCCATGAACCTCTCAAATGGGTACATGCTACGTGGAATACAGCCCACACATTTTATCTCCCACACAAGGTGAACAATGAGATGGACCATGATATCGAAAAACGAAGGAGGGAAATACATTTCAAGATAACATAGAGTCATCACCACATCGTATTGCAGAGCATCTAGTCCTTCGGGATCGATGACCTTCTGAGCAATTGTGTTAAAAAAATAACATAGCCTCATAATTGTCTCTTGGACTCTAATCGGTAAAATATTTCTAATTGCAATAGGGAGCATCTGTGTCATCAGCACATGACAATCGTGAGACTTCATGCCATTTAACTTCAATTCTTGCATCGAAACAAGTTTCTTGATGTTGCCGAGTAACCGACGGAACTTTGACACCATGCAAGCACCGCACGATTCTGCTTTCTCCACCTTGGACAGATCAGTAACACGCAGGGGAAGGTATGTTCGTCCATTGTCATTGCATGTCGGTGCTAACTCGGGCTCGATGTCCATTTCACCAAGTCAAGCCGTGCATTGACGCCGCCCTTTGTTTTATCACGAATATTCGAAGAGACCAATCAAGTTGTCACATACATTTTTTCTCGTGCATGACGTCGATGCGATGTCGAACATCTAGGTACTCCCAATAAGGTAAGTCCCAAAATATTGATCTCTTCTTCCGTGTGTTTTCTCACGAGCCCTCAATTTGCGTCCCTTTCCGAGGACAACATCTAAATCCTTAACCATATTATAAACCTCTTTACCTTTAAATGTCTTGAGCTGAACCATCTTCCTTCTCTCCATCAAATTGTTTCTTCATCTTGCGGTATGGGTGAGCCTCAAGGAACCGACGGTGACGCTTTGTAACGGTTTTGCGTGAGTGTTTCACCACACACTCTCGGTACCATCTAAACAAAGGAGTACAAGCTTTGGCACCTTTCGTACTTTGGCCCGATAGGTTAGCAAGGGCAGGATAATCATTTATGGTGTAGAACAATAAAGAGCGCAAAGTGAAGTTCTCTCGTTTGTACGTATCCCATACCGCACCCTTCGCTCCATAGTACTTTTAGATCTTCCACCAATGGTGCTAGGTACACATCAATATCATTCCCGTGTTGCTTTGGCCCTTGGATAAGTATCGACAAAGAAAATATACTTTCGCTTCATACACAACCAAGGAGGAAGGTTATAGATGCAGAGTCACGGGCCATGTGCTATGTCACGCTCATGCTACCGAAAGGATTCATTCCATCTGTACTCATCCGAACCTTATATTCCTTGGTTCTGCACCGAAGTCTGCAAAACTTCTATCGATGTTTCTCCATTGGGCGGAATCAGCAAGGTGTCTTAGCATTCCATCTTTCTTGAGCTCCTCCGAGTGCCAACGCAGCAATTTTGCCTCCTTTGGATTTGCAAAAAACCTTTTCAAACGGGGAATTATAGGAAAATACCATGCCACCTTACCAGGAGGTCCTTTCTTCACCTCTGCTCCTCGCCGTCATCCGATTGATTGTTATGCTTGTATCGGGATGCGTTGCACACCGGACATACATGCATGTTTTCATACTCTTTACTGATGCAGATACGCTTGTTCGGACATGCATGTATTCTTTCTACTTCAATTCCCAATGGACAAAGGACCTTCTTGGCTTTATACGTGGTTTTAGGCAACTCATTTCCTCCCAAGCATGTCCGCTAAAAGACCCAAGAAGCAGTGAAACTTTGTCGGTCCAACTGTTGCTTGCCTTTAATTTCAACAGTTCAAGCACGGCCGACAACCTCGTGTACTTTGACCTGCAACACGTGAACAAAGGTTTCTCCGAGTCCTCCATCAAGCCTCGGAATTTAACATACTCTCTCTCTCATCATAATTCTCTTCTACATCGCGAAGCATCTGATCCAGATTGTCATCGTGCAACCTATCCGTATCCGAACCACAATCGACATCATCCGCGCCATGTCATTCACTTCACCGCGATGTCATCCGCGGCATATCATTCACTTCACCGGCGATGTCATCCGCGACATATGATCATTCACTTCGCCATGACCGGTCCAACACGTATAACCCTTTTGAAACCCTCCGAATCAAGTGCGCTTCAATTTGCCCTCGGTTCTTAAACATCTTTAAATTCTCGCATCGGTAGCATGGACAAAGACATATATTTCACCTCCTTATTGAACATATCCTCCTCGGCGGCTCTTGTAAAAGCAGACACGCCATTAATATACTCTTCACTCACACGGCTCGCGGCATACATCCAGCTTCGGTCCTACGTTACGTACATACATAACAACTCAAGATTAAAATTAGCTTAACTAATTACTACTACATATATATCGCCACATGTATTATATTGAGGTTTAATTTGCTAGCTCAATTCATATTATAAACACAACAACTATTATATAACCAACAATTTTACAAATTAACCATCTTCAATAACACTCACCAATTACTTAAATCTAAATTGTAATGCAATTAAAGAAAAATAAATTATCTTACTAACCATATCTAGAGCTAGCCACCAGCAGGAAAGTATGAATTGAATGAATCTTCAAAGCTCAATCTCTGCCTCTTCCCACCAAAATAATCGGCCTCAAATCGCCTAGCTTGTCTCCCGAGCGAAAGAGTGCGCATGGTGGCTAGATCGAATCGAAATGAAGATGATGCGGTCCGAGTGGAGCAATAAATGCGTAGTGGGGATTATCACAGACGATTTTTTACTAAAAACCGTCTGTGATAACCAGATTATCACGAGCGGTTTTAGTACAAAACCGTCGTGATAATTTAGGATTATCACTGACGGTTCTTAATACGCATCGCTCAGGATACTAAAATATCACGACGGTTCATAGGTATGAACCGTCTAAGATACTTTTTTTCGCCGACGCCACCAACACAGGCGGTGTTCAAATTAAAACCGTCTATATTAGTATCTATCACAGACGGTTTTATAAAACCGTCTGTGATTTGCCGTCTAGTATTAGCTAAAACCGTCTGTGATTTGCCGTCTAGTATTAGCCTTTCTGTAGTAGTGGAATAGTTGTTAGATGTATTGCTTGAGCCTCAAAGGCATATACATAAAGTATAAAGTGACTTAGAGTTCAAATCAATTTACCAAAGATATAAAAGGGGATCATATTGAATACAAATCATAAGTGACTCTTTTTCTATCTCTAATAATTTTGTTGTATAAGACATCTACTCTAACACAAAGGTTAATCTTATGGACCATGCTACCGAATGAACAAACGTGCGCATTGGGGTGCAAAGGGCGCCACCAACGCTTTATCTCCCTTACACATCTAGCTTCTTCAACCTCCCAATCTCACCTCCTATCGTGATGTAGCTCTGTGTGCCTAAACCGCTACCCCTACCCCTCCTGTTCAAGGGCTTGGTGAACCCAAAAACCTAACCCCTAACTCTACTACCGCCATCGCTACAGGACATTGTCAAGAATGCAAGATGTTTTGGATACCATGCTCTTCTTAGTAATGAGCGGATGTGCACCTTAGGAAAAAGAAGGAACTATGTCTAGGAGCGTCTTTAAAATAGAAATCTATTAAATCTATTTTACCCTTTCTAAACTTTGTAAAAAGTTTGCTTAACCCCCCTAGACTATAAAACTGGTTATTTAACATCCTATACTTAAACAATGTCAAATTCCACCGTGAGGCAATTTGGGATGGTGCTTTTTGCCGATGTGGAGGTGGGTTTGCCTCTTGTCATATTGCGTCACTAATTTTTTTGCTACCGTGACATCCTAGTTAACAATAGAAAATTTTGAAAGAATTCTTCTTCAATATATTAAACCAATGAGTCACCAAAGCCCTTAAAAATGAGTCATAAAAAATATAACCCCTATTCATCTCTCTCCGGAATAAGTCCATTTGACCCCGTAAACTATCACGTTTGTCTAATATTCAACCCTCAACTACAAAACCAAATAAACGACCCCTCTCAACTGTCAATACCAAGCAACTTACCCCTGAGACCATTCCACATTGGTATTGAATTGATGTTGCACATATGTGGCAATGATTTCGATATGTCACCTAGTTTTCAATTATCATGGCAGAGTTTTTTGTCCTTTGGCGGCCACATCGCTAGTTTTCTTATGTAAACAACTATGTCACACATTGCTTTATTTTTATTTTTAAAACAAAATTCCACTGTGGGCCCTACGTATCATTGAAAGCGGGAGAGAGTAGGATGTCTTCCGCCTCTCGGTGAACAGGAAGGACAGTGTGGAGCCGACCATGGCATCGTTTAGTACAAAACCGTCTGTGATAATTTGGGATTATGTCGGCTGCTCACCGAAGAATCTGGAAATATCTTTTTTTTGAACTTTTGTAATAAAATTACCTTGAATTTTGCAGGAAAAAGAAGGATTGTCGGAGTGGACATCACATCTCGACAGTAGTCGACATCGTCGAGGAACATGCAAATACAGAGGCAAGCACAAAAACTCAACAACACATTCAGATCGATCTATTACAGGATGACAAGCTAACAAACCCTTCGTGGCACGACGGTCACACTAAACAAGACACACTTACGACACTTACGGCAAGAGTGTGTTCTTTAGTATGAACCGTTCGTGCGCGATGGAGGTGCTAGCTCACGGCGGGGAGATGCATACAGAAGCTAGCTAGTGGATGAACTCACGCGTGACTAGTACCGTGGAAAGGTTGATGGGAGTTATTAATAAGGGCCCGGCCGTGGGAGGAACCGGTGCCGGCCATTCGATGTGGAGAGAATAGACGGGTGAGATCGAAATCACGTGTACGCCAATTATTGGTGACATGTGATTATTACACACCAATTATCGCGACATGGATTATTACGCACGGTTCTTAACAGAACCGCTCGTGTTATCTGGCTTTTCACAGACGGTTTGTGTTAATAACCGTCTATGAACTTTCACAGACGGTTCTTAACAGGACCCGTCTGTGTTATCTCGATTGGTATAGACGGTTCGTATTAAGAACCGTCTGTGAAAGTTCACAGACGGTTATTAACAAAAACCGTCTGTGATGTCTCAATTATCACAGACGGTTCATGTTAATAACCGTCTATGAAAATATCACAGACGGTTGCCAGTAAAACCGTCTGTGAAGTACCCGTCTAGTATAGCCTCTTCTGTAGCAGTGGTCATTTCTCAGGGGCTAACCTAACTGATGGCAATAACATATAATACATCAGTTAGACGTTTTGCCAATAGTGTTTTATCGACTTGACCACTCATCAGTGGTATAGAATCTATTATCTCTTAACTTATAGATGAGGATACATAAAAAAAAAGACTTATAGATGAGGACATCACTGACGTATACATGCAAGATTCAATTACAAGGAGGACATGAGTTTGCGCATGTTGTCTTGGACAACAAGTAAATTAGTTTCTTGGACAAATTAATTATTTAATCATGGAACAAATGTTATTGCCTAATGATTGATGCTTGCTTGTGACTGTTTGCGAGGGAATTCCTGGAGTAGTTGATGTTCATATAAACAAGATGGAAACCTTACATGATGAGTGCATGTGTGAAGTAGCCTAGCAGAGGATGTAGGGGTATTCGTATTAGCTTTGGCCCTGTTCTTTCCAGATTTTGTCTTCTTCTTTTGGCTTTTTTCTAAAGTTAAATGTCAAAACGGGACAGTCTCTTGAAACATATTCTCCAAATGACTTTTCGAGCCAAAAACTGTATGCGCCTTCCACATCGGCATTTTTGTCATCCGCTGTTGTATCAAAAAGCATAGATAAAAGCCATCAACTGTAACCCAAAAGAACACCCCTTCTACCAATGGCTCTTGGCTGAAAATAAATAGTAGCGACTGAAATAAGTGGCTTTTAGAAGGAGGGGATGAGTAGTGAATAAAGTGAGAGAGAAGCGTGCGTGAGACATGAGTGAGAGTAGTGGAGAAGCTTCTTCCAGAAGCCAGTGTCCATATTGGCTTCTGGCTTCTCTAAGTAGGGGTGAAAACGAATCAGATAGTTTCCGATCGATTCGGATGAAAATGAATACAGATTGTATCGGATCGGATTTTCTTCAGATAATTCTCAGATCGGAAACAAATACGGATTTTTTTGTTGGAAACGAATACGAATACAGTAGGCCTGATATCCGACGAATACGGATTATCCAGATAATACGCATTCAGATATTCGAGATTTCAGCCCAACATTGCCCAGCCCAAGCCAGCCTCTCTCATCTCCTCTGCAACCATCCCACTAGCAAATATTTATGTTTATTAAAAATAAATTTAGTATTATTGGTAGATTAAAATTTGTACCGATTAAATTGATGTACTGTCGTTTAAATCATTCTGACGCAAATTTAAATTCTTAATTAATTTATTAGTCACATGTAAATGGTAGGAATCCATTAAGAATTATTTATGACTTTAGAAAAAATTAAATTCCATTTGAAGATTTAAAATCTGTACAATAGTATGACTATTGTAGATAAAAATACTTATGCTTGTTTAGATTTCATTAATGTTTTGATAAGATAAACTATTTATGTGTTTTCATTGATTTTGGATGTATAGTTTAAGGGGTTTTTATGTTTTGATAAATATTCGTGACCGTATTCGTTTCGATTCGTATTCGCTCCGTATCAGTATTTGATATTATTCGTATTTGTATTCGTATCCGAGGTATCCGTATCCGAGAAAAAAATGTAAAAACAAATATAGTAGAGATATTATCCGTCCATATTCAATCCGTTTGCATCCCTATCTCTAAGTAAAAGCTAGAAGTAGACGCCAATACGAACATGACCGTAAACTAGATATGAGCTTTACATGACGAGTTACATGCATCCATGGAGAGTGTGAAGAAAATTAAAAGGAAGGGAATTTACTTGTTCATGAGGATAGAAGGAATATTTGCATAGCATGAAATATGTGGGAGAGAGAATATTTACATGCAATCCACACCACCAAATCAGGAGTTTGTTTTGCTGTTGTACTCCACATTCCTAATTGTGTGGCACTAGCAAAAGGAAACCTCTATATGTATGCATGGACAGACTATGGCGCACACCAAGTCCAGCAATCACACTCATTTTTTTCTCTATATATACTCTGCCCAGAACCGTAAAATTGTTTTCAGACTTTGATTTTGTTTAGCTACTGCTATTGTAAGGGCTCTTGACCGCAAACTCGAAGTCTCAATTCAGTCATTTATTGTTGAGTGATTTCTTTCATGGTTGCTCTTTCAATTCTTGTTGAATTGTTTGGGCCATTCTTTATGAACATGTTAGTTGTGTTTTGACACAATTGATAACCAATTGAGGAGTGATTTAGTGATTACGAGGTTGTTGGCTGCATTCTTGGATCGTGGTTAGCCTCTCCTTCGTTAAAGTCACGACTTGGCACTCCAAGAATTTCTCCTACGACAGAAGATTGGGACTAACTTGCATGCACATATCTCGACACTCCAAGAATTTCTCCTACGATGGAAGATTGGGACTAACTTGCATGCACATATCTCGACACTCCAAGAATTTCTCCTACGACAAAAGATTGGGACTAACTTGCATGCACATATCTTAAGTCGAGGCGTGCACATATCAGGTGGTATCAGAGCCTACGTTGCCAGTAGGAATTCATCTATCCTCTAGTTTACTCGATTAATTTTGTTTTCCCTATAGTCCGGAAAATTTCCCTACAAAAATTTCATACCCCTAGCCCGTTGTTGCTTTCAACCTATTAATTTTAGTTTTCTTAATTGAATTTGTGTCTGTTCTAGCCATGTCTAGTTGCTATTCATCATCTTTGCATTCCAAAAGACCAAAAAGAAATTGAGTTCTTGAAGCCCTAGTTGTCATATCGCTGCCACCACACAAAATCTTTCTTTTTCTAGAAAAATCTTCTTTGTGCATTCTTCGCCAAATTTTGAATAACTTTCACTGCTAAGATCCAAATCCATCAAAAACCACTTTTTTTGTTTCCTTACTCAAAATCCCACCTTTGTGTTATTTTTCATGATTTTTAGATAAGGAAGTTGAGATCCGCACACATGGAATTTGGACTAGCTACTATACTATTTCCAGGATCTGCCCCTGGTTGTGATTTTCACATGAATTTTCTTGTTACAAGTCTAGTGTCGGTGCAAAAAAATAAAAGAAAGAAAGGTGTCAACAAAAAAAAATCAAAGAGTTACGTGCAAAAGATAGACCACTTACCGACTTGCTGTTTTGAGGGGTGCTATGATTTGAAAACAACAAATCATCTCATTGATCTTTTAGTTGTAGAATTGCATAAACTGATCATTTATTGGGCCTGCATTGATATATACTTGTCTATAGCCTAAATCCTCATTTTCATTAGCACCTAAGCTAAGTGCTAGTTAATTATGAACTATTATTCAACTTGTGCAATTTCTAGAATTACTGATTGCTTACTCCTTTGCTACAAATATATCACCACCTAGAACCCCATAAAATTTTCCATTGATCAGCGTGTTCCAGCACTTTGCAACCATTGTATTAACTCCCTTCTGAAAGTTATCATGAACCTGCAAATGCGTAAGCAATCTTTGCGAATAGTAAGAACTTCAGTTGGTAAGATTGTGAGATTTGAGTGCCACATTTAATTCTATAGTAAGTAGGATTTTTGCTACTGTTATGTGCTAACAATGGTAGGGTCTCAAGAATCCCATCATGGGCAAGGTCTAAAGAATCCCATCATGGGCATGAATCATGGTGTTTCGGATGAGAGTGATGGCCACACCAATAGCCTAACATCGTGTTCTTGCCAATTGGTGAATGTCTTCCGCTGTGACTTCGAGCGCTTGGTAAAGGAACAAGTTATTCCATGCTTCGAGAAGATGGAGAAAGGATTGGGTGACTTTGCTGAGCAACTTATGCAAGGTGACCCGGCTGCACCACTACTTCACCCCATCAACGCGAGGCTGTGGCTCCATCGCTAGCGCTACTACTGCTGTTGTCATTGCTCCCCTCATGCCATCGCGGCAGCTGGTACAAGGAGGGGTACATGGAGGCGCTATTGTACTATTCCAGCAGTACCCACCTCCAGATGTAGCCATCTAGGAGGATAATTTCACCGAGATGAAGTCGCTGATGCGGCGCTGAACCTCAACACAAGAGAAGCACAACTATAGGAGTGATTGGGTTTCAACCGCCGTGGCATAGGAGGCCACACACATGCTGCTGCCTAGGCGACGATGCCTTGGGAAAGCTCAAGTTTATTGTTCCTACCTTCGACGGTAAATATGATTCAGAGGGTTACCTGGATTGGGAGATGCTTGTGGAGCAAAATTTTGCTGCCATGAGTATTTAGAAAATCATCGAGCGTGGTCTGCTACAAGCAAGTTCACTAATTATACTTCTATCTGGTGGAATTTGGTCAAGTTGTAATAAGATGCACCCCTCACTTGGGAGCAATTGAAAGCGGCAATGAATTTCTAATTTCTGACATCATATTTTGAGCGTAACTTGGTTAACAAGATTATTTTCATTTTCTGTTGCTGCTCTTTAAAGGTTTGGCCTAATCGGCCAGTGAGTAAGTCATGGACTGTATGGTCTATTTATGCATTGTCTACTACTATTGTGCTAGCTTTGCTTTTGCGAGATCTGTGTTTGAGGTTCAGTAATGTATCTGTGTGCACCATCTACTGATCCAGGGAATAGTGTGGTAGAATCACAAAAGATTTTGGATGGAAAATTCACGGTCTGACAAAAGCTTAGTGGTCCAGCTTTGAACTACTCAATATATTACAAGGAGTTATATGCATTGGTTAGAGTGTTAGAAATATATGCATTGGTTAGAGTGTTAGAAACATGGCATCATTTTCTTTGGCTAAAGAAATTTGTTATACATTCAGATCATGAATCATTGAAGCATATACGTAGCAAAAGTAAGTTGAATCATAGACATGCTAAGTGGATATAATTTATTGAAACTTTTCTATATATCGTGAAGCATAAGAAAGGTAAAGATAATCTAGTCACCAATGCATTGTCTAGATGATACACACTGCTATCCCGACTTGATTGTAAGATTCTTGGCTTCAAACATTTAAAAGAATTATGTGCTACTGATGTGTATTTCAAAGACATTTATGGTAACTACAAACAAGAGAGAAGTTGGGATAAATATATGTTGCATGATGGCTTTTGTTTAGAGTTAACAAGCTTATGTTCCATTCATCTTTTGTTGCTATAGGAGGTGCATGGAGGTGGTTTGATGGGCATTTTGGGATACACAAAACTGAGGACGTACTAGCCACACACTTTTCTTGGCCAAAAATGAGGCGTGATATTGAGCGCTACTTGGGAAGATGCATTACTTGTCAAGTAGTTAAGTCTCACTTAAACCCATATGGTTCATATACTAATCTTCCTATTCCAAAAGTATCTTGGAAGGATATTTCTATGGATTTTCTATTAGGGTTACCGAGGCTTGATGGGAAGGGACATTATATTTGTCGTAGTTAACAAATTTTCTAAGATGGCTCATTTTATACCTTGTCATAAGAACGATGATGCTACCTATATTGCTAATTTATTTTTTAGGGAGATCGTTTGCCTACATGGGGTGTCGATGACAATTGTTTCAGTTAGTGATGCAAAGTTTTTGAGCTACTTTTGGAGGACATTTTGGGGTAAACTCAGGATGAAGCTACTACTTTCAAAGACATGTCACCCTCAAACTGACAGACAAACTGAGGTTGTCAACCGAACACTTGGTACTATGTTAAGGGCATTAATAAAGAGCAATTTGAAGCTATGGGAGGAGTGATTGCTGCACGTCGAGTTTGCCTATAACTGGGTCATGCATTCTACAACGAAGTTCTATTCGTTCGTGGTTGTTTATTGTTGGACCCCGGATTTGCAATCCAGAACCCTCTGTATTTCTATCGCACTATTCCTTAGATCAGTAGCTAGTGTACACAGATATAATGCTGGATCACACACATAAATCATATCAAACCATACCAGACATTAATATTACACAACAATATTTAAGTAGCCCATACCGGGTAGAGTTTTACATAATTGGTTGATCATGCCAAATATTATATTGCAGAGAACCAAAAGCAGAAGCGGAAATAGAAAGCAAATGTGAGACCTATACAGTGCCCATAGGCAAGCGACTAGGAATAAAAGATGTGCGACAAGCTACTATCAAATGTTTGGATAATAGATGCATACAATCACCATCAAAGTCTGCCAGAGTAGTGTTAGGAATGAGAGACAATGAGAATGGCCTAAATTCCATCATCTTCTTCTCTGTCTGGTTCAGACATAGCGTAGTAGGTGTACAAGTCTTGATCTATAGGCTATGAATTATTTTAGTGAGCGAGGGTGAGCATGAACAACCATATTCCATGAGCCAACATACATAATACAATTATAATAGATGCAAGGCTAATCAATGGAACCCTGACACTTAGCATTTTACCCAAACCGTGTTTTTAAAGAGTGTAATAGTATACAATAATAATAATAATAATAATAGTGTGGGTTCCATCCACCTATTACAGTGGTTCTATCCATCATATGCTATTTTTGTTACTAGGGTTCCATACACTAGGGAAAATCAAACTGAAGGTTCTATCCAGCCATCATGTTTTTCATCCCAACCACAAAAATTCTTTTATAAAATAGACACTAATTTGAGTAAGTTCCCAACCCACCCTTGACCATGGACACAATTGTTTGAACAGTTCTCACTATGAAGAGATCGCACACTTTACTCACAATAGATTCCCAACTTATTCTACCGCCACGCTACCATTGGCGTGAGGCTTAGATGGTCATCACAAGACCTTTGCAATACATCTTCCTAACATGGCTACACCAGCTAAAGTTTTCATTGTGGTGGGGTTCCATCCACCTGCTCTGAAGGCCTCCTCTTACGCCACACGTCAAGGTATCTATCAAATTCACTTGCTCATGTTCCACCGGATGGTGCATCCAATACTGGGTTGATACAAATTAATCAGTCAGGTTGTACCCATTATAGACTTATAGTTACACTGTCTTACCCAGGAGGTCATCATAAGATTCAGTCCTTAAGACTACTTAGGGCAGTTCTGCCACATACTATGCTCTCGTGCTCTTACCCATTATAGACTTATAGTTACACTGTCTTACCCAGGAGGTCATCATAAGATTCTGTCCTTAAGACTACTTAGGGCAGTTCTGCCACATACTATGCTCTCGTGCTCTATCTGCACTAGTCCAACTTATCATTCACCCATGTATGAAGCAAGTTTAGAGTTTTGAATGCTAAAATACCATGTTTAGTTCAACATACAAACCATTTTTAGTTCAACATACAAACCATTTTCATCCAATGGTTGCCCAAATCATACTGTGAAATTTTGAATGATTCAAGAGCAATTAAATGCCCACAAGTATCCAAGAAAGATTAGGCATGGCACTTAGATATAGACTTATAACTAGTATATTTCCCATTAAGTCTAGGGTGACAAGGAATTATGTCTAAAGTAAAGGAATGGGGTGTAATAACACAATTATTAGTAAGGAATTAACTACGAGCTAGCACAAATATAATTTTGCATAATAAAGTAAGTATGCAATTTTGATAGTTTAAAACAATATAATATGTATTCAAAAAGTATGTACAAAATGATCAAAGTATTGACTCGTCTTGCTCACAGTCTTGCTGGTCTTGGTCGAGCTCGAACTTCTGCTCTTTCGAGTCTTCATGATCTATTCGAGTGATCAGATCAAAATTTGAATAAATACAAATAAACTCTAAAATTCATTATTTTCTTTTGTTAGAAATATCTTGAGTTTAGATGAATTTAGAACAAGTTTCACTCAATTGGAATTCAAACGAGTGAAACAGGCCTTCCAAAATTTAAATCAAGAAAATTCCCAAAATAAATAGAGGAGAGAGATTGTTTCTCACTGAGAGTTGAGGCCATGGATTAAATTTCTTTTCTAATTTCTTTTCTTATTAGAAAAGATCAATAGGAGGGGCCATAGAGATTTTATTTTCTTTTTGATGTATTTTTCTTAAAGAAATGTCATGAGTGACTTGACAAGTGGGGCCAGTGCTATAGGGTTGCTCTCTTTCTTGGTCAGAATAGAGCAGAGGCTGTAAATTCAAACTCTATTAAGTTGGTTTTGGTGATAATGATAAATCTACTTGTGAGACTAACTTATTTATTGATTATGATATTATCTAGTCTCATTTGGAGGAAAAGGTAAAAACCATAAGAGATATGCATTATATATCACATTCTTATTTCTTATTGCATTTCTCGGATCCAAAATATAGATTGAACTTTACCAAATAGTCAAACATATGCATTCTATATCATATTCTTATTTCTTATTGTATTCCTCAGATCCAAAATATAGATTGAACTTGACCAAATAGTCAAATATGAATATGTGCATGTCTCTATTACACATTCTTGTATGCACATATTTAGGGTGAGTTCACTCTATGTTTTGAGGTTTCATTAGTAGTGATCCATGTTCATCTTTCCACATATTAAGGATTTTTTACTTTGAAACAAATCCCTTGAGTATATATAGCTTGTATAGTTCATATATACTTATAATCAGGTTGTCATCTAGTTTCTCCATTATATGTTAATGATTGGATGATTAATAACAATGGATGAATAAGCTTTGCCTTGAAAGCTTAGCCTATAGTATATAATTGTTGTGTACATGTTGTATACTCGCAAATCAATCTTTATCTCATTATTTGTTGAGATTGTCATGAATTATTAAAAAGGGAATAATGTGGAATTTAGTCCCTCCATTATGAGTTAATGGTAAAGTTTGGTAATTGATGACAATAGATTTGTCGACTAACATTTTCCATGAGTTGGATGAATATGTTAGGCTCGATAAAAGGGAATGACTTGGGATAGCTTGATGTGTTGAAAATCATCAAGTCAAGTAAAGGATGCATCATAAGTTTATGCATGTCTAAGAGGAGATGATTATGTGTTGATTATCAAGTCAAGTGAAGATCCAGCATATGTTGATGGAGTTCAAGTGACAAGGACCTAGACTTGAAGTGAAGGTGTGTGTCATCATGTTTCAAGAAGATGGTAAGGCAAATGTATGACTAGTTAAGATTAAGGATGTGTTTCTAGTCTTTTATCGGTCTTGGTGTTTGGTTGAAAGACTGAATTGCTACTATAAGTTGTCGTACTATTAAGAGGGGTCTTGTCTAGTAGCTTGAGTCTTATCATGTGTTGATAGCGCAACATCACTTGCTCTAACTCTCCTTGGCATTAGGTCTATATTTGCTAATGTGTTTTGCAAATAGTTATGGCTCATGTGTTGAACCTTTGTAACATGGGACTATATATTGCAAATATGTTTTGCAAGTGTTTGAAGTCCATGTTTCCATTCTTTGTGATATGAGACTTATATTTGCAAATGTGTTTTGCATATAGTTGAAGCTCATATATAATTCTTGTGTCATGATTGTAAAGTTGAGTAAATATGTTTTACAACTTGTTGGGAATCACGTTTGATCCTTATGTGCAAGATACTGCTGTTTGCTAGTGTGTTTTGCAAAATCTGTTGAAATATCTGCACTTTTCAGATAAATCAGAACTACCGTAATGTAGTCTGCATTACTACCGCGAACCAAAATTACCGGTATTGTAATCATGAAACTACCGTATGCGTTGGAGGTCGAAGACCTTCGTGGTCGAGAGCCGATGTGGTTGAACCAACTTGGTTGAGACTAGTGTGGCCGAAGGCCTGTGTGCTCGAAGATCAAGTGGTCGAGAACCAGAGTGATCGAACCAAGGTGGTTGAAGATCTGTGTGATCGAAGACCAGAGTGGTCAAGCCAAGGTGGTCGAAGACCTGTGTGGTCGAGGACCGGAGTGGTTGAACCAACTTGGTCGAACCAATGTGGTCGGAATCGACATGGTCAAAACCGATGTGTTCAAAATCTATGTAATCAAAACCTGCATGGTCGAGACCTGTGTGGTCAAAACTGATGTGATCAAGATCTGTGTGATCGAACCAACATGATCAGAATCGACGTGGTCGAGATCTATGTGATCGAAACTAGCATGGTCGAGACCTGTGTGGTCAAACTGACTTGGTCGAACTGACGTGGTCAAGATCTTTGTGGTCGAACTGACGTGGTCGAGATCAGCGTGGTTGAGACGTGTGTGGTGGAACCGACGTGGTTGAGATCTGTACGATCAAAATCAGCATGGTCGGAACCAGCGTGGTTGAACCAGCATGGTCAGATCAGCACTGTGTGAGTGGTCCGATCGGCGAGCGGAACTACCGGCTCTGTGTGAGTGGTACTTCCAATTTACGGAACGTTCAGCTTATGTAGCGGCACGTTTTTTTAGAGAGACACATGTGTGGAGTCTTCTCATCCCTGAGGAAATCGGTAGTTCCGCACGAGTTGCGCGGTACTTCTGATGATCAGAAGTTCCAAACTTTAGCCGTCGGAACTACCGGATTTGCTGATAACGACTAGTTTTCTGACCATTGTCAAGGGGAGCGGAAGTACCAGACCTTTGCCTGCGGTACTTCCAGAAATCTTGTTTTTTTGTCCCAACGGTTAGTTTTGAGATGTGGGGTAGATATATCCCCTTGTGGCTAGTGGAATAGGGCTTGATACATTCTTTGACACTCCTTTGAGGTAGTGTGAGGTTCTTCTCTCAATTATGCATGTGTTACACCTTGTGAGCAAGGAGGAAGGCTCTATATTGCATGTGTTCCATCTAGAGGTGGATTGAGTATCCGCTCGAGCTTGTGCATTCATTGCATGTGGTGAGAGTCAAGCGAGAGGCTTGACTTATTACTCTTAGAGTTTGTCGACTCCTAGACAGCGTTGGAGGCGTCGTGCACGATGATCTTCTCACAGAAGGTTGTGAGAAGACCCGACAAAGTTGTGAAGGATGGAGCATATCTATACGGAACGGGAAAGTACTACCATTAGTGGATTGAGGTGTTTCGGCTTAATTCGTGGAGCCGATCCAGTTCATTTGGGCTAACCTCAACGTGGACTAGGGGAGACAGGTAAGTCTCCGAACACCACGGTAAAAAGATATCGTGTCAATTGTGGTTTGATTCCTTATGCTCAATTTATATTCAAGCAATTTATCTTTATAGAATTAAATTGATTGCTTGTCATCCTAGGATTGCAAACCTTGACATAGCCTTAGAGTGTTGGTGTACTTAGGTGAACTTAATTGATTTAGGCATTATTTGCGCTAAACTAATTTGATTTAAACTTCCACATTGTATACTTGGTTTGGACAAATAGAAAAATATCTTTAATTGATAATAATTGGAAAGAGTTTTTTTAGACCGCTTATTCACTGCTCTCTAGTTGGCCTTCTCGATCTTACAGAGGCTCCGGCGGCATTGCTAAGCATGACACCGATAAGCAAAGCTATGGTGGTGAGCTACGACACCCAAAATGGGTTGCCGGGACCTTGGCGAACCTACACATGTGACGACACGCTTGGCCTGATTTTGAAATTGTCTAGAGTTTTTTATGTTGTTTTCACTGCCATTCTAGTTATCCACCTCTCCACATATCCCTGCCTTTATCGTAATTTCACTTGGGTGGGCCAAGATGGTCAGGTCATACTCTATATTAGAGCAAATTCCTTTTTTTATTCAAGATATTTAATGCAATGAAAAATTAAAGCATGATTCCCCATAGAGATATGTACATAAGGGGGATCCATGGATAATGGTTGGTAGTGAGCTACAGCGGCAGCGCAACAGTGCACAACTGTAGCGAAGGCATGGTCACCACGACAACCAGGCTCACAATGGTGCGGTGAGAAAGAGAAGGGCATGGAGAGTATTTAGCGATCATGGGGAACTGACTGGAAAGGATGACAGGTCGGACAAGGTCCAAGGTGGTATGACGATGATGACCCGAGGCGATGTGGAGGTCTTCAATGGCGACGGTGATATGGAGAGGGAGATGGCCAACATCATCATTGGGGATAGCTAGGGGGAGGTGAGGAGAGGCTCTAGGGCAAGGAATTGGGCCAAGACTCATCGGTGAAGGAATGGTGATGGAGGAGGTGGATGTGGCTAAAGGTGAAGAAGATAACATCGCTGGCGAGTTTCTGTGGACAAAAACCAAATCGGGGGTGAGGGGATTGAAGAAGGTCACCAAGCGCTCGATTTGATGTGCACAAATTGGTAAGGAGCTGTAACATCCTGAAAACTTAGAGGAACTGTAGAGCAAGATATTGTGAAATATTCTGTAATATGTTGTGTGGAGTTGTGCTTTTGAAAATATTTTTCTGAAAAACTTCGGGAAAGAACCCAAACCATAAAATGCTAAAGAAGGAAAAACCCACCTGTTTAATTAATAGAGAATTCTAAGTTTGAATTCGAATCTGAAAAGATGATCCCTAGAAAACTTCACCGTTAGCATAAATAGATTTTCAAAGAACCAAAGACGGTTTAAATTAAGAAGTAAAATGGCATGAATACTTGATGTAAGATTTTAGAAATAAGTAGGAAAAGTTTATATATGTATATATATATACATATATATGTATGCATGCTTTTACACAAAGTAAATATATCTCCAATACTTACCCTATTACATCCGGGGGAGTCTCCGCGGAGGCTCCCCACGTCACCATGAGGCGCCCATGAGCCGCCTTGCCACGTGGATTTGAAATTTTATGGTCTGCGGTGAGCCGTTTTGCGAAAAAGTCCTGTATTTTTGAATTACGTCTGGTCCTTTGTTCTCACAAAAAGGCCCCTACCAGTTTTTTTTGCCCACTCCAATTTGCAAGATGGCCCCTCGCGGTTTCCGAAATTACGTACAGGTACTTTGTTCTCACAAAAAGGCCCCTATCAGTTTTTTTGCCCCCTCCAATTTGCAGGATGGCCCCTCGCGGTTTCCGAAATTACGCACGGGTCCCTGTTTTTTAACGTACAGGTCATCGGTTTTTACGCACGCGTGGACGGACCGGATCCGCCCACGTCGCCCGGATCCGCCCTCCGCCCCGCGGGCCGGCACGCGTTCGGCCGCCGGTCTTCTTCGCCGCGCCTCTCTCTCCGACAAGCGGGCCCGCTGTCGGCCGCACCTCCTTTCTTCCTCCTCCTCCCGCCTCCGGACCCCTCTCCGCCCGACCGATCACGACCGCTCTGCTGGAATCCCGCAGAGGGGCGCTGCATGGGAAGGCCCACGACGCCGCCCACGATCCGCCACACCAGCTGCCGCCCGTGGTCGCCGTTGACAGCACCGCCGCGCGTCAGCCGCCCGTGTCCCGCGGTAGGTCCGCCGTGGCCAGCCCACTCCGGTCGGCTATAAAGCTTGTGGGTCGCCTCAAAAGGATCGTCATGCTTTCCCCATCCTTCCACCGCGCTTAATCACCCCCGCAGCCACCCAAGTGCCGGCGATCCCCTTTCTTCTCCAACTCCAGCCGTCGGCCCCTCGCGGCGATTACACTGATCCTCGCTGTGGGAGCTTGATTCCTTGCTCCCACACCATCTCCAGATCATCGCCAAGCCTTTCCCGGCATCTCCCGAGCTCGCCGACGACCGTAGCTCACCGGGGCCGAAAACCTCCCCGAGCTGCCGCTGGCGCTCGTCGCCGACCCACCTCCGGTGATCCCCGGCCCTCCTCGTCGTCACCATCAGCGGTCGTACCCGGAGGAAGTGGAAACCTTAGCGGTCGTAACTCTGCTAGGAAAATGCATCGTAAAAGCCCTGTGATAGTCTACTCAACCGCATGGCTAAGGAATCGTGTGGGGCAATGAGCAGATCTATCTCATGTGGGTAAAGTGTACACACTCTGCAGAGTTAAAACTATTCGAATAGCCGTACCCACGGTCATGGGCGGACATGGGAACTTAACTAGATATAGTTCTGTTTCAAAACTTTGTAGATGGGAATGGAAAAGTGGAGGGCAGAGAAAGACCCTTATTTGAATTGTCCTGGGTGTCATCCCAGTGGTAAAGTAAGCGGTTATAACGCTGAAGGCATGGTATGAGGAGCAGAGACCATGTAATGGTGGATGGTCTCGGATTCGATAGAAATAAATGTATATGTCATTGCGTATCATGTTTAAAATCCCACTAGCTAGGTCTTAGGGAATTTTAAGTATTATAGTTCAAAAAGTACATTTCTGCAAACAAAAATAACCTGAGCCCTCCCTTGTTGAAAGCCTTGCATACTACCTACTGCATTCTGTGTGTTGACTCGCTGAGCACGGTGGTTAGTGTGCTCACTCTCGCAATACCAAAAATCCAGATTTGGGAGCTCAAGATCCGTATGCCTACGAGGAAGCACCTGCTACAAATGAAGGAGACCACGCCGAGAATTAGGACGAATAGTCCGCGCCTAGAACCTTAGGCATCTAGACTAAGGTGTGGCTTCATCCAAATATTGCTAGAGCCCTAGTAATATTTGTATGACCACTTTTGCCCTCAGTCTTTGCTTGTGGTTTAAAGGCCTACCTTGTTTCACTTCAGCTGTTGGAATTTTGTAATGTAAATATTTGGTCCGCTCGCCCTCATCAGAACAATCGCGCTTTGTGAAGGCCTAACTTCACCTATGTTATGTAATAATATTATGGCTTAACATGAATTCAGTGATGTATGAAATGATTCAGCAATGTATCTGTGTGCATTATCTACTGATCTAGGGAATAATGCGGTAAGACACAGCAGATTCTGGATTGAAAAATCTGGGTCTGACAGAGCTGGTATCAGAGCATACGACTGTAGGGTAAAAACCTTAGGTGGTCGTTAGTATTTAGGCTTGCGTATGTTGAAAAATGTATAAAATGACTTTCTTAAAAATATAGCGTAATATTTCTTCCCGCATCCTTCCTAGCTCTGCTCTGTTCTGTTCTCAGTTGATATTTTGAAAATTACTAACGATATTATTAAATTACAGATGTCAGGGGCTGCAGACGCTGGACACTGGGACTTCTTTGCTCACGGAGTGCGTGAGGGAGAGTTTGCGGATATACTTCGCAAACTACTCCACTACTTGGGCTACGAGGACGCGCCCATCTACCGCGGTCGGAGGACCGAGATAGGAGGAGACGAGTCCTGTTGGTGGAGATCTTCATCTACCCCCGCGAGGGAGACCGGTCTCACGTGTTTGAGACTACCACCGGAGGAGCCCGGTGGCAAGCGGATTACAGACGCCGCCTGCCCGTCGCCGCGGCCCGACTTTGCGACATCCACGCTACGATGGTGTTAGAGTCACCTTTCACCTACCACCCATCATGCGGACGAGCACGCCCGTGCAGACGGGACCAGGTGACGAGTTGGAGGACGACCCGAGGCTTACCCACCAGGTGGACCTCACTCGGGCCATGGGTACAGCCCATATGGTGGCTCAGGAGGAGATCACCGCGCTGAGCGCCTCCTCGCGCCACATCGAGGTGGACTCCTTGCGAGCAGCTCGCCCGATCTTGAGCGAGCCTTGGCGGCCAAGGCAGGGCGATCTACTGCCAGCGTCTAGACTCGTGAGCACCTACACCGACCCCAGCTCCAGCACCTCCACCAGGTTCCAGGGGACTTCGCACTTGGCTCACAGCAGGCAAGAGCGTGCGGCCCCCGGGGCCCCAGTCCGCTCTACGCCGAGGAGAGGCTCGCCGTAGCCGTTCACGCTCTCACTCCGAAACCGACCCGTCTGAGTTTAGTGGTAGCAGGTCCCGTTCCCAGTGTACGGATTACACCCCCTCCAGTCCCAGTGTTGGTGACATGGAGGAGTAGGCAGTGCGAGGGTCAGTTAGTACAGTGCTTGCTGGAGTTTGGCTAGTGTTAGCAAGCACATGCCCCCGTCTTACTAGTAGTAGCGTGTGCCTGTGTCCTAGTCCCGTGTATGTATAATTATGATCGCTAAATGTCTGTATGTTTGTAAAGCCCAGCATTGGCTTGTGAAGCCATAAAAAGCTGGCTATGTGATGTGCTAACTATGCTTAATGAAAACGGCCTTGTGTTAATTTGCTGTTGCTTGGTGTTTGAATTTGGTTCTTTAATGTGTTGGACTTGGGTTATTAGTTTTTATGGGGGCTAGAACAAGAATCTAAAAGGATGCTAAAATATCTGCAGATGGCCAGCCATAGAGTTACCCGCGCATAAGCTGGTGCGAACCCGGACATGCAGGCGGAAGTAGAGGCCAGCCAAGAGACGCAGCACGTGGGAAGAGGTAGAGGCCCAAGTCAGGGGGTGAACCTCCCACCCCCACCAGCTAACCCATCCATGGCGCAAGTAATGGCGCAGCAAACGCAAATACTTCAGGCTATCTATGCAGGCCAGCAGACTGACACCAATGTTCACGCCTCCGACCTGGGCGACTTCATCAGGACCCGGCCCCTTACCTTCGCCGGGGCAGATGAGCCCCTAGAGGCGGAAGATTGGTCATGGATCGTAAAGGAAGCTTCGTTTGGCTAAATCTGCGGAGGATGACCAAGTGCTGTTTGCGACCCATTAACTCCAAGGGGCATGGTGCACGGTGGGAGAATTACCTGGCCACCAAAGGATATGAGGATACCCCCACCGGAGCTAGCGCAACAACTATAACCTGGACAGAATTCAAGGCGGCCTTTAAAGCCAATGTCATCCCAACTGGAGTAATGCGAATAAAGAAGAATGAGTTCAGAACTTTGAAGCAGGGCGGCCTGTCAGTTAATGAATATCTCACCAAGTTTAATCAGCTGGCCCGTTACGCCCCTAGGGATGTGGCCGATGAAGAGGAGAAAATTGACCGGTTCTTCGAAGGGATGAATGAAGAACTCCGTGTGCGACTCATCACGCAGACTTCCCGCCACCACCGGTGGTGAATAAGGCGTTGGTCCTGGAAAATGAGAAGAAGAACCTGGAGGTTAGTCGCAAAAGGAAGCAGGATTGTTCAGCGACCGCAGGGAAGGTTCATCCAGAGGTTCTTCAACAATGCCCCCTTCTCTGGGACAACCCCATCTCAGAGCCCAAACCCAGCACCTCGTCCAGGTGGTGGCACGTTCCAGTCTCCTCGCCCCTCGGGCCAGTCTGCAGGAACAAATACTACGACCTCCTTCAATTGCTTCAACTGTGGGGAGAAGGGGCATTACGCCTATCGCTGCCTGCAATGGCAGACCACTCCGGTGAAGTTCAATTTGGGTACTACCCCCGCCCGAGGCCAAGCTTCAGCACCCAGCAGGGGGGATCAGGCTCCTCAATCCAACAGGACGGCCTCGACTCCAAATCGAGGAAGGATTAATCATGTCACTGCGGAGGAAGCTGAGGAGGCTGCTGGAGTCCTACTAGGTACGTTCTCTGTCAAGACACTACCAGCACGTGTCCTTTTTGATTCTGGGGCATCGCATTCATTTATAGCAAAAGGGTATGTGGATAAACTTAGGCTGCCTGTCCACCTGTTGAAGAAAGCATTAGTGCTTAGTTCACCCACAGGGATGATTAAGGCCACCTTAGTGTGTCCGGGGGTAGAAATTGTCATGGAAAGATTTATATTCCTAGCAGATTTAGTCGTGCTAACCTCCCAGACCTTGGATATTATACTAGGGATGGACTGGTTAGCTAGACACCAAGGAATATTAGATTGTGCCTTGCGGCAAGTTAAGTTGACCAAGTGCCCAGGACTGACCATTGTGGTAAAGGTGGACCGACCGTATAGATGGGGCCGAGAAATATATTATTATGAAGATGTACCGCTGGAAGGAATGATGGTGGTACAAGACTATACTGAAGTCTTCCCCGAGGAACTGCCCGGTATGCCACCAAGTTGAGATCTCGAGTTGTGATCAACTTGAAGCCTGGTGCTGCCCCTATCTCCAAGAGACCATACAGGATGACCGTAGATGAGCTAGAAGAATTGAAGAAGCAACTTCATGAGCTACAGGACAAAGGTTTTATCAGGCTGAGTTCCTCGCCTTTGGGATCCTCGGTAATCGTTGTGAAGAAGAAGGATGGCACCGCTAGGATGTGTGTAGACTATCGGGCTTTAAATGAAGTAACTATCAAGAATAAGTACCCACTGCCTAGGATCGATGACCTATTTGATCAGCTTAGGGGAGCCACAGTATTCTCCAAGATTGATTTAAGGTCAGGTTATCACCAAGTGAAGATTAGGCCGGAAGACATCCCGAAGACTGCCATCACCTCTAGATATGGGCTGTACGAGTTTACAGTTATGTCTTTTGGGTTGACCAATGCCCCTGCCTATTTCATGAATCTTATGAACAAGGTCTTCATGGATTACCTGGATAAGTTTGTGGTAGTGTTCATCGATGATATTCTCATCTACTCCAAAACCGCAGACGAGCATGCCGAGCATTTACGCTTGGTACTAGCAAGGCTGAAGGAACATCAACTCTATGCCAAATTCAGCAAGTGTGAGTTCTGGTTGCAGGACATCAGCTTCCTAGGGCATATTGTGTCTGCAAAAGGGGTGTCTGTTGACCCCGCCAAAATTACTGCAGTAACGGAATGGCAGCAGCCTGCCTCAGTCACTGAGGTGAGGAGCTTTCTCGGATTAGCAGGATACTACAGACGGTTCATTGAGGGATTCTCCCGAATTGCCCGACCGATGACTCAGTTGCTCAAGAAAGAGCAGGCATTTGGCTGGACCAAGGCATGTGAAGAGAGCTTTCAAGAATTGAAGAAGAGATTGACTACCACCCCAGTGTTGGTTTTGCCCGATGTACGTCGAGACTTTGAAGTGTACTGCGATGCGTCACATCAAGGGCTTGGGGGTGTGCTGATGCAAGAAGGCAAGGTTGTGGCGTATGCATCTAGGCAGCTTCGCCCTCACGAAGCCAACTACCCAACCCATGACCTGGAGTTATCTTCCGTAGTACATGCTCTGAAGATCTGGAGGCACTATCTCATTGGCAATCATTGTGATATCTACACAGACCACAAGAGCCTCAAGTACTTCTTCACCCAGTCGCATCTTAATTTGAGGCAGAGAAGGTGGCTAGAGCTGATTAAAGATTATGACATGAGTGTCCACTACCACCCTGGAAAAGCTAACGTGGTGGCGGGGCGCTCCAGTCGGAAGGCTGCTGCAATAACCTTATGGTTCAGGAACACCAGCCTGAACTATATAAAGAGCTGACAACCCTGAACCTAGGGATCGTAGAAGAAGGAGCCCTAGCTACACTAGAAGATCAAACAAGTATTGAAGAAATGATAGAAGCTGCACAAAGAGGAGACCCAACTGTTTTGAGGTTGAAGAAATCAATGGAAGAAGGGAAGGCCCCTAAAATGACCCTGGATCATCAAGGAATTTTAAAGTACGGAAACCGTATTTTCGTACCCCTCAAAAGGACCTTAAGGATCTGATGCTCCGGGAAGCCCATAGCTCCGCCTATTCCCTTCGTCCTGGGAGTACTAAAATGTACCAAGATATGAAACAATATTACTGGTGGCCAGGTATGAAAAGGGACATTACTGAGCACGTCGCCTGCTGTGATGTCAGTCAAAGAGTGAAGGCTGAACACCAAAGGCCGGCAGGACTGCTACAGCCCCTGCAAATACCCCAATGGAAATGGGAGGAAGTTGGCACGGACTTCATCACCGGATTCCCGCGGACGAAGTCAGGCTATGACTCAGTCTGGGTCATCGTTGATAGATTAACCAAGGTGGCCCACTTCATTCCCGTTAAAACAACGTACAAAGGAGATAAGTTAGCTGAGCTGTACATGTCCCGCATAGTGTGCCTGCATGGCATACCAAAGCGAATTGTTTTAGATCGAGGTTCCAAATTTACCTCACATTTTTGGGCAAGTCTGCATGAAGCTCTAGGTACCCATTTAGATTTCAGCACTGCCTACCATCCCAGACCGACGGACAAACAGAGAGGGTGAATCAAATATTAGAAGATATGCTCCGAGCATGTGCACTAGACTTCTCGCAGGAATGGGATAAATGTCTGCCCTATGCCGAGTTTGCCTACAACAATAGCTACCAATCCAGCCTGAAGATGTCCCCTTTTGAAGCTCTATACGGCAGAAAATATCGGACCCCACTCCATTGGTCCGAGGTGGGAGAAAACTATGTGTTTGGTCCCGAAACTCTGAGGCAAGCAGAAGAGAAGGTTCGTCTGATTAGAGATCGGTTGCTGGCAGCCCAGTCCAGGCAGAAGAGTTACGCTGATAAAAGGAGAAGGCCCCTAAGCTTTGAAATTGGGGATCACGTGTACTTAAAGGTGTCGCCCTTGCGTGGAGTCAAGAGATTTAAAGTCAAAGGCAAGCTCACCCCGCGCTACGTTGGGCCATTCCCTATTGTAGCCAAGAAGGGAGAGGTCGCATATCAGCTAACCTTACCCCCAAACCTGTCTGAGGTACACGATGTCTTCCATGTGTCCCAGCTGAAGAAGTGCTTGCGAGTGCCGGAAGACAAAGCCCCGTTAGAAGCAATCGAGCTCGAGAAGGACCTAACCTACAAAGAATGTCCCATCAAAATTCTGGACACAGTGGAAAAGAAAACCAGGACCCAATCCATTCGCTTGTGCAGAGTGCAGTGGAGTCACCATTCAAAGAAAGAAACCACTTGGGAACGTGAAGATCAGCTGCGCAGAGATTACCCTGCTTTATTTTCTAGCTAAGCCAAATCTCGGGGTCGAGATTCTTTTAAGGGGGGTAGGTTTGTAACATCCTGAAAACTTAGAGGAACTGTAGAGCAAGATATTGTGAAATATTCTGTAATATGTTGTGTAGAGTTGTGCTTTTGAAAATATTTTTCTGAAAAACTTCGGGAAAGAACCCAAACCATAAAATGCTAAAGAAGGAAAAACCCACCTGTTTAATTAATAGAGAATTCTAAGTTTGAATTCGAATCTGAAAAGATGATCCCTAGAGAAAACTTCACCAGTTAGCATAAATAGATTTTTCAAAGAACCAAAGACGGATTTAAATTAAGAAGTAAAAATGGCATGAATACTTGATGTAAGATTTTTAGAAATAAGTAGGAAAAGTTTATATATGTATATATATATACATATATATGTATGCATGCTTTTACACAAAGTAAATAAATCTCCAATTATAAAAGAAAAGAGGAGAAAAATAAAAAGGAAAGAAGAAAAGGAACCGGTTATGGGCCCAAGAATATTAAATGAAATAACCACTTTGTTGGGAAATAATTTTCTTAAACCCAAAAATGTCGCCGCTCCTCCTTTTTTCCTCCTCCTCATGTGCCGGACCCCTCTCCGCCACGACACAGCGCGACCGCTCTGCGGGAATCCCTGAGAGGGGCAGCGGCATGGGAAAACCCACGCCGCCCATGATCCGCCACACCCCTGCCTTTGTGGTTGCCGCCGGCAAGCCCGCCATTGTGCCCGCCTGTCCATGGCGGTCCGCCGTGGCCAGCCCACTCCGGTCGGCTATAAAGCCCGTGGGTCGCCTCAAAAGGATCGCCATGCTTTCCCCATCCTTCCACCGCGCTTAATCGCCCCCGCAGCCACCCAAGTGCCGGCGATCCCCTTTCTTCTCCAACTCCGGCCGCCGGCCCCTCGCGGCGGTTACACTGATCCTCGCTGTGGGAGCTCGATTCCTTGCTCCCACACCATCTCCAGATCGTCGCCAAGCCTTTCCCGGCATCTCCCGAGCTCGCCGACGACCGTTGCTCGCTGGCGTCGAAAGCCTCCCCGAGCCGCCGCTGCCGCTCGTCGCCGACCCACCTCCGGTGATCCCCGGCCCTCCTTGTCATCACCATCAGCTTCGCCGCAAGCTCAGCATCGCATTTCACCACTTCCCCGGACCTCGTCGGACCTCCCTCGTCGGCGACGACCACCGCCTCCCTCGGCCTCGGGCTGCCTCTGCCTCGCCGCCTCCCACGTATACCTTAAGGGGTATATTTACCCCTATAAGCGTAAGCGAAACTCAAGCGGCGACTTGGCTATCGCCGCTCACTCTCTTCCCCCCTGGCTCCCTCGACGCGCGTTCGAGCCCCCGCTCACGCAGCGCCTGAGGTTGAGCCTTTCTTTTAATTTCCCGGACGGTGGGCCCCACCTATCGCCGACCGCACATCTGACCGACCGCGCCGCCGGGACCCGCTGTCGGGGCGCGCAGGCGGGCGTGAGCTCTCGCCGGGCCCCACGTGTCGGCCCATGAAGGCTGATCCAGCACAGGCCCCATCTGTCGAGTTTATTAATTTTGAGATTTATTTAAACCGAAAGCATTCAAATGTGTATAACTTATTCTTTTTAGCTCCAAATTTAGTGAAACTAATTTCTAAATTCATCTAAAATCAAGTACTACCTAATGGGACCAGAACCAACCTTTTGGAAGTTTGTTCAAATTTTTATTGTGTTATTTGTTTGTTGTGATGATTTTTATCTAAATTTTCGCGCATATAAAACGTAGCTTTCGAGGCCCAAGAAGAGGAAGCTGCCGCTGCTATAGGCTCCAACACCCCGAATCCTGACCTTTGCATCCAAGGCGAGTCAATGCTTTGATCATTTTGAGCCTATGCTTTCAATAAAGTATTTTGGTTTAAGTATTATAAATTGCATGCTTATATTTATGTTACAATGCATGTTAATTTCAGATTTCTAGATATATGCCCATGTTCTCTTGATTTAGTATACCTCATTTATGATATGCTTGATTAAGTGATCCTTGTCACCCTAGTAAAAGTAATAATTGCTACAACTCCTTTGAAAATAAGTCCGTAGCTATATGCCATGCTTAGTATTGCTTAGATATTCATGGGCGTGAGAGCGCCCAAGCATCACTGTCAAACATGTGAGAATTTGTTGGGCAGTCATTGTGATGATGACTGGAATATGTTGGTATGAATACTTTCTGTCCCCAAAAATCCTACACGCTTAATTATCTGGGCGGGTGGTTGGAGGGTGTGAGTGTTGAATGGTGCCACGATAGCACAGATTTGTGGTAAAGTGGTGCCGTGATAGCACAAGGGGGTCATGGTAGAACTGCCCAGATAACCATTAAGGACTGAATCTTGTGATGACCTCCCACGGTACAACAAGTACAACCACATCTTTGGCAAAGTGTGGCGAGCTAACTAATTTGCATTGACTTAGTAAGAGTTGCGTCGGTGTGAACACGGGCGGGTAGAGGATGGCCACATCCTCCGGCGTGATGGCGCAAGAGGGGCTTCGGAAGGGTGGTCGTACCCGGAGGAAGTGGAAACCTTAGCGGTCGTAACTCTGCTAGGAAAATGCATCGTAAAAGCCCTGTGATTGTCTACTCAACCGCATGGCTAAGGAATCGTGTGGGGCAATGAGCAGATCTATCTCATGTGGGTAAAGTGTACACACTCTGCAGAGTTAAAACTATTCGAATAGCCGTGCCCACGGTCATGGGCGGACATGGGAACTTAACTAGATATAGTTCTGTTTCAAAACTTTGTGGATGTGAATGGAAAAGTGGAGGGCAGAGAAAGGCCCTTATTTGAATTGTCCTGGGTGCCATCCCAGTGGTAAAGTAAGCGGTTATAACGCTGAAGGCATGGTATGAGGAGCAGAGACCATGTAATGGTGGATGGTCTCTGATTCGATAGAAATAAATGTATATGTCATTGAGTATCATGTTTAAAATCCCATTGGCTAGGTCTTAGGGAATTTTAAGTATTATAGTTCAAAAAGTACATTTCTGCAAACAAAAATAACCTGAGCTCTCCCTTGTTGAAGCCTTGCATACTACCTACTGCATTCTGTGTGTTGACTCGCTGAGCACGGTGGTTAGTGTGCTCACTCTCGCAATACCAAAAATCCAGATTCGGGAGCTCAAGATCCGTATGCCTACGAGGAAGCACCTGCTACAGATAGAGGAGACCACGCCGAGAATTAGGACGAATAGTCCGCGCCTAGAACCTTAGGCATCTAGACTAAGGTGTGGCTTCATCCAAATATTGCTAGAGCCCTAGTAATATTTGTATGACCACTTTTGCCCTCAGTCTTTGCTTGTGGTTTAAAGGCCTACCTTGTTTCACTTCCGCTGTTGGACTTTTGTAATGTAAATATTTGGCCTGCCTGGCCCTACTGTAACAACTGCGCCTTTGTGAAGGCCTAACTTCACCTATGTTATGTAATAATATTATGGCTTAACATGAATTCAGCGATGTATGGAATGATTCAGCAATGTATCTGTGTGCATTATCTACTGATCCAAGGAATAATGCGGTAAGGCACAGCAGATTCTGGATTGAAAAATCCGGGTCTGACAGGAGCTCACAAAAGAGGTGGGGATGATGGGGCGGTCATGGCATAACTCTGTGACACGGGTGAGCAGCTCGGCTCGAGCTCGGTGCGAGCAATGGCGAGGTGCGAGAGGGAGTGAGGTGAGGTGAGGGGAAAGGAGAGGGGCTCGATGGCTTAAATAGCCAAGGGGTAGCGGTTGAGGGCGGCAACGACAGCGCACAGGGCATGGGCGCGCGGTGTGGCGGACGGATGTCATGCAGTGTAGCATGCGACATGGTGTGAGATGAGAGGTGGCACTCCGAGCGGGCATGGGTTAGGCGGTGGTTGCTTTGGCGAGGGCAAGCATGCAGCGTAGTGTGGCAGGTGCTGGTCAAGGTGCACGCTGGGGTGACAGAGAGTCAGAGAGAAGGAAAAAAGAGGGAGAAAGAGAGTGGGTCGGTGGGCTAGGGGAAAAGAAAAAGGGAGGGAAAGAAAAAGGAAAATGGGCTGGCCTAACTTGGTTTTGTGGAATTTTCTTTTTATTTGAATTTCTGATTTTGGATTTGAATTTGAGTTTTGAATTTGAATTTAGTTTTGTTTAAATTTGGTGCCAAAATTTGGGGAATTTAAATTAGCACAAAAATTCCAAAAACACAACCAAGGATAAAATGGGGATGTTACATTTATGGATTTAAGCCAACAACACCTATTGATCTACTACCTTTGCCGCCCTCGAAAAAGGTAAACATAGATGCCGAGAAGAGAGCTGAATTGGTCTGTAAGCTACATGACACAACAAAAGAGAATATCGAAAATATGCAAGCCTAATACAAGAAGCATGCGGATATAGGTCAGAAGGAAATGGTATTTGAAGGAGATTTGGTTCGGTTGCATTTGTGCAAGGATCGCTTTCCAGAACAACACAAATCCAAGCTAATGATTCAAAGTGCTTACGAAGATCAACGGTAATGCCTACAAGTTGGAGTTGCCCAAGGAATATGGAGTGAATGATACATTCAATGTTGCTGATTTATCTTCATACGTGGGTGATGAAGATGAGTTAGAGTCGAGGTCGACTCCTTCTCAAGAGGGGAAGTATGATGAGGACAACACTAGCGTGCATATGCAAGATTCAACTAGTATACACAGACCAATGACAAGAGTCCGTTCATGTCGCGTTGGACAATAGATAAATTCGTTTCCTTGGGTAAATTAATTATTTAATCAGGAATCAAATGATATTGTTTAATGATTGCTGCTTGCTTGTGACTGTTTACAAGGGAATTCTTGGAGGAGTTGTTGCTCATGTAAACAATCTGGGAACCTTACATGATGAGTGCATGCAGGAACTAGCCAAGGAGAGGATGTGAATTAGATGGGAGCTACATGATGAGTCAATACATACAGCCATGGAGAGAATGAAGAAAATTAAAAGGAAGTTTATTCTGCTGCCGTACTCCACATTCCTATTTTTGTGGCACTAGCGAAAGAAAACCTTTACATGCATGCATGGACAGACCATGGCGTACACCAAGTCCAGCAATCACATTGATTTTTTCTCTCTATATATTCTGCTGAGGACCCTCCAATTACTTCAAGACTTCGATTTTATTTAGCTACTGCTATTGTAAAGGCACTTTGCCGCAAACTTAATATCTCAATTTAATCATTCATCATTGAGTGATTTGTTCCGCTGTTACTCTTTCAATTCTCATTGAATTGTTCAGGTCGTTCTTTGTGAGCATGTTAGTCGTATTTTGACACGGTTGATAACCAATGGAGGAGTAGTTTAGCAATTATGAGGTTACTGGTCACGTTCTTAGATCGTGGTTAGCCTCCTCTTCCTCTTTAAGGGAAGATTGGGACCAATTTGCATGCAAATTTCCTAAGTCGAGGTGTGTGTATATCACTTATATATCATTGCCTCTTTTCTATTAAATACTTGTATCCCTCTTTACATATTATTTGTTTAGAGAGTTTTGACTTAGCAGCAGGACACACGAATTTGATACTTACTGGGTGGTGAAGTAATGCGGTACACACGATGTTCCGAAATAGTGTCAAGTTCAAACATGCCGCATGATCTTTTCATAAAGAAGAAAACCACCTAAGCAAGCTTCTGATCCTGGTAAACCACCTAAGCAAGCTTCTGATCCTGGTATTCCAGCAGTCCAGCCCAGTGAACTACAAGACATGAAACTGCAGAAGAGAGGAACATAATATTTTTTAATAGAAAAACACAAAACCCCATTAATTAATTTTTAATAAAAGAAAAACAAAGGCTCAATTCTTTTTCAACTTATAACTTATGATTTCTCTCGAATAAATAAATATGACGTGTTTTTTTGTTGTCGTTTAAAAATGGTTTATCGACACAGTCTTTTCGAATTAGCTTATCAACATTCGTTTCATTCACACAAACGCTCGTACTAGCGCTAAAAGCTATCATCCGCATCCAATAGCCATCGGCTCATCCGAAAATACCTAGCCAGAGCCACCGCCTGGCCCTATTTCTGTCCGGCTCGTATCTTACCTTGCTGCCTCCAATAGTTCAATTCCTTGCTTCCCTCCCCGGCCACCCCAGATCCCTAGTACACCGCCAAAAAGAAAAGAAGAGAAAAAGCACAGGCTAATCCTCCGAATCCCCCCGAAAGCCCAAAGGCGTAAAGCGAAAAAGCGAGCTCCTCCACACGAAGAGCCCCGTCCTCGGCATCTACAGCTCTCCTCTCCTCTCCTCTTTAAGACGATGCTCCCTTCCGTTCCTCACCACCACCACAAGCGCCACCGTCTCTCAAGCCGACCACCACCACCGCCACCTCCATCGCGCGCGTAACCGCGCCCACGTCGTCCGCTGCATGTCGAGCGGCGGCGGGATGTCGGGCCCGCAGCCGCCGCTGCAGCGGGGCTTCTCGCGGGCGCTCACCACGCGGCTCGAGGGCTACCCCGGCGAGGAGGGCGGGGATCCCATCATGGAGGAGAGCGAGCTCGTGCCCTCCTCCCTCGCGCCCATCGTCCCCATCCTCCGCGCCGCCAACGAGATCGAGCGCGAGAACCCGCGCGTTGCGTACCTCTGTGCGTACTAGTACATTCTACACGCATCGAGTAGTAATTGGACTTGATGCATATATGAATACATGGTATACAGACGCATGCACGCTGCCTAGTGCCTCTACCTCCGCAGTCCGCTCTCACCCGGCTGCACGAATGCTTACTACTATCTGCTTTATTGGCAATATTTTTAGTGTGCAAGTAAACAGAGCATCACATTCCGAAAGGGTACGTGAGTACAAAATTATAATTTATTTCTATTTAGCTATAACTTTTGTTTTGCTAAAATTTACAAAGAAGTAGAAGAAGAAGCCTGTGTATGTTTATCATGTTGCTTCGTTGATCGACAATTATTTTTTTTATGCATGGACATCTGTTTTTCCTCCTCTGTTTCCTACCTGACTTCTTGTTATGACTTGTGCATGGTTTTTCGTGCTTGCTCAACTAGGCCGGTTTACCGCGTTCGAGAAGGCTCACAATATGGATCAAAACTCAAGTGGGCGTGGAGTTCGGCAATTCAAAACGTACCTGTTGCATAGGCTGGAAAAGGTCTGCATATGCTTGATGCTCAACAGTCAATGCCATAACTGAACTATCTACTTATCAACAGAAAAAATGGAGAATTATGTTGGAACAAGTTATGTCATGATAAATTTGACTGGGCATGTAATCTTATTAAAGAAGATTAGAACAAGTTAAGCAATCTTATTAAAGAAGATTAGAGCAAGTTATGTCATGATAAATTGGACTGGCCAAGTAATCTTATTAAAGAAGATTAGTACAGGTTACCTTTTCATATTGATTCCTTTGCTCAAGTTATTGACCCGAATGCAAACATCCAGCATCGAAACCATGGTTTAAGCAGACTAGAGAGGATTTTGCCAACTAGTTTTACAATTTTACCATGTAGCCAGATGACTCAGAACTAGTGTTTCTGAAATTGGTACCAAACCAGGTACCACTTAGTGGCCTGTTCTTTGCATTTAGTTACCGGTGATAGTCTTGGTACTAGCTGAGACAGTGTTTCCAGTAAAATTGGCATTTAGTTATTCATGCAGAAACCAAGCAGTCTCTGTTAGTTTCTGACAAAACTTTGTGGAGTGAGAAGTCATATAATTTCGATTTTTTAAAAGAATAATCTGAAATTGGGTGCTTATGTATAAGAGTAATATAAAACTCAAATAGAATCGTTGTGGGTTGTTCATAACTCGAGTAAAAAGCCTCAGTATGTTAATTACTCCAGTTGGCTTTCAAAAGCACTAATACATGTTCCTCCACATGTTTGATGTTTGTTATTTGACAGGATGAACAAGAGACACAGCGCAAGCTTGCGACAACTGATGCAAAAGAGGTTCAAACGTTCTATGAGCAGTATTGTAGAAACAATCTTGAGGAGGGTCTTCAAACGAAAAAACCGTAAGATTGACCAGCGTTGCATAGCATTGGCAATCTTCTTTTGCACACATTATCATCCTTAAGCTATGTTCACCTATTATTATTATTTTTGAATGATATAGGGATGAGATGGGTAGATACTATCAGATTGCATCTGTCCTATATGATGTGCTAAAAACAATGAAGCCTGAGAAAGATCAACCTGAGGTTCTAGTTCTACATCCAGCAATTACAAATACTTGCAAGATACTATTTCATCTTCTCCACTTTCTGCGTATCATGAAATATGATAACTTGGAAGAATTTTTTGCAGTTTGTTAAGTACGCTGAAGGGGTTGAAAAGGAGAAAGCTTCCTATTCACACTACAACATTCTACCCCTTAATATTTCTGGTCCCACACAACCAGTAATAATGGAGATTCCTGAGGTCATATACCTTAATTTTCATCTCGCTTCTTTCGTAACTACCACACTACCACATGCAGTATGATTTCTTGTGCTGTGAAAACTGCAGATAAAAGCAGCAGTGAAGCTTCTTCGCACGAAAGTGAACCTTCCAATGCCAAGGCCAGATCCAACTTCCATGTCTGAAGAGATAAATAGCCCTTTTGTTCCTGATTTGTTTGATTGGCTGTGGCAAACATTTGGATTTCAGGTGCAAACTAAACTAATGCGTAAATGCATTTCTAGACTATTAGTCTATTACCATACCTGATCCAAATCTCTCATGACTGCATGATCGGCAATTTTCCATTTTTTAATTGTGATGACTTAATTCCATCTTTTAGACTTATGTTTTGTAAACCAATTCTAGAGACCAGCTTTCAAAATTTAGTAGTTTCAGTACTTAGTTTGGTATGTAATCCAGAAATTTAATGCTTATGGCAATGGTAACATACACCGTGGGGTTATATCATATGAGTATTTATTTTTAACTCAAAAGTAAAGGCATCTGCTATCTATATAATTTGACTTCAGTTATTTTTGAATTGTGCTATAAATAATAATATAAAAATGGCATGTTAGCTAAATTTATTTATTTTATTCTACCTATAGTTTGTGTACTTAATGGGAAAAGTGATTTGTTAACTCTACTGTGCTCTAGTTACAAAGTAGTATGGTAGTTTTCGAGTTGGGTGGCTAGGCACACTAGGTTCTCTGTGAATGTGTTCTTTGTTCTTTGTTTAGCATTTCATACTACGTTTTGTTTCATTGCTGTAGAAAGGCAATATGGAGAATCAAAAGGAGCATTTGATTTTACTGCTTGCCAACATTGATATGAGAAAACGGGGTAATGCCCACCAGGGTGAAAGTCACATGGTAAAACTTTTCTTTCAAACTTCTCTTTTTATTTCATTACTATTTAATCAATTCAACATCTTGGAGCCCTTTTGCATATGATTCTCAGTTCCTATAAATTTATCAATGTTAAACTGATTCATGAACTTCTAATAGATACATGATACTACAGTGATGTACTTGAAGGCGAAGATATTTGAAAATTACATTTCTTGGTGCCAATATCTGCACTTGGAGCCATACATCAACAATAAGTAATATAACAGTTTGTTGCACATCTGGTGCTCAAAATCATCAACCTTGTTAATCATAAAGAATTTTCACATTGCAGAAGCAGAATTCCAAACAATGCCTCCACACTACAACCAGAGCTTCTTTACATAGAGCTTCTTTACATAGGGCTGTATTTGCTGATTTGGGGTGAAGCATCTAATGTTCGCTTTATGCCTGAATGCCTTTGTTATATCTTCCACCATGTAAGTGACAACTTTGTTCTTCTATTTGAGATAACTTCTACTTTTTTTTTTTTGCGAATCGAGTTAACTTCTACTTATGACACATTCCTTAAATGGTTATTTCCCCCTTAATTTTGTTCGCTGTTTTATTGAAAAGTCCTTTTTGTATTTGCAAAGTTGCAGTAATGCTAACAAGGCAGTAAATGCCAAATCTCGCTAGTATATAGAGCTACATCGTTTTTTGTATTGTGTACATGTGAATTTCATTGTGCTATTCATATTATGCCAATTGCACTACACTACTACAAAACAGGCTATCCTGGACGGCTACATCACAGACGGTTTTACAAGCATGACCATGTACCGTCTGTGATACGCAACTATCACATGCGGTTCATACGAATAACCGTTTATGATATTTTCACAGATGGTTATTTATGTTAAGGGTATTAGAGATAAGGGTTTAGAGGTATAATAGGAATCAACATATTCCCCTGTAATATCCCTTTGTACTCCCTATATATATTGCCCATTGGGCCTCTTCAATATACACACAATATTCATAACATGGTATCAGAGCTTAGGTTAAAACCCTAACCTCGATCTACTTCCGCTTGTCTTCCGCATCTACTGCCCCCGGGAGGATTGATCTCCTCTCCCGGGGGCGGCCATCTTGTTGGGCTGCTCGACGACGATGCCATCGACCTAGACGAGCTGCTCCTCACGGCCCCGCTCGTCTCCAGATCGCTGCGGCGCGCCCGTGGCCGCCGCCGCCGCCGCTTCGCCGCCGTGTCGCCGTCTCCGCCCGGATCCGCTTTGTTCCTCCTTGGTCGCCGCCGCCGATCTCGCCGTCTTGTGCCGCCCCATGGCTTGCGCGGATCCAACCATCTTTGCGTTGGATCTTTTCGCCGCTGTGCCGCTTCGGCTCGGATCCGTCCGCTGGCTGAACCGACCACTGCGCCTCTTCGGCGGTCGCCGGCGGCTCGCGCTCGATCCGGACGCGATCGCCTCCTCCGGCCAGGCCGGCCCTCCTCGCCGGATTCGGCCGCCGACGGCCGTTGCACGCCTCGGCCACTCCAACCGCCGCCGCCCGGATCCGGCCGTCGGCCGGCCCTTCACCGCTGCTTGTCGGTGCTTGCAGCCGCCGTCGTCTTCTTCTTGCCTCGGATCCGCCGGATCGGGCTCGACTCGACCAGCTCGCTGGCCCGCGCTTTGTTGGGCTGCGCCGACCCGCCTCCTCGCCGCCGGCTCATCGCTGTGGTCGCCGTCTCCGCCCGGATCCGCCCGCCTCCACTCGCCCGGCCGCCGCCGCCGGCATGGGGCTCCTCGTCGAGCCCGCTCTCCTCGCTCGACGACGGCGACGTCGCTGCTACCGCCTCCTCCGGTGCCTCCCCGTCCCACTCACCCTCGTCGCCTGGGTCCGGCCGCCGCGCCAGCATCGCCCCTCGTGCTCGCGGGTGTGAGGGAGAGAGATGGAGAAAGAGTGGAGGGAGAGAGGAAGTAAGGGAGTGAGTCGTGGCCTGTTATCCTTTTTATTTTTATTTTTCCTGTGTCGTCTCGTTGATATCTGTGTCTGTCTTCAGTTACTTTTTTGAGTCTTTTGTTGTGTCCATCTAAGTCCGTAGTCTCTAATTTTTAGTTCGTCTAAGCCGTGCGTGTCCACAAATTTATTGTCAGTCATAGAAGTGTAGGAATTTTCTTTTGTATGGCAGCAGCCACCGCTCTACTCTCTGAGCCGCGTGCAGATCGTAGAAGTCGTTATGATGCCGCCGCATCTCTACCCGCCGCCCCGAGCTTCAAAGGCCGCGGCGCGTCCTTTGTGCACTGCGCCGCCGCCTCTTGGGCTTCGATCTGCACCGTCATGCGTCTATCTATTCCTCTTCGGCTTGATTTGACAGTTTATTCAAAAACTACACGCAACGACGACATTATCAAGACTCGGACGTCGGATATTTCTTGTTTTAGTATTAACCTTTTTTCAAATGCAATGCTATTGCATACGCCTTGCATTTGAGGGTGGATGTTAAGGGTATTAGAGATAAGCGTTTAGAGATAGAATAGGAATCAACATATTCCCCTGTAATATCCCTTTGTACTCCCTATATATATTGCCCATTGGGCCTCTTCAATATACACACAATATTCATAACAATTTATACCAACCGTTTGTGATAGTGAAAGACACCACTACCAGGCGAAAACTGTAAGCCCGGTTTCGAAAAATAATCATTTCAGATATATTTCGAAAAATGGACCTGCATGCATGGTACACATTTCACCACTACCAGGCGAAAACTGCAAGCCCTGTTTCACCCCTAATGCCCCACAACACCCATATGCAATCATGAACTATTGAAGTAGGCTTGTTTTAGCCTCTTCTACATGTTCCAAAATCACATTTGAAAATTTAACAAAAAACCGATTTTTTTTCAAAAATTTCAGAGATTTCACTGAGAAAAGATCTCGGTTGGTAGGCGGTAGTGATATTGGAATCCCTGCCTTCATGCAACATTATTTTTGCATAAACAAACCCCAAGACTAATGCCGTGGGCATTCCCTGAACATACACTAACTCATTAATCAATCTTTTCACCCCAAATTCATGAGCTAGATGGCAAGGGATTTATATGACATAATATCTGCTGGAGGAGAAGGTTATTTTGACCCACCCTTTCAGCGAGAAGGGAGCGATTATGCATTTCTAGAGCTGATTATTCAACCTATCTACGGAGTTATGCAGAAGGTATGTACTCAGATGTTATATCTATGTAATGCTTTTCTGAAAGTTCTTTGTCTATGTTCACTTCTTTAATGTTCATTTGACGCGAAAGGAAGCTGAAAGGAGTAAACGTGGTACTGCGAGCCACTCAAAGTGGAGAAACTATGATGACCTGAATGAATACTTTTGGTAAGTTGTTCTTAATAGTTCATTTTTGTGCTTTACCTATCAGTAAGAGCTAAGAAATTCAGGCAAAAGAGCATTTCTTACTGGTCACCTTTTGTAATAAACCTCCACACTTTCAGGTCAAAGAAATGCTTCAAAAAGCTTGGATGGCCAATGAATCCGGCAGCTGACTTTTTTGCGGGGCCTACAAAAACTAAAAATGAAGTCGAGGTTATTGATTAAACCTTTGCATTGTTTTTCTTGTGCAACAAATACTATCTGCAACCTGGAATAAAAATGAGAGGTTATTTGATTTCCCAACAAGTGATGCTACATCAGTCTATCATAACATACATAGTCAATTTGTTAACATTTGTAGGGGTTTCTGTCTAGTATTGTTATTACTTATTCCATTCTTTCTAGTACAGTGGCAACAGACTATAGTACATATGTTGTGAACTTCTAATATTCACTGTATTATTTGCTCAAAGTTTTCAATACACGAGACTTTATTATTTGGTTTCAAATATTTTTCTAAACGAGTTCCTGTTACTAGTTAACAGAATTGTGTAATTTAGTAGTGTTTGTTCAGTCCTATTTCATATTGTTAATGAGTAGGCAATATCATTTTGTGTAAAGTTGTAAACTTCTCTAGAAACACCATCAAATTTTCACTTAAATGATATATGATTGCATTAAGAATGTTATTTCTCAAAAAATGCAAGTTCCACATTGGAAATAAGATACTGGCAATTTTGGGGAAAAACATCTGCTGAGCTGTATCGCTATGCGATAGGAGAATGTGTATTCAATTCTGTTTGGTCCGATAAATTAGTTTAGAAAAGAAGAGAAGTGCATTTAATAATGCATCTGCATAATAATACATTATTTTGGTCTACAATTTGTGTACATGCCTGAATAATTGAGCAGTGTGTGGTGGCCTCTCAAGCTGCTCCAAAGAAAAACACAAATGAACATAAAAGGATGGTGGGTACAAACACATTAGCAGCTAAAAGATGAGGAAATCTAAAGGATAGCAGTTCGAAAGTTATTAGCAATAAAATGCATACAAGGAAATGAAATGGATAATTGCACAAACAAACTAGCAGTGACTAGGAAGTGAGGAAAAGGGCAGGGGGCACACACACAATAGCAATGTAGTTAATTATACAAGATTTTATTGAGTTTGACTATAAGAAATGTATTTGATTTGGAAGTCACATTAGTTTTGGGGAGATATCACATTAATCGATGTTCCTTTTTTTGCGAGGATTAATTGATGCTCTTATGTGCCTTTTTTTGATAATTTTTTATGTGCTTATATTTTAAGAGGATTTAGTGCCACCCTGAATGAAACATCCTCCAGTAAGGCATAAAAAATGTCCCCATAAAAAACTGTGACATTTGTCCCTCTAAAAAACTGTTACATTTGTCCCTCCAGTAAGGCATATATGGCTGTAAAAAAAGCTCAGAGCTCGCGAGCTACTCGAGTTCGGCTCGTTCTAGGCTCGATTTGATATCGGTTCGAACTTTAAACAAGCCGAACTCGAGCTTGATCTCGAGCTCGCGAGCTTTACTGAGCCGAGCTCGAATAGTTCGCGAGCTCCGATTCGAGTTTAAATAGTAATACATATTAATTCTTACCGAGCTTACTTGAGCTGAACTCGAGCTCGACTTTTCTTATTGTTGAAAATTAGTGTATATTTGAATTATTTTGACTGTTATCGAGCTTACTCGAGCCGAACTCGAGCTCGAGTTTTTCTTATTATTAAAAAATAGTGCATAATAAATTATTTTAATTGTTATCGAGCTTCACCGAGCCGAGCTCGAGCCTACTCGAGCTTAGGCCGAGCCGAGCTCGAGCCCAACTCTAGCTCGGCTCGAGCTTTTACCGAGCTCGAGCCTGGAAGGCCAAGCTGGCTCGAGCTCGGCTCGTTTACAGCCCTATATGGCTGTTATTGTCCCAACAAGAAAAACCAAACACACCTAACCTTTTTCTTTGTTTTCATTTTATTTCCTTTTTCTCTACATTTTCTATTTTCTATCTAGCTTCTTCAGCTACCCAGCCTGTAGCAATCTGCTGCCTGTCGCTGTTCTGTTCTGTGTAGCTACCCGCCACATGTTAGCTGTTACTACTTGTGCGCTGCTGTTGTCGTTGCTTCATGCTGCCTGTCACTGAGCACGAGTGCCACTCATTTGGGTGATGTAAGCCAACTGTAACTTGCGATATTGCCACTGCAGATGTGCAACTTGTCACACTGGTGAGAAAGAACTGATAAGTGTCCAAAGAAAAAGAACAAAAGGGAAAGCATGTTCTATTTTACCTTTTCTTAACGGAGGCTTAAATGTAATCTAGACTTAGGGTGGACATGTGTGCATTTGCATTCAATGGTTCATATGCATGTTCCTGAAGGAAATTTGATAAAAAATTAGTATATCTGGTAAGATATTGGAACTGACTTTAGCTGTATGCACTATGCAGCAACATGATCATGCAGTTAGCAGACGGAGGATGTCCAAAACTAATTTTGTTGAAATTCGTACATTTTTGCACCTATTCAGAAGTTTTGATCGAATGTGGGCTTTCTTTATATTAGCATTCCAGGTATATGTATTAGCCTGTCATTGAGTAAAATGTTGTTATGTTTTTATTTATTTGCCACATCATGTGTTTCTTTTCTTGCAGGCCATGGTAATTATTGCCTGGAGCCCTACTGGATCACTTTCTTCTATCTTTGAACCAATTGTTTTCAGAAATGTGTTGACAATATTCATAACTGCTGCATTTCTAAACTTCCTTCAAGGTACAAATGCACTTTGGGACTCAAGAACTTTACTTAGTTGTTGTTATGAATATTGTGTGAATATTCATGAGGCCCAAAGGGCAATATATATATAGGGAGTACAAGGGATATATAAAGGAATATGCTATACACAAATAAGGAGACCAAGTCATATAAGAAAATAAATAAATCAATCTTATCCTATCCTAACACCCCTTCAAATTCATAGTGGATCATACACACTGAGTTTGGAGAGAAAATATAAATGTTGTACCCTAATATGTGGTTTTGTGAAGAAATTAGCAATCCGTAACTCTGAGGGCACAAACTGTAAATCGAGTACTCCCTTCTGCACCTGTGAGCTAGTGTATAAAGCATCCATACTAATGTGCTTGGTGAGCTCATACTTCACTGGGTCACGGACAATACTAATAGCACATGTACTGTTAGACAAAAGAGTCGTAGGTCCCATCACAGATACCCCAAAATCTACAAGTAGCCACCTCAATCAAGAAATCTTGGTTGCCACTGCTGTCATAGCTTTCAACTCAGCCTCTGCATTTAAACGGGAAACTACAATCTACTTCTTTATCTTACAGGCAATCAGAGAGGAGCTAAGAAAAACACAGTAAGTAGAAAGAGAACGATGATCAGAAGGATCACTAGCCCAGGTCACATCGGAGTACACCTGAAGCTGTAGTGAGTTGGAGTTAGGGAAAAAATGATGAGAGATGGTTCCACGAACGTAGCGAAGAACACGAAGAAGATAACTGTAGTGAAGATGAGTAGGATTAGCTATGAACTGACTCACGATATGAACAATATGAGCAATATCAGAACGAGTGCTCACAAGATATGTCAAACTCTCGACAAGATGGCGATATCGAGTAAGATCCTTAAGAAGATCATTAGTAGCACGAAGCTGAAGGGAGAGCTCCATGGGAGTCTCAGTAGTGCAAGTATTAGCCAGACCAGACCAATCAAGAAGAGTCTTAGCAGTGTGAGTATTAGTTAGAGCAGACCGATCAAGAAGATCCTGGACATACTTTTACTTGGAGAGGTAGTAACTCTCAGGCGTAGAAGAAACCTCAATTCCAAGTAAGTACGTAAGTAAACCAAGACCAGTCATGAGAAATTGCTCACTGAGATGCTTCTTCACATACGTAATGAATGAGGAATCGTCACCAGTGATGAGCATATCATCCACATATAAAAGAAGCAGTGTTCTACCTTGAGGTGAGACATGGGCAAAAAGAGCAAGATCATGGGCAATAACAGTTAAACCGATAGCGGTGATCATTGAGATAAAACACACAAACCAGGCACGAGGAGCCTGTTTGAGGCCATAAAGAGCGTGACGAAGACGACAAACATGACCATCTGGAATAGAATACCCAAGTGGTGGCTGCATGTAAAACTCATGCAAAACACCATTAAGAAAGATATTCTTAATATTCAACTGAGAGATAGACCACCAGTGAATAGAAGCAACAATAACAAAAGTGCGAACAGTGGTCATATGGGCAACAGGGGCAAAAGTTTCATTGTAATCATGACCGGACTCCTGCTAAAAGCCGCAAGCCACAAGACAAGCCTTATAGCGCTTGATAGTACCATCAGATTTGGTCTTAGTCTTGTACACCCACTTGAACATGATAAGATGAGCATGTACAGGTGTCAATACAATATGCTAGGTCTCCATACTTTGAAGAGCATCAAGCTTCTCTGCCATAGCAAGCTGCTACTCAGAATGAGAAGCAGCATCACGATAAGAGCTACGCTCATGACAAAGAGGGCATGAGCTGTCGAAGAAAAACTAAGACGATCAGGTCGAAAGGATGTCTGGTCACGAAGGGCGTAACAAGGAGCATTATTAGAGGAATCAGATGTCGGTGTCGACAATATACTAGGAGAGTCTGGTGAAAGATGTGGACGCCTGGAGTAGTGCACCCTAGAGAAGCGAGACGGTGATGCTGCAGGAGGCAGCACAGGAGGTGGAGGTACAGAAGGAACCACTGAAGATAGACTAGGAGAAGGCTGTGATAGAGGAGAAATGGGTGAAGAGTTAGAGAGAGACAACCGTGAGATCATCTTAACGATGGAAACAGGACGAGGAGCCGAATCTCGATAGAAGAAAGGTTGAGATTCATCAAAGACAACGAGTTGTGAGATCCTGATTTGTCGAGCAGAAGGATCATAGCAGCGATAACCCTTATGCTTAAAATTGTAACCAAGGAACACACTTAACTGGCTGGACCGACAATTTGGTGCGCTCACGAGATTGCAGCAGGACAAAACAGGTACAACCAAAAACATGAAGGTGAGTGTATCGGGGGGCTCTAGAGTAGAGAAGCTATATAAGACTGACATCCTTAAGAGCAGTGGAAGGCTGCATATTGATAAGATATGCAGCTGTAGAAATAGCTTTAGCCCAGAATTGGGGTGGAATGTGAGAGGCAAGAAGAAGAGTGCAAGCAGCTTCAATCAGACGACGATGCTTGCCCTCAGTAACCCCAGGACAAGAATACTGGTAAAGAGTGCCATACTTAGAAAGAAATTGTCTAAAGACGCTAGATTAGTACTCACTAGCAGAATCACAGCGAAAAGTATGAATAGAGGACTCAAACTGAGTGTGAACCATCATTGCAAAGCTACGATAGATCGCAAGAAACTGTCCACAATTAGACATAGGATAAAGCCATATAAAGCGGGAATAATCATAAATGAAAATTACGTAAAATTTATGCCCGCCTTTAGAGATAATAGGCACTGGTCCCCATACATCTGAATGAACTAAATCAAAAGAACGAGAAGACAAAGACTCACTATAATAATAAGGAAGTTGTAGTTGCTTGTCTAGGTTACAACCCTGATAAAACATGGCCATGTTAACAGTAACACGTCCAAAAACATCCTGACGAACTAAAGAAGAAAGACGGGATCCACACAAGTGACCTAAATGGTGATGCCACTGCACAAAAGCTCTAGAGGTAGTGGTAGCTACGGTAGTAGTGGTAGACGTAGATGTGGTAGGAGCAATTGAAGTGGACAGAAAGTGGAGGCGGTCGACAATGTAGAGACCTTGACGATCCATACGGTGCCAGCCAGCCTCAATTATCGTCCATGTCTGTCGATCCTGGATGAAACAGGTGTGAGTCAAAACCAATCCTACAACCGAGATCGGTGAGCTGACCAACTGAGAGAAGCTACATGGTAAGCTGGGGAACATGAGAAATAGCCGGAGTAGAAAAATTAGTGGACAGAAGAGTGCCCTGATAGCTGACAGATAAGGGTGCACCGTCAGCTGTCTGAATAGAGAGGAAAATCAGGAGGTCCTACTGAAGTGAGAGATGTTGAGTCCAGTATCATGTGGAAAGAAGCACCAGAATCTAGAACCCAAGAGGTACTTGAAGGAGACATTTGAGCTAGACTAGCAGAACCTGTTGAGCTGGGAGAGGCTGCTGAAGTAGAACCGGGCAAAGCTGCTGAACAGAGTCACCTCACTGAGCAGAACCTGATGAGCTGGTCTATCCTCCTGTGAAGGAAGGGCCTCCCTGCCACCCTTGGATCGTCCACCCCCACGCACCTTGTTTCGCTTTTTTCGCATTGCACAACTTTGGTAGTCGTGCCTAAAGTTCTTGCAGCAATTGCACTGAACTATAGTTGGTGCAAAAACAAGAGCGAAAACAGGCACCTGGGGAGGGATCGTAGTCGAAGCAGAAACCATCAGCATAGTCGAAGAAGAAGGGGCAACAAGCTAAATTGGAATAGACTGTGCTGCTAACCCAAAACAAAGTTCGTCAACCCAAAGTATCAAAAGGGCCTCGGTGACAGTCGGGCGTGGTAAGCGGCTTAGCAGTTGAGCCCTGACAGGCTTGCAAGTGGAACAAGAAAGACTATATATTGATTTTGATTCTATAAACAATCAAAGGATTTCGCATGCTTTCCATGGAGTGATGGAATTCCCCTTGCTAAGTTTTCGCTCCGCTCGTGCATGGCACTCCTTGCTAAACTCTGGGTGAAGACGACAGACGAAATCATAAAGGTGATGGCGATCATGATCCGCCTTCTGCACTTTATGACACTCCTGGTAGAGTGGAGAGGCCAACTCATCCAGTTGGTGCCTGAGACTGGCCAAGGCTCGGAAGAAGTCGTCAACGGAAGAGTTCCCGTGGCAAAGCATCTCCAACGCACGCTGAAGTGAAAAAACTAAGCATCACTGCTTTGCTGGTATCGCTCATGCAAGTACTCCCAAATCTGTTGAGTAGACCGCAGACCAATAATGTCTAGCTAGATGGAGTTGTCGATGCTGACCACCAAGATGGTGCGAACGCGGGCCTCATCAGCTCACCAACGCTCGAAAGTGTCGATGGTATACTAAAAAACCTCATCATCAACAACAGCTTCATGTTCTATATGGGGTGTGGAAGTAGACTGCCTGAGAGGAGGCTAAACGGGTGGTGGCGGAGAAGGTCATGCACCGGTGACATGTCCTCAAAGGCGGAGACCACCGAGCGTAATCTCCATGAGTGAAGACCATAACCTGTAGTTCGTCCCATGAAGCATTGTTTTCGAGAATGGGATCATAGCTGATGGAACAGAAGCTATTGGTAGGTGGCGCTGGACGGCGCGACAACCAAGGCAACGAAGTCTAACAGGCGGTAGTTAGATCAATGTTTTGGTTTTTTCTTTTTTTAACTAATATAAACACACAAATCGGATCTGATCATTCGGATCCAGTCGGGCGGGTGGCGGGTGACGATCTCCGGGGGCTCCAGGCGCCCTGCGTCGGGCGGCGGGCTCTGGGTGGCGCCGCTCCTGCTGGTGCACTCCGACGGGTCAGCGGCAGGCAAGGATCAGGCGACAAACAACGGGCAGCGACCGGGTGAGTGGCGGCTAGACGGGGGCGACGACGAGCAACAGCCGGCAGTCGAGAACGACCATGGGCGGCGGCAGGCGGTTGATTGCGAGTGCAGCGGCGGGCACTACTCGTGCCCGCCGTGCCCGATTGCCATCCCTAGTGGCATCTCAATAGAATCTGAAACAACTTTGGCTCTTTGTTCTTGATTCATATGCTGCACAATTTCTTAAATTTGTCTCCTAAACTTTTTCAGCCACACTTGAGATAGTTCTTAACTGGATGGCTTGGAGGAGTCTGGAGTGCTCGCAGATGATACGATATATTCTGAAATTTGTTGTAGCTATTGCCTGGTTGATAATTCTTCCGACAACGTACTCAAGTTCTATTGAAAATCCCAAAGGCCTTATCAAGTTCTTCAGCAGTTGGATTGGAAATTGGCAGAGCGAATCAATTTATAATTTTGCAGTTGCTCTCTACATGTTACCAAACATATTCAGTGCCTTGTTTTTCATATTTCTACCAATTCGAAGGGCATTGGAGCGTTCAAATGCTCACATTGTTAGATTTCTTTTGTGGTGGACTCAGGTATATTTGACTAGATCTATCTACATGTATTCTCAGCAGAATTGTTTGTAGTTGTCGGTTCAGTTCTTCACACGTTTTTTTATTAGTCAGCCAAAGTTATATGTTGCCCGAGGCATGTACGAGGACACATGTTCACTTCTTAAGTAAGTCTGATATTTTCTTGATACCTAACTTTTCAATTTTATCATCGTTGTCTAAAACAAATGTTTTTGTTCATAAAACAGGTACATATCATTCTGGATTCTGTTGCTTATATGCAAGCTCGCCTTCAGTTTTTATGTTGAGGTTGGTATAATCTAGGCATTATAGTTTCCTACTACTTTAAGTGTCAATGCACAAATAGTGAATATGGTATCATGAGTGATCAAGGATCCAGTTCTTACCACATACAAGCTTATCCCACTGTTTATATGTACCATGATGCAATGCAATATACTGTGATGTACATGTACTACAAAAATGTAAGAAAAACTTACATGCCACTCAATTTTGACAAATTTGCGAACATACCACCCAAACTTTCCACCTAGTACAAAACAAATAAAGGGCATGTTCTTTTTAGCTTTATTCTATGGCTTATGTCTGCGGTTTATGGCTTTTGTGCTATTTGTGAGAGAGAGTATGGAGTAACAGAAACTCGCATGCGATTTTGGTCGATATAAACGAAGCCACTATAATGTGTACTACAATCAATTTGTAGACACTCTTTCTGAGAGGTTGTTACTGTAGAAAAGCCAAAAAGTAGGTTTTAAAAGCTTAAAAGAAGAGGCCCAAAAGCTACAACAATACTAGCCCTTTTATCACTATTGAAATGTTCTGCTCCAATATTTTCCGTCTACTGATCTCCCTCGACCATCTCGACCTTGCCATGAGCTCCCCCACTACAAGCAAGCAACTCCACAACTAGTTCCTTCTTTCCTTCCTATCTCCAGTAACCTCTTGCTCCTGTCCTTGCCAACTGCTGGACTTGATGAGGTGCTAAATGTTCTTAGCAGTAGAAGGGTTAGTGTTGTACTTTTGATAGGTGGGGAGCTTGAGTTCTATTTCGCAATCCTGGCAATAAGTGTGTGCACATAAGTTTTTTTAAGGAAAAACAGCAGGGGAGAGCCCTACATCTAAAATATATTATAGCAAGTATAAACTGTACAGATAGTTACAAAAGGGAAAGAGAAATAACTACCCGAGCCACTGGGAGATATCAAAACTAACTTTCTCAGCAAATTTTGTGCTCATAAGTAGTGTGGTAATTAGGTTTCAGCGTTTCACATTGTAAGCATGTTACAAAATCGAAGGACTCAAGCTACTTACTCGCCTAATCAATGTGTGTGACAATCCTCTTCAGATGGAAAGGGGAGTCAATTGACATATTACATGCACAACAATAAATCATCAATGGCACATACTTCAATTAGTTTGGTAAACCCTTTCAAGTGCGGTGAGGATGGAAGCTTAAAAGTTGGTATGATTTAGATTTAACTTGGGTGTTAAACATGTATTAGAGCTACTACCTAGAACTGGACTCATGGGTATGTATCGATGGGTGATTCTGGGTGCTTACGTGTATCCTTTTTTCTGATGAGGTGATTGGGTGTGGGCCTGACGTGTAACATCCTAGCCCAATTTGACCAAGACTAGATAGTGTTGGGATTAGTCCCACACTTCACATGTTTATTTGTAGAAATGTTAGAGGAACACATTGTGTAGGGAATAATCCGTACAGCTGGCGTAACCCTTTGAGACAAAGTGAGGATGAAAACCTGAGGCTGCATTTGGTTTGGGGTTAAGAGGTTGCTTAGAGGTTTTAACCTGCCAAAATACTTCTAGGTTAGGCACAGTTAGTTTTATCCAGTCAAAGCACTTTACCCTCCTAACCCAGGGTTAAGCTAACCCAATAAAAAGGTGAAATAAACTAACCCGCTCCAATTAATCCTCATGAATTCCCTTTACCTCTTGCTAACCCTACTACCGCAATTAATGAAGCCAAACAGTATCTTAGGCTAGCTGTGTTGCCGAACACAATTGCTGGGTTAAACTAATTTGGCCGGTTTAGGATTGGCAGATCAACTAGCACTTGCTTTATCTAACCCCTTCGTTATTTGTGTTACATGTAACCGAATTTTGTTCTCTTGTGTAACTTCAAATATGCAAAGTGTACTGAGATTATTTGTGTTGTGATTACTATTGGCAGATTTCTCCTCTAGTTGGACCTACCAGGACAATTATGTTTGTGGGACGGGGGCAATACACTTGGCATGAGTTCTTTCCATACTGTAAGATTGTGTTGTAGAAGTGTGTCATATGTAATTCCTTTGCACAAAGTTTCAAGCACTGATAGGATGCTGAATTTTCCCAGTGCAGCATAATTTAGGTGTTGTTATTACTGTATGGGCACCAATTGTCATGGTATGTATCAATTCATACATTTTGTCGGGTCTTTTCAATTCTTCATTACCAAGCTGTTAATTTGAGTTTGTCACATAGGTATACTTCATGGACACACAAATATGGTATGCCATTTTTTCCACGATATGTGGGGGAGTGAACGGTGCCTTCAGCCGCTTGGGTGAGGTGGGTGGCATACGACTATTTGTACCCTTGGTGTGTTGACGCTTTAGTTACTACTACTAATGCTTGCAGAACGTTTACCTTCCTTTAGATCCGTACCCTTGGAATGTTAAGATCGAGATTCGAGGCAATCCCAAGAGCTTTTAGAAAAAATCTTGTGCCTAGAGATGATAGTCAATCGAAGAGACATGGCCGTGAGGTTGGAGTTTGCTAAATTTTGTTAGCAATTTTTGATGGCATTCTTTTTGGTTGACTTGATAGTGGATTTATTGTTGTTATTTTATACTTGTGGTGTAAATTCTTTTCACCAGGACAAAAATTTGCACATTGATAAGTTCTCAGACATATGGAATGCATTTATTAAATCTTTGCGAGAGGAGGACTTAATAAGCAATAGGTTCGGATTTTGTGTTAAGTCTTTCTTTCCTGTTTTAAAATGTGCTTCTAAGATTGTTTTTGTGTTTGTTTCCAGGGAGAGAGATTTATTGATTGTTCCATCATCGATTGGTGACACTAATGTTTTTCAATGGCCTCCTTTCCTTCTTGCTAGTAAGGTACACTCTTTCAATCTTTCAGTAATTGAACTACTCAATTTTCTCCCGGAGGCAGTACTGTGGTGCTGATGGCTATGGTATTTTAGATTCCAATTGCGATTGACATGGCTAAGGGTGTCAGGAAAAGAGATGAAGAATTGAAAAAGAGGATAAACCAGGATCCATATACCTATTATGCCGTAAAAGAATGCTACGACACATTGTTAAATATTCTGTACAGCCTTATAGAAGAACCAAGAGATAAGAGGCAAGCCGTCTTTTCTTTTGTCCCCTCAGCTGATGTTTGAGCTTGTGTTTATACTGGGACAACTATTTTAGCATATGGTTTTATGTGGCTAACTAATTTAGTTCATATTGCATCGCTTCATGTGTACAGAGTTGTTGAACGAATACGTGATAGCATTGAAGATAGCATACATCGTCAGTCACTTGTGAAAGAATTTCGATTGGATGAACTTCCTCAGCTAAGTGCTAAGTTTGATAAGCTGCTAACTCTACTATTGGTACTAATAACCAATATTCTTGTGTTTTCTTCACCAAATATCTTTTCTGTACCACACTTTCATTATAAATATCTAAAAATTGATTGGACCATTTGCAGAAATCTGATCAGGACACTGACATAAAGACACAGATTGCCAATCTGTTACAAGATATAATGGAAATCATCACACAGGATATTATGAAGAATGGACAAGGGTAAGATCTATGCTGAAATGTGCAGTCTTAAGAATAATTTCTGACAATAGTCTTTCTTTTAAATCCTGTAGTATTTTGAAGGATGAAAACAGAAATAATCAAATGTTTGCAAATCTAAATCTGGACTCAATAAAGGATTATGCATGGAGGGAGAAGGTCATGTGTCCTTTTGAGCAACTTATTTCAATAGTAGTATTAATTTTCCTATAATTTACAAGCACTAGTGTCCTCTCATTATCTATTGGAATTCTTTGTTAACAGTATGTTCGGCTTCAATTGTTGTTGACAACGAAAGAATCTGCAATATATGTACCAATAAACTTGGAAGCTCGGCGCAGGATCACTTTCTTTGCAAACTCACTTTATATGAAAATGCCGCCGGCTCCACAGGTCCACAACATGATGTCCTTCAGGTAAGAAACCCAACTCACCCACCCACCACGTCTTTTCTTTCATCAGTTGATGTTGGCAAGTTTTTTTTTCTTTTTTCTTGGGACCTAGTTGCACTCCATTTTGAACTGTTGGCTAAGGTCAACTAGTTAAAAATTTTCTGTCTGATCGTACATCTTGTAAAGAATGGCCGTCCAACATGCATGCACTCGGGCAATGGCACCAATGGCACTTGGAATTTACTGGAATCATGTCTATATGCATAGTATTTTCAACACCTCGCAATAGTAAATTTTGTTCTGAAAAAGATATTTCATTGACAGCCTTTCTGCTTTTGCATCAGTGTTTTAACTCCATACTTCAAAGAGGAGGTGCTCTTTTCGGCATATGATCTTCATGAAAAGAATGAGGATGGGATCTCCATACTGTTCTATCTGCAGAAAATATATCCAGGTACTTTGTACATTTTTATCTCACAATCGAGCAAATTAACTATCTTCTGCTGTCTGTAAATGATTTTTCATCCTGACCTCTTGCATGCTAATAGATGAATGGAAGAATTTTCTTGAGCGAATGAATTTTAAACCAGATGAATGGAAGAATTTTCTTGAGCGAATGAATTCTAAACCAAAGGACGGAGATTCACTTGGAATGAATGCAATCTGTCTCTGGGCATCTTTTAGGGCACAAACACTCACCAGAACTGGTAAATTCACTAATGCAATCTTGTGGTACATTAATTACATCCAACTTGTTATCTAGTACATTAATTACATCCAACTTGTTATCTAACTATCTGTTTTTACTTTCTTAGTGAGAGGAATGATGTACTACAGGAGAGCACTTGAGATTCAATGTGTTCAAGATAAAACGGATCTTGGTTAGATTATTTCTTTCTCTATCATTTTTTATCAAATCTTTGTAAATCGGTATATATGTTGACTCCATTTTTATATTTTGCAGCTAAATTGGACCGCCATAGAACAGCAACATCCTCTCAAGAGGGATGGGCCAATGAAGATATGGCACAGGCCATTGCTGATATCAAATTCACCTATGTTGTCTCTTGTCAAGTCTATGGCATGCAAAAAATATCCAAGGATGCCAAAGACAAAACTTGCTATCTGAACATCCTTAATCTCATGAAGGCGTACAGAACCTAGTGCTTTCAACTTTGCAAAGAGATCTCTTATATAGTAAGGTTACACCAATCCATCTGACATTTAAATTGCACAGGTACCCATCATTGCGCGTCGCTTACATCCATGAGGTAGAAGCTCCGATTGAAAATGGAAGGATAGAGAAGACTTATTATTCTGTTCTTGTCAAAGGAGTAGGTGACAAGTATGATGAGGTACGTAATTGTTAGATCTATGGATGGATAAATGAATCACACATGTATTGCACAGTCTAATGGGTAATATATAGTACGAGACTCAAGAGACACAACTAAACCCTAAAACTAGGAAAAGACATAAATACCCTTATATCTTTAACATCCTCTTAAAATGTGACGCGCATGTAATAGCATTGCATTTGAAAGAGTTGACACTAAAATAGAAAAAAAAATCAAAATCCAAGTCTTGAAGACGTTGTTGTAGCGTGCGGCTTTTGAAAATTGTGTTGAAGCTAGAAGAACTCCATCTGAGATTGTGCGGCATCCCATAAAGCATGATCAAAGTTCAAGACGGCGACGGCAGTGCACAAGAAACGCAACAGAAGCGCAGTGCAGAAGAAGCGCGGCGAACTTAGAAGCTCGGGCGGCGGCTCAGAGAGAAGAGCGGCGGTTGTTGTCATGTGAAAGGCCACACTGAATCCTAGGATGTACTGGGGCTAACAAAGCAATTGAGTAACTGACATAGAAATTTGTGGATTCGCACAGCTTAAACGAATTAGAAGATAGATGATTACGGACTTGGATGGACGCAATAGAAGACTAAAAATAAAAGACTCAAAAAGAGAAATATCAAAACAATCCTAGCAGCCACACCAACCAATCCAACTTTAAACCCTAGGTATGACGAAACCTTAGTTCTGATACCATGTTAGATCTATGGATGAATAGATGAATCGTACATGTATTATACAGCCCAATGGGCAATATATAGTACAAGACTCAAGAGACACAACTAAACCCTAGAAACTAAAAAAGGATACATACTCTTATACCCTTAACAATAATGAATATAAAGATACAATTTTCACTTCATTTGCATCATGAAGCTTTAGTGAATTGAAGTTTACTGTGAAGGTAGAAAATGTCATGTTAAAGCTCCTTTATCTAGATAAGCACCATTTATTAACATTTACACTTCTATTTGAAGTTTGTAGTGGTGTGTCCCACTTGTTAGTAGTTTCTTATCAATTTATGTGCACCAATTTACACAATCAAAAACTCATGTTAAACAACAACTCACTATTTTTGCATATGTATGTATGTTTAATTCAATGACCTTTCATAAATATGCTTTAAACTTGATTTAGGAAATTTACCGCATCAAGCTTCCTGGCAAACCCACAGATATTGGGGAGGGAAAACCTGAAAATCAAAATCATGCCATAATTTTTACCAGGGGAGAAGCACTCCAGGCCATTGATATGAATCAGGTACAATTTTGATTTCCATATTGTACATGTTGAGTTCCATGCATCTGTTAAGAGTATCTCTTGTTAACTAGCCCATATAGCCACTGTAGATACTACGTGTATATGCCGACTGTAAGCTACTGTAAATGTAACGAGAAAATTGAGTTGTTCGACATGGTATCAAAGCCTTGGCTGTTGCAGCTGCCAAATCCCAAACCCTAGCGGCCTCGCCGGCGCTTTGTGTCGCCGGCGTCGTCGTCACCCGTCGCCTCCGGCCTCTTCTTCCACCTATCGCCGCCCGTCGCCTAGCGACCTCTTGACATTGCCGTGCTCGCGTCGCCGGCCTTTATCGCCACCGTCGCTGGGGGCCTCTTCTTCCCTAGTCCTCTTCTTCCACTACATCACCGGCGGGAATTGCAATAACCGCGGCTCTTCATCTCGTTCGTCGCCGCCAGTCGATGTGTGCGTTGCGCGTCACCTGCTTTGTCATCGTGCGACTTCTTCATCCACTGATGTGGTTTCTTCACTCGGAGGACCGCTGTGGCTTCTTCATTTGGTCGGAGCTTTCCTGCTGGTCAACCTGCTCGTCGCTTGCTTCGTGCGGTGTGGCTTCTTCACCTTGGCCATCATCACCGTCTTCTTCGTCTCCACCGATCGTTGCTAGGAGAGGAGCAGGCATTGCTGCAGGCCCCTGCCTCTCCTATTTGTGCTGCATCGCTGGCGAGTTGCCGGGTCTTCCAGTAGCCGTCGGTCCCTTCGTCAGCCTTGTCTTCGTCTCCGTCGAGCAGAGGGTCGTCCTCCCTACTGCATTCTACTGCCATGGCAAAGGATGGCTCCCTCTTGGCCATTGACATCAAGCTAGATGGTTTCAACTACAGGGAGTGGGCTCTCTCGGCCATGACGGTTGTGAGGGCAGTTGGCTCTTGCTCGTTTGATTGCTAAAAAGACATGTCTTCGCTCTGTTGCCACACCTACAGCACCGATGACTCACACCAATATTCTTCCCTCTCAGCACTGAGGTTCTTCCTCAGGAGATGTAGTATATTCATATTGTAAGAAGTTTGGACATACATCTGATCGCTACTTTGCCCTTCACCCAGAGATGTTGGCTAAGTACCGTAAGAGGTTTCCTTTGCAACACCGTCGTGGATCTACTAGGAGGCCCTCCACCGCTACAGTTCTTGAGTTAATAGTCTTTAGTGAAGGTGCCGTAGTTTCAGTTGCCTCCCAGTCTGCTTCCAGTGCTGTTCAGCCTTGGGTACTTGATTCAGGAGCTTCTTTTCATGTGACCTCTGATTGCTCACGGCTCGTGTCCTGCCAGCCAGTGAAGGACAGATCATCCATTCAAACAGCTAATGGTACATCTTATTCTTTTACACATTAGGGTTCTCTTGCCATATCTAAGTTTTATGTTCCTGCTATTTCCTTTGTTCCACAGCTATCCATGAATCTTATGTCTGGTAGTCAGTTGGATGATATGAATCATTTCATTGGTTTTGATGACACCTCTTGTTATATACATGATCGTCAGAACAAAAGGGTGATTGGTACTGGCCGTCGTCGCAGAGGATCTATGGGCCTCTGCGTTCTTGACACCTTACACCTTCCAGGTTCCGTGTCGTCTATCACTTCGGTTGCTGCCACTTCAGTGTCCTCTTTTGCCTAGTGGCACCATCGCTTAGGTCATCTCTATGGTTCTTGTTTGTCCACTTTAGCTCAACAGGGTATTTGGGTCTTGTTACTGTAGATGCTGGTTTCCATTGTAAAGGTTGCAAGCTAGACAAATGGATACAACTTGCATACCCTTCCAGCACTACTTGTTTTAGTCATCCTTTTGATTTAGTGCACTTTGATGTATGGAGTCCTCCCTTTGTTTCGAGGGGTGGTCACAAACACTATGTTATATTTGATGATTACTCTCGATATACTTAGGTCTATTTCATGAAGCATCGTTCTCAATTGATTTCTATATATCAGGCTTTTGCTCGCATGATTCATACACAGTTTTCTAGTGCTATTTGTGTTTTTCATTCTGACTCAAAAAGGGAGTACCTATCCACAACCTTCTGAAGGTACTCCTCCTCAGCTTTCATGTCTAGGTGCCCATGCTTAAAATGGTATTGCTGAGCGTAAGCATCGTCATATTATTGAGATAGCTCGTACTCTTATGATTTCCTCTTTTGTTCCTACTTATTTCTAGGGTGAAGCTATTTCAACAGTTGTCTATCTAATTAATCTTCAACCTTCCTCTTGTCTTCAAGGCAAGTGCTCTGGTGAAATTCTGTTTGGTTCTCTCAAGTATGACCATCTTCGTGTTTTTGGTTGTACCTGCTACATTCTCTTAGCACCTCGTGAGCGTACCAAGTTGACTACCCAGTCTATTGAATATGTTTTTCTTGGGTACAGTCTTGAGCACAAGGGCTATCGTTCCTATGATCCCTCCGCTCGTCGCATTCGGTTTTCTCGATGTAGGACCGAAATAGCAACAGAGGGGGGTGAATGGTGCCTTCAAAAATCGCCCCACAAGTATCAACACCTATGCTTCTTCTCTAATAGCTATGAAAGCTATGAAGATAGAAGATATGCGCTCACTGGAAGTCACAGCAACGAGCAAAAACTAGATCCGGAGAGAGACAGTCAAGAAAATCAAATTCAGAGCTGGTCTGCGCATAAGCGGTAGTACCGCTGAGCCAATCGGTAGTACCGGCTGCGAACTCAGTCGCTGAGCGGTAATACCGTTTGAGGAGCGGTAGTACCGTCTAGCGGTAGTATCGACGTGCTGAGCGGTAGTACCGCCTTTGCTGAGCGGTAGTACCGACGTTGAAAAACGCGGTAGTACCACACGAAGAACTCAGGCGACAGTAGAACCAAAAACTGAGAAATTTGCAAGATTCTTGGATTCTTGGCTTAGGAAACTTTGAGGATAGCAAGGAAACACTCTCAGAAGAATAAGCCAAGAACAAATTTCAAGTTTTCCTTTAGGAAATCAGAGGGGCACTAGTGCTCTGCCTCCTAACCGTAGAATAGAGAAAAACCTGTGCCAAATCCAGGAAGAAAGGAAACGTCTTGATTCTTCCTTCTGATCTCGAAAATGGAAAGCTCAAGTGATCTTGAAAAACTTCATAGATCATAGCATAAACAACCAGCAACTAGAGGATCAAGAAATTAAACAAAAATTGCAAGGGAGAGCAAAAAACGCAGAGAGACAGAGAATGAACTGAGAACCAAAAACATCTCCAGAAAATGATTTTTCATATTGATTAGAAGAGATGGATGATTACAAGAGTTGCTACAACCAGTTCATCCCACAATACAGCCCCATACGCATGTAGGAAATCAAGAAATCAAGAACACACCCAAGAAGCCCAAAAGAGCAAGGGCAGAACAGCCTCTGCCCTTCTCACCAACTCCCCAAAAGAAAAAGGAAAAGACACACAATACATGGAGAGAAAAAGAAAACCCTAACTCTCACTTTCCTCCCATGCCTCTCCCTCTCCTTTTATAGTCTCCACTGATGGGTTCACAAACACACTTTACCCATTAGTACCAACAACCCTTTTGCTTTATCCACTAACTCGGACCGAATCCACTTCCGCTTTTGCAGTCTTGCGCTTTTCCCAAAACACCCCTGTTGCACCTTCCGGGAAGCTTCCTCGTTCCTTGCTGTGCACGCCTCGCAACCACTTCGAGTCTGCGCCGTCTTCAGCACATCCTGACCGCTCCGACCTCAGCACCACCTGTACCTAGTCCGGTCATCCCGTGCCTCGCCACGACTCCGCCTCGATGTCCTGCAGTCATCACAGATAAGAAAATACATCACATAGCACCACTCGAGATAATGGAATTAACATTTGCATTAGTCGCAAACTCACGCACTAACCACTCGAATCAAACTCAAACTTCCAGGACACGTGTCAATTACTCATCACAAACATGGGAGGACCTCTCACATGGTCTCTCACTCGAGATGCTACCTTTGCTGAGAATCGATCTTTCTTCTATTCTTCTTCCACTAAATCATTATCCTCAACTTCCGTAGAGTCTACCTCGTTTCTTTCTCTTCCGCCTATCTTCTCTCCAAATATGTCAGTTTCTGATCTGCTATCATCTTTTCACCAGAGCCACCTTCACTGGTTCCTCCCTCACCAGCTCCACCCTCGGATACATTTCCTTTCCATTATAGTCGTTGTCCCAAAGTTTCATCTGATTCTGAGCTTCCTATTTCTTTGACTTCTGCTTCTTCCACTAGTATTATTGATCCCTGTGCTGACGACTCCTCTGAGACATCGAGGTATGCGCTTCGTGATCGTTCCTCCATTAAGATTCCAGACAGATATGGTTTCTGTGCAGGAGTTGCTCATGAGTCTAGTACTTATCAGGAGGTAGTTCTACTACCTGAGTGGCAACTAGCTATGTCTAAGGAGCTTGCAGCCCTAAAGGGTACCGGTACATGGGATTTGGTGCCACTACCCCCTTAGTTAGTCCCTATCACATGGAAATGGGTGTATAAGGTAAAATCCAAGTCAGATGGTTCTGTGAAAGGCTATAAGGCTCGACTTGTTGCTAGAGGTTTTAGCAGGCTCATGGTCAAGATTATATGAGACCTTTGCTCCAGTTGCTCGCATGACGATAGTTTGCACCTTGATTGTTGTGGTTGCTGTTCGGTCATGGAAAAATTCTCAAATGGATGTTAAAAATTCCTTCCTTCATGGTGATCTACATGAGGAGTCTACATGGAACCACCTCTAGGTGTTGAGGTTCCATCTGAGCATGTATGTTGCCTTGGAAAGGCTCTCGATGGGCTCAAGCAAGCCCCTCGTGCCTGGTTTGAGCGCTTTAGCTATGTGGTTTGGTTTCGCTCCTAGTGAACATGATCCTACACTTTTCATTCACACCTCTAAATGTGGGTGTGCATCGCTTTTGCTCTATGTGGATGATATGTTGATCACTAGAGATGATTCAGAATACATTGCCTTTGTTAAGTAAAAATTGAGTGAGCAGTTTAAGATGTTAGATCTGGGGTCTCTCAATTACTTTCTGGAAATTGAGGTTGATCATAGTAACGATGGCTAGTATATTTCTCAGCATAGATACACTTAGGATTTGATCTCTCGCTCAGGTCTTACTGATACATGTACTGCTGCTACACCATGGAGTTGCATTTGCAGCTGCATCCTACTGATGGCACCCCTCTTGAGGATCCCTCTTGCTACAGGCATCTTGTAGGCAGCCTTGTGTATCTCACTGTGACTAGATCTAATATTGCTTATGCAGTTCATGTTCTCAGTTTATCAGTACTCCTACCTCATTTCATTATAGTCACTTATTTTGTGTGCTTCGATACTTGAGGGGAACATCTCGTCGTTTGTTTTATGCTCACTCTAATTAGCTTCAGCTTTATGCTTACTTAGACTCTACCTGGGCCAACGATCCTATTGACCATTGCTCAGTCACTGGTTATTGTCTTTTTCTTGGCACCTCTCATTGCTTGGAAGTCCAAGAAACAGACTACAGTGTCCCGTTTTAGCGCTGAGGTTGTGCTTGGAGCCCTTGCCGCTTCGACATAGAGATCGTATGGTTTCAGTGGCTTTTGGTTGATCTTGGTGTTCCGTGTGATGCACTCACATCCCTTCTTTATGATAGTATCGCTGTTATTCTGATTACAAATGATCCAAACATGAGCTAACCAAGTATATTGGTGTGAATGCTTCATTCACACGTTTTCATTGGCAACAATCAACTATTTGTCTTCAATATGTCCCTTCGGAGCTTCAAGTGGTATACTTCTTCACGAAGGCTCAAACTAGAGTACACAATAAGCTTCATGTTCTCAAACTCAATGTATCCGATCCACCCTAAGTTTGAGGGGGGGTGCTAAGAGTATCTCCTCCTTGTTACCTAGGTCCATAAGGCCCATATAGCACTGTATATACTACTTGTATATACCCACTGTAAGCTATAGTAAATGTAATGAGAAAATCAAGTTGTTCGACAACATCAACTAATTCAACCTAAGCTAAAGTTGTTGCAGAAAGCGAACAATCTAGTCAAACTTAAATACTACCCCTTTCACCTATGCCCATCCAGGCCAACAATGTGGACTTGATGTGGGCCAGGAATTGGGCCACCCCTATGATCCTCTTAGCCTCATCACCCGGACCTATTAACCACCACAAATTTTTTTTGCAAAATTGCCTATAGGACACTGCATTTGCCCCAAAACTGTGTCACTACCCCAAACACACTACAAAATCATGTTCATTTGGTGTTAGATATACTCTTTGCTGCCCATGCACACTGTAAAAATCGTGTTCATTTGCTGGTGGTCACTTGTGTTCATTTGCTGGTGGATTTACCAGTGTCTTAAAATTGTGCTAGCTAGGTCTTCAACTCAATACCTTTGGTTCTGATACCATGTAAGATGTAGGGAGAAACACCAATAATCTCCATCATGGACCAACTAGTAAATATTTGAATGTACAAGCCATAGGAAAACTATGTGAAAGCACCAATAACATTAGCAATACAATGGGTAATAAAGTACTGGTCATTATTGCTCCTTTACTCGTAGGATAATTACCTTGAAGAGGCATTTAAAATGAGAAATGTGCTGAAGGAGTTTGAGAGTGTAAAGTATGGAAAGAGCAAACCCACTATATTGGGACTTCGTGAGCATATTTTTACTGGAAGGTATGTCCATCTGTTCAGAGTTCTGTTCAACTATATCTTGTTTATGTCATTTATGCTATATATTTCTGTTAGTAACTTTTTTTTGTAATTTTTTGCTATCTTAGTGTTTCATCACTTGCTTGGTTTATGTCCAACCAAGAGACCAGTTTTGTTACCATTGGACAACGGGTTCTTGCAAATCCTCTCAAGTATGTACTCTTATTTTCATTTTGATATAGAAAATTTTAAATCCAATGTGTTTCTTCAAATGGGAATCTATTTGAATTGAGTGTCAGGTCCACTTATAACAATTTGTGTGGCCAAACTTATTTTCCTTTTGGCCAAACCATGACCATAGGGAAGTATTTTTTAACTCATTTCAGCACTTGCAAGGTAATTGTGCTAAAAAACATCGTATCCTTACGTAAAACTAGATCAAATTATATATACAAGTTCTATACCAAATTCCTAATGTGTGAAAAGTAGTTGTAGTCTAGTAGGGATGATATACTGTGCTACCAAGAACTTCAGAGATTTTTATGAAGTGGGGAGATCGTAACTCTAGTTAAGATTTAAAGTGAAGTTAGTTATGAATTGACAAAAGAAGAAGAGCTAACCATGATTAGTATCCCGATAAGGCCGTAACCATTCCAAATCCAGGCAGTTCTAGGCTAGATTGGACTTTTGCCCTAACTTTTAGCTAAAAACTGTAGTAAAATTGTGTTTTCATATAATAACACTGATAAGTGCCCAGAGGTACTCTCAAATCTTAGGCACCAATCAATTTGACTTTTTTTTATGGTTTTTAAAATGTTACTGTATTGGTTGTTAGCCTTTTTTGATGCATTTAATTAAAATAAAATAAAAAAGAGGAAAAATAAAAAACACTATTATATCTCCATGGACAATGCAAAGAAAAAAGGAAAAAAATAGAAGAAAAAATCCGCGTTAAGAAGTCGTGTTCCAAACAACTTTTGGCTTCTGGAAGATTGAAGCTAGAAGCCAAAAGCTATTTGGAACGGGGCCTTAATCACCAATAGCTTGGTCAGATGGTCCACCCAATCTTGTCAATTTGTTGAGTCCGGTAGCCGATAGTAAATGACTAGTTCCTGTCATTTTTTGTCAACTAGACTATTGTGAAGGTAAGAAATTCAAGATGCTTTGAAGAAAGGCAACTTATCAGAATTACGAGATGAAATCAGGGATCACTAAGATTTGACTTTATTTTCACATTGTTAAATAGTTTGATTTAATCTTTTGATGCTTCTATATTCTTGTGTGCAAGATGCACATTTTCTTTTGATCACAAGGCTTTTATGTCTATAGCTCATTATTGTAATGTAATACAGGGTTCGGTTCCATTATGGTCATCCTGATATTTTTGATAGACTCTTCCATATTACTAGGGGTGGCATAAGTAAAGCCTCAAAGACCATAAATCTAAGTGAAGATATATTTTCAGGTAAGCCTGAATCTCATATGAACATCTTGCAGTCATCCCTTACCTAAAATGCAGTTACTGAATTCAGTGTTCATAGGTTTTAACTCGACAATGAGAGAAGGAAATGTCACACATCATGAGTACATGCAAGTCGGTAAGGGGCGTGATGTGGGAATGAATCAAATTTCAAGCTTTGAAGCTAAGGTGGCCAATGGCAATGGTGAACAAACATTGAGTCGTGACATCTATCGGCTTGGACGCAGATTTGACTTTTATAGAATGCTATCTTTCTACTTTACCACAGTTGGGTTTTATTTCAGTAGCATGGTAAGAATATTAATTGAAGATATATATGTGAAACTTTCTCTAAAGAATTCCTAAGTTATTTCTTTCTTTCTGGTGGGGTACGTAGGAGCGAACCCTACTGGAAATTTAAATAAAACCAAATTTGTAGAAAGTTATTTATAAAAATAAGGAATATGTCTATTTGACCCCCTTGAACTGTTGTGAAAGTCTGGAAATCAACCCTGAACTTCAAAACCGGTTATTGGACACCCCCTTAACTGTCAATACCATTCACTTTACCCTCTTGAGACTAAAACCACCCTGGCTTTGCTGATGTGGCATCCACGTAGACAAGTTTTGTTATTATGGCGTCCTCGTCACGTGCACATGTACAATTGAGATGCAAAAGAACTTCCATTTTTCTTTCCTTTTCCTTCTCCTTCCTCGTTTCTTCTCTTTTTCCTCCCTGAGCACCTCCTTCCTCCTCCCAAGCACCGGCAATGAAACCTCCTCCATGGCCTTGAGCCGCGCCGCCCACCTCCCCAAGTTGCAAGCCGTGCTATCGCCACCCCTGGCCACAAGCTCTTCCCGTGAGCCACGCCTATGAATCCAAGCTCAGAGTGCATTGGGGAAGACCAAGAGCGACCGTAGTTGGGGGAGCCAATTCCCTCACCTCTCCACGACGGTCATCGAGAGCCGCGGCTAGATCTAGGCCATCATCATGGAAGGTTGAAGCAGAGCCACAGCAGCAGCCACAGTGGCGAGGGATCTAGGCCACTGGAGATGGAGCAAGCAACAGTAGCAGGAGTCGATGGTGACGAAGGCGGGGAGCGGGAGGGATGGGTGGAGAAGGCCCTGGCCGGAGGCGAGGAAGAACCCAAAGAACCCACAACATGGCCTTTACAAGAGGCTTCTTCTCTTCCTCACCAAGGCACATCACTATTGTTGCCGTCCTCGGTGTGTATCGCCGCCGACATCCCTGAGTTGTGTTGCCGCAAATTGCAAGTTCCACCACTAGTGTCGTCCTCGGCCCCCGTGAGCTCCACCACCACTATCTAGATCTGGTGCGCCACATCAGCTGGATGGTAGTGGCTCGGTTGGCCTAACGGCGGAGTTCAATGGAGCAACGGCGATGAAGATGCAAAGAGAGGAGGGAGAAGAGGAGGGAGAGAGAAGAAAACGGAGTGGAATTGATTATAGAACATGTGAGCTCTACCTTATATTTTCCCCCCTAATAATGCTGATTGTAACCAGGCTACATGTCAAAACCATTGCATTTGGCGCCACGTTAGAGGAAATCCGGCTTCGGATGTCCTTAGGGGGGTAAAATAAATGATATTGATACTTGAGAGGAAAAAACACTCTTTTTTGCAGTTAAAGGTTGAAACTTATACTATCGCAAGAGTTCAGGAGGGAGAGGGGGTAAAGTAGATTTATTCCTAAAAATAGGAAAGGAGAGATAAGATGAAGATGATCTAAGTTTAAGCCATTAATTTCTTCATGCACCAGTGTGTTGAATCAGCAAGTTTTGGAAATTCTTTAATGTAATTTTTTTTGTTAAAGTGGGCTCTTTCAGGATTTCAGTTATTATCCATAAACATACAGTATAATTTGGTGTGCAAATGCTAAGTATTCATAGCAGAGGGTGTAGGTATGGTGTCACCATGTAATGTGTTCATTCTGCATATTTTGGGATACTGACATCCATAGTTCCTTCTTTCAGGTTACTGTACTTACGGTTTATGTATTTTTGTATGGGAGGTTATATCTAGTTATGAGTGGTCTGGAAAGGTCTATTTTGCTGGATCCACGTATTCAGGAGAACATCAAGTCTCTTGAAAATGCACTGGCTTCACAGTCTGTTTTCCAGCTTGGTTTGCTGCTTGTCCTCCCTATGGTCATGGAAGTCGGGTTAGAGAAAGGGTTCCGCACAGCGTTAGGAGAGTTTGTAATCATGCAGCTTCAGTTGGCCTCTATGTTCTTCACGTTCCAGCTTGGCACCAAAACCCACTACTATGGGAGAACAATACTCCATGGTGGCGCCAAATACATATCTACAGGCCGTGGATTTGTTGTGTACCATGCAAAGTTTGCTGAAAATTACCGCATGTACTCCCGTAGCCACTTTGTTAAAGGACTTGAACTGTTGATACTTCTGGTTGTGTATCTAGTCTACGGAAGTTCCTACCGCAGATCAAACTTGTACCTATTTGTCACCTTCTCCATATGGTTCTTGGTTGCATCATGGCTCTTTGCACCGTTTATCTTCAATCCATCATGTTTTGAGTGGCAGAAGACGGTTGATGACTGGACAGACTGGAGGAAGTGGATGGGGAACCGAGGGGGTATCGGCATGTCATTGGATCAAAGCTGGGAGGCATGGTGGATAAGTGAGCAGGAGCACCTCAGGAAGACTAGCATTCGTTCTCTTCTCTTGGAAATCATCCTTTCACTTCGTTTCTTGATCTACCAGTATGGTATTGTGTACCATCTGAACATAGCACACCACAGCAGAAGCATTGTGGTACTTTCTCTACATATGATCTGCTTTGTTGGCTTGTTTTGTTGTTCGTACAGTTGCAGGATATCCTAATGTAATTCCCACTTCCTCTCAACTTCCAGGTATATGCATTGTCATGGCTGGTTATGCTCACGGTTCTAGTAGTTTTGAAGGTAAGACTTTTGCCTTCCATTTTGTCCGGTTACCTCCGATGCTTCAAAATCTTACAGATCGGATGTTCTTCCTTCTCTTCAGATGGTTTCAGCAGGACGGCAGAGATTTGGGACAGACCTGCAGCTTATGTTCCGCATCCTCAAGGGCTTACTCTTCCTTGGCTTTATCTGTGTGATGGCGGTCCTATTTGTTGTATGCAACCTCACAATTTCTGATGTCTTCGCTAGTCTTCTTGGGTTCATGCCTACTGGTTGGTGTATTCTTCTGGTGAGTGAAACTTCTATTTACCAACTTGTTTAAGCTTTATGTATCCATAAAAAATGGAATCAAAGAGCAAATCTAACATTCCTACTTGCTCATGAGCGAATCATGGTACCAAAAAACAAGACTTGAGTCTGTTAATTCTCAAGCAGTGGTTGAAAAGCTCGTTGATCAGCAGCAACTCTGGTAGTTCGATCATATATGGACATTACCAAGATCTATTCTAGGAAGCTTATGTTTCACAGGTTCCGCTCACTCAGTATAATCTGTAGCCACTGATTGATTTTTATGATTTCTTCGTAGATTGGGCAAGCATGCTCTCCATTGCTTAAGAAGGCTAGGATGTGGGACTCCATCATGGAGCTCGGGAGGGTGTACGAGAACATCATGGGTCTCATCCTCTTCCTGCCCATCGGCTTCTTGTCCTGGTTTCCCTTCGTCTCGGAGTTCCAGACACGGTTGCTCTTCAACCAAGCCTTCAGCCGGGGCCTCCAGATCTCAAGGATCCTTGCCGGTCAGAAGGAGTTCGAATGATCGGTTTCATCCCCCGTGTTCGCTTGGACAGCAAAAGCAAGACACGTACGTGTTCCAAGTGCATGTGCATGAATTTGCTTGTCATGATCGATTTTGGGCGTCTGTTCCCTTGATGAGATTTACCAGTTTCTGGACTTGGAAGTAGTTGGTACATCAGTATATATTTGTTACTTGATGTGATTCGCCTTTGTAGAATATCACAGTAAGAAATTATCATTTATTCGTCTGTATATTTTGAAGCAATAAGTTTGCTTTACACCCTTAAATTTTGCAAAAAGTTCACTTAACCACTGAACTACGAAACCAATTATTTAATCCATTGAACTTACAAAACCAGAGTAACACCATGGCTTAACAAAAGCTTAGAATACCACTTACAACTATGGGTCTGTTCTTCAGGCCACAAGCCGGCCGGCTTTTGGAAGCCGCTACAGTACCTAACTTTTAAACAGAGTATTTTTTCAAGATGAAGTCTACAAGTTAAACGTAGTACACGTTAAAAGCTTAACATCTGTACCAGTCAAAATCGCAAATGAGTATCTATCTCTCCGTAATCTGTACCGTAAACAGCCAAAATTGAAAAATTTCAGCCAAAAGTCATAAGCCGCAGCCAAAAAGAATACCCCCTATAATTGCTATCAATTTTAACCATCAAATATGAATTAACATTAACTAGACTTCAATTGTAATTTCACAACATGACCATGAGCATAGGTATGACAGTAATAAAAGAATCAATAAATGACATTAAATGAGACAAACTAATTATAGATTTAATCAAAGAAAACCTTAACAAGTAGATACAAGTTAATATCATTATGTTTCAAGAGGAATTATTATTCAAAGCTAAAGTTTACATGATTAATATTGTTTATTTCAACAGTGAATGAATAAATGCTAAGTGGTAAATCAACCATTGATGGTGCAAAATTGATCATGTGCTAATTTTCTCCTATGCATGTCGTCCTTCTAAAAACATCAACAAAACAAATGTGAGTCCAAGACTTAGCAAATAAAAGTAAAACAATAGAAACAACATCATTATCATAACACATATTAATATCACCATTCTCTTTCTCTCATCTTTCTTTATGTTAATACAATACAATGCAATATGCATCTCCAAGCTTATACTGGTATAGCTGAGGAAACGCTCGTCGACGTTCATCCCTTCCCTCCATCACGTGGAGGTGTTTACCCTTGTAGGTCTTACTTAAGAGCAATCTGGAGTAGTCAAATAGTTTTCTCACCAACCTAGTTCATACATTCCGGAATAGATATTTGACTTACCATCCTGGCTCGTATGCTTTTATTATGTCATGACTGCAACCTTCTATCATTTTACCGCATACATATTTATCACCAAACTATATCATACTGAACAATAAGATAATCAAATATTGCATGATAAGAATAATTCAATAATAATGAGAAATTATCAACCATCATTTATTATTCTACTATGCACTTACCTTTCAACCTCGTGAAGTGGAACAATGGGTAGAAACCACCAAACCCATAGCAACTTCACAAATAGGAAACAACTTCCTATAGCAAATATCTTATCTCAACATACGCTATAACAATACAAACAATAAATAAAACAACAACAATACGATTTGCTCCCCAATCCAACTATTCCCTTCTCTACCAGACATTCTCCTCTGCTGTTTGGATGTCCGAAATGTTATGACTATCAACTTGAGGATCCAAATATAGTATACCATATGTTTTTTTGGAAACTACACAAAATTTGCTACAAGTTTTTAGTTGTCCAGGAACACTAATTATTTCATCTAAGCCCCTGTTTTCCAATCCAAAGAGAGTTCTATAAATTTCTAGGCAGCAGATTTAACAATTTAATATCTTTTATTCTACAACAGCTACCATAGTGAACCATACCACTTTTGAAAACTACAGTAAATTTCCTACCTTTCTCTAGTGATGCCCAATAATTAATTCATACATCTCTTATAGCTAATCTACATAATACAGCAACTACATCTAGCAGTGACTAATTCTGGACAATAGACTTTCCAAGACCATAACTCCTAAACCGCCCAACCAAATTGCTTGTTACTGCACTCTATGGAAACTTTAGATAATTCTCTATAATTTTCTTAATATGAGGAAGCCATGAATCATGATGTAGCTACCCCAAAACTTAATCACAAAACAGAAGAATGATCTTGATGTACAACAGTCCTAAAAACGCATCTTCTACCATTCCCATCTATGATGTCTAGAGCATTCACTTCCCCAAAACAAAATCTAATAGGGCCTAAGAATAGGAAAACAAGTAATAGAGCAGCCTAAGAATAGGAAAACAAGGAATAGAGCAGAGTTACCTATAACCCTTCTCTTCCCTCCTCCTCCCTTCTCTTTCCCTTCTTCCCCCTCTCCTTCCTCTTCCTCTTCTCCTTGGTCGGCTCCCTTCTTCAACTTTCTTCTTCTTCCCTGGCTGGCTCCTCTCTTCTCCTCCCTTCTTCTTCCTTCTCCCCTGGCCATCTCCCTCTTATTCCTTCTCCTCTTCTCCTCTTCTGGCCGGCGCATTGCAGTAGCTTGTAACTGGCACGGTAGCGCGCGGCAGCCTACAGTGGTGTGTGGCAGGGGGTGGCAAGCATGCCACAGGGCACGACAGGGGCGGTGTGGCAGGGGCGGCGTGGCAGGGGTGGCGGTTGCAAGGTAGTTGAGTGGAGGAGATGGCCAAGGTTTCTCCCTCCCCCTCTCCTTAGAAAGCCCAACCCAAAACCCCCCAAACTCCACACAACTTGGTCAAGGGGAAAGGATCAGTAGAAACTTCCCTCTCTTTCCCTCCCTTCTGTTTTCCTTACAACCTCTTTTGTATTCGCGATTAGGTCCTTATGAGGGGGTTTTGGTTATAGTATATTACAACCAATTCAATTTACAACCTAAGGTGTTTAGAAGGGTGGTTTCATTGACGTGGAGGTGGTTTTGCCACATGTGTAGCTTATGTCAACAAATTTTGCTACAATGGCATTCTAGTCCGCAATAGAATATTTGAAAAATCCCTCTTCAGCATGAAGAGGGTGAAAGAAAAGAGGGGGGGAGAGAGAGGAATAAGTCCATTTTGACTCCTTAAACTATCGTGTTTTTTTAAAAAATCAATCTCAACTATAAAACCAGGTAAGCAACCCCTCAATTGTCAATACCAGGTATTTTACCCCCTAAGGCCATTTGAAGTCAGTTTTAGCCGATATGGTGCAAATGTACACTACTACAAAATGGGTCATCACAGACGGTTCAGGACTGCCATCACAGACGGTTGGTATATAGAACCGTCTGTAATAGTCCTTCATAGATGGTTTGTACCACAAAACCGTCTATTAGTTCATTGTACACATGAAATTTTTTCTATTTTTTGGCTAGCCTTAAGAAATGATGTTACTTATCCCTTTGAAAACAAGCAAATATAATGGTAAACACAACAACATATTCTATTTTCATTAAGATTAAAATATACCATTACAGCATAACAAGATAACGAATCCAACTCTTTAACACAGCAACAATATATAAGAAGTAGAGAACATATCAGACAGTAGAAGCTAGATGCATTGGATGGCGGTCGGATATCACCCGCAATAGAGAGGCGGCGGTAGCGCCACCTGTGTGGCACGACGGTAAGACTGCAGAAGACACTCTTACGATACTTATGACAAGAGTGTGCTATGCAGTCGACCGAGGTGTCACAATGGAGACACTAGCTCACGACGGTAGTCGACGTCGTCGAGGAATAAGCTGGATGCATCAGATGGCAGCTGGATATCACCGGTAGTGGAAAGGCGATGGTAGCACCACCTTTGTGGCATGACAGTGAGATTGCATAAGACACTCTTACGACACTTACGTCAAGAGTGTGCTATGCAGTCAACCGTGGTGTCACAACGGAGGCGCTAGCTCACGGTGGTAGTCGGCGTCATCGAGGGGAGGATGCAGGAAGCTATATAGTGGATGAACTCATGCGTGACTGTAAGTGGAAAGATTGATGGGGAGTAATTAATAAGGACCGATTGGTCGAAAGGTAGATGGGGAGTAATTAATAAGGATCGAGCGGTGGGAGGAACCGGTGCATGCCATTTGATGTAGAGAGAATAGACGGGTGTGATCGAAATCCTGGGGGATACTCCATAGATCGGTGACTTATCATTATCAGAGACGGTTTGTTATACGAACTGTCTGTGATAAGTCACATATCAGAGATGGTTTGTTATACGAACCGTCTATGATATTAATATCAGAGACGGTTTGGTATATGAACCATCTATTATATTAATATCAAAGATGGTTTGGTATACGAACCGTCTGTGATAACGCTTAAATATGCGCGCCCTAATCCAGCTCTTCTAAACTGTCCTCTCCCTCATCTTCTTCACTAGATTTCTTAGATTTCTCAATAATGGCATCTAATATTCTTTTGATCTCTTGCCTCTCATCTATCCATCATGAGTTGTTCGGCCGCAACCTTACACAGGCAGCCAATAATTTAAGTCTGGAGCAGCTCCTCCGCTCACGCCCTACTCTCCTTCCTCGACTCGCTTCTATCCGCCAGCTAGTCCTCATCATCCACCGTCGACAGAGGTGTCTCATTGCTGCATAGGAAACCACCCTCAGCCTCGTTCTTCTCTGCAATGTACACAAAGTGGAAGAAGCTCTTGTAGCAGTGAAGAGACACATGGATAACATTGCCGATCAAGCAGAAACGGCCAATTCTGAGAAAGCTTATCATGACATCCTCTATGAGATTATGGGCCATGCTAATGATTTATCCAGACTGGAGGAGGAAGTGCAGAGGGCAAGGACAATCTTCATGGCATTGGAGAACTCAGCTGCTGATCCTCCAACTCCAAAAGTCGAAGAAGAAGTATATGAAGCCCAGAAGAGCAAGATCTGGGAATATCTTTTTTGGGACTTTTGTAATAAATTTTTCTTGAATTTGTCTCTCGTCTCAGTAGCTTCTGTAGTCCATACGACAAAGGAACACAGACGGCTATAAATGAAAACCGTCTGTGATAGTTTCATAGATGGTTTTAATTAAAAACCATCTGTGATAATGCATATATCACAGACGACTTTTAAATCTAACCGTCTGTAATAGTTTTAGAGACGGTTTTATCCATGAACCGTCTATAATAATCAAAGCACAGACAGCTCCACATGAGCTGTCTGTGATGAGACGTCCAGTATAGCTTATTTTGTAGTAGTGGTAGCACTCTAGTTAGCAAAGTTAACAAATAAATTAACAAAAAAGATAGTTGGACCCACCATCAGGTACTTTTCCTCTTCTTCCTCCTTTCCCTCTCTCTCCTCCCCATGGATATGGCTACGAGCACCTCCGACCACCTACTCCCTTCCTGCCACCACCCACCTCGTTGACCATTACTGGGCATAGCGCCCCCTCTTCCCTTCCCACGCTACTGCCTCCTCTATCATCTCTGCACAGATCAAAATCATGGGGAAGCAGCGAAGTTGTTGCCGTGAAGCTCCGCCATGTCCACCACGTTTGATCTCCCTCTCCGATGAGTTTTTGTCCATTTCATTCGGTTCAAAACGTGTTCGATCACTTTCTAATCCAATCTACAATGTGAATTGTGATTGGGATTCGCAGTCGTCGTTCATCATTGTTGACGAGAATCTATCCAATTATTTTGCACCAGAAAACCCCCTCCTTCACCTCCTCATTTTGACGTGCTTAATTTGAGATCTCATCTATCGTGCTGCCATCCGCACGAGTGCCCGATGCCACCACGGTGGCCTACCTGCTACTGGCGTGTGTCTATTGCCCTACTCCTCAAACCACCACCATTGGCTTCCCCTCATTGCAAGCAACCTGTTTTATTCATCTTCCATGCCTCACCACCCCTCATGTGCCGCTGGCGTTTCTCAACCGATGCCATGGTCGCCTCCATCCTATCCTTATTCTAACTGGGAGGAGGAAGACATCATATTCTCTCTCTCCCTTCCAATGTATATAGGGCCCATAGTAGATTTTTGTTTTAAAAATGAAAATAAAGCTATGTGATGTGGCTTTTTACGTAAGAAAACCAGTGATGCGCTCGCCAAAGGACAAAAATACCACGCCATGACAACTGAAAATTTGTTGACATGTTGGAACCACTGCACATGTGCACCATATCAGTTCAATACTATTGTAGAGTAGACTAAGGGGGTGGGGTAACATGCCTAGTATTGACAATTAAGGGGGTCATTTACCTGGTTTTATAGTTAAGGGTTGAATTTTAGACAAACGTGATATTTCAGGGGTGTAATGGACTTATTCTGCAGAGAGATGAATAGGGGGTATATTTTTATGGTTCATTTTTTAAGGACTTTGGTGACTCATTAGTTTGAAGAAGAATTCTTTCAAAATTTTCTATTGTTGACTAGGATGTCACCAGACCTGTCCAAACGGGCCGAACGGCCTGGCACGGGCCCGTTAGACATGACCCATTTAGCCTATCAGCCTAAATTGGTCATGCCATGCCGACGCATGGGTCGAGGAGGCGGCCTAGGCATGGCTTAGCAGGAGTTTGTGCCGTGTTGGGCCAACATGAGCCCGTTTAGCCTAACGGGCCAAGTAGGCACGACTAGCCCATTTCGGACCAAAACATTCGAAATATATATATATATATATATAATAATTCAAAAAATGTAGAATTCAAAAAAGATAAAATAAATTGTAAACATGTAATAATGAGCTTTATTAATATTTACATGGCTACCTCATTAAAAATTTTGCCAAGTAAAAACACAACTTGAGAAAACTTGGCAAAGAAAAACAGTACAACCTATAGGTCAACATTATAGGTAAAAAAATCAAAAAAGGTACAATGTCTGCATGGATGCTCTAAGAAGCGTCGGTACTATGTCATTGTTGTCTAGACAGAGATTGTTGAACATGTGTTCCAACTCTGTATTCTCCACACAGTGTTAAGCTTGCGCATCTGCTTATTCCTAGTGTTTCACTATGAGAAGTACTTCCACCATCTCACCCGTGAGACCTGCTCTTCTCTCCTAAAATATTCTTTTAGAAAGACTGAAAGTAGACTCAGAAGAAACCGTCAAGACATGAATGGTTAACACATCTTGTGCTAACATGGATAGCACCGGATATGTTAGCTTGATGTCATGCCACTATTCCAAAATGTTGAAGTCCTCTACATGGTAAAGCATGTGATCTCTATCCAGAAAGACTGATAGTTCCCCACGGGCATTGGTGGTATGGATTGCTCCAACACTTGACATTATATAGCTTGATCTTCCGAAGGATCCTAGTGCACTAAAGCTTTTGCCCCACATATTTGTCTTCTTATCTATGGTGGGCGTCGGTGGATGTTATTGCAAGCGAACTCTTGGAAACTTATGTTCATACTTTGATAAACTTCAGACAATTTAGAACGAATAGCTAAAAAATAGTTAGAATGATCTATGCTTGCAGCCTCACCTAGGAGTGAAAGAACATTAGTGAATCCTGCAATTTTAGATCTTAGATCTAGAATAAATGCAATGACCTGGAATGCTACCAAACTAGTAACATAACAAGAATAAACTAAATACGTCTCACAAAATTTCGGCAGAACCTCTCCTGAATAGTTATCTATGCCAGAGGGTTCAACAAGTAGAATTAATAAGAATAGATATCCAACAGGTATTTCGACCAAGACTAAACAAAATTGACTATAGGTTACTAGGACATTCATAGAACTAGCATCTAGATAAAGAACAAGAACACCACAAATACTCTAGTAATTTATTACAGTTTAATTTTTAGCAAGCAATGATCATAAAGATACTTAAAGTAATTCAATTCTTCTACTATTTAATTTCTTCCTTTTCTTTCCACTATGGTTGATCGTGCAAAGTGCAACAAGACTAATCCTTCTTTTTCCCCATGCATGCCGATCACATAAGGGTACCTAAAACACAACAAACAATAAGGGCGAGTCCAACGACTCAGCAAATATAATAAATGGTAACAATAGCATACATGTACATCATTCCATAAGAACATCCAACAGTTACTTATAAACACATTCTATGCATACATGTACATCATTCCATAAGAACATCCAACAGTTACTTATAAACACATGCTATGCATACATGTACATCATTCCATAAGAACATCCAACAGTTACTTATCAACACATGATATGTTTACATGTGCACCATTCTATAAGAACATCCAACTGTCACTTCAAAACACATGCTATGCAATATGCTCAACAATATCTTTATCTTTTTCTCTTTTGCAATTTACCGGTAATGCAGAGTGCGCATCCGTCGATGCACACACATGCCTGTACCATCTGGTACAGGGACCAATTGCCCATACTCCGCAAGTATGGGGACCTTTAGCCCGTCATCAACATGACGGGGACCTCTGTAATACCCCGAAAAATGTTTTATTAATTGCTTAGTTAAAAGAGAGAGGGACTTAAGTGAAAAGATTTATTAAAAGAGTTTTGGGGGGGTTTTCTGGAAAGTTAAGACTGTAACACCCCAGCCAAACAATGGCCTGAAATGCTACCAAACTAACAACATAATAAAACTATGCTAGGGCACTCTATAAAATTTCGGCAGAGCCTCCTTTGTTTATTGATAAAAATGAAGTTCTAACAATATTATCAAAAGGTATGAATAACCGCAAGCAAAGTAATTTGGCTACTAAGCAGAAACATCTATAAAACTTAAGTAAAGCACGGAAGCAATATGAAGAAGTTCTAATCCATTATTACATCTTAATCTGAAGGTCATAATCAAATACCACTTGAACTAATCAACAAATAATAATTAGAGTTCTCTATCTTCTCCATGGTGAATATTTCGTGCAAGTGCAACAATACTAATCCTCTTTATTCCCATGCATGTTGACCTCGTGAAGGTACCTAAAATAAACAAACAACAACAACAAAACAACGAAGAAGAGTGAGTCCAATGACTCAGCAAGTATAATCAGTAACAAATGCAAGCATGAACATTAACTCTCAAGTTAAACATTTTACATATGAATTTCATGCTATGCATTATGATCAAAAGCTCCTCTTTCTCATCTCTTTCGCATTTTACGGTGACGCGGTGTGCATCCGTCAATGCACACCCATGCCTGCACCCTCGTGCAGGGGACCAATGCCCACACTCCGCAAGTGTGGGGACCTCGATCTTGATCACCGCATGATCAAGACTTCAACAATTCTCAATATGATGCATATATGTGAATGTATCAAAAGATAACGAGCATTCACCATACTACGCATCAACCAATCTCATAAATGCCATAATGTAAACAGAACATAAATAGCATTCTCAATTCATCACTTACTCATACTCACAATTTAAACAGTCATGATTCAACCATCATCCAAACAATTCAACAAATCCATAAACACACAGATTTTCACATCACAAATATACTTGCCTCAACCGCGAGAAAATGAAGAACACGTAGAAGGCACAACCCCCGGAATCCGCTCTCCTCCTGAATATTTAATTAATAATTACCAACATGACAGTAGCGGGTTTCTAGATATAAAATAACAGCAACCCCAATTAACCCAACAATTTATCTCAATTAAATCCCCAACTCCCCTCGGCCAAATCTGCCCACCCACAGACAGTCGACTTCCAAAAATCATAACTTTCAGTACGTAACTCCAAATTAAGCGTTCTTGGACTCTCTGGAAAGATAATTAAATTATCTACAAAAACGTAGTTGGGGAGACTCTCTGATTCTGCCATTAACTAGCCGATCCAAACCCTTTTCTAAAGCATCCAAATTCACGTCGGACTCTCTGGACAGCGCACTAAAACAGGCATAACTTTCGCCCAGAAATTCGGAATCCGGACTTCTTTACCTCTATTGAAAGCTAAGAAACTTATCTACAACTTTCTAAATTTTAAGGACTCCTGAATCGCAACTATTTCCGTCGCACAAACCGATCTACTAAACTCTGTCCAGAACTACCCTGATCTGCAGAACAGTAACACTAGAAAATTCATAACTTTCGCTACACAAATCCGAATCACATGTTCTTATACTCCTGGAAGATAATTAAACCCTCTACAACTTTCTAGAAGGGTCCAGACCTGAATCCCGACGAAACTAGATCAAAACTGCCGAGAAACAACTACCGTCCCAGCAGCCCAGAAAACCGACGAATCTAACTTGATTAAAAACCAATCTAGAGACTACCAGGGATTACCCTTGACGACACGTCGACGAACATGACGAACACGCCCGCGATCTCCTCCTCTCTTTCCTCCGGATCCACGCGGTACAGCGACAAACGTCGGCGACGGCGCACCGGGGGAGGAGACGACGACGGCGCACCGGGAAGAAGACGTCGCGGCAGCACGGGGCGGCGGCTGGTGGGGTGGAGGCGCAGGGGTGGAGGCGCGGGGGGGGGGGCTGCCTAGGGTTTTAAGAGGTGGCCTCCCTCCCTCTTGGGCCAAGAAAAACCCACCGGCCAAGGCCTAGGCCGGTGTTGTCTTAAATTTTCATAAAACCCTCAAAACTCTTATAAATTTAATTATTTCACAAAGTCTCTCTCTATTAATTAAATAATTAATTAAATAATTTCGGGTATTACATTCTACTCCCTTAAACAGAATTCGACCCCAATTCTAACGCAACCTCAACGAAAACAAAACAACCAACTAGCAATTAACTAGCACCCGACGTGAACAACGCCGGTATCGCTTTCAGCATGCGAGACTCCAACTCCCAAGTTGCTTCTCTCTCGGTCTGCTGCTGACAAAGCGCTTTGACATACTAAATATTTTTTTCTAATTGCTTGCACCTCGCACATAGTTTCTTGAAGATCCAAGTGGTTTGCCAACCTCCCGATCCTTGCTCCTTACATCTCGCATAACTTTTCACCGCTCTGGCGACCATGATTCGACTCACCAAGGCCACTCGTTGAACTTACGCCCTACAACACTTGAATTGTGTAGCTTTAATTCTTGAATGGTGGTGGTCTTACTCGTTGGTCAACGGTTTTAATGAAGCCCACGCCCGATCTTTCAAGTTCTCCTCGATACCGAGTCATACAAAGCGTATGTATCCCACACTAGAACCCAAGGTAGTCCTAGTGATACACAAACCCCTAAAACTTCGCAATTAACAAAAGCGATTAAATACACATCGGGTTATCATTCCCTTTAGTACCAACCCACACAATCTGCACAGCACATATATCTCATGTTTCCATTCTCAATCGATCTCTTTACCTTAGCAATGAGCACCCCCTTAAACACGGGCACACCACAGGGGTCAAGGTAAACCCACTCTTTCACACACAGAATACAACTGAAAATAAGGGATTCTTATTGCAATCACGCATCACCCACTCCCCACCAAAGGGTCAAATCATAAAAGAAAATCGAGGATTCAACATAAGAACCTCTCCACCTTCCAAGTAGGTGGTTTGCAAACAAACAACACATACGTCAAGGGGAATCACTCAAATGTCAAACCCGTCCATTTTTTTCCTAAACCGGAAAAACCACACAAGCCAACAAAAAGTCAACTCAAACCACAAAAGACTTTTCTCTCATCACGTAGCTCAAACAAGAATCAGGGAGCATTTTACTACCGATTTTTTTATTAAACTTCCTCTTGAATCACGAGGTTCCAAATTATCCCATACCATACTAGCTCAATTCTCTTAAATTGGCAACATCAACTCTATGTTCAAACCGAGTGCATCCAACACACTTTTGTAGAGGGACTCTACTATTCTCATAATAACATCTGTAGTCAACTCCTCTTCCCACATGTTACTTTAACGAATAATTTCCAATGCACCTCATCGTTATTTTTCACCCACCAACACTTCACCACAAATCTTAAGGACAATCAACATGAATTTCTCGGCTCACATACCCATTTACTACATCCAAAGGATACTATCAAGGAACATCATAATATTGAATCCACTCCTTCCACTATTCTCACGCAATAACATTAGCCTCCAAGGTTCTAGCATAGATCACCAACCAAAATTTCCCATCTCTAAGGCTTCTATACATATACTTGATATATTTAATACAAAGACTCTTAAATTCAGTGACTAAAATTTCCACAATCAACCATACTCAATCATTAACAACCATATGAAACATATTCTCAACTTGATTATCGTAGAAAGATTCTAACTCCTAGAGGGTTACTCACCGAGCTAAGTTATACATGGCAAAATTCAACAATCCTTACTATCCCAATAATTCCCACAACGGTTGGGCTTCTTCACAATTATAAACTCATTAACTACACCATCATAATCATTCTAATAATCCTTGCAAAGTACCCCATCATGATGCTCCAATAAAATTGATCAAGATTCTCATACTTTCAATAATTCCAACGTTCCAAAAAATGAACGTAACACTCATGAACCACACTAGGTTCTTCTAGTTGCAACAATAAAACTATTTAGCCCCAAGGACAACATCTTCTTTAAATCAAATCCTCATCGAGAATTATTCAACGAACAATTTATCACTCCAAGAATCTCAAGTATCTTGATACCCACAATCTCACCCGACTAATCACAAAACCACACCAACCAGGTTGCCATACACATCTTAAAGGTCTTTGCAACCCAAACTGCGTACCCTTTCTTGGAGAAGCAAAGAAGAAAATTTCAACACAATGTCCATCTGCAATAAACACAAAACCAAGAAAACAAAGATCTTGGACAACAAAGGATAAGACCACGGTGAAGGCGCATGCCTCCTCGAGACGAAAACATCAAATCTCAACCAATACGAATACAAGATTGTCATTTAAGCTCCGAAACTCTTAGCGTGAAAATAAGAAGTCAAACACGCTTCACAAAGATTGCGAACTTGACTTCAACCTTCAAAACTTTTATCAAACTTTTCCTTTTAACAAAGAGAACAACCTTCTTTGAATACGGTATCACCTTAACAATTCCAACAAAAGAAGAGTTGAAGACCACAACACATTAATTCTTTAAGAACTAATTAAAATCCTCAACACGACACTTTGCTTAAAACAATTTCAGCTACCACATAAATCATGAGATCAAAGATCGCATACACACTATCAAAACTTTTGATTTAAATAGTACCAAGGAATTTATTCAAATTCTTCTATTTAATGAACCTTCAACATTACCATCATAACCACAAATGGACCAACATACTAACATCGAATAATACATTCTTAACAAGCATCATCATATCCTCAACTCCTTCATAAACTTTTCCAAAAGAAACATAAGAAATCATTGCATCATGTTTCTAATATCTAAGTAAGGTTGCAACTACTTGATCTAGGAGAACCTAGTGCATAAGCCACATAAATAGAACAAAGCTCTTAAACAAGATGATACTAGAACAAGATAATCTCGTAAATCATGCTAGTATAAATTTCTTACTAGATTTCATATATTCCATTCTTTATTGGTGCTCAACTCTAACTTAGCACCAATTGATTGTACTCTATTCACTATTGGCAATAATTGATTATTATTCGGTCATAACAACATTCATGATCCTAACACCATTTTACAATTATAAGACATTCATGAGCATAGATTTTGTATCCTACCTTACATTCAGAAATTAGAATGGAAATGACTTTAAACTTCAATGATACCATTTCGTAAGACAAGTTTCTACAAGTCAATGCATCAACCTTCATCTATTCCTTTATACGTATTTCAACAATCTAGCATGGTAAAAGATAGATGAAACTAGCAATTGTGCATGCTCATAAAGCATCTAAATAAAAGACATATTAAGGGTCAATATTACCAAGGTAATATTCTAACACCTCCTTACTTAATCATTCCAAACGGTCGGATTAATTACTAAAGACACAGATAATTCAATTTATCCAATCATGATAGACATTTTAACAATCATAATAATCATTCCGGTTCTTATTACACACTCTCAATAACTCCATGAGTTACTATCATGAGTAAACAAATTCTTAATCATAGTTTTTCTAAAACTATTACAGGCAATATCGATTAAACAACTACACTTCCAAGGATACTAGTAAAAATTTAATTATACACTATGCTAACATATCAACCTGATAATTCAACCTTATGAATTAGTTTATACGACTACCACCTTCCACTTAAGCATAGCAAAACAACATAAAGGATTTTAACACTCTCTTTCAAAAGGAAAAGGAACAATAAACTTCAACGCCGAGGTAAAGAGAAAACATAGATCCAAAGCTTTCACATAACAATGAGTTTTGCAACTCAAAATTCGCATTAATAAAAGAAAACACCAAGCGAACAATGAGCCATGATTCGCAACAAGACAAACTCCCACGAAGGAACTAACCTTACAAATCAACAAAAAGCACAGGTAGCAAAATATCTCGGTAGTCCGGAAAGAAACAATAACTGCTTCAAGGAACAGTTAGAGACCAATTGCATACCCTCAACTGCAAGAACCACAATCTCAAAAGAAATTCATTAACTCCAATCAGCCAAGAATTGGCCGAAATCAACTTAAGGATAATAACAACTTTTCTAATAAATTCACCCAACACCGCAATTAAGTTACCCGAGGTAGCTACATTGCTAATCCTCATACTACAAACAATGATATAATCTGGCAATACCAAGGTAGCACATCACAACATCTACATCATATCATTGACTATTCTCAGTCATAACGATCATAGGAGCAAATCATAATCATACAAGATTATCAATAAGCATACAAGATTATCTCATAATGTAAATCATCAATATAACATGTTAAAAGCATAAATGCAATGCTTGACCCATCCCATCCTCTGTGCACCAGTGTGTCAATTTAATAGTTTAATTACCACGGACCTAAAGCCCGCTCGATACCAATCAGAACACCCGGCCAAACAATGGCACGAAATACTACCAAACTAACAACATAATAAAACTATGCTAGGGCATTCTATAAAATTTCGTGAGCCTCCTTTGTTTATTGATAAAATGAAGTTCTAACAATATTATCAAAAGGTATGAATAACCGCAAGCAAAGTAATTTGGCTACTAAGCAGAAACATCTATAAAACTTAAGTAAAGCACGGAAGCAATATGAAGAAGTTCTAATCCATTATTACATCTTAATCAAGGTCATAATCAAATATCACTTGAACTAATCAACAAATAATAATTAGAGTTCTCTATCTTCTCCATGGTGAATATTTCGTGCAAGTGCAACAATACTAATCCTCTTTATTCCCATGCATGCGACCTCGTGAAGGTACCTAAAATAAACAAACAACAACAACAAAACAACGGCAGAAGAGTGAGTCCAATGACTCGACAAGTATAATCTGTAACAAATGCAAGCATGAACATTAACTCTCAAGTTAAACATTTTACATATGAATTTCATGCTATGCATTATGATCAAAAGCTCCTCTTTCTCATCTCTTTCGCATTTTACCGGTGCGCGGTGTGCATCCGTCAATGCACACCCATGCCTGCACCCTCGGTGCGGGACCAATGCCCACACTCCGCAAGTGTGGGGACCTCGATGCTTGATCACCGCATGATCAAGACTTTAACAATTCTCAATATGATGCATATATGTGAATGTATCAAAAGATAACGAGCATTCACCATACTACGCATCAACCAATCTCATAAATGCTATAATGTAAACAGAACATAAATAGCATTCTCAATTCATCACTTACTCATACTCACAATTTAAACAGTCATGATTCAACCATCATCCAAACAATTCAACAAATCCATAAACACACAGATTTTCACATCACAAATATACTTGCCTCAACCGCGAGAAAATGAAGAACACGTAGAAGGCACAACCCGGAATCCGCTCTCCTCCTGAATATTTAATTAATAATTACCAACATGACAGTAGCGGGTTTCTAGATATAAAATAACAGCAACCCCAATTAACCCAACAATTTATCTCAATTAAATCCCCAACTCCCCTCGACCAAATCTGCCCACCCACAGACAGCCGACTTCCAAAAATCATAACTTTAAGTACGTAACTCCAAATTAAGCGTTCTTGGACTCTCTGGAAAGATAATTAAATTATCTACAAAAACTTAGTTGGGGAGACTCTCTGATTCTGCCATTAACTAGCCGATCCAAACCCTTTTCTAAAGCATCCAAATTCACGTCGGACTCTCTGGACAGCGCACTAAAACAGGCATAACTTTCGCCCAGAAATTCGGAATCCGGACTTCTTTACCTCTATTGAAAGCTAAGAAACTTATCTACAACTTTCTCAATTTTAAGGACTCCTGAATCGCAACTATTTCCGTCGTACAAACCGATCTACTAAACTCTGTCCAGAACTACCCTGATCTGCAGAACAGTAACACTAGAAAATTCATAACTTTCGCTACACAAATCGGAATCACGTGTTCTTGTACTCCCTGGAAAGATAATTAAACCCTCTACAACTTTCTAGAAGGGGTCCAGACCTGAATCCCGACGAAACTAGATCAAAACCGCCGAGAAACAACTACCGTCCCAGCAGCCCAGAAAACCGACGAATCTAACTTGATTAAAAACCAATCTAGAGACTACCAGGGATTACCCTTGACGACACGACGACGAACACATCGACGAACACGACGAACACGCCCGCGATCTCCTCCTCTCTTTCCTCCGGATCCACGCGGTACAGCGACGAACGTCGGCGACGGCGCACCGGGGGAGGAGACGACGACGGCGCACCGGGAAGAAGACGTCGGGCAGCAGGCGGCGGCTGCTGGGTGGGCGCGGGGTGGGCGCGGGGGGGGGGCTGCCTAGGGTTTAAGAGGTGGCCTCCCTCCCTCTTGGGCCAAGAAAAACCCACACGGCCAAGGCCTAGGCCGGTTGTCTTAAATTTTCATAAAACCCTCAAAACTCTTATAAATTTAATTATTTCACAAAGTCCTCTCTATTAATTAAACAATTAATTAAATAATTTCGGGTATTACAAAGACAACACGGGCTTGGGCTTGGCCGGTGGGATTTTCTAGGCCCAAGAGGGAGGGAGGCCACCACTTAAAACCCTGGCAGCCCTCCCACCCTCGCCTCCACCCCCGCCCCCCTGCTGCAGCCGCCGCCCCGCGCCTTGCTGCCGTGCCGCCGTCTTGCTGCCGTGCCGCCGCCGCGCCCGCCCGCCGTGCGCGCCCTGCTGCCGCCGTCTTCTCCGTGCCGTGTCGTCGTCCTCGCTGCGCCGTGGTGCCTTCGTCTTCGTCGTCGCCTTCGTCGTCGTCGTCTTGTTCCCCGGAGCGCCGTCGTCTTGTTCCCCGGCCGTCGTGTTCGTCGACGTGTTCGTCCTCGTGTCGTCAAGGGTAACTCCGTTGGTCCTCTAGATGAGTTTTAATCAAGTTGGATTTTGTCTGTTTTCTGGACCGCCGTGATAGTTTGGGTTAATCGGCTGTTCTGGGTTAGATCCGTCAGGATTCAGGTCTGGACCTCTTCTAGAAAATTGTAGAGGACTTGATTATCTTTCCAGGGAGTGCTAGAACGCGTTATTCCGAGTTGTGTAGCAAAAGTTATGAATTTTCTAGTGCTGCTGTTCTGCAGATCGGAGTAGTTCTGGACAGAGTTTAGTAGATCGGTTTGTGCGACGGAAATAGTTGCGAATCAGAAATTCTTCATGTTAGGAAAGTTTTAGATAATGTTCTTAGCTTTCCATAAAGGTCAAGAAGTCCGGATTTTGAGTTTCTGGGCGAAAGTTATGCCTGTTTTAGTGCGCTGTCCAGAGAGTCCAACGTGAATTTGGATGCTTTAAAAAAAGGGTTTGGATCGGTTAGTAAATGGCCGAATCAGAGAGTCTCCCAACTAAGTTTTTGTGGATAATTTAATTATCTTTACAGAGAGTCCAAGAACGCTTAATTTGGAGTTACGTACTGAAAGTTATGATTTTTGGAAGTCGGCTGTCTGTGGTTGGGCAGATTTGGCCGAGGGGAGTTGGGGATTTAATTGAGATAAATTGTTGGGTTAATTGGGGTTGCTGTTATTTTATACCTAGAAACCCGTTACTGTCATGTTAGTAATTATTAATTAAATATTCAGGAGGAGAACGGATTTCGGGGGTTGTGCCTTCTACGCGTTCTTCATTTTCTCGCGGTTGAGGCAAGTATAACCTTGCTATGATTAATCTGTGTGATTGAGTGATGATACGAGTGGTGTTTGAGTTATGAATGCTTTACTTATGAATTTGAGTAATGTTCTGAGTTGTTAATGCTATTTATGTTTTGTTTACATTATGGCATTTATGAGATTTGTTGATGCGTAGTATGGTGAATGCATGATATCTTGTTGATACATTCACATATATGCATCATATTGAGAATTGTTGAAGTCTTGGTCATGTGGTGATCAAGCATCGAGGTCCCCACACTTGCGGTGTGGGCATTGGTCCCTGCACCGAGGGTGCAGGCATGGGTGTGCATTGACGGATGCACACTCCGCGTGACACGGTAAAATGCGAAAGAGATGAGAAAGAGGAGTTTTGATCATAATGCATAGCATGAAATTCATATGTAATATGTTTAACTTGAGGGTTAATGTTCATGCTTGCATTTGATACTGATTATACTTGCCGAGTCGTTGGACTCACTCTTCTTCGTTTGTTTATTTGTTTTAGGTACCAATGTGAGAATGGCATATATGGGATCAAAAGGATTAGCTTGTTGCACGTGCACTATTCCTTCAATAAGAAATAAAGACAATCATGATAATCTTGTTGGCTTGTTAGCTTAATTGGTTCGGTTTATTTTCCATCGATTAAATGTAATAAAGACTTAGTATCATTGGATATTATCTTCCGTTCATTATTTAGAACTTGTGCTATTCATGTTTATTTAAACTGCCATCTGGTTAATAAACTAAGGAGGTTATGCCGAAATTTTTAGGTAACCTATATTAGTTGTTGTTTTATTGTGGATAGTTAGTAGCATTTCAGGCCTATGTTAGGCTGGGGTGTTACAACCTCAGCAAATGCTTGGTCATCACATGACCAAGTCTTCAATAAGCCAACATGATGCATCTGTATGAAGGTCTCATTTTAATAAAAACATGCATCCACAACAACTTTGCACAAAGAATACTCATGAATTCCATAACACACAAACAACCATAAACATTACTGGGTACACCTTCATCACAAACATGAACACAAATGCTCACAATATAAATCAAACATTGACATTCCACAATATCAATGTAAACAATCATCATACTTGCCTTAACCGCGAGAGAACGAGGGACGTGCAGAAGGCGCTGCCCCCGGAACCAGTCCACCACCTGAATAATAATTATAATATATGCTAAGATAACAGTAGTGGACCTTAGACCAAACAAAAACAATCACGAACAAGCAAAAATGTCTAACTCGGTTCCAATCTCCAAATCCTACAGGTCGTCCTGCCCCCCTCTGTGGACAGTCAACTTCAAAAATTCATATCTATTGGTACAGGAGTCCAATAAGATGTTCTTAGACTTTCTGGAAACATAATTAAATTCTCCAACTAAACCTAGTTGGTGAATCTCCCTGAATCAGCCAACTTTTATCCACACAAGCCAGTTTTCTAAAACATAAATTTCACGTCGGGTTCTCGGGACAGAGTACTAAAAATACCATAACATTCAGCACGAGTGTCCGAATCATGATTTCTTGAGCTTTCTGGAAAGCTGAGACAATTATCTACAACTTTCATAATACTGAGGTCCTCTGATTCTCCCGTTGTCTAATCGCCCAATCCACTTTACCAAAACCTGACAGAAAACTCACAATCTGCAGAACAGTCCCACTAAAAATCATAAATACCATAACATTCAGCACGAGTGTCCAATCATGATTTTTTGAACTTTCTAGAAAGCTGAGACAATATCTACAACTTTCACAATACTGAGCTCCTCTGATGCTCCTGTTTTCTAATCGCCCAACCCACTTTACTAAAACCTAACAGAAAACTCACAATCTGCAGAACAGTCACACTAAAAAAATCATAACTTCTGCTACAGAGGTCCAATGACGCGTTCTAATATTTCATGGAAAAGATGGTGATGTCCTCTACAAAACTCTAGGAGACGTCCAGAGCTGAATCCCCATGAAACTACCCCAAAATGGCCGTTTAACGAAATCTGTCCTGGCAGACCAGAATACCGACATTGCCAAAACAATTAAAATATGCATATAATTGGGGGAAAGCAGATGTTACTCTTGATGAACTGCTGAAGATTATGATGAACACCACACGATCTCTTTCCCCCTTCCATTTCCCTTTTTTCCTTCCTCTTCTCCTTCTTTCGGATCAGAAAACACCTCACTGCGATCGATCTCCTTCCTCCGCTCGACCGGCAGCAAAGGGGATCTTCTTCACCAATAGCAGGGGGCTTAAATGGAGGAGGGGGTGCTGCTGAAGGCGTAACGGGGAAAGAGGGGTGGTAGCACAAGGGGTAAAGGAGGAGGGAGGTGGCGGCTTGGGTTGTGGGGGAGGGGCGCCTCCCCCCTTTTTGGCCGGCCACTCCAGGACCAAGGCCCAGGCCCAGGTTACTAGGATTTTTCAGAAATCCCCCTCTAAAAATCATTGTTTAAATCTTTTCTATAAGGTCCCTTACTCCAATTAATCGATTATCTCTCTAATCACTTTTGGGGCCCTTAAACGGAATTCGACCCCAAATTCTATCCACGCTTACAACAAGGTTTAATCACAGCTAAAACTTAATCATATTAACACACACGCATGTGAGACACCAATTCCCAAGTGGCTTCTCTCTCTGTCTGCGCTTTGCTCCACATCACTCTTGCCAGGGCAGGAATTGTAGTTCATCGTATTATGGCAATATACGATGCTTCCGCGGGCGAAGAGGTACATCGTATTACGGCAATATACGATGCTGTACCGGTACAGTCGCGGCTAAGTGCGGCAACATCCACATATGCAAATGACATGAATGATATGATAATTCGTAAATCTCATTAATTCATCCACAATGAGCATTATCATGCTCTCAATATATCCACATCCACCACATGTTAATTTCATATCCACATTATAACATTAAGCAAGAATTCCACATGTCTACTAGCAGATTATCAACATATCAATGGATAAATACTTGCTACCATCTCCACAATTAAAATATCATGCAATCATGGCATAATGTATCAAATTAAGATAATAACGTAAATTACAAGTAGAAGGAATAACAAGTTAAACGGTAGCAACCACTGCTATATTCACTTGCCTCAATTCCGACGAAGCGAAGTACAATAAAGATCAAGAGCGCTCAGGGACAAGACCACCTGTCCATAAGACAACTCTCAGCACACAACCACAGTATACAAGCACGACATAAATATATAAAACATCGCTAGAAACCCGAACCCGCACACACTCCTCTCCTCTCCACAATTCAATAGATTTCTCTCTCCAACAGCGCTGCTTCACAATTTCGTATCTTTAAAAATATAGATCGAAATACAAAAAATGTTACCTCTTTAGATTCATGACTTAAAAACCTACAATTTTCATGCAGAACACCTATTTTTATTTTAATCACAGCTAGGAGTAATTTAATGCCCAAAACAGAGGAAGAACTCTGTTCTGGCAGATAGGACAGCAGTGTTCAAACGCATGTCCTCAGCAGCACAGTAGTCTAAAAATTCTAAACTTTATACAGAAGCTATATCTCTAAATTATCTACAACTTTACAAACTACGGCCAAGGCCAGAAAATTCGTTTACTATTTTTAAACTCCGGATTACCCTCGGACTGTACCAATCCGTCCGCCTGACGGACAGCGGTATTGCCGACTCCGCATCTCCCAGATCCCATGGTAGAAACTTTTGAAAAAAATACAGGAGATGAATCTGGAAGTCCTCTACAACTTTCCTTTTGGGAAGACCGGCAGGAAAATTCGTTTTCTAGATCACAACCGCGCAACAAGCCGCGCTGTGCGAATCAATCTAAAAGCAGTCGGCGTCTAATCTCTAATCGGGCAATTGATCTATTAACTACCTTCATAATCCGTGCCAAGAACCCTAATTAATCCATAAAACAGAGGATTTGGGATGCAGTAAAATTACCTAGGTGAAGAGTTTCCCCAAAATTTCCTCCTCTTCTTGTTCTCCTTCCTTCTCCTTCTCCAAGGGTAGCAATGGGGGAGATCACCTTGGGGGAAGGGAGGGCGCAGCCAACACAGGGGGGCGGCTATGTGGGGAGGAGAAGGGAGGGGAAAACCCTAGAGTTGAATAAAAGGGGAGAGGGTGGAGGGTGCGCCATGGGGTGGCGCCCCCTTGGGCTTTGGCCCATGGGTGGTTGGCCCACTCCCGGCAATAAATTGAAATTTAAAATAATTTTTAATATATTTTATTCTATTTTTAATGTTCTACAAATTTTATTTTTCCCTTCCCATGATTTACCGAAAAATCGGCGACTCCGCGATTGTTTTAAAATCTTACGCGGTAACGACGTTCGGGATATTACATTCTCCCCACCTTAAAAGGATTCGTCCTCGAATCTCGCTTCTCAACCCGCGAGACTAAAAAAACAATCAAGGAAAGAACAACCAGAGAATAGAGCATCCCAAGGATAGAACATCACAAGAGAACAACAACTACGGGTTCTCACTCGCCTCGAAGAACTCGGGTCCTTCTTCTGCATTTGAACTTCAAGCTCCACGTCTCCTCCTGCTCGGACTGATTCGTCAAGAGGGCATCCACATCAACTCCAATGTGTCCACGACCTGCGCGGGTCAACACCGAGCACCCGCAACTCTTTTGTCGGCTCTGAACGGCCAACAGATCCTGTCTTTCTCGCAAAACTATAAAGCCACTATCTAATACCATCCTCCTTCTTAAAATATTTTCCTCTATTTATTATAGTCGGGATAATACATTGTACCTCTTTTAAAAAATTCAACCACAGATTCTACTCATAACATTACTCGAAGCACAAACAATTACTGTTACAAATGTAACACAACCACAAGAAGAATGAAGCATTCCCAAGCAACACACTAGCAACCAGCTTTCCTTCAATGGACCACGGTCCAAATCAAAGGATTCACAACAAAACCATTCACGCTCTTCCAAATAGACATTTGGAGAATCCACACTGCACAAGCCAAGAGTGAAAATCACTCGACAGACCAAAACAATCATTTTCTTTTCCTAACTGGAAAAGAATACACCACAACATATAACAACTCAATTTGCAGATGACCTATGCCATAAACACACAGTTTAAACAAGAATCGAGAGAGCTTATTACTGCTCGAGATATTATTAATTTCCTAATCCATTCCCTTTGGAAATTTAACTTCCTTAAACAAAGGATTTCCAAATCATCGCCCAACACACCAACTAGTTGCCATACACCTCTTAAAAGACTTTGCAACCCAAATTAATTACCCCTTTCTTGGAGAGGCAAAAAGAAGTAAATTTGAGCACAAAGAAAGATGTTACCATCTGCAATAAACACAAGACCAGAAGAAATAGCAATGAACTTGGACAACAAAAGATAAGATCACAGCTGAATGCGAACAATATCAAATCTCAACCAATAAAAATACAATATTGCCATTCGAGCTCAAGAAGCTCGTATGCGGCGAAAACATTGCCATTTGAGCTCAAGTAGCCCTTATGCGGCGAGAATAAGAAGTCAAACACACCTCAAAAAAAATACACAACTTGACTTCAACCTCCAATACTTTTACCACACTCTTTCTTTTAATAAAAAGGATAACTTTCTTTCATTACGGTACCACTTTGACAATTCCAACAAAGAGAAGTGAAGACCACAACACCTTAATCCCTTAAGAACTAATAAAACCTCTCAACACGACACTTTGCTTAAAACAATTTCAGCTACCACATAAGTCATGAGATCAAAAGATCCCGTACACAAATCTCAAAACTTTTGATTTAAATAGTATCATGGAAGTTATCAAATTCCTTTATTTATAGAACATTCAACATTATCATCACAACCACATATTGACCATCATGCTAACATCAAAATAATAATACATTCTTAACAAGCATCAACATATCCTCATATCCCTTCATAAACTTTTACAAAATAAACACAAGAAATTACTTCATCATGTTTCTATTATTTAAATAAGATTGCAACTACTTGATCTAGGAAATCCTATTGCACAAGACACCATATTAGAACAAAGCTCTTAAACAAGATGATACTAGAACATGACAATCTCACAAACATGCTAGTATAAATCTCTTATAAGATTCCATATATTCAATTCTAATTGATGCTCAACTCTAATTTAGCACAAGTTGATTGTACTCTAGTCATAACTGGCAATAATTGATTATTATTTTATCATAACAACATTCATGATCCTAACTCCGTTTTACAATCATAAAACAATCATGAGCATAGATTCAGTATCTCACCTTAAGTTTAGAAATTAGAACGAAATAACTTTAAACTTCAATAATACCAGCTTTGTAAGACAAGATTCTACAAGTCAATACATCAACTTTCATCTATTTCTTTATACATATTTGAACAATCTAGCATGATGAAAAATAGATGAAACTAGCAATTATACATGCTCAAAAAGTATCTAATAAAGGACAGACTAAAGGTTAATATTACCAAGGCAGTATTCCAACACCTCCTTACTTAATCATTACAAACGGCCAGATTAATCATTAAAGACAAGAATAATCCAATTTATCCAACAGGATAGAAATTTAAACAATCATAATACTCATTCCAATTCTTTTGCACACTCCTCAATAACTCCATGAGTTCCAATCATGTATAGACAAATTCTTAATCATAGTTCTTCTAGAAACTATTACAAGGCAATATCACATTAATCAACTACACTTCCAAGGATGCTAGTTGAAATTAATTATGCACCACACTAACATCTCAACATGACAATTCATACCTTATGAATCAGTTTATATGATTACCACCTTCCACTTAAGCATAGCAAAACACCATAAAGGGTTTTAACAATCTCTTTCAGAAAGGAGAGGAAATAAACTTCAACACTAGAAACAATCCCAAAAGAAATACATATATCCAAGGCTTTAACATATTAACGAGTTTTGCAACTCAAAACTTGCATTTGTAAAAGAAAATACTAAGCGAACCAATAAGCAATGATTCACAACAAGACAAAACCCACACGAAGGGACCAACCTTTCAAGTCAAGAATAAGCACAGGTAGCAAAAGTATCTCATGAGTCCGGAAAAAAACAATAACTGCTTCAAGGAACAGGTAGAGACCAATTGCATACACTCAACTGCAAGAACCACAAACTCAAAAGAAATTCATTAACTGCAATAGGCCAAGAATTGGCCGGAATCAACTTAATGATAATAGCAATTTTTCTAAGAAACTCACCCGCAACATCTGCAATTAAGTTACTTAAGGTAACTACATTGCTATCCCCATACTGCAAACAGTGGTATAACCTGGCAATGCCAAGACAGCAAATACAATCTCTATGTCTTAACATTGACAATTCTCACTCATAACAGTCATAAGAGCAAATAATAATCATACAAGATTATATCATAATGTAAATCATCAATGCAACATGTCAAAAACATAAATGCAATGCTTGACCCATCCCATCCTACTGTGCACCAGTGTGTCAATTTAATAATTTAATTACCACGGACCTAAAGCCCGCTATGATACCAACTGTAACACCTCAGGATCCACAATACCCTGGGATGCTACTAAAACTGCTCTACAACTAGCCAATTTACAAGATAAATTAAACTGGTAATATTTAATTAACAAGATAATATAAGCGGAAGTATAATCAACTAGTAAATAACAGAATAATGAGAATAATTTAATATTCATAATCAACTTAACAATAATAACCAAAGGAACAATTCCAAGTTCAACATTAATAAGGAGAAACATTCGTCAATATGATAACTAAATAAGCAAAGAACTAGAATTCTTTCTACTCTATTTCAGCATTAAGATTATCATCCAAGTGCATCTGTGCGGTGCCACTCTACCCTTCCCATTGCATGCTCAAGGTCCACCTGTAGGGAGGGGGAAGCAAGGGTGAGATAAAAATCTCAACAAGCAAACAGTTTAACAAGTTATTCAAACTACAAACAATTATACATCATCATTTATAATTCCATACAACTACAACCACAATTCATGTCCGTAATTATTAATCACCATAACCTTCCATGAATCATACCTCTTCAATTTCAGATTTAATTGGCATATGAATGCAGTCATTTTATCCATAATTATATGCAAATGAAACATTTAATCTTCCATAACTACAATAGATTAATCATCAACATTTATTCTTCCATAATAGCAATGTTTATATCCTCAACCTCAAATTACCATCAATGACAATAAGACATATGTATGATCACCTCACTACTTTATTAATTCTCACATCCATAATTGCTATCAACAATTAACACTAGAGAAAAGAATCTCATGCCACAACCTCAACCCTTACCATACACAAGGGACGAATCCCATTCCACGACCACATCTACAATCCTCATACCACAAGTAGCTCACATGAGCCAATTCCACATTACAACTAGAAAGTTGTATATTCCACAAAATAACATCACCACAATATGTTGCATATGTATGCAAATGAATCTTTCCACAATGCAATGCATTTGAATGCTTCATGCTATGCTCTACATCACTCTTACCACGGCAGGAATTGTAGTTCATCGTATTATGGCAATATACAATGCTCCGTGGGCGAAGAGGTACATCGTATTACGGCAATATACAATGCTGTACCGGTATGGTCGCGGCTAAGTGCGGCGACATCCACATATGCAAATGACATGAATGATATGATAATTCGTAAATCTCATTAATTTATCCACAAGGAGCATTATCATGCGCTCAATATATCCACATCCACCACATGTTAATTTCATATCCACATTATGACATATTAACATATCAACATGTCCACATGTTAAGCAAGAATTCCACATGTTTACTAGCAGATTATCAACATATCAATGGATAAATACTTGCTACCATCTCCACAATTAAAATATCATTCAATCATGGCATACGTATCAAATTAAGATAATAACGTAAAATGCAAGTAGAAGGAATAACAAGTTAAACGGTAGCAACCACCGCTACATTCACTTGCCTCAATTCCGACGAAGCGAAGTACAACAAAGATCAAGAGCGCTCAGGGACAAGAACACCTGTCCATAAGACAACTCTCAGCACACAACCACAGCATACAAGCATGACATAAATATATAAAACATCTCTAGAAACCCAAACCCGCACACACTCCTCTCCGCTCCACAATTCAATAGATTTCTCTCTTCAGCAGCGCTGCTTCACAATTTCGTATCTTTAAAAATATAGATCGAAATACAGCAAATGATACCTCTCTGGATTCATGACTTAAAAACCTACAATTTTCATGCAGAACACCTATTTTTAATCACAGTTAGGAGTAATTGAATGCCCAAAACAGAGGAAGAACTCTGTTTTGGCAGATGGGACAGCAGTGTTCAAACGCGTGTCCTCAGCAGCACAGCGGTCTAAAAATTCTAAACTTTATACAGCAGCTAGATCTCCAAATTATCTATAACTTTCTCAACTACGGCCAAGGCCAGAAAATTAGCTTAATATTTTTAAACTCCGGATTACCGTCGGACTGTACCAATCCGTCCGCCTGACGGACAGCGGTATTGCCGACTCCGTATCTCCCAGATCCCATGGTAGAAAAATTTTAACAAAATACAGGAGATGCATCTGGAAGTCCTCTACAACTTTCTGTTTGGGAAGACCCGCAGGAAAATTCGTTTTCTAGATCAAAACCGCGCGACAAGCCGCGCTGCACGAATCAATCTAAAAGCAGTCGTTGTCCAATCTCTAATCGGGCAGTTGATCTATTAACTACCTTCGTAATCCGTGACAAGAACCCTAATTAATCCATAAAACAGAGGATTTGGGATCCAGGAAAATTACATAGGTGAAGATTTTCCCCAAAATTTCCTCCTCTTCTTCTTCTCCTTCCTTCTCCTTCTTCTCCTTCTCCAAGCGTAGCAGTGGGGGAGATCACCTTGGGGGAAGGGAGGGCGCAGCCAACACAGGGGGGCGGCTGTGTGGGAGGAGGAGGAGGGGAAAACCCTAGAGTTGAATAAAAGGGGAGAGGGGTGGAGGGTGCGGCCATGGGGGGTGGCACCTCCCCCTTGGGCTTTGGCCCATGGGTGGTTGGCCCACTCCCCCGGCAGCCCAAATTAAAATTTAAAATAATTTTTTAATATATTTTATTCCATTTTTAATGTTCTACAAATTTTATTTTTCCCTTCCCGCGATTTACCGAAAAACCGGCGACTCCGCGATTGTTTTAAAATCTTACGTCGTAACGACGTTCGGGATATTACACTTTTGGTTTGTACTCTTTATTATTGTAATATTCGTTGTTGGCAATGTAATCATCATTGTTTAACTGTGTGCACTAGCTTTGATCTGGGACTAGTGCTGTAATATACAGAGGGTCCGAATTTGGTAATTCGGGGTCCCGACAGAGATGGTATTAGAGCCAACTTGACTGTAGGACGTGACCTAGATTAGAATGGCAAAAACCTTAAGGGTTTATATTTATTAAAAAGTATATATTTAAAAAAAATCTTATATACCTCTTTACCTCTGTTCTATTTATAAACACCTGTTCAAAATCACTTTACTAATCTCCTCTATCATTTCAAACTTGTAGATGGCTGGCTCATCTTCTGCAGGATCGTGGGATTACATCTCCCATGGCGAGAATGAGGGTGCATTTGTTGAGCTTCTTCGTCAACTCATGCAGTACCTGAAGTATCGCCAACCGCCTATTTTCAGGGGGTGGAAAGTCAGGATTATGGACCGAGATTCTTGGTCGATGGAGGCATTCCTGTATGTATGGGAAAGGGAATTCGACTCTCACAGATACCCTATCGATCATCCTCGGACTAACCGCTCTAACGCCCTCCAGGATGCAGCTCATTTGGCTATAGCTGACTTGTGCCAGATTCACAAGGAGATCCTACTACAGTCACCTTACTGCTTTTCATCCAGTCGAGTGGGACAGAGCTATCTGCAGCCCTTCGAGATCTCAGTGGATGATCCTCGACTATCGCACTAGGTGCAGCTCACCTAGGCGATAACAACTACCTACGGCAGTGCCTTGGAGGAGATTGGACAGCTTCAGATGCTTCTTACTTCTAGCTACCAGCACTCCGACACTCTCCGTGCTCAACTTCTTCAGTGCCAGGCAGCAGAGTTCGAGCTAGGACAACTCAGAGCCAGACAGCAGTCTCCCAAAGACTACACGCCATCTGCACCTGTACCAGCTGTCGTCCCCAACATCCAAGTGCCGACCCGACGCACAGGACCACGCACCTTGCTCACAACATGCAAGAGTGTGCGGCGCCCTAGTCCTCCACCCGACATGAACCTTGGAGATTCCAGCAAAAGACGCAGTCTCTCTCGTTCCCGTTCCGTCTCTCAGTCGACTACCTCCAGTCGTAGCCATCCCCACACCCGCGCATCTTGCAACCGTCCCATGTGTGGTTGTAGGCAGCTCCACGTGGGCATCTCCGAGGAGGACCCAAAGGAGGATCCTGAGGAGCGCATCTTCGAGGAGGACGAGTAGTTGTTGAGACAGTAGTATCCAAATAAATGTTTATTTCCTTAGAACGATTTATTATTATATTTTGCTGTACTAGATGGACTGTACCAAAGCACTTGTGCACTTGTGGTACAGCCATTTTCAAAACTAATTTGAATTCAAAGTTGAGTTTTTCCAATTTGTTGTTTGTGTTCTTTTTTGTGTGTTGGGTTGGGATGTTGTTTAGTCTCCCCTGATCTCTTACCTATGCATCTTCCCTCTTATCTTTTGCTAAACCCGGTCACCTCTTCAGATGGTGAACACAAGGAACAACGCTGGCAATAGCCGTGGTGCCAATGCTCAACCAGAAGGCAACGAACCAATTCCACCACCTCCTGTTCAGGCCCCTAACTTGGAGCAAATGATGGCTATGCAACTGCAACTTCTGCAAGCTCTTGCTCAAAATCAAGTCCAGCCAGCTCCACAGGCCCCATTGCCTACACCGCAATCCAAGCTAGGAGAATTTATGAGAACTCGACCGCCAACCTTTACTGGTTCAGTAGATCCAATGGAAGCTGATGACTGGATTAAGGATGTGGAGAGGAAATTGACCTTGGCTCAGTGCAATGATCGTGAAAAAGTGTTGTACGCTGCCCATCAGCTAAAAGGGATTGCAACTAATTGGTGGGAGAATTATTGTGCGGCTCATCAAAATGTGCAAGCTATCACTTGTGATGGGAACGGGGTCCCGATCTTCCAACAGGTTCTGGATATGTTCGATTTGGTGGAGGCGCGACACAAATCGATCCGGCTTCCGAACGACACGTTCCGAACCCCGCAATCGCAGCACCACGTCTCCTCAGGTTATCAACCGTGCGCTGCCCGGTTGACCTTGCCAAGAAGGCTAATCCCGGCCTGCGAATCGAAGAACACAAGCAAGAACAAGGAAGAACACAACCAAATTGCAGATATATTGATGAAGCACTCGAAAATTGGGGTTTCACAAACCGATGACGGCGAAACTGTTCAAAGACAGAATTAATCTAAGCAAAACCCAACCCTAATGGTGGGGGTGGCGGCTGTATATAAAGGAGTAAGGGGCGTGCAAAACCCCTGGACGCGTCCTTAATGGACTCCAACACGATACAAAGCCGAACGGCCCAAAAGACGGTGTCGCAGCACCCTGACAGATTCTGGACGTCCACTTGTTTCGACGATTCCCGTTGACTCAGAAGGAATTTTGATATGAGACCAGATCCATTGGAAAGGTTATCTTCTCAGCTTTCCATACATATGTGGAACGTCCAAAACGGAGTCCGGATACGATCTGGGCGTCCGTTTAGTGCAGTTTGGTCCTGGACTCCGAATTGGATTCGAAGTCGGTTTGAGTTGGACATCCAACATGATTCGTCCGCCCTTGCTGGACTTGTGCGCCTCGTAGCCCTTCTCCAAGTACTTCTTGATCCTCTCCATGGTTCCTAATCATAATTAAATCATTAGGTAGCAATCGATTCTCAAATGAACCAAAAGAAGTACTTAGGAACGAGCTCACATGTAAATTCAATTGTCGGGCGCGAGCTCTAGTGATTGGTCCTTGAATATCAAGTGGAGGAGTGTTGTGTATATCCGAAGAAGTGATGTCCTCATCAACTTGGGCTGAATTTCATGAAGCTTTCCGCACTGCACATATTCCTACGGGGATAATGGATATGAAGAAAATGGAATTTCACAAGCTGCAGCAAGGAAACCTTAGTGTTACTGAATACCTGAATAAGTTCACACAATTGGCCAGATATGTACCAGAAGATGTTGCAACAGATGCAACAAAGATTTGGCGATTCATGCAAGGACTTGTGAGAGACCATGTGGAGGTCATCCCGTTGTGTATGATGAGTAATTGACATCGTTTACGATAAGTCGAGTTTGAGTCGGTTGGTTCGGACCTAGACGTTGCGTGGCGTAACGGACTCGGTCGGACTTGGTCAAACCTAGTCGTATGGGTTTAGGATGCATATTCTGATGACTCGACAGGTTTGGTCTCTACTTACGCTTTCATGTATCGAGCGGTGCTATTTGACGTGTTTCTTGTCTGTGTGACTGCAGGACGTCGAGGCGGAGTCGTGGCGAGACACGAGGTGACCGGACTAGGTGCAGGTGGCGCTGAGGTCAGAACGGTCGGGACGTGTCGAAGACGACGTGGACTCGAGGTGGTTGCGAGGCAAGGAGCGCGGAAGCTTCCCGGAAGGTGCAGGAGGGGCGAAACGGGAATTTCGCAAAACTGCAAAAGCGGGAGCGGGCGCCGTTAGATTTAGCGGGCGTAACGGGGCGGAGACCCGTTAGCCAAGGCTATAAAAGGAGTGGAAGGGCTGCATCTCCATTAGGCCACTTGAGAGAGAATTAGGGTTAGCTAGAGTCAAAAGGCACTTTGAGAAGTGGTTATGCTTTTAAGCTTTAGTTGGTATGGGTTGGTAGAAGTAGCAGGAGTCTGTTGAGCCCTTGCTTTGGGTGTTGCCTCCCGTAGCCATTCTGTGTAGTGCTCTGTCTCTTCTTGTCTGTATGAACAGAGAGATGAGTTCTTGAGTCTTTGAGATGAGATGGTGGTAATCCCTGTGTAATCATTCTTCGTTTTTCCTTTCTATCAATTCAAGAATGATTTTATTGTCTACTTTCATCTCCTGTTTCATTTGTGATGATTTTCATGTTTTGTTCACCCTCTCTGTTCTTCACTGTTTGAGCTGATTTTGGGTGTGATTGTAAGTTTGAGTAATTGATTCTTGAAAGCTCTGTGATGAAAAGATTCATGACCATATGACCACTCCTTTTTCTAGAGTTTTTGGAAGATTCAACTTTTTCTGTGATTTTTGAATCCTTCGTCATTCTTCCTCTGTTTCTTCCTATTTCTAGGGTTTACTGTTCTTTGCAAACAGAGAAATCTTGTGCACTTGTTTATGCCTACTAAAAGTTGTTTGAGCTGTGATTCTCTCTCGACCTGAGATTAGTTATTTGCTGATATCAACAGTCTCAGGGTCAAAAGACTCAAGATTGAAAAGTAATTTGAAAATCAACCCATTTTCGGTTCAGAGTTTAGTTTCTGCCCAGAACTCATTTCATTGCCTCTTGATCTGAATCTTCTTCCCCCTGAGGTCATTATGTTGATTAGTTTGTAGTCCAAATGAACTGACCTGAGAATAGCAGCAAGCATTCATCAATTTCTCTGATTTTCGGTTCTAATCAATATTTACTGTTTCGGTTCTCAGGCTTCGGTTTTCAGTCAGGTGTGCTGTTCGGCAGCAGCAGTAATGAGGACAGCCGAATTGCTCTGCAGTTCTTTTACTTTTCAGTCTTTGGTTTTCCTTTGCAGTAGTATGTAATTTTTGTTTCGGTCTTTTCCTGCCGGTCTCCCTCAGAGTGCTTACTTGGCTGGCTTTCAGTTTTTGCTTTTGAGCACTGTTTTTCTTCTGAAAATTTCAGATGACTGCTATCTGATTTTTCCCTTTGGTCTGTTGTCTTTTTGGGTTTCATTCTCAATCTTCAGAAGAACAGTCCTTCCTGTCAACCAGTGCTTCGGTATTTGCTTTGCAGCAGCTTGTCTTCTCAGTTTTCTCACTCTTTTTGATTTGAGCAGCTTCAGTTTTTTTTGTGTGTTCGTCAGAGCAGTTTTTGTCAAGTTTAGTCTTTGATCTTTGGTCTCCAGCCAAGTCTAATCTCTTAGCTTTTCGGCAGCAGGTCAAAATTCATATGCAGTCAGTTTTCTTCACCCAATCTTCTCTATTGTCAGTTTCTCTGTTGGTTCACTTTTCGGTTTTGTCTGAAGATCACTGTGCAGTACCAATTTAGTTGCCGCTTTCTGTCTTGGATTTTTGGCCAGAGGAACTCATGGATCAAGCAATGATTTCTCTACACGGAAATTAAGCTCAGTACTTCACTTAGCCTTTCAGTTCAGATTTTTGATACTCTGTGAGACTTTTTGGTCAAAATTGGCAAAATTGATTTCGTCTTCTATTGAGGGAATCCTTTCTTTCTTCATAGCTTCTATAACTATCGGAGAAGAAAATTGCGTGAATACTTGGGGGGCGATTTTTTTTAGGCACCATTCACCCCCCTCTGTTGCCATTTCGGTCCAACAACTTGACCCCAACCTCAAAGTGCAGCTGGTGTCCAATGATTATCCAACATTTCAGCATATGGTAAACAATGCTATTATACCAGAAGATGCTCAACGCCAGTTGTATGAGATTCGGAAGAGGAAATTCGAAGCCCAACAGGGTGCAAGCAGTTCTTGATGAGGACATCACTTCTATTGATATGAACACCCCTCTTACGGCTCCCATGAATGATGGGCAAGGTCCAATCACTCGGGCACGTGCTCGTCAACTCAACTATCAGGTAAACTCGTTTTTAGGAGTCAATAATATTTCTGCTGAGCATTCGATACTTCCTAAGACTTGTGATTTTCTTGTCCTTAGGAACCATGGAGAAGAACCACGCGAGTTCAAGTGTAGAAGTGGAACCGTCAAGCGCAATCCAAGTCATATTCGCGAGTTCGATTCAGATTCGGCCTTCGTAACAACATCTACTTCAAACGGCCATAACTTTTAATCCAGAAGACTTCTTGGGGCCCGTGAGTACTCGTTGGAAAGATCTTGAAGTCTAATTTCAGATGGATCTGGTCTCACCTCCAAACTCCATCCGAGCAGATCAGAAACTGCAAAACAAGTCACGTCACTTTTTCAGTCCGAGTCAAAGTGGGCCGAGGGCCTTGTAAATTAGGCTATTTGGGCCGGTACTGTTCACGTGAACAGTACCACGTCCGCATGAACAGTAAAACTGATTAGTACCACCTCCCTTTTCATTAGATAAGTGTGGCTTCCCCTTCCCTATTTAAGGAGGTCACACCCTCTAGTTTTCCGGGTTTTCTTAAAGATTATTCGCTTAGCGCTTTCACCGCATGTTCGGTTGAGAAACCCCACTTGTGAACTCAAACTTTATTCGCAATGCAATTTCATATTGCGTCTTAAACTCTCTTGCTTGTGTTCTCGATTCGCTTGCAGGAGATAGCCTTCTTGGCGAGGTCAACCGTGTTCGGCACGGTTGATAACCAACGGAGCAGTGGTGTAGTGATTGCAAGGGGTTCGATCTGTTTTGGTCGGAGCCTTTGGATCATCAACGTCGAGATCTCCACAAATCGATTTATCAGTACCTTTCGGAAGATCGGGCCATCGTCACATCAGTTGGTATCAGAGCAACGGTTGCCCGTGAGGTAATTCTTGTATCCCTAGTTAGTAGATTGGTTTTTATTTCCTATAGTCCAAAAAGAATTAATTCCGCTATCCAAACCCCATTGTGCCTTTCAATCTATTAGTTTTGGTTTGCTAAATTGAATTTGTGTCCATATTAACATTGTCTAGTTGCTGGTCATATCTTTTTTCCATTAAAAATCCAAACAAAAGAAAAAATTCCTCACCCCAAACCCTAATTTTCAAATTCGGCTGATTTCTCCTTTCTCTGCAACCGCCACCAAAAACGCCATATCTTTTGATTCCGAGATTATTTTTGATTGAGACCACCGCCATTAGATTCAGAAATTCCTTATCCATCTATCTGTAAAATTGCACGACATTCCAGCAAGGAATTTAAGAGATATATGCGGTGAAAGTTGAACCAATTATCTGTTTTGAATCTGCAACAGTCAGCAGTTGTGATTTTTGTGCGAATTTCTGTGTCGGGATTCAGAAGTTTGCCCCAAAAGCAAATATGTAGAAAAAGCCGTCAGAAAACAGATAAAAAATGAATCAGTGAAAAATAGGCATCTGACAAAAAGTTACGGCCAAAATACCGACATGCTGTCCAGTGGACAGAAATCTTCAGTTTTTTAATTTTGAGTCAATCCTTGTGCTCTTCAATTCCAAATTACATTGGATTGAATTATCTTGTATTTACCACTCCTACACATTATCATACACTTGATTTTAGCCTTCTTCCATTCTTGGTTGGTCAGCAACATAGGCTAAGTGTTAGATACGGACTATAATTCAATTCTATGCAATTCTGAAATTAACTGATTCTTCTCCATTGCTACCATATTGTGCCTTCCAAGCTACACCTACTCTTGATCAGAACAGGTTTCCTCTTGCAATCGTACCCACGCTCGACACGGTGTCACGAACCAGCCACCGGTTGTACCACCTGCTGCATTGGTAAGAACACTTGTAAGAGTGTGATAAGACGCTTGAGAGTGTGTGATTCTACTTCTCGCCACCTAGTAGTTGATAGGGATAATACCTTTGTGTTGTCTTTTGTTTGCTACTAACCATGGCAGGTGAGACGTCTGATGCGCAAGAGTGTGTTTTAAGGGAGAGCTCATGACGCTTTTGGATGAACAACGCGCTGCCATTACTGATGACATCGATAGGAAGATGGATACAATGCAATGTTCCATTAATTAGAGCATTGCAACACTCACTACACGCCTTGAAAGAATGGTGGATCGGCCACCAAACAATGGAGGCCAAGATCATGAGGAGGGAGATGATAATGAGAGACAAAACCGTGACGCTGGTGCTGCACGGCCACGACACCGTCCTCATCAGAACCGTCATGGTATGGGAGGTAACAATAATTTTCAGTATCACAATGCTCATGTTCATGATGACCCGTTTGCTAAAGTTAAATTTTCCATACCATCTTTTGCGGTACCTATGATGCTGAAACTTATCTAGATTGGGAGATGACAGTTGAACAAAAATTTAATGCCCATCTAGTTCTCAAGTGCATAGAGTCGATAAGCGACTAGTGAATTTAAAGATTTTGCTATCATTTGGTGGACTCAAGTAGTTAATTCGCTTAGCCCCGATACATGGGATAGATTGAAGGTAGCTATGCGTGCTAGATTTGTTCCTCCCGCTTTAAGCGTGAAATGCGTAAGAAATTGCAGCGCTTAGACCAAGGCAATAGATCTGTTGAGGAATATTATCAAGAACGCAAATAGGCATGTTTGCGTTGTAATGTTGAAGAGGATGAGGAGGATAAGATGGCTCATTTTTATGGGGGATTAAGACGTGAAATTCAGGACATAATTGATTACAAAGAGTATAATGATATCAATAGATTGTTCCAGCTTGCTTGTTTGGCGAGAGAAAGAATTGCGGGGTAGGCAACAAAGGACAAGGAGCAATTTTGGAGGTATGTCTACATCGAGACCGACGAGGGCAACCCAAGACAGCTCCACCTCCTGCTTTTCGAGCTGCTGTTCCTCTCGTGAGTAGGACGCGTTCAGCAGCACCGCCACCACCATCACGCGCACCGAGGCGAGCAAATCTACTAGTGTGCAAGCACCAGCAAAGAGCTCTTCGTCGGTTGCTTCCACGGGCCGTACGACGGGCATTGTGTGCCACCGTTGTAAAGGGATGGGCCACGTCATGAGAGATTGCCCAAGTCAGCGGGCGTACATTGCGACAGAAGATGGTGGTTATGTAAGTGCTAGTGATGTTGAGGATGAATATGCTCTTGCAGCTAACCTTGCAGGTGATGATGATGATCATGAGACAGACAGTGATGGTGAGGAGATTTTAGGTGCCGCTGCTACGGCGAGTTATAGAACCATAATTGTGCAGCGAGTACTGAGAACTCAAAAAGAGCAAGAGGAGAAGCTACAACGTCATAATTTGTTTCAGATGTTCCTCATCGTCAAGGATTGCCGTGTTCGTGTTATAATTGATGGCGGGAGCTGCAATAACTTGGTGGATTCAGGATTGATCAAGAAGCTTGGCTTGACCACACGTGCGCATCCTTACCCATACCACATTCAGTGGTTCAACAACAGCGGTAAGGTGAAGGTAACACAATCTGTGAGAGTGCAATTTTCCATTGGTTCCTATCATGATGTTGCTGATTTCGATGTAGTACCTATGCAAGCATGCTAACTTTTATTAGGTCGCCCATGGGAATTTGATACCGATGCAACTCATCATGGTAGAAGTAATAAATACTCTCTTGTGCACAAAGGAAAGAAAATAACTTTGCTACCTTTGACACCTACTGAAATTGCTAATTGTGATAAAGAGCTAGCTGAAAATAAGAAGAAAGAACTTGAACAAGAATCTGAAAATCAGCAAGTAATGAAGGATGTTTTCCCACCTAAGAAAGAGAGGTTGTCATCTAGTTCTAGGACCGAGGGAATTAAATTAAAGGGTTGTGTCATGCTTGCAACCAAATCTGATCTTGCTGAAATTTGTCATGATGAAATGCCATGCTATGCTTTGATATGCAAGGATGCTTTATTTTCACTTAATGATGTATCTAGCTCTTTGCCGTCTGTCATCACTAACCTTTGCGAGAATTTGAGGATGTGTTTCCTGCTGAGATACCTCCAGGGCTGCCACCGATTAGGGGTATTGAACATCAAATTGATTTGATTCCAGTAGCTTCCCTACCCAACCGTGCGCCATACCGAACCAACCCGGAGGAGACTAAGGAGATTGAGCATCAAGTGCGAGACTTGCTTGACAAAGGGTACGTACGTGAGAGCCTTAGTCCATGTGCTGTTCCTGTACTTTTGGTTCCAAAGAAAGATGGGTCGTGGCGTATGTGTGTTGATTGTAGAGCTATTAATAATATTACCATTAGATACCGTCATCCTATTCCTAGGTTAGATGATATGCTTGATGAATTAAGTGGCTCTACAATGTTTTCTAAAGTTGACTTGCGTAGTGGATACCACCAAATTAGAATGAAACTTGGAGATGAATGGAAGACGGCATTTAAAACTAAGTTCGGGTTATATGAGTGGCTAGTGATGCCTTTTGGTTTAACTAATGCCCCTAGCACTTTCATGAGATTAATGAACGAGGTTTTACGTGCTTTCATTGGTAAGTTTGTGGTAGTTTACTTTGATGATATATTGATTTACAGCAAGTCACTAGATGAACATCTTGAACACTTACGTGCTGTTTTATTGCTTTGAGAGATGCACGTTTGTTTGGTAACCTCGAAAAGTGTACCTTTGCACCGATCGAGTTTGTTTTCTTGGGTATGTTGTTACTCCGCAGGAATTGAGGTTGATCAAGCCAAGATCATCGCTATCCGAGTTGGCCGCCTCCTAAAACGGTCACACAAGTGCGAGTTTTCTCGTGCTCACTGGTTTCTATCGGCGTTTGTTCGAATTTCAGCACCCTTGCTGCACCATTGAATGAGCTTACAAAGAAGGGTGTTCCTTTTACTTGGGCCACCAATCATCAACAAGCTTTCGACACTCTCAAAGATAAGTTAACACATGCCCTTTGCTTCAACTTCCTGATTTCAGCAAGACTTTTGAATTAGAATGTGATGCTAGTGGCATAGGTCTTGGGGGTGTGTTAATGCAAGAAGGAAAACCTGTTGCTTACTTTAGTGAAAAGTTAAGTGATCCTAGTTTGAACTATTCTACCTATGATAAAGAATTATATGCTCTAGTTCGAACTTTGGAAACATGGCGCATTATTTATGGCCCAAAGAGTTTGTAATACATTCGATCATGAATCCTTGAAACATATTCAAGTCAAACCAACTGAACCGTAGACATGCTAAGTGGATTGAGTTTATTGAATCTTTTCCTATGTCATTAAATATAAAAGGGCAAAGAAAATGTGATAGGCGATCGTTGTCTAGAAGATATACCATGCTTTCACAACTTGATTTCAAAATCTTTGGGTTAGAGACAATAAAGGAGCAATATGTGCATGATGCTGATTTTAAAGACGTGTTGCTAAATTGTCAAGAGGGAAAGGGTTGGAATAAATTTGTTGTGCATGATGGTTTCATATACCGTGCTGGCAAGCTATGCATTCCTGTTGGCTCCGTTCGTCTTTTGTTGTTACAGAGGCGCATGGAGGAGGATTGATGGGCCACTTGGTGAAGAAGACCGAGGACATTCTGCTCCACCATTTTATTGGCCAAAGATGAGGCGTGACGTCGAACGCTTCATTTCTCGCTGCACCACGTGCCAAAAAGCTAAGTCACAACTTAATCCTCATGGTTTATACATGCCTCTTCCTGTTCCAAGCATACCTTGGGAAGATATTTCTATGGATTTTGTTTTAGGGCTTCCTAGGACAAAGAAGGGAAGGGATAGTATTTTTGTTGTCGTGGATAGATTCTCTAAGATGGCTCATTTCATACCATGTCATAAAAGTGATGATGCTACACATGTTGCTGATTTGTTCTTTAAGGAAATTGTTCGCTTGCATGGTATTTCGAATACGATAGTTTCAGATCGTGATGCTAAATTTTTTAGTCATTTTTGGAGAACCTTATGGGGAAAGTTGGGAACTAAACTGTTATTTTCCACTACTTGTCATCCCCAAACTGATGGACAAACTGAGGTAGTCAATAGAACATTGTCTACTATGCTTAGGGTGTGCTTAAAAGAACTTAAAATGTGGGAGGAATGTTTGCCTCATGTGGAATTTGCTTATAATCGTTACGCATTCTACCACGAAGAAATGCCCTTTGAAATTGTTTATGGTTTCATACCTCGTGCACCTATCGACTTGTTGCCTCTTCGACTTGTAAAAGTAAATTTTGATGCGCAACAACGTCTTGATTTCATCGTAAGATGCATGAGACAACTAAAGAGAACATTGAGATTATGAATGCTAAATATAAAGTTGCTGGTAGTCAAGGATGCAAGTATATTACTTTTGAACCTGGTGATCTTGTGTGGTTACACTTGCGTAAAGAACAATTTCTGAATTGAGAAAGTCTAAACTCATGCCTCGTGCGAGATGGTCCTTTAGAGTACTTGAACGTATTAATGATAATGCGTATAAGTTAGACTTGCTCGCAGATTTTGGGGTTAGCCCCACCTTTAACATTGCAGATTTGCGACCTTGCTTGGGCGTGGAAGATGAGCTTGAGTCGAGGACGACTCCAATTCAAGAAGGGGAGGATGATGAGGACATCACTTCTACTGATATGAACACCCCTCTTACTGCTCCCATGAATGATGGGCAAGGTCCAATCACTCGGGCACGTGCTCGTCAACTCAACTATCGTGTAAACTCGTTTTAGGAGTCAATAATATTTCTGCGAGCATTCGATACTTCCTAAGACTTGTGATTTTCTTGTCCTTAGGAACCATGGAGAAGAACCACGCGAGTTCAAGTGTAGAAGTGGAACCGTCAAGCGCAATCCAAGTCATATTCGAGTTCGATTCAGATTCGGCCTTCAGAACAACATCTACTTCAAACGGCCATAACTTTTAATCCGAAGGCTTCTTGGGGCCCGTGAGTACTCGTTGGAAAGATCTTGAAGTCTACTTTCAGATGGATCTGGTCTCACCTCCAAACTCCATCTGAAAGTAGACTTCAAGATCTACCTTGCATATCAAACTCCATCTGAAAGTAGACTTCAAGATTTACAGATCAGAAACTGCAAAACAAGTCACGTCACTTTTTCAGTCCGAGTCAAAGTGGGCCGAGGGCCTTGTAAATTGGGTTATTTGGGCGGTCTCGTTCACGTGAACAGTACCATGTCCGCATGAACAAGAAACCGATTAGTACCACCTCTCTTTCATTAGATAAGTGTGGCTTCCCCTTCCCTATTTAAGGAGGTCACACCCTCTAGTTTTCCGGGGTTTTCTTAAAGATTATTCTCGCTTAGCGCTTTCACCGCATGTTCGGTTGAGAAACCCCACTTGTGAACTCAAACTTTATTCGCAATACAATTTCATATTGCGTCTTAAACTCTCTTGCTTGTGTTCTCGATTCGCTTGCAGGAGATAGCCTTCTTGGCGAGGTCAACCGTGTTCGCACGGTTGATAACCAACGAGCGATGGTGTAGTGATTGCAAGGGTTCGATCTGTTTTGGTCGAGCCTTTGGATCATCAACGCCGAGATCTCCACAAATCGATTTATCAGTACCTTTCGGAAGATCGGGCCATCGTCACATTAGTTCTCGTCATCGTCCTAATCAATCTCATTTCAATAGGCCCTTAGCGCCAAGTGTGCCAAGGACACCATTCAGTGGACCACGCCCAATTCCACAAGCTCCACGAGCTAATAATGGGGGCCAGCCTCAGCAAAACAAGACTTCAACTGCAGGGGTGCAATGTTTCAATTGCAAAAACATGGGATTATGCCAACAATTGTCCTCAAAAACGCCCAGCTATGACCACTGTTCTTTTTAACTTGGGGACTACACCAGCATGAGCCCCACCTGCAGGACAAGGCCGTGGGACACCTCAAGTTCCAAGGACTCCGCAAGGGATAAATAGAGGACATGTTAATCATGTTACTACGGAAGCGGCCCAGGATGCACCAGACGTAGTTCTTGGTAAGTTTCTTGTCAACTCAGTACCTGCATCAGTATTATTCGATTCTGGAGCTTTGCATTCTTTTATTTCCAAAGGATTTGTTGAAAGATATAATTGGGATGCACATTTGTTAAAGAACCATATGCTAGTCCAATCACCGGGAAAGGAAATGAGGACTAACACAGTTTGCCCTAGAGCAACTGTAGATATAAATGGAGTCAAATTCCTAGCGAATCTTATTATAATAGATTCCAATAGCCTAGATGTAATACTTGGTATGGACTAGTTAACCAAGTATAAAGGGCAGATAGATTGTGCCAATCGTGCCATCACTCTTACCAACTCTGAAGGAATCCAAGTAGAGTGTGTTTGCATATCCTCAAGGAATGGATGTGGGCTGAACAGCTTGAAAGGAATAACTCTGGAAAAGGTACCCATAGTAAGTGAATATCCAGATGTGTTCCCTGAAGATCTGCCAAGAATGCCACCGGATAGAGAAGTTGAATTTGTCATTAACCTGGTACCTGGTACAGCTCCAATTTCCAAGAGACCCTACCGCATGTTTGCAAATGACCTAGTGGAAGTTAAGAAGCAGATTCAGGAACTGCAAGAGAAAGGTTTTGTTAGACCAAGTTCTTCGCCTTGGGGAGCACCAGTACTTCTAGTGAAGAAAAGGATGGCAGTCTTCGTATGTGTGTGGACTACAGATCCTTGAATGATGTGACAATCAAGAACAAGTACCCTTTGCCCAGGATAGATGATTTATTTGATCAATTAAAAGGATCATGTGTCTTCTCAAAGATTGATCTCCGGTCTGGTTATCATCAAATGAAGATTAGACCAGAAGATATACCAAAGACAGCATTTGCTACTCGTTATGGGTTATACGAGTTTACAGTGATGTCTTTTGGCCTGACCAATGCACCTGCATACTTTATGAATCTGATGAACAAAGTGTTCATGGAGTATTTGGATAAGTTTGTTGTCGTGTTCATTGATGACATTCTAATATACTCCCAGAATGAGGAAGAGCATGCTAAACATCTGAGGATTGTGTTAGAAAAGCTCAGAAAACATCATTTGTATGCCAAGTTTAGCAAGTGTGAGTTCTGGTTGAAGAAAGTAGCTTTCTTGGAACATGTGATTTCTGTAGGAGGAGTGTCTGTAGATCCTGAAAAGGTAACAGATGTACTCAATTGGGCACAACCCAAGTCAGTAACAGAGATCAGAAGTTTTCTGGGTTTAGCCGGATACTATCGTCGTTTCATAGAAGGATTTTCCAAACTTGCGAGACCTCTCACCCAGTTACTAAAGGAGGAAAAGAAGTTTGAATGGAGTAAATCATGTGAAGATAGTTTTCAAGAACTAAAAAGGAGGTTAACTTCTGCACCAGTGTTAGCACTTCCAGATATTAGGAAGGATTTTGAAGTTTTCTGTGATGCATCTAGACAAGGTCTAGGCTGTGTTTTGATGCAAGAAGGAAAGGTAGTAGCCTATGCTTCAAGGCAATTACGCCCGCATGAGCAGAACTATCCAACTCATGATTCAGAGCTAGCTGCCGTTGTGCTTACTCTAAAAATATGGAGGCATTATTTGATCAGTAATCGTTGTGAGATTTACACGGATCATAAAAGTTTGAAGTATATATTTACCCAACCTGACCTCAATCTGAGACAACGAAGATGGCTTGAGTTAATAAAGGATTATGATGTTGGAATCCATTATCATCCAGGAAAAGCTAATGTAGTAGCGGATGCCTTGAGCAGAAAAAGTTATTGCAATAATCTGATGATTAAAGACAGTCAGCCTGCACTTCATGAAGAGTTTCAGCGACTCAATTTAGAAGTAGTAGATGAAGGGTTTCTGGCCACTTTGGAAGTTCAACCAACTTTAGAAGACCAGATCAAGGCAACTCAAAGAGAGGACAATTATGTCAAAGAAATCAAAGAGAATATGAAGAAAGGTAGAGCACCAGGATTTTCAGAAGATGTAGAAGGTATCCTTTGGTTTGGAAAAGAATTCTTGTACCCGAAAGAAAAGAAATAAAAGAGTTAATCCTGAAGGAAGCACATGAATCTGGATACTCAATTCACCCTGGAAGTACAAAGATGTATCAAGATCTGAAAGAAAGATACTGGTGGTCAAGCATGAAGAGAGAAATTGCAGAATATGTAGCCTTGTATGATGTGTGCCAATGAGTTAAAGCAGAACATCAGAAGCCTGCTGAACTTTTGCAACCTTTGCAGATGCCTGAATGGAAATGGGAAGAAATTGGCATGAATTTTATAACCGGATTGCCAAGGACATGGTCAGGGTATGATTCAATTTGGGTTATTGTGGACCGATTAATAAAAGTCGCACATTTCATACCTGTAAAGACCACATATTCTGCAGATAGACTCGCAGAACTATATATGTCAAGAATTGTGTGTTTGCATGGAGTTCCAAAGAAGATCATGTGAGATCGAGGACCTCAATTCACATCAAGATTTTGGCAGAAGCTGCATGAGATTTTGGGCACAAACTTAAATTTCAAGACAAAGATATAACCCATGATCGATGGTCAAACAGAAAGAGTAAATCAAATATTGGAAGACATGTTGAGAGCCTGTGCCTTGGCAAATAAAGCTAGTTGGGATCAAAGTTTGCCCTATGCAGAGTTTTCCTATAATAATAGTTATCAATCTAGCCTGCAAGTGTCTCCTTTTGAACTTTTGTATGGCAGAAAGTGCAGAACACCACTGTATTGGAAAGAAACCGTAGAAGAGCAAGTTTGACTGGTTCAGGATAGATTAAAGACAGCACAAACAAGACAGAAAAGCTATGCAGACAATCGTCGAAGAGCTTTAGAATTTATACCTGGAGATCATGTGTATCTGAAAGTTTCACCTCTGAAGGGAATGTGTCGTTTCAGCGTTACTGGGAAACTTGCTCCGAGATTCATTGGATCATTCCCTGTTCTAGCCAAAAAGGGAGAAGTTGCTTACCAGTTGAAGCTTCCACCTCAGTTATCGAATGTGCACGACGTCTTTCATGTGTCCCAGTTAAGAAAGTGCTCAGAGTGCCAGAAGAACAAATGCCCTTAGAAGAAGTGACTTTGAAGGAAGACTTAACATATCCAGAGTATCCAGTCAAAATTTTGGATGAAGCAGAGCATCGAACAAGAAGTAAGAGCATCAAATTCTGTAAAGTACAATGGAATAATCATTCTGAGTCTGAAGCAACTTGGGAGCGTGAGGAGGATTTGAGATCAGAGTTCCCCAATCTTTTTCCCAGTCCATCCGAATCTCGGGGTCAAGATTCATCCTAAGGGGGTAGGTTTGTAACATCCCAAAATTTGTGATTTTTGAAATTTTAAATTTAAATTAAATATCTTAAAGTATTTGGATCTTATTTGAATTTTTCTGAGTTTTTTCAGATTTTAAAATCAATTTTAGAATTTAAAAATAAATCTTAGTTTAAAAATATCATACCAAACTAAGTTGGAATTATTTTATCTAAGCCCAAAATACCTTCAGAAACTTATATGAAGTTTTCTAGAATTTTTGGCGTTTGTTTTGTATTTTTCTGAGCTATGTTTAATTTTCTAGGGTTTTCTGAAAATCAAAAACTAAAAAGAAAAAAATAATTTCCCTCCCTTCCCCTCCAGCCGCCACGTGGACGGCCGCGATCCGCCCATGTCGCCCGCTCCACCCCGCCTTCCCCTCCTCTCGGGCCGACACGTCGCCGGCCCGATTCTGCCACGCCCTACCTCCGCCCCGCCTTCCCCTTCGTGCCCGCGCACGCGCCCCACTCCCCAACCGCCTGCCTTCCCACGCGCCCACTTCCCTCTCCCACCCCCATTTCCCTAAACCGCAACCACCGCCGCCACCTTCCCCACTCCGGCGACGAATTGCCGCCGGTTCCTCCCTCGCCCCTATAAACCCCCGAGCACCCCTGCTCTCCCTCCACCTCTCCTCCACATCTCTCTCTCTCGCCGCTCCACCGCCCCGCGCCATGCGCATCCGCTCCTCGCCATCACCAACTCCGGCGAGCAATCGCCGCCACCTCGGCCGCATCACGCCTCGCCGACCCCACCTTCACCATCACCGCGGCCGTGCGAAGCTCCCTAACACCTCGGCCGACCCTCCTCGTCGCCGGAGCGCCGCCGCACCGAGGGACCCAAAGCCACTGCCACCCGCGCCGTTGCCGACCACCCTTCGGCCGCTCTCGGTAACCGCCTCACCCTCCACGTGATCACCTTTCTCCCTCTCTCGTTGGTTCCCTCCGCCGGCACATGGCCGATCGCCAGCGAGCTGACTTGGCTGCCTCTCGGGCGCCACACAAGCGCCGCCTGCCACGTCCCCACTCCCTGCCACCTCAGCTTCCCCTCCGGTCCGTGGACCCGGTCCATAGACCCGGACCCACCTGTCAGTCGGCCCACCCCAGGGCTGACGTTAGCATGACGCAATAAATCCGATTATCCAGTTGGAAAATAATTTGGCCGAAAAGAAATTCGGTGCTGACGTCATAATTCCGAATTTCCTTTAGAAAAATAATTCCAAAAAATCCAGTTTATTCATTTTCTCCGATTTTAAACTTCGAAGGATCCGTTCTTCTTCATTCTAACTCCGATTTAGCCCATTCAAATTTCTAAAATCATCAAAAATTCCAAATTATCCATTTCGGCCATCCTTTTAAATTTTTTAAATTTATTTAGTATTTTTAAAATTCACATTTCAAATTTTAAACACCTAGTTCATTTTCAAAATCTCAGTTCCATTTCAAATTTTCTATGCACTTCCAAATTTCAAATTCAAACTTTGTAAAATCCTCATAAAGTTTATTTTATTTTTCTGAACTCAAATATTTTATTTTCAGTAAACTGTTTTTTCAATTAATCTTCCAGATACTCTTTCTCTCTCGTTTGAACTCCGAATCCGTTGAAGCTTTCTCCTAAATTCTTATAAAATTATGAACTTCCTTCCAGTAAATATATTATATCTTTGTAATGTTATTTTTATTTATTGGTTCGTTTGTTTTATCGTGTTGCGCGTAGAATCCGACGTTGTTGAAGAATTCGCAGACCCGCAGCAAGAAAGTCAAGATATCGCACACGAAGGCAAGTCTCCTTTGAACATTTTGAACCTATGTTTGTGAAATGTTTTTGATTATTTTAAATTTAATGCATTGTTATGTTACATAAAATAATAATTCAAGTTGTAAGGATAATAGTTAAACTGATAATTGTTATGCCCTCATTTGACATTGACAACCATGTACCTTTGTCACCATAGATCTCCTTTGTCTCAGTATTGAGATTATTATGAATTTGATAATTTTAGAATGGTATTAAATGCTTAGACAAATTAGTCGATCAGTATAACCCTCGGGTGGAAAATGGAAATGAATGATTTCATCTAGTAGCAATCAATATTGTTGTTGTTGTTAAGTTCGTGAAAGCTATTTTAGACTTGGGTGGTTGGTAAGATTGGATTGGTGGTGTTTAGCACGAGAACTTAAAAAGTGTATGTTCCACCCAAGTCAATTAAGGACCGACGCTTGTGTTTGTCCAAACTGAGCACTACCGTACAACCACATGTCTATATGGGTATAACCTAGCTGATTAACTTACAATAGACTAGTTTAGGTACCACCAGTAGAAAGTGGATGCCAGGGTGTACTGGTTATTCATAGTGAGGGACAGGGTTTACTGTACTCATACGGCGCAAGAGGGGGCTTTTGAATGTGGTGGATTTAACCCTTCAGCGGTGAAACCTCAGCGAGTGGTAACTAGCTAGACTAGAGTAATGTAAAGGCTTTGTGACGAATTATCTGGGTCTCATGCCTAAGGAAGCATGTTGGCTATTAAGATAGCTTGTCTCTTGTGGGTTAAGTTGTACAACCTCTGCAGAGTGTTAAAACTATTCGAATAGCCGTGCCCACGGTCAAGGGCGGACAAGGAATGCATTCACATGGTAGATTTCTAGTTTTAAAATAAAGTTTTGAGAATCCGAGAGTGGATGGAACTCTCGAGGTTGTTCTGACAGTTGAAACCAGTGTGGGTGGTTGGAACCCATAGACTTGAACTTTGGTGCTTGGAGCCAGTTATCTAGTGATGGTGGATAGAACATTCACTATAAAATGTTGAATAGTTTTAGTCAAGATAATTACTTTGTTAAATTTCTTCCTTCAAAAATATTTAATGGTATTGAAAATAAAATATTGCTTTGTGCAAAAGAACCATATAACCTCCTTTGTTAAAGCCTTACATCTACTGTATTTTTCCAAGACTTACGGAGTACTTTATGTACTCACATGCTACACTTAAAAATAAAATCTCAGAGGAATACGAAGCTCACGAAGGAGACTACGACTACTTTGCGTGTGGATTCGACGAAGGATTTTCGGAGTACTAGGTTGCTTTTCCCCAGTCAAATGCCTGTAGCATATTGATGAGTCTTTATCAAGTTTATTTTGCTTCCGTTATGTTTTGTTTATTTGCGAGGTCTTGAAACCTCAGTTGTAATGAAAAGACCTTTTGGTCTGTACTCTTTATTATTGTAATATTCATTGTTGGCAATGTAATCATCACTGTTTAACTGTGTGCACTAGCTTTGATCTGGGACTAATGTTGTAATACACAGAGGGTCCAGATTTGGAAATCCAGGGTCCTGACAGAGATGGTATTAGAGCCAACTTGACTGTATTTGATTTTTGGGTTCACCAAGCCCTTACTAGGAGGGGTAGGGGCAGTGGTGTAGACGTGCGGAGCTACGTCACCAGTAGGGGTGGGAAATAGTAACATATAATCTGTTTTATACGATATTCATATTCGAGAAAACACGAACGTGGTAAGCAAAATCCGTATTCGAAAATATTCGTATTCGTATTCAAGAATATTTGTATCCGTATTTGAGAGTATTCATATTCACATTTGTATTTGAGAATATTTGTATTTGAGACTATTCATATTCGATCCATTTTCGGAACTGAGGAAAAACCCAGATGAATTTTGTGATTCAAAATTTGAATTTGGGAGGTTTGAAACCGGTATCCATTATGGTAATATGTCAAAAAATGGCAAAACTACTAGGAATCCGTTTTATTCGATATTCATATCTGAGAAAACACGAATGTGGTAAGTAAAATCTATATTCGAAAATATTCGTATTCGTATTCGAGAATATTCATACACATATTTGAGAATATTCAAATTTGTATTCGTATTTATTTTAAAAATATGGATTTGTATTCATATTTGAGACTATTCAATCTTATCCGATCTGTTTCCATCCCTAATCACCATGGGAGGTGAGATTGGGAGGTTGAAGAAGATGTGTAAGGTGACAAGCAGTGGTGGGGCCCACTATGCCCCAATACGCATGTTTGTTTGTTCAGTAGCTCGATCCATAAGATTAACCTTTGTGTTAGAGTAGATGCGGTTAGGATTTGTATTTAATATGATTTTCTTCTATATCTATAGTAGATTGACTTGAACTCTAAGTCACTTTGTACTCTAGATGTGCCTCCATGGCTTAAGCAATACATCCAACAATTATTCCCATCCATGCTATTCTATCTTTCTTCATGATATCAGAGCGAGTTTGTACAGGATATATATGTTCGTAGATAGATGTTTCCCTTTGTTTTCTCCCCTATGTCCCACCGGCCGCCATGCACTCCTTTGGCGTCCGCCACACCAAATCAATATGTTGCCTTTGAGCGGATCAAGCTGTTAGCCTAATGAAGACATTGCTACAAGCTGCGTCCTTGTTTATTGTTCGATGTTCCTATCTTGCCGACGTCCACGTACTCTAATCAATGTGCACAATTGCATGTGTATATGCATGCAACTCTTGTGCTTCTCTTCTGATGTCGACCTCTTCTAGTGAACACGTCGACCCCAGCCTCCTACTACTTCTTCCTCCGTGTGGTGCCTTGTGCAATGTATCTTGTCCACGCTGCTGACTCGGCAGGGCCTCCTTGAACTCTCTTCGCTGTTGACTACCTTCTATTAGCTTCTCCAATCGCTGCACTGTCAGCTTCTCTAATGATGTTTCATCTACTTTACTGCTTCGCCGCTATGTCGTGTTCTTGTTGTCCCCTTATGTAATTTGCAAGCAAGTCTTCCACTTCTTCATGATCAAGCGGAAGAATAATCAAGAATGTCGTTGGGTGAGTTCATACGTCGCAGCTCATTGCATGGGCAGCAGTTGGCCATGCTAGACTCATCAGGTTGTACTAGTTATCTTTATTATACATCGAGAAGATCGGACATCCCCGTATCACTACTCCTTAAACCCCCACCACCATTGGCTTCCCCTCATCACAAGCAACCTATTTTTATCCATCTCCCATGCCTCATCACCCCTCCTCTATCGCTGGCCTTTCTCAAACGATGCTATGGCCGGCTCCACACTGTCCTTCCTGTTCTAACCGAGAGGCGGAAGACATCCTACTCTCTCCCGCTTTCAATGATACATAGGGCCCATAGTGAAATTTTGTTTTAAAAATGAAAATAAAGCTATGCGTGACATGGTTGTTTACACAAGAAAACCAGTGATGTGGCCGCCAAAGGACAAAATACCCTACCATGATAATTGAAAACTAGGTGACATATCGAAATCATTGCCACATATGCGCAACATCAATTCAATACCAATGTGGAATGGTCTCAGGGGTAAGTTGCTTGGTATTGACAATTGAGAGGGGTCGTTTATTTGGTTTTGTAGTTGAGGGTTGAATATTAGACAAACGTGATAGTTTACGGGGTCAAATGGACTTATTCCGCAGAGAGATGAATAGGGGGTATATTTTTTATGACTCATTTTTAAGGACTTTGGTGACTCATTGGTTTAATATATTGAAGAAGAATTCTTTCAAAATTTTCTATTGTTAACTAGGATGTCACGGTAGCAAAAAATTAGTGACGCAAGATGACAAGAGGCAAACCTACCTCCACATCGGCAAAAAGCACCATCCCAAATTGCCTCATGGTGGAAATTGACATTGTTTTGTAAGTATAGGATGTTAAATAATCAGTTTTATAGTCTAGGGGGGTTAAGTATACTTTGTACAAAGTTTAGAAAGAGTAAAATAGATTTAATATATCTCTATTTTAAAGACGCTCCTAGACATAGTTCCTTTTTTTCCTAAGGTGCACATCCGCTCATTACTAAGAAGAGCATGGTATTCAAAACATGCTGCATTCTTCGGCAATGTCGGGTAGCGTTGGCGGTAGTAGAGTTAGGGGTTAGGTTTTTACGTTCACCAAGCCCTTGAATGGGAGGGGTAGGGGTAGCGGTTTAGGCACACAGAGCTATATCACGATAGGAGGTGAGATTGGGAGGTTGAAGAAGCTAGATGTGTAAGGGAGATAAAGCAGTGGTGGCACCATTGTACCCCAATGCGAACGTTTGTTCATTCAGTAGCGCGGTCCATAAGATTAACCTTTGTGTTAGATGTCTTATACGACAAAATTATTAGAGATAGAAAAAGAGTCGCTTATGATTTGTATTCAATATGATCCCCTTTTATATCTCTGGTAAATTGATTTGAACTCTAAGTCGCTTTATACTCTATATATATGCCTTTGAGGCTCAAGCAATACATCTAACAACTATTCCGTGCTATTCTACCTACCGTTACGGTATCAAGGTGACGTTGCATAGGACATGTTCTTACCCACCACCAAGATTCCGTTGCGTGTCATCCTAGGAGAGGCGATGCAATCTCCTAGGCCGCCATGCACTATTCAGCGTCCGTCACACCAACGTCCCACTCATTTCGGTTTGAACTTCTGGCTTATTTTTTATTATTCACAAATTTCATCTTTTTCTGAACTTTTGGATTTTTTGAGCTTTTTTGTTAGTTTTTTTCCCGTATTCGTTTGCGTTATCCTTAATGAGCTAATATATATTTCTATTTTTATTTTTTTTAAATTTAATTATGCCAGATAAGTCACTTTCAGCTACAATATAATTTCAACCAATTACAGTATAATTTTAGCTATAAATCACTATTTTTTAGTCTAATCGAGCGGAGCACAAGTCAATCTGTTGCCTTTTGTGCGAATCAATCTGCCAGCCCGATGAAGACATTGCTGCAAGCTGTGCCCTTGTTTGTCGTCCAATACTCCTATCTTGCCGACGTCCACGTGCTCTAATCAATGTGCACAGTTGCATGTGTACGTGCATGCAACTCCCACTACTACAGGAAAGGTCATCACAGACGGTTCGAAAATATCATCACAGACGGTTTTGCGAACCGTCTGAATTTATGGGTCAGTGATAATACGAGGTCATCACAGACGGTATTTCAACCGTCTGTGATAGCTCAAAATCACAGATGGTTTTTAGTTAAAAACCGTCTGTGATATGGTGATAATCACAGATGGTTGTTAAGTAAAACCGTCTGTGATATCTGATAATCCCAGACGGTTTTTAACTAAAACCGCCTCGAGATTATTCGATATCGCGACGGTTTTAGTTAAAACCGTCGTGGTACATGATAATCGCGCACGGTTTTAATTAAAACCGCTCGATTATCGATATCCTGACGGTTTTAGTTAAAATCGTCGTGATATTCCTTCTACCCTAAATCTATTCCTATTTATTGGCTAGCCTCAGAAATGCTAGCCATGCCCTCTGAAACAAGCGATGAACAAGTATATAAGGCATCCATAAACATCCAATACACATCACATTTCATTCACAAACATAAAGTATCCACTTCGCAAATGAATCAATTGAATTGAAATAAAATATCCATTACATCGCATTACAATGCAATAAAATTCATGGTGCACAAAGTGGAACTGTCCTTCCGACTTTATGACTTGAGCCACCAAAAGTACGCCAACTCTCCTCGAATTCGTGAAATATCGGGTGTTCCAATGCGGTTGACGGATGTACACACTGTGGATAGGGATATCAATGTATGTATATATGTAACGTGATAAGTATGAAGTAAATATGGAAAGATTGATAAACCTTGAATTGGTGATCCTCGAGGAATCGAGGAGTAGGTCCATATGGTGGCAAACATAGAATCCACATGTGTTGCCCGTGGCCGGTGGCACCGCAAAAATAGAATGAGCAATAATTCAAGAGGCATTAATACGAATCACTGATAGGATTAATTAATGTGTAATAGCGAATACCTTAAAATCTCGAGTATGTCTCGTGCCTTTGGCCCTTGCTTCGAGACACCCCCATTTCAACGTACATCGCGAACGCCCCACGTGATTCAAAAAGTTAACCTTAGTCATTCGGAATGAAAGAAAGAGTACAATATAGGTATGTATGGAGAAAATAAACTTACCTATCGATTACTTGGGCGACAACCGTGAAGTCCATTTTATTCTTACTTAAGGAATCAAGGTAATATACCTTGTTCCATTTTGGTACAATGACTATTAAAATCCAATGAAAGTTTTGATTGTAGGGCATAAGTATATAATCCTTATTGTGTTGAGCCCGCACCACGATGCAATGTACCTCTCGACGACGGACATATCCTCGTCGATGGTATACTGGCGACCATGTGTGGGTCCAAGAAACCAACCGATGATGACTGGATGTTCTAGCTTTAGTCCGCGTGTCTACATATACACACACGAAAGCAACAAATTATATATGGCATTTATCGGTATGACATGAACGGAGACTGTGATTGTGCACACTTACAGCGTCAAGAATCGAATGAGTGAGACGTCGAGAGCGTTGAGCGTGAAAAGATCGAATAAGTCCTCGGCGACCACGAAGACACCGCCTTGAAAATCGTGATGGAAATGCTCCAACGCGAATTTGACAAGAATACCGATCTCCGTTCGCCCTCGGCTTATTGGACTGCTCCATGTACCACTTGTGCAATTGCCGGCAACTAATTGGTAGGTGTTGAGGCCCTTTTCTCGAGCAACGGCTCGCCAAGCACGAATTTACGGGCCAATGGCGGTACGGGCCAATATCATCATTGGTCTTCGTGCTTTGCCCTTGCGCCTTGTCGCCCTTATCGCCTACGGTGTGGGTCGACTTTACGGTAGTCGACTTTAAAGGTAGCAGCGGGGCAAGTTGCTCTGGCGAGAAGAGCACCTGTGGAGATAGCACCGTGCAGCTAGCGGTGGTGGAGACAAGTCTTGCAGTGGAGATGGCACCAGTGCCTGTAGATCTGGTCCTGCCACCGGTGAAGAAGCCTCCAGGGAGATGTCGCTTTTAGGCCACTGGATGAATGTTCCAATGGCCTGCCCTAGAGCCACGATCTCGCTTGTGGGAGGCTTGATGGCGGGACGACCTCAAAATTAACATGCACACCATCCACATGAACTTTTATAAGCTCGGCGCTAAAGCTTGACCGTGCACCTGCCCCGATACTGTGATCGATATGCCCGGCCCCAAGCAACAGTACAAGGAACGGAGGCATATCTCACTTGGAGCCTGCACTTCGTAGGCTCCTACATAACGATATAGAATTAGCTCATCGAATAGGCCTATCAATGGAGCAAGCATTCGAGAGATAATAATTATTACCGTGATGTCGTCCACAGAAAATCTGGCCTCGGTTTGCGTCGGATTGGACGCGCAACTACTCGGATGGTTGTGCGGGCTAGCTAGCATAGGAGCGGGGGCGGCCTGCTGATTTTCCGTCTGTTTCCGCACCTCATCTCTGATTTTATCAGCCAGATCACCCATTATCTCCTCTCTTAGAGTAGCCTTGAGCTCTTCTCGAAGCCGTGCGTCACGCTCGGCTTTGTTTCTCTTACGACGCCGATACATTTCGGAGTCATCTTCGAAACCATGTTTCCATGGAACGTAAAGCCCAAGGCCTCTCGTACGACCCGGGTGCTCCTTGTTTCCCAGGGCCGCGGAGAGTATATCTTTCTCCCTTGTTCCATGGAATGACCCACGGAAGATTCAACAATCAACGCTCTCGCAAGAGCACGACATGTCATTTCACTGCACGGTTGTGGAGTAATTACAAGCTACGTAGTTCGATCGATATCTTACCAAGCTACCGAGACACTTGCTGGTCTCAGAGGGTTTCGAAGGAGACATCCCCGATGTCGTTGTAGATGACCTTGCTCTAATCCAATTTCGAGCGGTCATCCGGATATTGGCAAATGGCGGGCGATGTCCGCCGTGGCTGCTGCTCGTCCTCCCTCCTCCATCATGATTTTACCCGCATACCCACCGTGCCAAGTCCGTGGGGTGTGTGTTTTTGCTGGAGGGCCTTGTGCGCCGCACTTGTACTTTTGAACTCTTGGTTGTCTTCATCGCCTTGAACTCTTCCCATTGTGGTTCCAGGAATGGGTATTTTTGAAAGGGTGTTTCGTCCTTCTCCACGTAGTCCTTGACAAGCGTGCTCTTGAAGTTCTTCCATGCTTTGCATGCCCCTAGCAAGGCTTGTCGTTGCACGGTGTCTTGGTGTTCTTCTGGGATCTCGAACGATGCCAAAATTTCTGTCACCAGCTCACGTTTCCGAGTCGCAGGCACGCTCTTCCACGAATCGAATGTGATTTCAATTCGTTGTCGTGCAACTATTCCGATCGTTCTTCTCCATGCGCTTACTGCTTTGGGAGGAAAGAGAGGGACCCCAGATACATCGACTTGTGTGATGGTAAATCGTCCCTCAGGCTTCTTTGATAGCTCTCTTCCTTGGCGTCTTGATTTTGGAGCGGACGCCTCCGGCGATGATGTTGAAGAATGCGCGGATGACATGTTGCTATTCGACAATTTGTGGGTCTATTAGGATAAAAAAATTTGCGATATAAGCATAAATATAATTCCTCTATAATTATATAATCCCTTTAAATGTCTTGGAGCTGAACCGTCTTCCTTCTCTCCGTCAAATTATTTCTTCATCTTGCGGTATGGGTGAGCCCTCCGAAGGAACCGACAGTGACGCATGTAGACGGTTTTGCGTGAGTGTTTCAGCCACACACTCTCGGTACCATCTAAACAGTGAGTACAAGCTTTGGCACCTTTCGTACTTTGGCCCGATAGGTTAGCAAGGGCAGGATAATCATTTATGGTGCAGAACAATAAAGAGCACAAAGTGAAGTTCTCTCGTTTGTACGCATCCCATACCTGTACCCCTTCGTTCCATAGTACTTTTAGATCTTCCACCAATGGTGCTAGGTACACATCAATATCATTCCCAGGTTGCTTTGGCCCTTGGATAAGTATCGACAGCAAAATATACTTTCGCTTCATACACAACCAAGGAGGAAGGTTATAGATGCAGAGAGTCACGGGCCATGTGCTATGTCGGCTTCTCATGCTACCGAAAGGATTCATTCCATCCGCACTCGATCCGAACCTTATATTCCTTGGTTCTGCACCGAAGTCTGCAAAACTCCTATCGATGTTTCTCCATTGGGCGGAATCAGCAAGGTGTCTTAGCATTCCATCTTTCTTGCACTCCTCCGAGTGCCAACGCAGCAATTTTGCCTCCTTGGATTTGCAAAAAACCTTTTCAAACGGGGAATTATAGGAAAATACCATGCCACCTTACCAGGAGGTCCTTTCTTCACCTCTGTTCCCTCGCCATCATCGATTGATTGTTACGCTTTGTATCGGGATCGTTGCACACGGACATACATGCATGTTTTCATACTCTTTACTTGCAGGATACGATCGTTCGGACATGCATGTATTCTTTCTACTTCAATTCCCAATGGACAAAGGACCTTCTTGGCTTTATACGTGGTTTTAGGCAACTCATTTCCTCCGGAAGCATGTCCGCTAAAAGACCCAAAGAATAGTGAAACTTTGTCGGTCCAACTGTTGCTTGCCTTTAATTTCAACAGTTCAAGCACGGCCGACAACCTCGTGTACTTTGACCTGCAACACGTGAACAAAGGTTTCTCCGAGTCCTCCATCAAGCCACGGAATTTAACATACTCTCTCATCATAATTCTCTTCTACATCGCTAAGCATCCGATCCGTTTGTCATCGTGCAACCTATCCGTATCCGAACCGAATCGACATCATCCGCGCCATGTCATTCACTTCACCGGTGATGTCATCCGGCGGCATATCATTCACTTCACCGGCGATGTCATCCGGCGGCATATGATCATTCACTTCGCCATGACTGGTCCAACACGTATAACCCTTTTGAAACCCTCCGAATCAAGTGCGCTTCAATTTGCCCGGTTCTTAAACATCTTTAAATTCTCGCATCGGCGATGGACGATACATATATTCCACCCCTTATTGAACATATCCTCCTCGGTGGCTCTTGTAAAAGGACATGCCATTAATATACTCTTCACTCACACGGCTCATGCATACATCCGACTTCGGTCCTACGTTACGTACATACATAACAACTCAAGATTAAAAATTAGCTTAACTAATTACTACTACATATATACCGCCACATGTATTATATTGATGTTTAATTTGCTAGCTCAATTCATATTATAAACACAACAGCTATTATATAACCAACAATTTTACAAATTAACCATCTTCAATAACACTCACCAATTACTTAAATCTAAATTGTAATGCAATTAAAGAAAAAATAAATTATCTTACTAACCATATCGATCTAGAGCTAGCCACCAGCAGGAAAGTATGAATTGAATGAATCTTCAAAGCTCAATCTCGCCTCTTCCCACCAAAATAATCGGCCTCAAATCGCCTAGCTTGTCTCCCGAGCGAAAGAGTGCGCAGGTGGCTAGATCTCGGATCGAAATGAAGATAGATGCGATCCGAGTGGAGCAATAAATGCGTCTTGGGGATTATCACGCACGGTTTTTACTAAAACCGCTCAGTGATAATAAGATATCACTGCACGGTTTTAGTACAAAACCGCTCGTGATAATTTAGTATCACGCAGTTCATAGGTATGAACCGTCTGAGATACTTTTTGTAATACCCCGAAAAATGTTTTATTAATTGCTTAGTTAATAGAGAGAGGGACTTAAGTGAAAAGATTTATTAAAAGAGTTTTGGGGGTTTTCGGAAAGTTAAGACAACCTGGGCTTGGGCTTGGCCTGTGGGATTTTCTAGGCCCAAGAGGGAGGGAGGCCACCACTTAAAACCCTAGCAGCCCCCACCCTGCGCCTCCACCCTGCGCCCCTGCTCCGCAGCCGCCTCCTCCGCCTTGCCGCCGCCGCCTTCTTGCCGCTGCCGCCAGGCCCGCCGCCGGCGCCCGCCGCCGTCGCCCTGCTGCCGCGCCGCCTTCTCCGTGCCGTGTCATCGTCCTCGCTGCGCCGTGGTGCCTTCGTGTTCGTCGTCACCTTCGTCGTCGTCGTCTTGTTCCCCGGAGCGCCGTCGTCGACGTTCGTCGCTATACCGCGTGGATCCGGAGGAAGGAGAGGAGGAGATCGCGAGCGTGTTCGTCGTCGTTCGTCATCGTGTTCGTCGACGTGTTCGTCCTCGTGTCGTCAAGGGTAACTCCGTTGGTCCTCTAGATGAGTTTTAATCAAGTTGGATTTCGTCTGTTTTCTGGACCGCCGTGACAGTTTGGGTTAATCGGCTGTTCTGGGTTAGATCCGTTATTCTGAGTGCTTGATTATCTTTCCAGGGAGTGCTAGAACGCGTTATTCTGAGTTGTGTAGCAAAAGTTATGAATTTTCTAGTGCTGCTGTTCTGCAGATCGGAGTAGTTCTGGACAGAGTTTAGTAGATCGGTTTGTGCGACGGAAATAGTTGCGAATCAGAAATTCTTCATGTTAGGAAAGTTTTAGATAATTTTCTTAGCTTTCCATAAAGGTCAAGAAGTCCGGATTTCGAGTTTCTGGGCGAAAGTTATGCCTGTTTTAGTGCGCTGTCCAGAGAGTCCAACGTGAATTTGGATGCTTTAAAAAAAGGGTTTGGATCGGTTAGTAAATGGCCGAATCAGAGAGTCTCTCCAACTAAGTTTTTGTAGATAATTTAATTATCTTTACAGAGAGTCTAAGAACGCTTAATTTGGAGTTACGTACTGAAAGTTATGATTTTGGAAGTCGGCTGTCTGTGGTTGGGCAGATTTGGCCGAGGGAGTTGGGGATTTAATTGAGATAAATTGTTGGGTTAATTGGGGTTGCTGTTATTTTATACCTAGAAACCCGTTACTGTCATGTTAGTAATTATTAATTAAATATTCAGGAGGAGAACGGATTTCGGGGGTTGTGCCTTCTACGCTTCTTCATTTTCTCGCGTTGAGGCAAGTATAACCTTGCTATGATTAATCTGTGTGATTGAGTGATGATACGAGTGGTGTTTGAGTTATGAATGATTTACTTATGAATTTGAGTAATGTTCTGAGTTGTTAATGCTATTTATGTTTTGTTTACATTATGGCATTTATGAGATTTGTTGATGCGTAGTATGGTGAATGCATGATATCTTGTTGATACATTCACATATATGCATCATATTGAGAATTGTTGAAGTCTTGGTCATGTGGTGATCAAGATCGAGGTCCCCACACTTGCGGAGTGTGGGCAATTGGTCCCCGCACCGAGGGTACAGGCATGGTGTGCATTGACGGATGCACACCGCGTACCGTAAAATGCGAAAGAGATGAGAAAGAGGAGCCTTTGATCATAATGCATAGCATGAAATTCATATGTAATATGTTTAACTTGAGGTTAATGTTCATGCTTGCATTTGATACAGTTATACTTGCTGAGTCGTTGGACTCACTCTTGCTGTTTGTTTATTTGTTTTAGGTACCAATGTGAGAATGGCATATATGGGATCAAAAAGGGATTAGCTTCGTTGCACGTGCACTATTCCTTCAATAAGAAATAAAGACAGTCATGATAATCTTGTTGGCTTGTTAGCTTAATTGGTTCAGTTTATTTTCCATCGATTAAATGTAATAAAGACTTAGTATCATTGGATATTATCTTCCGCTCATTATTTAGAACTTGTGCTATTCATGCTTATTTAAACCGCCATCCGGTTAATAAACAAAGGAGGTTATGCGAAATTTTAGGTAACCTATATTAGTTGTTGTTTTATTGTGGATAGTTAGTAGCATTTCAGGCCTATGTTAGGCTAGGGTGTTACACTTTTTTTCGCCGACTTCTTCGCTGAGCGACTATCCATCTTCTTCTTCCCACTTCTGAAGACCAGTTCCATGACCAGCTCTAGGCGTACGTGATCCAGAGACCAGAGATGAAGAAAAGAAGTGGGAAGAAACAGATGGATAGTCGCTCACCAAGAAGTCGGTATGTCGGTTGCTCACCAAGAACTGAAATGTCTTTTTTGAACTTTTGTAATAAAATTGCCTTGAATTTTGCAGGAAAAGAAGGATTGTCGGAGTGGACATCACATCTCGACGATGAGTCGGCATCGTCGAGGAACATGCAAATACAGAGGCAAGCACAAAAACTCAACAACACATTCAGATCGATCTATTACAGGATGACAAGCTAACAAACCCTTCGTGGCACGACGGTCACACTAAACAAGACACACTTACGGCAAGAGTGTGTTCTTTAGTATGAACCGTTCGTGCCGCGATGGAGGTGCTAGCTCACAGCGGAGGGGAGATATGCGCATAAGCTAGCTAGTGGATGAACTCACGCGTGACTAGTACCGGTGGAAAGGTTGATGGGGAGTTATTAATAAGGGCCTGGCCGTGGGAGGAACTGGTGCCAGCCATTCGATGTGGAGAGAATAGACGGGTGAGATCGAAATCTCGTATACGCCAATTATTGGTGACATGTGATTATTACACACCAATTATCGCGACATGGGATTATTACGAGCGGTTCTTAACAGGAACCGTCTGTGTTATCTGGCTTTTCACAGACGGTTTGTGTTAATAACCGTCTGTGAACTTTCACAGACGGTTCTTAACAGGACCCGTCTGTGTTAATGAGATTATCACAGACGGTTTTTAGTAAGAAACCGTCTGTGATAAAGCCATATTATCACAGACGGTTCTAAATAAAAGCCGTCTGTGATAGAAAAATATCACAGACGGTTCATAGTTAATAACCGTCTGTGATACTAATTTTCTCCGACCCCACCAGCACAGACGGTGTCCAAATGAAAACCGTCTATGTTAGTGTCAGTCACAGACGGTTTCGTCAAACCGTCTGTGATTTACCGTCTACTATTAGGCTTTCTGCAGTAGTGTCCTGTGCTTCTCTTCTGATGCCATCCTCTTCTAGAGAGCACGTCGACACTGCCTCCGCGCGGTGCCTCGCGCCATCCATCTCGTCCACGCTGCCGACTCAGCGGGGCCTCCTCGAGCTCTCTTCGCCGTTGACTTATTGCTGTCAGCTTCTCCAATCGCTACGCCGTCGGTTTCTCCATTGATGTGCCATCGACTTCTCTGCTTCTTCGCCGCTACACGTGCGTGAGTCAACTTCGATTCCTTACCGTCGGCTTCTCTGATCGCTGCACCACTGTCGGCTTCTCTGCTTCTTACCCATGGCCACTGCACCCTCGTCTTCCTCATATCGCCATTATGTAAGGTCACCACTCCAAGCTCCGTTGAGGTCGCTACCGCCGCCCCAATGTCGTCCTCAACCCTCTCCGTCCGCCGTCAACACCCTGCTTGAGTACTTGCATGGCCTCCACCAGATGCTCGCCCTTGACATCGTTCTCAGCTGCCGCCTCTGGGTCAGTGCCTCCCGCCCCTAGTACAGGCCGCCACTGCCTCCATTGAGCTTGCCTCCGCCGCCAATCGATGTCGCCGCGAGATCAAGCGGCTATGCACCGAGCTTGCGTGTGCACCTTTCGCTCCGTTTGCTGCCGTCGCCGCTGCTCACCACGCGCCATGCATGCACCTTTCGCTCCGTTTGGTTTGCTGCCAATAAACAAAATCAGTGGACTAGACCCGGTCAGGCACGCACCTTGCGCCTTTTTGCCTCCGACGTGGAACCTGCATTGGTCTGCTTCGGATGCCATACATCGATTATGCAAAAAATACATGGGGGTTAACTATACGATTTTCTTAAACTTGATGTATTTGGCACAAGTGAACAAAAATGTAGGGGTCATGCAACTTACTCGTTATTCTCTTACAAATGACTTTTCAGACTTGTGTGCGACTAAGAAAGGGGTTGAATTAGGAGCCCAAATTTTCCCTCACTGGTACTCACTTCAAACCCACACACTAGCTATTGAAAAACTAGAGAATGCACACACACGCGAAAAATCGAGCCAAATAAGATATGTTGCTGTCACTCAGGCGCGACCGCGCGAGTGATCCACGACCACGACTCACAGCAAACATCCTGAACCGAACCAAGGCCAAATGAAACCAAATCAATGCCAAAATACTGCACCTTGGGAGGTGACGATTCCTTGATGAATTCAAGACTAAACAAACCTCAAGGAAAATCAAGCAAGATCAAACACAAGAAAAACCAAAGTTTTACTCTCTTTTTTCAAGAACAAGAAAGAAACTGGTAGGGCAAAGGGAAAATTCATTATTTGCCACTTCAAAGGTTGCAACTCTAGGATTTACCATAGGATGCAATTCATGTTTGGCCACTCGAAATGTGTATATATTCAGGATTTGCCACATTGGATGTACTCTCCACTTTTCTTTTCTAAATCCGAAAATCACCAGTGAAATGATTGAGCTGCCCTATGGACCAAACTGGTTAAACTGAAAATTGGGGGAAAAGAAGCACAACATGGAAATTTGGATCACACATACAAGTGAAAAATGCAGAATTCATACAATTACACAGTTGGTTTACATCAACTTTGGGTGTTTACTTGCATTTAAAAATAACACCACTGCTTTACACATTCAAAAGAAAGTTCGGTGTTGCTTCTGCTATTTATAGCCTAGCGAAGGCAGTTCTGGAGAGTTTTTTTTTAAAAAATTAATTTATTTTTTATTCAAAAATACAGAAATATCCTTGCATTTTAATTTTTTATAGAAATAGCGTCCAGTCGCTCAATCATTGGGCAATTGGACCTTGTCGCTCAACGGCCGAGCGACAGGGATGCAATCGCCCAACGGTCGCCTGATAGGTACGTGGTCGATACAATATGGTTGAATAGCATAGTTGAAGCAGCATGGTCAAAACAACGTGGTTGACACAACATGATCGAAGAGAACAACGAGGTCGAACCAATATGATCGAAACATCATGGTCTAAGTATCGTGGTTGAAGATTAATAAGTGGTCAAAGATTAGTGATTGGTGACTGGAAGGTGCTATCGCCGAACGGTTGGGCGACAACACCTATCATCCAACCGTTGGGCGACTAGCCTACGTGTCGGGCGAAAGGATCCAGTCGCCGAACGGTTGGGCGACAAGGGTTTACTTTTGTAAAAAAATTAAAATGCAAGTGTAGTTTTGTATTTTTGAATAAAAAGGATTATTTTTTAAAAAAATTCAGTTCCGGACTGGTGTCAGATCCGGATTTTTCAACCCAGAATCCTCTTGATTTACTACAATATTCCCTAGATCAGTAGATAGTGTTGACAAGTACATTGCTATATCAACTCATACATCGCATGAAATATACCGAACCATAATATTACATATCAGAGTTGAAATACACCACATCGGGTGATAGTTTACAAACGGGTTCATCAGGCCAAATACTTACAACATAAAAGACAACAGCGGAAAGCATAGACAAAAATAGGACCAATATCTAAAGGCAAGCGACTGAGGGGTAAATGTATGCAACATGTTTTATCTAGGTCTAAATAACATATGTGCACACTATCTCCATCAAGTCTACTTGTCTAGGACTCGAACTCACAAAAGTTGTCCTAATTTTTCTTTGTTGGCTCCTCCATCCATGGCAAGAGCGTCCTCGTAAGCGTAGTGGTCTTGATTTTCTATTTCTGGTTTTGATAATGCGAGGGTGACCACAAACCCACCGTGCTCCATGAGCCAATACACAGTATGCAAGTAAATAATATGCAGGGCTTATCAAGGAAAGGCTCGGGTTATTTTACTTGCCAAAAATTGCTTTTAAAATATGATACATAGAAATTTTCTAAGAATTAGCAGTTTTAACTAAAATAAATTTTATCAATGTATGAAAGAATGCAATAATAATAGCGATCTAGATTCCATCCACCGTTACATGGTTTCTACACCATATGCTAGCCTTTTAGCGTTATAACCGCTTACCTTTTCACTAGGGCGACACCCATGGCAATATAAATCAGGGCTTTTCATTGCCCACCACTTTTCCAATTCCGTCCACAAAGTTTTTGAAATAGAACTATGTCTAGTTAAGTTCCCATGTTCGCCTTTAATTATAGGAATGACTATTCAAATAGTTTTTGACTCTGCATAGTTTATACACTTTACCAACAAGAGACAATCCGCTCGTTGCTCCACATGATTCCTTAGTCATACGGTTGAATAGACCATCATAGTAACTTTTCAAAGTACCTCGCCCCTTCCATCATCTCACCCATATGGGCTTCTCCCACTTACGGCGGGTCCCATAAGTTGTGCGGGATATTCCACCCCTAGTGACTAGCCTAGTTGGACTACTCACACTGACAAGCTCGCCGCGGCAAACTTCACCCTCAACGAGTGTCCCATTCAAGCTGTCACACAAACAGCCACTTGCACTACCCCTCCCCCCCATCGATGAGATGGCTTTCAGGGTCCAGTAAATCTATTAAGCCAAGTTGTAATTTACAGACTTGTGGTTGTACTTGTCTTATACAGGAGGTCATGACAAGATTAAGTCCTTAGGGTTATCTAGATGGTTCTAACACTAACCACACTCTCGTGCACCACTGCACCAGCCCCTGTACCATCCGCCTAGATATTTAAGCAAGTTGGGGGGTTTTTGGGAGCATAAAATAATCATATGAAAATATACCTGTCATTTCCATCCGTGACTTCCCAAATCAGTTTCTCATATTAAAAGTGATGTTTGGGGTATTTTGGTGTCCCCGAGTATCTAAGCAGTACTAAGCATGATGTATAATTATAGACTTATTTTTGAAAGTTTTACCATTATAATTTTGCTAGGGTGTAACAACCCCGTTGTTATTTTCAAAATTTCAGAAATAAAAAAATAATAATTAAAATTAAGTCAATTTAAAATAAAAATAAGTGTTCTTTAGTTGCTTAAATTTGAGAGTTTGTGTTTGCCCGTTTTTAGCCTTTTCAAAAAGGTTTTCCCTAAAAGTAATTTGGCTAAAAACATAAAAAAAAACTATTGTCAAATAAAAAGGTATTGGTAAGTTTCATAAAAGAAACTATTTCAAATTAAGTATATAAAAGCATTTGGCTTTTATTTGGAGTTATCTGGATTTTGTTTCAAAGCCTAAAAGCAAGAAAATATATTTTAAATATTTTCTTAAAGCTAAAAAGATTTTATTTAGCCTTTTCCAAGCTTCCCAAAATTTAATATTAATTTACGAGATTTTCGAAATTTTAAAATCAGCTTTTAAAGCCAAAGGGTATTTTGTAAAAATTAAAGAGCAACACTCATCAATTGAATGGACCAAAGATCGAATGGTGGGATACCCTAACCGACTCTCACGCCAACCCTCAAGCTATTACCTGGGATGAGTTCGTGCGAGATTTTCGGAAAGCTCACATCCCTACGGGAACCAAGATCTTAAAGAAGAAAGAGTTCAGAGCCCTACGTCAAGGAAGCCGTACAGTGAATGAATATCTACAAAAGTTTAATCAGCTATCTCGCTATGCACCAGAAGACGTAGCCAATGATGAAGACAAGCAAGAAAGATTTTTGGAAGGTTTGAACGACAACATCTCCGACAATTGTTATCCAAAGGACTATGCAGATTTTCATCGCCTAGTCAAGAAGGCCATTCGCCAAGAAGGCAAGAATGTGGAGATCGAAAATCGAAAGAGAAGAATGTCTACTCAGCACATGCACCCTGGAAGCTCTTTCAAAGTTAGCAGAACCCTGCCGCAGGCCAGCAGATTCCAACCATCGCCAGTAGCAGAAGAGCTAGTACCAGCAAACGCCTCCGCCGACACTGAAGACAACAAGACTCTGATGATTTTCTTTCCACCAAAGGACAAGAACCCCGCCGCCGGAGTAACTTGTTTCAACTGCCACGAACCAGAACACTACGCCAACAATTGTCCTAAGAAGCAGCAGAAAATGAAGAATGGTACATCGGAACCTCGATCGCCAACACCTCCGAACAAAGAAGAAGAATACCGCAAAAGGACGCCTCAATCAAATCTCCGCCAAGCCAATCGTAGTAAGATCCACACCAATTTTTTGTTAGTCCGTGCGAATCTCGGGACTAGATTCTTTTATGGGGTAGTTTGTAACAACCCGTTGTTATTTTCAAAATTTCGAAATAAAAAAATTAAAATTAAGTCAATTTAAAATAAAAATAAGTGTTCTTTAGTTGCTTAAATTTGAGAGTTTGTGTTTGCCTGCTTTTAGCCTTTTCAAAAGGTTTTCCTAAAAGTAATTTGGCTAAAAAACATAAAAAGAAAACTATTGTCAAATAAAAGGTATTGGTAAGTTTCATAAAAGAAACTATTTCAAATTAAGTATATAAAAAGATTTGGCTTTTATTTGGAGTTATCTCGATTTTGTTTCAAAGCCAAAAGCAAGAAAATATATTTTAAATATTTTCTTAAAGCTAAAAGATTTTATTTAGCCTTTCCAAGCTTCCCAAAATTTAATATTAATTTTTGAGATTTTCTGAATTTTAAAATCAGCTTTTAAAGCCAAAGGGTATTTTGTAAAAATTAAAAGAGCAAATTTGAGTTGAAAATATTTTAGAAAGTCTAAAATATTTTATAGAAATTTTGAAGATTTTCTGAAATTAAAACCAAATTTTGATGCCAAAAGATATTTTTATAAAGTGCTAAAATGGTCATAATAAATTATAAATATTTTTATTAAGTATAAAGCATCCCCAAGGATTTTCAGTAATTATTTACAGAATTTTTTCAATATTATTTGCTATTTTTAAAGTGTTTAAGAAACCTCCTTCTATTTTCTGAAAATAAAATCTGAATTTAAAACAAGGATTAATCCGATGGTGACAAGTGTCGCACCAGGATTAAATCTACCCCTTCACTCATTCAATCTCAACCCTCACCTTCATTTATATCGGATGGCTAAGATTTTGCCACATCTCTCAATCTAAACCATCCAATCTTTTACTCTCTCTCTCTTTCTCTCTCTACATGGGGCCCATGTCATCCTAACCTCCTCATCTTCCTCAAATTTTGCTCTCTCTCTCTCGCTTCAAATTAATGGAACAACCACGCCTCCTTCTCCGCCACGCCGCCCCGCCTCCCACGCCCGCCCCGGCCACCCCACCCCGCCACTTCTACCTCACCGCCTGACCTCACAGACCGCCTATGCGCCAAATGAACTGCCACACCATAAATGGTCACGAGCTCACACTGCCGATTTAAAATTCTCAAACTTGTCGCCTCGGCTCCTCTCCACCTCTGCCACCTCACCGCCATTAATGGCGCCTGCATGCTCACACCGCCTCAAACCGGCTTCTTCCCATTTTCTCCAATGAGCTCAACCGTCCGCCTCTCCTATATAAAGCTCCCTTCGAGCACTCCCCCAGACCGCACCACCCACCTCTCCTCTTCCCCACCTCGCCTCCTCTCCCCGCCGCCAGAGAGCCGCCGAGCACCCGCCGCCGCTTTCGCCGCCACCACCGCCGCCCGCCACCGCCGCCTGGCCACTGCATATGCGATCCCCATCCTCCCCACGCCCTCCACCCTCGCCGGCCGCGGAGCGGGCAAGACCGGCTGAAGGCCGCCTCGTGGCCATGCCATGCGCCAAGCAGCCACGCCATCGCCACGTGGCACATCGTGCACCTCAAGGCGCCCACGTGGCGCCACGCCATCTTCCCTTTTTCTTTTATTTTTATTTCCTGAGATGATGTCATAATTCCTGATTTTCCAATATAAAATAAATCAAGAAAATCATCTTTTTCTTTTTCTTCATTTTGAAACTTCCGAAGCCCTGTAAATGTTCATTTTAACTCCGATTTGAGCCGTTCAAATTTCTAAATTCTTCTAAAATCCTAAACTATTCAAATATGTACTTATTTTCAATTCTTGAATTTTATTTGAATTTGGTTTGTTTGGATTTTCGCTTAGGTTTCAAATATCTCTGAGAGTTCGATTTCTACGACGCTGCTCGTCAGTAAGCAACCAAAAGTTACACCTTTGATCATATTGTTCCCAATATTTGAAATTATTTATATTATTTTAAATTAATATGCATGCTTACTTTTATTCAAGACTAGTTTAAATTCGCTTTAAACCATAGTTATACCCAAATCCTTTGGATGCCCAAATTTGATATTTCATGCAATTGTACCTTGTCAAACATAGTTAAAACCTAGTTAGTACATTAGTATTAACTAGAAATTTCATAAACTTGCTTAGCCATGCCAAGAATATTAAGTTTTGGGAACTTTCTTCACATAAAATGATACTTCTTTCACATAAAATGATAGACTTTAAAATTGATTGGACTTTGAAAGTCGGAAGTGTTTATAAAATGTTTATAAACAAAATATAAAACTGGTTTAGACTTAGGCAAATGGTTAGAGTGGTGGGTGCTTGTCGGCATGCAATGTCGCTTGGTGACGCAATGTTGATTGCCAGCACAAGGGGTATGTGGTTAGTGCCTAAGTCAATAAAGGACCTGGCCTCAGAGCTACTATTGCAAAGCCCTTTCAGACTACCACAAGTCCCAGATGGGACGGACCTAGCCAACTAATTTGTGAAGTTCCAACTTAATCTCGCTATAGGTCGAATGTGGCGTGTAGTCCGTGAGAAGTCTCACATGGCACAAGAGGGGCTCCAAGATGTGGATTCATGCCGTGGTGAAACCTTAGTGGCGGCGTAATATGTTGGCAATGGATCATTGTAAAGGCTTTGTTATGATTTTCTCAACCGCACGCCTAAGGAAACGTAATGGCCGACAATATGAGATTATCATATCTTGTGGGTAAAGTCGCACAACCTCTCGCAGAGTGTATAACCTATCTCGATAGCCGTGCTCACTGGTCATGGGCAAGTCGAGTAAAGTTTTTCATGATTAGACTTTGATTTTAAAAATGTTTTATGAAACCTTGTGGATGGATGGAATCCATGAGAGTTTTTGAAAACCGTATGGATGGATGGAATCCGTCCGAGTTTGATTTTGAGAAAAGTTGGTCCGTGGGATGCCCGTGAATAGGTTAGTGTTTGGTTGGAACCGCACTAACGTTACTTATGATTGATTACAATGTTGTTTTACTTATTGTATCAAATTCACCGACTTACTTTATGGTATTTACTTCAATGTCGCTTTTTATGCAAACCAACCATATATGCCTTCCTTGATACCCATATGCATGCATCCACCAGAAACTCTGTGTAACTTGTGGAGTACGCTTGTACTCATGTGGCTATATTTAACTCTTTCAGAGGAAGCCTTCACGACTTCTGTGAGGATTGCGACTAGGCCACGCCTTACGCTCATTCGCCTTGTGGAAGGCCGGATGGATCGCCAACGCTTTGTGTTTTCTTCCATGTTATCTTCACGCTATTATAAACTTTGGCCATCAAGCTCATATTTAGTTAAAAAATTTATCATTATGCATGATATTTGTCTTTGTTCTTCATTGTGCACTAAGCTTTCCGGATAGTGCGACAACACGAGGGTTTCGAGTTGTTGCTCCGGTCCCGACAGAGATGGTATCGAGCATTAATGACTCTAGGACGGACCAAGATAGAATAGAATGGTTGGACCTTAAGGATTTATTTAAACTAATAAATTTTGAAAAGATATGCTTATTCTTACCTTTCAATACTTGCTTATCTTATGCCTCAATTCTTTCTCATCTTATGTCATTCCAAAATTTCTAACTCTCCTCTTGATCAAATAATTGTAGGTGGACCCCGCACCAAATGATGGATGGAGTTTAGGCCTCGATTACATTTCTGCTTGGGTTTTCAACGACGAGTTATCTTCGTACACCAAGTAGACCGACATGGAGATCGATATTGGGACATCGCTTCACCTTGCTCCTCACCGCTTAACAAGATATGGAAGTCTCGCGCCCGCCTCAAGGGAAATGGATACTCTTCGAGAGCCAAGCAAGAAGCCGATCGAAAGCGCTCTTCACACGCCACCTTTTCGCCTTCGCATCGGCGATCGCGCTTGTACTGGGACACTCAAGGATCACTCCAAGACAACCCTTACCCTTTAGGATAAGTTGTTAAGCTAGAAAGTAGACGGTTATGAGTCGCCGCCTTCTTTTGTCGACAAACAGAACTATTATTATTAATAAAGGATTTTGCTAAAGATTGGTATTTTGTTGATTGTGCAAACAACCCCTTTTCCTCCTTTGTCTTAAGTCTCCTCTCATCTAAATTCCAAGCGATGGTGAACACAAGAAGGAATGCGATTGTCAAGAACCCCAATGCTAACGCCAAGCACAAGGAAATCGGCCTCTCCAATCCCTCCGCCCGCCGTAAGCCTGACCGACCGACTCAATTAATGGCAAATCGACTCGCTTGATTCACTTCTAGCTCAAGCTATCAACAACCCACCAAGAATTGCATCAACCACCAGCCCAAGCTCCCTGCATGCATTGTCGAGTTTCTAAGGATAAGGCCTCCGACCTTCTCAAACAGCTCGTAACCATGGACGCAGATGATTGGCTTCACAGAATCGAAAAGAAACCGGACATCTTGCAGTTGCAATCGACCGTGAAAGAGTCCTGCTTGCCACTCATCAATTGAATGGACCAAGATCGTAATGGTGGGATACCCTAACCGACTCTCACGCCAACCCTCAAGCTATTACCCGATGAGTTCGTGAGATTTTCTGAAGCTCACATCCCTACGGAACCAAGATCTTAAAGAAGAAAGAGTTCAGAGCCCCACGCCAAGGAAGCCGATACAGGAATGAATATCTACAAAGTTTAATCACCTATCTCGCTATGCACCGTAAGACGAGCCAATGATGAAGACAAGCAAGAAAGATTTTTGAAGGTTTGAACGACAACATCTCCGACAATTGTTATCCAAAGGACTATGCAGATTTTCATCACCTAGTCAAGAAGGCCATTCGCCAAGAAGGCAAGAATGTGGAGATCGAAAATCGAAGAGAAGAATGTCTACTCAAGACATGCACCCGGAAGCTCTTTCAAAGTTAGCGTAACCCCGCCGCAGCCGCCAGATTCCAACCATCGCCAAGCGTGTAAGAGCTAGTACCAAGAACGCCCGCCGACATCAAGACAACAAGACTGATGATTTTCTTTCCACCAAAGGACAAGAACCCCACCACGAGTAACTTGTTTCAACCGCCACGAACCGTAACACTACGCCAACAATTGTCCTAAGAAGCAAAGAAAAGGAAGAATGGTACATCGGGAACCTCGACCGCCAACACCTCCGAACAAAGAAGAAGAATACCGAAAAGGACGCCTCAATCAAATCTCCGCCAAGCCAATCGTAGTAAGATCCACACCAATTTCTTTGTTAGTCCGCATGAATCTCGGGACTAGATTCTTTTATGGGGTAGTTTGTAACAACCCCGTTGTTATTTTCAAAATTTCAGAAATAAAAAAAAATTAAAATTAAGTCAATTTAAAATAAAAATAAGTGTTCTTTAGTTGCTTAAATTTGAGAGTTTGTGTTTGCCTGCTTTTAGCCTTTTCAAAAGGTTTTCCTAAAAGTAATTTGGCTAAAACATAAAAAAGAAAACTATTGTCAAATAAAAGGTATTGGTAAGTTTCATAAAAGAAACTATTTCAAATTAAGTATATAAAAGATTTGGCTTTTATTTGGAGTTATCTCGATTTTGTTTCAAAGCCTAAAAGCAAGAAAATATATTTTAAATATTTTCTTAAAGCTAAAAAGATTTTATTTAGCCTTTTCCAAGCTTCCCAAAATTTAATATTAATTTTTGAGATTTTCTGAAATTTTAAAATCAGCTTTTAAAGCCAAAGGGTATTTTTGTAAAAATTAAAAGAGCAAATTTGAGTTGAAAATATTTTTAGAAAGTCTAAAAATATTTTATAGAAATTTTGAAGATTTTCTGGAAATTAAAACCAAATTTTGATGCCAAAAGATATTTTTATAAAGTGCTAAAATGGTCATAATAAATTATAAATATTTTTATTAAGTATAAAGCATCCCCAAGGATTTTCAGTAATTATTTACAGAATTTTTTCAATATTATTTGCTATTTTTAAAGTGTTTAAGAAACCTCCTTCTATTTTCTCGAAAATAAAATCTGAATTTAAACAAGGATTAATCCGATGGTGACAAGTGTCGCACTGTGATTAAATCTACCCTTCACTCATTCAATCTCAACCCTCACCTTCATTTATATCGATGGCTAAGATTTTGCCACATCTCTCAATCTAAACCATCCAATCTTTTACTCTCTCTCTCTCTTTCTCTTACATGGGGGCCCACATGTCATCCTAACCTCCTCATCTTCCTCAAATTTTGCTCTCTCTCTCCTCGCTTTCAAATTGAATGGAACAACCGCCGCCTTCTCTCCACCGGCCGCCCCTCGCCACGCCCCGGCCACCCCACCCCGCCGCTTCTCACCGGCCGCCTGACCTCACAGACCGCCCTATGCGCCTACTGAATCACTGGCACATTATAATGGCCGAGTCTCACATGTCGATTTAAAATTCTCAAACTTGTCGCCTCGGCTCCTCTCCACCTCCCACCTCACCGCCATTAATGGCGCCTCGATGCTCACACCGCCTCAAACCGGCTTCTTCCCATTTTCTCCAATGAGCTCAACTGCCGCCTCCTCCTATATAAAGCTCCCTTCGAGCACTCCCCAGACCGCACCACCCACCTCTCCTCTTCCCCACCTCGCCTCCTCTCCCGCCGCCCAGAGCCGCCGAGCACCGCCGCCGCTTCTCTCCGCCGCCACCGCCGCCCCGCCACCGCCACCGCCGCACTGCTATGATCCCCATCCTCTCCTCTACGCCCTCCACCGCTCGCCGCCATGAGCGGGCGCGACCGACCGCTGAAGGCCGCCTCGCGGTTATGCCATGCGCAAGCAAAGACGCCATCGCCACGCTGGCACATCGTATGCCTCAAAGGGCACCCACGTGGCGCCACGCCATCTTCCCTTTTCTTTTATTTTTATTTCCTGAGATGATGTCATAATTCGTGATTTTCCAATATAAAATAAATCAAGAAAATCATCTTTTTCTTTTTCTTCATTTTGAAACTTCCAAGCCCTCAGAATGTTCATTTTAACTCCGATTTGAGCTGCTCAAATTCTAAATTCTTCTAAAATCCTAAACTATTCAAATATGTACTTATTTTCAATTCTTGAATTTTATTTGAATTTGGTTTGTTTGGATTTTCGCTTAGGTTTCAAATATCTCTGAGAGTTCGATTTCTACGACGCTGCTCGTCAGCAGCAACCAGCAAGTTACACCTTTGATCATATTGTTCCAATATTTGAAATTATTTATATTATTTTAAATTAATATGCATGCTTACTTTTATTCAAGACTAGTTTAAATTCATTTAAACCATAGTTATACCCAAATCCCTTCGATGTACCAAATTTGATATTTCATGCAATTGTACCTTGTCAAACATAGTTAAAACCTAGTTAGTACATTAGTATTAACTAGAAATTTCATAAACTTGCTTAGCCATGCCAAGAATATTAAGTTTTGGGAACTTTCTTCACATAAATGATACTTCTTTCACATAAAATGATAGACTTTAAAATTGATTGGACTTTGAAAGTCGAAGTGTTTATAAAATGTTTATAAACAAAATATAAAACTGGTTTAGACTTAGGCAAATGGTTAGAGTGGTGGGTGCTTGTCGGCATGCAATGTCGCTTGGTGACGCAATGTTGATTGCCAGCACAAGGGTATGTGGTTAGTGCCTAAGTCAATAAAGGACCGGGCCAGGAGCTACTATTGCAAAGCCCTTTTCGACTACCACAAGTCCCAGATGGGACGGACCTAGCCAACTAATTTGTGAAGTTCCAACTTAATCTCGCTATAGGTGAATGTGGGCGCGGTAGTCCGTGAGAAGTCTCACATGGCACAAGAGGGGCTCCAAGATGTGGATTCATGCCGTGGTGAAACCTTAGTGGCGGCGTTAATATGTTGGCAATGGATCATTGTAAAGGCTTTGTTATGATTTTCTCACCGCACGCCTAAGGAAACGTAATGGCCGACAATATGAGATTATCATATCTTGTGGGTAAAGTCGCACAACCTCGCAGAGTGTATAACCTATCTCGATAGCCGTGCTCTACTGGCCATGGGCAAGTCGAGTAAAGTTTTTCACAGATTAGACTTTGATTTTAAAAATGTTTTATGAAACCTTGTGGATGGATGGAATCCATGAGAGTTTTTGAAAAAAAACCGTATGGATGGATGGAATCCGTCCGAGTTTGATTTTGAGAAAAGTTGGTCCGGGTGGGATGCCCGTGAATAGGTTAGTGTTTGGTTGGAACCTCGCACTAACGTTACTTATGATTGATTACAATGTTGTTTTACTTATTGTATCAAATTCAGCTTTTCGACTTACTTTATGGTATTTACTTCAATGCTGCTTTTATGCAAACCAACCATATATGCCTTCCTTTGATACCCATATGCATGCATCCACTCAGAAACTGGCTGGTGTAACTTGTGGAGTACGCTTGTACTCATGTGGCTATATTTAACTCTTTCGAGGAAGCCTTCGACGACTTCGTGAGGATTGCGACTAGGCCACGCCTTACGCTCATTCGCCTTGTGGGAAGGTCGGATGGATCGCCATCGCTTTGTGTTTTCTTCCACTGTTATCTTCACGCTATTATAAACTTTGGCCATCAAGCTCATATTTAGTTAAAAAATTTATCATTATGCATGATATTTGTCTTTGTTTTGTTGTGCACTAAGCTTTCCGGATAGTGCGACAACACGAGGGTTTCGAGTTGTTGCTCCGGTCCCGACAGAGATGGTATCGAGCATTAATGACTCTAGGACGTGACCAAGATAGAATAGAATGGTTGGACCTTAAGGATTTATTTAAACTAATAAATTTTGAAAAGATATGCTTATTCTTACCTTTCAATACTTGCTTATCTTATGCCTCAATTCTTTCTCATCTTATGTCATTCCAAAATTTCTAACTCTCCTCTTGATCAAATAATTGTAGGTGGACCCCGCACCAAATGATGGATGGAGTTTAGGCCACGATTACTTCACTGCTTGGTTTTCAACGACGAGTTATCTTCGTACACCAAGTAGACCGACATGGAGATCGATATTGGGACATCGCTTCACCTTGCTCCTCACCAAGCTTAACAAGATATGGAAGTCCGCGCCCGCTCAAGGGAAATGGATACTCTTCGAGAGAGCCAAGCAAGAAGCCGATCGAAAAGCGCTCTTCACATCGCCACCTTTTCGCCTCGATCAAGGATCGCGCTTTGTACTCGGCTGCCTCAAGGATCACTCCAAGACAACCCTTACCCTTTAGGATAAGTTGTTAAGCTAGAAAGTAGACGGTTATGAGTCGCCGCTTCTTTTGTCGATACCGTAACTATTATTATTAATAAAGGATTTTGCTAAAGATTGGTATTTTGTTGATTGTGCAAACAACCCTTTTCCTCCTTTGTCTTAAGTCTCCTCTCATCTAAATTCCAAGCAGATGGTGAACACAAGAAGGAATGCGATTGTCAAGAACCCCAATGCTAACGCCAAGCACAAGGAAATCGCCTGCTCCAATCCTCCGCCTCCGCCGTAAGCCTGACCGACCGACTCAATTAATGGCAATCGATCAGCTGATTCAGCTTCTAACTCAAGCTATCAACAACCCAAACAAGAATTGCATCAACCACCAGCCCAAGCTCCCGCAATGCATTGTCGAGTTTCTAAGGATAAGGCCTCCGACCTTCTCAAACAGCTCGTAACCAATGGACGCAGATGATTGGCTTCACAGAATCGAAAAGAAATCGACATCTTGCAGTTGCACCGACCGTGAAAGAGTCCTGTTTGCCACTCATCAATTGAATGGACCAGCATCAGAATGGTGGGATACCCTAACCGACTCTCACGCCAACCCTCAAGCTATTACCTGGGATGAGTTCGTGCGAGATTTTCTGAAGCTCACATCCCTACGGAACCAAGATCTTAAAGAAGAAAGAGTTCGAGCCCTACGCCAAGGAAGCCGACATAAGAATGAATATCTACAAAGTTTAATCACTATCTCGCTATGCACCGTAAGACGAGCCAATGATGAAGACAAGCAAGAAAGATTTTTGGAAGGTTTGAACGACAACATCTCCGTACAATTGTTATCCAGTGACTATGCAGATTTTCATCAGCTAGTCAGCAAGGCCATTCGCCAAGAAGGCAAGAATGTGGAGATCGAAAATCGAAAGAGAAGAATGTCTACTCAGCACATGCACCCTGGAAGCTCTTTCAAAGTTAGCAGAACCCTGCCGCAGGCCAGCAGATTCCAACCATCGCCAGTAGTAGAAGAGCTAGTACCAGCAAACGCCTCCGCCGACACTGAAGACAACAAGACTCTGATGATTTTCTTTCCACCAAAGGACAAGAACCCCACCGCCGGAGTAACTTGTTTCAACTGCCACGAACCAGAACACTACGCCAACAATTGTCCTAAGAAGCAAAGAAAAGGAAGAATGGTACATCGGAACCTCGATCGCCAACACCCTCCGAACAAAGAAGAAGAATACCGAAAAGGACGCCTCAATCAAATCTCCGCCAAGCCAATCGTAGTAAGATCCACACCAATTTCTTTGTTAGTCCGCATGCGAATCTCTGGGACTAGATTCTTTATGGGGTAGTTTGTAACAACCCCGTTGTTATTTTCAAAATTTCAGAAATAAAAAAAAAATTAAAATTAAGTCAATTTAAAATAAAAATAAGTGTTCTTTAGTTGCTTAAATTTGAGAGTTTGTGTTTGCCCGTTTTTAGCCTTTTCAAAAGGTTTTCCTAAAAGTAATTTGGCTAAAAACATAAAAAAAAAAAACTATTGTCAAATAAAAAGGTATTGGTAAGTTTCATAAAAGAAACTATTTCAAATTAAGTATATAACAGATTTGGCTTTTATTTGAGTTATCTCGATTTTGTTTCAAAGTTTAAAAGCAAGAAAATATATTTTAAATATTTTCTTAAAGCTAAAAGATTTTATTTAGCCTTTTCCAAGCTTCCCAAAATTTAATATTAATTTTGAGATTTTCCAAATTTTAAAATCAGCTTTTAAAGCCAAAGGGTATTTTTGTAAAAATTAAAAGAGCAAATTTGAGTTGAAAATATTTTTAGAAAGTCTAAAATATTTTATAGAAATTTTGAAGATTTTCTGAAATTAAAACCAAATTTTGATGCCAAAAGATATTTTTATAAAGTGCTAAAATGGTCATAATAAATTATAAATATTTTTATTAAGTATAAAGCATCCCCAAGGATTTTCAGTAATTATTTACAGAATTTTTCAATATTATTTGCTATTTTTAAAGTGTTTAAGAAACCTCCTTCTATTTTCTCTCGAAAATAAAATCTGAATTTAAACAAGGATTAATCCGATGGTGACAAGTGTCGCACTGTGATTAAATCTTACCCTTCACTCATTCAATCTCAACCCTCACCTTCATTTTATATCTGATGGCTAAGATTTTGCCACATCTCTCAATCTAAACCATCCAATCTTTTACTCTCTCTCTTCTTCTCTTACATGTGGGCCCACATGTCATCCTAACCTCCTCATCTTCCTCAAATTTTGCTCTCTCTCTCTCTCGCTTTCACCGAATGGAACAACCGCCGCCTTCTCCTCCGCGGCCGCCCCTCCCCACGCCACCGCCCCTGCCACCCCACCTGGCCGCGCTCACCGGCCGCCTGACCTCGCCAGACCGCCTACGCGCCAATGAACCGCCACATAAATGGTCACGAGTTCCGCCACCGATTTAAAATTTCTAAACTTGTCGCCTGGCCCTCTCCACCTCGGCCACCTCACCGCCATTAATGGCGCCCAGCATGCTCACACCGCCTCAAACCGCTTCTTCCCATTTTCTCCAATGAGCTCAACCGCCGCTCCTCTCCTATATAAAGCTCCCTTCGAGCACCCCTCAGACCGCACCACCCACCTCCCTCTTCCCCACCTCGCCTCCTCCCCCGCCGCCTGCAGAGCCGCCGCCGAGCACCTCGCCGCCGCCGCTTCTCTCCGCCGCCACCGCCGCCCGCCACCGCCGCCGCCGCACGGCATGCGATCCCCATCCTCTCCTCTACGCCCTCCACCGTCGCGGCCGCCGCGAGCGGCGACTCCGGCTGAAGCGCCGCCCCTGGTGCCATGCCATGCCAAGCAGCCATCGCCATCGCCACGCACATCGCGTGTACCTCAGTGGCAGCCCACGTGGCGCCACGTCATCTTCCCTTTTTCTTTTATTTTTATTTCCTGAGATGATGTCATAATTGTGATTTTCCAATATAAAAATAAATCAAGAAAATCATCTTTTCTTTTTCTTCATTTTGAAACTTCCAAGCCTCAGAATGTTCATTTTAACTCCGATTTGAGCTGCTCAAATTTCTAAATTCTTCTAAAATCCTAAACTATTCAAATATGTACTTATTTTCAATTTTGAATTTTATTTGAATTTGGTTTGTTTGGATTTTCGCTTAGGTTTCAAATATCTTGAGAGTTCGATTGGCGACGCTGCTCGTCGCAGCAACCAGTGCAAGTTACACCTTTGATCATATTGTCCCAATATTTGAAATTATTTATATTATTTTAAATTAATATGCATGCTTACTTTTATTCAAGACTAGTTTAAATTCGCTTTAAACCATAGTTATACCCAAACCTTTCGATGTACCAAATTTGATATTTCATGCAATTGTACCTTGTCAAACATAGTTAAAACCTAGTTAGTACATTAGTATTAACTAGAAATTTCATAAACTTGCTTAGCCATGCCAAGAATATTAAGTTTTGGGAACTTTCTTCACATAAAATGATACTTCTTTCACATAAAATGATAGACTTTAAAATTGATTTCTGGACTTTGGAAAGTCGGAAGTGTTTATAAAATGTTTATAAACAAAATATAAAACTGGTTTAGACTTAGGCAAATGGTTAGAGTGGTGGGTGCTTGTCGGCATGCAATGTCGCTTGGTGACGCAATGTTGATTGCCAGCACAAGGGTATGTGGTTAGTGCCTAAATAAAGGACCTGGCCTCAGGAGCTACTATTGCAAAGCCCTTTCAGACTACCACAAGTCCCAGATGGGACGGACCTAGCCAACTAATTTGTGAAGTTCCAACTTAATCTCGCTATAGGTCGAATGGGCGCTAGTAGTCCGTGAGAAGTCTCACATGGCACAAGAGGGGCTCCAAGATGTGGATTCATGCTGGTGAAACCTTAGTGGCGGCGTTAATATGTTGGCAATGGATCATTGTAAAGGCTTTGTTATGATTTTCTCCGCACGCCTAAGGAAACGTAATGGCCGACAATATGAGATTATCATATCTTGTGGGTAAAGTCAGCACAACCTCCGCAGAGTGTATAACCTATCTCGATAGCCGTGCTCTACTGGCCATGGGCAAGCCGAGTAAAGTTTTTCACAGATTAGACTTTGATTTTAAAAATGTTTTATGAAACCTTGTGGATGGATGGAATCCATGAGAGTTTTTGAAAAAAAACCGTATGGATGGATGGAATCCGTCCGAGTTTGATTTTGAGAAAAGTTGGTCCGGGTGGGATGCCCGTGAATAGGTTAGTGTTTGGTTGAACCTCGCACTAACGTTACTTATGATTGATTACAATGTTGTTTTACTTATTGTATCAAATTCATTTTCGACTTACTTTATGGTATTTACTTCAATGCCTGCTTTTATGCAAACCAACCATATATGCCTTCCTTGATACCCATATGCATGCATCCACTCAGAAACTGGTGTAACTTGTGGAGTACGCTTGTACCATGTGGCTATATTTAACTCTTTCAGAGGAAGCCTTCGACGACTTCGGTGAGGATTGCGACTAGGCCACGTCTTACAGTCATTCGCCTTGTGGGAAGGCTGGATGGACTGCCACTGCTTTGTGTTTTCTTCCGCTGTTATCTTTCGCTGCTATTATAAACTTTGGCCATCAAGCTCATATTTAGTTAAAAAAATTTATCATTATGCATGATATTTGTCTTTGTTCTGTCAGTGCACTAAGCTTTCCGGATAGTGCGATTAACACGAGGGTTTCTGAGTTGTTGCCCGGTCCCGACAGAGATGGTATCGAGCATTAATGACTCTAGGACGTGACCGAAGATAGAATAGAATGGTTGGACCTTAAGGATTTATTTAAACTAATAAATTTTGAAAAGATATGCTTATTCTTACCTTTCAATACTTGCTTATCTTATGCCTCAATTCTTTCTCATCTTATGTCATTCCAAAATTTCTAACCAATTTGAGTTAAGATGAATAAGTTATGCCCATTTGAAGTTCTCTGTAAATTTGTGAAAATAAAAGAGAGAGAGAAAGGAGACCGATGTGTGGGGGCATAGCAATTATTTTTCTATTTTTATTTTCTCCCTAACTCTAACATGGGACCACAGACCAGTTTCATCCCGCCGACCAATTTGGTGGTGGCGTTGCCTATCAGAGGTAGTGGTGGAATAGGGGAGCTGTGGATACGGCGCATATCACCACTGTAGTTCAATTAAACACCAAGGAGCATTTGGGCATAGACAGAGGCTACCTTGGGGTTGGTGTGTGGATTACAGAAGGTCCGCATCAGCATAGGTGGCACACTGGCATGGGCTTAGCTTGGGTGGCGAGAGGTTTGGTCGATGGCGTGGATGGCATCGTGGTGCTCCAAGGATGCTTTGGTCGGATGGAATTGGCTCGACACGCTCCAATCCATGGCCAACCTTCGGCCTGTTGGAGAAGATGAAGCCACCCACAGCTAGGCGCGGTCGATTCCTGGTGGAGGATGATCAGGATGGAGATGTCGCTTAGGTGTCAAACCCGGATTTCAATCCTAATCCGATGTTTTACTACTACCCTCGGATCAAGAGGTAATGCACCTAATCATTTCATACATCGCAAATCATCAAGTCATCATATTATTACATAACACGCTGTAGTTAGGCCCTAAGGGCTAAGTTTACAACAGTCGACAGCCAAAAGGTTACATAGCAAAAGTACGACACGAAGTTTAAACAAGGAAGGCCTATAAACCACCTAAGAAGAACTCGAGGGTAAAGTGGTCATATAGATATTACTAGAGCTCCGTAATATTCATATGAGAACCACCCCATAGTCAATTTTGCCTACATGATAAGCGATCCTAATTTTGTTGTCTCCTCCATCTCAAATAGGGCATCCTCAAGGCGTAATGTCCATGAGTTCCGTAATCTGATTTTTGTATTATGAGTGTGAGCACACTAACCACCGTGTTTCAAGTCTGCGCCCGCTTCAAGGGAAATGGATACTCTTCGAGAGAGCCAAGCAAGAAGCCGATCGGCGGTTCTTCGTCATCGCCACCTTTTCGGTCTTCGCATCGAAGGATCGCGCTTTGTACTTGACGACCTCAAGGATCACTCCAAGACAACCCTTACCCCTTTAGGATAAGTTGTTAAGCTAGAAAGTAGACGGTTATGAGTCGGTTTCCTCTTTTGTCGACGGTAGTAACTATTATTATTAATAAAGTTTTGCTAAAGATTGGTATTTTGTTGGATTGTGCAAACAACCCCTTTTCCCTCCTTTGTCTTAAGTCTCCTCTCATCTAAATTCCAAGCAGATGGTGAACACAAGAAGGAATGCGATTGTCAGCAACCCCAATGCTAACGCCGAAGCACAAGGAAATCAGTCTGCTCCAATCCCTCCGCCTCCGCCAGAAGTCGGACCTGACTGGACTCAATTAATGGCAAATCAGACTCAGTTGATTCAGCTTCTAACTCAAGCTATCAACAACCCAGCTCAGCAATTGCATCAACCACCAGCCCAAGCTCCCCAGAACAGATTGTCAGAGTTTCTAAGGATAAGGCCTCCGACCTTCTCAAACAGTTCAGAACCAATGGACGCAGATGATTGGCTTCGCGCAATCGAAAAGAAACTGGACATCTTGCAGTGCACCGACCGTGAAAGAGTCCTGTTTGCCACTCATCAATTGAATGGACCAGCATCAGAATGGTGGGATACCCTAACCGACTCTCACGCCAACCCTCAAGCTATTACCTGGGATGAGTTCGTGCGAGATTTTCGGAAAGCTCACATCCCTACGGGAACCAAGATCTTAAAGAAGAAAGAGTTCAGAGCCCTACGTCAAGGAAGCCGTACAGTGAATGAATATCTACAAAAGTTTAATCAGCTATCTCGCTATGCACCAGAAGACGTAGCCAATGATGAAGACAAGCAAGAAAGATTTTTGGAAGGTTTGAACGACAACATCTCCGTACAATTGTTATCCAGTGACTATGCAGATTTTCATCAGCTAGTCAGCAAGGCCATTCGCCAAGAAGGCAAGAATGTGGAGATCGAAAATCGAAAGAGAAGAATGTCTACTCAGCACATGCACCCTGGAAGCTCTTTCAAAGTTAGCGAGACCCCCGCAGCCGTGATTCCAACCATCGCCAGTAGTAGAAGAGCTAGTACCAGCAAACGCCTCCGCCGACACTGAAGACAACAAGACTCTGATGATTTTCTTTCCACCAAAGGACAAGAACCCCACCGCCGGAGTAACTTGTTTCAACTGCCACGAACCAGAACACTACGCCAACAATTGTCCTAAGAAGCAGCAGGCAGTGAAGAATGGTACATCGGGAACCTCGACTGCCAACACCCTCCGAACAGCAAGAAGAATACCGCAAAAAGGACGTCTGAATCAAATCTCCGCTCAAGCCAATCAGAGTAAGATCCACACCAATTTCTTTGCTAGTCCGTGCGAATCTCGGGGACGAGATTCTTTTAAGGGGGGTAGTTTGTAACAACCCCGTTGTTATTTTCAAAATTACAGAAATAAAAAATAATAATAATTAAAATTAAGTCAATTTAAAATAAAAATAAGTGTTCTTTAGTTGCTTAAATTTGAGAGTTTGTGTTTGCCCGTTTTTAGCCTTTTCAAAAAGGTTTTCCCTAAAAGTAATTTGGCTAAAAACATAAAAAAAAAGAAAACTATTGTCAAATAAAAAGGTATTGGTAAGTTTCATAAAAGAAACTATTTCAAATTAAGTATATAAAAGCATTTGGCTTTTATTTGGAGTTATCTGGATTTTGTTTCAAAGCCTAAAAGCAAGAAAATATATTTTAAATATTTTCTTAAATCTAAAAAGATTTTATTTAGCCTTTTCCAAGCTTCCCAAAATTTAATATTAATTTCTGAGATTTTCTGAAATTTTAAAATCAGCTTTTAAAGCCAAAGGGTATTTTTGTAAAAATTAAAAGAGCAAATTTGAGTTGAAAATATTTTTAGAAAGTCTAAAAATATTTTATAGAAATTTTGAAGATTTTCTGGAAATTAAAACCAAATTTTGATGCCAAAAGATATTTTTATAAAGTGCTAAAATGGTCATAATAAATTATAAATATTTTTATTAAGTATAAAGCATCCCCAAGGATTTTCAGTAATTATTTACAGAATTTTTTCAATATTATTTGCTATTTTTAAAGTGTTTAAGAAACCTCCTTCTATTTTCTGAAAATAAAATCTGAATTTAAAACAAGGATTAATCCGGCGGTGACAAGTGTCGCACTAGGATTAAATCTTACCCCTTCACTCATTCAATCTCAACCCCTCACCTTCACTTATATCGGATGGCTAAGATTTTGCCACATCTCTCAATCTAAACCATCCAATCTTTTTACTCTCTCTCTCTCTTTCTCTCTCTTACATGTGGGGCCCACATGTCATCCTAACCTCCTCATCTTCCTCAAATTTTGCTCTCTCTCTCTCCTCGTTTCAGCCGAATGGAACAACCGCCGCCTCCTTCTCATGGCCGTAGTCCCGCCTCCCCGCCCCCCCCACCCCACCCCCCTCCCCGCTCTCACAGGACCTCATTGCCCTCATCGCCCACCGCCCCCATGCCGCCATAAATGGCCGAGCTCCGCCCGTCGATTTAAAATTCGAAACTTGTCGCCTCGGCTCCCTCTCCACCTCGGCCACCTCACCGGCCATTAATGGCGCCCCGCATGCGTTCACACCGCCCCAAACCGGCTTCTTCCCATTTTCTCCGGCGAGCTCAACCGTCGCTCCTCTCCTATATAAAGCTCCCTTGAGCACTCCTCGACACCGCACCACCCGCCTCCCTCTTCCCCACCTCGCCTCCTCTCCCGCCGCCCGAGCCGCCGCCAGCACCTCGCCGCCGCTTCTCTCCGCCACCGCCGCCTCCCGCCACCGCCGCCTTGCCACCGCACCGCTGCGATCCCCATCCTCCCCACGTCCTCCACCCCTCGCCGGCCGCCATGAGCGCGCACTCCGGCCAGCCGCCCAGTGGCCATGCCATGCGCCAAGCGGGCCACGTCATCGCCACGTGGGCACGTGGCGGCCCGATGGCGACCACGTGGCGCCACGTCATCTTCCTTTTTCTTTTATTTTTATTTCCTGAGATGATGTCATAATTCCTGATTTTCCAATATAAAAATAAATCAAGAAAATCATCTTTTTCTTTTTCTTCATTTTGAAACTTCCGAAGCCCTCTAAATGTTCATTTTAACTCCGATTTGAGCCGTTCAAATTTCTAAATTCTTCTAAAATCCTAAACTATTCAAATATGTACTTATTTTCAATTCTTGAATTTTATTTGAATTTGGTTTGTTTGGATTTTCGCGTTTAGGTTTCAGCGATCTCGGAGAGTTCGATTTCACGCTGTTAACCCGCAAAGCAACCAGAGCAAGTTACACCTTTGATCATATTGCTCCCAATATTTGAAATTATTTATATTATTTTAAATTAATATGCATGCTTACTTTTATTCAAGACTAGTTTAAATTCAGTTTAAACCATAGTTATACCCAAATCCCTTTGGACAGCCAAATTTGATATTTCATGCAATTGTACCTTGTCAAACATAGTTAAAACCTAGTTAGTACATTAGTATTAACTAGAAATTTCATAAACTTGCTTAGCCATGCCAAGAATATTAAGTTTTGGGAACTTTCTTCACATAAAATGATACTTCTTTCACATAAAATGATACTTCTTTCACATAAAATGATAGACTTTAAAATTGATTTCTGGACTTTGGAAAGTCGGAAGTGTTTATAAAATGTTTATAAACAAAATATAAAACTGGTTTAGACCTAGGCAAATGGTTAGAGTGGTGGGTGCTTGCTGGCATGCAATGTCGTTTGGTGACGCAATGTTGATTGCCAGGCACAAGGGGTATGTGGTTAGTGCCTAAGTCAATAAAGGACCGGTCTGTGAGCTACTATTGCAAAGCCCTTTTCGTACTACCACAAGTCCGGTATGGGACGGACCTAGCCAACTAATTTGTGAAGTTCCAACTTAATCTCGCTATAGGTTTGAATGTGGCGCGGTGTAGTCCGTGAGAAGTCTCACATGGCACAAGAGGGGGCTCCAGCATGTGGATTCATGCTGTGGTGAAACCTTAGTGGCGGCGTTAATATGTTGGCAATGGATCATTGTAAAGGCTTTGTTATGATTTTCTCAGTCGCACGCCTAAGGAAACGTGTAATGGCCGACAATATGAGATTATCATATCTTGTGGGTAAAGCTGTACAACCTCTGCAGAGTGTATAACCTATCCTGGATAGCCGTGCCCACGGTCATGGGCAAGCTGAGTAAAGTTTTTCACAGATTAGACTTTGATTTTAAAAATGTTTTATGAAACCTTGTGGATGGATGGAATCCATGAGAGTTTTTGAAAAAAACCGTATGGATGGATGGAATCCGTCCGAGTTTGATTTTGAGAAAAGTTGGTCCGGGTGGGATGCCCGTGAATAGGTTAGTGTTTGGTTGGAACCTGCACTAACGTTACTTATGATTGATTACAATGTTGTTTTACTTATTGTATCAAATTCAGCTTTCGCACTTACTTTATGGTATTTACTTCAATGCTGTCTTTTATGCAAACTAACCATATATGCCTTCCTTTGATACCCATATGCATGCATCCACTCTGTAAAACTGCTGGTGTAACTTGTGGAGTACGTTTGTACTCATGTGGCTATATTTAACTCTTTCAGAGGAAGCCTTCGACGACTTCGGTGAGGATTGCGACTAGGCCACGTCTTACAGTCATTCGCCTTGTGGGAAGGCTGGATGGACTGCCACTGCTTTGTGTTTTCTTCATTGTTATCTTCATTGCTATTATAAACTTTGGCCATCAAGCTCATATTTAGTTAAAAAAATTTATCATTATGCATGATATTTGTCTTTGTTCTGCTGTGTGCACTAAGCTTTCCTGGGATAGTGCGATTAACACGAGGGTTTTGAGTTGTTGCTCCGGGTCCCGACAGAGATGGTATCAGAGCATTAATGACTCTAGGACGTGACCGAAGATAGAATAGAATGGTTGGACCTTAAGGATTTATTTAAAACTAATAAATTTTGAAAAGATATGCTTATTCTTACCTTTCAATACTTGCTTATCTTATGCCTCAATTCTTTCTCATCTTATGTCATTCCAAAATTTCTAACTCTCCTCTTGATCAAATAATTGTAGGTGGACCCTGCACCAAATGATGGATGGAGTTTAGGCCTTCGTCGATTACTTGCGTTTGGGTTTTCAACGACGAGTTATCTTCGTACACCAAGTAGACCGACATGGAGATCAGATATTGGGACATCGTTTCACCTTGCTCCTCACCAAGCGAACAAGATATGGAAGTCTCGCGCCCGCTTCAAGGAAATGGATACTCTTCGAGAGAGCCAAGCAAGAAGCCGATCGGCGCGTCTTCGTCACTGCCACCTTTTCAGTCTTCGCATCGAAGGATCGCGCTTTGTACTTCGTCAGCCCCGAAGGATCACTCCAAGACAACCCTTACCCCTTTAGGATAAGTTGTTAAGCTAGAAAGTAGACGGTTATGAGTCACGGTTTCCTCTTTTGTCGACAGCCGTAACTATTATTATTAATAAAGGATTTTGCTAAAGATTGGTATTTTGTTGGATTGTGCAAACAACCCCTTTTCCCTCCTTTGTCTTAAGTCTCCTCTCATCTAAATTCCAAGCAGATGGTGAACACAAGAAGGAATGCGATTGTCAGCAACCCCAATGCTAACGCCGAAGCACAAGGAAATCAGTCTACTCCAATCCCTCCGCCTCCGCCAGAAGTCGGACCTGACTGGACTCAATTAATGGCAAATCAGACTCAGTTGATTCAGCTTCTAGCTCAAGCTATCAACAACCCACCTCAGCAATTGCATCAACCACCAGCTCAAGCTCCCCAGAACAGATTGTCAGAGTTTCTAAGGATAAGGCCTCCGACTTTCTCAAGCAGTTCAGAACCAATGGACGCAGATGATTGGCTTCACGCAATCGAAAAGAAATCGGACATCTTGCGATTGCAACCGACCGTGAAAGAGTCCTGTTTGCCACTCATCAATTGAATGGACCAAAGATCGTAATGGTGGGATACCCTAACCGACTCTCACGCCAACCCTCAAGCTATTACCTGGGATGAGTTCGTGCGAGATTTTCGGAAAGCTCACATCCCTACGGGAACCAAGATCTTAAAGAAGAAAGAGTTCAGAGCCCTACGTCAAGGAAGCCGTACGGTGAATGAATATCTACAAAGTTTAATCGCTATCTCGCTATGCACCAGAAGACGTAGCCAATGATGAAGACAAGCAAGAAAGATTTTTGGAAGGTTTGAACGACAACATCTCCGTACAATTGTTATCCGGTGACTATGCAGATTTTCATCGGCTAGTCGGCAAGGCCGATTCGCCAAGAAGGCAAGAATGTGGAGATCGAAAATCGAAGAGAAGAATGTCTACTCAGCACATGCACCCTGGAAGCTCTTTCAAAGTTAGCGAGAACCTCGCCGCAGCCGCCAGATTCAACCATCGCCAAGAGTGTAAGAGCTAGTACCAAGAACGCCTCATGAACATCAAGACAACAAGACTCTGATGATTTTCTTTCCACCAAAGGACAAGAACCCCGCCGCCGGAGTAACTTGTTTCAACTGCCACGAACCAGAACACTACGCCAACAATTGTCCTAAGAAGCAGCAGGCAGTGAAGAATGGTACATCGGGAACCTCGACTGCCAACACCCTCCGAACAAAGAAGAAGAATACCGCAAAAGGACGTCTCAATCAAATCTCCGCAAGCCAATCGAGTAAGATCCACACCAATTTCTTTGCTAGTCCGTGCGAATCTCGGGGACGAGATTCTTTTAAGGGGGGTAGTTTGTAACAACCCCGTTGTTATTTTCAAAATTTCAGAAATAAAAAAAAATTAAAATTAAGTCAATTTAAAATAAAAATAAGTGTTCTTTAGTTGCTTAAATTTGAGAGTTTGTGTTTGCCCGTTTTTAGCCTTTTCAAAAAGGTTTTCCCTAAAAGTAATTTGGCTAAAAACATAAAAAAAGAAAACTATTGTCAAATAAAAAGGTATTGGTAAGTTTCATAAAAGAAACTATTTCAAATTAAGTATATAACAGCATTTGGCTTTTATTTGGAGTTATCTGGATTTTGTTTCAAAGCCTAAAAGCAAGAAAATATATTTTAAATATTTTCTTAAAGCTAAAAAGATTTTATTTAGCCTTTTCCAAGCTTCCCAAAATTTAATATTAATTTTGAGATTTTCGAAATTTTAAAATCAGCTTTTAAAGCCAAAGGGTATTTTGTAAAATTAAAAGAGCAAATTTGAGTTGAAAATATTTTTAGAAAGTCTAAAAATATTTTATAGAAATTTTGAAGATTTTCTGGAAATTAAAACCAAATTTTGATGCCAAAAGATATTTTTATAAAGTGCTAAAATGGTCATAATAAATTATAAATATTTTTATTAAGTATAAAGCATCCCCAAGGATTTTCAGTAATTATTTACAGAATTTTTCAATATTATTTGCTATTTTTAAAGTGTTTAAGAAACCTCCTTCTATTTTCTGAAAATAAAATCTGAATTTAAAACAAGGATTAATCCGATGGTGACAAGTGTCGCACTGTGATTAAATCTTACCCTTCACTCATTCAATCTCAACCCTCACCTTCACTTATATCGGATGGCTAAGATTTTGCCACATCTCTCAATCTAAACCATCCAATCTTTTACTCTCTCTCTCTTTCTCTCTCTTACATGGGGCCCACATGTCATCCTAACCTCCTCATCTTCCTCAAATTTTGCTCTCTCTCTCTCCTCGTTTCAGCCGAATGGAACAACCGCCGCCTCCTTCTCCGGCCGCCAGCCTCCCCGCCCCGCCACCCACCCCACCCCGCCCCCCTCACGGCCACAGGACCTCATTGCACCGCCCATGCGCCAACCATGCCCCCGCCGCCATAAATGGTCACCGAGCTCACCGTCGATTTAAAATTCCGAAACTTGTCGCCTCGGCTCCCTCTCCACCTCGGCCACCTCACCGGCCATTAATGGCGCCCCGCATGCGTTCACACCGCCCCAAACCGGCTTCTTCCCATTTTCTCCAGCGAGCTCAACCGTCGCTCCTCTCCTATATAAAGCTCCCCTTCGAGCACTCCCTCGGCACCGCACCACCCACCTCTCCCTCTTCCCCACCTCGCCTCCTCTCCCCGCCGCCCAGAGAGCCGCCGCCGAGCACCTCGCCGCCGCTTCTCTCCGCCCATGCCGCCGCCGCCCGCCACCGCCGCCCGCCACGGCACCGCTCGATCCCCATCCTCTCCTCTACGCCCTCCACCCCGTCGGCCGCCCGCGGAGCGGGCGCCTCCGGCCGGCCGCCTCGTGGCCATGCCATGCGGCCAAGCAGGCCACGTCATCGCCACGTGGGCACACGTGGCAGCCCAGTGGCAGCCACGTGGCGCCACGTCATCTTCCCTTTTTCTTTTATTTTTATTTCCTGAGATGATGTCATAATTCGTGATTTTCCAATATAAAAATAAATCAAGAAAATCATCTTTTTCTTTTTCTTCATTTTGAAACTTCCGAAGCCCTGTAAATGTTCATTTTAACTCCGATTTGAGCCGTTCAAATTTCTAAATTCTTCTAAAATCCTAAACTATTCAAATATGTACTTATTTTCAATTCTTGAATTTTATTTGAATTTGGTTTGTTTGGATTTTCGCGTTTAGGTTTCAGCGATCTCGGAGAGTTCGATTTCGGCGACGCGTTCGTCGCAAAGCAACCAGGCAAGTTACACCTTTGATCATATTGCTCCCAATATTTGAAATTATTTATATTATTTTAAATTAATATGCATGCTTACTTTTATTCAAGACTAGTTTAAATTCAGTTTAAACCATAGTTATACCCAAATCCCTTTGGACAGCCAAATTTGATATTTCATGCAATTGTACCTTGTCAAACATAGTTAAAACCTAGTTAGTACATTAGTATTAACTAGAAATTTCATAAACTTGCTTAGCCATGCCAAGAATATTAAGTTTTGGGAACTTTCTTCACATAAAATGATACTTCTTTCACATAAAATGATAGACTTTAAAATTGATTTCTGGACTTTGGAAAGTCGGAAGTGTTTATAAAATGTTTATAAACAAAATATAAAACTGGTTTAGACTTAGGCAAATGGTTAGAGTGGTGGGTGCTTGCTGGCATGCAATGTCGTTTGGTGACGCAATGTTGATTGCCAAGCACAAGGGGTATGTGGTTAGTGCCTAAGTCAATAAAGGACCTGGCATGAGCTACTATTGCAAAGCCCTTTTCGTACTACCACAAGTCCGGTATGGGACGGACCTAGCCAACTAATTTGTGAAGTTCCAACTTAATCTCGCTATAGGCTGAATGTGGGCGCGGTGTAGTCCGTGAGAAGTCTCACATGGCACAAGAGGGGGCTCCAGCATGTGGATTCATGCTGTGGTGAAACCTTAGTGGCGGCGTTAATATGTTGGCAATGGATCATTGTAAAGGCTTTGTTATGATTTTCTCAGTCGCACGCCTAAGGAAACGTGTAATGGCCGACAATATGAGATTATCATATCTTGTGGGTAAAGCTGTACAACCTCTGCAGAGTGTATAACCTATCCTGGATAGCCGTGCCCACGGTCATGGGCAAGCTGAGTAAAGTTTTTCACAGATTAGACTTTGATTTTAAAAATGTTTTATGAAACCTTGTGGATGGATGGAATCCATGAGAGTTTTTGAAAAAAAACCGTATGGATGGATGGAATCCGTCCGAGTTTGATTTTGAGAAAAGTTGGTCCGGGTGGGATGCCCGTGAATAGGTTAGTGTTTGGTTGGAACCTGCACTAACGTTACTTATGATTGATTACAATGTTGTTTTACTTATTGTATCAAATTCAGCTTTCGCACTTACTTTATGGTATTTACTTCAATGCTGTCTTTTATGCAAACTAACCATATATGCCTTCCTTTGATACCCATATGCATGCATCCACTCTGTAAAACTGCTGGTGTAACTTGTGGAGTACGTTTGTACTCATGTGGCTATATTTAACTCTTTCAGAGGAAGCCTTCGACGACTTCGGTGAGGATTGCGACTAGGCCACGTCTTACAGTCATTCGCCTTGTGGGAAGGCTGGATGGACTGCCACTGCTTTGTGTTTTCTTCCGCTGTTATCTTTCGCTGCTATTATAAACTTTGGCCATCAAGCTCATATTTAGTTAAAAAAAATTTATCATTATGCATGATATTTGTCTTTGTTTTGCTGTGTGCACTAAGCTTTCCTGGGATAGTGCGATTAACACAGAGGGTTTCGGAGTTGTTGCTCCGGGTCCCGACAGAGATGGTATCAGAGCATTAATGACTCTAGGACGTGACCGAAGATAGAATAGAATGGTTGGACCTTAAGGATTTATTTAAAACTAATAAATTTTGAAAAGATATGCTTATTCTTACCTTTCAATACTTGCTTATCTTATGCCTCAATTCTTTCTCATCTTATGTCATTCCAAAATTTCTAACTCTCCTCTTGATCAAATAATTGTAGGTGGACCCTGCACCAAATGATGGATGGAGTTTAGGCCTTCGTCGATTACTTCGCCGTTTGGGTTTTCAACGACGAGTTATCTTCGTACACCAAGTAGACCGACATGGAGATCAGATATTGGGACATCGTTTCACCTTGCTCCTCACCAAGCGAACAAGATATGGAAGTCTGCGCCTCCGCTTCAAGGGAAATGGATACTCTTTCGAGAGAGCCAAGCAAGAAGCCGATCGAAAAGCAGTTCTTCGTCACTGCCACCTTTTCAGTCTTCGCATCGAAGGATCGCGCTTTGTACTTCGACAGCCTCGAAGGATCACTCCAAGACAACCCTTACCCCTTTAGGATAAGTTGTTAAGCTAGAAAGTAGACGAAGTTATGAGCTGTCAGTTTCCTCTTTTGTCGACAGCCGTAACTATTATTATTAATAAAGGATTTTGCTAAAGATTGGTATTTTGTTGGATTGTGCAAACAACCCCTTTTCCCTCCTTTGTCTTAAGTCTCCTCTCATCTAAATTCCAAGCGGATGGTGAACACAAGAAGGAATGCGATTGTCAAGAACCCCAATGCTAACGCCAAGCACAAGGAAATCGGCCTCTGCTCCAATCCCTCCGCCTCCGCCAGAAGTCGGACCTGACTGGACTCAATTAATGGCAAATCAGACTCAGTTGATTCAGCTTCTAACTCAAGCTATCAACAACCCAGCTCAGCAATTGCATCAACCACCAGCCCAAGCTCCCCAGAACAGATTGTCAGAGTTTCTAAGGATAAGGCCTCCGACCTTCTCAAACAGTTCAGAACCAATGGACGCAGATGATTGGCTTCGCGCAATCGAAAAGAAACTGGACATCTTGCAGTGCACCGACCGTGAAAGAGTCCTGTTTGCCACTCATCAATTGAATGGACCAAGATCGAATGGTGGGATACCCTAACCGACTCTCACGCCAACCCTCAAGCTATTACCCGGATGAGTTCGTGCGAGATTTTGAAAGCTCACATCCCTACGGGAACCAAGATCTTAAAGAAGAAAGAGTTCAGAGCCCTACGTCAAGGAAGCCGTACAGTGAATGAATATCTACAAAAGTTTAATCAGCTATCTCGCTATGCACCAGAAGACGTAGCCAATGATGAAGACAAGCAAGAAAGATTTTTGGAAGGTTTGAACGACAACATCTCCGTACAATTGTTATCCAGTGACTATGCAGATTTTCATCAGCTAGTCAGCAAGGCCATTCGCCAAGAAGGCAAGAATGTGGAGATCGAAAATCGAAAGAGAAGAATGTCTACTCAGCACATGCACCCTGGAAGCTCTTTCAAAGTTAGCGAGAACCTCGCCGCAGCCGGTGATTCAACCATCGCCATGGTGTAAGAGCTAGTACCGCAAGCGCCTCACCGACAATCAAGACAACAAGACTCTGATGATTTTCTTTCCACCAAAGGACAAGAACCCCGCCGCCGGAGTAACTTGTTTCAACTGCCACGAACCAGAACACTACGCCAACAATTGTCCTAAGAAGCAGCAGGCAGTGAAAAGAAGAATGGTACATCGGGAACCTCGACTGCCAACACCCTCCGAACAGCAAGAAGAATACCGCAAAAAGGACGTCTGAATCAAATCTCCGCTCAAGCCAATCAGAGTAAGATCCACACCAATTTCTTTGCTAGTCCGTGCGAATCTCGGGGACGAGATTCTTTTAAGGGGGGTAGTTTGTAACAACCCCGTTGTTATTTTCAAAATTTCAGAAATAAAAAAAATTAAAATTAAGTCAATTTAAAATAAAAATAAGTGTTCTTTAGTTGCTTAAATTTGAGAGTTTGTGTTTGCCCGTTTTTAGCCTTTTCAAAAAGGTTTTCCCTAAAAGTAATTTGGCTAAAAACATAAAAAAAGAAAACTATTGTCAAATAAAAAGGTATTGGTAAGTTTCATAAAAGAAACTATTTCAAATTAAGTATATAACAGCATTTGGCTTTTATTTGGAGTTATCTGGATTTTGTTTCAAAGCCTAAAAGCAAGAAAATATATTTTAAATATTTTCTTAAAGCTAAAAAGATTTTATTTAGCCTTTTCCAAGCTTCCCAAAATTTAATATTAATTTTTGAGATTTTCTGAAATTTTAAAATCAGCTTTTAAAGCCAAAGGGTATTTTTGTAAAAATTAAAAGAGCAAATTTGAGTTGAAAATATTTTTAGAAAGTCTAAAAATATTTTATAGAAATTTTGAAGATTTTCTGGAAATTAAAACCAAATTTTGATGCCAAAAGATATTTTTATAAAGTGCTAAAATGGTCATAATAAATTATAAATATTTTTATTAAGTATAAAGCATCCCCAAGGATTTTCAGTAATTATTTACAGAATTTTTTCAATATTATTTGCTATTTTTAAAGTGTTTAAGAAACCTCCTTCTATTTTCTGAAAATAAAATCTGAATTTAAAACAAGGATTAATCCGATGGTGACAAGTGTCGCACCAGGATTAAATCTTACCCCTTCACTCATTCAATCTCAACCCCTCACCTTCACTTATATCGGATGGCTAAGATTTTGCCACATCTCTCAATCTAAACCATCCAATCTTTTTACTCTCTCTCTCTCTTTCTCTCTCTTACATGTGGGGCCCACATGTCATCCTAACCTCCTCATCTTCCTCAAATTTTGCTCTCTCTCTCTCTCGTTTCCGTAATGGAACAACCGCCTCCTTCTCCTCCACGGCCGCCCCAGCCTCCCCGCCCCCCACCCCACCCCGCCGCCCTACCGCCACAGGACCTCATTGCCCGCCCATGCCCCGCCGCATTGCCGCCGCCATAAATGGCCGCCAGAGCTCACATGTCGACGAAAATTCCGAAACTTGTCGCCTCGGCTCCCTCTCCACCTCGGCCACCTCACCGCCATTAATGGCGCCCGCGTGCTCACACCACCCAAACCGGCTTCTTCCCATTTTCTCCAATGAGCTCAACCGTCGCTCCTCTCCTATATAAAGCTCCCTTGAGCACTCCCTCGACCGCACCACCCACCTCTCCCTCTTCCCCACCTCGCCTCCTCTCCCCGCCCCTGAGAGCCGCCAGCACCTCGCCGCCGCTTCTCTCCGCCGCCACCGCCGCCTCCGGCCACCGCTCGCCTCGCCGCCGGTACCGTTGCGATCCCCATCCTCTCCTCTACGTCCTCCACCCCTCGTCGGCCGCCGCGGAGCGGGCGCACTCCGGCGAGCGCGCCGCCCCCGTGGCCATGCCATGCGGCCAAGCAGGCCACGTCATCGCCACGTGGGCACACGTGGCAGCCCAGTGGCAGCCACGTGGCGCCACGTCATCTTCCCTTTTTCTTTTATTTTTATTTCCTGAGATGATGTCATAATTCCTGATTTTCCAATATAAAAATAAATCAAGAAAATCATCTTTTTCTTTTTCTTCATTTTGAAACTTCCGAAGCCCTGTAAATGTTCATTTTAACTCCGATTTGAGCCGTTCAAATTTCTAAATTCTTCTAAAATCCTAAACTATTCAAATATGTACTTATTTTCAATTCTTGAATTTTATTTGAATTTGGTTTGTTTGGATTTTCGCTTAGGTTTCAAATGATCTCGGAGAGTTCGATTTCACGACGCGTTCGTCATAGCAACCGAGCAAGTTACACCTTTGATCATATTGCTCCCAATATTTGAAATTATTTATATTATTTTAAATTAATATGCATGCTTACTTTTATTCAAGACTAGTTTAAATTCAGTTTAAACCATAGTTATACCCAAATCCTTTGGACAGCCAAATTTGATATTTCATGCAATTGTACCTTGTCAAACATAGTTAAAACCTAGTTAGTACATTAGTATTAACTAGAAATTTCATAAACTTGCTTAGCCATGCCAAGAATATTAAGTTTTGGGAACTTTCTTCACATAAATGATACTTCTTTCACATAAAATGATAGACTTTAAAATTGATTTACGGACTTTGGAAAGTCGGAGTGTTTATAAAATGTTTATAAACAAAATATAAAACTGGTTTAGACTTAGGCAAATGGTTAGAGTGGTGGGTGCTTGCGGCATGCAATGTCGTTTGGTGACGCAATGTTGATTGCCAGGCACAAGGGGTATGTGGTTAGTGCCTAAGTCAATAAAGGACCGATGCAGTGAGCTACTATTGCAAAGCCCTTTTCGTACTACCACAAGTCCGGTATGGGACGGACCTAGCCAACTAATTTGTGAAGTTCCAACTTAATCTCGCTATAGGCTGAATGTGGGCGCGGTGTAGTCCGTGAGAAGTCTCACATGGCACAAGAGGGGGCTCCAGCATGTGGATTCATGCTGTGGTGAAACCTTAGTGGCGGCGTTAATATGTTGGCAATGGATCATTGTAAAGGCTTTGTTATGATTTTCTCGATCATGCCCTAAGGAAGCGTGTAATGGCCGACAATATGAGATTATCATATCTTGTGGGTAAAGTCGTACAACCTCTGCAGAGTGTATAACCTATCTCGATAGCCGTGCTTACGGTCATGGGCAAGCCGAGTAAAGTTTTCACAGATTAGACTTTGATTTTAAAATGTTTTATGAAACCTTGTGGATGGATGGAATCCATGAGAGTTTTGGAAAAAAAACCGTATGGATGGATGGAATCCGTCCGAGTTTGATTTTGAGAAAAGTTGGTCCGGGTGGGATGCCCGTGAATAGGTTAGTGTTTGGTTGGAACCTGCACTAACGTTACTTATGATTGATTACAATGTTGTTTTACTTATTGTATCAAATTCAGCTTTCGCACTTACTTTATGGTATTTACTTCAATCTTTGTCTTTTATGCAAACTAACCATATATGCCTTCCTTTGATACCCATATGCATGCATCCACTCTGTAAAACTGCTGGTGTAACTTGTGGAGTACGTTTGTACTCATGTGGCTATATTTAACTCTTTCAGAGGAAGCCTTCGACGACTTCGGTGAGGATTGCGACTAGGCCACGTCTTACAGTCATTCGCCTTGTGGGAAGGCTGGATGGACAGCCACTGCTTTGTGTTTTCTTCCGCTGTTATCTTTCGCTGCTATTATAAACTTTGGCCATCAAGCTCATATTTAGTTAAAAAAAATTATCATTATGCATGATATTTGTCTTTGTTCTGCTGTGTGCACTAAGCTTTCCTGGGATAGTGCGATTAACACAGAGGGTTTCGGAGTTGTTGCTCCGGGTCCCGACATAGGGTGACAAGTCTCAAATACTCAAGTGTTCCAAAAGAATGTAATACTATCAAGTTAAATAATAGGCATGTAACTAGAATTCTTAAAATAAACATATATTTGCACATGAAATAACTGCATGCAATTTGATAATTTAAAATAGAAATAACTTACAGAAAATATAGGCTCAATATGATCAAAGTATTGACTTGCCTTATCACAGTTGGTTTGGTCTTGGTTATCGAGACTTGCTTCAGCTTCGGCCTCTTCCTCTTGTGCCTCGTAAGCTATTTTACATTGCGCGGAAATTCGAATAAAAATTAGTAAACCAAATAAATTCTCACAGAAATTCAAATGAGCTTCAACATTTATGGTTTTGGTTTCATTGGATAGATATTGAATTTAGATGAATTTATAAATTTATTTCACTCAATTTGGAGTTAAGATGAATAAGTTATGCCCATTTGAAGTTCTCTGTTTAAGTAAATTTGTGAAAATAAAAAGAGAGAGAGAAAGGGAGACTGACAGGTGGGGCCGCAGCAATTTTATTTTTCTATTTTTATTTTCTCCCCTAACTCTCTAACATGTGGGACCGCGCACGTCCAGGCTCTATCCCGCCGACCAATTTGGTGGTGGCGGTTGTCGGCGGCGACTGTAGGTAGTGGTGGAATAGGGGAGCGGTGGATACGGCGGCGTACATCACCAGAGTTCAATTAAACACCAAGGGAGCATTTGGGCATAGACAGGAGGCTACCTTGGGGGTTGGTGTGTGGGATTGGCGGCAGTGTCTGGCATCAGGCATAGGTGGCACACGGTGCGGGCTTAGCTTGGGTGGCGAGAGGTTTGGCTGATGGCAGGGATGGCATCGTGGTGCTCCAAGGATGCTTTGGTCGGATGGAATTGGCTCGACACGGCTCCAATCGGCGGCTAACCTTTCGGCCGGTGTTGGAGAAGATGAAGCCACCGGCGAGCTAGGGGCGCGGGGAGGTCGATTCCTCGGGGTGGGAGGATGACTGAAGGATGGAGATGCTGCCTAGGTGTCAAACCTGGATTTCTCAATCCAGAATCCGATGTGTTTTACTACATTACTCCCTGGATCAGTAGGTAATGTACACAGCTGAATCATTTCATACATCGCAGAAATCATCAAGTCATCATATTATTACATAACACAGTTGTAGTTAGGCCTTAAAAGGGCGAAGTCTTTACAATAGGCCGGACAGGCCAAAAGGTTACATAGCAAAAGTACGACAGCGGAAGCGAAACAAGGAAGGCCTATAAACCACCGGCAAGAACTGAGGGTAAAAGTGGTCATATAGATATTACTAGAGCTCCAGTAATATTCATATGAGAACCACCCCATAGTCAATTTGCCTAAGGCTACAGATAAGCGATCCTAATTCTCGGTGTTGTCTCCTCCATCTGCAGCAGGGGCATCCTCGAAGGCGTAATGTCCATGAGTTCCGAATCGATTTTGTATTGCAGTGTGAGCACACTAACCACCGTGCTCAGCAAGTCAATGCACAGAATGCAGTATATAATATACAAGATTCACCAAGGGAGGCTTAGGTTATTTTTGGTTTTGCTGAAATGTGCTTTTTGAACTATTGTACTTAGAAAGTCCTAGGACCTAGCTTTTTAACCCAATCATGTATGTGACTCATGTAGTTTCTTTTCAACGAATCAGAGACCATCCACCGTTACATAGTCTCTGCTCCTCAAACTTTCAGTGTTATAGCCACTTACATTACCACTGGGATGACACCCAGGACAACTCAAACCAGGGCCTTACTCTGCCTCCCCATAAGGGCCTTTCTCTGCCCTCTTTTTCATTTCCACCCACAAAGATTTTTAAATAGAACTATATCTAGTTAAGTTCCCAATGTCCGCCCTTGACCGTGGGCACGGCTATTCGAATAGTTTATGACTCTGCAGAGTTAGCACACTGTACCCACAAGAGATAGATCTGCTCGTTGCCCTACATGGTTCCTTAGCCATGTAGTTGAGTAGACTATCACAAGGCCGTTACGATGCATTTTCCTAACAGAGTTACGTCCGCTAAGGTTTCCACTTCCTCCGGGTACGTCCACCCTTCTAAGCCCCCTTGCGCCTCATGTCTGAGGATGTGGCCATCCTCTACCCGCCCGTGTTTCACACCGGCGCAACTCTTTGCTAGGTTGATGCAAATTAGTTAGCCCTGCCTACACTTTGCCAACATGTGGTTGTACTGATAGCACCTTGGGAGGTCATCACAAGATTCAGTCCTTAATGTTTATCTAGGCGGTTCTACCACAATCCATTTAAAACATTCACACCCTCGAACCATCCGCCTAGATATATAAGCATGTGGGATTCTTTACTAAGCATAAAATACTTTTAACCACCCTTCACTGATCATCCCCATGATGACTGCCCAACAAAATCTTTCTCATGTTCAAAATGTGATTTGGGGTGCTCTCACACCCCGACTAGACAATCAGTACTAAGCATGGCGTAATTAATTAGGGACTTAGTTTCAAAAGAGTAGTATTACTACTTTTCCTAGGGGTGACAAGGATCTCGTAGCAAAGTATAACGGAAATGAGGCATAATAATAAAAAGAGCAGGAACATATAACTAGAACTTGAAATTACCATGAATTGCAAAATATATAGTAAGCATGCAATTTGTAATAACTTGAACCAAAATACTTTACTAAAAATGTAGGCTCAAAATGATCAAAGCATTGACTCGCCTTGGTTGCTGAGGTCTGGGTTTTGGACGTTGGATTCTACAGCAGCTGCAGCTTTCTCTTCTTGAGCGTCGAACGCTAATTTACGTACGCGAAAAACCGGGCAAAAGTAAGTACATCATCCAAAAATATCACAACAAAATTCAAACAAGCTTCAAAAATATTGGTTCTGGTTCCATTAGGTAGTCCTTGAATTTAGATGAATTTAGAAATTGGTTTCACTAAATTTGGAGTTAAAATGGATAAGTTATGCATATTTGAATGCTTTCGGTTTAAACAAATATCAAAAATAATAAAATCGACAATGGGGCCCACTGTCGGTGATCACCTTCAGCGCAGCCGCCGACGCTGGGGCCGGCGGCGGTGGCGCTGGTTCTCATGCGCCGACAAAGGGGCCCGGCCGGCGATGGCGCGGTCCGCCGCCGTGACAAGCGGGTCCCAACCGCCTCGGGGACGCGGGTCCCGAGGCGCCGACAGTGGGACCCACCGCGGTGTCGGTTGAAAGAAATGGCTCACCTCAAGGCGCCGCGTGAGCGGGGCTCGAACGCACGCCGAGGGAGCCGGGGAAGAGAGCGGCGCGATAGGCAAGTCGCCGCTTTTTCTCACCCTTATAGGGTAAATATACCCTTAAGGTATATCGGAGGCGGCGAGGCGAGGAAGCTCGAGGCCGAGGGAGGCGGTGGTCGTCGCCGCGAGGGAGGCCCGACGAGGTCCCGGTGAGTGCCAAAAGCGTTCTTGCACCGAGGGGAAGCTTCTGGCCGTGTCGGGGAGGGTCGGGGATCGCCGGAGGAGGGTCGTCGTCGTGCGGCGGCGGTGGCTCGGGGAGGCTCACGGCGCCGGCGAGCTACGGTCGGCGAGGAGCTCGGGGGAGGCCGGCAACACCTTGGCGACGAGCTGGAGATGGTGTGGGAGTAAGGAATCGAGCTCCCACAGCGAGGATCGGAGGAATCGCGGCGAGGGGCCGGCGGCCGGAGTTGGGGAAGAAAGGCAATCGTCGGCGCTCGGGTGGCTTTTGAGGGCAATTGGTTGCTGAGAAACGATGAGGTGGGCACGGCGACCCTTTTGGGCTGCTTCCCCGGCTTTTATAGCCGGCCAAAAGGCCTGCCCCCGGAGGAGCTGGCGTGGGCAGGGGGGCGGCTGCCGCACGGCGGTTGGTGTTGGTGATATGCCCTAGAGGCAACATGGAGATGTTGAATATATCACATACTATGTTTATGATACATTGCTTTGTTCCTTGAAATAGACATTATCATTATTGATCAATGAGTATGTGACTTATTCATGAGACTCTTAATGCCAAAATGTTGCTATTTCTAAATGATCCCTGATTATATTTCATATGAGGAACAAATATGATTCAAAGATCAGCATATGTATTGATTGATGATCATGTCTCATGGATCATGGTATGGAGATACCAAATCAATAATATGGACATGTGTTAGTGAACATATGTTGGATAGACCCGCCATGAGACACTGCAGAGATTCCAAGTGTCATCAGTTGGTCTCAAGTAGTGTTTATGTGGAATCCTTAGACTTGAGATCATCATGGTTCCCAACATGCGTAGTAGCTACTTTGGGACTACTAAACACTACTCCGTGAATCGGGTAGTCATAAAAGTAGTCTTTGGGTTTGCCATGAAACATGTAGTGGGATGTGAATGATCAAGATAGAATTTGCCCTCCTTATGGGAGAGATATCTCGGGCCCTCGATGTAATGGATTATGAAAGTGCATGGCCATGCCAAGGTGATTGAGGAGTCAATCACGAGTTTATAATCCATCACGGAATCGAGAGAGTGATTGAGCTATTAAGAGGATGACACGGTCTCGCCTTGAGCTTAATCTATATCGTGAGGAAAAGGGATTAGTACATGAGAACATTACAGTTCAAATTGATATGATCTTTACGTATATTTTGGGGTTAATATGTCTTGCTAGAGGCGCTATTAACGGGGTGACCGGAAGGTGTTTCGGTCGCGACCAAGTATACGTGAACCTGCTGTGGTCGCACACTTAACGGGTTGGAACACTAATTCAATGTGATTCGGATATGGGCTCAATTCGGATAGAGATCCGGATAGACTCCTATTGGGCCTCGGTCCACGAGGCCCAAGTGAGGAGGTCTATATATGGAGGCGAGGGCCGAGGGAACGCACCGATAATCCCGAGCTAATCCGTAGCCGCCACCTCCGAGCCAAACCCTAGCCGCATGAGTCTTTGGTACACTCGCGATCGGCGTTCCACCGGACGTGTGGATACCGGGTGGGCGCGCCGCTTGCGCGGCGTTGATCGGCATCAACAACCTCTGATTGGATCTCGCTCGTGGTGTGGTTGATCGCGTGGAGGAGACGATCGGTTCGGGACGATCGACTACTTCCACTACTACGCCGACGCGTGGTTGGATCGGCTTCTCAACTCTTCTTCACTGCACTGCGTCTAGTGGTAACGATCCATGATCCTCCTTAAGCATGATGTTCTTGTGTGCGCGGTAGAAAATTTTGTTTTCGCTCTCGTAGCCTACTCGCAATCCATTAGTTGGCGATGGCGAACACGGGCGGCGGGAGGGGTAGCGGGGTTCGGGGGCGTCGTGGGAGTCTTTTCCCATTACGCTGCCCTCTCTACGGGATCCCCGCAGCACGGTCGCTGCACGGCCGTTGCGGTGAGGGGGGGTCCAGGCGCGCGCGCGCACGGAGGAGGAGGAAGAAAAGGGAAGGGGCGCTAACAAGCGGGGCCCGCTGGCCAGCGAGAGCAAGGCGCGGGGGAGGGATCCGCGCGGGCGGCCGAGATGGCGCCCGGGTGGGACGTGGCGCCATCCGGACCAGACGCGTCGGCCCGAGGAAGGGGAGGCGGATCCGGGCGACGACGTATGGATCGGGCCTGTCCACGCGTCGGCCGGGGGATTTGGTTTTATTTTTAATTTTTGAATTTCCAGAAATGCTAGAAGGCTTAATATAACTCGGAAAAATATGAAATTACCACCAAAAACTCTAGAAAAATTCACAGAAGTTCCTAGACATATTTTGGGTTCAACAAAATTATTTCCTACTGAGGTGGTTATTATATTTAAAACTCTGGACCCACAACAGGATCCCTTTTCTTTTTCTTTTTATTTTTCTCCTCTTTTCTTTTATAAATTTTGTGATATAACTATTTTGTGCACAAACACAAACCTTTGGCACTTTAATAAACTTATTTATATTAACTTTTGCAAATTTTCTTAGAAAGCACAAATAGAAAACCAAACTCAAAACAAAGCATTCACAGAACAATTCACAATATTTATTTTCCAGTCCTTTAGATTTTTCAGGATGTTACACTGGGGGTGAGTTGGGCTTTATAGGCGACGGAACAGGCTAGCGACGTGAGGGTAGTTGGCTGGTCATGGCGGAGGCGTGGCGTCGGTGTGGCTACAGGGCATGGCGACAGGACCGCCGGTGCAGGGCGTAGGTGCGAACGCGCGCTAACACCAGAACAGGGAAGATGTCAGGAGCGCGTGAGCTGAGGCGGGGGCGCAATGGGAGTAGGCGGACACTGTGGCTGACGAAGGTGGCACACTCGGAGAGGATTGCGATGCGACGGGGTGGTGGAACGGGTCACGGCGGTCAGGGAGTTGGTTTCAGCAGAAGAGGCGCCCATTGTGGCTGACATGGGAGTTGGTGTAACTTGTGGAGTACGTTTGTACTCATGTTGCTCTATCTAACTCTTTCAGAGGAAGCTTTCGACGACTTCGGTGAGGATTATGACTAGGCCACGTCTTACAGTCATTCGCCTTGTGGGAAGGCTGGATGGGCTGCTGCTATTGTTTTGTTTTTCTTCCGCTGCTATTGTAAACTCTGGCCATCAGGCTCATATTTAGTCAAATAAAATTTATCATTATGCAAGATAATTGTCTTTGTTCTGCTGTGTGCACTAAGCTTTTCTGGGATAGTGCGACTAACACAGAGGGTTTCGGAGTTGTTGCTCCGGGCCCCGACAGCATCGGCCATGGCCGACGCTAGCGAGAGGGGAAGATGGGCCGGTCCGATGGCTGGCTCAAGCCTGGTCGAAGAGGCTTTTAATTTATTTATGTATTATTATTATAATTTTTTGGCCCAATGCAAATTTCTAGATTTTTATTAATCCTCCTTTTGCCATTTTATTTAACTAATTTCCCATAATTTACATATTTTTACCTTTCCGAGTTTTTGCTAACCGATTTCAAGTGAATCCTCCGACCCTAATTTTTGGATCATCTTTTCATATTTGAATTTGATTTTAGGTTTACTCTCTTTTAATTTCACCTTTCTTTCGGAGTTCTATTTTCATGATTTTTTAATTATTGGAACCTTAACCAAAATCCAAGGAAAATCTATTAACAATCCAAATGTCAAGAAAATGCATTACAAAATATTTTAAAAGTTACACATTTTTCAGGACTCAAATTTTTAGGATGATATAACTGGACAGCGAGCGTCAGAGATGAGGCAGCGGTGCTGGACTGGCTCTGATTCCTTGGCATTCAATAATGATCGAGCAGGAGGTGGCTGTTAAATAGAGCATTTTCTTTGTTCTACTCTTGGTTTTGTTATCTAAATATTTTGTCGTTTTACATAGTGTAGCATATTAGGTTAGTTGCTGCATCATATCTAGTCCAGGTCATTGTGACCATGAGCTGTAAATCACCGTGAGTCCGAGCCTTTCATCTCAGCCAAACCAGACTTTCTTCATGGTATCAGAGCTATCTTCCCATCTAGCCACATGACGACTTTCGGTGCATCCTCAGCTTTGGTTTCGTCCGCTGCCGTAGGTTCACTTTGTTTGGATATAGGTAGACTACACTAGTGCAGATTAAAATTTTTTATCTCGTAAACCAGGAAGCTATGCGAGTAAGAGATCATAGATTGTTACCACTAGATGTGCAGTGTAGCAGAATTAGAGTTGAAGCAGTTGATTCAACGAAGAGCGCGTCGGTATAATAGTAGTAGTCGATCGTCCTTCGGCCAACTGTCCTCTCCTTACGATCGTCCTGATCAGCACTGCAGTCGTAGCAGCGCATCTACAGAGGTCCACATGTCTAGGATGGAACACCGTGCGTCGGCATGCTAGTACCAACCCTCACGGTAGGGGTTACGCGAGGTGGCAGTTAGGGTTTCAACATGTGTGTTCTGGGGTACCTCCCTCGGCCTTGCACCTCGCTTTATATAACCTATAATCGGATCCTTATCTAATATGAGTAGATATCGAATCTCACTCAGAAACTATCATCTAGACTCTGTCGTTCCAACCCATTAAGTGTGTGATCTTGTAGATTTATGTATATTTGGCCATGGGTCGAAAACTCCTTTCCGGCCCATAAATCAGTAGTAGTCTATAGCAGGACATAACAACTCCCAAACATATATAAAGATCATATCAGATGAAACTATATCGTGCTTATATACCAATCTATTTGCCTCATAATACCATATCGAACTCAAGGTGAGAAGTTGCCATCCTATGATAGCTCGATCATTCACTTGAACCTGTAGTGGATTACTCAATTGTGATTGACTCCTCAACCACATACGGCATGGCCATACACTTGCTTAATTCATCCACGTCGAGGGGCCCAGAGATATCTTTCTTATTATATAAGAGGAGCAAATTCCATCTTGATCGCTAATATTCATCGGCATGCTTCATAGTAAACCTAAAAGCTACCTTTATGACTACCCAGTCACGTAGTAGTGTTTGGTAACCCCTAAGTAAACTATTACACATATAGAAAATAATGACGATATCAGGTTTAAGGATCATATATATACAATGTATGAAACTAATTAATGACACTTAAGAATATAACAATTCCTGCAGTGTCTCATGATGGGTCAATCCAACATCATGTTCTCTAACATGTGTCCACATTATTGATTTGATATCCCATATCCATGATCCATGAAACATGATCATCAATTAATACATGTGCTAATCTATAAATCATAATTATCCCACATAATGATATAAGATTAGGAATAATTTAGAATAACATCAAAACATGAATAAAGTGTTCCGCGAACAAGTCACATACTTGTTGATCAATATGAAAGATATTTATTTAAGAGACAAAAGTATATTAATCAAAAGATCATAACTATAGAAGTGATACAATCATCTCCATAATTGCCTCTAGGGCATATCACTAACACAATTTCCTCCAACACCTCGGCAGGAATACTCCCCACTCCTTCCTTCAATTAGTTTGTCATCGTGAAGCTCACCAGAGAGAACTATCTTCTCTGGAAAGTACAGATCATTCCGTATCTGTGCAGTCAAAATCTGTAGGGCTATGTTGAAGGGACCATTGCAACACCACTGGCCGTGATTACTCAAGGTGTGGACAATGAAGCTCGTCAGGTTCCAAACCCAGCGTACACCCTCTGGTTTCAGCAAAACCAACTGGTTCTTAGCGCGCTACTCTCTTTGTTAAGCGAGGATATAGCCGTGAATACATAGAGTACTCAGTAAGCCGTTTGTAACAAGAATGCAATATAATATACAAGACATACCAAATGATGGTTGAGTAGTTATTTTGCAGAAAACAATGATTTAAAGTAAATATAATAAATAGATTGAAAGCGAACTTTGAAAATGATAATAAGTAAATAATCAAAAGAATTGAATAAACCATAAGTGAGCTGACCTTTCACCCAATGAAACACTCGTGAACTAAACATTCATGTAATGAACCACCAGTGAACTAATCATTCACTTCCCACACTTATCCCAACCTAGATTTCTATGAAAACTCTATCCCTTGTGTGAAATCACCGAGCATGGTCTGTAACCAGGAATACGGCTATTCGAATAGTTTTATACTTTGTAGAGATTACACAACTTTACCCACACGATGTGACCATCTTGTGATGTGACCGGTATAACATTCTTCCTTTGGCATGTCGACTAAGAAGAACACAACAAGACTTTTACAATGTTCAACCTCAACCTGATCTCGCTTGCTTGAGCCGAAGTCACGACTCAACACTCCAAGGATTTTCTCCTTGAGCTGGTCCATATTTCCTTTGGCCTAAGCTAGCCACCTCCTTTTCCTTTCTTATTTCTTTTTCCTTCCTTGGCCTCCCTGCTCTGCTCTGTTATCATGCACCCAAACCATGCAAAGCACCAACCATGCCACCTACATCATTCCAACTAAGCCGCCGTGTGTTTCTTGGTTTAGAAATGTTCTCCCTCACCATGCACATTCATTCTTGGCCGTTTCCAATAGTCTTCACTGTGCATTGAAGAACTGAGTCGAAACCGTTGCACGAGTGCCGTCGAGTCTGCGTTAGTTTTCTCCTTCTCTGAGCACATATATTGGAAGCCATAACTCATGTTCAATCCCCGTGGAACCCAAAACCTTCTCTCTTGTAGCCGTGTAGTGCTCTCCATTGCCCAAGCTGTCGTCGAAGCTATTATCTGCATCACCCATGTCTGGCAGCCACTCTGACTCACGTTCCACCCTCTTCGGTGATTCTCTTGTAAAACTATTCACATCATATTGTGTTCCCGAGCCTCCACTACTTTCCTCTCAAATTAATTTGATTTTCGTGTAGTGAATCACCAATAATTGAGTTCTTCCCTAAACCAGCCAAAATCGCCTCTAGCCATTGATTCGTCATCTTCGGTGACCCACTTCTCGATTCCTCACATCCCCACTGTTCTCTTCATCCCCTCTATCTTCCTCACCATTCAATTTGGTTGAAGGTTTTCCATGAGACTGTACCACCGCTGCCACCATTTTCTCCACCGCCAGTCACTGGTAATAGCCATCTTTGGCCATTCCCTAAGCCTATTGACCCCTTAGCGTGCTTCTACCCATCCTCGCCGTGCCCGTGCGCACGCTGTCCTTCGCTCGATGCCACCAGAGCACCACTACTCACACCTACCCACACCAGCCACCACCCAAAGCATCACCTTGGCCACTATCGTGCTCCATTCACCGTGCCCCACCTCCCACTGCTTCCCCACGTCGCCACCATTCCATTTTAGCCCTTCCCTGCGCTGCCGACGCCGTCCAGACCACTACCAACCTCCCCTATTTTGCTTCCCTTCTCACCTAATGCCTCCTTCTGCCTATCTCTCTATTCCAATGACAAGCCAGGCCCATTCAACATTTTTGTTTTAAAATTTCAGCCAAAAGAATATTCCTCCTAAATATTCTCTTTCTTTCTCATTTTCACCAATTTCTTTTCCGTCAAATCTTTCGAGAGCCCATTCTCCACCATCCGAATTCCGAATCGAGTGATTCAAATTTCTAAATTCATAATCTATCTCTAAGTACCTATTTTATAATATTATGATTTTATTTGTTTTGTTCTTGTTTTGCGCGTAGAATCCGACGCAGTTAAAAAAATACCCCGACCAGTAGGAAGAAGTCCCAGCTAACATCAATAAAGGCAAGCCTTCCTTGATCATGTTGATTTCATGTTTTGCAAAGTAATTTCATATATTGTTTAAAAACTATGATGCATGGCTGGTTACATGAAATGACAATTCAATTATTAGGAGTTAGTTAAATCCTACTTGAAATGTTTCGCGTTGATATTTGAAATCCATGTACCTTTGTCACCCTAGTATAAATTACTTTTGATAATGAATACATTATTGTGGTTAGTTTAGAGTGGTATATTTACTTAGACAAGCTAGTTGGTCAATATCATCCTTTGGGTAGAAAATTAAATACAGATATTCTTAAAAGCAATTTTATCAAATGTTTGGCAAAAGGTATTGCCATTGGTTTATAAAATAAAATAAAACGATGAAAACTATTCTAGACTTGGTGCAGATATTCTCTCTTACGATGGAAGATCGGAACCAACTTGCATGCACACATCTTAAGTCGAGACATGTGCATATCACTTGTATATCACTCCCTCTTTTCTATTAAATAATTGTGTCCCTGTTTAGATATTGTTTGTTTTCAACTCACATTGTAGCACCTAGATTCTTCAGAATTGTTCCAGTGATATGGAAAAACAAAGAACAGAGTTGCTCAATCCTAACGGAGCTGGTTCTGGCCTACTGAGAACCTAGCTCAGAAGTCTTTTTTAAAAAAAAAATCATAATCTTTGTTGCATTACGTAACTTACAGTTGCCCAATTAATTAATTTCTGCCCCCGTTAATTGGAGATCTTTCGGCCAACTGATCAGCGGCCATATCAGCTTCGGCCAGAGAGAGAGAGACAGAGAGAGAACAGTTTAGGCTTTTAGGTTTTTACTTATTTTGGCTTAGGCTTCTAGCTTATTTTTTAATATTCCTAAATTTCATCTTTTTTTAATTTTTTGGGTTTTTTGAGTTTTTTTGCTGGTTCCTTTTTTCTCATATTTGTTTGTATTGTCCATGATGGATATGTTTTTTCTATTTTTAATTTTTTGAAAATTTAATTACGCCAAATAAACCATCATCAGTTACAGTGAAATTTCAACCAGCTACAACGCAATTTCAACTATAAACTAGCTTATTTCAATCCAACCGAGCAGAACTTTGACTTAGCAGCAGGACACACGAATTTGATACTTACTGGGTGGTGAAGTAATGGGGTACACACGATGTTCCGAAATTAACAAAAAACAGAACTGAAGTTATCCAAAGAGTAACTAGACTGATATGCTAGTTAGTCATCTTTTCTTCTTCTTTTGGGGTGAGATATGCTACTAGATATTTACAGATGAAACATACATATTAATACTAGAAATAGATCAATTGCAAGGCGCATCAAACTTTTTAGTAAACGTTTTTCAGTGGTTTGGTACTGAACGTATATATCACCCCCTCTTTCTATCACAGACTGGCGTCCCTCTTTAGAGATTGTTTGTTTTCAACTCACATTTTAGTACCTAGATTCTTCAGAATGGTTCCAGTGATATGGAACAACAAAGAAAAGAGTCGCTCAATCCTAACGGTGCTGGTTTTGGCCTACTGAGAACCTAGCTCATAAGTCTTTTTTTATAAAACAAATTATAATCTTGGTTGCATTACGTAACTTACCCAATTGATTAATTCCTGCCCCTGTTAATTGGAGATCTTTTGGCCAACTGATCGGCGTCCATATCAGCTTCGGCCAAAAAAAAAAAGCGCTTAAAGCAAAGTATACGAAGTGTTGTATGCTTGGTAGGTAGGTTTAGAGTTTTGACTTAGCAGCAGGACACACGAATTTGATACTTACTGGGTGGTGAAGTAATGCGGTACACATGATGTTCCGATATTGACAAAAACAGAACTAAAGTTATCCAAAGGGTAACTAGACTGATATGCTAGTTAGCCATCTTTTTCCTCTTCTGTTCTTCTTTTGGGGTGAGGTATGCTACTAGCTCCTTTCTGATGAAACATATATATTAACACTAGAAATAGATCAATTGCAAGGCGCATCAACTTTTTTAGTAAACGCTTTTAGTGGTTTGGTACTGAACTTTCGGTCAGCTCATTGCAGGGTTGATCTTTTTAGTACATGCATCGAGTAATCAAGAAGGTTGTTCCAAATACTAGTGTCTTGTTCAAGCATGCCGCACGATCTTTTCATAAAGAAGACGACCTCCTAAGCTAGCTTCTGATCCTAGTGCTAGGAAAACACCGCCTTTGCCAGTCCGGCGGCTCGTACGTTCCAATTCCCTCGCGGGCCATCCGTCAGTTCCTCGGCAGTACAGAAGAGAAAAAGGATGGAAAGCGAAAAAGCGAGCTCCTCCTCAGCATCTACAGCTCGACGATGTCTTCCTCACCATAACCTAAATGAACAAGGTTACGGACTTCTTCTTTTTAAGTGTGGCTTATAGCTTTTAACTAAAATTTTTAAATTTTAGCTATTTGTGATAGAGATTACTGTAAATTCATCTAAGTCTTACAACAACATTAGATCTTAATACCTAGACTAAAACATGAACACCTAGAAATAATATTTAGAATAGAAACTTGATTGCGTACCTGAGTCGGAGGTTGCCATGAGGGTGGAGTAAGGGGTTGCGGGAGCAGAGGTCAGCTGACGATGAAGGAGACGGCGGTGGTAGTGTCGGCCGACGGGGAGGACAGAGATGGTCGGCGGTGATGTAGCGGTGGCCGGCGGCTGCGGTCGTCGGCCTTCGTTCACTGTAGCGCTCGTTATGGATCGGGTGGTGTTAGGGTTCTTTTGAGGCGTGTACAACTCGCGTGTGACACCCCTGCCGAAACCCCTCTCTTTTATCTAGCGCTAGGTGACCGGGACCGAGAACCAAAAATAGTTGGTAACCGCCTCCGATCAAGGCGCGAGTGGAGACTGGGTCTCCCTGAAATCTCGGAGGCAGTTAGCCTAGAGATCAATTCAACATTCTCCCCTTTGATCGTAAGGCTAACATCATAAGTCCATCCTTTGATAGAACAGCACACCAAAGCAATGTGTTGCATGGTTAATAAAGTACCATACAAACTCAGTACTTATAGTGTACTAATTTTTATCTTAGAATGAATATTCATTATTCTTATGGGAGTTGGTTTGTTTTAGTTCCTTTTATCCAGAATCAGAGACTTTCCAGTAAACCCATGCCAGCAACATGATCATGAAAAATACTGGGTGGTAAGCCTTTAGTAAGCGGATCCATAAGCATTAACTTAGTACTAATATGCTTGATACTTATGGTTTGATCCTGGATTCTATCTTTCACAACATGATACTTAATGTCAATGTGTTTGGCAGCACCACTTGACTTGTTGTTATTTGCATAAAAGACTGCGGGTTCATTATCGCAGTATAAAGTGAGTGGTTTAGAGATGCTGTCTACCACTCTAAGTCCCGGGATGAAATTCTTAAGCCATACAGCCTGCCCGGTAGCCCCATAACATGCCACAAACTCAGCTTGCATCGTTGAAGATGCCGTAAAGGTTTGTTTGGAGCTTTTCCACGAAATAGCTCCTCCTGCGAGGGTGAAGATAGAGCCTGACGTGGATTTCTTAGTATCAACACATCCCGCAAAATCTGAATCTGAATAATCAATAACATCAAGGCTATCAAAAGACTTATATGTGATCATGAAATGCTTAGTGCCTTACATATAACGCAAAGCTTTCTTAACGGCTTTCCAGTGGTCCGGTCCTGGATTGGATTGATATCTGCCAAGCATCCCGGTTACAAAAGCTAAATCGTATGTGTACATACTTGAGCATACATAATGCTTCCGACAGCTGAAGCATAAGGAACCGACTTCATCTGATCAGCTTCATATTGGTTCCTTGGACATTGAAATGTCCCAAACTTATTGCCCTTAACAATAGGAGCAGGCGAGCCATATCACTTATTCATATTGTATTTCTTCAGTACTCTGTCAACGTATGCCTTTTGAGATAAACCCAATATACCTTTGGACCTATCTCGGTGAATTTCAATGCCAAGAACATAAGAGGCATCACCGAGATCCTTCATATCAAAATTGGATGAAAGAAATCTCTTGGTCTCAAACAGCATACCCTTATCGCTGCTGGCCAATAAGATATCATCCACATAAAGTACTAAGATGATGAATTTACTACCCTTGAACTTAACATATATACAGTTATCAACTTCATTTTCTTGGAAGTCGAAACTTCTTATGATCTTATCAAATTTGAGATACCACTGCCTCGACGCTTGTTTTAAGCCATAAATGGATTTCTTAAGTCGACATCCCATATGTTCCTTGCCTTCCACGATAAAACCTTCTGGTTGAGCCATGTAAATATTTTCTTGCAAGTCGCCATTAAGAAATGCCGTCTTAATATCCATTTGATGCAGCTCTAAATCATAATGAGCTACAAGTGCCATAACAATTCTGAATGAATCTTTAGTTGAGACATGAGAAAAGGTGTCATTATAATCAATCTCTTCTCTTTGTGAAAAACCTTTTGCTACAAGCCTTACTTTGAACCTTTCGATATTTCCCTTAGAGTTATGTTTTGTTTTGTAGACCCATTTACAACCTACTGTTTTGACTCCGTCAGGAATTTCTACTAAGTCCCAAACATCATTAATGCTCATAGACTTTAGTTCATCCTCCATGGCTTCAAGCCAATTAGAAGAATATTCACTCATTATGGCCTCTTTATAAGAGGTGGGATCATCTACCTTTCCTATATCATTAATATCCTCATTCATATAAACAACATAATCATTACAAATGGCAGATCTTCTCTCCCGCTGTGATCTTCTAAGAGGTTCAGCAATTATTTCAGTAGACTGTTGAGGCTCATCATTAGGTGCAACATTAGGATTTTCAAATACCTCAACAGTGGGTGCAACAACAGTATTTTCTACTGAAGGTGCAACCTCCTGAGGCACAGGAATAAAGATCTCTGGAATGAGCGGTGTAGGAACATAAACCCGCTTCTCCTCAAGATCTATTTTCCTGGGCTCTATGTCCTCGTTATTTTCTAAGAACACAACATGTCTTGTTTCTACAAACTTAGTTATCCTATCAGGACAATAAAATCGATACCATTTGGATCTTTCAGGGTATCCAATAAAATGACAACTTACTGTCTTAGGGTCTAATTTCTTAATGTGTGGATTAAATAATTTAGCTTCAGCATGACAACCCCACACTCGTAAATATTTCATACTCGGTTTTCTCCCAGTCCATAATTCACAAGGTGTTTTAGGTACTGATTTACTGGGAACCCGATTAAGAATATGTGCGGCTGTCTTTAGTGCTTCCATCCACAAGCCAATTGGTAAATTAAAATGGCTAAGCATTCTCCGTACCATATCCATAAGTATACGGTTGCGTCTTTCAGCTATACCATTCTGCTGAGATTCGCCCGACATAGAATACTGGGCAACAATGCCATTTTCCTGAAGGAACTTAGCGAAAGGACCAGGAATTTGCCCATAAGGGGTATGTCTTCCATAATATTCTCCCCCACGATCCGATCTTACCACTTTAATTTTTAGGTTGTGCTGATTTTCAACTTCAGCCTTAAATATCTTAAATTTGCCAAGTGATTCAGATCGGTCTTTAACGGGGAAAATATAACCGTAACGGGAGAAATCATCAGTGAATGTGATGAATGAATCAAAACCATCCACTGATGTCACAGGAAAAGGACCACAAATATCAATATGAATTAATTCTAAAAGTTCTGTACTGCGAGTACCTCCCTTCTTTATTTGTTTTACATATTTTCCTTTAATGCAATCAATGCAGTGGTCTGAGTCAGAGAAATCTAATGGGTGGAGAATGTCTTCTTTGATGAGACGTTCCGTTCTCCCCCTCAAAATGTGGCCCAAACGACAGTGCCACAGTTTCGAAGAAGTCTCATCATTATTTTTGCGTTTAGCATCATACACATTCAATACAGGAGATTCATTAAGGGAAAGCATATAAAACTTGTCTTGTCTAAAAGCAAGACCAACATCATTATAATTAAACTTAATAATGCATTTATTGTCTCTAAAAATACATTTAAAACCTTCATCGTCCAATAAAGAAACTGAAATGAAATTCCTCCTGATGGAAGGAACATAAACTACATTATTGAGACGAAGCTGGAAGTCATTGTCTAAAGTTAATGAAACATATCCAACTGATTTCACTTCGGCTTCCTTTCCATCCGCGACTCTAAGACTTCGCTCCCCCTTTCTTAGTGTTGTCGCGGTAAGGAATCCTCAGAAAATTGGTAACGTGCAGTTGCACCGAGTCAATCCACCAAGCATTAAGAGAGAAATCGGTAAAGTGTTTCATCAATAAAAGTAATTGTATCATTACCCCTTTTAGCGAGCCACTTAAGAAAGCCTACACAGTCTTTCTGAAAATATCCTGTCGCTTGCGTATGGCATTCCCCTTTAGATGTTGCAGCGGAAGCAACATGAGGATTTGGTGTATTGTGCACTTTAGGCCCCGATTTATCTGAGTTAGGGGAGAAATGCAGCTTCTTCCTAGATTTGAAGTCCCCTTGGAATTTCCTTTTATAGGAGCCACCAACATTAAAAGCAAAGTCCTTCTTTTCAGTTCTTATTCTTTCTTTCTCTTGGACACACATGGCGATCAAATCGCTCATGCTCCATTTCTCTTCCTGAGTATTGTAATTAATTTTAAATGTTGTGTACTCAGAAGGAAGCGATGTCATAATAAAATGAACTAGAAAACCATTAGAAATTGCCATGTTCATGCCCTTGAGTTTTTCTGCCATATCAATCATCATCATGATATGTTCTCTTATGCTACCAGACACATCATATTTAGAGGTTAAGAGCTTCTGAATTAAGGTACTGGCATAAACTTTAGTGGAACCTTTGAATTTCTCCTCAATTGAAGCCATGTACTCTTTAGCATTTTCAGAATTGGGGATTGCTCCCCTAATCCTGACTGAAATTGAGGTTTTCATAATCATAAGTGATAAGCGGTTGGATCGTTTCCATTTTTCAGCATTATCCTCATAAATTTTCTTTTTCTCAGCAAAATTCTCCTCACCTTCGGTGGGGGGAACGGAAACGTCTACTCTTAAGGCATAGTCAAGGTCCAAAACACCAAGAACAACATAAATTCGTTCTCTCCACGAGGAAAAATTGCTCCCCGTGAGCTGTTCAATGTTATCAATTGTGGCGGCAACGTTTGAAGCATTAAGTGCTGAATTATAAAATACAAGGCAAAAGTTTGAAATATCATAAATATATATATTGCATGTAATTAACCCTACGTTGGTCTGATTAATAACATGCATAAAACTACAGTTCTAATTCATATCACCGTTGGGCAGAGAATAAAAAAGAACTGAATAATTATGGCGACATACGATTATAAACAACGTTGGTCAGAATATAATCATATGAATACATAATGCCAAAATTAATCATAAAGTCCCAATTTAAATATCCCGTTGATTCAATTTAAATTTGAGATTATTTATTAAAATATGGTAATGATACATCATAATCTGAGCCATTTAAATAATTAAAATAGTGCATAAAAATTAAACTAAAAACAAAATTAAATGCACTGAAAATAAAAATATAAAAAATTTCTGCTGAAAAATGGCATCAAAAGAAAATTTTGGGCTGAAAAATCGGTCCCAAAAGAAATTCGGACCGAAAATTCGGCCCCAAAAGAAAATCGGGCCGAAAAGACATGGCCCAAAGCTCCCCACGAAAATAAAAAGTCCCCACGGGCCGAAAACACGCGTGGGGCCCAATCCATGTGCCGGCAGCCCACGCACGCCGGCCCATCCACGCGCGCAGCCCAGCGGCAACACACGCACGCGTGTGAGCCGTCGGATTTAGATCCGACAGCCGAGAACTTCAGCCGGCCTGAAAACATTTCGGCACGTAAATGGATGGCCGTCCGATCGAATCGGACGGCCCAAATTGCCCGCGCGTGAGATATAACCTCCGAACCCTAACCCTAATCCTCATTCGCGCCGGTGCTCCCGAAAAACACGGGTCGAGCGACGGCGGGGCGCTCGCGTGGGGCGGCGGCGACGCGATCGCATGGAGCAATGGAGTCGCCGAGGCGGCACGGCCGGCGACCCGTGCGCTTGTGCAGAGCGGTCGTCCCGAAGCGGCGCACGGACCCGAAGCGAGCACGGCGACGCCAAGCAACGACGGCGGCAAGATCTCCGAGCGGCGCGACGGTGGTGACGGCAAGCCCCAAGGTGACCGGGACCGAGAACCAAAAATAGTTGGTAACCGCCTCCGATCAAGACGCGAGTGGAGACTGGGTCTCCCTGAAATCTCGGAGGCAGTTAGCCTAGAGATCAATCCAACAATTACGAAGAAAGAGATACCCGCTTGTGATTTTGGTTGATACAAATGTTAGGCTTTTAACGTGTACTACAATTAACGTATAGATCCCGTCTTAAAAAATACTCAATTTAAAAGTTAGGTACTGTAACAAAAACCAAAAGCTGCTTTTAAAAGCCGTAAAACAGGCCCTATAGCACTTCAAAACAGAGTCTAAATCGAAAAAGGGAATTCTATGTTGTAAGCGTGGGCAATATTTTAATTCCAAATTTTACTACGAGACAAATACAATAAACCAACGATTCAAAACTTACTACTAACAGCAGGCTACTTATCATACTTCAGAATATACGCAAGAAAATTATACTAGCAAAGTCGAACGTGCGCGCGAACGACTTACTTTTTCGCCTGATGAAGAACAGGAAGCCGCGTAGGCTTGACGCAATGCAGAACATAGATGATGCAGTGCAGTGAGCGATCGTGCAGATGCGTTGCCCAGAAACCTTATTGCCGCCCCGTGCAGGTACTCTCTACGGCAACGGATCGGAGATAGCCGCTCTCCCTCCTTCAATGTACACGCCGAGAAGAAAGGTCGACGAGGTTCAGATGGCACAGCACAACAGCACAAACTCGCAGAGCAGAAAGTAGAGGAAGAATGGAGGTGCAAAATTCTCTTATTTTTCCTGGACGTTTCCAGGCCCATTAAGGGTGCTGCAGTTATTCATTAGTAACTGCTGCGTTTTAAACAGAATTATGCACTGGTAACTGTCTCATCAAATCACAAATTAAGCAGTGTAAATTCACTTGTAACTGTCTCATTCAAATGTTTGAATCTCATTCAAACAGAGAGAGAGTGTGGTGCAGGGTTCAGTAAAAATAAAGATGTACTTGGTTTGCCAAATGGCGTGCCACATCATGGTACGGTCGCGTGTCGCAAGTCACGTGATTTTTACGCGAAAATATGCGAATATGTACGCGCGTGCGTGCGCGTGTGTGTGACTAGACAGAACCCTCCTCATACCATCTCTATTCATATTCAAGAAGTGGTGAGGACTCCACCTTATAAATCGGTATTCCTCACCTTGCATTAGCAATATGGTACTAAAACATGCATGCTTTGGAATTAAGGAAATGTGCAACAATCAAATGGGCCAATTTCTAACAATCCCCCACCAATTCCAAAGTAAGAAATAAACATATGACAAAGATATTATACTTAAGTACTGTTAATATACCAGTCTTTTAGTGTAAGTCCTGTACGGGTTGAACTTACACCTAGAATGACAAGATTCATCTTCTCACAGCTGATGAATGGACTATGCCTTAAATTCATAGCTTTTCGTGATCAAATTTCACTTGAAATCTCAACTAGTACTAGGCTGCCAATGAACCACGCCTAAACGGAGCGTTATATGGTCATGCTCTCTTATCTTCTCATGAGCTTTCTAGAGAATACCCCATTTTCGTGAACTGCTACCACACAATTAAGCTCAAGTAGGTGTATTCTTTCTAGGTATCATGCAGGCTAATACCTTTTCCTTATTTAGACAACAAAATACATTGAGACTTTATACCAACATTCTATATAGTCGAAAGTACATTGTTTATTAGGACATGGGTACAATAAATATGTACTCTCTTGTTACAACATCAATTTGTTTTCTCCATTGCCTAAGTCACAGGATCTCCGATCAAGAAGGTATGTGTTACCATTGTGATGTAACTTAAATGGGCCGCATTCCCATATCCATAGATGCAACAGAAATCGCTTTCCGTGCTAACACCTTTGTCAAAGGGTCTACCAGATTTTCTCAGTTTGAATATAATTCACAGCGATCACTCCAGAGTTTCTCAGTTTTCTGATAAATTTAAGCCTACGCTTCATATGTCTAGAGGACTTCATATTATCCTTTGTACTTGTTACTTTGACCAATATTGTTTGATTATCACAGTACATCAGGATTGCAGGTATTGGTTTCTCAACCAATGACAAGTCCAATAGAAGCTCTCTCAGACATTCAGCCTCAACTGTGGTTGTGTCAAGTGCTATAAGTTCTGCTTTCATGGTTGAACTCGTCAATATAGTATGTTTGCAAGACCTCCATGAAACTGCAGCACCAGCTAAAATGAATACATAACCACTTGTAGCTTTGATCTCATCCGCATCAGAGATCCAATTAGAGTCACTGTATCATTCTAATATAGAAGGATGTCCAGTATAATGTATTCTAAAAGATGTTGTGCATCTCAAGTAGCGTAACACTTTTTCAAGTGCCTTCCAGTGATCATCTCCTAGGTTAGAAGTAAACCGACTTAATTTGCTCACAGCAAATTAAATGTCAAGTCTTGTGGCACGAGCTAAATACATAAGTGACCCAATAATTTGTGAATATCTTAATTGATATTTCCTAACCCCTGATTCTTTCGAAGCTTAATGCTCGCATCATAAGGTGCTGGAGACACTTTACAATTTTCAAAACCAAACTGGCTCAATATTTTCTCAGTATATGGGATTGATTTAAAGTGATCTCATCCTTGCTTTTGATCAATTTAATATTTAGAATGATAGCTACCTCTCCCAATTCTTTCATATCAAAACACCCAGATAAGAAAGATTTGACCTCGTCAATTACGGTAGTGTTTGTTTCAAATATAAGTATGTCATCTACATACAGACATAAGATAACTCCTTGATCCCCACCATAACGATAATACAAATTTATCAGCTTCATTCACAACAAAGCCAGCGGATGTTAATATTTTGTCAAACTTCTTGTGCCATTGTTTATGTGCTTGTTTTAGGCCATACAAAGATTTCAATAATCTATATACTTTATTTTCCAGTCCAGAAATCACAAAACCATCCGGTTGATCCATATAGATTTCTTCCTCCAACTCTCCATTAAGGAAAGCTGTCTTCACATCCATTTGATGAACATGTAGACTATAGAAAGATGCTAATGCAAGGAGCACTCTGATGGTAGTTAGTCTGGTGACAGGAGAATAGGTATCAAAGAAATCTTCTCCCTTTCTCTGGGTGTAATCCTTGGCCACAAGTCTTGCCTTGTACTTCTCAATAGCTCAATCAGACCTTAGTTTCTTTTTAAAGACCCACTTAGATCCTACAGGTTTACATCCGATAGGACGATCTGTGATCTCCCAAATCCCATTAGCCATGATAGAGTCCATCTCGATATGGACTGTCCCTTTCCAATACTCAGCATCAGAAGGCGCATAAGCCTCCGAAAGAGTCTTTGGCACATCATCCACGAGGTATACAATAAAGTCGTCACCAAAGATTTTCTCAACCCTTTGCCTCTTGCTCCTGCAAGGAGTTTTTACAACTAGATTGTTATCCTCCTCAGGGATATCACATATTGGTTCAGAAATGGTGGGAAGTTCAGAAGTTTGATTATTCTCACTTTCAATATTATCAGTTTGAACATTCTCTGTTCGTGAAGTACTGCCTGCTGGAATGCTGTAAGCGTGGGCAATATTTTACTTCCAAATTTTACTAGGAGACAAATACAATAAACCAGTGATGCAAAACTTACTACTAACAGCAGGCTACTCATCATACTTCAGAATATACGCAAGAAAACTATAGTAACAAAGTCGAACGTGCGCGCGAACGATTTACTTTTTTGCCTGATGAAGAACAGAAGCGGCAGCAGCTTGACACGATGCGTAACGTAGATGACGCAGCGATGGCGAAGCGATCGCGCAAATGCGTTGCCCAGAAACCTTATTGCCGCCCCGTGCAGGTACTCTCTACGGCAACGGTTCAGAGATAGCCGCTCTTACTCCTTCCAAGTGCACGCTGGGAAGAAAGATCGACGAGATTCAGACGGCACAACACAACAGCACAAGCTCACAGAGCAGAAAGTAGAGGAAGAATAGAGGTGCAAAATTCTCTTATTTTTCCCTAGACGTCTCCAGGCCCTTTAAGGGTGCTACAGTTATTCACTAGTAACTACTGCGTTTTAAACATAATTATGCACTTATAACTGCCTCATCAAATCACAAATTAAGCAGTGTAAATTCTTGTAACTGCTTCATTCAAATGTTTGAATCTCATTTAAACAGAGAGAGAGAGTGGTGCAGAGTTCAGCAAAAATAAAGATGGACTTGGTCTGCTAAGTGGTGTGCCACGTCATGGCACGGTCGCGTGTCGCAAGTCACAAGTCACACGATTTTCTCACAAAAATATGCAAATACACACGTACACATGCATGTGTGACTAGCCAGAACGCTCCTCATATCATCTCTATCTATATTTAAGTAGTGGGAGGACTCCACCTTATAAATCAGTCTTCCCTATTTTACCTTAGCAATATAGTATTAAATCATGTATATTTTAAAATTAAAAAAATGTGTCATACTCAAATGATCCAATTTCTATTATTCCATTGGAAAGAGCCTCACATAAGACAACCATCCACCATTAGATCGAGATGATCAACTCGATTTAACAGCTTGCGAGGAGGGACCTCGCGTGAGACCTCCCCACTGCATTTTCTTGCCTAGATCGATCGAGTAGTCGGTGCAGTTGCCACCTGCTACTCAGGCAAATGTGCCGTTTTGTACTTGGAACTAGTGTTCGCTAGAAACGTTTAGCAAAAATAGAAAGCTGGTGCATCGATCGGCACCGGCGTTGATTGTTTCTTTTTTCTTAAGAAAGCTTTAGCAACAGCCAATTTTATTTTTTTTCCTAAAAATACAAACGGGTCTCTCCAATGGACGTCTCGAGAGCCAGTTCCAAATACTAGTGTCATGTTCAAACATGCCACACGATCTTTTCATAAAAGAAGACCACCACCTCCTAAGCAAGCTTCTGATCCTACTACACGTGAAACAGCGGAAGAGAGGAACATGAGAATTTTTTTAAAGAAAAGCACAAAACCCCCATTAATTAATAATTTAATTAAAAAGGAAAACAAAAAGGCAACACAAAAGCCACCGCATGTCAGTCCGCGGCTCGTATCTTCCTCTGCTGCCTCCAATTCCAATTCCCTGCTTCCCTCGTGGGCCCCAGTTCCCAGTTCCCAACAGTGCACCGCCGAAAAGAAAGGGAGAGAGAGCACAGGCTCATCCTAACCCCCCGAAAGCGAAAAAGCGAGCTCCTCCACACTAACACTCCCCTCCTCAGCATCTAGAGCTCTTCTGTCCTCTCCTCAACTCTCCTCTCCTCTTAAGACGATGCCTTCCTCGCCATCTACCCCGTCCGCTCCCTTCCCTTCCTCACCACCACAACAAGCACCACCGTCTCTCAAGCCGACCACCACCGCCGCCACCTCCATCGCTCGCGCAACCGCGCCCACGTCGTCCGCTACGGCCGCGGCATGTCGAGCGGTGGCGGGATGTCGGGCCCGCAGCCGTCGCTGCGGCGGGGCATCTCGCGGGCGCTCACCATACGGATGGAGGGCTACTCCGGCGAGGAGGGCGGGGATCCCATCATGGAGAGCGAGCTCGTGCCCTCCTCCCTCGCGCCCATCGTCCCCATCCTCCGCGCCGCCAACGAGATCGAGGGCGAGAACCGGCGCGTCGCGTGGCTCTGTGCGTACTAGTACATTCTAGTATTCTACACGCATAGAGTAGTAATTAGACTTGTTGAGTACATGAATACATGATATACACACGCATGCACGCTGCTTCTACCTCCGCTCTAACCTGGTTACTACTATCTGCTTCATTGACAATATTGTTTTTTGCGCAAGTAAACAGAGCATCACATTCACGTTTCACAGCTAGTAAATCAAACGGCATTCCAAAGGGTACATGAATACAAAATTATAGTTTATTTCTATTCAGCTATAACTTTTGTTTTGCTAAAATATACAAAGAAGAAGAAGAAGAAGCTTGTGTATGTTTATCATGTTGCTTCGTTGATCGACGATTATTTTTTATGCATGTAACTATGTTTTTCCTCCTCTGTTTCCTACCTGACTTCTTGTTATGACTTGTGCGTGGTTTTTGGTGCTTGTTCAACTAGGCCGATTTATCGCGTTCGAGAAGGCTCACACTATGGATCCAAACTCAAGTGGACGTGGAGTTCGGCAATTCAAAACGTACCTGTTGCATAGGCTGGAAAAGGTATGCATATGCTTGATGCTCAACAGTCAATGCCATAACTGCTCAACAGTCAATGCCATAACTGAACTATCTACTTATCAACAGCAAAAAATGGAGAATCATGTTGACCTTGGCGTCATGATAAATTTGACTGGCCAAGTAATCCTGTTGAAGAAGATTAGAACAAGTTATGTCATGATAAATTTGACTGGCCAAGTAATCTTATTATAGAAGATTAGCACATGTTACTTTTTTGTATGGATTCATTTGCTCAAGTTATTGACCCTAATGCAAACATGCAGCGTTGAAACCCTGGTTTAAGCGGACTATAGAGGATTTTGCCAACTAGTTTGACAATTTTACCGTGTAGCTAGAGGACTCAGAACTAGTGTTTCTAAAATTGGTACCAAACCAGGTACCACTTGGTGGCCTGTTCTTTGCATTTAGTGACCGGTGATGGTCTTGGTACTAGCTGAGACAATGTTTCCAGTAAAATTGGCATTTAGTTATTCATGCAGAAACCAAGTAGTCTCCGTTAGTTTCTGACAAAACTTTGTGGAGTGAAGTTATATAATTTCGATTTTTTTAAAGAATAATCTGAAATTGGGTGCTCATGTATAAGAGTAATATAAAACTGAAATAGAATCGTTGTGGGTTGTTCGTAACTCAAGAGTAAAAAGCCTCAGTATGTTAATTACTCCAGCTGGCTTTCAAAAGCAGTAATACATGTTCCTCCACATGTTTGATGTTTGTTATTTGACAGGATGGACAAGAAGCACAGCGCAAGCCTGCATCAACTGATGCAAAAGAGGTTCAAAGTTTCTATGAGCAGTATTGTAGAAAAAATCTTAAGGAGGGTCTTCAAACGAGAAAACCGTAAGACTGACCAGCGTTGCATAGCATTCGCAATCTTTTTTGCACACATTATCGTCCTTAAGCTATGTTCACTTATTATTATTATTTTTGAATGATATAGGGATGAGATGGCTAGATACTATCAGATTGCGTCTGTCCTATATGATGTGCTAAAAACAGTGATGCCTGAAAAATCTGACCCTGAGGTTCTACATCCAGCAATTACAAATACTTGCAAGATACTATTTCATCTTCTCCACTTTCTACGCATCATGAAATATGATAACTTGGAAGAATTGTTTTGCAGTTTGATAAGTACGCTGAAGGGGTTGAAAAGGAGAAAGCCTCATATTCGCACTACAACATTCTACCCCTTAATATTTCTGGTCCCACACAACCAGTAATGGAAATTCCTGAGGTCATATACCTTCAATTTCATTTGGACAGCATTCGTAAATACAACATGTAGTATGAATGATTTTCTTGTTCTGTGAAAACTGCAGGTAAAAGCAGCAGTGGACCTTCTTCGCAGGATAGAGAACCTTCCAAAGCCAAGGCCGGATCCAACTTCCCTGTCTGAAGAGATAAACAGCCCTTTTGTTTGTGATTTGCTTGACTGGCTGTGGCAAACATTTGGATTTCAGGTGCAAACTAAACTAATATTTAAATTCATTTCTACACTATTAGACTATTACCATATTTAAGTTCATTTCTACACTATTAGACTCTTACCATACCTGATCCAAATCTCTCATGACTGCATGATCGGCAAATTTCCATTTTTTTATTCTGATGACATATTTCCATCTTTTAGACTTATATTTACTAAACCAATTCTAGAGACCAGCTTTCAAAATTCAGTAGTTTCAGTACTTAGTTTGATATGTAATCCAGAAATTTAATGCTTATGGCAATGGTAACATACACCGTGGGGTTATATCATATGAGTATTTATTTTTAACTCAAAGCAAAGACATCTGCTATGTATATAATTTGATTTCAGTTATTCCTGATTTGTGCTATAAATAATAATATAAAAATGGCATGTTAACTAAATTTATTTATTTTATTCTACCTATAGTTGGTGTACTTAATGGGAAAAATGATTTGTTTACGGTGCTCTAGTTACAAAGTAGTATGGTGGTTTTTGAGTTGGGTGGCTAGGCGCACAAGGTTCTCTGTGAATGCGTTCTTTGTTATTTGTTTAGCGTTTCATACTACGTTTTGTTTCATTGTTGTAGAAAGGCAATGTGGAGAATCAAAAGGAGCATTTGATTTTACTGCTTGCCAACATTGATATGAGAAAAGGGGGTAATGCCCACCAGGGTGAAAGACACAGTCACATGGTAAATCTTTTCTTTGAAACTTCTTTTTATTTCAGTAATATTTAATCAATTCAACATCTTGGAGCCCTTTTGCATATGATTATCAGTTCCTATACATTTATCAATGTTAAACTAATCCATGAACTTCTAATAGATACAAACTACTACAGTGGTGTACTTGATGAAGAAAATATTTGAAAATTACATTTCTTGGTGCCGATATCTGCATTTGGAGTCAAACATCAAGTAAGTAATATAACAGTTTGTTGCACATCTGGTGCTCAAAATTATCAACCTTGTTAATCATAAAGAATTTTCACATTGCAGAATTCCAAACAATGCCTCCACACAACAACCAGAGCTTCTTTACATAGGGCTGTATTTGCTGATTTGGGGTGAAGCATCTAATGTTCGCTTTATGCCTGAATGCCTTTGTTATATCTTCCACCATGTAAGTGACAACTTTGTTCTTCTATTTGAGATAACTTCTACTCTCTTTTTTTTGGGAATTGAGTTAACTTGTACTTATGATACATTCCGCAAATGGTTATTTCCCCCTTAATTTTGTTTGCTGTTTTATTGAAAAGTCCTTTTTGTATCTGCAAAGTTGCAGTAATGCTGACATGGCAGTAAATGTCAAATCTTGTCAGTATATAGACTATAGAGCTACATCGGCTTTTGTATTGTGTACATGTGAATTTCATAGTGCTATTCATATTGTGCCAATTGTTCTAGTCTATGGATAGCAAATTAGCAATGATTAAATCATATGAAGAAGAAATGTCTTCCGATCCAAGTCTGAAGGTTATGATGTCATGTCACTGTAGAGTTCTGACTTCTGAGTTACACACAATTGATTCCTATCATACCCATGAAAAAGAAATTTATGTCAGAAATGTGAGTATTGGGAAAGGCACATCATGAGGGTTCCAAAGGAAGGCACATCAGGCAATACTTTTTACTACCGTATGCACAGTGATGCTACATTTGTTCGTAAATCCAGGAATTCTGTACATTTTAGCACATTTCAGGGACACCAGTATAAGAACATAATTATGCCCATGTGTTAATGCATGTAACACATGGAACTGATTATGGATGAGCAAAAACTTCAAGAGAACTATGTAAGGCTGAAGTACACAAAATAAAAGATGGCTTGACAAATACTATAAGCATCTCTTTTTGGTTTTTGATTTCTTTACAACATTTGTATTTTTTATTAAATAACCATTTCAGATATATTTTGAAAAATGGACCTGCGTACTGGGAACACATTTTCACCACTACCAAGCGAAAACCGCAAGCCCGGTTTCACCCCCTAATCCCCCACTCCACCCATATGCAATCATGAACTATTGAAGTAGGCTTGTTTTAGCCTCTTCTACATGTTCCAAAATCACATTTGAAAATTTAATAAAAAAACGATTTTTTCAAAATTTTCCGAGATTTCACCGAGAAAACGTCTCGGTTGGTAGGCGGTAGTGATATTGGAATCCCTGCCTTCACGCAACGTTATTTTCGGATAAACAAACCCTAGGACTAACGCCGTGGGCATTCCCTGAACATACACTAACTCATTAATCAATCTTTTTCACCCCAAATTCATGAGCTAGATGGCAAAGGATTTATATGACATAATATCTGATGGAAGAGAAGATTATTTTGACCCACCCTTTCGGGGAGAAGGGAGCGATGATGCATTTCTACAGCTGATTATTGAACCCATCTACAACGTTATGCAGAAGGTATGTGCTCAGCTGTTATATCTATGTAATGTTTTCTAAATGTTCTTTGGCTATGTTCATTTCTTTAATGTTCATTTGATGCAAAAGGAAGCTGAAAGGAGTAAACGTGGTACTGTGAGCCACTCAAAGTGGAGAAACTATGATGACCTGAATGAATACTTTTGGTAAGTTGTTCTTAGTAGTTCATTTTTGTGCTTTACCTATCAGTAAGAGCTAAGAAATTCAGGCAAAAGAGCATTTCTTACTGGTCACCTTTTTATAATAAGCGTCCACACTCAGGTCGAAGAAATGCTTCAAAGGGCTTGGATGGCCAATGGATCTGGCAGCTGACTTTTTTGCAGATCCTACAAAAACTAAAAATGAAGTCGAGGTTATTCATTAATCCTTTTGTGTTTTTTTTCTTGTGCAACAAATACTAGACAGAAACCCAAAATTGATAATTCATGGAATGAAACAAATGCTATCTGAAATCTGGAATAAAAATGAGAGGTTGTTATTTGATTTTCCAACAAGTGATGATACATCAGTCTATCATAGCATACATAATCAATTTGTTAACATTTGTAGGGGTTTCTGTCTAGTTTAGTTATTACTTATTCCATTCTTTCTAGTACAGTGGGAACAGACGATAGTACATATGTTCATTTGATGATGCATCCGCATAATAATACTTTATTTTGGTCTTCAATTTGTGTTCATGCCTGGATGGTAGAGCAGTCTGTGGTGGCCTGTCAAACTGCTCCAAAGAAAAACACAAGTGAACATAAAAGGATGGTAGGTACAAACAGATTAGCAGCTAAGAGATGAGGAAACCTAAAGGATTGCAGTTCGAAAGATATTAGCAACAGAAAGCATACAAGGAAATGAAATGGATAATAGCACAAACAAACTAGCAGTGACTAGGAAGTGAGGAAAAGGGGGCAAACACAATGGCAATGCAGTTGATTATATAGGATTTTACTTAGTTTGAATATAAGGAATGCATTTGATTTGGAAATCACATTAGTTTTGGGGAGCTATCACATTCATGGTTGTCACGGAAAACCGGCAGTTACGGTGGCAACTGGGAAATGAAAAACCGGCAGTTTTTATTTAATTCAAATTTAAAATTTTGAATGTAAAAATTAGTTTTTCTAATGATATTTACATTATTTAACACTAATAAAATGTATTAGAAAGATACAAACACCTTCCATACTTGACTTAATGCTTTTTACCATGAATGTATTAGTCCAGCGGTTTTTTATTTAATTCAAATTTAAAATTTAGAATGTAACAGTTAATTTCCCTAATGATGTTTACATTGTTTAATACTAATGAAATATATTAGGAAGATGTATGCACGTCCTGTGCTTGACTTCATTTTTTTTGCCATGAATGTATATGTATTAGACCGGCGGTTTTTATTTAATTCAAATTTAAAATTTTGAATGTAAAAGTTAGTTTCTTTAATGATGTTTACATTGTTTAACCATAATGGAATGTATTAAGAAGATGCATGCACCTCTCATGCTTGACTTCATGCTTTTTGCGATGAATATATTAGGAATTTCAAATATGAAAAACCGGTTTTTCCGATTTTTAGCTGTTTTTGTCTAGTTTTTTGGGCGGTAACCGGCCGGTTTTTCTAGTTACCGATTTTAAATTCAAAATTTGAAACTTAAAATTTGACCGGTTTTTTTGGTTACCAGCCCTTGGCCAGGTTTTATCCCGGAAGCGGTTTTCTTAACTCTAGTCACGGCGTAACTGGCGACCATAGTGCCTACGAGGCGTCAGGACGCCACAACGAAACGCCTAGCATGCATACATATGCGGAGTACAAGACGTCAGCCGGTGCCCCTCATAACTCCACTCCATAACTTGTCATACTTAAAGAGGCGCTCGCCACGCCGACTTCCGAACTCCTCTCTCCCGACTCTCCTGGGGCCTCCCTTCCCACGCCTCCTTCCCCTACCGCCTCCCCTCCCCGCCGCCTCTCGCCCCATCTCGGCCGGAGCTGAGGAAGACGGGGGGCGGTCACGACGAAGCTCCATGGCGTTCCACTGGATTGCCACGACGCCTAGGTGTCGCCAAGGCGACGACTTGGCAATGTTGTGACAACCATGATCACATTAATCAATGTTCTTTTTGCAAGGATTAATTGATGCTCTTATGTGCCTTTTTTTGATAAATTTTGATGTGCTTATATTTTAAGAGGATTTGATGCCACCCTACATGAAACATCCTCCAGTAAGACATAAAAAAATGTCCCCATAAAAAACTCTTACATTTGTCCCTCCAGTAAGGCATATATGGCTGTTATTGTCCCAAAAAGAAAAATCAACACACTTAACCTTTTTCTTTGTTTTCATTTTACTTCCTTTTTCTCTACATTTTCTATTTTCTATAACCTTTTTCTTTGTTTTCATTTTATTTCCTTTTTGTCTACATTTTCTATTTTCTATCTGGCTTGCTCAGCTACCCAGCCTCTAGCAATCTGCTGCCTGTCGTCGTTCTGTTCTGTGCAGCTACCCACCACATGTTAGTTGTTACTACTTGTGCGCTGCTATTGTCGTTGCTTCATGCTGCCTGTCACTGAGCAGCGAGTGCCTTTCATTTAGATTATGTAAGCCAGCTGTAACATGTGATAGTGCCACTGCAGATGTGCAACTTGACACACTGGTGAGAAAGAACTGATAAGTGTCCAAAGAAAAAGAACAAAAGGGAAAGCATGTTCTATTCTACATTTTCTTAACGGAGGCTTAAATGTAATCTAGACTTAGGGTGGACATGTGTGCATTTGCATTCAATGGTTCATATGCATGTTCCTGAAGGAAATTTGATCAAAATGTAGTATATCTGGTAAGATAATGGAACTAACTTTAGCTGTATGCACTATGCAGCAAAATGATCATGCAGTTAGCAGACGGAGGATGTCCAAAACTAATTTTGTTGAAGTTCGTACATTTTTGCACCTATTCAGAAGTTTCGATCGAATGTGGGCTTTCTTTATATTAGCTTTCCAGGTATATCTATTGGCCTGTCATTGAGTAAAAAGTTGTCATGTTTTTCTTTATTTGACATGTCATGTGTTTCTTTTCTTGTAGGCCATGGTAATGATTGCCTGGAGCCCTACCGGATCACTTTCTTCTATCTTTGAACCAGCTGTTTTCAGAAATGTGTTGACAATATTCATAACAGCAGCATTTCTAAACTTCCTTCAAGGTACAAATGCACTTTAGGATTCAAGAACTTTATGCATATTTTAACCTTACTTAGTTGTTTGACTCCAAATTTTTAAGCAACCCTGGCTTAATTTTGATTTGTTTATGGCATTTCAATATAATTTGAAACAACTTTTGACTCTTGTTCTTGATTCATATGCTGCACAATTTCTGAAATTTGTCTCTTAAACTTTTTCAGCCACACTTGAGATAGTTCTTAACTGGAAGGCTTGGAGGAGTCTGGAGTGCTCGCAGATGATACGATATATTCTGAAATTTGTTGTAGCTATTGCCTGGTTGATAATTCTTCCAACAACGTACTCAAGTTCTATTCAAAATCCCGAAGGCCTTATCAAGTTCTTCAGCAGTTGGATTGGAAATTGGCAGAGCGAATCGATTTATAATTTTGCAGTTGCTCTCTATATGCTACCGAACATATTCAGTGCCTTGTTTTTCATATTTCTACCAATTCGAAGGGTATTGGAGCGTTCAAATTCTCGCATTGTTAGATTTCTTTTGTGGTGGACTCAGGTATATTTGACTAGATCTATCTACATGTATTCTCAGCAGAACTGTTTGTAGTTGTCGGTTCAGTTCTCACACATGTTTTTTTTTATTAATCAGCCAAAGTTATATGTTGCCCGAGGCATGTACGAGGACACATGTTCACTTCTTAAGTAAGTATGACATTTTCTTGATACCTAACTTTTCAATTTTATCATCTTTGTAAAAAAATGAATGTTTTGTTCATAAAACAGGTACGCATCATTCTGGATTCTGTTGCTTATATGCAAGCTCGCCTTCAGTTTTTATGTTGAGGTTCGTATAATCTAGGCATTATAGTTTCCTACTATTTTAAGTATCAATGCACAAATAGCGAGTATGGTGTCATGAGTGATCAAGGATCCAGTTCCTACCACGTACAAGCTTATCCCACTGTTTATATGTACCATGATGCAATGAATTATTTTGTGATGTATATGCACTACAAAAATGTAAGAAAAACTTATCTACATGCCACTCAATTTTGACAAATTTGCAAACATACCAACCAAACTTTCCACCTAGTACAAAACAAACAAAAGCTACAACAATGCTAGCCCTTTTATCACTGTCGGACTGTTCTGCTCCTCAATATTTTCCGTCTAGTGAGCTCCCTCAACCATCTTGACCTCACCATGAGCAACCCCACCACTAGTTCTTTCTTTCCTTCCTATTCCGCAGTGACCTCTTGCTCCTGTACTTGCCAACTCATAGGAGTTTGGATGCTGCTGGACAAGATGAGGGGCTAAATTTTCTGGAGTTGTAGAGGAAGCGCTTAGAATTAAAGGGTTTTAGATTTAGTAGGACTAAAACCGAGTGTATGAGGTTTGATTTCAGCGGTGCTAGGGCAGATGATGGGATGTTAGATTGGACGGACAAGTAGTGCCTAAGGACACGTTTCGTTATTTGGGATCGATGCTACAGTGGGACGGTGAGATTGATGAAGATGTGAGCCATAGATATAAGAGCGGGTGGATGAAATGGCACCAAACATCTGGTGTCCTGTGTGACAAAACGGCGATCAGATCCGCGATGCTATATAGAGCAGAATGCTAGGCGACTAAAAGACAACATATATAGAAGATGAGTGTAGCGGAGATGAGGATGCTATATTGAATTTGTGGTCATACAAGATGGGATCGTATCCGCAATGATGATATACATGATAGGTGGGGGTAGCACAAATTGAAGAGAAACTTATCCAATATCGCTTGAGATAGTTTAGACATCTCCAACGAAAGCCTCCTAAACCACCGGTATGTAGTGGAATTTTAAGACGTACTAAAAAACGTAAGAAGAGGCAGATGTCGACCAAGACTGACATAGGAGAAAGCAATTAAAAGAGATTTGAGGGATTGGAATGTATATAAAGAATTAGCTTTGGATAGAAGCGTTTGGAAGTTAGCGATCCATGTACCGAAACCATGAGAAAGTTTAAGGGTAGTGTTTTAGGCTCTCGGTTTAGATGGTAGCAAGTACGATTTAGGGTTTTTGGTATTGTAGGTTTTATTTCAAGGTTCTCGTCTCTTTAACCTTGAGGAGATTTCATTTCTAGTCTACCCTAACTTGTTTGAGACAAAAAAGTTTTGTTGTTGTTGTTGGTAAAAGGGTTAGCATTGTACTTTTGCTAGGTGGGGAGCTTGAGTTCTATTTCGCAATCTTGGCAAGAAGTGTGTGCACATAAGTTTTTTTAAGGAAAAATAGCAGGGAGAGCCCTGCTTCTAAAATATATTATAGAAAGTTAAAACTGTACACATAGTTACAAAAGCAAAAGAAAAATAACTACCCCAGCCACTCGGAGATATCAAAACTAACTTTCTCAGCAAATTTTGTGCTCATAAGTAGTGTGGTAATTAGCTTTCACATTGTAAGCTTGTTACAAAGTCGAAGGACTCAAGCTACTTACTCGCCTAATCAATGTGTGACAATCCTCTTCAGATGGAAAGGGAAGTCAATTGACATATTACATGCACAACAATAAATCATCACTAACACATACTTCAACTAGTTTGGTAAACCCTTTCAAGTGCGGTGAGGATGAAAGCTTAAGAGTTGGTATGATTTAGATCTAGGTTGGGTGTTAAACATGTATCAGCTTCTCTGCATAGGTGCGTGATAGCTGCTGCCTAGAACTGGACTCATGGGTATGTATCGATGGGTGATTCTGGGTGCTTACGTGTATCTTTTTTTCTGATGAGGTGATAGAACCTTCGAGTGTGTGCCTGACGTGTAACATCCCAGCCCAATTTGACCAAGACTAGATAGTGTTGGGATTAGTCCCACACTTCACATGTTTATTTGTAGAAATGTTAGAGAAACACATTGTGTAGGGAATAATCCGTACAGCTGGCGTAACCCTTTGAGACAGTGAGAATGAAAACCTGAGGCTGCATTTGGTTTGGGGTTAAGAGGTTGCTTAGAGGTTTTAACCTGCCAAAATACCTCTAGGTTAGGCACAGTTAGTTTTATCCAGTCAAAGCACTTTACCCTCCTAACCCAGGATTAAGCTAACCCAATAAAAAGGTGAAATAAACTAACCCGCTCCAATTAATCCTCATGAATTCCCTTTACCTCTTGCTAACCCTACTACCGCAATTAATGAAGCCAAACAGTATCTTAGGCTAGTTGTGTTGCCAAACATAATTACTGGGTTAAACTAATTTGGCTGGTTTAGGATTGGCAGATCAACTAGCACTTGCTTTATCTAACCCCTTTGTTATTTGTGTTACATGTAACCAAATTTTGTTCTCTTGTGTAACTTCAAATATGCATAGTGTACTGAGATTATTTGTGTTGTGATTACTATTGGCAGATTTCTCCTCTAGTTGGACCTACCAGGACAATTATGTTTGTGGGACGGGGGCAATACGCTTGGCATGAGTTCTTTCCATACTGTAAGATTATGTCGTAGAAGTGTGTCATATGTCATTCCTTTGCACAAAGTTTTCAAGCACTGATAGGATGCTGAATTTTCACAGTGCAGCATAATTTAGGTGTTGTTATTACTGTATGGGCACCAATAGTCATGGTATGTATCAATTCATACATTTTGTGGGGTCTTTTCAATTCTTCATTACCAAGCTGTCAGTTTGAGTTTGTCACAGGTATACTTCATGGACACACAAATATGGTATGCCATTTTTTCCACGATATGTGGGGGAGTGAACGGTGCCTTCAGCCGCTTGGGTGAGGTGGGTGGCATATGACTATTTGTACCCTTGGTGTGTTGACGCTTTAGTTACTACTACTAATGCTTGCAGAATGTTTACCTTCCTTTAGATCCGTACCCTTGGAATGTTAAGATCGAGATTCGAGGCAATCCCAAGAGCTTTTAGAAAAAATCTTGTGCCTAGAGATGATAGTCAATCGAAGAGACATGGCCGTGAGGTTGCAGTTTGCTAAATTTTGTTAGCAATTTTTTATGGCATTCTTTTTGGTTGACTTGATAGTGGATTTATTGTTGTTATTTTATACTTGTGGTGTAAAATGTTTTCACCAGGAGGACAAAAATTTGCACATTGATAAGTTCTCAGACATATGGAATGCATTTATTAAATCTTTGCGAGAGGAGGACTTAATAAGCAATAGGTTCGGATTTTGTGTTAAGTCTTTCTTTCCTTTTTTAAAATATGCTTCTAACATTGTTTTTTTGTTTGTTTCCAGGGAGAGAGATTTATTGATTGTTCCATCATCGATTGGTGACACTAGTGTTTTTCAATGGCCTCCTTTCCTTCTTGCTAGTAAGGTACACTCTTTCAATCTTTCAGTAATCGAACTACTCAATTTTCTCCCGGAGGCAGTACTGTGGTGCTGATGGCTATGGTATTTTAGATTCCAATTGCGATTGACATGGCTAAGGGTGTCAAGAAAAGAGATGAAGAATTGAAAAAGAGGATAAACCAGGATCCATATACCTATTATGCCGTAATAGAATGCTACGACACATTGTTAAATATTCTGTACAGCCTTATAGAAGAACCAAGTGATAAGAGGCAAGCCGTCTTTTCTTTTGCCCCCTCAGCTGATGTTTGAGCTTGTGTTTATACTGGGACAACTATTTTAGCATATGGTTTTATGTGGCTAACTAATTTAGTTCATATTGCATCGCTTCATGTGTACAGAGTTGTTGATCGAATACGTGATAGCATTGAAGATAGCATACATCGTCAGTCACTTGTGAAAGAATTTCGATTGGATGAACTTCCTCAGCTAAGTGCTAAGTTTGATAAGCTGCTAACTCTACTATTGGTACTAATAACCAATATTCTTGTGTTTTCTTCACCAAATATCTTTTATGTACCGCACTTTCATTATAAATATCTAAAAATTGATTGGACCATTTGCAGAAATCTGATCAGGGCACTGACATAAAGACACAGATTGCCAATCTGTTACAAGATATAATGGAAATCATCACACAGGATATTATGAAGAATGGACAAGGGTAAGATCTATGCTGAAATGTGCAGCCTTAAGAATAATTTCTGACAATATTCTTTTCTTTTAAATCCTGTAGTATTTTGAAGGATGAAAACAGAAGAAATCAGCTGTTTGCAAATCTAAATCTGGACTCAATAAAGGATTATGCTTGGAGGGAGAAGGTCATGTGTCCTTTTGAGCAACTTATTTCAATAGTAATATTCGTTTTCCTATAATTTACAAGCACTAGTGTCATCTCATTTTCTATTGGAATTCTGTGTTAACAGTGTGTTAGGCTTCAATTGTTGTTGACAACGAAAGAATCTGCAATATATGTACCAACGAACTTGGATGCTCGGCGCAGGATCACTTTCTTTGCAAACTCGCTTTATATGAAAATGCCAAGGGCTCCACAGGTCCGCAGCATGATGTCCTTCAGGTAAGAAACCTGGAACACCCCGGCCCTCCCCACGGCCCTGCCCAGAGCCTAGGATGCCCTACACACTTACCATTGCAATTTTTTTTCCGATGCTAATAAAAATTTTGATAGCATATCCCCCATTTATACGACTACCAAGAAAGGGTAATCAATATATATATATATATATATACATATAGAATAATTGCAATAAAACACGAATTGCATATCACACAGACATAACATGAACAGAGACCAGGCTCCACGCCTAAGAAGGCTCAAAACCACGAGCTTGAGAACATACAACCAAAATTGACGAGCACCATAAGACCTAACATTTAAAGTTAGCACTAGATAAACTCATTCTCCTTTTTAAGTAAAAGGGGACCGGTCGCGTCCTAACAACCTGCAACATTTTCAAATCAACTTGCAACTAAGATTTAACTAAGCAACTTAACAACCATTTAATATGAACGCTATGTGACCAGGTAAACTGATATTTAATAAATGCGGTGCAAGAGGGGTCTACTCATATCCCATGTATTTCATCAATCAGGATCATCTAAAAAAATCAACAAAATAAATTTGAGTTGAAAGAAAGATTCACATAATAGAAACAATAAACATTGCTACACGCATAAGACATAATCTAGCCATATCATTTTCCACATGTTTCCACATATTCATTAACATAACCATATCATTATTCTTGTTCTCATCACCATCTTTTTATTAGTGCAATACAACACTATTCTACATGCTCATTTACTCATCATATTGCTTATACCGGTATAGTCTGAGTGAACACCTATCGATGTTTACCCTATCATGGGCCCATCCTTGATGGCACGGGGATCTCTCCACTCTCGTGAAGGCCTACCGAGGTAGGTCTTAGGTATCCACCCACGGTAGATATTTTCTCATCACATAAATGCACGTGATGCAAATGTATATATCCATTGTCATTAACATGTTCCATCTTTGTCATCGTTTGCAAGGTAGCCTCATTGCTCACCCTGATTCATCAATATTGCCATCATTATATAAACATCATAACATTAAATATTGCATATTTCATAACATCCATGGTCCATCATTCTATCATGCACTTGCCTAATAAACAAGCAAAGTAGAACGACTTTCGGATGGCACCGTTCCTAAGTCCCTACGTGAATAGGCATTCAACCAAACTCAAAACATTATAGCAATACATGCACTTAAATAGAGCGCATAAGTACTATCCTACTGTCCCATTCCAGGCAGCTAACTCGGACGCCTAATTTCCAATTCCACTGTGCCAAAATTGGCATTCCAGCCCCCTATTGAGCTTTAGCAAAAACTTTCATTAATTAGTCTACACTAATTAACCCACACTAACCATCCACACTCCTCAATGACCACCTACACTAATTAGGCATCCGCTAATTAGCCTCCACCTAATCACTTGCACTTCTCAACCATTTACCTAAACACTCACCTAATTAACCACAAGTGCTAATTAATTAACCCACACCTATCATTCATGGCCCAAATGCGTTCGGCCAAAGCACTCACGCATTACTACTAGCCAATCGTGCTGCTACAACTAACCCTACTACTAGTACTAATTCCCTAGCACTATTACTCTTTTCATCCATTCTACCTCTCCCTGTCCCTCCTCCGTCCAAGAATAAACAGGATCGACTGCCGCAGCACCAGTTACACCATCCAAGCATTCATACGGTTATACCAATTATTCACCCTGTCACTAATCACATACGCTAGTAATTGCTTAGTCAAAACAGTCACTAATTAGCCCGGTAAGCATCAATTTTAATAATCGGTATTTTAACTTCTACATGAAGTGATAAATAAACAGGGAGAAGAGATTAAGCCGTTACCCTAGCCCCGATTGAATAGATTGAGGCTCTACGTTCCTTTTCTTGGCCGAAAAGGGCAGATCAGGCCCGGGTCGACCCTCCCCTTTTCTTTCCTTCTTTCCTCTCTCTCTCTCCCCCTTTCTTAGGAGATTGGAGCATTTGCCTCATATATAAACATGTAATTTGATGATTTGTCATATTTGTCTTATTGACATATGGACTTTAGATTCACATATCAATGAGACATTATAGGGTAAATCATCAAATACAATAAAAGATATAGCAAAAGATCAATTACCTCTTCTTTCTCCCCTTCACGGCCGGCTCTTCTTTTCTTCACTCAGCCGGCTGGCTCCCTCTACTTCTCACGGCAGCACTTGCTCTCTCTCTTCTCCCTCTCAGCCGGCCCCCCTCTTCTCACGGCCGGTCAGCTCCTCTCCCTCTCCCGGCCGACCCCGCCCCCTTCTTCTCGGGCAGTGAGGCAGCGCGGACGGGCAAAGGCGACGGCTGGAGAGCGGCGTCGGTGGTTGGGGGCGACGACGGCTGCCTGCAGGGGCGCGCACTCTGAGGGCGAAGGCGACGCGTCGGCAGCAGGGCGGAGCGGCGCTCGACAAGGGCGCGGCCGGGCGAAGCCGGCGGAGAGAGCAGCGACGGCTTGGCCGCGGTGGCGCGCGCGAGGGGAGAAAGGCGGTGGCGCAGGGTGGAGTAAGGGGCGACGGCAAGCAGTCGGCGGCAGCCGGAGGAGCGGCGGCGCCGGCGGCTGGGTGACGACGGCAGCAGCGCAAGGGGAGGCGGCGGCGACAGGGTGAGCACGGGGGAGGGGAGAGCAAATCGACTTTTGCCTCCCCCCCTCCAGTCTGTCTTATATGGGGCATCGCATCGGCGTGTGCCGGGCTGGCCCGAAGCCGGCCCAGGTGTTACAAAACCCAACTCACCCACCCACCACGTCTTCTCTGTCATCAGCTCATGTTGGCAAGTTGTTTTGCTTTTTTTCTTGGGACCTAGTTGCACTCCATTTTGAACCGTTGGCTAAGGTCAACTCGTTAAAATTTTTCTGTCTGATCGTACCTCGTCAAGAATGGCTGTCCAACATGCATGCACTCGTCCAATGCCACCAATGGCATTTGTAATTTACTGGAAACATGTGTATATTCATAGTATTTCCAACACCTCTCGATAATAATTTTTTTTCTGCAAAAGATATTTCATTGACAGCCGTTGTGCTTTTGCATCAGTGTTTTAACTCCATACTTCAAAGAGGAGGTGCTCTTTTTGAAAGAAGATCTTTATGAAAAGAATGAGGATGGGATCTCCATATTGTTCTATCTACGGAAAATATATCCAGGTACTTGGTACATTTTTATCTCACAATCAAGCAAATTAACTATCTTCTGCTGTCAGTAAATGATTTTTCATCATGATCTCTTGCATGCTGATAGATGAATGGCAGAATTTTCTTGAGCGAATAAATTTTAAACCAAAGGATGAAGATTCACTTGGACTAAGGATGGATGAAATCTGTCTCTGGGCATCTTACAGGGGACAAACACTCACCAGAACTGGTAAAGTCACTAATGCAATCTTGTGGTACATTAATTACATCCAACTTGTTATCTAACTATCTGTTTTTACTTTCTTAGTGAGAGGAATGATGTACTATAGGAGAGCACTTGAGATTCAATGTGTTCAAGAGGATCTTGGTTAGATTATTTCTTTCTCTATCATTTTTTATCCAGTCTTTGTAAATCGGTATATATTTTGACTCCATTTTTATATTTTGCAGCTAAATTGGACCGTCATAGAACAGCAACATCCTCTCAAGAGGGACGGGCCATTGTAGATATGGCACAGGCCATTGCTGATATCAAATTCACCTATGTTGTCTCTTGTCAAGTCTATGGCATGCAAAAAATATCCAAGGATGACAAAGACAAAGCTTGCTATCTGAACATCCTTAATCTCATGATGACGTACAGAACCTAGTGCTTTCAACTTTGCAAAGAGATCTCTTAAATAGTAAGGTTACTCCAATCCATCTGACATTTAAATTGCACAGGTACCAATCATTGCGTGTTGCTTACATTGATGAAGTAGAAGCTCCAACTGAAAATGGAATGACAGAGAAGACTTATTATTCTGTTCTTGTCAAAGGAGGTGACAAGTATGATGAGGTACTTAATGAACGTAAAGATACAATTTTCACTTAACTACATTTGCATCATGAAGCTTTATTGTATTGAAGTTTACTGTGAAGGTAGAAAATGCCCTGTTAAGGCTCCTTTATCTAGATAAGCACCATTTATTAAAATTTACACTTCTATTTGAAGTTTGTAATGGTGTGTGACACTTGTTATTAGTTTCTTATCAATTTATGTCCACCAATTTACACAATCAAAAACTCGTGTTAAGCAACAACTCACTATTTTTGCATATGTATGTATGTTTAATTCAATGACCTTTTCATAAATATGCTTTAAACTTGATTTAGGAAATTTACCGCATCAAGCTTCCTGGGAAACCCACAGATGTTGGGGAGGGAAAACCTGAAAATCAAAATCATGCCATAATTTTTACCAGGGGAGAAGCACTCCAGGCCATTGATATGAATCAGGTACAATTTTGATTTCCACATTGTACATGTTGAGTTCCATGCAATCTAATTATTGCAGAAAGCGGACAATCTAATCATACTTAAACACTGCCCCTTACACCAAGGCTCAACCAGGCCAACAATGTGGACTTGATGTGTGCCAGGACTTGGGCCACCCCTATGACCCTCTTGGCCTCACCACCCGGACCTGTTAACCGCTACAATTTTTTTAGGCAAAATTGGCTATAGGACACTGCACTTGGTTGGTGTTTGCCCCGAAACCGTGTCACTACCCCAATCACCCTACAAAATCATGTTCATTTTCTGTTAGATACTCTTCGCTGCCCATGAACAATGTAAAAATCGTGTTCTTTTGCTCATGGTCACTTGTGATCGTGTTCATTTGCTCATGGTCACTTGTGCTTATTTGCTGGTGGATTTAGTAGTGTCTTAAAATTGTGCCAGCTTGGCATTGAACTCAATACCTTTGGTTCTGATACCATGTTAGATGTAGGGAGAAACATCAATAATCTCCATCATGGACCAACTGGTCAATATATGTATGTACGAGCCATAGGAAGACTATGTGAAATCACCAATAACATTGCAGTACAATGGGTAATAAAGTAATAGTCATTATTGCTCCTTTACTTGTAGGATAATTACCTTGAAGAGGCATTTAAAATGAGAAATGTGCTGGAGGAGTTTGAGAGTGTAAAGTGTGGAAAGAACAAACCCACTATATTAGGCCTTCGTGAGCATATTTTTACTGGAAGGTATGTCCATCTGTTCAGAGATCTGTTCAATTATATCTTGTTTATGTCATTTATGCTATATATTTCTGTTAGTAACCTTTTTTTGTAATTTTTTGCTCTCTTAGTGTTTCATCACTTGCTTGGTTTATGTCCAACCAAGAGACCAGTTTTGTTACCATTGGACAACGGGTTCTTGCCAATCCTCTCAAGTATGTACTCTTATTTTCATTTTGATATAGAAATTTTTAAATCCAGTGCATTTCTTCGAAGGGCCATCTATTTGTATTTTGTGTGGCCAAACTTATTTTCCTTTTGGTCAAACCATGACCATGTGGAAGTATTTTTTTAACTTATTTCAGCACTTGCAAGGCAATTGTGCTAAAAAAATACCGTATCCTTACGTACTTAACATTTATAAACTAGATCAAATTATATACAAGTTCTATGCCAAATTCCTAACGTGTGAAAAGTAGTTGTAGTCTAGTAGGGATGATATACTGTGCTACCAAGAACTTCAGAGTTTTTTATGAAGTGGGGAGACCGTAACTCTAATTAAGATTTAAAGTGCAGTTAGTTATGAATTGACAAAAGAAGAAGAGCTAACCATGATTAGTATCCCCATAAGGCCATAACCATTCCAGTTCCAGGAAGTTCCAGGCTAGATTGGACTTGTGCCCTAACCTAACTCTTAGCTGAAAACTGATAGTAAAATTGTGTTTTCATAAAATAACACTGATAAGTGGCCAGAGTTGCTCTTAAATCTTAGGCACCGTTCAATTTGGCTTTTTATGATGGTTTTTGAAATGTCACTATGGTGGTTGTTAGTTTTTTCTAATACATTCAATTAACAAAAGAAAAAAGAGGAAAAATAAAAAAGAACCATTATATCTTTGTGGACAATGCAAAGAAAAAGGAATAAAAGGCTGCGTGAAGAAGCCGACGTGTTCAAATTGGCTTTTGGCTTCTAGAAGTTAGAAGCCAGAAGCTAAAAACTATTTGGAACAGGGCCTTAATCACCAATAGCTTGGTCAAATGGTCCACCCAATCTTGTCAATTAGTTGGGAAGTCCGGTAGCCGATAGTAAATGTCTTGTTCCTGTCATTCTTTTTTTTCAACTAGACTATTGTGAAGGTAAGCAATTCAAGATGCTTTGAAGAAAGGTAACTAACAGAATTACGAGATGAAACCTGGGATCACTAAGATTTGACTTTGTTTTCACATTGTTAAATAGTTTGATGCTTCCATATTCTTGTGTGTGAAATGCACATTTTCTTTTGATCATGAGGCTTTTTATGTCTATAGCTCATTATTGTAATGTAATACAGGGTTCGGTTTCATTATGGTCATCCTGATATTTTTGATAGACTCTTCCATATTACTAGGGGTGGCATAAGTAAAGCCTCAAAGACCATAAATCTAAGTGAAGATATCTTTTCAGGTAATCCGGAATCTCATACGAACATCTTGCAGTCATCCCTTACATAAAATGCAGTTACTGAATTCAGTGTTCTTAGGTTTTAACTCGACAATGAGAGAAGGAAATGTCACACATCATGAGTACATGCAAGTCGGTAAAGGGCGTGATGTGGGGATGAATCAAATTTCAAGCTTTGAAGCTAAGGTGGCCAATGGCAATGGTGAACAAACATTAAGTCGTGACATCTATCGGCTTGGACGCAGATTTGACTTTTATAGAATGCTCTCTTTCTACTTTACTACAGTTGGGTTTTATTTCAATAGCATGGTAAGAATAGTAATTGAAGGTATCTATGTGAAACTTTCGGTAAAGAATGCCTAAGTTATTTCTTTCTTTCTGGTGGGGTATGTAGGAGAGAACCCTACTGAAAATTTAAATAAAACCAAAATTGTAGAAAGTTATTTATAAAAATAAAAAGGAGAGATGAGGTGAAGATGATCTAACTTTAAGCCATTAATTTCTTCATGCACCTATTGTGGTATGGGTTGGTTGGGTATGAGTCTGAGAACCGAGGATAGGGCACTCGCCGTTGAATGGCCGGCTATGCTGCTGCCAAGATTCTGAGGCTTAGTTGAAGAAGAGGGAGAGAGACTATAAACTTTGTTTATTCATTGCTTATAAATGGTACGGCTACTCTTTTTTATATAGATGATGTTACCTCCTAACAATATAGAAACTAACATGATCTAATGCAACCAATCAGCTAAAGATAAGGTTGTATCTATACTATCTAAATATGAAGATATGCATCTAACTATTCCTAATATGAACATATGCATCTAATTATATTAATTATGTAAATACGAAGATATGCATCTAGCTATTCCTAATATGAAGATATGCTTCTAGTTATTTCTAATATGAATATATGCATGTAACTATTCCTAATATGAAGACATGCATGCATGCTATAGACTCTATGCTGTTGTGCCTCCTTGTGCGCAGGCTGTGGCCTCCCTGGCCACATCACTAACAACCAGCGGCCATAACAGCACCAGTGTGTTGAATCACCAAGTTTTGGAAAGTCTTTAATGTAAAAAAAAATGTTAAAGTGGGCTCTTTCAGGATTTCAGTTATTATCCATAAACATACAGTATAATTTGTTGTGCAAATGCTAAGCATTCATAACAGAGGCTTTAGGCATGGTGTCACCATGTAATGTGTTCATTCTGCATATTTTGGGATACTGACATCCATAGTTCCTTCTTTCAGGTTACTGTACTTATAGTTTATGTATTTTTGTATGGGAGGTTATATCTAGTTATGAGTGGTCTGGAAAGGTCTATTTTGCTGGATCCACGTATTCAGGAGAACATCAAGTCTCTTGAAAATGCACTGGCTTCACAGTCTGTTTTCCAGCTTGGTTTGCTGCTTGTCCTCCCTATGGTCATGGAAATCGGCTTAGAGAAAGGGTTCCGCACAGCGTTAGGAGAGTTTGTCATCATGCAGCTTCAGTTGGCCTCTGTGTTCTTCACGTTCCATCTTGGCACCAAAACCCACTACTATGGGAGAACAATACTACATGGTGGAGCTAAATACAGATCTACAGGCCGTGGATTTGTTGTGTACCACGCAAAGTTTGCTGAAAATTACCGCATGTACTCGCGTAGCCACTTTGTTAAAGGACTTGAACTGTTGATACTTCTGGTTGTGTATCAAGTCTATGGAAGTTCCTACCGCAGCTCGAACATGTACCTATTTGTCACCTTCTCCATATGGTTCCTGGTTGCATCATGGCTCTTTGCACCGTTTATCTTCAATCCATCATGTTTTGAGTGGCAGAAGACAGTTGATGACTGGAAAGACTGGAGGAAGTGGATGGGGAACCGAGGGGGTATCGGTATGTCTGTGGATCAAAGCTGGGAGGCATGGTGGATAAGTGAGCAGGAGCACCTCAGGAAGACTAGCATTCGTGCTCTTGTCTTGGAAATCATCCTTTCACTTCGTTTCTTGATCTACCAGTATGGTATTGTGTACCATCTGAACATAGCACACCACAGCAGAAGCATTGTGGTACTTTCTCTACATATGATCTGTTTTATTGGCTTGTTTTGTAGTTCGTACAGTTGCAGGATATCCTAATGTAATTCCCACTTCCTCTCGACTTCCAGGTATATGCATTGTCATGGCTGGTTATGCTCACGGTTCTAGTAGTTTTAAAGGTAAGACTTTTGCCTTCCATTTTGTCCGGTTACCTCCGATGCTTCAAAATCTTACAGATCGGATGTTGTTCCTTCTCTTCAGATGGTTTCAGTAGGACGGCAGAAATTTGGGACAGACCTGCAGCTTATGTTCCGCATCCTCAAGGGCTTACTCTTCCTTGGCTTTATCTGTGTGATGGCGGTCCTTTTTGTTGTATGCAACCTTACAATTTCTGATGTCTTCGCTAGTCTTCTTGGGTTCATGCCTACTGGTTGGTGTATTCTTCTGGTGAGTGAAACCTCTATTTACCAACTTGTCTGAGCTTTATGTATACATAAAAATGGAAGCAAAGAGCAAATCTAACATTCCTACCTGCTCATGAGCGAATCATGGTACCAAAAAACAAGATTTGAGTCTGTTAATTCTCAAGCAGTTGGTTGAAAAGCTCGTTGATCAGCAGCAACTCTGGTAGTTTGATCATATATGGACATTACCAAGATCTATTCTAGCAAACTCATGTTTTACAGGCTCCGCTCACTCAGTACAATCTGTAGCCACTGATTGATTTTTGTGATTTCTCCTTCGCAGATTGGGCAAGCATTCTCTCCATTGCTTAAGAAAACTGCTCTGTGGGACTCTATCATGGAGCTCGGGAGGGTGTACGAGAACATGATGGGTCTCATCCTCTTCCTGCCCATCGGCTTCTTGTCCTGGTTTCCCTTCGTCTCGGAGTTCCAGACACGGTTGCTCTTCAACGAAGCCTTCAGCCGGGGTCTCCAGATCTCGAGGATCCTTTCCGGTCAGAAGGACATTGGGGAGTTCGAATGACCGGTTTCATCCCCCGGGTTCGCTTGGACAGCAAAAGCAAGACACGTATGTGTTCCAAGTACATGTGCATGAATTTGCTTGTCATGATCGATTTTAGGCGTCTGTTCCTTGATGAAGTTTACCAGTTTCTGGACTTGGAAGTAGTTGGTACATCAGTATATATTTGTTACTTGATGTGATTCGCCTTTGTAGAATATAACATAGTAAGAAACTATCATTTATTTGTCCGTATATTTTGAAGGAATAAGTTTGTTTTACGCCCTTTAATTTTGCAAAAAGTTCACGTAACCACTGAACTATGAAACCGATTATTTAACCCATTGAACTTACAAAACCAGCTCAATTTATACTGGTTTAGAAGGGTGATTTCGTTGATGTGGAGGTGGTTTTGCCACGTGCAGTTAATGTCAACAAATTTTGCTACATGGCATCCTAGACTGCAATAGAAATTTGTTTTTTTTTAAAAAAAATCCCTCTTCAACGTGAAGTGCGCGAAAGAGGAGAGTGAGAGAGGAATAAGTCAATTTGACTTCCTGAACTATAGTGTTTGTTTAAATTCAACATTCAATTATAAAACCATATAACCAATTCTTATTAATTATCAATACTGGGTATTGTACCCCCTAAGGTTATTTTAAGCTAGTTTAAGTAGATGTGGCAGTCCAGATAGTAGAGTCAACAATAAATTAACAAAAAAGATAGACACACCATCAGCCCTGTACTTTTCCTCTCTTCCCTCCATGCTGTGACCACGGCGCCTCTAACCACCCACCTCGTCGGCCATTCTTGGGCGCAGCACCCCCCACCCACCCACCCATCTTGGCCCATGCTGCTGCCACCTCCATCAAAAACATGGGGAGGCGGCAAAGCTGTTCATGTGAAGCTACCGCTTTGGCTACCACGTTTGATCTTTCTCTCCAGTGAGTTTTTGGCAATTTTGTTCGTGTTAAAGCGTGATTCATCACTTTCTCATCCAATCCACAATGTTAATTGTATTTGTTTTGCTCGTAGTCACTGAATTTAGTGTTTTTCTTCTCTGCTTGTGATCGGGATTCACGGTTGTTGTTCGTCATTGTCGGCAAGAATCTATCCAATTATTTTGCAGTAGAGAACCCCATCCTTTTACCTCTTCATTTTGACATGCTTAACTTGAGATCTCATCATAGTGTTGCCATCCCCATGAGCACCTGAGGCCACCACAGTGGTCTACTTGTTGCTGGCATGTCTCTAGTGCCCCACTTGATGAGGACATCCTCGACACTAGTGCATCGTCCATCTCTTCAAATACACAAGATATTAATAATGATATGTATAAGGGTCCAATGATAAGAGTTAGAGCCAAATTACTTAACCAACATGTGAATTTGTTTCTTAATGAGTTGTGATTTACACAAGAATTGGCTACTACCTAATATAAATACTTTGTATGTTTTTAGGCTTGATAAGTTAAAAGCATTTGGAACTGAGAGAGAGGTGAGAGAGGCTGGGGCCAATGCAAGCAAGGAAGAGAATAGAGTTCATGTGCTATTAAGCTATTAACTAAAGAAATGCTACCAAGTATGAAGCTTCAAGGATAGAAGCTAGCTGAACGCATGGCAACAAGATGAGACGTGCAGCCGAGAGGAGAAGAAAGGAAGCATGTGTAGAAAAGAAGGAATAAAAGTAGACAGGAAAGAAGAGAAGCCCAAGAATACAAAACCCAAGTTTTAAATAAGATTTTCAAGCCCAATTCAGACCTCTCACAAGTATAACAAAAATCAAACTCAGAATCAATTCAGAATTCAATTCGTATTCGGTTCGGGATAGCTTACAGGGCCCGTAATAAAAAATGTCATAACTTTCACAAACGGAGTACGATTCGAGTGTTCTTGTGCTTATTAGAAAGCTTATTCCATGGCTTACACAATGGATATGGTTCCCAGCTCAGAAACCTTGTGGTCACACCGTAATGAGCAAAACAATGTGATAGCTGCAAATTTGGGTTTCCTTTTTTGTGTGCGTTTGAGCCTAATATATGTAGGAATGAGTTGTAGTCGGGTTGGATGATTTGTGGCCAACCCTATGACCGTACCTTTTTGGCTTAGACCATAGATAATAGTTTGATTTTAGAATTTCCTTTGGCACTTTGTTCTCCTAGCGAGGGGAATTACGTGCTCTCTACATCGTGTTCTTGTTGTCCCCTCGCGGAATTTGTAGGCACGTTTTCAACTTCCTCGTGGTTGGGTGGAATAACAATCAAGAGTGTGGTTGGGTGATTTCATTCACCGCAGGTCATTGCATGGGCAGCGGTTGGCCACGCCGGATTCATCAGGTTGCACTAGTTATCTTGACCCTACGTCGAGAAGAACGAGCATCCCCGAATCATCTTTGTATCAGAGCACGGTTGACTCAGTATGATTACTTATCCCTAGTTTAGATTAATTTTTCTTGCTGTTTATATTTCCTGTAGTCATTAAGCTTGAAAATTGCAGTACCAAAACTCTAGTTTAATCTATTATTTCTTGTGAGTTTTGTTAGGTATTAGTACATTAGAAATTTATTTAAGTGCTAATTTTAGTATTCCTTTGTGTTGCTTAATCTTTGTGTCCATCAAAAACCCTAAAAATTGATGGTTGAATCCCTCAATTAGCATCCAAAAAGTAAATTGCATTTACTTTTTTTTTGCAAAACCCTAGCAGTCCAGCCAAGTTCCTTGCGCAAAAATCCAGAGGGTTGCTGTGAGTAGGGCTGGCCAAATCATATTTGAACACCACTTGTTGAATTGGCTGGTTGCAAACCCTAGCCGCAACAGCCCATTGTTGTGTGCCAAATCAGGAGTTTGCTGTTTTGCTACTAGCCGAAACCAAATTGCATTGCTAGAGCCCTAGCCGAATCAGTTTGGGAGGAGTTAGAATCCGAAACTAACTCCCCAAATTTCGATTTTTGTGCTTCAGTTTTGATTGAGATTCTAGGAGTTGGCACCACATATTCTTTTCCCTGGACTTACATCCTTAGTAGCCAATCAAACACATTGGTTACTTTGAGCTTCACTTATATCCATTCAGTTTTTGAGACTAGCTATTGATAATTGCACTTAGGGCTGTTCTTGGACTTATTTTGCACTTCCTGAAATTTTGACTTGCGGAAACAAAGGGGAAGTAAAACCTAGTGCGGCCAACACAAAGAGAGAAGAAGAAAATGATAGCAGCACAAATAAAAGAGCTGCGGCAAGAAAGATTAGAAAGAGAGAAAAGAGAGAAAAGCTCATACCGCATAGAATAGTACATTCACATAATTATGCCTTGGTTGCCCTAGAACCAAATAGAAATTTCATGCGTGCAAGCTTTCATGCAGGTGTAAAAGAAGAAAAGAAAGAGAGTTGGCTGCATAACCTTGTGAGATACCCCTAGTCATTATGTTTAGATTGTGTAATTAATCTCTTTGAGTAATTTTGTACCCTAGCATTTATTTTGTTGCAATTTCCTAGCATCTCTCCTAGTACTTAGTGCAAAATGAGCTAGTTTAATCTCAAATTCGAATTGCTTCTCACAAGTTCATTCTTTTGTTTGCATTAAGTCACATTTATCTTTACGTGTGCATTCATATACTTCACTTAAACCTATTATATCAGCACCTAGGCAATATATTCTAGTTTGAATTAGTACTTAACTTTACATAGCTAGATTTTCATATTGTGTAGGAAATACTCTCTACATACCGAGCTCCTCATATAACCCTTGTTTATGCAATTACTTGATATTGAACCCACTTGATCATCACCTTGTGTGTTACCTTTCTACTTGGAGTGCAAGGTAATCCTCAATTCTAGCAAAGGAAAGGTAAGAACTTAGTGGTACGAGGTGAGATTGAGAGAGTTCCACATATATTCACTCATATCATGTGTGCTTTACTATTTTTTCCCAACTAACCATGGTAGATTACGAGTTGGTGGAACTTTCTTTCTATAGAAGTAATGATTCAGAGGAGTATCTTGAGTGAGAAAGGCAAATGGAGATTGTGTTTAGATTTCATAATCTTACCAAAGCCCAAGAGGTGATGAGAGCACTAGGAAGTTTGAAGACTATGCTTATAGTTGGTGGCAATAACTATTTGGAGGACAACTCATAAAATCTTAGGTTGATTTGAAGGTGATCATAAGAAGCGAGTTTGTACCATCCTATTATGAGCGGGAATTGCTTCGCCATGTGGAGAGCACCACACAAGAGTATAGCTATCCACGATTACTATAATGAGCTGAAATATACATTTCGTCGTGTCGGTGTCACTAATGCATTAAAACTTTAAAGGAGCCTTGAATTCTAAGATCATCGCTGCACTTCAACATAAATATTTTAGTAGTGTATATGATCTTGTGACTTGTGCTCTTGAGGAGAAAATATTAAGGAGTAGAAGGAGATGCATCAAAACCCATGTAAGAAAGAGAGCCACATAGCCATATTAAGTGAGAGTGATAAAAAGAGTGAGCTATGTGATTCCGCCATATATGAGGATGAGAGCATCCAGATTTTGAGCGAGAGATACAACAAAAGAGATGAGAGAAGTAGATGAGAGGCTAAGTAGGATATTTTTGAAACTAATGACTTAAGTTCTACTTCTAGTGTTGTTTTTCTCATTGTGTAGGTTGCCTTTGAAGATGAAGAGTTGAATGATCTACAACCAGCACAATTGAAAGCAAGAAATGAGAAGATCACAATGGTTAGAGAAGGAGGAGTGCTTGCTGCCCCATGGTCAGATCATAATGAATTGATACCGATAGCACCTACATCATCCGAGGAGGACATTAAAGGTAACAACATTGGTGCTGATTTGTTCTTTCATTAAGAAAAGGTTAGTAATTGTGAAAACTCTTTGAATCAAATGAAAATTTCACGTTCTGAATTTGATATGCTTAATTTACGTAACGTGAAATTGGTTACTCATAGAAAAGTTCTTCACAAAATATCTCCTAGTAATTCTTTATATTGTATCATGTTCGATGATCCTAGAGAGCTATTTAGTGTGATTGAGAACCTTGCTAAAATGTCATGTTTAAAATCACTAGCTAGTACTTATGCCTACACATATAAATTTAATTTGTTGGAGATTATGGTATAGATGACAAGTTTTATGTTTATCGAATATGCATTACATGTGATAAGTTTGCTAAATTAGAATTGCATGATTTGTGTAAATAATCTTTTGTGCAGTGTTATGAGCCCAATGAGATGAGTTTCAATAATAGTGCTTACTTTTAAAAAGATTTCTTAAGCCTACTTGTTTATCCTTTTGCTGAACAACCATGTACAAATAATCAGAATAGCGTAGTTAAAGTATGCAATGAACTAAAAATTTCCCCCCTATATTTGAACAACTTGATGTGGTTTTACCTATTAATATCTTGTCCATGTTCTTACAAAAGTCGAGGACAAATTTTTCTCATAGGAGGAGAATGATGTGAATGAATGGGGTACCAAAATTTATATACCAAATACATCATATGGATGTTGTTGTGCTAATTGGTTTGTGCAAAAAATAAGAATGACACAATAATTGATTCATACATATATCACATTTATACGTTGTTCTCTTTATTTAGTACACTTTCTGGAAATCATAATGTACTAAACAGAAGGAGTGTGGATTACAAATGTATATATATCATGCATATACATTGTATTATTTATTTAGTACAATTTTAGGCTATCAATAACTAAGGATGACTTTTCTTGAAGAAGGGGAGGATTATCATGAGGACATCTCCGACACTAGTGCATCGTCCATCTCTTCAAGTGTACAAGATGTTAATCATGATTTGCATAATAGTCCAACGACAAGAGTTAGAGCCAAATTACTTAACCAACATGTGAATTTGTTTTTCAATGAGTTTACTTGTGATTTACATGAGAGTTGGCTAATACCTAATGCAAATACTTTGTATGTTTTCAGGTTTGACAAGATAAAAGCATTTGGAACCGAGTGGTGAGGGAGACTGGGGCCAATGCAAGCGATGAAGAGAATAGAGTTCATGTGCTAATAACTAAAGAAAATCTACCAAGAATCAAGCTTAAAGAAGAGAAGCCAGCCGAGCGCATGGAAGCAAGAAGAGCTATGCAGCCAAGAGGAGAAGAAAGGAAGTATGCACGGAATAGATGGAAGAAAAGGAGAAGAAAAATGGGAGAAGCCCAAGAATCCAAAACCCAAGTTTTAGATAAGATTTCCAAGCCCAATTTTGACATCCCACAAGCCTAACTGAAATCAAAATCAAAACTCCATTCAGATTCGTTTTGGGACAGCCCACAAGGCCTGCAATAAAATGCCATAACTTTCATAAACAGAGTCAGATTCGTGTGTTTTTGTGCTTGTTAGAAAGCTTATTCTAAGGCCCACGTAATGGATATGGTGCCCACCTGAGTAACTAATGACCAAAACAATATGACGGGTGTAAATTTAGGTTTCCTTTTTGTGTGCGTTGAAGTCCAATACATGTAGGGATAAGTTGTAGTCGATTTGGTTGACTTGTGGCTGACCCTAGGGGTCATATATACTCATGTATTTGTGCCTATTTGGCTTAGACTACAGATGGTAGATTGATCTTAGAATTGCCTTTGGCACTTATTCTTCTCCTAGCTTTGCACAACAACTAGAGAGGGAAATTGGGTGCTCTCTACATTGTGTTCTTGGTGTCCCCACGTGGAATTTGCAGGCAAGTCTTCCACTTCTTCGTGATCAGTTGGAAGAATAATCAAGAGTGTGGTTGGGTGAGTTCATACGTTGCAGGTTGTTGCATGGGCAGCGGATAGCCACGTCAAACTCATCAGGCTGTACTAGTTATCTTGATCATACATCGAGAAGATTGAGCATCCCTATATCACCCAGAGACACCAAGAACTCTCACGAAGACATGGGGAACAGCAGCAGAACAACCTCTGCTCTGCCCAACCACTCTTCAACCAAAAGACAAAAAGAGGTAAAGCAATAACCCTAATTCTGAACCCTTACCAACCACCAGGGAACACCCCCTATTTATAGTCTTCCATATCGGGTTTACAATTTGCTTTCCCCGATAAACCTCAATGCTTTACCCGCTAACTCAAAACCGAAACCGCTTCCACTTTTGCAGTCTTGCACATTTACCAAAATGCCACTCCTGCACCTTCCGGGAAGCTTCCTCATTTCTTGCTGTCCACGCCTCGCAACAACCTTAAGTCCTCGTCGTCTTCGGTATCTCCCGACCGCTATTATTGTAAACTTGGCCATAAGGCCCGTACACTTTGCTTTATAATAAAGTTTGGTTATCATGCATGATATGTATCTCTGTTAACCCTGTGTGCACTAGCTTTTCCTGGGATAGTACGATTTACACAGTGGGTTTGCTGCTCCGTGTCCCGATGGAGATGAGTAGGTGGTATTTTTATGGCTCATTTTTAAGGACTTTGGTGGCTCATTAGTTTAATATATTGAAGAAGAATTCTTCAAAATTTTCTATTGTTGACTAGGATGTCACGGAGCAAAAAATTAGTGACAAGCTAACAAGAGGCAAAACCACCTCCACGCTAGCAAAAATCACCATCCCAAATTGCCTCATGTGGAATTAATTGGCATTGTTTTGTAAGTATAGGACGTTAAATAACTGGTTTTGTAGTTTAGGAGGGTTAAATAGACTATTTACAAAGTTTAAAGAGGGTAAAATAGATTTATTTCTATTTTGAAGATGCTCCTAGACATAGTTCCTTTTTTCTACGGTGCACATCTGCTCATTAGTAAGAAGAGCATGGTATCCAAAACATGTTGCATTATTCAACAATGTCGGGTAGCGATGGCGGAAGCAGAGTTTTCGGGTTCACTAAGCCCTTGAACAGGAGGGGTAGGGGCAATGGTATAGGCGTGTGGAGCTACATCACGATAGGAGGTGAGATTGGGAGGTTGAAGAAGATGTGTAAGGGAGACAAAGCAGTGGTTGGGCCACTATGTCCCAATGCGCACATTTGTTCATTCTGTAGCACGGTCCATAAGATTAACCTTTGTGTTAAGAGTAGATGTCATATATGGCAAGATTATTAGAGATAAAAAGGAATCGGTTAGGATTTGTATCCAATATGATTCCCTTCCATTTCTTTTGTAGATTGACTTAACTAGTCACTTTGTACTCTATATATATGCCTCTCAAGCTCAAGCAATACATCCAACAACTATTCCATGCTATTCTATCTTCCTTCATGGTATTAGAGCGAATTTGCACAAGACCTGTTCTTAGCCACCACCAAAATTCAGTTGTGCGTCGTCCTAGTGGCTGCGCTAACCAAATCATACATAGATGTTTACCTTTGTTTTCTCTCCCATGTCTCCCCAACTGTCATGCACCACTTAGAGTCCACCACACCAAGACAATCTGTTGCCTTTTGTGTGGATCAATCTGTCGCCTTTTGTGCGAATCAATCTGTTAGCCTGATAACGACATGGCTACAAGTTGTGTCCTTGTTTATCATCCGATGCTCCTATGTTGTCGACGTCCATAAGCTCTAATCAATGGGCATAGTTGCATGTGTACATGCATGCAACTCTCGTGTTTCTCTTCTAACGTCATCCACCTAGTGAACACATCGACCCCAACCTCCTACTACTTCTTCGTTCATGTGGTGCCTCATGCCATCTATCTCGTCCACGCTACCAATTCGAGGGGGCCTCCTTGAGCTCTCTTCACTGTTGACTTCTTGCTATCAACTTCTCCAATCACTGTGTTGTTGACTTTTCTAATGATGTGTCATCTACTTCTCTACTTCTTCACCACTACCAGTTCGTGAGTCAAGTTCGACTCCTTGTCGTCGGCTTCACTGATCACTACACCATTGCTGGCTTCTCGATTGCACCGTTGCCACCTTGTGAGGCTACCACTGCCACCTTCTCCGAGGTCATCGTCATTGCCCCATGGCTGCTACACCCTCGCCTTCCTCATATGGCTACCATGTAAGGCCGCCACTCCAGCCTCCATTTTGGTTGCTACTGACGGCCTAGGCCTCTAAGGGGGGAGCACAAGGGGAGAGGAGAAAGAACAAGTGAAAAACAGAGGGGAACTATTCTTCGTCGCTGGTGACACCCGCATTCTACGACTTCTATTCGTTGTATTCTCCAACTCTCACCGAGCTCTTACAAATTTACATGCCTTTAAATAGACCTCACACACATACAGTTACACCACCACACGCACTCTCTACTGCTACACTGACGGCCACTAACTTCCCATGCCACTCCGCTCAACCACCTGTTGAGCGCTCTTAGTCGCTTGCCTATGCCGCTCTGCTCAGCCACCTGCTGAGCACTTCAGCGACCAGCCCATGCCGACAGCTACAGTGACTAGTCACTTGCCCATGCCAGGCAGTTAGCTGACCGAGGATGACCTGCATCACCCACGACCACCCGTGCTGACACCTACTACCACGACCACGACCATGATCGCTGGCTTCATCCTTGGCTTGTCTTTGATCATCACACTGGAGCTTCGACCATGGTGCCAGCGACTACGACGCTAGTCATTACGACAACCATACAACGTGGTCGTAACTGACCACGCACAACGTGGTCATAACAACCACAGCTTCTGGGACTACCAGCCTTATGACCATGGCTTCCCTTTGCTTCACTAACTACACAGGTCTTCGAGCACCGACCATCTTACTGTAGCTTCGACCGTGGCTTCGACCACATCATCGACCAGGATTTTGACCATGGCTTCGACCAGGCTTCGACCATAACCAGTGCACACTACTGTCGACTGTAGTAGCTATGACTATCGGCCACCGACCATCGAGCACGGCAGCTTCAACTACTAACTATCGACCACGGTAGCTACGACTACTGACCATCGCCCACAGCAGCTCCGACTATCGACCATCGACCACGACAGCTCTGACTACTGACCATCGACCACGGTAGCTACGACTACCGACCATTAACCACAGTAGCTCTAACTACTGACCATCGACCATGGTAGCTACGACTACCGACCATTGACCATCGACCATGGCATGTTAATGACGCCTTCGACCATGGCTTGTCGATGATGCCTCCCACCATGGAATCAACCATGGCTTGTCGACTACGCCTTCGACCATAGCATTGACCATGACTTATCGACTACGCCTTCTCTTCACTGGCTAGGTCCACTGACTATGACCGCAATACAATACTCGACACACGAGTACATTTGGCTATGACCACTGTGGCTATGACCACTGTATAGTACACGACACACGAGTACAATTTGGCTACGACCATTGTACACTACTCGACACACGAGTACAATTTGGCTCCGACCAATGTCTTCGACCGCTGGCGATGACCACTGGCTACGACTATTGTACAGTACACGACATACGAGTACAATACAATACAACAAGAATAGTTCCAAATCCTCTCCTTTTGTTGTTGACATCCTGCTGAAGTAGTTGCATGGCCTCCATCAGATGCTCGCCCTTGACATAATTCTCAACTGCCATGCTGCCCCCACTGCTACTACATGCCACTGCTGCCTCCATTTAGGCTACCTCTGCCACCAATCGATGTCACATCAGATCAAGCTGCTACACTGACCTTGTGTGTGCTTGTTAGGTTCCTATTTTGGGCCTATGTATGGTGGTAATTGTGCTCGTATTTTAGTTCCCAAAGGGGCACTATGTGCTGCTGTCCCTCTTCCCCAACACCTAATGTCCTCTTCGTCATTGACAACCTCTCCAATGGCAATCATCGGCTAACTTGGCATTCTTCATTGAATTCTACTCTAGCTTGAGCGTCCTTGTCTGCTTATTCTCCAATCTAAGCATTTCTGTCAGACCTCGATTTTGCCAATCTAGAATCCTCTGTGAATCAGCTGCACTATTTCCTGGATCAGCAGATAGTGTTCATAGATACATTACTCTATATCAAAATCATAACTTGGCATTCTTCATTGAATTCTAACTAATTAATTGTATTTTCCTGAATTATTCTCTAGTTAAAAGGAGGAGGGCCCACCTACCATTGGAAGAGAAAGATAGGGTAGAGGAGCCACACAGGGGAGTGAACAGTGGGGGCCCATGGCTGGCGGTGGTGCCGCCGGCGAATGGTGACCAGAGGAGGGGTGGCAACTGGTAAAACGGGATGCCCGGGGGTGAGGAGGCTTGGTAAGGCGACGGTATGGGCCAAGGTGCACCAAGATGGGCTGACAACAATGTGTGGCGGCCGGAGGTAGGGGCCGAAGGTTGAGACAACGCCAGAGGGGAAGGGGAAGAAAATAGAGGAGAGCATGAGCACAAGTAAGGTCTAGGGAGCTCATGGGAGGGATGGCGGAGATGGAGAGGGATCAAGGTAGACTAGCGACATGCTTCGGCGGTGCCACGAGGTGGTCGCAGTGGAAAAGGAGCTCAAGCGGAAGGGAGCTACGGCCAAAGATAGAGAAAGCTGGAGGGTGTCAAGGGTGTGTTCCTCAAGAGTGGAATCGGCGGGAGGAGCTTCGAGGGAGCAATGGCGGTGGTGGAGGTGGTGGTTGGCCGAAAGTGAGGAAGAAGAGGGCATGGCGTGCTCCGTGCCGTGCCGTGGTGCACGGATTCCCAATTAAATAGGAGGGGAGAATGAGAAGTTCGGGAACACATCTTGACGTAGGCACATTGGGCTGCTCGGGGGAAGAAGGAGAGGGGCATGGGGGTGCAAGGCGGGTTCTAGGGGTTGCTTTATAGCCAAAGACGCGATGTAGACCGCTACTATTGCTCAATAGTAGGAAGTGGCATGACCAAGTCACACAGGCATGGTCGAGCTGCACAGCGCATTCGGTAGGCGCAGGTCGCACAAAGTCGTGTGGCGGGAGCACCCGAGGCAGCGCAGCGTGTGAAGGCCATGCGGTGTGGCCGGCGCAATGGGGCTGGGCTGGCTCGATGTGGCGTGTAGGCAGCACTGGCGGCTTACGCAGGCTGGGTGTGGCACGCATGGGTCGATGCCTGGGACAGCAAAGAGGAGGAAGAATGAGATGGAGAAGAGAGAAGTGGTGTGGGGCCCATTGGTAGTGAAAGAAATAGGAGAAAGGAGAAGAATGTAACACCCCAGCCAAACATTGGCCTGAAATGCTACTAAACTAACCATAAAATAAATCTAACTAGTTGCTTACTACAAAATTTTGGCAGAGTCTCCTTTGTTTATTGACTAAAACTGAGTTCTAACAATTATAATCAAGAGGTATAAATAATCATAAGCATTGTAATTAGTAATAAATAAAACTACTATCAAGCTTAACCAAAGCGGAAGCAATATAAAAGTTCTAAACCTTTATTACATTTTAGACCTAGCAGTCATAAAACAATTACCACTCTAGCAAAAGAATAATTAATGTCGAAAGTTCTCTATTTCTTCTATGGTGGATAATTCGTGCAAGTGCAACAACGCTAATCCTCCTTTATTCCCATGCATCTTGTCCTCATGAAAGTACCTAAAACAATCAACAAACAACAACGACAAAGAAGAGTGAGTACAAAGACTCAAAGAAATATAATAAGCGATAATAAGAACAATCATGAACATCATCTCACAAATTTGTCCATCAATCATATAATGAAACATGCTATGCAATATGATCAAAATCTCTTTATCTCTTCTCTTCGCATTTTACGGTGACGCGGTGTGCATCCGTCAATGCACACCCATGCCTGTACCATCTGGTACAGGGACCAATTGCCCATACTCCACAAGTATGGGGACCTTTAGCCCGTCATGACATCAACATGACGGGGACCTCGGCGCTTGGTCATCTCGTGACCAAGACTTCAATATATCGGCATGATGCATATATGTGAATGTCTCAATAAAATAAAATTGCATTCACCATATCCATGCATCATAAATTCTCATAATCACTTTCAAATGCAATCGACCATAAACGATATCAACATATCATTATCATATCATGAACACATATACTCACAATTTAGATCAAATATCATCCATTCATCAAACATCAACAATTCATCAAACATCAATAATCCACACCATCAATCATAAACCATCATTATACTTGCCTTAACCATGAGAAAGCGGAGGATGAGTAGAAGGTGCAACCCGAGATCCGTCCTCCTCCTGAATAATAATTATAATATTTACTAAGACAACAGTAGTGGGTCTTTAGATAAAAATAACAACACCCTTAAACTAACCCAACATATTTAACTTGACCCAAACTCAAATCTTCCTCGGCCAACCCCGACTTCTATAGATAGTCACCTTGAAAATTCATAACTTTTGATAAAAGGTTCAAATGAGGTGTTCTCAGATTCTATGGAAATATAATTAAATTATCTAACTAAACCTATTTGGGAGCCTTCCAGATTCGGCCATCTTCTACCCGATCCAACCAGTTTTCCTCAATCTGTATTTATCTCGGACAGCGCACTAAAAACGCCGTAACTTCCACCACAAAAATCGGAATTTGGACTTCTTGAACTTTATGGAAAGCTAAGAAAATTATCTACAACTTTCCTAATGTGAAGAACCTCTGATTCGCCAGTTTACAAATTTCTAAAATCGATCTACCGAAACCCGTCGGGAAACCCTCCAAGATGCAAAACAGTCAACATAGAAAAATCATAACGTTTGCTACGCAACTCGGAATCATGCGTTCTAGGACTTCATGGAAATATAATTTCGTCCTCTACAATTCTCTAGGAGGGGCCAGACCTGAATCCCCACGGATCTAACCCAAAACCGCCGTCTACCACATTCTGTCCTAGCAGTCCAGACTGACGAAAATTGCTATCAAGATCAAAGAATATTATTCTAATGGGAAACAAGGATTACCCCTTGACGAATGGATGAAGAACACGAAGATCTCCTCCCGAATTCCTCCTTTTCCCCTTCTCCTCCTTTTCTTCTCTTGATCTTCTCCTCCTCCGGATCCGAATGTCTTGCGCGAACGATCTCCTCCTCCGCTTGATTGGCGGCACAAGAGAGCTTCTTCACCAACAATGGAGGGAGGGGAGGGAGGGTGCTGCTAGAGGAGGGGAGGCGCAAGAGAGGATGGGGGAGGCGCAATGGAGGAAAAGAGGGAAGGGGGTGGCTGCCAAGGGGGGAGGCGGCTAGGGTTAGGGAGGCGCCTCCCTCCCCTTGGCTTAACTTCCCACCGGCCAAGGCCCGGCCCAGTTGTCCTATTTTATACGAAACCCCTCGGAAAATACTATTTCATTCTTTTCTTTTAAAGGTCCTTCTCCCCGATTAACCGATTAATCGCAAAAATCTTTTCCGGGGTATTACACAATTAATCGTTCAACTCTTGAATCGCTTTTGGGGTATTACATTCTACCCCCTTAAATGTAATTCGACCACAATTCTTTCCGTGCTTACACTAAGGATTAATCACAACTAAAAACTTGACCATACTAACACGCATAAGTTGTGATTATCTTCGGATATTGCTCACGTTTGCGAGACTTCAATTCCTAGGTTGCCTTTCTCTCTGTCTGTTGCGACCAAATACCTTGACATACTTTAAAGTTTTATTCCTCCATGCTTGCATCCCGTGCATAGATTCTGGAAGATCCGAGCGGCATGCCCACTTCCCGATCCAAGCCATGATTGTGAGGGGCCCGACGATCTCTACCGAACTTCCCTTTGGTATCGACCTCACCACTCCCTTGGTGGGAGATACTCTCAAGCCCACTTCAAGTTCTAAATCCCTTCTCCTCGCATCAAGATAACATGTTCTCGCCTGCCTGGCGACCAATGATTCTGTCTCACCAAGGCCACTCGTTTGGTCAACCTCCAAATCCTCGCAACTAACAGAAGCGATTAAATATACCTCGGGTTATTATTATTCCTTTGGTAACAACTAGCACAACGCATGTAACTCTTACTCCAACTATCAATCGATCTTTTTTTTCCTTAACAAGGAGCACCTCCTTTAACCCCGGACGCACAACAGTGCTCAAAGTAAACCAACTAACGAACAGAAAATGAGGATTCAATGCAAAAACCTCTCCACCTTCAATAAGGTAGTTTGCAAATAAACAACATTTAAGTCTAAGGAGAATCATTCAAATGTCAAGATCAACCTTTATATATATACATATATACATTCCTAGGAATAAATTTTCTTTTGATCCACAAGATTCCAAATCATCACATACTTCATCGACTCAGGTTCTCTTAAATTGGCAACATCAACTCTATGCTCAAACCGAGTGCATCCACCACGCCTATGCAAAGGACTCTACTATTCTCACAATAACATGCTCTAGTCAACCTCTCTATCCACATGTTACTTTAATGCATAATATCAAATGCACCTCATCGTTAGTTTCACCCACATTCTCTTCACCACAATTCTTTAAGGATACACAATCATGAGATTCTCACCACACACTCATTTACTACACCCAAAGGATACTATTATGGTTCATCACACTATTTAGAATCCACCCATTCCATTATTCTCACACAACATCATTAGCCACCCGGTCCTAGTATTGATCACCAAACCAAATCTTCCATCTCCGTGGTTCCTATTCATGTACTTGACGTAATTGATACATAAACTCTCGAATTCGGTGACTAGAATCTTTCACAATCATCCATACTCAATCATTATCAACTATGTAAAACATATTCTCAACCCGATTATCGTAGGAAGATTCTAACTCACGGAGGGTTACTCCCGAATCCAAGTCATACATGGCAATAACTTCAACAATTTACGCTATCCCAAAATTCCCATAACAATCAGAATCTTCACAATTATAATATCATTACTACTCCATCATAATCCTCCTACTAACCCCTTACAAGTACCCAATCACGATACTCCAATAAAATTGATCAAGATTCTCATACTTTCAATAATTCTAATGTTCCATACAAGCGATCGTAACACTCTTGAACCACAATTTACTATAGGTTCTTCTAGTTGCAACAAGATAACTAGTTAGCTCCAAAGACAACTTCTTTAAATCAAATCCTCACCAAGAATTATTCGACAGAATCAATTCATCACTCTAAGAATCTCATATAACTTGACACCCACGATCTCACCCAAACCAATCACCGCCACACCAACCGGTTGCCAAACATATCCTAAAAGGGCACTGCAACCCAAATCGGTTACCCCTTTCTTAGAACAGACATAAAAGTAAATTTTCCGCACATGGGAAGATGCTACCAATTGCAATAGACACCGGACCAAGAGAAGTGGCAATGATATTGGAAAACGAAACATAAGATCATCGTTGAAGGCACATGCCCCTCAAGAAGAGAAATATCCAATATCAACCAATATGAATACAACATTGTCATTTTAAACTCAAGAAACTCTTTTGCAGTGAAAAAAATAAGAAGTCAAGCACACCTATAGAAGTTACACAACCTAACTAAACGACTCATAAATCTTTTAAGAACTAATTAAACTTCTCAACGCGTTAGTTTGCTCAAAACAATTTTCGACTTAGCATACGCAAATATCAAAACTTTTGATTCAAATAGTATCGTGGAAGTTATCACATTCTTTTATTTATAGAACATTCAACATTATCATCACAACCACATAGTCCATCATACTAACATCAGAATCATACATTCTTAACAAACATCATCATACTCTCAAATCACGTCATAAACTTTTCCAAAAGAAACACAAGTAAACACTTCATCATGTTTCTATTATCTAGATAAGATTGCAGCTATATAATCTAGGAAATCCTAGTGCATAAGTCATCATATTAAAACAAAGCTCTTAAACAAGATGATACTAGAACATGGCAATCTCACAAAACATGCTAGTATAAATCTCTTATTAGATTTCATATATTCAATTCATATTGATGCTCCACTCTAATTTAGCACAAATTGATTGTACTCTAGTCATTACTTAGCAATAATTGATTATTATTCTATTATAGCAACAAACATGATCCTAACTCCGGTTTACAATCATAAAACAATCATGAGCATAGATTCAGCATTTCATCTTATGTTCAGCAATTAGAACGAAATAACTTTAAACTTCAATAAAATCAGCTTTGTAAGACAAGATTCTACAAGTCAGTACATCAACCTTCATCTATTTCTTTATACATATTTCAACAACTCAAGCATGATGAAAGATTTATGAAACTAGCAATTGAACATGCTCATACAGTATCTAAATAAATGACAGATTAAAGGTTAATATTTCCAAGACAATATCCCAACACCTCCTTACTAATCATTCCAAATGGTCAGATTAATTACTAAAGACAGACATAATTCAATTCATCCAACATGATAGAAATTTAAACAGTCATGATAATCATTCTAATTCTCTTTTGCACACTCCTCAATAACTCCATGAATTCCAATCATGAATGGACAAGTTATTAATCATAGTTCTTCTAAAAACTATTACAAGGCAATATCAAATTAATCAATTACACTTCAAAGATGTTAGTGAAATTAATTATGCACTACGCTAACATATCCACTTGATAATTCATACTTTATGAATTAGTTTATATGATTACCACCTTTCACTTAAGCATAGCAAAACACCATAAATGTTTTTAACACTCTCTTTCAGAAAGAAGAGGAAAAAAAAATAAACTTCAACACTCGAAATAATCTAACAGAAAAACATAGATCCAAGACTTTCACATGTCAATGAGTGTTGCAACTCAAAACTTGCATCACTAAAAGAAAATACTAAGCGAACCAATAAGACATGAATCACAACAAGACAAAACTCCTACGAAGCGACCAACCTTGCAAATCAACAATGGCACGGTAGCAAAAGTATCTCATTAGTCCGAAGAAACAATAGTCGCTTCAAGGAACAGTTAGAGACCAATTGCATACCCTCAACTGCAAGAACCACAATCTCAAAAGAAATTCATTAACTGCAATAAACCAAGGATTAGCTGAAATCAACTTAAGGGTATTAATAACTTTTCTAAGAACCTCACCCGCAACACCTACAATTAAGTTACCTGAGGTAACTGCATTGCTAGTCCTTATACTACAACCAATGGTATAATCTGGCAATGCCAAGGTAGCACATCACAACATCTACATCATCTCATTGACTATTCCCACTCATAACAGTCATAGGAGCAAATCATAATCATAAAAGATTATCAATAAGCATACAAGATTATCTCATAATGTAAATCATCAATACAACATGTCAAAAGCATAAATGCAATGCTTGACCCATCCCATCCTACTGTGCACCAGTGTGTCAATTTAATAATTTAATTACCACGGACCTAAAGCCCGCTCTGATACCAACTGTAACACCCCAGCCAAACATTGGCCTGAAATGCTACTAAACTAACCATAAAATAAATCTAACTAGTTGCTTACTACAAAATTTTGGCAGAGTCTCCTTTGTTTATTGACTAAAACTAGTTCTAACAATTATAATCAAGAGGTATAAATAATCATAAGCATTGTAATTAGTAATAAATAAAACTACTATCAAGCTTAACCAAAGCGCGGAAGCAATATAAAAAGTTCTAAACCTTTATTACATTTTAGACCTAGCAGTCATAAAACAATTACCACTCTAGCAAAAGAATAATTAATGTCGAAAGTTCTCTATTTCTTCTATGGTGGATAATTCGTGCAAGTGCAACAACGCTAATCCTCCTTTATTCCCATGCATGCTGTCCTCATGAAAGTACCTAAAACAATCAACAAACAACAACGACAAAGAAGAGTGAGTACAAAGACTCAGCAAATATAATAAGCAGTAACAAGAACAATCATGAACATCATCTCACAAATTTGTCCATCAATCATATAATGAAACATGCTATGCAATATGATCAAAAATCTCTTTATCTCTTCTCTTTCGCATTTTACCGGTAATGCGGAGTGTGCATCCGTCAATGCACACCCATGCACCGTACCATCCGTGCAGGGACCAATGCCCATACTCCACAAGTATGGGGACCTTTAGCCCGTCATGACATCAACATGGCGGGGACCTCGGCGCTTGGTCATCTCGTGACCAAGACTTCAATATATCGGCATGATGCATATATGTGAATGTCTCAATAAAATAAAAATTGCATTCACCATATCCATGCATCATAAATTCTCATAATCACTTTCAAATGCAATCGACCATAAACGATATCAACATATCATTATCATATCATGAACACATATACTCACAATTTAGATCAAATATCATCCATTCATCAAACATCAACAATTCATCAAACATCAATAATCCACACCATCAATCATAAACCATCATTATACTTGCCTTAACCGCGAGAAAACGGAGGATGAGTAGAAGGTGCAACCCCGGGAATCCGTCCTCCTCCTGAATAATAATTATAATATTTACTAAGACAACAGTAGTGGGTCTTTAGATAAAAATAACAACACCCTTAAACTAACCCAACATATTTAACTTGACCCAAACTCAAATCTTCCCTCGGCCAACCCCTGACTTCTATAGATAGTCACCTTGAAAAATTCATAACTTTTGATAAAAAGGTTCAAATGAGGTGTTCTCAGATTCTATGGAAATATAATTAAATTATCTAACTAAACCTATTTGGGGAGCCTTCCAGATTCGGCCATCTTCTACCCGATCCAACCAGTTTTCCTCAATCTGTATTTATCTCGGGACAGCGCACTAAAAACGCCGTAACTTCCACCACAAAAATCGGAATTTGGACTTCTTGAACTTTATGGAAAGCTAAGAAAATTATCTACAACTTTCCTAATGTGAAGAACCTCTGATTCGCCAGTTTACAAATTTCTAAAATCGATCTACCGAAACCCGTCGGGAAACCCTCCGAGATGCAAAACAGTCAACTTAGAAAAATCATAACGTTTGCTACGCAACTCGGAATCATGCGTTCTAGGACTTCATGGAAATATAATTTCGTCCTCTACAATTCTCTAGGAGGGGTCCAGACCTGAATCCCCACGGATCTAACCCAAAACCGCCGTCTACCACATTCTGTCCTAGCAGTCCAGACTGACGAAAATTGCTATCAAGATCAAAGAATATTATTCTAATGGGAAACAAGGATTACCCTTGACGAATGGATGAAGAACACGAAGATCTCCTCCCGAATTCCTCCTTTTCCCCTTCTCCTCCTTTTCTTCTCTTGATCTTCTCCTCCTCCGGATCCGAATGTCTTGCGCGAACGATCTCCTCCTCTGCTTGATTGGCAGCACAAGAGAGCTTCTTCACCAACAATGGAGGGAGGGGAGGGAGGGGTGCTGCTAGAGGAGGGCGGCAAGAGAGGATGGGGAGGCGCAATGGAGGAAAAGAGGGAAGGGGGTGGCTGCCAAGGGGGGGAGGCGGCTAGGGTTAGGGAGGGAGGCGCCTCCCTCCCCTGGGCTTAACTTCCCACAGGCCAAGGCCCAGCCCAGTTGTCCTATTTTATACGAAACCCTCGGAAAATACTATTTCATTCTTTTCTTTTAAAGGTCCTTCTCCCCGATTAACCGATTAATCGCAAAAATCTTTTCCGGGGTATTACACAATTAATCGTTCAACTCTCGAATCGCTTTTGGGGTATTACAAAGAAGATTGCTAGCATTTTTTTGGAATTTGATGTTTGGCTTCAAATTTTGATTCAAAAGATGAATTTTAGAATGGAGTTTTGAAAGACATTTGAACTCTCTATTCAATTAACACTACTACAAAAAGGCTAAAACTAGATCTCTCATCACAGATGGTTGACCAAAACTATCAGTATTAAATACAATCACAGATGGTTTTGATTTAGAGATTGTATGTATTGCTGCTAGTGCTAAAAACCTTCTATGAAGAAGTAATATCATAGACAGTTCATCGTGGACACCATCTGTGAAGTATCACGGACGGTTCTTAACAAGAACCATCTGTGATATTTGGTTGTGATACTTCATAGATGGTTTGCATTAAAAACCATCTGTGATAATTAAGTCACCACCGATGGTTTTGTATTAAAAACCATTATGATAATTTCACTTATTAATCGCAGACCCATCGACCCTCACATATCTGTCTTAAATTTCAGATCTGTTCTCACAGGCTACTGCTTTGAGGAGATGGGGCTTTGAGGCCATTTGGTAAAAAGAGACCACAGATTTGGCAATAGTGATTGTAGATCCATTAAGTTATTAATTATCTATGATTAGTAATTTATTTTAGATCTAGCTTTTGGTGAAAGAAGAATTCAAGATGGCTTAGGTCTAACTTGATGTAGAGAAGATTATTTACATCTAGCATAGTTTAGGGTTTAGCCAATTCATAGTCTATTCTATTTAATTCAATTTAATTAATTATTCTTGCAACATATAGCTACTTTAGATCATATATATCTTGTATACTAATTAATTAATTCAATATTTGATACTAAGTTGTTATATGCGTAATGTAGGACCGAAACTGGATGTACACTGGGAACCGTGTGAGTTGAGAGTACAATTATGGCGTGTCTGCTTTTACAAGAGCTGACGAGGAGGATATATTGAATAAGGGGGTGGAATATATGTACTGGCTATGCATTAACTACGAGAATCTTAAACTGTTTAAGGACTGAGCGTAGATTGAAGCGCACTTGATTCGAATATTTCAAAAAGGGCTATGCACACTGGACCAGTCATGCTGAAGAGCAAATTACACAGAAAGGTAGTAATAATGACATTGCTAATGAAGTCAATGATATGCAGCTAAATGATGTCGATTGTGGTTCTGATTTGAATAGGCCGCATGGTGACAATCTGGATCAGATACTTCGCGATGCAGAAGGAAATTGTAATGAGAGAGAGTATGTTAAATTCTAGAGCTAGATGGAGGACTTAGAAAAACCTTTGTTCACGTGCTGCAAGTCAAAGTACACGAGGTTGTTGGCTGTGCTTGAACTGCTGAAATTGAAGATAAGCAACAGTTGGTCCGACAAGAGTTACACGACGCTATTAGGTCTTTTAGCGGACATGATTTCAAAGTGAAACTAGTTACCCAAAACGACCTACAACGCCAAGAAATTTATTTGTCCATTGGGATTGAAAGTAGAAAAATACATGCATATCCGAACGATTGTATCCTCTACCATAATGGGAGATACGGAGTCGGGAATACTGCTATTCATCAGGCGAGCAGATTGGTACAGACCGACGATAATCTGGTAATTAGAGGTAGTAAATGATTTTTATGGTCATAGCCGTAATTGAGAAAGTTGTAGATAATCTGGTAATCTAGCTGCTGTAGAAAATTAATAATTTTTAAATCTTTGTACTGATGTTGGGACGCATTTGAATGTTGCTGTCCCATCTGGCAGAACAGAGTTTTTCCCCTGTTTTAGGTATTAAATTACTCCTAGCTATGATAAAAAAATATGTTCTACATGAAAATTGTAAGCTTTTAAGTCATGAATCCAGAGAGGTATCAATTTGTTGAATTGTTGAGCGGAGAGGAGATTGTGCGGGTTCGGGTTTCTAGCGATGTTTATAATTATTATGTCATGTTTGTATACTGTGTGTTTGTGCTGAGAGATGCCTTTTGGACAGGTGGTCTTGTCCCTGAGCGCTCTTGATTTTACTTCGCTTCGTCGGATTGAGGCAAGTAAACGTAGCGGTGGTTGCTACCGTTTAACTTGTTATTCCTTCTACTTTCAGTTTACATTATTATTGTAATTTGATACATTATACCCTGATTGCATGATATTTTAATTGTGGAGATGATAGCAAATATGTTGATAATCTGCTAGTAGGCATGTGGAATTCTTGCTTAATGTCAATGTGGAACATGGAAATAACATGTGGTGGATGTGGGTATGTTGTGAGCATGATAATGCTCCTTACGGATGAATTAAGGTGATTAATGAATTTTCATATCACTCATATCATTCATGTCATATCATGTCCTTTGTGTATATGGATGTCGCCGCTTATAGCCGCGACCGTACCGGTACAGCGTCGTATATTGCCGTAATACAACGCACCTCTTCGCCTGCGGGAAGCATCGTATATTGCCGAAATACGATGCATTGCACTTCCTACCCTGACAAGAGTGATGTGGAGCATAGCATTCATATGCATTCATATGCATTGCATTGTGGAATGATCATTTGCATACATATGCAATATAATATGATGAAGTTATTTTGTGGAATTTTCAACTCATAGTTGTAATGTGGAATGTACAACTTCATAGTTGTAATGTGGAATTGACTCTTGTGAGCTATTGATGGAATGAGGGTTGTGGTTGTGGACTTGGAATGGGGTTCGTCCCTTGTGTATGGTAAGGATTGTGATTGTGGCATGAGACTCTTTTCTCTTGTATTAATTGTTGATAGTAATTGTGGTTATGGGAAGTAATAAAGTATTGAAGTAAGACATACATATGTTTTATCGCCTTTGGTAGTGGTAGTGGTTGAGGTTTTAAAGTAGTCAAACAAGATTTAATTGTTAATGCTTTACCGTCATTGATGGTGATTTGAGGTTGAGGATATAAACATTGTTATTTGTGGAAGATTAAATTATTGACGACTAAACTATTGTAGTTTGTGGAAGATTAAATATTTTATTTGCATTTAATTATGGATAAAATGATTGTAATCATATGCCAATTAAATCTGGAATTGAATAGGTATGAATCATGGAAGTTTGTGGTGATATAATAATTATGGTCATGAATTGTGGTTGTAGTTGTATGGAATTATAGATGATGATGTATAATTGTTTGTATATTTAATAGCCTGTTAAACAGTTTGCTTGCTGAGATTTTTATCTCACTCTTGTTTTTCCCCCTCCCTACAGGTGGACTTTGAGCATGCATGGGAAGGGTAGAGCAGCACCGCACTGATGCACTTGGATTAAAATTTTAATGCTGCAATAAAGTTGAAAATATTCTAATCTTTTGCTTAGTTATCATATTGATGAATGTTTTATCTTAATAATGTTAAACTTGAAATTGTTCCTTCGGTTATTATGTTAGAGATGATTATGAATATCGAACTGTTATCATTATCCTATTTATCTTAGCTATTTATGCTTTCGCTCATACTATCTTGTTTAGTAATTGTTGCCAGTTTATTTTATTTTGTAAATTGGCTAGTTGTAGAGCAGTTTTGGTAACATTTCAGGGTAATGTGGGTCCTGGGGTGTTACAGCTGGTTTCAGAGCGGGCTTTAGGTCCGTGGTAATTAAACTATTAAATTGACACACTGGTGCACAATAGGATGGGATGGGTCAAGTATTGCACTTATGCTTTTGACATGTTGTATTGATGATTTACATTATGAGATAATCTTGTATGATTATGATTTGCTCCTATGACTGTTATGAGTGAGAATTGCCAATGATAAGATCTAGAGGTTGTATTTGCTGCCTTGGCATTGCCAGGTTATACCACTGTTTGTAGCATGGGGATCAGCGATGTAGTTACCTCAGGTAACTTAATTGCAGATGTTGTGAATGAGTTACTTTAGAAAAGTTGTTATCTTCCTTGAGTTGATTTTGGCCAATTGCTGGCCTATTGCAGTTAATGAATTTTCTCTTGAGATTGTGGTTCATTGCAGTTGTTGGTTTGCAATTGGTCTCTACCTGTTCTTTGAAACAATTATTGTTTCTTCTCAGAACATTTGAGACGCTTTTACTCTTTGTGAACATTGTTGATGTGTAAGGATGTTCCCTTCGGGAGTTTTATCTTGTTGTGAATCATGACTCATTGGTTCGCTTGGTATCTTTATTAATGAAGGTTTTATGTTGCAAACTCATTGATATGTGAAATCCTTAGATCTATGTATTTCTTTTAGATTATTTTGAGTATTGAAGTTTATTTCCTCTTCTTTCTAAAATAGAGTATTAAAACCCTTTATGGTGTTTTGCTATGATTAAGTGGGAAGGTGGTAATCATATAAATTAATTCGTAAGGTATGAATTATCAAGTTGAGATATTAGCATGTTGCACAATTAATTTTAATTAGCATCCTCGGAAGTGTAGTTTATTAATTGGATATCGCCTTGTAATAGTTTCTGGAAGAACTGTGATTTACAATTTGTCTACATATATGTTTGAAATTCATGGAGTTATTGAGGGTGTGCAAAAAGAATTAGAATAATTATTATGATTGCTTATATTTTCTATCATATTGGATAAATTGAAGTATTCTTTTTGTCTTTAGTAATTAATCTGACCGCTTGGATTTATTAAGTAAGGATGTGTTGGAATGTTGCCTTGGTAATAATAACCTTTAATATGTCCTTTATTAGATACTTTATGAGCATGTTCAATTGCTAGATTCATCTATCTTTCATCATGCTAAATTGTTGAAATATGTATAAAGAAATAGATGAAGGTTGATGTATTGACTTGTAGAATCTTGTCTTGCAAAGCTAGTATTATTGAAGTTTAAAGTTTTTTCGTTCTAATTTCTGAACGTAAGGTGGGATACTGAATCTATGCTCATAATTGTTTTATGATTGTAAACGGAGTTAGGATCATGAATGTTGTTATGATAAAATAATAATCAATTATTGCCAGTAATGACAAGAGTACAATCAATTTGTGCTAAATTAGAGTTGAGCATCAATAAGAATTGAATATATGAAATCTAATAAGAGATTTATACTAGCATGTTTTGTGAGATTGTCATATTCTAGTATCATCTTGTTTAAGATCTCTGTTTTAATATTGTGGCTTGTGCACTAGGCTTTCCCTAGATCAAGTAGTTGCAATCTTATTTACATAATAGAAACATGATGAATTGAATTCTTGTGTTACTTTTGGAATAGTTTATGAAGGGATTTGAGGATATGATGATGCTTGTTAAGAATGTATTATTCTGATGTTAGCATAATGGTTAGTATGTGGTTGTGATGATGATGCTGAATGTTTTATAAATAAAAGAATTTAATAACTTCCATGATATTATTTAAAACAAAAGTTTTGAGATTTGTGTACGCGATCTTTTTGATCTCATGACTTATGTGGCAGCTGAAATTTTTTTGAGCAAGAGCTTTTATTAGTTCTTAAGAGATTAATGTGTTGTGGTCTTTAATTCTCTTTGTTGGAATTGTCAAGGTGACACCGTAATCAAAGAAAGTTGTTCTCTTTGTTAAAAGAAAGAGTGTGGTAAAAGTATTGTAGGTTGAAGTCAAGTTGTGCATTTTTTAGGTGTGTTTGACTTCTTATTTTCGCCACATAAGAGCTTCTTAACTCAAATAGCAATAATTTCGCCGCCTAAGAGTTTCTTGAGCTCAAATGGCAATATTGCATTCTTATTGGTTGAGATTTGATGTTTTCTTCTTGAGGAGGCATGTGCCTTCAGCTGTGATTTTATCTTTTGTTGTCTAAGATTTATTGCTATTTCCTCTAGTTTTATGTTTATTGCGGATGGTAACATCTTTTGTGCTGGAATTTACTTCTTTTTGCCTCTCCAAGAAAGGGGTAATTAATTTGGGTTGCAAAGTCTTTTAAGAGGTGTATGTCATCTAGTTGGTGTGTTGGGCGATGATTTGGAAATCCTTGGTTCAAGGAAGTTAAATTTCCAAAGGGAATGAATTGGGAAATTAATAATATCTCGAACAGTAATATGCTCTCTTGATTCTTGTCTATACTGTGTGTTTATGGGAAATGTCATCTGCAAATTGAGTTGTTTTATGTTGAGGTGTATTCTTTTCCAGTTAGGAAAAGAAAATGATTGTTTTGGTCTGTCGAGTGATTTTCACTCTTCGCTTGTGCAGTGTGGATTCTCCAAATATCTATTTGGAGAGTGTGAATGGTTTTGTTGTGAATCCTTCGATTTGGATCGTGGTCCTTAGAAGGAAAATTGTTTGCTAGTGTATTGCTTGAGAATCCTTTATTACTCTTTTGGTTGGGTTCCTTTTGCAAAGCTATTGTTTGTGCTTCGAGTAAAGTGTTATGAGTGAAATCTGTGGTCGATTCTCTAAAAAGGGGTACAATGTATTATCCCGATTATAATAAATAGAGAAAATTTTTTTAAAAAGAAGGATTGTATTAGATAGTGGCTTGATAATTTTGTGAGAACGGCAGGATCAGTTGGCCGCTCAGAGCCGACAAAAGAGTTGCACTCGGCGTTGACCGGCGCGTGTCGGGGACTCGTCAGGAGTTCGACATGAGGAAGAGTGCCACCAGGTATGCGGAGGCCCTCTTGGCGAATCAGTCCGAGCGGGAGTTGACATCGGAGCTTAAAGTTCAAAAGTAGAAGAAGGACCCGAGTTCTTCGAGGCGGGTGAGAACTCGTAGTTGTTGTTCCCTTATGATGTTCTATCCTTGTGATGCTCTATTCTTTGGTTGTTCTTTCCTTGATTGTGTTTTTTAGTCTCGTGGGTTGAGGAGCGAGATTCGAGGACGAATCCTTTTTAGGTGGGGAAAATGTAATACCTTGAACGTCGTTACGGCGTAAGTTTTAAAAATAATCGCGGAGTTTCCCGATTTTTTGGTAAATCGCGGCAAGTGAAAATTAAATTGCATAATTGTCCAAACTTAAAAAAAATAAATTAAAATAACTAATTTGGATATTTTGGGCTGTCCGGAGGGGTGGGCCAACCGATTTGGGCCAGCCAGCCCAAATGGGGGCCCGTACCCTCTCCCAAACCCTAGCACCCCTTTATAAACCCCCTCCCTTGGCCCCTCTCCCCTTTTTCCACCCCTGGCCGCCACCCCCCTCCTCTTGCGCCTCCCCCTCCCCACATGGCTGCTGTCCATTGATGCATAGGAGGAAAAGAAGGAGAAGAAGGAGAAGGAGAAGAAGGAGAAGGAGAAGGAAGGAGAAGAAGAAGAGGAGGAAAAAAGTGGGGTGGTTCTTCATTTAGGTAATTTTTTCTCATCCTAAACCCTCTGTTTTTCAGATTAATTAGGGTTATTGGCACGGTTTTGACCTAGTAAACGAATTTTCCTGCGGACTCTCCCAGAGGAAAGTTGTAGAGGACTTCCAGATGCATCTCCTGTATGTTTTTCGGATTTTTCTGCCGTGGGATATGGGAGATACGGAGTCGGGAAAACTGCTGTTCGTCAAGCGAGCAGATTGGTACAGACCGACGGTAATCTGGTAATTAGAGGTAGTAAACGATTTTTATGGTCATGGCTATAATTGAGAAAGTTGTAGATAATCTGGTAATCTAGCTTCTGTAGAAAATTCATAATTTGTAGACCTATGTACTGATGTTGGGACGCATTTGAATCTTGCTGTCCCGTCTGCCACAACAGAGTTTTTCCCCTATTTTAGTTATTAAATTACTCCTAACTATGATCAAAATAAAAATATGTGGTCTACATGAAAATTGTAGGTTTTTAAGTCATGAATCCAAAGAGGTATCATTTGCTGTATTGGATCTATATTTTTAAAGATACGAAATTGTGAAACAGCGCTGCTGCAGAGGATAATTTGTTGAATTGTTGAGCGGAGAGGAGATTGTGCGGGTCCGGTTTCTAGCGACGTTTATAATTATTATGTCGTGTTTGTACACTGTGTGTTTGTGCTGAGAGATGCCTTTTGGACAGGTGGTCTTATCCCTGAGCGCTCTTGATTTTACTTCGCTTCGTCGGATTGAGGCAAGTAAACGTAACAGTGGTTGCTACCGTTTAACTTGTTATTCCTTCTACTTTCAGTTTACATTATTATTGTAATTTGATACATTATGCCATGATTGCATGATATTTTAGTTGTGAAGATGATAGCAAATATTTTATCCCTTGATATGTTGATAATCTGGTAGTAGGCATGTGAAATTCTTGCTTAATGTTATAATGTGGAACATTAAAATAACATGTGGTAGATGTGGGTATGTTGTGAGCCTGATAATGCTCCTCGCGGATGAATTAATGTGATTAATGAATTTTCATATCACTCATATCATTCATGTCATATTATGTCCTTTGTGTATGTGGATATCGCTGCTTATAGCCGCGACCGTACCGGTACAGTGTCGTATACTGCCATAATACGACGCACCTCTTCGCTCGCGGGAAGCATCGTATATTGCCGAAATACGATGCATTGCACTTCCTGCCCTGACAAGAGTGATGTGGAGCATAGCATTCATATGCATTGCATTGTGGAATGATCATTTGCATACATATGCAATATAATGTGGTGAAGTTATTTTATGAAATTTTCAACTCATAGTTGTAATGTGGAATGTACAACTTCATAGTTGTAATGTGGAATTGGCTCTTGTGAGCTATTGATGGAATGAGGGTTGTGGTTGTGGACTTGGAATGGGGTTCGTCCCTTGTGTATGGTAAGGATTGTGATTGTGGCATGAGACTCTTTTCTCTTGTATTAATTGTTGATAGTAATTGCGGTTATGGGAAGTAATAAAGTATTGAAGTAAGACATACATATGTTTTATCGTCTTTGGTTGTGGTAGTGGTTGAGGTTTTAAAGTAGTCAAACAAAATTTAATTGTTAATGCTTTACCCTCATTGATGGTGATTTGAGGTTGAGGATATAAACACTGTTATTTGTGAAAGATTAAATTATTGACGACTAAACTATTGTAGTTTGTGGAAGATTAAATGTTTTATTTGCATTTAATTATGGATAAAATGATTGTAATCATATGCCAATTAAATCTGGAATTGAATATGTATGAATCATGGAAGTTTGTGGTGATATAATAATTATGGTCATTAATTGTGGTTGTAGTTGTATGGAATTATAGATGATGATGTATAATTGTTTGTATATTGAATAGCCTGTTAAACAGTTTGCTTGCTGAGATTTTTATCTCACTCTTGTTTTCCCCCGCCCTACAGGTGGACTTTGAGCATGCATGGGAAGGGTAGAACAACACCGCACTGATGCACTTGGATTATAATTTTAATGCTGCAATAAAGTTTAAAATATTCTAGTCTTTTGCTTAGTTATCATATTGATGAATGTTTCATCTTGATAATGTTAAACTTGGAATTGTTCCTTTGGTTATTATGTTAGAGATGATTGTGAATATCGAACTGTTATCATTATCCTAGTTATCTTAGCTATTTATGCTTCCACTTATACTATCTTGTTTAGTAATTGTTGCCAGTTTATTTTATTTTGTAAATTGGCTAGTTGTAGAGCAATTTTAGTAGCATCCCAGGGTAATGTGGGTCCTGGGGTGTTACATCATGATTTGGAGCTAGCCGCCATTGTGCATGCTCTAAAATTATGGAGGCATTATTTGATCAGTAATCGTTGTGAGATTTAGACGGACCACAAAAGCTTGAAGTATGTATTTACCCAACTCGATCTCAACCTAAGACAAAGAAATTGGCTTGAGTTAGTAAAGGATTATGATGTTGGAATACATTATCATCCAGGGAAGGCTAATGTAGTAGCTGATGCCTTGAGCAGAAAAATTTACTGCAATAATCTGATAATTAAAGATAGTCAGCTTGCACTTCATGAAGAGTTTCAGCGGCTCAATTTAGAAGTAGTAGAGGAAGGATTTCTAACCACTTTGGAAGTTCAACCAACTCTAGAGGACCAGATCAAGGCAGCTCAAAGAGAGGATAAATACGTCAAAGAAATCAAAGATAATATGAAGAAAGGTAAAGCACCAGGATTTTCAGAAGATGAAGAAGGTATCCTTTGGTTTGGAAAAAGAATTCTTGTACCCGAGAAGAAATAAATAAAAGGGTTAATTCTGAAGGAAGCTCATGAATCTGGATATTCAATTCACCCTGGAAGTACAAAGATGTATCAAGATCTCAAGGAAAGGTATTGGTGGCCAAGTATGAAAAGAGAAATTACTGAATATGTAGCCTTGTGTGATGTGTGCCAACGAGTAAAAGCTGAACATTAGAGACCTACTGGATTTTTGCAACCTTTGCAGATACCTGAGTGGAAATGGGAAGAAATTGGTATGGATTTTATAACCGGATTACCAAGAACAAGGTCAAGATATGATTCAATTTGGGTTATTGTGGACTGACTAACAAAAGTTGCACATTTCATTCCAGTAAAGACCACATATTCTGGAGTTAGACTCGCAGAACTTTATATGTCAAGAATTGTGTGTTTGCATGGAGTTCCAAAGAAGATTGTATCAGATCGAGGACCTCAATTCACTTCAAGATTTTGGCAAAAGCTGCATGAAATTTTGGGCACAAATTTAAATTTTAGTACAACATATCATCCCCAAACAGATGGTCAAACAGAAAGAGTAAATCAAATATTGGAAGACATGTTGAGAGCCTGTGCCTTGGCAAATAAAGCTAGTTGGGATCAAAGTTTGCCCTATGCAGAGTTTTCTTATAATAATAGTTATCAATCTAGCTTGCAAATGTCTCCGTTTGAAGTTTTGTATGGTAAAAAATGCAGAACACCGTTGTATTGGAAAGAAACCAGAGAGGGCAAGTGTTTGGACCAGATGTATTGAAGTAAGCAGAAGAGCAAGTTCGCGTGATTCAGGACAGAGTAAAGACAACACAAACAAGACAGAAAAGCTATGTGGACAATCATCGTAGAGCGCTAAAATTTGTACCAGGAGATCATGTATATCTAAAAGTTTCACCTCTCAAGGGGATGCGTCGTTTCAGCGTTAGTGGGAAGCTTGCTCCTAGATTCATTGGACCTTTTCCTGTCCTAGCCAAAAGCTTGCTCCTAGATTCATTGCTTACTAGTTGAAGCTTCCACCTCAGTTGTCGAATGTGCACGACGTCTTCCATGTGTCCCAGTTAAGAAAGTGTCTCAGAGTGCTAGAAGAGCAAATGCCTATAGATGAAGTAAAATTGAAGGAAGATTTAACATATCCAGAGTATCCAATCAAAATTTTGGATGAAGCAGAGGTCGCACAAGAAACAAGATCATCAAATTCTGTAAAGTGCAATGGAATAATCATTCTGAATCCGAAGCAACTTGGGAGCGTGAGGAGGATTTAAGAGCAAAATTCCCTGGTCTTTTTCCTAGTCCGTCCGAATCTCAGGGACATGATTCTTTCTAAGGGGGTAGGTTTGTAACATCCCAAAATTGAGATCTTTAAAAATTTAAATTCAAACTAATTAATTTAAAGTATCTAGATTTTATTTGAATTTTTCTGAGTTTTTCTAGAGTTTAAAATCAATGTCTAAAATTAAAAAGAATTCTTAGTATGAAAATATAATACCAAAATAAGTTATAAATATTTTATTTAAGTCCAAAATGTCTACAGGAACCTCTGTGAATTTTTATAAAATTTTTGGAAGTTATTTAGTATTTTTCTAAGCCTTTTTGAATTTTTTAGGCTTTTTCTGAAAATCTAAAAACAAAAACAAAAATAAACCCTCCCTCCTTCCGACGCGTGGACGGTCCAGATCTGCCCACATCGCCGCCCGGATCCACCTCCCTGGCTGAATCCATCCCCGCCCCATCTAATCTCAGGCATCCTTAGCCACTTACCCCTTCGTCTTTGATCGACGGCCTGGATTAGAACCATCTCCGCCTGATTTAATCTGAGCCACCCCTTGTCACTTACCCCTTCGCCAATGGTTTGGATTTGATCCTCGCCGCTAGATCTAATCCTAGCCGTCCAATCTTCATCCGGTGGGCATCGATCGCTATCTCTCCCTCTCTCTGACTGGTGGGTCCCACCTGTCAGGTCCGTCGTCCCCAATGCACCGCCGCCTTCCTTCTTTCTTCCTCCCCTTTCCTTCTTTGCACCGGCAACCGAATCACGCCTTCCCTCTCCTTCCTTTTTTGATCCGTCTCGATTTGGAAAGCACGGAGCGCGCGGGATCCGATTTCGCACTCACTTTCCTTCTCCGCCCGCCCCTTTCCTTTTCTTCTCCGCCCGCATCCGCGCCGGTTGTGATTTCTGGTGAGCAATCCTCGCCGCATGTCCCCGCCTCGACCCTATATAAAGACTCCATCGACCTCTCCTCCCCTCACACCACCTCCTGCCACCCTCAATTTCCCCTCTCCACCACTCGAGCTCGCCCGCACCGTCTTCCTCTCTCCCCGAGCGCCGCCCAGTCTCCGACGAGCGATCGCCACCGTCTCCGACCACCTCGCGCCTCGCCGACGCCACCTACACCTTCCCCGACTCTCGGCGATCATCATGCGCCCCTCGGCCGAGCCCCAGGACCGCCGCACCGGAGACCCGAGACAGCGCCACCGCCCCTCTAGCCACCGACCATCTTCCAGCCGTTTTCGGTAAGATCCGCGGCCACCTCCGAGTTCCCCGTAGCTTTCTCTCTCTTGTGCACCCTTCCCCTGCCGCCGTTGCTCGCTGGAGCGCCGGCGACCATCGGTCCCCGTGCGTGGCCACCGGCCGGCGTACCACGTCAGATGAACAGCCGAGGTGGCAGGCCATCTGGCTGGTCGCGCCAACAAGACAAGAGCCATCTTGGTGCCTGCAAGCGGTAGGCCGCGTCAACAGACCATACCACATGGCAGCCACATTGGCATAGTGGTAAGTTGGTAGCCCATGTGTTGAGCCATGTCAGCACAATAGCCCAGTCACCCGCCAGTCAGCAGCCACCTCACCCCCCCACCACCTCAGCCCTTCCTCTGGTCCACGGGCCTGGTCCATGTAGACCAGGGCCCATCTGTCAGTCGATCCACCCCAGGGCTGACGTCATAAACCAGATTTTTCTTTAGGAAAATAATTCCATTAATTCCTGCTGACGCAATAAATCAATTTCCAGTACAAAAATAATTGTAGAAAGTTAATCTTTTTCTTTTTCTCTGATTTTAAATTTCCCGGAGCCCGTTCTCCTTCATCCTAACTCCGATTTAGCCCATTGAAATATCTAAATTCATCAAAAATTCCAAACTATCCATTTATGCCATCCTTTTAAATATTTCAAAATTTATTTGGTATTTTAATATTTTAAATTTCAAATTCCAATACCCAGTTCATTTTCAAAGCCTCAGTTCCATTCCAAATTTTCTGTGCACTTGCAAAATTTAAATTCAAACCTTGAAAATTCTCCATAAAATCCATTCTATTTTTCTGGGTCTAAATATTTTTCCAGTAATTTCTTTTCCAATTAATCTTTTAGATATTCATTCTCCCTCGTATGAACCCCGAATCCGTTGAAACTTTCTCCTAAATTCGTACAAAATTTTAAACTTCATTCCAGTATATATTTTGTATTTTTGAGATTTTATTTGTATTTATTTTCTCATTTGTTTTGTCGTTTCGCGCATAGAACCCGACGTCGTCGAAGAATTCGCAGACCCGCAACATGAAAGTCAAGACAGCGTGCAAGAAGGCAAGTCTCCTTTGAACATTTCGTACCTATGTTTGAGAAATGCTTTTTATTATCTTAAATTTAATTGCATTGATATTTACATAAACCAATAATTTCTGTCTTAAGGAATTAGTTAATCCAATTTTGCTATGCCCTCGTTGAAGTTGAATGCCATGTACCCCTGTAACCTTAGGTTTTCCTTTGTCTCAATAATGAGAGTACTATAATTCTTTGCTAAACATTAGAATGGTAGTAAATTCTTAGTCAAGCTATTCAACCTTTGTAACCTGGAAATGGAAAATTATATTTCATTGAACTAGTCTTTGTATTCAGAAAGTTAGTGGCGATTGGTGTTGCCACTGTTCTTTTAAAATAAAACAAATTATGCAAATTGTTTAGACTTGGGCGGATGGTAAGATTGGATTGGTGCGGATTTAGCACGAGAACTTGTATTGTGAAAGTTCTGCCCAAGTCAATTAAGGGCCGACGCTTGTGATTGTCCAAACTGAGCACTACCGTACAACCATAAGTCTATATGGGTACAACCTAGCTGATTAACTGGTACCACCAGTGGAAAGTGGGTGCCAGGAATTTACTGATTATTCACAGTGAGGGACAGGGATTTACTGTACTCATATGGCGCAAGAGGGGGCTTCTGACTGGGTGGATTTAACCCTTCAGCGGTGAAACCTCAGCGGGTGGTGACTAGCTAGACTAGAGTGAGGTAAAGACTTTATGATATTTTATCTGGGTCTCATGCCTAAGGAAGCATGTTGGCCATTAAGATGACTTATCTCTTGTGGGTAAAGTTGTACAACCTCTGCAAGGTGTTAAAACTATTCGAATAGCCGTGCCCACAGTTAAGGGCGGGCAAGGAATGCATTCACATGGTAGATCTTTGGTTTTGGTTTTAATGTAAGAGTTTTGGGAACCCGAGAGCGGATGGAACTCCCGGAATTGTGTCCTAGCGGATGGAGCTAGTGTGGGTGGATGGAACCCGTGGTCTTGAACCTTAGCGGTTAGAGCTGGTTATCTAGTGCTGGTGGATAGAACCTTCACTATAAAATGCTTAATAGTTTCAGTCAAAATAATTACTTTGTTAAATTAATGCCTTCAAAAATATTTAATGGTATTGGAAATAAAATATTGCTTTGTGCAAAAGAACCATATATCCCTCTTTTGTTGAACCTTGCATCTACTGCATTTTCCCAAGACTTGCGGAGTACTTTATATACTCACATGCTGCACTCAAAACAAATCTCAGAGGAATATGAAGCTCAGAAAGGAGATTACGACTACTTCGCATGTGGATTCGACGATGGCTTTCCGGAGTACTAGGTTGCGCTTCCCCAGTTAATTACCTGTGGCGTATTGATGGGTCTTCATCTGAGTTTATTTTGCTTCTGCAGTGTTTTGTGTGATTGCAAGGTCTTGAAATCTCAGTTGTAATAAAGAGGCCTTTTGGTCTGTACTCTCTATTATTGTAATAAAGCGTGGTTAGTTATGTATTCATCACTGTTTGACTGTGTGCACTAGCTTTGATCTGGGACTAGTGCTGTAATACACAGAGGGTCCGAATTTAGAAATCCGGGGTCCCGACAGTAGTCCTCCTTCGCTGTGGACATCACACAAATTCCACCTAAGGGCATAGCACACGGAAGACACGTACATGCCTTCCCAGCCGTTCAGCAAAAGTTTTGAAAAGGAAAACTATACCTTTTGTGGCTATATCCAAGCTTACTATGAGCATAGCTATTTAAATAGTTTTTAACACTCTACAGGGGTAGTAAAGCTTTACCCACATGAGATAATCAATTTTACTATCGACAACTACACGCTTCCTTTGGCGTGTGATGAAAGTTTATTATCTTATAGCATTTAGATCATCTAGTCCTAACCTTGCACCGGCTTAATGAATGGACAATCCTTCACTTAAGCGTGTCCTTCCCCCAAGTGAGCTGACTGACAGACCCTCACTTAGGCGTGTCCTTCCCCTAAGTGAGCATTCACCACTTATTAACAAGCTTTGGTCCCAACACCTTGGTGAAGAGAGCCCCTACGAACAAATCTAACCGGAGTGCCCTTACTACATCACACCTACCAAAATGCAAGGCTAGATCTAGACAACTTAATCAGCTAAATGCCAGAGCCCATATAGCATATTTGGTCGTACGGTGCGACTTAGATGTGTGGCAATAGCGTTCGGTCCTTAATTGACCCGGGCAAGAATCTCCCCCTGTGTACATACGAGGTTCCTCCTCACATTTGACAAATTATCATATAACTCGCCCACGTATAAAAAGTAGGTTTTTCATTTTCTTTGATACCAATGTAACAGAGGTTCTACCTCTAGTCCAACATTTTGAAACCATCATGCCCACGTATAAGCTTGTTAAAAAGTTCAAATTTAGAAGAAACTAGTGTTTAGCTAAGCATCTAGACCATATATCAATGTAGTATTCCTAATTTGATAGTATATATTATCTAAACTATATCCTAGAGGTTACAACAGTGAGAGTATCAAGTTTTTAAGAAGGTTCAATGCATATAAGTTGTAGTAACTACCATTACCTACAGTATAGTAGTGTTAACATAACATACATGCATGCATAATATGTTTTGCAAGTAATACACAATGATTGAAATACTAGGATCAACATGTTCAGAGGAGATGTTTGTCTTACTGTTGTTGCTCAGAGAATTGCCTATTAATGATCTTGCACATTTCTGGTACATCGGTATCTAATTGGTAAAAGCCAAACGAGCACAAATAAAAGCCAAATAAATTCAAACAAAGACCAAATCCAAATATTTATGCATATTCAGAGAGCGAATGATTTAAAAAAAAATTAGAGATAGAAAAATTAACAAAACAATTTGGTTTGGCTGGAAAATTCTAGAAAAAGAAAAACAACATTTTTTACTAACCGGTTTCACACAAATTAAACTCCAATTTTCCTTCCTAACTCATGATCTTTATTCAATATAGAATCCATGAGAATTCCTCCAACTCGATCCAATTTGACATGCATATGTTGCTCTGCTATTATCAAGTAAGGTTTCTCATCTCGCACAAACTCACATATCTCATCACCTAATATTAATTCATCCATCCAATTCATAAATGTTCAACCCAAGCACGTGCATAGCACTATCCAATCTCATTCCCATATCTTTGGTCTAAATCCCATACTAACATCCATCGAGATATAAACAAGGTAATCAATCCAATAAATACTGCCCAGAATCGCAATCTTCCATCTAAACAACCCATATGATAATTCTATGAAATCCACCAAGTTATGGGCCTATGACCTTGACTAAATTCATCAATCATTCTCCACTAGACTAGACTATCTAAGCTAATATTATCTACCTTAGTCGCATAGACAAATCATAATTTGCATAGACCAAAATTTCTACCGGTCGAGGTTTATTTGACTAACTGACACCTAATGAGCTTTACAATTTAATTGCACATCTAATACTTAATAGCTCACTAATCGATCAGCTCATATTCATATCACTGAACGAGTTGTGTATGACATCCACCAATCCAATCACATATATGCCTCTACGATCAACTAATAATCATTTATCTACTAATCCGACTAAGGGCCATCAGCTTGGCACATAGGACTTATCTTCTAATTACATGGAACTCTAAATAATTGTCCACAATCAAATAATATGTTGCTACCTTCTCCCAATTCTAGCATCTATGACTCACATCACTACATGTAAGACATCCGATCAATTTACTCATGATTAAATAAATCATCCAACTCAACCTCCATATCCCATCAAATATCATCTCATGAGCTATCCATTAAGCACTACTGCAGAAAGCCTAGTAGTAGACGGTAAATCACAGACGGTTTGACGAAACCGTCTGTGACTGACACTAACATAGACAGTTTTCATTAGGACACCGTCTGTGCTAGTGGGGTCGAAGAAAATTAGTATCACAGACGGTTATTAACTATGAACCGTCTGTGATATTTTCTATCACGACGGCTTTTATTTAGAACCGCTCGTGATAATATGAGCTTTATCACGACGGTTTCTTATTAAAAACCGTCTGTGATAATCTCATTAACACAGACGGGTCCTGTTAAGAACCGTCAGGAAAGTTCCTGACGGTTATTAACACAAACCGCCTCGTGAAAAGCCAGAATAACACGCGGTTCTGTTAAGAACCGTCTGTAATAATCCCATGTCACTGATAATTGGTGTGTAATAATCACATGTCACCAATAATTGGCGTATACACAGGATTTCGATCTCACCCGTCTATTCTCTCCACATCGAATGGTGGCACCGGTTCCTCCACGGCGGGCCCTTATTAATAATTCTCCATCAACCTTTCCACGGTACTAGTCACGCGTGAGTTCATCCACTAGCTAGCTTCAGATGCGCATATCTCCCTCCGCCGTGAGCTAGCACCTCCATCGCGGCACGAACGGTTCATACTAAAGAACACACTCTTGTCGTAAGTGTCGTAAGTGTGTCTTGTTTAGTGTGACCGTCGTGCCACGAAGGATTTGTTAGCTTGTCATCCCGTAATAGATCGATCCGAATGTGTTGTTGAGTTTTGTGCTTGCCTCAGATTTGCATGTTCCTCGACGATGCCGACTCATCGTCGAGATGTGATGTCCACTCCGACAATCCTTATTTTTCCCGCAAAATTCAAGGCAATTTTATTAAAAAGTTCAAAAAAGACATTTCCGATTCTTTGGTGAGCAATGACATACCCGACTTCTTGGTGAGCGACTATCCATCTGTTTCTTCCCACTTCTTTTCTTCATCTCTGGTCTCTGGATCACGTACGCCTAGAGCTGGTCAAGAACTGGTCTTCAGATGTGGCATTCCTCAAGACACGCAGCGGGCCTCGGATGAAGAAAAGAAGTGGAAAAGCGCACGCTCATACCTATGAACCGTCGTGATACTTCCCAAATTATCACAGACGGTTTTGTACTAAAACCGCTCAGGATAATCTTGTTATCACAGACGGTTTTTAGTACAAAACCGTCTGTGATAATTCACAGACGGTTTTAGTAAAAAACCGTCTGTGATAATCCCCACAACGCATTTATTGCTCCACCGCGGACGATCTCATCTTCATTTCGATCCGAGATCTAGCCACCGCTGCGCACTCTTTCGCTCAGGAGACAAGCTAGGCGATTTGAGGCCAGTTATTTTGGTGGGAAGAGGCAGAGATTGAGCTTTGAAGATTCATTCAATTCATACTTTCCTGCTGGTGGCTAGCTCTAGATATGGTTAGTAAGATAATTTATTTTTCTTTAATTGCATTACAATTTAGATTTAAGTAATTGGTGAGTGTTATTGAAGATGGTTAATTTGTAAAATTGTTGGTTATATAATAGCTGTTGTGTTTATAATATGAATTGAGCTAGCAAATTAAACCTCAATATAATACATGTGGCCGGTATATATGTAGTAGTAATTAGTTAAGCTAATTTTAATCTTGAGTTGTTATGTATGTACGTAACGTAGGACCGAAGCTGGATGTATGCCATGAGCCGTGTGAGTGAAGAGTATATTAATGGCGTGTCTGCTTTTACAAGAGCCGCCGAGGAGGATATGTTCAATAAGGGGGTGGAATATATGTACTGTCCATGCGCTGACTGCGAGAATTTAAAGATGTTTAAGAACCGAGGGCAAATTGAAGCGCACTTGATTCGGAGGGTTTCAAAAGGGTTATACGTGTTGGACCACCATGGCGAAGTGAATGATCATATGTCGCGGATGACATCGCCGGTGAAGTGAATGATATGCCGCGGATGACATCGCCGGTGAAGTGAATGACATGGCGCGGATGATGTCGATTGTGGTTCGGATACGGATAGGTTGCACGATGACAATCTGGATCGGATGCTTCGCGATGTAGAAGAGAATTATGATGAGAGAGTATGTTAAATTCCGTGGCTTGATGGAGGACTCGGAGAAACCTTTGTTCACGTGTTGCAGGTCAAAGTACACGAGGTTGTCGGCCGTGCTTGAACTGTTGAAATTAAAGGCAAGCAACAGTTGGACCAACAAAGTTTCACGGCTTCTTTGGGTCTTTTAGCGGACATGCTTCCGGAGGAAATGAGTTGCCTAAAACCACGTATAAAGCCAAGAAGGTCCTTTGTCCATTGGGAATTGAAGTAGAAAGAATACATGCATGTCCGAACGACTGTATCCTGTACCGTAAAGAGTATGAAAGCATGCATGTATGTCCGGTGTGCAACGCATCCCGATACAAACGTAACAATCAATCAGATGACGGCGAGGGAACAGAGGTGAAGAAAGGACCTCCTGGTAAGGTGGTATGGTATTTTCCTATAATTCCCCGTTTGAAAAGGTTTTTTGCAAATCCAAAGGAGGCAAAATTGCTGCGTTGGCACTCGGAGGAGCGCAAGAAAGATGGAATGCTAAGACACCTTGCTGATTCCGCCCAATGGAGAAACATCGATAGGAGTTTTGCAGACTTCGGTGCAGAACCAAGGAATATAAGGTTCGGACTGAGTACAGATGGAATGAATCCTTTCGGTAGCATGAGCAGCCGACATAGCACATGGCCCGTGACTCTTTGCATCTATAACCTTCCTCCTTGGTTGTGTATGAAGCGAAAGTATATTTTGCTGTCGATACTTATCCAAGGGCCAAAGCAACCTAGGAATGATATTGATGTGTACCTAGCACCATTGGTGGAAGATCTAAAAGTACTATGGAACGAAGGGGTACAGGTATGGGATGCGTACAAACGAGAGAACTTCACTTTGCGCTCTTTATTGTTCTGCACCATAAATGATTATCCTGCCCTTGCTAACCTATCGAGCCAAAGTACGAAAGGTGCCAAAGCTTGTACTCACTGTTTAGATGGTACCGAGAGTGTGTGGCTGAAACACTCACGCAAAATCGTCTACATGCGTCACCGTCGGTTCCTTCGGAGGGCTCACCCATACCGCAAGATGAAGAAACAATTTGACGGAGAGAAGGAAGACGGTTCAGCTCCAAGACATTTAAAGGGAAAAGAGGTTTATAATATGGTTAAGGATTTAGATGTTGTCCTCGGAAAGGGACGCAAATTGAGGGCTCGTGAGAAAACACCTGGAAGAAGAGATCAATATTTTGGGACTTACCTTATTGGGAGTACCTAGATGTTCGACACTGCATCGACGTCATGCACGTAGAAAAAAATGTATGTGACAGCTTGATTGGTCTCTTACTGAACATTCGTGATAAAACAAAGGACGGCGTCAATGCACGCTTGACTTGGTGAAATGGACATCGGCCCGAGTTAGCACCGACATGCAATGACAATGGACGAACATACCTTCCCCCTGCGTGTTACAGTCTGTCCAAGGTGGAGAAAAGCAATCGTGCCGTGCTTGCATGGTGTCAAAGTTACGTCTGGTTACTCTGGCAACGTCAAGAAACTTGTTTCGATGCAAGAATTGAAGTTAAATGGCATGAAGTCTCACGATTGTCATGTGTCGATGACACAGATGCTCCCTATTGCAATTAGAAATATTTTACCGATTAGAGTCCGAGACAATTATGAGGCTATGTTATTTTTAACACAATTGCTCGAAGGTCATCGATCCCGAAGGACTAGATGCTCGCAATACGATGTGGTGATGACTCTATGTCATCTTGAAATGTATTTCCTCCTTCATTTTCGATATCATGGTCCATCTCATTGTTCACCTTGTGTGGGAGATAAAATGTGTGGGCTCAGATTCCTCGTAGCATGTACCCATTTGAGAGGTTCATGGGAATTCTCAAGTCCTACGTACGGAATCATTCTCGACCAGAGGGCAGCATCGTCGAAGGTTATGCAAGCGAAGATGTTATTGAGTTTTGTGTCGATTATATGGCTCAGATTCAACCGATAGGTGTGCCTCAATCTCGTCATGAGGGGAGGCTGAAGGGTATCGGAACTATCGGAAGGAAATCAATCACTCCAGATATGGACGCGTATACTCAAGCCCATTTCACAGTCTTGCAACACATGACTGAAGTGGCGCCTTATGTTGACCAACACAAGGATGTGCTTCGGCAACAGAATTCGGAGCGACCAGATGTTTGGATCATGAGGCAACACAACACTCGGTTCAACCAATGGTTGAAGGACTAAAAACCGTCTGTGATATCAGATAATCTCAGACGGTTTTTAACTAAAAACCGTCTGGGATTATCAGGTATCACAGACGGTTTTACTTAACAACCGTCTGTGATTATCACCATATCACAGACGGTTTTTAACTAAAAACCGTCTGTGATTTTGAGCTATCACAGACGGTTGAAATACTGTCTGTGATGACCTCGTATTATCACTGACCCATAAATTCAGACGGTTCGCAAAACCGTCTGTGATGATATTTTCGAACCGTCTGTGATGACCTTTCCTGTAGTAGTGAAGTAATAAATTATAAAATCATTATACGCCCTAACTCCTAAAACTACTAATCCAACGTGAGGGAAAACCTACAATTAATTTATCATCCAAAGATTACCACCAATTTCCATGCGACTCCAAAGTAATATTATCTGATCAAATAATCCAATAATATATTTAATCTAACATCCATTGATCAACAATACATATATTCCGCTACAACGATCTAGTTATTCACATCCACCAACATTTCATCATATGATCTTGCCTACGCACAATTAAAACTTAACCGAAGAGTTACACCGATCTTAAGCTACCAAACAATTTTTGCACTTAACATGCATGAAAATATGTTATACTTATGATGATTATGCAACATGCACAACTAACATAAACGTGGTATCCAAGTAACACAAAGGATTTTTGCCACAGCACTAGTTGTGCAAATCATCACTAGTCGTCGTCTTCTCGGCCACTCGTCCACGTCCTCCATAGTTCTCATCGGTTCTGCATACCACTCAGCCTCTCATCTGCGTCCACCATAGTCATCACCATTTCCTTGTCCCACTCGGTGTCTCGTCCGTGGCTGCGTCCGCCGATTTCGGCGCCGAACTTGCGCCCATGTCTTTTCTACTATTCTCTCTTATTTAATTTCTTTTATTTTTTCTTTCTTTTATTTTTCTCTTCTTTTATTTTATTTTCTTTTTTGTTCTTCGTTTTTCTTTTCTACCCGATGTCGTGCACGTAGAGATGAATGTATGTGACAACTTGATTTGTCTCTTATTGAATATTTATGACAAAACAAAAGATGGTATCAACACATGGCTTAACTTGGTTGATATGGACATCAGACCTGAGTTAGCATTGACAAAGACCGAGAGAACTGAACTGAACTGTGTCAAGCATGAGACATTAGACAAGGATGGTGTCAAGCAACAACAGCGAACGTACCTCCCCCTGCTTGTTACACTCTATCCAAGACCAAGAAAACTGAATTGTGACAGTGCTTGTATGGTGTGAAAGTTTCGTCTGGTTACTCCACCAAATGAAGAAACTAGTTTCGATAGAAGATTTGAAGTTAATTGGTATGAAGTCTCATGATTGTCATGTGCTGATGACACAGATGTTCCCTATTGCAATTAGAAGTATTTTGTCGATCAAGGTCCGAGAGACAATCATGAGGTTGTGTTATTTTTTTAACACAATTGCTGAGAAGGTCATCGATCCCAAATAACTAGATGCTCTGAAGGATGAGGTAGTGGCGACTCTATATCATCTTGAGATGTATTTCTCTCTGTCATTTTTTGATATCAATGGTCCATCTTATTGTTCACATTGTGTGGGGATAAAGATGTGTGGGCCCGTGTTCTTGTGTAACATGTACCCGTTCGAGAGGTTTATGGGAATTATCAAGTCCTATGTATAAAATCGATCTCGGCTGGAGGGCAACATCATTGAATGTTATTTAACCGAAGAACTCATTGAGTTCTGTGTCAATTACATGGCTAAGGTCAAACCGATATGTGTGCCTCTATCTCACCTTGAGGGGAGGCTTGAGAGTATCGAGACCATCAGAAGAAAAGCAATCACTGCATATATGGATGTGTATGCTTAAACCCATTTCATGGTCTTTCAACACATGATTGAAGTGTCCCTGTATATTGACCATGTAACACCCCAGGACCCACATTACCTTGGGATGCTACTAAAACCACTCCACAACTAGTAAATTTACAAGATAAAATAAACTGGCAAAAATTACTAAACAAGATACTATAAGCGGAAGCATAAACAACTAAGGGAAACAGAATAGTGATAACAAATCAATATTCATAATCAACTCCAACATAATAACCAAAGGAACAGTTCACAAATTTAACATTATAAAGATGAAACAATCATCGTCAAGATAGCTAAGCAAAAGATTAGAATCCTTTCAACTTTATTTCAGCATTAAAATATAATCCAAGTGCATCAGTGTGGTGCTGCTCTACCCTTCCCATGCATGCTCAAAGTCCACCTGTAGAGAGGGGGAAACAAGGGTGAGATAAAAATCTCAGCAAGCAAACAGTTTAACAGGATATTCAAACTACAAACAATTATAAATCATCATTTATAATTCCATACAACCACAATCACAAATCATGTCCACAATTAATAAACCACCACAAACTTCCATGAATCATACCTCTTCAATTTCAGATTTAAATGGCATATGAATGCAGTCATTTTATCCATAAATAAATGCAAATGAATGCTTCATGCTATGCTCCACATCACTCTTTCCCAGTGGGATAAGAGGTGCATCGTATTACGGCAATATATGATGCTGTACCGATACGGTCGCGGCTAGGTGCGGCGACATCCACATATGCAAATGACATGATATGATATGAATGATATGATAATCATAAATCACATTAATCCATCCTCAAAGGAGCATTATCATGCTCATGACATATCCACATCCACCACATATTATTTTCTTGTTCCACATTATAACATTAAGCAAGAATTCCACATGTCTACTAGCATATTATCCAACATGTCAATTGACCAATAATTGCTACCATCACCACATTTAGAATATCATGCAACCATGACATAATGTATCAAATTAAGATAATAATGTAAATTGCAAGTAGAAGGAATAACGAGTTAAACGGTAGCAACCACCGCTACGTTTACTTGCCTCAACCGACGAAACGAAGCAAATCAAGAGCGCTCAGGGACAAAACCACCTATCCAAAAGGCAATTCTCAGCACAAAGCTACAGCATTCAAACACGACTAAATAATTAAAGACGTCGGTAGAACCCCGAACCCGCACAAACTCCCCTCCGCTCAACAATTCAACAAACTACCCACTGCAGCAGCGCTGCTTAACATTTTCGTAACTTTAAAAATATTGATCCAATTACAGTAAACAATTCCTCTCTGGATTCATCACTTAAAAGCCTACATTTTTTATGTAGAACACATATTTTTATTTTGATCACAGTTAGGTTTAATTTAATGCCCAAAACAGAGGAAGATATCTGTTCTGTCAGACTGGACAGCAAGATTAAAATGCGTCCCAACATCAGTACAGGGGTCCAAAAATTCTGAATTTTATACAGAAACTAGATTACCAATTTCTCTACAATTTTCTAAATTGCGACCATGATCATAAAAATCATTTACTACCTCTAAATCACAGATTAATAGCAGTCTATCCTAATCTGCTCGCCTGACAAACAACGATATTCCCGACCCTGTAACATTCTGAAAAAATACAGAAGATGGGTCTAGAAGTCCTCTACAACTTTCCTTTTGGGATGGTGTGCAGAAAAAATCATTTACTAGAGACGCGCTGCGCGAATCAATCTACAGGCAGACAGCAGGTAATCTCTAATCGGGCAATTAATCTATAATCTCCCTTCAAAATCCGTGCCAACAACCCTAATAATTCAGAAATATAGAGGGTTTGGGATGGGGAAAAATTACCTAGAAGAGAGATCACCCATTTTTTTCCTACTTTTCTTCTTCTCCTTCCTTCTCCTTCCTTCTCCTTCTCCTTCCTCTCCTTGGCTCCAAGGGCAGCAGCAATGGGGGGCGCCAATCTCCTGGGAGGGGCGGCCACTGGGGGAAGAAAGACGGGGGGCGGCTGTTTGGGAGCAAAGGGGGAGGGGGTGCTAGGGTAAAAAGCAAAGGGGGGAGGGGTGCGGCCAAGGGGGTACGCCACCCCCTTGGGCCTTGGCCTAGGGTGGTCGGCCCACTCCCCAGGCAACCCACTCTGGGTTTTTAAATTAATTTTTAATTATTTTTATTCATTTTACACTGTTCTACAATTTATATTTTTCCCTTCCCGTGATTGAGAGACCATATGGAGGTCATCCCGTGTGTATGATGAGTAATTGACATCGGTTTAGGAAAGTCGAGTTTGAGTTGGTTGGTTCGGACCTTGACGTTGCGTATTGTAACGGGCTCGGTCGGACTTGGTCAAACTTGGTCGTATGAGATTAGGATGCATATTCTGATGATTCGACAGGTTTGTTGATGTTATTATGCTTTCATGTATCGAGCGGTGCTATTTGATGTGTTTCTTGTCTGTGTTGGCTGCAGGACGTCGAGATGGAGTCGTGGCGAGACACGAGGTGACCGGACTAGGCACAGGCGGTGTCGAGGTCAGAACGGTCGGATGTGTCGAAGACGGCGTGAACTCGAGGTGGGTGCGAGTCGTGAACAACAAGGAGCGCGGAAGATTCCCGGAAGGTGCAGGAGTGGCGAAATGGTGATTTCGCGAGGCTGCGCAAGCGGGAGCGGGCTCTGTTCGGGTTTAGCCGGCGTAACGGGTTGAAGACCTGTTAGCCAAGGGCTATAAATAGGAGGGAGTGGTTGCATGCCCCCTTATGTATTCAATGGCTTTAGGAGAGAGTTAGGGCTTGCTAGAGTCAAAAGATGTTTTGAGAGTTTATTTTGGCTTTAGGCTTTAGTTGGTAGGAGAGACAGAGGTTCTGTTTGCCAGTGTCTCCTCTTCTATGGTTCGTGTGTGTACTTGAGAGAGATATGTAGCTTGTGCTCTCAATCCAATCTTGTATGGGGTTGTAGTGATGGATTGAGTTGATATCCTTTGTAATCGCGTACCTCTCTTCCTTAATTTCATTCTGAGTTGGTGCTTATTTGAGTTGGACTGAATTTTTATTGCTCTCTGTGATGAACTGCATTCTCAGTTTCCCTCTCTGTTCCTCCCGTTTTCTTTTGTTTTGGAGATGATTTCGAAGCTTTGTGGAATGATTCTTAAAAGCTCTATGATGGAAAAGATTCATGGCCATATGACCATTCCATTTTCTAGAGCATATTGAAGTTTAAATGTTTCTTGTGAAATCTGGAACCCTCGCCACAACTCCTCTGTTTGCAAGATTTCTAGGGTTTACTATTCACCATAAGCAGAGCACTCCTCTTTTGGTTTTCTCAGCAGAAATATTGCTCTAAGTTTGTGATTTCTAGTCATGAGATCCTTCCCTATTGTGAGAAAAAGGCTCATGATCAAATAAATATGAGAATCACAAAACTATTCAAGCTATTTGGATCTCAGTCTGTTTCTCTGCTCAGAATTTCAGTTCTTGGTCTCTTGCTCTGCGGTTTTCATTTTTCTGCCGAGATAGCTCCGTGTGTGTATTTCCTTCTCCAGTCAAGTTGCCTTTGTATTTTCTTGGTTCTAAGAACATGCTGCTATTTAGTTTAAAGTTCAGATTGTGAGACCTGAAAAGAGCAAACATTTTCTCAGCAATTTCTGGTTTTCGGCAGTATGCAGTAATCTCAGATTTTCAGTCTTCTTTGTGGTCAGTTTTCAGTCAGCTGCTCTTCTTCTTTTGTCACCTGAATACTTTTCCGTTTGGTCTGCTTTTCTTTTGTGTTATCTCTGTTTTATAGTTCCTGAACATCTTTGCTTTCTTTTCTCTTGTAGTTTTAATCAGGTTCTTCTCCAGAGGTCTACTACTTTTCTTTTGAGCTTTCAGCCGAGTACTACAAGTCTTTAGCCGAATTTAGATCAGGTTTTCTGTTATCAACTGCTGGGTATTTTCGGTGGACTGCAGTGATCACAGCCAACTCAACTCTCGGCTATTTTCAGTTTGGCTGCTAGTCTGAGTTCAGTTCAGTGCAGATTTCAGCCAGCTCTGCTTTTCAAATCTGCACTCTTTGCTGCTGTTTTCAGCTGAAAATTGTTGCTGTTTTCAGCCAAAAATACTGCTGCAGTTTACTGCATTTGTGCTGTTCTGTTATAGTCTATAAGAGACGGAATAGGACTTAGCAAAGAGGTCTTAATGCAGTATTTCCTAATATAGTACGACTCATAGCCTTCTGATAAACACGACTCCAAGTAGGAGTCGGATTCAGAATTAGAATAAGAGTCGGTTTTGGATTGTACTAGCACCTTATATATAGCTTTGTAATCTCAGTATTGAAGGCAAGAAAGAAATATAGTAGAGTTAATTACCTCATCTCCTCTCTGTCTTCTATCTCCTACTGGCGACTCCAAGCCAGGGGGGACTTGGCCACCGTCGGGGCAAGTCCCACCGTCCCGCAGGCCACCACTACGGCCTGAGATCAAGAGACCATAACAACTTGGTATCAGCAATGCCAGGATCGGATTCAGGAGAAGAAGCCAGTTCTGTGAGTGCCATGTTCAAAGCAATCCAAGAACAGATGGCGGGAATCGTGCAGCAGAACGCCGATATGAAGTCCAAGCTGGCGGAATTGACACGGCAGAGCATCACAGCCAATGCCAAGATCGCAGCACTGGAGTCGGGAAGCGTTTTTCCCCTTTCTGCACCGGGACTCTTGCCAAATCCATCTGGCGCCTTACCATTACCTTCAATCATCAATTCTTCTTCCGCCCCACCAGCAGATGCATTCACCAACAGCCATGCACCACCTACATCATCTGTTCCTAGCCATGCAGAGCACCACCCCATGATCCGCCAAACACAACCCATGCAGAATTTCTTTCCACAGCCCTCTTTTCCACCGCAATTAGCCATGCCTCCCCGCTATCATACAACAACCAACCCTCATCCTAGCGCACCATGCTACCACAAGCTGGAATTCCCAACTTTTGCTGGATTAGATGATCCCCTGCCCTGGTTAAATCGCTGCGAGCAATTTTTTCGCGGGCAACGAACGGAGGAAAGTGATAAAGTATGGCTTGCGTCCTACCACCTCACGGGGATTGCTCAGCAATGGTACTTTCAGCTTGAACGAGACGACGGTCAACCGACGTGGGGGCAATTCATGGAACTCTGCCACATGAGGTTTGGACCGCCACTTCGGAGTAACCCATTGGGGGAATTGACTCGTTTGCAGCAAACTGGATCCGTCAATGATTATCAGACCAAGTTTTTGGCCTTACTTTGCCGCGCCGATCGGTTACTACCGCTGCAACAAGTTCAAATTTTCACGGCTGGACTCATAGAACCTCTCCGCACAGATGTGGAACTGCAACAGCCAGGCAACCTTCAGGTGGCAATGAGCCTAGCCCGGGCTTATGAACGGCGTGCGCAAACGGTGGCAGGTGATTTCACAACTCACACTCGGCTAGGGCGACAACCACAGCGCACATCCACAGCAGTTACAACATCTGGCCGTTCCCAAGAGATGACGCCACAAGCTGCAGCATCAGGGCACCGTCCTACCAAACCTTTCCGACGATTAACACCAACTGAATTGGCAGATCGTCGCACCAAAGGATTGTGTTATAACTGTGACGACAAATTTCAGCCAGGACACCGCTGTAAGCAACCTTTTCTAACCTATATTGACATGAATGAAGACAGTGAGCCGGGCGAGGATCAGCCGGGACTGCACGCACTAGAGCTTGACGATCCAACCCCAGAGATCTCCCTCCATGCAGTCACGGGAGCTTCCACAGGGGGCACCATGCAGTTTTCGGTCACCATTGGAACACAGCACTTCGTCGCACTCGTTGATTCCGGATCTACGCATAATTTCGTCAGTGCTCGGGTTGTCCAGGCAACTGCCCTTCAGCTACGCCCTTGCCAAGGACTTCGTGTCAAGATAGCCAACGGCGAACAGCTTGACTGTGCTGGTTTCTGCAACAACTTCCAGCTTACAGTTCATCAGATTCCATTCACCATACCAGCTTATGCACTACCCCTGGACGGATTTGACATAATCCTCGGCGTCCATTGGCTGAAAACGCTGGGACCAATTCTTTGGGACTTTGATGATTTGACGATGGCGTTCTGGTTGCAGGGCCGCCGAGTTCAGTGGCAGGGTCTCTCCAAGGACCGGCCCATGCAAGTTTTGGCGCAATCGGGACAGAATTTTCTGCAGCCACTATTAACTGACTTTGATGATCTCTTTGCTGAACCTACTGGGCTCCCTCCAGTTCGACCTCAGGATCATCATATTCATCTACGGCCAGGAGCATCCCCTGTTTCAGTACGGCCATACAGGTATCCCCACCACCAAAAAGATGAGTTGGAGCGACAGTGCAACGACATGCTCCATCGTGGAATTATTAGGCGCAGTCATTCTTGTTTCTCGTCTCCCGTCTTATTGGTCAAGAAACACGATAATACCTGGCGCTTCTGTGTAGATTATCGTGCTCTCAATGAATTAACTATCAAAGACAAATTTCCAATCCCGGTGGTCGAAGAATTATTGGACGAACTACAAGGTGCTCGGTTTTTTACGAAGCTCGACCTTCGGTCGGGGTATCACCAAGTCCGTATGCATCCAGAGGATATTTTTAAAACGGCATTCCGCACACATGAAGGCCTTTTTGAGTTCTTGGTTATGCCATTTGGATTGACTAATGCCCCAGCCACATTCCAGGCATTAATGCAGGATGTTCTCCGCCCATATTTGCGAAACTTTGTCTTGGTTTTCTTCGATGACATATTAATCTATAGCCCCTCCCTGACCGAGCACTTGCAGCACATTAACATGGTTTTTATGCTCCTCCGTCAGCATGAGCTATTTCTCAAGAAATCTAAGTGCTCTTTTTGCTTGAACTCGGTTTCATATCTGGGCCATGTAATCTCCGAAGGTGGAGTGGCCATGGATCCTTCCAAAGTGCAAGCAATCTCGGATTGGCCACAACCCAAGACGCTCAAAGCATTGCGTGGATTTCTGGGTCTTGCTGGCTACTATCGCAAGTTTATTCGGGACTTCGGGAAAATAGCAGCACCCCTCACAAATCTACTTAAGAAAGAGGCATTTGGGTGGTCTCCCGACGCCCAACAAGCTTTTGAAGCTCTTAAAAGTGCCTTGTCAGCAGCACCGGTCTTGCATATGCCGGATTTCGCACAACAATTCATTGTTGAATGTGATGCTTCCGGGACGGGCATTGGGGCTGTTCTCCATCAAGGTTTGGGCCCCATTGCATTTTTTAGTAGGCCCATCGTACCTCGTCATACTAAACTGCCGGCTTATGAGCGCGAATTAATCGGTCTCGTCCAGGCTGTCCGTCATTGGAGACCATATTTATGGGGCCGCGCTTTTCTCATCCGAACAGACCACTATAGCTTAAAATTTTTGTTGGATCAGCGGCTGTCCACAATCCCACAACACCACTGGGTGAGCAAACTTTTTGGATATGATTTCGCTATCGAATTCCGGCCGGGTCGCCTCAATACAGTCGCTGATGCCTTATCTCGCCGCACATGTCCCGCAACCTGTTTAATGGCTCTGTCATCTCCAACCTTTTCACTTTTTCCAGAATTGCGCAACGAGGTCCTGACTGCACCAGCTTTACAGCACCTGCGATCTGAGATTGATGCAGGAAGATTGAGTTCTCCATGGTCCTGCAAGGATGGCCTGATTTTTCATTCCAACCGAGTATATGTGCCTGCTGTCTCTCCATCTGTGCAACCAATTCTGAAATCGGCTCATGCAGCCCACGAAGGCATTCAAAAGACATTGTGTCGCCTACGTCAAGACTTTTATATCCCGGGTGCTAAGCGTTTGGTTCAGGACTTCGTCCGGACCTGCCTTGTATGTCAACGCAACAAAGTTGAGCATTTACATCCGGCAGGCCTCCTTCAATCACTTGACGTTCCTGCCCAACCGTGGTCTGATATTGCCATGGATTTTATCGAAGGCCTCCCGCGAGTCCACGGTAAAACGGTCATTCTCTCCGTAATTGATCGTTTCTCCAAATACGCACATTTTATTCCATTGGCCCACCCTTACTCGGCTACAACAGTTGCCCGCGTTTTCTTTAATGAGATTGTGCGTCTCCACGGCATACCATCCTCAATTGTCAGTGATCGAGACCCGGTATTCACAAGCAATTTTTGGCAAGACTTGTTCCGTCTAGCTGGGATCCGGCTCCACCTTAGTTCCGCTTACCACCCGCAATCCGATGGGCAAACAGAAGCTGTTAATAAGGTGATTGCCATGTATTTACGTTGCTTAACGGGCGATCGACCCCGGCAATGGTTAGACTGGCTACCTTGGGCCGAATACTGCTATAACACATCTTTTCACTCCGCTCTTCGAGAGACCCCTTTTAAGGTGGTTTACGGCCGGCATCCACCTTCATTGCGCTCTTATGAGAAGGGGGAAGCTGCAGTTCAAGCTGTGGAGGTCTCTTTATTGGCTCGTGATCAACTTTTGAGTGACATTCGTGACCGTCTTCTTCAAGCCCAAGAGTATGCAAAAAAGCACTATGATCACCACCATCGCGACATTTCTTTTGATGTGGGCGATTTGGTCTGGTTACGGCTTCTTCATCGGCCAAATGCTTCCCTCGGACTTTCAATAAAAAGCAAACTAAGGCCAAAATATTTTGGACCTTATAAGATCCTAGCACGCATTGGGACGGTTGCTTACCGTTTGGCATTACCTGCAGCTGCTAAAATCCATGATGTTTTTCATGTGGGGTTATTGAAGAAGTTTCAAGGAGAACCGCCTTCCAATCCGCCACCATTGCCGCCACTCCAGCAGGGTCGTGTGCTCCCTTCTCCATTATGTGTATTGAAGTCAGCCAGCCGGCAGGGTCAGCAGCACGTCCTAGTACAGTGGGAAGGCACGGCTGTTGCCGATGCCTCTTGGATTCCGCTGTCCCAATTCCAGACAAGTTATCCAAATTTTCAGCTCGAGGACGAGCTGCTTCGCGAGGAGGGGAGAGATGTTATAGTCTATAAGAGACGGAATAGGACTTAGCAAAGAGGTCTTAATGCAGTATTTCCTAATATAGTACGACTCATAGCCTTCTGATAAACACGACTCCAAGTAGGAGTCGGATTCAGAATTAGAATAAGAGTCGGTTTTGGATTGTACTAGCACCTTATATATAGCTTTGTAATCTCAGTATTGAAGGCAAGAAAGAAATATAGTAGAGTTAATTACCTCATCTCCTCTCTGTCTTCTATCTCCTACTGGCGACTCCAAGCCAGGGGGGACTTGGCCACCGTCGGGGCAAGTCCCACCGTCCCGCAGGCCACCACTACGGCCTGAGATCAAGAGACCATAACATGTTCGGACTGCATTCTTTTGCAGTTTTGGGCTTGCTGATTTCAGTCAAAAATCTGCAGCGCTGCATGCTATGAAATCTCAGTTCTCTCCTTTCAGTTACTTCTATTTTCTCTTCAAGTTATCACTGCTCTCGGTAGCAAATTTTACGAACCAAACGGCAGCTCCTTTTTCGCTTTTGTGTGCGGTTTCACTTTCTTTGTTTTCAGCAGAAAAGATGCGATTTCAGCCGAATGGAACAGCAGATTCTTGGCATTTTCCTTTCCTATCTACTCTTCGCTTTCTTGCATGAGTACTCTTCTTCTGTTTTCAGCTTGTTTATGCTGATCTCGACGGTGAGAAGGGACAGATTTCGAAATCTGTGTTCTCTGGAGTGCAACTCCTTGACTTCTCGCTTTGTTTGATTGCAGTCCTTCTCGAGTCACCAAGATTGGTTCATTCTCTGTTTAGAGTTTTGCATTAGCAGGGTGTTCTCTATTAGGTTCTGTTTAGCTTGTTATTGCTTTTGTCCTCCGTCTTTTCGGCAAAATCGTTTTTGGTTTTCAGTAATCATTTCTCCTCTTTCTTCATAACTTCTATAGCTAACGGAGAAGAAATTTTCGTGTGGATACTTTGGGGAGGCAATTTTAAAAGCACCATTCACCCCCCTCTGTTGCCATTTCGGTCCTACAATTGGTATCAGAGCCGGTTAGCTCTTTTCTATAAATCTTAACCAGTCTGTGAGCCATGGCAACGGACAAGTACTCGACCAAGCCCCCGTTCTTTGATGGGATCGACTATCCCTTCTGGAAGAGTCGAATGGAGACCTACATTCAGGCTCAGGGCTACGCCATCTGGCGGAAGGTCAAAGTACAATATGTTGTTCCTGCCGATGAGAACATCAATGCCGAGAACATGGCTGATGTTGAGGCAAACGCTAAGGCAAGGAACATCATAATCCAGGGGTTGAGTCGAAGCGAGTTTGATCGCATCTCTCACCTGTCGTTCACCTACGATATCTTGGTGACCCATGACGCATACCATGAGGGCACCACCCAGATCAAGACGGTTCGACAGGACCAGTTCAAGCGAGAATACAACAAATTTGAGATGCTTGCTGGTGAGTCCCTCGATGAGTGCTTTACGTGTTTTCACAAGATCTTGAGCAACCTTCGAGCGGTCGGTCTCACATACCCCGACTCAGACAACGCTCGTCAGATGCTCGCGGCACTTGATCTGCGTGTTTGGGAGATGAAAGTGACCACCATCAAAGACACGACAGACCTCTCGACCTTGACTCTTGACGCGCTGTACTCGCGCCTAAAGACTCACGAGATTGACGTTGTCTCTCGTAGGTCGAAGTCACAATCGATGGCTTTTGGTCACCGATCCCGTTTCTTCTTCTGGTCCTTCTTCTGGTTCGATTTCTGGTTTCTCCCTTGCTGCTCTCTGTGATGTAACTGATGATCAGTTAGAGCAGCTTGTGGATGATCAGTTGGCGCTTCTTGCTCGTAAATTTTCACATGCCTACAAGAGGAGGGACAGAAAAAGAGGAGGACCCGTGATCTGCTTCGAGTGTGGTGGCCCCAACCACATTCGGACGAACTGCCCCAAGCTGGAGAAGGGCAAGGGCGACTACGACGGTTCGAGCAAAAACGTCTACACCGACAAGAACCGCGACAAGAAGCCTCCAGCTCATACCCAAGGCAAGAAGAAGTTCTGCAATTTTGGGAAGGCCGAGAAGCTGTTCCATCGCGTCCTCACCGCCTTCGACGACCTCGACCTCAGCGAGGTGGAGGGGTGGAGCGACGATGATAGGAAGGACGAGCAAGATCCCAAGGATGGCGATGACTTCTCCGGCATGTGCTTCATGGCCCTTGAGGGCGAAGTGAGCGACAACGAGCTCTACTCCTGTAATACCCTGAATGTCGTTTCGGCGTAAGTTTTTAAAACAATCGCGGAGTCGCCAGTTTTTCGATAAAACGCGGGAAGGGAAAAATAAAATTTGTGAAACATGGTAAAATAAATTAAATAAATTAAAATAATTAATTTGAATGTTTTGAGCTGTCCGGAGGGGTGGGCCAGCCGCTTTGGGCTAGCCAGCCCAAATAGGGCCTGTACCCCTCCCAAACCCTAACACCCCTTTATAAACCCCTCCTTACCCCTCCACCCCTCCTCCACCCCTTGGCCGCCCCCACCTCCTTTTGGGCACCTCCCCTCCCCAATTGCTGCCATTGGTGCCCCAAGTGCTGCTGCCATTGGAGGAGAAGAAAAGAGAAGGAAGGAGAAGAAGAAAGGAGAAGGAGAGGAGAAGAAAGAAGAAGAAGAAGAGGAGGAGGAAAAATTGGGGAAATTCTTCAGCTAGGTAATTTTCCCCCATCCCAAATCCTCTGTTTTACGGATTAATTAGGGTTCTTGGCACAGAATTTGATGATAGATAATAGATCAATTGCCCGATTAGAGTTTAGTCACGGGCTGTTTTTAGATTGATTAGCGCAGGGCGGCTTGTCTCGCGGTTTTGATCTAGAAAACGAATTTTCCTGTAGGTCTTCCCAAAAGGAAAGTTGTAGATAACTCACAGATGCATCTCCTGTATTTGTTTTAAATTTTTCTACCGTGGGATCTGGGAGATACGGAGTCGGCAATACCTCTGTCCGGCAGGCGGACAGATTGGTACAGTCCGACGGTAATCTGGGGTTTAAAAATAGTAAACGAATTTTATGGCCTTGGTCGTAGTTGGGAAAGTTGTAGATAATTTAGAGATATAGCTTCTGTATAAATTGGGGAATTTTTAGGCCTATGTGCTGTTGTGGGCACGCGTTTAAACGCGGCTGCCTAATCTGCCAGAGCAGAGTTCTTCCTCTGTTTTGGGCATTAAATTACTCCTAGCTGTGATTAAAATAAAAATAGGTGTTTTCCATGAAAATTGTAGGCTTTTAAGTCATGAATCAAGAGAGGTATCATTTTCTGTATTTTGATCTATATTTTTAAAGATATGAAATTGTGAAGCAGCGCTGCTGCAGAGCATAATTTGTTGAATTGTTGAGCGGAGAGTAGTTTGTGCGGGTTCGGGTTTCTAGCGACGTTTATAATTATTATGTCGTGCTTGTATGCAGTGGTTGTGTGCTGAGAGTGGTCTTATGGATAGGTGGTCTTGTTCCTGAGCGCTCTTGATCTCTGTTGTACTTCACTTCGTCAGATTGAGGCAAGTGAATGTAGCGGTGGTTGCTACCGTTTAACTTGTTATCCTTCTACTTGTAATTTACATTATTATCTTAATTTGATACATTATGCCATGATTACATGATATTTTAATTGTGGAGATGGTAGCAATTATTGATCAATTGATATATTGATAATTTTGCTAGTAGGAATGTGGAGTTCTTGTTTAATGTTATATTGTGGAACATGAAATTAATATGTGTTGGATGTGGAGATGTTGAGAGCATGATAATGCTCTTTGTGTATGAATTAATGTGGTTTATGATTTATCATATCATTCACGTTATATCATGTTATTTGCATGTATGTATGTCGCCGCACATGCCGCGACCGTACCGGTACAACCTCTTCTCCCGCGGGAAGCAATTCCTGCCCTGCAAAGAGTGAAGGAAGATAAGCATTCATATGCATTTATTTGTTGTTTAAATGACTGCATCCATATGCCATTTTGCATTCATAGGCAATATGTGGTGGTGAAGATATGTTGTGGAAAGATTTATTCGCAATCATATGCAATATGTTGTGGTGAAGTTATTTTGTGGATTATTCAACTCCATAGTGGTAATGTGAAAATTTACAATTTCATTATGGTGTTGTGGATTTGGTTCATGTGAACTATTTGTGGTATGAGGATTGTGGTTGTGGTCGTGGAGTGGGATTCGTCCCTTGTGTATGGTAAGGGTTGTGATTGTGGCATGAAATCATTTTCTCATTTTTCTTTATATTAATTGCCGATAGCAAATGTGCATGTGAGAAATAATAATGTATTGAAGTAAAACATACATTTGTTTTATTACCTTTGGGAGTAGTAGTGGTTGAGGTTTAAAAGTAGTCAAACAAGATTTATTTGTTAATGCTTTACCGTCATTAATGGTAATTTGAGGTTGAGGATATAGACATGGTTAATTGTGAAAGATTTAATGTTGATGATTAATCTATTGTGGTTAGGAAAGATTAAATGTTTCTTTTGCACTTAATAGAGGATAAAATAACTACATTCATATACCAATTAAATATAAAATTGAGGTATTATTCATAGAAGTTTATGGTGGTTTAATAACTTTGAACATAAATTGTAATTGTGGATGTATGGAATTATAATGATGATGTTTAAATTGTTTGTAGTTTGAATAACTTGTTAAATAGTTTTCTTGCTTAGATTTTTATCTCACTCCTGCTTCCCCCTCCCTACAGGTGGACTTTGAGCATGCATTGGGAAGGGTAGAGCGGCACCACACTGATGCACTTGTATTATAATCTTAATGCTGAAATAAAGTTGAAAGAATTCTAGTCTTTTGCGTAGCCATCATATTGATGAATGTTTCGCCTTATTAATGCTAAACTTGGATTATTATTGGTTATGATTAATGAATTGTTATCTTTATTCTGTTTATCTTAGTTGTTTATGCTTTCGCTTATACTATCTTGCTTAGTATTGTTGCTAGTTTATTTTTTTTATAAATTGGCTAGTTGTAGAGTAGCAATAGTAGCATCCTGGGGCATTGTGGGTCCTGGGGTGTTACAACTCCGACTCCGACGAGGTATATCCCTCCTATGACCAGCTTAATGATGCTTTTCTTAAGTTAGAAAAATTTTATGCTAGATCTGGAGCTAGATGTAGCGAGTTGGAGAAGGATGTAGATAGATTTTCACGGGAGCTTACTTCACTTATATCTGCTCCCTCCCGTGACGAATGTGATACATGTCCTACTTTGATTGGTGATATGGAGAAGTTAAGGACTTCTTATGATAGTGCGACCTCTGAGCAAGATATTCTTAAGGTGGAGAATGTTAGTCTGCTTGCTGAACTAGAAATGACTAGGATTGTTGTTCCTTCATCTACTATTGAGACTACTTTCTACACCTCTTGTGAGGATAAGGACAATGCTTTTAGAGGTCTTTACACTATGCTTCTCGATCTGCCCAAGACTTGTGAAAGTTGTAATAACTTGAAAATGAACCTAAAACGGGCAGATCATAAAATTGCTGAGTTACAAGCTTTTCTACTTGAGCCCATTGCTTCATGAATGAACTGTCCCAAATTGACTGCTGAGCTTGAATCTGTTTCCAAACAGTTTCAAGAGATGATTGATAACAGTAACAAATTGGCTCAATATGCTTCTAAGGATCCTGTTAGCTCACCATGCAACAACTGTGATAAACTAAAATCTGACTTAATTGCATTGGATGAAAATGTGTGAAGCTAACTAAGGACCTTCTAGAAAAATCACATCCTGCTTGTGCCTTCTGTGCTGAGGTGTTGGAAAAGGATAAGGACATGGTAGAGACGTTTAGGAAGAGTTACGAAGACCAAATGGCTAGGATTAGGACTGCCCCGTGTGTGTCCTGCGAAGCCCTTAAGGTTGAGGCGGCCGTGCATAAGGAAAGATACGCACGTGCCATTCACTCTTCTGCTGTTGGTTCTTCCTCTTCCTCTCCTCCTGTTGTCTCTTCTCCTTCTCCTTGCTCTTCTTGCACCTCTCTCTTTCAGGAGTGTCAGTACCTTATGAACACTCTTGAAAGATTCGTGGGAGGCAAGAAAAAGCTGAATCTTATTCTAGACAAGTCCAAGATTTGCAAGTTTAATCAAGGTCTAGGATATGATTACTTAAAGGATGTGAGGAAGCATCCACCTGCCGTGCTCTGACCCGTAGTTGCAGGTGTGATCGAGCTCAAGCCCAGGACTGAGAAAGTTCAATTCAAATCAGCGGGCTTTGTCCAAGGGATTTCTGACAGCAAGGTGAGTCCACCTGTAGCTTCGGCCTCTCAGAAGGCGAAGCTTCATCATGCTACTTCTACCTCTCAGAAGGTAAAGTATCATTGCACCTTCTGTCAAAAGGATGGACACTTGGTTGACCGATGCTTCAGGCGCGCCAAGATCGCGCGTAGAGACCGTGTTGCAGCTCTTAGACGTATTCAGGGTCAGTCCCAGACCTTGAGTGCACCTAAGACCAACATGAGGTCTAGGCTTGCTACTGTTGGTGGATTTGGGCAGCATCGATGACTTGGTTCTTCCGTGTTTTCTGGTTTTCGTCCTCATGCTCCCTTCGGACATGACTTCCGCCGTCCTGAGGGTAGATCTCGTTTCCCCCATCAAGATAGCTACCCACGGCGAGATCAGCGTGTTGCCGATGATCCGACTCGCTCTCTCGTAGCAGTCGGACCCGGAATGCGACTTCAGTCCGCTCACGCACCTTCTGCTTCTTTGAGCGATGGAGAGCGTAGGGTAGTTAGAGGTCAGTCGTGTGTGACTACTTCTGCTCGACGTGTGACTCAGTATTGGGTTCCAAAATGTCAGACCCGGATTTTTCAATCCAGAATCTCCTGTGATTACTGCATTATTCCCTAGATCAGTAGATAATGCGCACAGGTACATTGCTGTAGCATTTCATACATCGCTTAAACAGTAATATTACAGACCATTATTCAAATTACACCACGTCGGACGATAGTTTACAAAAGGGGAACTTAGGCCGAATGTCCACATTACATACAAGCAGCGGAAGAGAAAGCAAAAGTAGGACCATAACCTCAGGCAAGCGACTGGGGGTAATGTGTGCAGTATATATTACCTACATTTAGATAATATATGTGCACACAATGCCTTAGGTCTAGCTTGTCTAGGTTCAGAAAATACGAACGGCGACCTAATTCCCATCGTCCTTCCTTCCTTCTGTGGCCGGGGCATCTTCATATTCATAATGATCCTGCGTCCCTGTTTCTGTTTTTGGTAATACGAGTATGAGCACACTAACCACCGTGCTCAGCAGGTCATCACACAGAATGCAGTAGTAGTATGCTGGGCTGATCAAGGGAAGGCTTAGGTTTATTTTATTTTACCAGAAATTGCCTTTACAATACAGTATTTAGAAGTCCATATGACCTAGCAGTTTTTGAAAGACACAAGTTTAGTGGAATGTAATTGTCTTAATAGTGGTACAGAGCCCATACACCATTACATGGCCTCTGCGCCTTATATCATCTTCCATCATTATAGTTGCCTACCTTACCACTGGGACGACGCCCAGGACAATTCCAAACTGGGGCCCTTCAGTGACCTACATTTTCCCATTTCACCCACAAATCATTTTTGAAATAGAACTATATCTAGTTAAGTCCCCATGTCTGCCCATGACCGCGGGCACGGCTATTTGAATAGTTGTTTTTGACTCTGCAGAGTTTGTACACATTCCCCACAAGAGACTGCCAACTCGTTACCCCACATGATTCCTTAGTCATATGGTTGAGCAGACCGTCACAGTGACTTTTCGAGATATCTAGCCTCTTTCGTCATCTCACCCTATGGGCACGGGATGTTTCCCACAATCACTAGCATAGCCGGGCTCCACTCCCCGCAGCGCTAGTACAGCTGGAAAACTTCACCCTCCCCTTGGTGTCCCTTTAGGCCTTCCCTTGCCCTTGCAGATCCACTCCTATCCACTACCGGTGAGATAAGTCCGGGGGTTTCGATAAATTTACTTAGCCAGGTTGTATTTTACAGACTTGTGGTTGTACTGTTTTACACGGGCTAACATGACAAGATTCGGTCCTTAGGGTTATCTGAGTGGTTCTTCCACATCTCATACTCTTTGTGCTTCTCCTGCACCTCATACCAGCCCCCAAATCATACACCCAGGTACTAAGCAAGTTTGAGGCTTTTTGAAGCATAAAATAACAGTTCCAAATTTCTCTCCAGTCATTCCCCCCCATGACTGCCCAAATCATTGTCATGTTTGCAAGTGAGATATTTTGGGATAGCTAAGCGTCCCCGTTTATCTAGCGATACTAAGCTGTACGATATATCATATCTCTATTTGTGAAAAACTACATTATGATAGCTTTGCTATGGCGACAAGGTTCACATATCCCAAGAGTTTCAACAGGCAATACTAACAAGCATAATAATGGGTGTATATTTAAACTCTATAAAACTGAACATAATTTATCACATAAAATAATAGCATGCACATGGATAATTTAAAGGAAATTAATTTGCATAAACATGGGTTCAACATGATCAAAGTGATAACTTGCCTTGGTCACAGTGGTCTGGCTCTTGATGATCTGGAGTTGCTAGGTTGGCTGCCTCAGCGTCTTCCTCCTGGGCCTCGTATGCTATTTTAATCGTACGCGAAGATTTGCATAAAAGAAAAGCAATAAATCACTCCAAATAACACGAGAAATTCAAATGAACTCTAAAAATTATGATTTTAGTTCCATTGGGTAGATCTTGAATTTAGACGAATTTAGAAACTTGTCTCACTCAATTCGGAGTTAAAATGAAGAAGTTATGCCATTTTAAAATTCTCAGTTCAGATAAATCCCTAAATTATTAAATTTCTGACATGTGGGGCCCACTGCTATTTTTAATTTATTCGATTTATTTTATTCTTTTTCTTTTCGTGTCTCGACCGGTAATGGGCCCACATGGCGTGCTCGGTCCCTTGCGCTCATCGACGGGTGGGGCCCACTTGTCGCAGCCCACAGACCATTGCGGTGACGACAAAGGGCCCACCTATCACCCAAATTAAAAGAATGGCTCAACCCCGCACGCGAGCCGGGGCTCGAACGCGTCGGGGAGCCGGGGAAGAGAAGGAATCGGGCGGGCTAGCCAAGTGCGCCCGATTCTATCTTACCATATACCGCGCTTATACCTTTTGAGGTATACCGAAGGGGCAGGCAGAGGAGGCCGAGGCCGGGTTAGCGGGCGCGCGAGGGGTGGCCGGAGAGGTTCTGGGAGGATAAAACGCGTTGTTGGTGTCCCGCAGATGCCAAAGGGGTGTCGGTGAGGGCCCAGGGTTGCCGGAGGTGAGTCGACGGCGACTGTGGCGGCGAGTTCGGGGAAGCTCCTGGTGGCGGCGAGGTACGGTCCACGGGAAGGTTGGGGAAGGCCGGGAGTGGGTCCCTGGTGCTCCAGAGATGGTTTAGGAAGAAGGAATTGGGTCGCCTTAGCGGGAATAGGGGGGCTCAGTGGCCGGAGTTGGGGAAGATGGGTGCACCGGCGAGGAAGGGGGGCTCGGGAGCTCAATTGGTCGGGGTGGGAGCGAGGGAGGAGATGGCGCAGCACTGGGGATCTACGGGGGCCTTTATAGGAGATTAGGTCGGGCTGGCCTCGGGACGCTGCCCGTGCGGTCATGTCGGCCAGCGGCGGGGGCAGGCAGCGCAGCAGGGCTTCGGGGGATCTGGAGAAAAGATCCGGGCATGATGGCCTGCAGCTGGCATCCCGCATGCCGAGCGACAGAGAAGAGCGCCGCGAGCGTGATGAGACGAGCAGAGGGGGGGCAAGAAAAAGAGGCGGTCGGAACGGTGCGCGGTCAGAGGAGGCCGTGTCCACCGGTCCGAAGGCAGCGGCGACCAACGGTCCGAAGGGAGCGCCGCGCGGGCCGGGCTGCGGAGCGGGGCGAGCGAACGGGCGAGGCGCGACCCGGGAGAGAGGTGAGCGAGGGAGGAGGCGGGGAGGAAGAAAAACAGTAGTGCGAGGGGGGGCGTTGGGCTGGCGCAGGGGTTGGGTTGGCCGGCTGTGGGCCGGTCGGTCTGACCCCATTTGATTTTTCTTTTTTCTTTTCTTTTCTTTCTTTATTTATGTGTGTATATATATACATATATATTCATATTTTCAAATCTATTTTCTTTTTATGAAGATTTGTTTGCATGTAATTCGTTATTTTATTATCATCCCTCTACATTATATTCACATATTTATATATATATATCCATCCATGTATACATGTAGATATATGTATGCATTTATTTATTTTACTTTTTCTTGCCAACTCATTATTGCAAATACTAAATTAAGATTTCTGAATTTTTGGGACCAAACCATATCCTCTTTTACTAGATCATCTTTTCAGATTCGCATTTTAAAATCTTGTTACTGGATCATCTTTTCAGATTCGCATTTTAAAATCTTGTTTTCTATTAGTTAAATAGGTGTGCTCTTTTTCTTGACTCCTTAACCAAACTCCAGAAAATGCAATAAAAATTATAGTCAAATATAATATATCGCAAAAATAACTCATATTATTTCTATTTACAAAATTTAAATTTTCAGGATGTTACACAAAATCTATTTTGATTTATCCCAGTACTAAGACTTTGCTCTCTTGTTGACTCAGGCTTGCCGGGCAGGGAAGGGAGAGATCTGGCTTGTAGAGTCCGGTTGTTCTCGACATATGACCAGAGACTCCCGTTGGTTTTCTTCCCTAGTCCGAGCTCCAGGTGATGAGACTATCACCTTCGGAGACTCTTCGTCCGGACACGTCATCGCCAAAGGTACCGTGCGCGTTAATGATTCATTTATTTTAAAAGATATTGCCTTGGTGAGTAAGCTACATTACAATTTGCTTTCGGTTTCTCAGCTTACCGATGACGATTTCGAGGTAAGCTTTAAGAAAAACGTTTGCAAAATTCTTGATTCTTCGGGTAGTCTAGTTTGCAGGATTTCTCGTTATGGGAGGATCTCTCGTGCTGATTTTGTTGAGTCTTCTGGTGATCCTCTCCGGTGTTTGGTTGCTTCTGAGTCCCGCGACCTTACCTTCTGGCATAGGAGACTTGGTCATATTGGATTTGACCATTTGACCCGAGTTAGCGGCCACGATCTCATTCGTGGTCTGCCGAAACTCAAGATGGTCAAAGATCTTGTTTGCGCTCCATGCCGACACGGCAAGATGGTTGCCGCTTCTCACCCTCCGGTCACAGTGACGATGACCGATGCACCAGGACAGCTGCTCCATATGGACACAGTTGGACCAGCTCGAGTGCAGTCAGCAGGAGGGAAGTGGTATGTCCTTGTCGTGGTCGATGACTTCTCGAGGTATTCTTGGGTGTTTTTCTTAGCCTCGAAGGATGAGACGTTTTCACATTTCCGATGTCTTTTTAGTAGGCTTTCTGTTGAGCTTCCGGGTGCCCTACGAGCGATCCGCAATGACAATGGCACGGAGTTCAAGAATTCCTACTTTGAGAGTTTCTGAGATGAGACAGGTGTAGAGCACCAGTTCTCTTCTCCATACGTCTCTCAGCAGAATGGCGTTGTGGAGAGGAAGAACCGTACCTTGGTCAAGATAGCCAGGACGATGCTTGATGAGTACTCTACACCGAGGAAGTTTTGGGCTGAGGCTATAGCCACCGCGTGCCATGTCTCAAATCGAGTTTTTCTCAGGGCACACTTGCACCACACTTTTTACGAGTTGAGATATGGGCGAAAGCCCAGTGTATCTCATTTCTGTGTGTTTGGTTGCAAGTGCTTTATTTTGAAGTCCGAGAACCTAGACAAGTTCGAGTCACGTTCTTGTCATGGTATCTTTCTAGGCTACTCGACTTCTTCGCGGGCTTATAGGGTCTGGAACTGCGAGTCTAGTAAAATGGTAGAGACCTATGAGGTGACCTTCGATGAGGCCAGTCCGGGGACTAGGCCCGACATCTCAGGTTCTTTAGAGCAGTCCGAGACCATCTTCGTGGATGATGAGGAGGATAGAGATGAGGGTTGTCTACCCGATCCAGTCCCTCATCCACCCCTTGAGGTGTCGGCTTCCACCGCACCTCGAGGCGATCAGCCTCTGCCTTCCGCTTCCTCTGGAGCTAGTGGCTCTGTTCCTACCTCGTCGGCTCACGAGGTAGAGGCCACTTCTTAATCTCATCCTAGACCTCCTAGACACATTCAAAAAGACCATCCTTCAGGGTAGATTATTGGAGACCTTTTTGAGCGAGTCACTCATTCAAAATCTAGCATGTCACTTTTCTATCTCTATTCTGCCTTTGTTGCCTCATTCGAGCCCAAGGACGTTTGTCATGCTCTCTTTGATGAGTCTTGGGTCAATGCCATGCACGAGGAGTTAGATAATTTCGAGAGAAACAATGTCTGGTCGCTTGTTGAGCCCCCACGAGGTCACAATGTCATTGGGACTAAGTGGGTGTTCAAGAACAAGCAGAGTGAGGATGGTGTGGTTATTCGAAGCAAGGCTAGATTGATAGCTCAGGGCTTCTCCCAGGTTGAGGGTCTAGATTTTGAGGAGACCTTTGCCCTTGTAGCTAGACTTGAGGCCATTAGAATCCTGCTTGCCTTTGCAGCTTCTAAGGGTTTCAAGCTTTACCAGATGGACGTCAAGAGTGCCTTTGCCAATGGCTTTATTGAGGAAGAAGTCTATGTGAGACAGCCTCCTGGTTTCGAAAACCCCAAATACCTAAACCATGTCTACAGGCTCTCCAAAGCCTTGTATTGACTTAAGCAGGCCCCTAGAGCTTGGTATGAGAGACTTAAGTCCTATCTGTGGAGTCATGGTTTTGAGATGGGTAGAGTAGACAAGACCTTGTTCATCCGCCGGCATGGCACTGATTTTCTGCTCGTCCAGATTTATGTGGATGACATCATCTTTGGTGGCTCCTCGCATGCTCTCGTTTCTCAGTTTTCGGATGTCATGAGCTCGGAGTTTGAGATGAGCATGATGGGCGAGTTGAGCTTCTTCCTTGGCTTCCAAATCAAGCAGACCTGAGAGGGTACTTTCTTGCATCAGGGCAAGTATACTCGAGACCTCCTGAGGCGCTTCGATATGAGTGATGGGAAGCCGGTGTCCACTCCGATGGCTACATCAGCTCCACTCGACCCAGATGAGGATGGCGAGCCAGTTGATCAGAAGGAGTATCGCAGCATGATTGGCTCCCTCTTGTACCTCACTGCCTCGAGACCGGACATACACTTCTCCGTGTGTCTGTGTGCTCGATTTCAGGCTTCTCGCGTGTATCACCGCCAGGTGGTGAAGCGCATCTTTCGGTACCTTCGAGCTACCATTGACTATGGTATTTGGTACTCTTCCTCTTCCTGTCTTTCCTTGAGAGCCTACTCGGATGCAGACTTTGCCGGCTATAGGATAGATAGGAAGAGCACTTCTGGCACTTGCCAATTCATTGGCACTTCTCTCGTTTCTTGGTCTTCTAGGAAGTAGTCCGGTGTTGCATAGTCCACCGCAGAGGCCGAGTATGTTGCTGCCGTTAGATGCTGCAGCCAGGTACTTTGGATGGCTTCGACCCTACGGGACTTTGGGTTAGTCATAGACAGTGTTCCACTCTTTTGTGATAACACTTCTGCCATTAATATTGCTAAAAACTCAGTACATCATTCTCGGACCAAGCACATTGATATCATATTTCACTTCCTTAGAGACTATGTAGAGAAGGGTGACATAGTGCTCCAGTTTGTGGAGAGTGACCACCAGTTGGCTGACATCTTCACCAAGCCTTGGATAGCTCTAGGTTTTCAGCTCTACGGGGAGAGCTTGGGGTGGTTTGTCCTTATGGACTGTAGTGAGGGGGAGCTTGTGCTTTACTGTTTTACTATATTATTTATGCTCTTACTCCTTTCTGATTTCATTGCATATGGGTGCATTGGGTTTAATCCTCCTAGCATATATTAGAGTGGTTCTCACATCTAGTTGCTTAGACTTCTTACTCTTATCTTGTGATTCTAGGATGCTGCTTATTAGCTGGTTCTCCTCTTACTAGGTCGAGCTTACCCACTGCTTATAGGTTCTAGCGAGGATTGGGCCACTCTCGGGTAGACATGGTACGTGTTTGCTTCTTAGTCTGTTAGATGACCAGTTGATAGTTCTAGAGTCATATGGGGTAGATGAGAGTTAGTCTGAGCCATAGATTTCTCTATATCTTATCTATACTTTAAGGACTGCCTTTTCTGCTTTTATTGCCAGCTTCTCGATTTACTGCTTTGGTTCAGGGGGAGTTCATTTGGGAGCTTCTAGATCTTAATATTGACACAACTCAACTTGAACTAAAAGTTGCATCACATGTTGAGGGGAAGCTGAACTTTCTTGCATGTCATTCTGCATTGTAAGATAACTACATGGAGCCTTGATTATTATCCTGTTATGACATGTTTACAATGCATTACATCTTGCCATGATATGTGCTTACGTGCTAGATTTATCATGACTTTATATGTGTAGACTAGACTTTGCCATGCTAAGTTGTTTTAAAAACGCACAACTTGAATTAAATCATGTCATGATAGCTCTTGCGACTTGTCCATCTTTAGTTATCCTTTTATGATTCACTCCATGTCAAATAGGCTGAGTTGACTCTTGAATCTTCATTGAGCCTTAGAGTGAGCTATGCTAGTTCTTTTATGAAGCATGAGTTAGTTTTTAACTCTTTGTTCTTGAACTAATTCCTGCATAAGCAAAAATGATCTCTTTTGCGCGAAAAAAACTGATCTCACCAATTCTTTCTCATGAGACTGCTTGTCATTGCACTCGGCATGAACTCAGGGGAGTTTTGGATGACCAAGATCATTTCCTTAAGCTTATAGCTTGGAATGGTCGCATAAGGCTTGAGATCTAGCACATGACTAAACAAAAATCTGGTTGGAAACAATCATGAGTTTTTTAAAAGGAAAAAACAAGTCAATTGTCCAAAATTTGCTTAATTACAAAATGATCAAAGTGCTTGAACAAATGATTCATCTTAGGACTTGTAGCACTCTAAGTTGACTCAATCCTAGCTTCTCAGTTCCATTTAGATTATTGACATGGCATGCATCATCTTTGGATACCTTTAGCTAGACTATGATCTTGGATAACTTGACGTGCTAAGAAATTCGATTAAATTTCAGATTATGACTTATTTAGCTTTGCTTGTCTATACATACATCGTCATGATTTCGATAGCATTCTATGTTGTTATGGCTTGGTGCAATACTTTAAAAGTCATTTTGGATAATCTTCATGGCTCTAATGCTTAATTTGAATAACATACATGCATTTTATCCAAGTCATGCTTTATTTTCTCCTTGCATCTTGATCATCTTATTGCCAAAAGGGGGAGGTCATCCCGTGTGTATGATGAGTAATTGACATTGATTTAGGAAAGTCGAGTTTGAGTTGGTTGGTTCGGACCTTGACGTTGCGTAGTGTAACGGGCTCGGTCGGACTTGGTCAAACTTGGTCGTATGAGATTAGGATGCATATTCTGATGATTCGAGAGGTTTGTTGATGTTATTATGCTTTCATGTATCGAGCGATGCTATTTGATGTGTTTATTGTTTGTGTTGGCTTCAGGACGTCGAGACGGAGTCGTGGCGAGACACGAGGTGACCGGACTAGACACGGGCGGTGTCGAGGTCAGAACGGTCGGATGTGTCGAAGACGGCGTGAACTTGAGGTGGGTGCGAGTCGTGAACGACAAGGAGCGTGGAAGCTTTCCGGAAGGTGCAGGAGGGGCGAAATGGTGATTTCGCGAGGCTGCGCAAGCGGGAGCGGGCTCCGTTCGGATTTAGCTGGCGTAACGGGTTGGAGACCCGTTAGCCAATGGCTATAAATAGGAGGGAGTGGTTGCAAGCCCCCTTATGTATTCAATGGCTTTAGGAGAGAGTTAGAGTTTGCTAGAGTCAAAAGAAATTTTGAGAGTTTGATTTGGTTTTAGGCTTTAGTTGGTGGGAGAGACAGAGGTTCTGTTGGCCAGTGTCTCCTCTTCGATGGTTCGTGTGTGTACTTGAGAGAGATATGTAGCTTGTGCTCTCAATCCAATCTTGTATGGGGTTGTAGTGTGGATTGAGTTGATATCCTTTGTAATCGCGTACCTCTCTTCCTTAATTTCATTCTGAGTTGGTGCTTATTTGAGTTGGACTGAATTTTTATTGCTCTCTGTGATGAACTGCGTTCTCAGTTTCCCTCTCTGTTCCTCCCGTTTTCTTTTGTTTTTGAGATGATTTCGAAGCTTTGTGGAATGATTCTTAAAAGCTCTATGATGGAAAAGATTCATGGCCATATGACCATTCCATTTTCTAGAGTATATTGAAGTTTAAATGTTTCTTGTGAAATCTGGAACTCTCGCCACAACTCCTCTGTTTGCAAGATTTCTAGGGTTTACTATTCACCATAAGCAGAGCACTCCTCTTTTGGTTTTCTCAGCAGAAATATTGCTCTAAGTTTGTGATTTCTAGTCATGAGATCCTTCCCTATTGTGAGAAAAAGGCTCATGATCAAATAAATATGAGAATCACAAAACTATTCAAGCTATTTGGATCTCAGTCTGTTTCTCTGCTCAGAATTTCAGTTCTTGGTCTCTTGCTCATGGTTTTCATTTTTCTGCGAGATAGCTCCGTGTGTATTTCCTTCTCCAGTCAAGTTGCCTTTGTATTTTCTTGGTTATAAGAACATGCTGCTATTTAGTTTAAAGTTCAGATTGTGAGACCTGAAAAGAGCAAACATTTTCTCAGCAATTTCTGGTTTTCGGTAGTATGCAGTAATCTCAGATTTTCAGTCTTCTTTGTGGTCAGTTTTCAGTCAGCTGCTCTTCTTCTTTTGTCACCTGAATACTTTTCCGTTTGGTCTGCTTTTCTTTTGTGTTATCTCTGTTTTATAGTTCCTGAACATCTTTGCTTTCTTTTCTCTTGTAGTTTTAATCAGGTTCTTCTCCAGAGGTCTACTACTCTTCTTTTGAGCTTTCAGCCGAGTACTACAAGTCTTTAGCCGAATTTAGATCAGGTTTTCTGTTATCAACTGCTGGGTATTTTCGGTGGACTGCAGTGATCACAGCCAACTCAACTCTCGGCTATTTTCAGTTTGGCTGCTAGTCTGAGTTCAGTTCAGTGCAGATTTCAGCCAGCTCTGCTTTTCAAATCTGCACTCTTTGCTGCTGTTTTCAGCTGAAAATTGTTGCTGTTTTCAGCCAAAAATACTTCTGCAGTTTACTGCATTTGTGCTGTTCGGACTGCATTCTTTTGCAGTTTTGGGCTTGCTGATTTCAGTCAAAAATCTGCAGCGCTGCATGCTATGAAATCTCAGTTCTCTCCTTTCAGTTACTTCTATTTTCTCTTCAAGTTATCACTGCTCTCGGTAGCAAATTTTCTGAACCAAACGGCAGCTCCTTTTTCAGTTTTGTGTGCAGTTTCCTGCTTGCTGTTTTCAGCAGAAAAAGATGCAGATTTCAGCCGAATGGAACAGCAGATTCTTGGCATTTTCCTTTCCTATCTACTCTTCAGTTTTTACTGTACAGAGTACTCTTACTGCTGTTTTCAGCTTGTTTATGCTGATCTCTGACAGTGAGAAGGGACAGCATTTCTGAAATCTGTGTTCTCTGGAGTGCAACTCCTTCAGCTTCTCAGTTTGTTTGATTGCAGTCCTTCTCGAGTCAGTCAAGATTGGTTCATTCTCTGTTTAGTGTTTTTGCATTAGCAGGGTGTTCTCTATTAGGTTCTGTTTAGCTTGTTATTGCTTTTGTCCTCCGTCTTTTCGCCAAAATCGTTTTTGGTTTTCAGTAATCATTTCTCCTCTTTCTTCATAGTTTCTATAGCTAACGGAGAAGAAATTTTCGTGTGGATACTTTGGGGAGGCAATTTTAAAGGCACCATTCACCCCCCCCCACTGTTGCCATTTCGGTCCTACAGCGATTTACCGAAAAACGGGCGACTCCGCGATTGTTTTAAAAACTTACGTCGTAACGACGTTCAAGATATTACAGACCAGGACAAGGATGTTCTTTGGTAATAGAATCTAGAGCTACCAAATGTTGGATCATGAGACAACACAATAGTCGTCGGTTCAACCAATGGTTGAAGGAGCGATTCACAATGAGCTTGTCAAGTGATATGCTAACATGGTTGGCAAAAGGGTCATCATTTATAGTTGTGGCATGGTGAGGATATGACATAAATGGGTACACATTCTATACACAGCCTTGGGATATAAAGAGCACCAACCAAAATAGTGGTGTCCGCATAGATGCATTCAATACAGATGGGTTGAGGAGCTACTATTATGAGTTCATAGAGGAGATTTGGGAGCTCGACTATGTACTTTTCAAGATCCCCTATTTCGGTGTCGTTGGGTCATTCAGTTCAGATGGGTTGAGGAGCTTCTACTATGGGTTCATAGAGTATATTTGGGAGCTCGACTACGTGCTTTTCAAGATCCTCCTGTTTCAGTACCGTTGGGTCCATCCTCCACAAGTGAAGGCCGACAAGTATGAATTTTTTATAAATAATCCATATTTTATTCAAAATAATAGAAATATACCCGCGCGAACATTTTTTATAGAAATGGGCTCCAGTCGTCGACCCGTTGGGAGACTGATACAGGGCCTCTTTTCAAGTCTTGGTTGCATGGAGCTTCCCTTCTTTTGACATGTGACCGCATGGGCCTCCTCCCTTGTGGTCGCATGGCTCTCTTTCTCCTTGGGGCTAGCTCGTTGGTCCTTCTATCCTTGTTCTTCTATTGCTTCAAATCTGAGAACGCACAATGTATTTGCATTAGGTAGTATACCATTCTCGTCTAAAGCAATAGGAAATTCTTTAAGAAACAAAAGCACCTGTTGTTGTAGTAGCTTAGCTCTTGCTCTTGTCATAGGACCTGTTGGAGCCTCATCACTAGCTTTATCATACACCCTTGGAGTGGAAGATGAATGCGTAGTAGAGATGTCCTCATCAGCGACTGGAACCTATCGTCCAACGGCCATGCGACACATAAGCTATCTGTTGGTTGTTGGGTGACAAGTTTCAGTCACCCAACAGTTCAACGACTGTAGCCTGTCACCCAGCAGCTGGGCGACTATAATTGCACTCGCTTGGCTATGTAGTGACTGCAAACAAGAGGCAGTGTGGGTTAATCCATTAGTGATTTTCGTAGATTATGAATGGCAGATAATTTGTTGGATTCACAAGTAGAGTTTGCGATCGTTGTATGTTGTTGTAGTACAAGAAATTGCATGAATTTTGTTAAGAACGATTAAAATAACAACGATCGGTAAGTACGAAGGAAAGTGATATTGTGATGTAACCAGAAATTCATACATGGAGGAGAAGTGGTTTGTTAATGTTGTTGGATGACTTGCTATGGGAATAATTGAATGTGAAAAGAGGAGGAAATATGCTTGTCCGAATTAAAATAGACTTCATAGTACAGTTGGGAGTACCATGACTCGTAGGGTTTGCTTACATGCATAACAAAGAGCATCATATACGATGCAACCAACCGAACTTCTCCTATGATACATATGCACCTTTTTGGAATGGAACTAAATTTGACCTTTAGGGAGTAGTTAGTGAGGGACGGCCTGACCTACTGTGTTGATTGGACCATTTTTCCTTCCTTACGAGCTCGGCGTTCAACTCCCCGATGGCCTCTTTTGCCTTGGACACCATTCCCTCTGTTTCTCGTACTCCCTCTCACGAGCCCCGTGCTCCCTGCGCGTCCACACCTCGAGATGGGCTTTCATCTCCTGATGTATATGCTCAGTTTGCTCATCTTTGCAGCGCTCCTCATCCCGGATCTCACAGGACCTTTCGATGTTTCACTCCTCAAAGTCGAGAGCCCACCGATCCTCTGGGTGAATCTCAAGATCGATCTATTTTCAGTAGCCACATAGGGGTTATGGGGACTATGGGTACATGAGAGAGGTTGTTAGTGTGTACTTTAAAGTAGAAAAAGTAGGAGAACACAGTGTAATTGGTCCTTACCGACTGTCGATAGCTGGTGGTGTCCTGACGGCGGTCGAGATAGTCACTGGAGTAGTTTGTGTAACCCTAGTAACGCATACCCAGGTTGAGGCAGCGCTTAGACTTGAAGAACTTGCACGGGTCCTAGCACCAACATAGGAGCAGCGTCTCCCCCTCGGGTGGGTGTTTCGGCGAACACTCGGTAGGAATGTTCAGGATGGGGTTGCTGCTACGAGTGATGTCATTATGGGGAGCTTACCTCGTAGCATGCTCGACTTGTTTGGCCCGGGCCGCAACAGCCCTTTCTTTTTCATCGTAGGTGGCAACAGACCTTACTAGTTCACGAGTCTTCTCCCATTGCTTCATCATCGTGTCTCATTGCTTTTTCTGCCTCTTGTCCATCCCGGTGTGGTGAAGCAAGCTCTAGTGTAGTGTTAGTGTTCTCTCTGAAATCTCTTCCACCTCCTTTTATAGGGCTCTGTGTGGTCTTCTCGCTGCATGAAGCTGCCCCGTGTGGTCTTCTCGGTGCATAAAGTTGTCCCGTCTGGTGTAGTCACTACGCAAAGCTGGCCCGTGTGGCCTTGTCTCTGCACAAAGCTACCCAATGTGGTCTTGTCAGTACACATAGCTGGCCAGTCAGGTCTTCTTACTTGGTCTTGTCACTGTGCAAAGCTGGCCCGTGTGGTCTTATCGCTGCGCAAAGCTATCCCATCTAGCGTAGTCGCTGTGCAAAGCTAGACCGTCTGGTCTTGTCGCTGTGCAAAGGTGCCCCATGTGTGTCATGTTGCTGCGCAAAGCTACCCCATCTGGTGTAGTCACTGCACGAAGGTTGCACACGACGCGGTTTGTCATAAAGCACGCCGCAGTACCTTACGGGCTATAAAATGCATGCCCGAGCCATTGATAGTAGGAACAACTATATTTCCGTCCTAGAGTAAGATAACATGATAGACGCGGAAGGGCCAGTCAAACATGGGTCACCAAGGGGGGACCTGCCCAAAAGGAGTAAGGACTTCAACGTTAACTACCGCTTGTTGCCAAACAGACATGCTTAGCTAGGGTAACCAAAATGCAGATACATGGAGGAGACGGTCATGCAAGTGGCGAAAGGCCATTTGGATGGTACACGACGTTTCTTCTGATGCCCACACTCTAGGGTACAATTAGGTAATCGTCTGTTTTATAGTACTACTAATAGAGTTTTGATGTTAACGTTCCTTTCTAGCAGATGGTCAAATGCGACTTCGTGTGATGTATTGATCCTCCCCATGAATGGAACAATGTGAGATACATGAATACATTGTGGGAGCAAATCCTTGACTTAGAGGCACGGATTGACCTCCGTCAGTAGATACAGTGCAAGAGGGGCAATAAGGAGGTCATCAACATAGGATATTCGTACGATCCAACATGTGTTGCACGAACCCTAGCTGCATATGTGCTTACCACTACAACGATGGCCAACCACGTCCGAGGCGACCCTCTCTTCAACACTCCATCTGGGTAGCACGAGGCTCATTCTACCTGTAGGCACCGACGTGTAAGGTTGTACCGTAGTACTCTCCCCTGTTGTCCACGATAATTTTCAATGTCGTAAAGCAAGTAATCAATTGGTTTTCACGTGGATGCGGTTGCCATTAATTTTGTGCATTGTTCGAGTGGTGCGAGCGTCGATGCGGTTGCCATTAATTGAGTGGTACGGGCATCAACACGGATCGAACAAACAAACATCGTAAAAAGAAGTACAACTAAGATCACAACAGTATTGCAAACATCACATAGTAAATAAGAAATATAAGTAGGACATGAACAAAAAATGTACAACCAGCACTATCCCTCACCAACAGCATCCCCAGCCCCCCCTCTGTCGCCACCTTGGCCCTCTTCGTCTCTACGTCTGTGTCCTCCTGTACGGCCCCGCTTGGCCGTCTCCTCAGTGTTGGGTGCCGGCACCCCAACAAGGTAAGACGGTCAGGAGACCGTCACACACATCCCAAGCTGGAGGAGTGAACTGCAGCACCACCTGTATGGCCACCGGTGAGTTGTGCCTAGGAGTGAACCTCCAGGAGTGTGGCCTAAGGTGCGAAGCCCATCGCCTGGCAAGCCCAGTCTAAAAAGTACTGGTCTGCGTCGTCCTAGCCCGGGGAGAACCCACACCCCTCGTCCGTAGGTATAAGACCTGCAATGCAAATATCGTTAGTTCATCAGATAAAGGGATGGGAGAAAACCAAAAAGAGGCAAAGTGTACCCTCAGCTAGCACCATGACGTGGTCAAAGCCATTTGGAGGGACGTACGGCACGCTCAGAGGATCACCTTTAATAAGAAGGATGGTATTAGTTAGTGGCTTGTTAGTTGTCGCAGAGAATTTTGTGAGAACGACAGGATCAGTTGGCCGCTCAGAGCCGACAAAAGAGTTGCGGGTGCTCGGCGTTGACCGGCGCGTGTCGTGGACTCGTCGGAGTTGGACATGAGGAAGTGAGCCACAAGGAATGCGGAGGCCCTCTTGGCGAATCAGTCCGAGCGGGAGGTGACGTGGGAGCTTGAAGTTCAAATGTAGAAGATGGACCCAAGTTCTTCGAGGCGCATGAGAACCCGTAGTTGTTGTTTCCCTTGGGGTGTTCTATCCTTGGGATGCTCTATTCTTTGGTTGTTCTTTCCTTGATTGTTCTTTCGCCTCGTGGATTGAGGAGTTAGATTCGAGGACGAATCCTGTTTAGGTGGGGAGAATGTAATACCCTGAACGTCGTTACGGCGTAAGTTTTTAAAATAATCACGGAGTTTCCCGATTTTTCAGTAAATCGCGGGAGGTGAAAATTGAATTGCATAATTGTCCAAACTTAAAAAAAATAAATTAAAACAACTAATTTGGATATTTTGGGCTGTCCAGAGGGGTGGGCCAGCCAGCCCAAATGGGGCCCGTACCCCCTCCCAAACCCTAGCACCCCCTTTATAAACCCCCTCCCTTGGCCCCTCTCCCCTTTTTTCCACCCCTGGCCGCCACCTCCCTCCTCTTGGGCGCCTCCCCCTCCCCCCTGCTGCTGCCATTGGAGAGGAGAAGAAAGGAGAAGCAAGGAGAAGGAAGGAGAAGAAGAAGAGAAAAAAAGTGGGGCAATTCTTCAATTAGGTAATTTTTCCTCATCTCAAATCCTCTGTTTTATGGAATAATTAGGGTTCTTGGCACGGATTTTGAAGGTAGTTAATAGATTAATTGCCCGATTAGAGATTAACTATTGTCTGCCTGTAGATTGATTCGCGCAGCGCGGATGATCGCGCAGTTTTTACCTAATAAGCGATTTTTTCTGCAGACACTCCCAAAAGGAAAGTTGTAGAGGACTTCCAGATCCGTCTCCTGTATTTGTTTCGTATTTTTCTGCCGTGATATCTGTGAGATACGGGGTCGGGAATACTGCTGTTCGTCAGGCAAGCAGATTGGTACAGACCGACGGTAATCTGGGAATTAGAGGTAGTAAATGATTTCTAAGATCATGGCCGTAATTGAGAAAGTTGTAGATAATTTAGAGATATAGCTTCTGCATAAAATTCAGAATTGTTAGACTTCTGTACTGTTGTTGGCACACATTTGAATACTACTGTCCAATCTGCCAGAACAGAGTTCTTCCTCTGTTTTGGGCATTAAATTACTCCTAGCTGTGACCAAAATAAAAATAGGTGTTCTACATGAAAAATGTAGGCTTTTAAGTAATAAAACCAGAAAGGTATCATTTGTTGTATTTGGATCTATATTTTTAAAGATACGAAATTGTTAAGCAGTGCTGCTGTAGAGGGTAGTTTGCTGATTTGTTGAGCGGAGAGGAGATTGTGCGGGATCGGGTTTCTAGCGACGTTTTAATTATTTATGTCATGTTTGTATGTTGTGGCTGTGTGCTGAGAGTTGTCTTTTGGACAGGTGGTCTTGTCCCTGAGCGCTCTTGATTTTACTTCACTTCGCCGGATTGAGGCAAGTAAACGTAGCAGTGGTTGCTACCGTTTAACTTGTTATTCCTTCTACTTTCAATTTATATTATTATCGTAATTTGATACAATTGTCATGATTGCATGATATTTCTAATTGTGGAGTTGGTAGTAATTATTGATCCATTGTTATGTTGATAATTTACTAGTAGACATGTGAAATTCTTACTTAATGTTATAATGTGGAATATAAAAATAACATGTGGTGAATGTGGATATGTTGTGAGCATGTTGATGCTCCTTGTGGATGGATTAATTGTGATTTATGATTAATCATATCATTCATATCATATCATGTCGTGTCATATGCATATGTGGATGTCGCCGCACATGCCACGACCGTACCGGTACAGCATCGTATATTGCCGTAATACGATGCACCTCTTCGGCCACGGAAAGCATCGTATATTGCCGTAATATGATGCATTGCACTTTCTGCCCTGGCAAGAGTGATGTGGAGCATAGCATTCATATGCATTGCATTGTGGAATGATCATTTGCATACATATGCAATATAATGTGGTGAAGTTATTTTGTGGAATTTTCAACTCATAGTTGTAATGTGGAATGTACAACTTCATAGTTGTAATGTGGAATTGGCTCTTGTGAGCTATTGATGGAATGAGGGTTGTGGTGCTGGAATGGGGTTCGTCCCTTGTGTATGGTAAGGATTGTGATTGCGGCACGAGACTATTTTCTCTTTTATTAATTATTGATAGTAATTGTGGATATGAGAAGTAATAAAGTATTGAAGTAAGACATACATATGTTTATTTGCCTTGGTAGTGGATGTGGTTGAGGTTTTAAAATAGTCAAACAAGATTTAGTTGTTAATATTTTACCGTCATTGATGGTGATTTGAGGTTGAGGATATAAATATTGTTATTTGTGAAAGATTAAATTATTGATGATTAAACTATGGTAGTTTGAGGAAGATTAAATGTTTTATTTGCATTTAATTATGGATAAAATGATTGCATTCATATGTCAATTAAATCTGAAATTGAAAAAAGTTTGTTTCATGGAAGATGATGGTGGTTTAATAATTGTGGACTTGAATTGTAATTGTGGTTGTATGGAATTATAATGATGATGTTTTAAATTGCTTGTAGTTTGAATAGCCTGTTAAACAGTTTGCTTGCTGAGATTTTATCTCACTCTTGTTTCCCCCTCCCTACAGGTGGAATTTGAGCATGCATGTGAAGGGTAGAACGGCACCACACTGATGCATGTGAATCATATTTATATGCTGTAATTAAGTTGAAAGGATTCTAGACATTTGCATAGCTTTGTCTACATTATCTTAATAATGTTGAATTTGTGAACTATGTGTTAGATTAAAATGTTGGAGGATATTTTAATTAATGAATTGCTATCACTATCATGTTATTCCTTAGTTATTTATACTTCCGCTTATACTATCTTGTTTAGTAATTGTTGCCAGTTTAATTTATCTTGTAAATTGGCTAGTTGTACAGCAGTTTTAGTAGCATCCCAGGGTAATGTGGATCCTAGGGTGTTACACCTCGATGAAGACATCGTACACGAGCTTCCGTCATGTCAGCCAGAAAGCCCAGTCGCACCAGCACAACGAGGATAGCTCGTCAGGAGCGTGGCTCTGCAGTGCCTTTGTTGGACCGAAATGGCGACAGAGGGGGTGAATGTCGTCTTTAAAAATTCCCCCTCAAAGGTTCCATTTAATAAAACTCCTCTACGATAGCTATACAGAGCTCAGAGAGAGTTCAAAATATTTCTCTGGAACCTTGAGCACCCAAGGAAAAGGCTCAGCAGAAAAGAAAATCAAATCTACCAAAAACAACAAGCAAAACAGGCTGCTCAGATAAGGCCGGTCAGACCGCCACACATGAGCCGGTCAGACCACTGCCTCAAAGCCGGTCCGACCGCTGGCAAATTGCCGGTCTGACCGCTGGGCCAGTCTAACCGCTCGGCAGACGCCGGTCTGACCGCCGGCTAAAAGCCGATCTGACCGCTGGACAAGCGCTGGTCGGACCGTCGGCAAAAGCCCGGTCTGACCGCCATTGAAGGGCCGGTCTGACCGCTCCCCTGTTCCAGGCAGTCCGAGAGCAGACTGAAAGTTTAGACAACACGACCCAAAATCCAAATTCCCAATGATTCTTTGATCCTTTGGCCAAGAAACTTTCCAGATATGTTAGCAATAGCTACTGGACTCTATAGGCCAAGATTCAAGCCATCTCAAAGAGGGAAACACGATTTGGATCAAAACCCTAGAAGATGAACAAGCAGAAATCAAAAGTCAGATTCTTGCAAATTGATCAAAAAGCTCTTGGGATTAGGTGACCAAAGGGTCTAGAAATGTAATTCCATCCCTGAGCAACCCATTTTGCCACTCAAAAGCAAGAGTCAACAAAAAAACGAAAATCTCAAGAATTTCACATAGAAAGCATCGAAGCAAAAAGTGCACGAGAGAAGAAACCTCATATTTTCATTCAAAACAAAAGATCACAAAGAGTCTAGATACATATGTACAATAGAACAAGAAGAAGGATTACAAGACTCTCAATCCATCCTCTCCCTCTCCATTCTCAAGAACACCAAGAACCACACATGTTCTTGGGAGAAACACACACACCCACTTAACAAGAGAGGAAAATGGGAGGGAGACACACATGCTGCCCTTAACTAGTCTCCACCCACTAAAGCCTAAAGCAAAAGGCCTCTCCAAAGGCTCTTTAGACTAAAGCAAACCCTAACTTTCTCTCAAAGGGCATGAAGGGGTATGCAGCCCCCAACAGCTATTTATAGCCCCTGGCTAACGGGTCTCCCACCTGTTACGCCGGCTAAACCCGAACGAAGCCCGCTCCCACTTGCGCAGCCATGCGAAATCACCATTTCACCCCTCTTGCACCTTCCGGGAAGCTTCCACGCTCCTTGTCGTCCACGACTCGTAACCACATAGAATCTCCGCCGTCTTCGACACATCCGACCGTTCTGACCTCGACACCGCTTGTGTCTAGTCCGGTCACCTCGTGTCTCACCACGACTCCACCTCGACGTCCTGCAGCCAACACAGACAAGAAACACATCAAATAGCACCGCTTGATACATGAAAGCATAAATAGCATTAATGTCACCGCATTAAGCCTAAACCTGTCAAATTAACCGAATAAGCATCCTAATCCTTTTGATCAGGTTTCACCAAGTCCGACCGAGCCCGTTGCACTACGCAACGACATGGTCCGAACCAACCACCTCAAACTCGACTTCCCTACGCCGATGTCAATTACTCATCATACACATGGGATGACCTTCACATGGTCTCTCAGCCTTAGGTGAGTATTTGCCAACAAGACGTCGTCGAATAACACGGACATGCAAAACTATACCGCAACGAAAGCAAAGTGTTACATATGATCATCCTTAATACGAAGGAATTAATTGGAAGTCAAACTACTTACCCATCTACGACACCAGAAAGAACCCATCATAGGCCACTCCACGTCGACCCTCGGGTACATCTCGTCACCGTATGGAGTCATGTCCTCGAGCATGGGCCATCCAAGGCTGAAGCACTTGAACCACCATAGCTGCAATAGCAGCAGACACCCCGCGAGGACCGAGTTCGCCTTGGTCCTACCGCACGTATCGCAAAAGCCATGATTAGTCACGGCAAGTGTGACCGAACCTCAGTTGATTTGGGGGGCCTCCCCCTTGGTGATGGCCTAGCATGAGTGATGAGGCATGCATCAACGGTGTTCCCGTCACTGGTGGTGAAGAGAACCCAACCAAATAGCCACAGCAAGTACGCTTCCAAGTGTCGCGAGACCTGCTGCTCATCTGCGGTCGGGTCCATCCACTCCACCTGAGTACAACCAAAAAGTTGTTATTACAGTACAATAGAAAGCAGAGTACAGAGGATCAAACAAAAAGGGCATAAGGCACGTACCCAGAACTGTGAGAGCCACCTCAATGATGGGCCGTGTGTCTAACCCGATAGGAAGACATAATACTCCTCCGTGGCACCAGGCGGAAGGACTCCCTGGAACCTGTCTAGCAAGTCTTCGTGCCAGCCGGCTGGTGCCTCTAGTAGGAAGGTAGTAGCTCCCATGATAGGAAGGCTGAGCAATAGGGAGACGTCCTGCAGAGTAGCAGCCATCTCCTCGAATGAAAAGTGGAAAGTGCATCTCCGACTGCCAGTGGTCCACCAACGCTGTCAGCAGGGAGCGGTGTAATACACTGAACGTCGTTGCGGCATAAGTTTTTAAAACAATCGCGGAATCGCTGGTTTTTGGGTAAATCGCGGAAAGGAAAAAATATAAATTATAAAATAATGTAAAATGAATAAAATAAATTAAAATAACTAATTTGGATAATTTGGGCTGTCCGGAGGGGTGGGCCAGCCGCTTTGGGCCAGCCAACCCAAATGGGGCATGTACCCCCTCCAAAACCCTAGCATCCCTTTATAAACCCCCTCCCTTAGCCCCTCTCCCCTTTTTTCCACCCTGGCTGCCCCCCCACCCAGATTTCGCCCCAACATCCCCCTTGCTGCTGCCATTGAAGCCAAGGAGAGGAAGGAGAAGGAGAGGAAGAAGAAGGAGAAGAAGGAAGAAGAAGGAAGGAGAAAGAAGGAGAAGAAGAAGATGAGGGAAAAAGTGGGGAAATTCTTCATCTAGGTAATTTTTTCCCATCCCAAATCCTCTGTTTTATGGAATAATTAGGGTTCTTGGCACGGATTTTGAAGGTAGTTAATAGATTAATTGCCCGATTAGAGATTAGATGTTGTCTGTCTGTAGATTGATTCGCGCAGCGCGGCTTATCGCGCAGTTTTGACCAAGAAAACGAATTTTCCTGCGGACTCTCCCAAACGGAAAGTTGTAGAGAACTTCCAGATGCGTCTTCTGTATTTTTTTTGGATTTTTCTACCATGGGATCTGGGAGATACGGAGTCGGCAATACCGCGGTCCGTCAGGCGGACAGATTGGTAAAGTCCGATGGTAATCCAGAGTTTAGAAATAGTAAACGAATTTTCTGGTCATGGCCGTAATTTAGACAGTTCTAGATAATTTAGAGATCTAGCTTCTGTATAAATTTCAGAATTTTTAGACATCTGTGCTGTTGTTGGCACGCGTTTGAATACTGCTGTCCAATCTGCCAGAACAGAGTTCTTCCTCTGTTTTGGGCATTAAATTACTCATAGCTGTGATTAAAATAAAAATAGGTGTTTGCATGAAAATTGTAGGTTTTTAAGTCGTGAATCCAGAGAGGTATCATTTGCTGAATTTGGATCATTACTTTTAAAGATACGAAATTATTAAGCAGCGCTGCTGCAGAGGGTAATTTGTTGAATTGTTGAGCGGAGAGGAGATTGTGCGGGTTCGGGTTTCTAGTGATGTTATATTTATTTATGTTGTGCTTGTGTGCTGTGGTTGTGTGCTGAGAGTTGTATTTTGGACAGGTGGTCTTGTCCCTAAGCGTTCTTGATTTTTGTTATACTTCGCTTCGTCGGATTGAGGCAAGTAAACGTAGCGGTGATTGCTACCGTTTAACTCGTTGTTCCTATGTAATATCCCGAAAGAGATTCGATAATTAATCGATTTAAATGGAGAGAGGGACCTTAAAGGGAATAATGAAATAATGTTTTTCTAGAGGGGTTTTCTGAATTTTTTGGACAACCTGGGCCTGGGCCTTGGCCCAGGTGGGAATTTCGGCCACAAAAGGGGGGAGGCACCCACCTCCCCAAACCCTATGCGCCCCTCCCTCCTAGAGCCGCCTCCCCTGCTCCTTGCGCCGCCTCCCCTGCTCCTTGCGCCCCTCCCAAGCAGCACCTCTCCCACCCCTCTTCTCCATTGTTGGTGATCAAGTCCTCCGTTCGCTGCCGGTCGAGCGGAAGAAGGGAAGCCATCGCAGCGAGGCGATTGGATTCGGAGGAAGGGGAGAGGAAGGGAAAAGGAGGAGGAAGAGAAGAGGTGGAGTTCGTGGGGCGTTCTTCATGCTCTACAATGATTCATCAAGGGTAATCCCTGTTTTCCCTTCTAGATGAATAAATTAGTTGGGGTAGAAATTCGTCGGTTTTCTGGGCTGCTGGGATAGAAATTGTTAGTCGGCAGTTTTGGGTTAGATCTGTCAGGATTCAGGTCTGGACCTCTTCTAGAGAATTGTAGAGGACTTAATTATCTTTCCAGGGAGTACAAGAACACGTGATTCGGATTTGTTTATCGAAAGTTATGAATTTTCCAGTGCTGCTGTTCTGCAGATCGGGGTAGTTCTGGACAGATTTTAGTAGATCGGTTTGTGCGACGGGAATTGTGGCGATTCAGGAGTCCTTCAAATTGGGAAAGTTGTAGATAAGTTTCTTAGCTTTCCATAGAGGTAAAGAAGTCCGGATTCCGAGTTTCTGGGTGGAAGTTATGATTGTTTTAGTGCGCTGTCCAGAGAGTCCGACGTGATTGTTGATGTTTTAGAAAAGGGTTTGGTTCGGGTAGAAAACGGTAGAATCTGGAAGGATCCACAACTAAGTTTATTTAGATAATTTAATTATCTTTCCAGAGAGTCCAAGAACGCTTAATTCGGAGTTACATACTGGAAGTTATGAATTTTTGAAGTCGGCTGTCTGTGGATGGGCAGATTTGGCCGAGGGGAGTTGGGGATTTATTTGAGATAAATTGTTGGGGTAATTGGGGTTGCTGATATTTTGTATCTAGAAACCCGTTACTGTTATGTTAGTAATTATTAATTATTTATTCAGGAGGAGAGCGGATTCCGGGGGTTTCGCCTTCTGCTCGTTCTTCGTTGTCTCGCGGTTGAGGCAAGTATATTTATGATGTGAAAATATGTATGTTTATGGATTTCTTGAATTGTTTGGATGATGGTTGAATCATGATTGTTTAAATTGTGAGTATGAGTAAGTGATGAATTGAGAATGCTATTTATGTTCTGTTTACATTATGGCATTTATGAGATTGGTTGATGCGTAGTATGGTGAATGCTCGTTATCTTTTTGATACATTCACATATATGCATCATATTGAGAATTATTGAAGTCTTGGTCATGTGGTGATCAAGCATCGAGGTCCCCACACTTGCGGAGTGTGGGCAATTGGTCCCTGTACCAGAGGGTACAGGCATGGGTGTGTATTGACGAATGCACACTCCGCATTACCGGTAAAATGCGAAAGAGATGAGAAAGAGGAGCTTTTGATCATATTGCATAGCATGATGTTCTATGTTAATTGTTTAACTTGATAGTTAATGATCATTGATATTGATGTTGATATACTTGCTGAGTCGTTGGACTCACTCTTGCTGTTTGTTTATTTGTTTTAGGTACCAATGTGAGAATGGCATACATGGGATCAAAAAGGGATTAGCTTCGTTGCACGTGCACTATTCCTTCAATAAGAAATAAAGATAGTCATGATAATCTTGTTGGCTTGATAGTTTAATTGGTTCAGTTTATATTTCATCAGATTAAATGTAATAAAGACTTAGTACCATTGGATATTATCTTTCCGTTCATTATTTAGAACTTGTGCTATTAATGCTTATTTAAACTGCCATCTGGTTAATAAACAAAGAAGGTTATGCCGAAATTTTTAGGTAATTAATACTAGATGTTTTATATTGTGGATAGTTAGTAGCATTTCAGGCCTATGTTAGGCTGGGGTGTTACAGTTGGTATCAGAGCGGGCTTTAGGTCCGTGGTAATTAAATTATTAAATTGACACACTGGTGCACAGTAGGATGGGATGGGTCAAGCATTGCATTTATGCTTTTGACACATTGTATTGATGATTTACATTATGGGATAATCTTGTATGCTTATCGATAATCTTGTATGATTATTGATTGTGTATTATTGTGTGACCCTATATTTATTTTGGTTCCATAGAGATAGCAAGGGGTAGAGGAATATGTACCTATGTTTGACTTTGTACTTATTATGAGATGATCTTTTGGGTGCTTATGATGTGACTTTATGACTATTATGTGTGTGGATAGTTAAGTTGAGAGATAGAGATCGTGGTGCGGCCATAAGCATGGCCAAGTTATAGCACTATTCGTGGTATTGAATTTGGTGAGGGAGCTTTCCTTGGGCAACTAAATTTCAGAGGTTAGGAATGAGTTCTTTAGAACAGTTTCTCTCTTCCTTGAGTCGAATTTGGTCAATTTTTATCCTGTGGAGAAGGATGAATTTATCTTGACATTCATGGTTTATTGTGGTTGATGGTTTTGTTGGTCTCTACTCGTTCTTTGAAGCAATTATTGTATTTCAAACTATTGAAACGTTTATGCTACTTGGGAACATTGTTGATTTGCAAAGTTGGTCCCTTCGTGGGAGTTTTGTCTTGTGGTAAAACATGTCTCATTTGTTCGCTTGGTATTCTTATTAATGAAAGTTTTATGTTGTAAACTTGTTAACATAGGAAAGCTTTGGATCAATGAATTTCTTGGGATTATTACGTGTGTTGAAGCTTAACTCCTCTTCTTTCAGAAAGAGAGTGTTAAAACCTTTGTAGAGTTTGCTATGCTTAAGTAGAAGGTGGTGATCATATAAGCTAATTCGTATGGTATGAATTGTCAAGTTGAGAAGTTAGCATGGTGCATAATTAATTCCAACTAGCATCCTTGGAAGTGTAGTTGATTAATTTTGATATTGCTTGTAATAGTTTATTAAAGAATAGTGATTAAGAAATTGCCTACATGATTGGAACCCATGTAGTTATTGAGGAGAGTGCAAAAGAGTTACAATGATTATTATGATTGATTAAATTGCTATCATGTTGGATAAATTGCATTATGTTGTCGTTAGTGATTAATCTAACTGCTTGGAATTATTAAGAAGAAGGTGTTGGAATATTGTCTTGGTAATATTAACCTTTAATCTGTCATTTATTTAGATACTTGTATGAGCTTGTTCAATTGCTAGATTCATCTATCCTTCACCATGTCAAATTGTTGAAATATGTATAAAGAAAAGATGAAGATTGATGTATTGACTTGTAGAATTTTGCCTTACAAAGTCTGGTATTATTGAAGTTTAAAGTTATCTCGTTCTATTTTCCGAACTTAAGGTGGGATATTAAATCTATGCTCATGATTATTTTGTGGTTATAAATGGAGTTAGATCATGAATGTTGATATGATAAAATAATAATCAACTATTGCTAGTAATGACTAGAGTACAATCAATTTGAGTTAAATCAGAGTTGAGCATCAAAAGAATTGAATATATAAAACTTAATGAGAGACTTATACTAGCATGTTTGGCAAGAATGCCCTGTTCTAGTATCATCTTGATTAAGAGCTTTGTTCTAATATGGTGGCTTGTGCACTAGGTTTTTCCTAGATCAAGTAGTTGTAATCTTGTTTAGATAATAGAAACATGATGAAGTGAATTAATATGTTTCTTTTGGAAAAGTTTATGAAGGAGTTGAGGATATGATGATGCTTGTTAAGAATGTAATATTCGATGTTAGTATGTTGGTCAATTTGTGGTTATGATGGTAATGTTGAAGGTTCATTAAATAGAAGAATTTGAATAAATTCCATGGTACTATTTAAATCAAAAGTTTTGATAGTGTGTATGCGATCTTTGATCTCATGACTTATGTGGTAGCTGAAATTGTTTAAGCAAAGTGTTTGAGGGTTTTATTAGTTCTTAAAGAATTAATGTGTTGTGGTCTTCAACTCTTCTTTGTTGGAATTGTTAAGGTGATACCGTAATCAAAGAAGGTTGTTCTCTTTGTTAAAAGGAAAAAGATTGATGAAAGTTTTGGAGGTTGAAGTTAAGTTGTGTAATCTTTGTGAAGTGTGTTTGACTTCTTATTTTCACCGCATAAGAGTTTCTTGAGTTTAAAATGGAAATGTTGTGTTTTATCGGTTGAGATTGGGTATTTCTCTCCTTGAAGGGCATGAGCCTTCGCCAGTTGATCTTATATTGTGTTTTCCAAGATTATCGCTATTACCCTTGGTCTAGTGTTTATTGTGGATGATAACGTCTTCCTATGTGCTGAAATTTACTTTTTATGTCTCCCCTAAGAAAAGGGTAACCGATTTGGGTTGCAAGCCCTTTTAGGATATGTATGGCAACTGGTTGGTGTGGTTATGTGATTGGTTTAGGTGAGATTGTGGGTATCAAGATGCTTGAGATTCTTGGGGTGATAAATTGATTCTGTCGAATAATTCTCGGTGAGGATTTGATTTAAAGAAGATGTTGTCCTTGGGGCTAACTAGTTATATTGTTGCAACTAGAAGAACCTAGTTGTGGTTCAAGAGTGTTACGTTCATTTTGCTGGAACGTTAGAATTATTGAAAGTATGAGAATCTTGATCAATTTTATTGGAGCATCATGATTGGGTACCTTGTAAGGATTAGTAGGATGATTATGATGGTGTAGTTAATGAGTTTATAGTTGTGAAGAAGCCCAATCGTTATGGGAATTATTGGGATAGTAAGGATTGTTGAAAATTATTGCCATGTATGACTTGGCTTCAGAAAGTAACCCTCCAGGAGTTAGAATCTTCCTACAGATAATCAGGTTGAGATTATGTTTTCATGTGGTTGTGAAGGGTTGAGCATGGTTGATTGTGGAGATGTTAGCCACCGAATTCGAGAGCCTGGTGTCAAATATATCAAGTATATTATATAATAGCCCTAGAGATGGAAAATTTGGGTGGATGTTCTATACTAGAACCTTGGAGGCTAATGATGTGGTGTGAAAATAGTGCAACAAGTGGATTCTAAATAGTTGATGCTCGTTGATAGTAGTCTTTGGGTGTAGAAAAATGAGTGTGTGAGCGGAGAATTTCAAGTTGATTATCCTTAAGGGATTGCGGCGAAGTGATGGTGGTTGAAAATAACGATGAGGTGCATTAGAAATTATTCGTTAAAGTAACATGTGGGTAGAGGAGTTGACTAGAGTATGTTATTGTGATCATAGTAGAGTCCCTCTACAAAAGTGTGTTGGATGCACTCGGTTTGAACATAGAGTTGATGTTGTCAATTTAAGAGAATTGAGCTAGTATGGTATGGGATGATTTGGAACCTCGTGATTCAAGAGGAAGTTTATTCCTAAAAGAAAAAAAATATTTTCCTCGGTAGCAAAATGCTCTTTTGATTCTTGTTTGAGCTATGTGATGATAGCAAAAGTCTTTTGTGGTTTGAAGTTAACTTTATGTTGGCATGTGTGATTTTTCGGTTTAGGAAAAAAATGGACGGGTTGGATATTTGAGTGATTCCCCTTTTACATATGTGTTGCTTATGTGCAAACAACCTACTTGGAATGTGGAGAGGTTCTCGTGTTGAATCCTCGATTTTCTTTTCTTTTATGATTTGACTCTTTGGGGATTTTCTTTTCTTTTATGATTTGACTCTTTGGCTGGGGTGTTAGGTGTTACAGTTGGTATCCTTAAAAGGATTGAGGTGCTTTAATAATTATATGTCAAAGTAATTTTATCGGTTGAGGTTTTGGCTAGAATGTATTATGTGGAGACATTATAGTCTCTCTACAAGTGTGTGGATGATATACTCAGTTTGAGCGTAATGTCGAAGTTGCCAACTTGAGAAAATGAGTTGGTGTGTTGGGCGATGATTTGAAAATCCTTGGTTCAAGGAAGTTAAATTTCAAAGGAATGGATTGGGAATTAGTAATATTTTGAGCAGTAATATGCTCTCTTGATTCTTGTTTAATTGTGTGTGTTTATGGCAGAGGGCACCTGCAAAAATTTAGTTGTTTGATGTGAGGTGTATTCTTTTTCAGTTAGGAAAAGAAAAAGATTGTTTTGGTTTGTCGAGTGATTATCACTCTTGGCTTGTGCAGTGTGGATTCCCCGAATGTCCATTTGGACAGTGTGAATGGTTTGATGTGAATCCTTTGTTTTGGGTCGTGGACCTTCGAAGGAAGACTGTTTGCTGGTATGCTGCTTGAGAATGCTTTATTCTTCTTGTGAATGTGTGTGGCATTTGTTTCATTTATTGAATTGTGCTTCAAGTAATGTTGGGGTGGAATCTATGGTCAATTCTTTAAAAGGGTGCAATGTATTATCCCGATTATATTAATTAGAGGGAAAAGTTTTTAGTTGTGATTAATCTTTAGTGTAAGCGCGGAAAGAATTCGGGGTCGAATTCTGTTTAAAGGGGGGTAGAATGTAATATCCCGAAAGAGATTCGATAATTAATCGATTTAAATGGAGAGAGGGACCTTAAAGGGAATAATGAAATAATGTTTTTCTAGAGGGGTTTTCTGAATTTTTTTGGACAACCTGGGCCTGGGCCTTGGCCCAGGTGGGAATTTCGGCCACAAAAGGGGGGAGGCACCCACCTCCCCAAACCCTATGCGCCTCCCTCCTAGAGCCGCCTCCCTGCTCCTTGCCGCCTCCCTGCTCCGTCGCCCCTCCCAAGCAGCACCTCTCCCACCCCTCTTCTCCATTGTTGGTGATCAAGTCCTCCGTTCGCTGCCGGTCGAGCGGAAGAAGGGAAGCCATCGCAGCGAGGCGATTGGATTCGGAGGAAGGGAGAGGAAGGGAAAAGGAGGAGGAAGAGAAGAGGTGGAGTTCGTGGGGCGTTCTTCATGCTCTACAATGATTCATCAAGGGTAATCCCTGTTTTCCCTTCTAGATGAATAAATTAGTTGGGGTAGAAATTCGTCGGTTTTCTGGGCTGCTGGGACAGAAATTGTTAGTCGGCAGTTTTGGGTTAGATCCGTCAGGATTCAGGTCTGGACCTCTTCTAGAGAATTGTAGAGGACTTAATTATCTTTCCAGGGAGTACAAGAACACGTGATTCGGATTTGTGTAGCGAAAGTTATGAATTTTCCAGTGCTGCTGTTCTGCAGATCGGGGTAGTTCTGGACAGATTTTAGTAGATCGGTTTGTACGACGGGAATTGTGGCGATTCAGGAGTCCTTCAAATTGGGAAAGTTGTAGATAAGTTTCTTTGCTTTCCATAGAGGTAAAGAAGTCCGGATTCCGAGTTTCTGGGTGGAAGTTATGATCATTTTAGTGCGCTGTCCAGAGAGTCCGACGTGATTGTTGATGTTTTAGAAAATGGTTTGGTTCGGGTAGAAAACTGTAGAATCTGGAAGGCTCCACAACTAAGTTTATTTATATAATTTAATTATCTTTCCAGAGAGTCCAAGAACGCTTAATTTGGAGTTACATACTGGAAGTTATGAATTTTTGAAGTCGGCTGTCTGTGGATGGGCAGATTTGGCCGAGGGGAGTTGGGGATTTATTTGAGATAAATTGTTGGGGTAATTGGGGTTGCTGATATTTTGTATCTAGAAACCCGTTACTGTTATGTTAGTAATTATTAATTATTTATTCAGGAGGAGAGCGGATTCCGGGGGTTTCGCCTTCTGCTCGTTCTTCGTTGTCTCGCGGTTGAGGCAAGTATATTTATGATGTGAAAATCTGTATGTTTATGGATTTCTTGAATTGTTTGGATGATGGTTGAATCATGATTGTTTAAATTGTGAGTATGAGTAAGTGATGAATTGAGAATGCTATTTATGTTCTGTTTACATTATGGCATTTATGAGATTGGTTGATGCGTAGTATGGTGAATGCTCGTTATCTTTTTGATACATTCACATATATGCATCATATTGAGAATTATTGAAGTCTTGGTCATGTGGTGATCAAGCATCGAGGTCCCCACACTTGCGGAGTGTGGGCAATGGTCCCCGCACTGGAGGGTACAGGCATGGGTGTGCATTGACGAATGCACTCTCCGCATTACCGGTAAAATGCGAAAGAGATGAGAAAGAGGAGCTTTTGATCATATTGCATAGCATGATGTTCTATGTTAATTGTTTAACTTGATAGTTAATGATCATTGATATTGATGTTGATATACTTGCTGAGTCGTTGGACTCACTCTTCTTTGTTGTTTATTTGTTTTAGGTACCAATGTGAGAATGGCATACATGGGATCAAAAAGGGATTAGCTTCGTTGCACGTGCACTATTCCTTCAATAAGAAATAAAGACAGTCATGATAATCTTGTTGGCTTGATAGTTTAATTGGTTCAGTTTATATTTCATCAGATTAAATGTAATAAAGACTTAGTACCATTGGATATTATCTTTCCGTTCATTATTTAGAACTTGTGCTATTAATGCTTATTTAAACTGCCATCTGGTTAATAAACAAAGAAGGTTATGCCGAAATTTTTAGGTAATTAATACTAGATGTTTTATATTGTGGATAGTTAGTAGCATTTCAGGCCTATGTTAGGCTGGGGTGTTACATCCTACTACTTTCAGTTTACATTATTATCGTAATTTGATACAATTGTCATGATTGCATGATATTTTAATTGTGGAGATGGAAGCAATTATTTATTCATGGATATGTCGATAAATTGCTAATAGACATGTGGAATTCTTGCTTAATGTTATAATGTGGATCCTGAAATTAGTATGTGGTGGATGTGAATATGTTGAGAGCATGATAATGCTCCTTGCGGATGAATTAATGTGATTCATGATTTTTCATATCATTCAATCATTCATGTCATATCATATCCTTTGTGTATGTGGATGTCGCCGCTTATAGCTGCGACCATACCGATACAGCGTCGTATATTGCCATAATACGACGCACCTCTTCGCCACGGGAAGCATCGTATATTACCGAAATACGATGCATTGCACTTCCTGCCCTAGCAAGAGTGAAGTGGAGCATAGCATTCATATGCATTGCATTGTGGAATGATCATTTGCATACATATGCAATATAATGTGGTGAAGTTATTTTGTGAAATGTACAACTTCATAGTTGTAATGAGGATTGTGGTTGTGGAACGAGATTCGTCCCTTATGTATGGTAAGGATTGTGATGGTGGTATGAGACTCTTTTCTCTTGTATTAATGGTTGACAGTGATTGTGGATATGGGAAGTAATAAAGTATTGAAGTAAGACATACATATGTTTTATTGCCTTTGGTAGTGGTAGTGGATGAGGTTTTAAAGTAGTCAATCATGTTTTAATTGTTTATGCTTTACCGTCATTGGTAGTGAATTGAGGTTGGGAATATAAACGTTGTTAAGTGTGGAAGATTAAATGTTGATGATTAATCTATTGTGGTTTGTGGAGGATTAAATGTTTCTTTTGCATTTAATACGAGATAAAATGATTGCATTCATATGCCAATTAAATCTGAAATTTAAGAGCTATGATTCATGAAAGTTTATGGTGGTTTAATAATTATGAACATAAATTGTAATTGTGGATGTATGGAATTATAATGATGATGTTTAAATTGTTTGTAGTTTGAATAACTTGTTAAACTGTTTGCTTGCTGAGATTTTTATCTCACTCTTGTTTCCCCCTCCCTACAGGTGGACTTTGAGCATGCATTGGGAAGGGTAGAGTGGCACCGCACTGATGCACTTGGATTATAATCTTAATGCTGAAATAAAGTTGAAAGCAATCTAGTCTTTGTTTAGCTATCTTATTGACAAATGTTTCTTCTTAGTAATATTAAATGTGGGTACCGTTCCTATGGATATTATGTTATAGTTGAATATGATTATTGAATTGTTATTATCCTGTTTTTCCTTAGTTGTTTACGCTTCTGCTTATATTATATTATTTAGTAATTGTTGCTAGTTTAGTTTATTTTATAAATTGTCTAGTTGTAGAGCAGTTTTCTGTAGCATCCCAGGGCATTGTAGGTCTTGGGGTGTTACAAGCGGTCAAACTAGAAGCACCGCGATCGCTCCACGCCATCGTCCCCGCCCACAGGCAAGGCCAGTCTATCCTCGTCGGTGGCCTATACGATCCAGGCAAGAGGGAGCACTCCGGCATCGCGTAGCCTATGAAGCAAAAAAAGGCTAGTACGCAACCTACATATGGCAAGAATACAATGATGTCGGAGTGCAAACCTGGTTGTTCAGCATGGGTGTAGCCTCCAGACCATTCGAGGTTGCATGTGTAGACCACCCCCAAGTCAGCCGTCTCCTCTGCGCTCCCTGGAGGCGGGACATGACAGGAAGCGTGATGCAGTCGATCGACGTGCTCGTCTAACAGGTCGTAAGGCCAGTCTGATCTGCGAAGTCCACGAGCCAAACCTGCAACATGAATTCAAGTTAGCATTTATGAGGAACAAAAAAACATCGAATGTAAAGCAACAGTAAATAGAACATGTAAATAAACAAAGGAAATAATGCTCCTACTACATTACTCAAAAGGGGGGGAATACCACAACAATTGTACAAACAGTGCATGTGATGTACGATACAATTAGTACGACAGTACGCACGTCAAAAGTACCAACTAACAAAATACATATTACAATGAACAATTATTTGTAGTCTCCAACAACTAGTTATAAAAACCATGCTAGTCTGCCTACTGATCAGCAGATGTCTTGCATCATCTAGCTATGTACCCATCCCGACCGCATCGCCAGCAGCGTGCACGAGGCGCTCCGACTTGCGCTTCATCCATATCATTTCTAATACACAAGCTTTGTCGCCAATCCTTCCAAACCTTTAGCATGTTAACAACTGGAATCCAGGTCCTCCTTGCAATATCCAAGGTGGCGAAGTTCCCCATAACCCTGAATCCCCTGAGCTCACCACACCACACATGCATCACCCTCTTCTTGAAGAAGTACTCAGACATGAAGTTCGAAAGATCCATGCCCACATTCCCACATGCAGCGAGGACATAAGAGCATGGCTTGTGTAATAGCTTCAGCTTGTTGCACGAGCAGCTAGGTTCATTTACATGATCTCCAAGACATATCTCATGGGTAACAAGGGCATAAGCCATCCCAAATCCAGCTCTATCCCGGAGTACCATGTCAAAACAATGCTCCCTATTGCCCATGTACCACATCAACCTCGTCATAAGCAACTTCCTTCTCTTCACCAACATGCGGGGTGCCCGAGTTGCTCGCACCTCCCGGATGATGGCTATCCACATGACCTTGCACAACTTCTATTGGGCATGGTTGCACAAGCATCATGCACTCGTGTCCACGACGCCGACACCCTTGTACAAACCCCTTCCACGTAACAATGGCATCAATGTTCTCAACTTCTATCTGATGTCCGTGGGAGACCGGTTCTAAAGCCCTTGTATGCCGAAGCTGGACACCTCAAGGTCTAAGGAAAAATTACGAGGTAAGCCAGTGCATCACATCTGCAATTCAAGCATTCTCGTCGTCCGGGTGTACCAAAGTGGCTTGCACAAAATCGCTCAAGTCAATACCATTCGGACCTTAATAAACGGTACCAACACCGTAATGCACTTTCAATGTAGTGGGTATCGGCATTACTGATGTCTGCCTGTATATATTTTCAATTTTGCAACTAGTCAAATCGTATCGCACATTACAGAAGCACTCATATACTGTAATTTACATTTCTACGACCGTTCGCCTATCATAACCAATTACACAACCCTTGTAGCATTGAGGCCGCTCTTGTCTCACTACTCGAGCTCTCTCCTACTGCATATAATTCATAATAGGTTTCGACAATTTACATGACATATCGATTTAAATGCCAACATACCAGTTATAACAGTATACATGATTTTTCAATGTACTAACGACATTACATTTATTCATAATTAATCGTAAATATTACATATTATTATTTTCTACAAAAAAAAATAATAAATTCTTACAAAAATATTAACTAAATTTTGAATAACTATAAATTTCTACGGAGGCTTAATTTCTACATAACATTGACTAAATTTTCTACAACTACAATTTTGTGCAGATGCTACTTTGCTATGAATGCTAATTTTCTACAACTATGTTCACTAAATTTTCTACAACTACAGGTTACTACGGCTGCTAATTTTCTATAACTACATTGACTAAATTTTCATACCAAAGTTGTACTATTATTTTCTACATCTATAATTTTCTACGGATAATAACACTTACAAACTATCTACTTCATATACAAAATGTGTACTACAAAATACAAAAATATTTGCCTCACAAAAGTCATGAAACATCTCCTTCTTCCTCTCCTCCTCCCTCTCCTTTTCCCTCCTCTCCTATCCTTTTCTATGTAACCGACCAGGCAAATAAGAAGCGCCACATAGTTATTTAAGAAAAAGAAGGATTGTCGGAGTTGAGAATGTAATGGACGAGAAAGAATACAATCAATTTGATTAGTTACCACCTTCCAGAAATGGCATAAGGATCGAGGAAAAATAACGTGACAAAACTAGCACATACGCATCGATCATCATGAAGGGCTAATTTTTAAAGGAAAAAAGCAAGTGGAATGATGAATGAAATATTTATGTGTTATATGTTCTGTATTTCCATTTATGTATATGAGAATATGTGATATATTTGTGAATTTGCATTTATGTATATGAGAATATGTGATATATATGTAAATTTGTATTTATGTATATGATAATGCATGATATATATGTGAATTTGCATTTATGTATATGAGAATGAGTATCACAGACAGTTTTAAAGCAGAATCGTTTGTGATGTGAATTTATCGCAGATGGTTCTAAAGTAGAACCGTCTGTGATATGTATTATCACAGACTGTTATAGTTTAGAATCGTCTGTGGTGTCCAACCTATTTATATTCGAACTCTACGGTTTGCTCATGCTCCCACACACTCAGACTCCCATCACCTCCTCCCCAAGCATGAGCTACTGCCTCCTCCCCGAGAATGAGCTTCTACTACCTCCCCTAAGCACAAGCCATCGCCTCCTCCTAGAGCATGCCGCTTCCTCACCGGTGCGCCTCGTCTCCTGAGCCACCGCCTCCTCCTTGGTCCACCTCCTCCCCGAGCATGAGCTGCTGCCTTCTCCCTTGAGCCCGCCACCTCCTCACCAGGGTGCCTCCTCCCCGAGTACACCTCCTCCACGAGCATGTACGCTGCCTTCTTCCTCGAGCACGCTGCCTCCGCCCTGAGCACACTGACCTCCTCCCCGACGGGCTGTAATATCCCGAATGGTAGTTGAGGGATTTGGTGAATTAAAATATTAATAATAAAAAATAAAAGGAATAATAGAATTAAAGAGGTAATTTTCCAAGGTTTGCAAAAGGGGAGAAAATTCAGTCTTTTGATGAGTTTTAGGTCGTGTAGTATTATTCCGAACAGCGTTTGGAGATTTCGATGATTAAAATCGAGAAACAAATGAGGGTTAAAGAAGTAATTTCTAGGGTTATCAATGGGGAATTAAATTCTAAATGTTTGAGGATAAAAAAGGAGTTAAAATTCTGAAATTTTAGAGGTGTTTGGGGTGTGGGCCTTTAGCAGAAGGTTTTAGCCCATTGAGGGGCACCCCTTTAACCCCCCCAAACCTAGGGCACCTTCCCCCACTCCCTTTCTCCCCTTCGCCGCCCCTACCTGCCTCCCCACCTCCCCACGTCCCCTCCTCCCTACAATCCCTCCTCCAATCTACAACACCTCCACCCCTTGGCAACTGAGCAAAAGAGAAGGAGGATGAGAGGAAGAAGAGGAAGAGAAGGAGGAAGAGAAGGAGGAGAAGAAGAGGAGTAAGTGTAACACCTCAGGACCCACAATGCCCTGGGATGCTACTATTGCTACTCTACAACTAGCCAATTTACAAAATAAAATAAACTGGCAACAATACTAAGCAAGATAGTATAAGCGGAAGCGTAAACAACTAAGGTAAACAAAATAAAGATAACAATTTAATATTTATAATCAACTCCAACATAATGACCAAAGGAACAATTCCAAGTTTAACATTACTAAGATGAAACATTCATTAATATGATAACTAAGCAAAAGACTAGAACACTTTCAACTTTAATTCAGCATTAAAGATTATAATCCAAGTGCATCAGTGCGGTGCCGCTCTACCCTTCCCATGCATGCTCAAAGTCCACCTGTAGGGAGGGGGAAGTAAGAGTGAGATAAAAATGTCAGCAAGCAAACAGTTTAACAAGTTATTCAAACTACAAGCAATTTAAAACATCATCATTATAATTCCATACAACTACAACCACAATTCATGTCCACAATTATTAAACCACCATAAATTTCCATAAATCATACCCCTTCGATTTCATATTTAATTGGCATATGAACGCAGTTATTTTATCTACAATTGAATACAAATGAAACATTTAATCTTCCACAAATAACAATGTTTATATCCTCTACCTCAAAACACCATCAATGACGGTAATGCATTACAATTAAATCTTATTTGACTACTTTAAACCTCAACCAGTACCACTACCAAAGGCAATTAAACATATGTATGTCTTACTACAATACTTTAATACTTTCCACAACCACAATTACTAACAACAATTAATACAAGAGAAAAGAATCTCATACCACAATGCAGGGTAGGAAGTGCACTGCATCGTATTTCGGCAATATACGATGCTTTCCGCGGGCGAAGAGGTGCGTCAGACACGGCAATATACGACATTTGTCTTCGCATGCGGTCGCGGCTATAAGTGGCGACATCCACATACACAAAGGACATGATATGACATGAATGATATGAACGATATGAAAATTCATTAATCACATTAATTCATCCGCAAGGAGCATTATCATGCTCTCAACATAATCACATCCACCACATATTAATTTCAGGATCCACAGTATAACATTAAGCAAGAATTCCACATGTCTGCTAGCAAAATATTAGTTTACCAATTGATCAAAACTTGCTACCATCTCCACAATTAAAATATCATGCAATCATGGCATAATGTATCAAATTACGATAATAATGTAAATTGTATGTAGAAGGAATAACAAGTTAAACGGTAGCAACTACCGCTACATTCACTTGCCTCAATCCGACGAAGCGAAGTAAAATCAAGAGCGCTCAGGGACAAGGCCACCTATCCAAAAGGCATCTCTCAGCACAAAGCCACAGCATACAAACACGACATAATAATTGTAAATGTCGCTAGAAACCCGAACCCGCACAATCTCCTCTCCACTCAACAAATCAACAAATTACTCTCTGCAGCAGCGCTGCTTCACAATTTTGTATCTTTAAAAATATAGATCCAATACAGTAAATGATACTTCTCTGGGTTTATGACTTAAAAGCCTACAATTTTTATGGAGAACACCTATTTTTATTTTGAACACAGCTAGGAGTTATTTAATGCCCAAAACAGAGGAAGAACTCTGTTCTGGTAGATTGGACAGCAGTATTCAAACGCGTGCCAACAACAGCACAGACGTCTAAACATTTTGAAATTTATACAGAAGCTATATTTCTAAATTATCTACAACTTTCTCAATTAAGGTCATGACCATAAAAATCGTTTACTATTTCTAAATTCCGGATTACCGTCGGACTGTACCAATCTGTCCGCCTGACAGACAGCGGTATTACCGACTCCGTATCTCCTAGATCCCACAGTTGAAAAATACGAAACAAATACAAGAGATGCATCTCGAAGTCCTCTACAACTTTTCTTTTGGGAGAGTCCGCAGGAAAATTCGTTTACTAGGTCAAAAACGCGCGATAAGCCGTGCTGCACGAATCAATCTACAGACAGACAGCATGTAATCTCTAATCGGGCAATTAATCTATTAACTACTTTCAAAATCCGTGCCAAGAACCCTAATTAATCTGAAAAACAGAGGATTTGGGATGAGCAAAAATTACCTAGATGAAGAATTTCCCCACTTTTTCCCTGCTCTTCTTCTTCTCCTTCTTTCTCCTTCCTTCTTCTCTCCTTCTTCTCCTTCCTTCTTCTCCTTCCTTCTCCTTTCTTCTCCTCCAATGGCAGCAGCACTTGGGGCACCAATGGCAGCAATAGGGGAAGGGGGCGCCAAGGGGTGGGGTGGCGGCCAGGGGTGGAAAAAGGGAGAGGGGCCAAGGAGGGTTTATAAAGGGGGTGCTAGGGTTTGGGAGGGGTTACGGGCCCCCATTTGGGCTGGCTGGCCCAAATCGGCTGGCCCACCCCTCCGGACAGCCCAAAATATCTAAATTAGTTGTTTTAATTTATTTTTTTTAAGTTTCGACAATTATGCAATTTAATTTTCACCTCCCGCGATTTACCGAAAAATCAGGAAACTCTGCAATTATTTTAAAAACTTACGCCGTAACAATGTTCAGGGTATTATAGTAAGGTGATTTGTGCTGGTGTTTAGAAGTTCTTTCTGTGGTATCCAAGGGTAATAAATAATTTTCTACCCTTTTGTTCTTAGTGATTTCTCAATCGGGTTAGTTTTCAGTTAATCGTTCGATATGTGTAGTTTGTTGTGTTCTGTGAATTAGGGGACCTTGGGTGCAAAATCTAGGTATTTCACATCCTAGATATTTGTAGAGGACTTCATTATCTTTCTTTATAGTGCTCATTCACATCATTCCAATGAGTGGTTTAGGAGTTATGAGCGTTACCATGTTGCTATGCAGTCCGATCAATTAAGTTCAGGCAATCAGTGAGAATTAAAAGATTAATAATAGAATACAACCTAATCTAGGATTAAGGACACAATTAACTCCGTAGGGAATTTCCTAAGGTTTCTAGAGAGTCTAAGAATTCAAATTTTTGATAGATGTATTAGGAGTTATACAATTTTTAACACTGTTGTCTGGCATTGGATGCTGCTAGACCAGTCGGAGTAGAAGTGATGTTTTGGTTTATAAAAAGCCAGAATTAAAATTTAGTGACAACACAAAAATTGTGGAAAATTTCTTGTAGATTTCAGAAATATCAAGGTTTGCTATATTTGCTACTGTAGATTAAAAGATACAAAATTTGCAATTCTACTATCTAGAGAATGGTCAAATCTGTTTTCCAGGTTAATTTTGGGGGCTTAAATGAATTAATCTAAGGATTGTGCCAACTAAGAAATTGTGAAATTTTTTGTGTATTTTCTGAAAATGGTATGGTTTACTCATTTCAATGAGGGAATTGACAGTATATCATTTTTTGTACAAGGACAGAAATGGATAGACTGGTATTTGTTGGAAAAATCAGGGTTTTCGGAGAACGTGTAGGATTGTTGTTGTTTACTTATGTTTTGCATTGTGTTGACATATTTTGAGTGGGTAATCTCTGTAGGAGGAGAGATTTTGAGTGTGATACCATCTTCACATCCTTCCAGTCGGCGGATCCAAGTGAAAGGCAAGTGCATTGTAGAATAGTATTCGGGTACTTAAAAATTGAGTTGAACGATGCCTTGATTTGATTATTTCTTATGTCAACGTTGAATTTATATTGTTCTTTGCTTATGATATGATTATGTAAGTGAGATTTTCAGGTAAGATGATGAATACTTCTAATTGTTTAATGTGATGGAAGAAAATGACTACATCGCATTGCATGATGAGCACTCATGATTCATATGGATGCACTGAGACCCTCTATGAAAAAGGACAGGGCGACCATGTATGAAAAAGGACAGGGTCTGGCGGGAGATAAAGTTTTGGATTGAGACCCTGTATGAAAAAGGACAGGGCAACCCTACATGAAAAAGGACAGGGGAAAGGTGTGTCATCGATAGGTGAACACCTAGCTATACCGGTATATGCCAAAGAAGGTGTTCAGTTGGGCATTGCATTCATGAGAGGAGAATCAGAAAGAAATGGCATATGCATGTAACTGAATGGAAAGGAGAATTTGAAAGTGAGATAATGATGGTTGAGATGAAATGTTGAAATGTTGCTACCTTGTATATTATTTTGATTTGTACTTACTGAGTCATGGACTCACCCTTGCCTCTTTGTTGTTTTTAGGTGAGCGATGATGATGACATGCATGGGAAGGGAGTAGCACATGGATTCTTGTATTATTTTGCACTTAGTCAAGTTTAGATAAGAACAATTTAGTTCCAACTATTGTAGTAATTGGTTAACTTGTGGTTACGTTTAGTATCTTCGATTCACCATATTGCTAGATGTTGTGATGCTTAGTTGTCCTTATTAGTGATAGCAATGGTATTCATTTGGTCCATACTATGCTTTAAAATTATGTTGTCTGGTGCTGTTGAAACTTATCTTTAAATTATTATGGTACACCATTCTTGTTATCTTGTGACATGTTGACTTGCTTATTGTTTAAAATTGGTAGTGGTAGAGGTGGTGAGTGACATCTTGGGCTTTTGTTAAGCCGGAGTGTTACAAGTGCCTCCCCTGAGCAAGGTAGTTACCCCAGTCATAACCTCAATGCTCTGCTCTATCCTCATGGCTCATGGCTTCATGGGGTACATCGTTCTTGCGACGAGCCTTGCCCCTACTGCCTTCTCAGTGGCTTGGATTGCCACTGCCTAGTGAGCTTTTACTTTCTAAAATTTCTATCCCGCATAAAGTTTGCCATGCTAGTAATTCAGTTCATTATCTTTGAAAATCTATGAATAGTACTAGTACTGGGAGGACTCTTGCATAATAGATTGTGGGCTTTTTGAGATTGCTCGATGAGGAAACTTGTCGTATTAGAGATCATTGTGATTATCATTAAAGTATTATGTTAGCTTTTGATTTTGTCAATTGCTAAGATAGATACTTCTTCTTCGGTATAGTTTACTGCAGTCCTGATTATTGCTGAATTCAGTTAATACCACAGTAGCATATATCTGTTATATACTTCTAGTTATTGCCAAAACTCTGTTGGCACTGTAGTACTAGTTCTCTGTTTCTATTTGTTTCTTAGCATGCAATTGACTTTGTCTCTTATCTGAGGTAATTTATACAATGTCAGACTAGCAGAATACTAAAGAGATAGTCACTTTGATTATTGATATATTGACAAGAGTGGAAAAAGGCAAGATTTAATCTTGTGCAACTCCTCAACTGAGAGAAAATTCACAACTTTAATCTGTGCAATATGCAGTTCATAAATGCCCACTTTCATGTGCAGTTCAACATATTATCATGTGTTAATGATCTGAATGTTTTATCTATCTTGAGAGATAATAGGTTTATCTTCATGTCATTTACATACTGCTAGATATGCTTTACTGTTAATACTTGGATTTGGAATTAACCTGAAATTATTTCTAAAACGCCTAATTTACAACAATCCAAGCCACCGAGAAGGTAGTAGGGGCAAGGCTCAATTTGATTCTTACTATCGTTTGTTACAAGCAGCTAGTTCACTAGTACTCTCTGTTTCTTCATCACTTCTATTATCTAATGAATATGTCATCTGCTCATTCTTCATCATCGTCACCTCATGCATGTGATGCACTGTCCTCTGAAAAATCTAAGTGCCATGAAAGAGGACTATCGAAAAGGTCCGAGAGCTGATTTACCATCATAGATGTCGATGCGTCTAGGACCCCTCTCAATCCTCACCAAGCAGTGTCCGCATTCTAGAGAATGGTTGGAATAGTTGCACGGGAATGGATTGAGATCATGTACGATTTGCGAAAGAATGTGAGCAAAGATTGAAAAAAATGAGCTGGTGATGGAAATTTTTCGATCGCTTGAAATCCCGAAAGAACACCAGGCCTCCGTGTAATGACATGCGTTGCTAGCGGTGTGCAAAGCGTGGAAGAACTTCAACAGCATGCTTATCAAGCAATACGTGGAGAAGGATATGATGCCCTTTCTAGAAGTATCCATTTCTAGAATCGCAATGGCAAGAGTTTATGGTGAAGAAGATGAAAGATAATTTTAGGAGTGAAAGTGTGCGCGCAAGGTCCTCCAGGCAAAAAAACACACACCCCACAAACTCGGCACCACTGGGTATGCGGGTAAATCCTGCAATGGAGGAAGGACGACAAGCATGCAATCATGTGAGAGGCCTCCCCGCCATTTGCTGGGATCCCTGATGAGTGCGTTCGAAACTGGATAAGAGTGAGGTCATTTACTATATCGTCGGGGGCCATCTCCTTTTGAATCCCTCTAGACGAGGAAATGTCTCACCGCCTGGTCAGATATCAAACTAACTAGTTTGTAATTACTATATAACTTCACAGAAAGTGAAATGACATGTTAGGCTTTTGCAGGAAGCGCTAAGTGTAAAATCTTCCCAAGGCTCATTCCAAGCGATCGATATATATATATATATATATATATATATATATATATATATATATATATATATATATATATGAAGCCTCTTTTCTACACCCAGGTGTAATTACACCCTATGTTGTATCTCACTATGTAGGGAGTATCTCGTGTAATGGAGGGTATGTACATATAGTATACGAGTATTTAAGATCATTTGGGTGGTATGAACAATTTTTCAGAGGTGGTATGTACATTTTTTTAACATACTCCTTTTTTGTGCGTATATGAAGGTATTTACAAAATACGCTAAAAACTATGGTCTTCCTTGCAATTTTTTCGTGTGGTTCACATTGGAGTATCTTATAATTAGTATACGAGTATACCTAAAGTGATAAAGGGGTATCTCAAATTTATTTAGGTCGTATATTAGAGGTAGGTGTAATTACACCGGGTGTAAAAGGTGTGTATATATATATATATACTCTCCATGGCTCTGGGAAACAAGAAGCACCCGGATCGCACGAAAAGCCTTGGTTTTTATGTTCAATGAAAGCATGGTTTCTCAGAGGAATCCAAAGCGTACTGGGGTTGGAAGAGAGCCAAAGCCGAGCATGAGGCACTGCTATGAGAGGAGCTTAAGGCATCCCTTACAGAGGAGATCGCTGATGCTGTTAGAGATGAGATGCAATGGCAGATGGAGAGCAGGTAGGAAATGTTTAGAGAAAATCAGTTGGAAGCCTCAACCGCTCCTGTGCTAGCTAGCCCTCCAACCATTGGAGTAGCCTCGCGTCCAACCCTACCTCAAAAAGAAACCATAGATTTCCTATCGATGACATCGTGGTAATAATTATTATCTCTGTAATACTCGATCCATTGATAGGCTTGTTGGAGTAGCTAATTTTATATCGTTTTGTAGCTGGCTACAAAGTGAAAGCTCCAAGTGAGATATGCCTTTGTTTTCCTGTGCGTTACTTGGGGCCAGTCGTATCCAACCAGTGCTGAGGCCTTGGTGCACGATGTAACTCTAGTGCCAGGTTTTGCAAAAGTGAATATAGACGGTGTTCATGCCAATTTCGAGGTCATCTCACTATAGATGCCCCCAAATAACGAGGTCATGACTCTAGGGCAAGCCATTGGAACATTCATCCAATGGTCCAAGAGGGACAACTACCTAGAGGCTCCTGCACCAGTGCTAACTTCACAGGATAGTTGCTAAATTCACAGGAGCTATCTGCACCGGTGCCAAGTCCACATGACCTATCTTCACCAGTGCCAAGTCCACAGGAGCTACTTGCACCAGATCTACCTACACCGACGTGGCAAGGGCACGGTGAATCACATACATCTACATCTTATGCCCGGTCTACTACCGTGATGTCAACCTTTAACAATCGAGGTAGGAAGGGCTAGCCAAAGAAGACCGATGATATCCCCTACTTGCCGTTGGTCCCAAAATTCATGCAAGGTGAGTCGTTGGTCATCCCGATAGAGTGCTTCCAAACCCTAGGACTGGCTTGCCAGAGATTGCATGTATGGTACATAGAACAGGCCAACAAGCTAGAGGGACAATAGCACTCGGGTGTCAACGTCAAGTTTAGGCCGCATCATCTTCAGCATGATATTCATGACTATGTCTTCATGGTGACCTTCGAGGATTTATTCTTTCTCTTCAAACTCGACGCCCTTGACTCCTCACTCATTCGATGCTGGACACCGTATGTGTATACAATCACGGTCTATGTTCATGTAATACCGATAAATGTCATATATAACTCATTGCTTGTGTGTGTGTATAGATACATGGTGACTGAAGCCAGATTAAGGAAATCACCGGTAGGTTTCCTCAACCCACACTTGGTCTTCATGGATATCATCAAGGAGAATGCATCCTTCGTCGAGAATTACATGACGACGATATTGGTGGCTCACCATAACAAGGAATTCATACTTATACCCTACAACCAAGGGTAAATGCTGCTCTAGTGGTTATACTTGTTGATTTGTACTTTATAAACAACACAAACTTAAGTTTAATGACCATGGCGACATACCTGTGTAGGTTCCACTGGATTCTGATTGTAATTATACCAAAATAGAATAAGATAATATGCCTTGATTCCCTAAAGAAGTCCAAAACCAACTTCATAGTTGTCCAATTATTAATCAATAGGTAAACATATTTTCTCTATAGATAACTCTATTGTAGTCTTTCCATCTTTCGCAATGACTAAGGCGAACTTTTTTCAATCATGTAGGTCATTCGCCTCATACATTGCTACTATACGAAAATGCAAGAGAGGGATCAACGCCCTGCGACATGATCCAGATTTTCCAATATTCGCTACTACACATTAATCATATAACACTTCATAGTCTCTAAAACTAACAAATTCTATTTTTGCAGTGCCACCAGTAGCCGCCGGACAACACCTATGGATACTATATTTACCACGACATGGAACTACTCCTCGATTCTGCGGTGACCAATGATCCTCAGGTTTATCAATCTTGCAATAATTATTTCATACTTATCAATTTATATGTATGCACGACATTGATCTTCCTACCGACGTGTTGCGACTATCACTACAACCGTGTTGGAACAGACCGAGCTCTAAAAAATTCAAGGATAATGTGCATACTTCTTAATGTATCAAGTCATAAGAGATGGGGAGTTCCAGAATGTAAAGTGAACTTTTTTGGAATAAGATTGAACTTAATGGTACATGTGTATTTGTTCATGCATGGTTAATTTATTTCATTTCAGTTAATTGATTTGTGAAATGGATGTTCTTGTTTCTGAAATGAATGTGGATTAGATATATACATGTACTTGCTATGTTTCTATTTGTTTTAGAGGGCATGACTAGCATTTCCTGAGGCTAGCCAGTAAACAGAAATAGATTTGAGAATGCAAAAGAAAATGATAGACAATTATTAACTCATAACCATCTGTGATAGTTGACTATCACAGACGGTTATGAGTTAATAACCGTCTGTGATAGTATGTATCACAAATGGTTCGGAAACTGTCGGTGATGACCTTATATCATTACTGACACATAAACTCAGACGGCTCACGAAATGATCTACGATAACGTTTTTGAACCGTCTGTGGTGACCTTTTTTGCAGCAGTGTAATTGGATGGGAATTTTAATATTAATTTTGATTTCATAATTTTATTTTAATTATTTGAATTGTTTGGCAAAAACCAAATCAAGCATCTCAAATAAAAGCCAAAATTTTGAAATACACTAAAAGCAATAAAAGATTTCAAATTTTTCTTATTTTTGACAATTCCTGAAATTGGGATGTTACAGTTTGCAATGCTCACACTCCGACTATGGGGATGTTAGAGCACATATCTTATACGGCAAGATTAATAAGAGATAGAAAAAGAATCGGTTATGATTTGTATCCAATATAATTCTCTTTCATAACTCTAGTACATTGACTTGAAGTCCAACTCATCTTGTACTCTCTATGTATATACCCCCGAGGTTCAAGTAATACATCCAACAACTATTCCCTACTATTCTATCTTTCTTCACTTTGTCTTCTCCCGCCTAAACATCTTGCCATCTTGGGGAGTGGGCACAGTTCATTGTTACCTTCCTTGATCATAAGCAGGGGCGAATCCACCGGAGGGTCAAGGTGGGCTGGCACCCCCCTACCCTGGCCAGCAGCAAGTACCCCCGAGGTAGCCCCGAGGTAGTTAGCATGTCGGCACCGATGGCAACTCCATTTATCTTTCCCACAACATCTCGACCTACAAGGTATTAGTATTACTGTAGGCTGCAGAGTATAGATCATCTCTCATATGCTAGCTTTTTATGCATGTTCTATGTATACGATTGTTATAAGCTTGATCTGAAATCTGATGTATGTCTAGCATTTTAGACTGGCTTGTTTGGTGAAAGGCAAGCAAGTCCATCTATACAAGCCTAGCTTCAAATGGAGCAACCGCACCGCCCCCATCAACAGACCCCTTCACTTGGTAGTTGGTACAAGGTACATACATTGGTATACATCACATACACCAATATTTCTTTGCAGATTAGACATTGAACTTTGTTTGCTTTTCTTATCTCTGTAGGCTACGTTCCAAGCTCTTGTTGGCACGGAGGCCGTGGTGGTGGACCTGGCTGGCCTGAGTAAGGGCATACGTGAACAACAAGAACCTGGATCGCTACAGGCCGAGCCACAGGTGCGTGGAGGTAGAAGATAAACTATAGGAGGTTATTTGGGCCTAAATCGCAAATACTCTTTCGTGGGCTTCGCCAATCACCATCGGGGCCAACCGACCAAGACACTAGGCCAATACATACCCATCCAACTTAGTCAATCCACATAACCACCAGCAATGCAGCTCTACATCAATTCGAGCCCCCATTGGATAGATCAATACATACCCCAAGATGTGTGTACTCGTCGGCCACGCGCTCGTCGGCTCACGCCACCGCCGCCGCACGCTTGTTGGACGTCGCCACCTCCACGCTCGCCGGCGTGTGCTTGGCGAGCGGCAAGCCTTGGGTGGCGCATGATGAGGCGCGGCGCGTGGCGGGCCGGTGGAAGTGTGGCGCGAGATGGTCGGCCGAGGCGTGGGGGCGCACGATGAGGCACGGCATGGTGGACGTGGGGAACGACGAGGCTTGCGGCGGTACTATATTTATTCTATTTTGCATTTTTACCTTGTTCCTCTACTATTTATATATGATTTGGATTTTGAAAGATGGTTCGATCTATGTTTTGTACGCTTACCTCATATTAGCTTAGCCTCCCCTCCCTAAATTTTTGTGGGTACGCCACTGATCACAAGATATAAGATGCACAAGTAATTTGGGAAGAATTGGAGAGACTGAGGTGGGATTATGAGAATTCGGGGTGGGATTTAAGAGAAGAAGAGGGTACAAGGAGCACAACTGACAATTTACAATTTACAGAGGTAGAGGAAGGAGCAGAATAGAGAGGATACAAGGCTTTGGTTCAGTTCGGTCTATCCATCTGACCTTGCATCAGCCCAATGCCAACATGTACGATCCAAGACATTCGTCTGGAGGAAGGATGCGCATTTCTCCTTCCCAGCAACTCAAGTGAAGTAACAAGGATGCTCTCATGAAATCTTGCAAGGAGAGATTGTCGACGCTGGCGGACGAACTGGCAGGGCCGCCTGTATAGACGTAGTGTAACACCCCTGTTTTTGGGCACAGGAGCGTGTTACCTTCCGTAACAGGCTAGGAGTTCAGTTACGGACAGAAAAGGTATCATGCCTGCTCACGAACATTTAAAAAGAGTTAATTTAATTAAAATAAGACTTAACAATCGATTTTAACAATCTTAAGGGCGTTCAAGCCCAAAACTTAACTTACAGTAAAAAGAGCCAAAGAAAGCTCCACAGGAACGTTTGAGTGCGGCTGCAACCCTAGCACAAATAACTTATAACATCCTGTTCTTCTCTTGATCTCTGTGAAAGAGGGGAGTAGAGCAAGACTGAGTACAACCAACCGTACTCAACAAGTAACATGGGAAAGGCTATTTTAACAATATGCAAGAGATTGCCATGGAATGGGGTAAACAGTTCATTATTATCTGTGGATGCAATTTTGTTTGTAAACACTTTGCTTTTAAACATCAAATCGTAAACTTCTTAGGGTATTTGGGGATTTTTTAAACTTGATTAACACACTTTCACATTTCCAAAACCATTCCAAATCTACTTATGCTTCGCTGTTGGATTCACCCATTAAACACAACTTCATTTACCGGAAGCACGGCGTATTCGAATACCATTAGTCATGACTCTGCAGAGCTGCCCTGCTTTACCCACAAGATTTATTAGTCACCGCGTGGGTCCAAGAAAACAAGGCTTTTCACTGCTCAATTCTTTATATAGCCTCCACCTAGTAGGCCTCCCCAATAAGTCACTTATCTCAGCCTACTATTGTGTGGATCATTGATAATTAAATCAATTATTCATGCTCAACCCCCTTTCGTATGGACTCACACTTAGCCTCTAACCGCTTATGTAGAGGTTCAATCGAATTTGAGCAGTTACTAGACCAGGTTTGACGTATCAACGCTTGTGGTTGGGCGATCACTATGTTCTTTACTCGGCATAACGATGTAGTCCTTATATTTTCACCAGTGGCAATTTCTTCCCACAAATTCTTGTCCAGTGCCACAACACTGTCACCGATTTGTGATTCTTGCCTTCACCATCGGTCATAGGATCCAGCGATCCTCGCCTACCTTAGAACCACTTCCCAAATAAAAAAACTAGATCTTTTAGTAACCAGAGATGTTGATTCTCTAAACTACTATGATTACATTATTATTATATTTAATATTAATATGTCTTGTCAAGGTGGATGTGGCCATCAAATTAGACTGAGCTTTTTCGGGTGGTAGGATATAACTAATATCATGTCATTCTAAATAATTATTGTACACAAAATAATAGTTCATAAATAACATAATGAAGGTACTGATAAATAATAATTAACGGAATGTTGGTTCAACATGATCAAAAACATGTGACTTGCCTTGCGACTCTGACTTTGAAAATTTTGAGTTCTTTGGTTTCTTGAACTTGAGTTTAACATTCTCCTTCCTGTTCCGATGTACTTCGACGTCGGGAGCTAACACAAAAATTAATAAAAATAAATTAGTTCCACACCCGAAGGATTGATCTAGGAACAAAGAAAGGAAATAAAGAAAGAAAATTCCAAAAATTCAAATAAATAGGGTTTGGGCTTTTAGAAGGTTCAAAATGGTGGAATGGGCCTGAGAAATGGGTCGGAGGACTCGAAATGGTCAAAATGGGTATAAATATGTATTTTTGGGTTTGGATGAACAGTAACGAGTCGGGTTTACTGTGCTTAACCGGTCGGTACTGTTCACGGCGGGTTTGGGCAATCGGACCCGATACTGTGCAAGCGGATCGGTTCACTGTTTAGCGGTATGGGATGAACAGTAACGCGCGGTTACTGTTCATCTTCTCCAACCGAACGCGCGCGCAGCTGAGAAAACAGAGTAAATAGCGGCGGCGACCGGCGGGGCTAGGGTAATTTGCGATGGCTTTGGAGGGTATGGTTGGGTTGCTGGGGTTGTGGTGGTTCCATTTTTGGGGTTGACCGGGCCGGAGGCGTCGACGATCGCCAGCGGCGAGCGCTTCTTCTCGGCGGCCAGTTTGAATAGTGTAGAGTGAACAGTGGGTTATCTGGGCCATTGGGCTGGTGTTTGAGCATCTATAGGGCCAGGGCAAGCTCATGGAAAGGATGGTTTGGGCGGTGGTGGCCGGAGCTAGGCTGGACATGGCGAGGTGCTCGGCCGTTGGGTGGCTCTCGGCGTCGGGGAAGAAGAGGGCTTGAGAAGCTAAGATGATGGTTCAGGGGTGCTCCTAGGGTCATGGGGGAGCTACTGGGGAAGGCAATTGGAAAATGGCGGAACAGGGAGGTGAAATCAAGCTAGAGCTCACCTTTGGGGATTTCGACAATTGCCGGTGATGGTGGGGACAGTGGTGGTTCGGGAGGGGTCGGGTTGGCTCTGGGGTGTGTTGGCTTCAACTTGGAGGCCGGCCAAGGCAGCAGCGGCGTGTGGCACAGCCGCAAATGCTCGAGGAGGCACGGTGCGGCTGGCAGGGGGGCTCGTGCTGGCTAGCTCGGGCTATGCATTGCGGCGGTCAAAGGTTTCTAGCGTTGCTCAGGTCGGCCGAGAGAGGAAAGTCGCGAGATGGGCAGGGGTGCCCGACGCGCGGCAAGGAGGGAGCTAGGGGTGTCAGGGTACAGGTGTACGACGTTTGACATTGCTCTGAGAGCTGGCAGGGAGAGAAAAATGTGAGAGATGGCGGGAGAGCGCAAGAGAGTTTGGCGGCGAAGAAAAATCAAGCGCGGCGGAAATATCGGACAGTGAACAGTAGCCACGCTAATTTCCTCCGTTGAAGCGATGTCGGCAGGGTTTATGGGCAGAATTGGACTGAGATTCGTGTGGTTTAGGCTAAGGATCAAGGAGTTGAACTTCAAAACGTAAATTCAAACTCTTTTGCAAAGATTCTATTTGTTTCACGTAGCTGGTGCCGCATCTGCCTGTAACACCCCGCCCCTCCTCTGGGCCCGGAATGCTACCACTAATGCAAATTTTTACCTTCAATTACCAGAAAATCCATACTAAACATATTTAGGTAGCAGCGAATAGAAACAACATAGTTCTTCTTTTAGCCCATACTCCAGCAGCCTAGTAGGGACTAGCATAAACTGACAAAAGGTGGTACAAGGAGTGCTGCTGCTTTGTGAAGATTATTCATGTGCTACTCCCGCCCGAGCATGCCGTCCTCAACGGTCACCTAAAAACAATAAAGCAAGGGTGAGTCCACTGACTCAGCAAGCACAAAGCAAAACAGAAAATAATAGGTTTACGAATTAGTCTAGCACCATCACAGTTTCATTCACCACTTGTTTCCATCTAATCTCAAAATGATTATCAACCAATCATGATGCATATGCACATGCACTTCTTTCCTTTCTCTTTAGTCTATACCGGTATAGCAGAGCGAGCACCCGTCGATGCTCACCCAGGCCCACCATGTTTCCATGTGGGGATCTCAAGCCCGTCCTTTTTCATACGGGGACCACAAGAGTCGTCATTTTCATACGGGGACCTCAATCTCCACTCCCGTGGAGTGTCCACACAAAGTGGACCAATGATACCACAACACTATCTCTTTTTCATGACATGCATGCAATGCAAGCTCTCCATTTATGCATATCAACATGTCATATTTCAACAATCGTTATTCATCATTTCTCATCATGCATCCAAAAATAATTAACTTACCACAACATGATAAGCAATGCACCATCATTCATCTAACAGTAACCACTACCCAAATTTACCGCTTTACCATGCACTTGCCTGTTAACCAAATGGAGCGAAGCGACGTGCAGACGACGTCGACTCAGGACCTTCACCTGTACAAACGTCAACCCGACTCAATGCATCGAATAAAAAACCAAGACTTAAAGTGGACAACGACGATTCTACGTGCCTAACCCGACTCGGGCAAAATACCCGGGATTAAAGACCCGACGATAGGAACCAACTCTATTTTTCTTTTCTTTTCTTTTTCTCCTCTTTTCTTTTCTTTCTCTTCTTTTTTTTCCTCTTCTTTTCTCTTCCGCACCTTTCTCTCTCTTTCCTTTTTTCGTAGAGAGGCCTTATCCCCCCCCGGCTTTTTTTCTCTCTCTCTTTCCCATTCTAACCTACCGAACGGGCCTCCTCCTCCTCGCCGATTCCGCCTGAGGCGATGCGGCGACGCCCGCCTTTCTCCTCTCCCACCTTCACTCTCTCTCGCGTGCGACCGCACCAGGCGCTTCTCCGGGTGGCGCGACGGCCACGCGCGAGCCCGGCTCGCCGCCCTCGGCTCACCGCCGGCCATCCCTGCTCGGGCCTTCTTCTACGCCTCGGATCCGGCCGACCAGACCGGATCCGCGCCTCCTGCGCGATGATGGGCGCGCGCGCGCCACGGCCTCGGCTCACTGCCCTCCCTCGGCTCTCGGCCACGGCTTGCGGCCGGTCGAGAGCTCCGAGACCCGCCTCCCAAGGCCCCAATCTATCATTTGTCGGTTTGCTTCACTACTCTATGTGCTCTTCTTCTACCTTTTGCATGCTATCGTGTTGTGTTGTGGCGCCGATGCAAGAATGGAGGGTAAGGCTTACTGGTGTCGGCTTGCTATCGAGTTGAGGAAGACAAGGTTTGGGGACGGTCAAGAGGATGGCCGTGTTGCGATTCGGTTGGCCCCCTCTCTTGCCGTCGTGGTTGGCTTGGCGTGGACTTGGTGGCCGTCGGCGTCCCGGTTGGCGTCGGCGCCGTCCTCACGCCCGCCTTCCCGAGCTCCTCTCCTTAGGCTTCTCCTCCTTCGGCTCCTCTTCTTCTCCTACTCTACGTGGTGTGGCGCCTTTGCTAAACTTGGCTATGCCCTTTGCTTTGGCCTAGAAGGAAAGGAGGTGGGGTGGCTTCCTCTTTGCTTGACTTAAGAAGTGTGGCTTATGTAGCTTCTATCGGTTGCAAGGGAGAGGTGGCGGTCATGTGACCACAACAAGCATGCACTTGCCACCTCTTTGGACACCGGCGAAGCAAAAGGCAAGTGATGTGTCTGTTGGTGGCCATTGCTCTCTCGATGTATTGCCCTTTATGCCCTTCCCTTTAGCCTTGGTGGATATGGCACTATAGGCTTTTTGGTCCAATGGCGACCCTATACTGCACTATTACTCTTTTGCAAATTAGTGGTATTACATTCTACCCCCCTTAACGAATTTGACCACAGATTCGCGCTCAACAATCCGCACAAAAAAATGAATAAAACGAACTACACATAACATAACATTAACTCATACCGTGGAGAACAAGTCCGGTACTTCTCGCATGCGAGATTCCAACTCCCATGTCGCTTCGCCTGGGCGATGTGCCCAAAGCACTTTAACATACTTTATCGTTTTATGCCTCAACACCTTCTCGATTCCTCCAAGATTCGAACCGGACGGGACTCAAGGTGAGGTCTTGCCTACGGATACGGTTCTAATACAATCTCATGCTCGATCTCGCAAGTACTTCCTCAACATCGAAACATGGAACACATTATGCACCCCTTGCATGGACTCAGGGAGGTCCAAGCGATATGCCAACTTTTCAATTCGTGCGAATCGAAATGGCCCAATGTACCTCGGGCTAAGCTTCCCTTTGGTACCAAATCGCACTATGCCTTTAGTAGGAGATACTCTCAGGAGCACATGATCCCCCACTTCGAACTCTAGCTCTCGCCTCCTGACATCGGCGTAGCTCTTCTGCCTACTACGCGCCTAGCGATTTTGTCTAATTTCCGCTACTGCTCCACCGCTTGTCGGACCTAATCCGGGCCTAGAACGGACTTCTTGCCCACGGCATTCCAACACAGTGGCGATCTACACTTTCGCCCATAAAGAACCTCGAATGGCGCCGCTCGAACACTGGAGTGGTAGCTGTTGTTATAAGCAAACTCTGCAAGTGCTAAATGCTCCTCCCAGCTACCCCTCCAGGACAAAACACAGGATCTCAACATATCCTCCAGTGTCTGAATGGTGCGTTCGGACTGTCCATCCGTCTGCGGGTGGAAAGCAGTACTAAACTGGAGTTTCGTGCCCAAAGCGCCCTGCAAGCTCTCCCAAAACTTGGAGACAAACTTGGCGTCTCTGTCCGAAACTATTGACTTGGGAACACCATGCAATCTCACAATTTCCCGCACATAGATAGGAGCTAACTCACTTGCTGAGTTCGTTGTGCGAATGGGGATGAAGTGCGCGGACTTACTGAATCGGTCCACCACTACCCAATTGCATCCTTACCTCGGCTGGTGCGAGGTAAGCCGACTCACGAAATCCATGGTGATATCATCCCATGGTCATTGAGAACCTCCAAAGGTCAGTAATAGCCAATGGGCGCTTGTGCTCGGCCTTCACTTGCTGGCAAACTCCGCAAGATGCCACATATTTTGCGATATCCACTTTCATCCTCTTCCACCAGAAGCTCTTCTTAAGATCACGATACATCTTGGTCTCACCGGGATGCACCGTGTACGGGGTTCGATGAGCTTCTCTCAAAATATCACCCTTGACTTAAGCCTTTTGCGGCATGCACAGGCGTCCTTTAAACCGCAATGCGCCTGACTCATCAAGGCTGAAATCCCCGGTTTTTCCTTCATTAAGACGCTTCCTCACTTGCTGAAGCAATCGATGATGTTGTTGTGCCTCCTTTACTCGCCTGGAATTATCGATTCCAAAGAAGAATCTACATCTCGACTGTCTTGTCTGACAAAAAACAATAGGAAATTCCCACCGCTCAAAGTCAGCAACGAGACAACCTAGAGCAGAGGGTGTCATCTTGCGACTAAGGGCATCAGCAACCACATTTGCCTTGCCCGGATGGTACTAAAGAGTGAGATCATAGTCTTTAATAAGCTCTAACCACCTCCGTTGCCTCAAATTCAACTCCTTCTGAATGAAAATGTATTTGAGGCTTTTGTGATCAGAGAAGATATCACAAGATTCCCCATACAAATAATGCCTCCAATTTTTAGAGCAAAAACCACTGCGGCAAGCTCTAAATCGTGAGTAGGGTAGTTTTGCTCATGTTTCTTCAACTGTCGCGAGGCATACGCGATCACTTTGTTATCTTGCATGAGCACACAACCGAGACCCACTTGAGACGCATCCGAGTAGACCGTGAAACGCTTCCCTGGCTCAGGAAGTGTGAGAACAAGAGCAGTTACTAACTTCTCTTTCAAAGTATTAAAACTGTGCTCACATTCATCGGTCCACTGGAATTTCACATTCTTCCGCGTGAGTTGAGATATTGGCTTGGCAATGATGGAGAAGTCTTTCACAAAGCGCCGGTAATAACCAACTAGGCCAAGAAAACTTCTCACTTCTTTAACAATAGATGGCCTCTTCCAATCCATGACGGTGGAAATCTTGCTTGGATCTACCGAAATGCCTTCCTGGTTAATTACATGACCCAGAAAGCTCACTTCAGAAATCCAGAACTCGCACTTCTTCAATTTGGCAAAGAATCGATTTTTCCTCGAGTCTCAAGCACGAGCCTCGATGTCGCTCATGTTTTCCTCCGTCTTGAATAAATCAGATATCATCGATAAACACCACTACAAAGTCATCCAGGTACTTGTGTAGCATATTGTTCATCGTTTCCATGAAAACAGCAGGGGCATTAGTCAGTCCAAAGGACATAACTGTAAACTCATAGTGCCCATATCTTGTTGAAAAAGCTGTCTTCTCAATGTCTTGCTCCCTTTCGGATCGATTACACCCATCAGATCAATTTTGAGAACACCTTGGCTCCTTTCGGTTGATCAAACAAGTCTTCGATGCGAGGCAAAGGGTATTTATTCTTGATGGTCACTTGATTTAGAGCACGGTAATCTATACACATGCGCCAACTCCCATCCTTTTTCGATGAATAGGACAGGGCTCCCAAGGTGACACACTCTGACGAATCAAGCCCTTGGACAACAACTCGTCCAGTTGCTTTTTCAACTCCTCTTGCAAGGGTCGTGCCAAACGATAGGGAGACATAGAGATAGGTCTTGTACTAGGAACAAGATCAATTCTGAACTCCACATCTCGCTTGGGTGGCATACCCGGAAGCTCTTCAGGAAACACATCGGGATACTCACGCACCACAGGAATATCCTCAATGTGCAACAGCACACTTGGCTTCTCCGTAAGGGCTAGAAGTAACCCAGACTTCATTGTTCGTCGGCCAGGGAACAAGCTGGCCAACACCAAGAGGGAACACATGGGTGCATTCCCCTGAAAGATTATCTCCTTCCTTGAAGGTGCTTGCAAGGTAACTGTCCTCCAGAAGCAGGAAATCACGGCTTGGTAGCGATGCAGCCAGTCCATGCCAAGGATAACATCAAAAGGTTTCAACTGAATAACCATAAGGTTGGCAATAAATTCCTCACCATCTATTGCAACCACACAGCCAGGGCATACTGTGGAGCTAGCAAGGATACCCCTTGGGGTACTAACCACAACCGATTGGGAAATTTGCTGGACACCCAACTTGGCCCTCCTAACAAACTCCTGAGACATAAAAGAATAGGTAGCACCGGAGTTGAAAAGAACAAGGGCTTCACATGAGTCCACTAACAAGGTACCTGTCACCACGTCAGGTCGACTCATGGACTCGGCAGAGGCGAGTAGACTCTGGGGGTGTCGGGCGGCGAGCCCGGCGCTCATTGTGGCGGCAACGGGATTGGAGGCGGAGTAGCATGCTAGAATGGAGGAGTCGGTGCAAGATGCCAGTAATACCCGGTGGGTGGAGCCCAAGAGAGGAGGTGCAAGACAGAGGCGTACCGTCATCATTTGGACTGATCCCCGAGGTGTAGTATTTGATGAAGATGAAGATACTGGCTCCCACTTGATGATGCTAGCGGGATTCTGACGACAAACCAACATTTTGTGGCCCGCTTGGCCACAATGCCGACGATCCCGTCCAGAACACTTTCGGCAGCAGTGTCCATCACCGCGCTTGAAGATCATGCCTTGCCTCGACAGACGCAAGGTCGAGGTCGCCGATGAAGAACGAGGCGTCAAGAAAACGGCCTCGAAGTCTTGGTCTTGGACGATTGTGGGGGACGCTGGCCCCACTTCGATTTCTTAGGAGCGGGCCGCTGCGACGACCCACCCCCTTCATTGAAGCTCCTCTTCTGGTCACCAACAGAAGTGCTCGGACCACTAAAGGGTTGCAGCCCTTTAATGAGCTGCATCTCCATCTCCATCCCTCTGCCCTGCTCCACCACGGACCTAAAGTTGCGCGGTGCAGTAGCTCCCATGACATGCCGGAACTCAGAGTTGAGCCCTCGGCAGAACCTTTTGGCCTTCTCAAGGTCGTTACTTGCGACCGATGGCACAAAGCGGATCAGATTGTTGAATCCCGCTTCGTACTCAGCTACGGTCATTTTTCCTTGCACAAAAGTCGACAGGGCGACCTCCATACTCTCCACAAAAGAATCTGGGTAATACTTCGCCTTGAACTGCTCGACAAAGACTTTCCGGTAGCGGGACCACAGGCGGGGTCCCGCGGAAAGAACCCTTCCCACCGATGTCCGCTGACCCTTCAATTGAAAGCCACAAAGCGAGCCACCGAGAACTCACCTCAAGGGCTCCGAATTGCCTCTCCATGTAGCTCAGCCAATCCGCAGCCTGGACTGGTGTGCCGGATCCGTCGAAGCTATCTAGTCGCAAGGCCAACCACTCACGAAGACCCATCCTTGCCTCCGGTTCGACCAGAGCAGCAACAAGAGTAGCAACAGGAACGGCCGCAGCAGCTGCTGCTGGCGCTTGATGGCGAAGCGCACGGACTGTTCAGCTGAAGCAACCTCTGCGTCGGGTGCCTCCTGCTGAACCTCAAGCGGTGGCTCCACTTGGGCATGGCCACACCCACGGCCCCGGCCGCGACCTCCACGGCCACGCCCGCGACCTCTTGCTCTCAGCATCTCTGTTCAAGACAGATAGCCAATCACACAACTAGCCCATGAACATCCATTTCAGTAGCACAAATCAACGTCAAAGCTAACGAAAGCGTAAATGCATTGCAAGACCCATTCCCAACCTATGGTGCACTAGTGTGTCAAATTTTATTATTAGGCCTAAGTCAAATTTTAGTTGAATAATTAACCTAAACTGTCAAATTTCTTTACCACGGACCTAACGCCCGCTCTGATACCAACTGTAACACCCCGCCCCTCCTCTGGGCCCGGAATGCTACCACTAATGCAAATTTTTACCTTCAATTACCAGAAGATCCATACTAAACATATTTAGGTAGCAGCGAATAGAAACAACATAGTTCTTCTTTTAGCCCATACTCGAGCAGCCTAGTAGGGACTAGCATAAACTGACAAAAGGTGGTACAAGGAGTGCTGCTGCTTTGTGAAGATTATTCATGTGCTACTCCCGCCCAAGCATGCCGTCCTCAACGGTCACCTAAAAACAATAAAGCAAGGGTGAGTCCACTGACTCAGCAAGCACAAAGCAAAACAAAATAATAGGTTTACGAATTAGTCTAGCACCATCACAGTTTCATTCACCACTTGTTTCCATCTAATCTCAAAGTGATCATCAACCAATCATGATGCATATGCACATGCACTTCTTTCCTTTCTCTTTAGTCTATACTGGTATAGCGTAGCGAGCACCGTCGATGCTCACCTGTGCCCGCCATGTTTCCATGCGGGATCTCAAGCCCGTCCTTTTTCATACTGGGACCACAAGAGTCGTCATTTTCATACGGGGACCTCAATCTCCACTCCGTGGAGTGTCCACAAAAGTGGACCAATGATACCACAACACTATCTCTTTTTCATGACATGCATGCAATGCAAGCTCTTCATTTATGCATATCAACATGTCATATTTCAACAATCGTTATTCATCATTTCTCATCATGCATCCAAAAATAATTAACTTACCACAACATGATAAGCAATGCACCATCATTCATCTAACAGTAACCACTACCCAAATTTACCGCTTCACCATGCACTTGCCTGTTAACCAAATGGAGCGAAGTGACGTGCAGACGACGTCGACTCAGGACCTTCACCTGTACAAACGTCAACCCGACTCAATGCATCGAATAAAAAACCAAGACTTAAAGCGGACAACGCGATTCTACGTGCTCGACCCGACTCGGGCAAAATACCCGGATTAAAGACCGACGTAGGAACCAACTCTATTTTTCTTTTCTTTTCTTTTTCTCCTCTTTTCTTTTCTTTCTCTTCTTTTTTTTCCTCTTCTTTTCTCTTCCGCACCTTTCTCTCTCTTTCCTTTTTTTCGGCCGAGAGGCCTTATCCCCCCCTCTCTCTCTCTCTCTCTCTCTCTCTCTCTCTCTCTTCCCATTCTAACCGGCCGAACGGGCCTCCTCCTCCTCGCTGATTCTGCCCGAGGCGACGCGGCGACACGCGGCCGGCTCGACGGCGCCGGCGGCTCCTCCGCCGCCCCGCCTTTCTCCTCTCCCACCTTCACTCTCTCTCTCGTGCGCGACCGCACCTAGGCGCTTCTCGGGTGGTGCGACGGCGCGGCGGCGAGCCCGCCCGTCGACCCTCGGGCTCACCGCCGCCATCCTGTTCGGCCCCTTCTTCTATGCCTCGGATCCGGCCGCCCCGGACCGGATCCGCGCCTCCTTGCGCGCGACGATGGGGCACTAGGCGCCGCCGTCCGGTCGGCACGACCGGCCACCGCCGGCCTCGGCTCCGCCCTCGCCTCCCTCGGCTCTCCGCCCGGCTTGGCCGGCCAAGTGCCAAAGACCGGCCTCCCGAAGGCCCCAATCTATCATTCGTCGGTTTGCTTCACTACTCTATGTGCTCTTCTTCTACCTTTGCATGCTATCGTGTTGTCTTGTGGCGCCGATGCAAGGATGGAGGGTAAGGCTTCTTGGTGTCGGCTTGCTATCGAGTTGAGGAAGGCAAGGCTTGGGGACGGTGAAGAGGATGGCCATGTTGCGGTTCGGTTGGCCCCTCTCTTGCCGTTGTGGTTGGCTTGGCGTGGACTTGGTGGCCATCGACGTCCCGGTTGGCGTCGGCACCGTCCTCACGCCCGCCTTCCGAGCTCCTCTCCTCGGGCTTCTCCTCCTTGGGCTCCTCTTCTTCTCCTACTCTACGTGGTGTGGCCGCCTTTTGCTAAACTTGGCTATGCCCTTTGCTTTGGCCGACAAGGGAAAGGAGGTGGGGTGGCTTCCTCTTTGCTTGACTTAAGAAGTGTGGCTTGCGTAGCTTCTATCGGTTGCAAGGGAGAGGTGGCGGTCATGACACCACAACAAGCATGCACTTGCCACCTCTTTGGACAGGTGGCGAAGCAAAAGGCAAGTGATGTGTCTGCTGGCTGGCCATTGCTCTCTCAGTGTATTGCCCTTTATGCCCTTCCCCTTTAGCCTTGGCTGGATATGGCACTATAGGCTTTTTGGTCCAATGACAGCTCTACACTGTACTATTATTCTTTTGCAAATTAGTGGTATTACACTGGCGCCGGAGAAGCTGCGGCCGGCAACCGTGTGGTGCCTAGCTAGGGTGGAGGCTGCCCTGGCCCTTGGAAGCTAGCACTTGCATTGGAGCGGAGGTGCGTTGAATGGTGTCGTTTGAATGCGGCCGCGGCTGGGGACTCGGTTGCCGCGCGCACGGTTCTAGTGCGTACATGAAGCTGACGTGTCCTGGCTTGCAGTCGCAGGAAGGCCTGCCGGCCGTTTCATCTCAAATAGACGGCTCAGATCAGCAGAGACTACGTTCAAGACATCACGCTCCGTACTAAGATGCCAGCGAGTGAGGAGGACAAGAACGGGTTTGACAAAGGGAAAATTACAAAGACATCCTCAGCAGATTTTCAAATCACCCCTAGTTTTGTCTTGTGTCATTTGCACCCTAAAATTTCCCTCCATTCGCAAACTCCCCCCTCATATTTACATCGTTTGTTAAAGGATAAATCCATAGCCCCAAAGTCATTTCCATTATATTGTCACATGTTACATATATATAAGAGATGTTTTTTTTTGATGTGGCTTATTGCTTTATTCGTTTCTTCTATGCTGAGATCCATTGATGAAGGTGGAGAGGGTGATCGTTGTAGCTGTGAGGTCAATCGACCTCACAACTTTTTTTTCAAAAACACCCATTATAAATGTGAATTAGTAGAAAAGCTCACCAAACAATACAAAATTTGTATATATTAACCACATAAGGATAGATAAGCACATATTTGACTCTACAGAGTTAAAGCCCTGAATCCGCCACCAGGGGTGATCACTTCCTGCAACATGATTAGGCTAAAGATAATCACTAGTTGGAGAGAAGATGGTGACTACAGGTCTGCAGTCTATCGAAAGCACGACCTCATGACCACTACAGCCTTCTCTGCGGTGTAGTCCTTATCTCGCACGAACAAAGAGTAAATGCTGAGCTGACACGAGAAAGCAGAGAAGAGACGGAAAAATGATGGGAGAGGTGAATATGGACTTCCCCCTTGAATTCAGAGGGATAATGAACCAAATCAAGCTGACTTACAGTGGGTTTATGGATTTCCCCCTTAATTATAGCGTAAACATAAAAAACGGAGAAGTATAAACAGCGGATAACATGCATCGATCTATCTCTTGTAATATGCCAACGCTACTATACCATGCTCGTGGTTGTAAATGCCTAAGAAAAACAAAATCTATATAACAATGACTGTGGTACATCCATCCATCATCTAAGACAAAAACATCTGCCTTCAATTTCTCCCACACCTTCTCTGCCCAAATGCGTCACCGGTTCGCAGCTGCGACCTCCGTTGGCCCCATGAACTGTGTTTTTTTTCCTCTACAGAAACTTTTGTTGTGCATTGATATTGCGAAGTTTGGAATAGAAGGGAGTGTAGATTCAACAAGCGTCAAACGACTGCCATTCAATAGTAAATTAGTAATCTCCATCCAGGCAACCTGGAATAAAACTTGTTAGGGCCCGTTTGGACCATTGGGATTGAACTATTTTGCTATAAAACTTTTGCAAAATTCTTACATTCTAAACAAGCTCTTATTTCATATCAGAAAAGAAAGACCCAAATAGGTGATGGGAAAGGATCTGGTTTTGCAGCTAAAAGGTTTTGCCAAATTAAACGTAGGACATGTTCTATCCGGCTTTTAAAATCGGTTTTTAGTTTTTGCTGCAATATTTATCTTTTAAATGTAGTACTTTTTTAAGACTGGGTCTACAAGTTAATTATAGTATATATAGAAAGCAAATCATCTGTACCAGCCAAAATTGACGTGCCCCGCTCATTTCGGCTTGAGCTTCTGGCTTCTAACTTATTTTTTACTATTCATAAATTTTGTCTTTTGCTGAACTTTTGGTTTTTTAAGCTTTTTTGTCGGTTCTTTTTTCTATATTCGTTTGCGTTGTCTGTGATGAGCTAACATATTTTTTCTATTTTTAAATTTTTTAAATTTAATTATATCAAATAAGCTACCGTCAGCTATAATTTAGTTTTATCTAGTTACAATACAATTTCAATCCGAAACCACTATTTTCGGTTCAACCGAGCGGCCCTAAACTTGTTTACTGGATAACCAGAGTACGTAGCAACGTTTGCTGTGCAGGAGGAGTATTCAGCAATACTTCGAAATTGAGCACTCATTGGTCAGCCTTCGGAATACTTTGCAAAAGTCCTCAATGCGTTGCGGTCATGATTAGGAATATGTGCATCCAGGTGCATGAGCCTCGATGTATGTGATAAGAATCACCTTTTGCCTTTACCCGCTCAAACGAAATGGGTTTCGTATGGGTGTGGCCAATGTTTTACTTGGAGACTGATAATGTGAAGCATCCAACTGATAATGTGAAGCATCCGAGATGTACTTGGGTAAAATGTAGCAAAATAAGGGTCTTTTTGGTTGGACTTTTGGCTTCGGCTTTTGGCTCTAAAAGCCAAAAGCCCAACCAAAGGGATTGCTTTTGGAAGCAGCTTTTTCAAAAGCAGCTGCTTTTCCGTAGTATATTTTTGAAATCTGTTTTGACTCTGCTTTTGGCTTTCTGCTTTTGGAAATGGATTGAATAAAACTCTTTCGTAGTTGTTTTAAAAGAGATAAAGACAAAAAAATATATTTTATACTTGTTTAACCAAACAACTTTCAATTTTCTACAACTCACATTACAAAGAGCTTTCTCACGACTCACACCCACAAGACTTTTTCCCACAACCGCAGCTCAACCAAAAGGACCGTAAAAATCCCATCATTTACAGTAGTACATACGGAGAAAGCTATACGCACAAATTCTTTACATTAGGAGGGTCAGTTTGGAAGGAAGCAACTCTTTCGCGAATTTTGGACACATCTAGTACTGTAGAGATCAGAAATTCCAATTCTAACCCCTAGACCACATTTTTTCCATTTCTAGCCCCCACCCCGACCGCAGGACTCCGTGCGGTTGACACCTGTCTGGTCGTGCGGTCCTTGACTTCACGACCGCACTGTAGCACCGGTCGTGCGGTCCGGCACCGCATGACCAAGATCAGTAGCTAGGTCGTCTTGTCTTGGGACCGCACGACTCAACTGTAGCTAGGTTTGCTCTGTGTTTAGGGTTTGTTGTGTGTATTTAAGGTCTATATGCATTTGTAAAGTTATATTTAGAATAGAAATAATTTTGAATATATGAAATGATGTTTGAAAACATATGAAATTTATGTAGAGTCCAGTTTACCGCTCGTGTAATTTTGTTGTGATTACGAAAATTAAGAAATTTGTTTGGTAGAGTACTGTAACATCCTGAAAAATTTTAAATTGAAAATACGAAGCTCTTGAATTATTTTGCAATATATTTTTATTGGAATTTGGATTTTAATGGTGTTTCCCCTGAATTTTGATTGAATTCCAATAGTAAGAAGGCAATAAAAATAAAAATAAATAAAACACAGACAAATATATATACATATACATATATGTATACAAAGGGCTTAGAGCAACACATAAAAGGTATACGCCAGGATATACATGCAGGAAAAATATATAAATATATATATATACACATAATCAACAAGTAATTAATTGGATAAATACATATATATACTTATATATGTAAAGAATGAAACAGGATATAGAGAAATTTATGCAAGGAAATTACTCATACAATTATATATGTAAGTATATAAATTAAATAGTAAATTAAAAATTTAAAGTTAAACCCCAAATTTTAAATTATGCCTAGCACTTCCGTCCTTTCTCACTTTTTCTCCCTTTCCCCACTCTCTTCCATGTGGGCCCCACCTCTTCTCCCTCTCTCTTTTCTCCCTCCCTGCCTAGTGGGCCCGAGCGCGCCCGCCTCCTCTCTTTCTCCCCCTTCCCTCTCCTCCTTCTTTCTCTTCTTTCCTTTTTCCCCACCGCGCGCCGTTCCTCCCTCCTTCCTTCTCCCTCCCCTTCCGCGGTCGAGCTCGCGCCGCGTCTCCTCCTTTCTTCTCCCTCCTCCTCGTCTCCCCTCTGCTCTGTAAGCGCCGCGCGGCTGCAGGTCACGCATAGAGCCCCGCGCCGCCCCGCCAACGTCGTGTCCCTGCGCTCTGCGCCTCGCCTTGCGCCTCGCCGAGCCCCACGCCGGGTCGTTGCCCAACGGTCCCCACCCCTGCTGCAGCTATAAAAGACGCCGCCTTTCCTCCCCTAGCCTGCGCTGTCTTCCCTTCTTTCCTCCCTTCTCCCCGATTCGGCCTCCTTCCCCAACCCGCGGTCGCCGCCGCCATTATCGCCGCTCCTCCGCCTCGATGGATCCCCTTCGATTCCTTTCGGGAGAAGCATCCCCGCCAACTCCCGAGCTTTCCGACGGTCTCCGGAGCTTCTCCCCACTCCAAGCCGCTGACACCGCGCACCGCCGCCGCCCGCCTCACGCCGCCGGCTCGCCTTGGCCTCCCTCCGGTCGCCTCGATCACTCGGGTAGGCTCGGCACTCCACTCGTACTCATCGCGTGCCATCTTCATCCCCTCCTTCCGGCCGGCGCCTCATCTCCACCCCGCCTCCGGCCGCTCATGCCGACGCCGGCCGCCCCCGACACACCCCGGCCTGGGAAGACACCACCAGAAGTTTCCCCGCCCACAGACCAACCTATTTCGCCGGTCACCGGCCTCCCCGGCCACCGTCCGCCGCCGGCGACGCCAACACCAAGCGCCGGCTAGCTCCTCTGTTTTGCCCCAGGCCCATGCAATGCTCTAATCATTCTCTTCCCCTCTCTTAGTCGTGAAACACCCACTGCTCAGTTGGTCACCAGCGCCAGCCCTTGCGTTTTCTCACCGTGAAGGTCCCGTGTTCGAATGCCCATTCAGCAATATTTTTTATTTGTTTTTAGACCATTTCAATTACAAAGTACTTAGGAAATAAATCAAGGCTCTAAAATTTAGGACTACCCTTAATTATAATTAAAACCTATACCCAATACCTAACATGCCTCCGTTAAATATAATTTTATAGTGGGTTGGACGAACTAGCAGATATTGAAATATGACCTTATATACCAAACTGTGCCTGGATAGCTAAGTTTAAACTAAGATTTGAAATAAAGCTAAGCCTAATAGTAGCTAAAGGATACTTAAGATAATAATAGCACCGTTAATTAGATCTTGATACTGGATATATGTATATATATACACACACACATATATGTATATATCTCATATGCCCTGGACACTAGCACTCAACAAAATAATGCTTAGTGAACTCGTACACCAAATCGTAAGTCTAACCTAACTCATGGAACTTCCTAAATAAATGTAAAATAATAAAAGAGATTACTAATAAAAAGGTCAAGTCATCATATTCTACCCCCGGCTATGCCTCAAATCACTCGAATCACACATTAACCCAGAATAAAACAAAATTGAGTTTGTTCGGATTTGTTTGGATCTTTTGAGTTATTTGCTTTTATTTGGATTCAGTCATCTAGCGCGTAATTAGAAATTGGAAGTCGTGAAGATTCAATTGATCCAGCGAGGTCAAGCTCGAAGAGAAGATAGAGACCAAAGGCTCAAGAGAAAGCTTTGTGTGAGCTCAAGACCGCGGTGAACCGCGCCAGGCGAGTCAATACTTTGATCATGTTGAACCTACGTTTTTCTGCAAATTACTTTTGTTTAATTATCAAATTGCATGCTGTTATTTTATATATAATCACATGCTTAATTTAAGATTCTAGTTATATGCCCATGTTTACCTTGATTAGTATTACACTCCCTTTTGAATACTTGATTATGTGAACCTTGTCACCCTAGCGAAATTATGATAGTAACCTTTTGAAAATAAGTCCGTAATTTATATGCCAGGCGTAGTGTTGCATAGATATTCATGGGCGTGAAAACGCCCAAGCATCACTTTTAATCATGAGAAAATTTGGTTTGGCAGTCATGGTGGTAATGACTGGTATATGTTCGATATGAATATTTTATATTCCCAAAACCCTACTTGCTTCAAAATATGGGCGAATGGTTCGAGGGTGTGTGTGAATGGTGCAGTGGAGGCACAAAGTGGGTTGTGGTAGAATCGCCTAGATACCGCTAAGGACTGAATCTTGTCATGATCTCCCACGTAAAACAGTGCAACCACAAGTCTGTAAAGTACAACTTGGCTAAGTAAATTTATCGAAACTCCCGGACTCATCTCACTGGTATTGGAGTGAAGTGGATAAGCAAGGGCAAGGGGAGGCCTAAAGGGACACCAAGGGGAGGGTGAAGTTTTCCAGCTGTTCTAAGCGTTGCGGAAGTGGAGCCCTTGCGCGTTAGTAATCTATGGAAAACATCCCGCATAACGTATGGGACCCACCGCAAGTGGGATAAGCCCATAGGGTGAGATGACAAAAGGAACTAGATACTTTGAACAGTCACTGTGATAGTCTGCTCAACTGCATGACTAAGGAATCATGTGGGGGCAACGAGTTGATTGTCTCTTGTGGTGAAAGTGTACAAACTCTGCAGAGTCAAAACTATTCGAATAGCCGTGCCCACGGTCAAGGGCGGACATGGGAAACTTAACCAGATATAGTTCTGTTTCAAAATGATTTGTGGGTGGGAATGGAAAAGTGAAGGGCAGTGCAAGGCCCTGGTTTGTGTTGTCCTGGGTGTCGTCCCAGTGATAAGTTAAGCGGCTATAACGTCAAGGATTAAGCATATGGTGCGATGCCATGTAACGGTGGATGGAATCAATCGCTCTTTATTGCATTCTCATATACATTATGTTTTGTTTAAACTGCTAAGTCTCAGGAGATTTCTATGTATTATATTTCAAAAGCTAAACGATGATAAAGCTTCTTCTTATTTTACAAAGTAAAATGACAGGAAGAATAAATAGAGTCGTAGGAAAAGAGGATGACTGTTGTGGTAAATACATAACGATGATTGGTGGATTCATGTCGATTATAAAAAGGGAATGACAGAAAGGAGTCTAGGAGAAATAAGTGGGTGGAGTCTAAATGAATAGATATGCTAGATAGATGATTTAAATGATTTTGGAGAATTAGAAGAGTGTAAATGTAATTGTTGGATTTAATGGGATTAGTAGGACTTGATTTAGATGGATGAATTGAATTTGCGAAAATTTGGAGATACGAAAATTGGAGTATAAACTTGATTAATGATATTCTTGTTGGAGAAATATTGATAGATTAGTTAGGGATAAATAATGAAATAAAAATAAGGATGATTATGGAAAGAGCAACTTATAGTTTTGGATCATTAGCAGAAAGGATTGATTTGTTAGAAAGTTCTGATACGAATGATGTTGGTGGATTAAAAAGAAATCTTGCTAAAGAATCATTAGAACTCAGAAGTGAGGAGTTGGGGAGTAGTGATTATAAGATTGGGTTATTAGGAATTCGGAATACAAAAGATATGGGTGGATTCAAAGTGAATATGTAGAAATGGTTTGATCGGTGGAATAGCTAAATGATGTCATCCGCTGTTTGGGGTTTAGACATCAATCCATATAGATAGTGTTTGATCGGTGGATTAGCTAAATGATGTCACTCGATGTTTGGAGTCTTAGACAGCAACCAATTCGGGAAGAATATATCTGGTGGATTAAGTAAATAATGACACTTGTTGTTCGGGGATTTAGACAACAATTAGTAAAGAAATTGTGTCTTTGATGGATTAGGTCAATTATGGCATTTGGTGGAGTGAGTCAATTATGGCAATCGCCGTGTGAAGTTCTAGGTAGCAGCAATAACACTATGGTTTAATAATAACAATGCTACCAAAAGCGATTTTCGGCAAATAAAACAACCCGAGCCTTTCCTTTGATAAGCCATGCATACTATATATTTGCATTCTGTGTATTGGCTCGCGGAGCACAGTGGTTAGTGTGCTCACACTCGCTCTCACAACAAATCCAGAATCAAGAATCAGATCACTGCGCCTCAGCAACACTATTGCTCACAATGACAAAGAAGATGAGGATGTCAAGGGCTAGGTCGCGAACCTCCGCTTGGTCGCTGTGGGCATGTCTGAAGGTCCCACCGTGCTTCGTTCTTCATTGCCGCAATTCATTGATTTCAGCCTAATCGGCCCATGAGTAAGTTTACTAGTTTATTTATGCTTCCGCATGGTATGTATTTGATATTCATTTTCTGTAACTGTGAGCACTATCTACTGATCCAGGGAATAGTGCATTAAATCACAGAGGATTCCAGATAGTAAAATCTGGGGCCCTACAAGTACGAACGAAATTCGTGTGAAGTAATGATTGATCTATTTGTGATTTTCGTACATTGGTGACTGTGAAAAATATGTTGAACTGGCAATAACATTTTGCGATCATATTATGTTGTTTTATTGGAAGAAATTTAATGAAATTTTTTTTGAGGACAACTGTAATAGGAACAATTGGACGAGAGAAAGGAAAGTGATATTGAACACTTGAGAAAAATGAATGCGAAAAGATGAGAAGATTTTATGTTGATAATTAAAATAGACTTCATAATAAACATGTGAATGACGCGGCGCATAGGATTTGGTTACATGCATACGAAACAGAACAATGCACGATGTAACAAAGTAAAGTAGTCCTACGATACATATGCGCAGTCTTGGTATGGAAATAAAATAGACATTGAGGGGAGTAGTGCAGAATGGCCCAACCCATTTTCCCTTCCTTGCGAGTTCGGCGTTGAAATCCTCATATTCCTGTTTGGCCTTGGCCGCCATTTCTCGTTTTTTTCTCGCGCTACTTCTCGTGAGCCTCGCGCTGCCTGCGCGTGTACGCCTCGAGATGAGCTTGTGTCTTCCGATGTATACGCTCGGTTTGCTCGTCTTGGCGACGCTCCTCCTCGTGGATCTCGCATGCCATTTTATCGTTCCACTCGTCATAGTTCAGAGTCCATTGGTCATGTGGGTGGATCTCTAGGTCGATCCACTTGCGGTAGCCACATAGCGGCTCTGGGGACTGCGGGCAGACAAGAGAGTTTGTTATTACGTACTGTTAGTTATAAATAGTGGGGGAACACATTGTAAGTAGTTTTTGCTGGCTGCCGATAGCGATGGTGTTAGGATAGTCAGATGAGTAGTTCCCACAACCCCAATAACGCATGTCGAGGCTAAGGCGCTGCTCTGACTTGAAGAATTTACATAGGTCTTTGTACCAGCAGAGGGGCGATGTCTCTCCCTCAGGGGGGGTGTTGTGGCGAACATTCAGTTGGAACGTTTAGTATGGACATGCTCCTACGGGGGCGTTATTAGGTGGCTGTGATCTCGTGATACGGTCCGCTTGTTTGGGTCTGGCCGCAGCAGCCCTTGCTTGTATCGCTCTTTAGATATTATTTGTTTTCAACTCACATTGTAGCATCTAGACTCTTCAGAATTGTTCCAGTGATACGGAACAACAAAGAAAAGAGTTGCTCAATCCTAACGGAGCTGGTTCTAGCCTACTGAGATCGTAGCTCAGAAGTCCTTTTTTTATATAAAAAAAACATAATCTTGGTTGCATTACGTAACTTACCCAATTAATTAATTCCTGCCCCTGTTAATTGGATATCTTTCTGCCAACTGATCGGCGGCCATATCAGCGTCGGCCAGAGAGAGAGAGGGAGAGATAGAGTTTTGACTTAGCAGCAGGACATACGAATTTGATACTTACTGGGTGGTGAAGTAACGTGGTACACACGATGTTCCCAAATAGTGTCATGTTCAGACATGCCGCATGATCTTTTCATAAAGAAGAAAACCACCTAACTACCTAAGCAAGCCTCTGATCCTAGTACTCCAGCAGTCCAGCCCAGTGAACTACAACACATGAAACAGCGGAAGAGAGGAGCAATGGATTTTTTTTAAGAAAAGCACAAAACCCCCCATTAATTAATTTAAATAAAAGGAAAACAGAAAGACAACACAATGATTAAATTCTTTTTAACTTACGCCTTACGACTTTTCTTAAATAAATAAATAGAATAATTTTTTATGTTATTTCAAAATAACTTACCAACATTCCATATGAACGTTCGCAGCAACACCAGAAACTATCATCCACGTCCATCAACCATCTGCCGCAGCCCAAAGTTACTAGCCAAAGCCACCGTCTGGGCCCACTTGTGAGTCCGGCTGGTATCTTCCTTTGCGGCCTCCAGTAGTCCAATTCCTTGCTTCCCTCCTCGGCCATCCCAGTAGCCCAGTACACCGACAAAAAGAAAGAACAAAGCCGTAAAGCGAAAATGCGAGCTCCTCCACGCTCGAAACTCCCCTCCTTCCTCAGCATCTACAGCTCTCCTCTCCTCTCCTCTTAAGACGACGCTCCCTCCGTTCCTCACCACCACCACAAGCGCCACCGTCTCTCAAGCCGACCACCACCACCGCCACCTCCATCGCTCGCGCAACCGCGCCCACGTCGTCCGCTGCGGCCGCGGCATGTCGAGCGGTGGCGGTGTTAGAAAATAATCTAGACTCAGTCTTTTGTTTTAGTATATTTGCATGTGTGTATGGTGCAACAGGTGGTGTGCCTGAAATTGTACCAGTGTAGTATTGCACAGAGTTATGCTTGGTGCAGGCGAACCGGAGAGTCCGGAGTAGCGGTGAGCCACTTGAACCTGCGGATCGATCCAAGATAACAGGTGCGAGCTATAGGAAATATTTGCCGATGGCGGGTAGCTGGGATGACCGAGTCATCAGTTATATGTTGCATGCATGAGTTAGTGCATGCAAGTAGTGGGCATAATACTTGACTCCCATTATATGTGCATGGGAGTTATGTCTTGGGTGTGCATGCATGAGTTAGTGCATGCATGTAGTGGGCATAATACTTAGCTCCCATTATGTGTGCATGCACGGGAGTTATATTTTGGGAATATGCATGGGCTGCTAGTTGGCCTATATAATCATGTACTTAGCATTTTGAGAAAAGTGTGAAAAAAGAAAGAAAAGCTACGGTTGTGTAGCACCAAAAATACTTTGTATCTTTCTCTCTCTCCCGAGCGTGTGTGTTCACCACTAGGAATGTGTGCGTTGCTCCTCTAATTTCCAACAATTGGTATCAGAGCCGAGGTTGAGTTCTTGAGTGGTGTATGCCCAAGTACTTGCGGCTTGAGAAGATGTCGATCGTTGAGGTGGTGCCGGCGGCAAGCAAGGAGGGAGGGATGTCTCTCCAGTACCCGATGCTGAACAAGACGAACTACACAGCTTGGGCAACAAGGATGAAATTCCTCATGAAGGCGCAAGGTGTATGGGATGCAATTGAGTCCACGAGGAATGATGTTGTTGATGAGAAGAAAGAAGAGAAGGCCATGGCTATCATCTCCCAGGCGTTGAGCGATGTGACGCTCATGCAGGTTGCAGCCAAGAACACTGCCTTGGAGATGTGGACAGCTCTCCGCACCATGCACATGGGGGCTGATCGAGTCAAGGAAGCGAAGATCCAGACGCTACGCTGGGAGTTTGAAAATCTCAGCATGGGCAATACGGAATCGGTGGATGATTTCGCAACGAAGGTAACATTGCTTGTTGGCCAGATGCAGGCACTTGGAGAGAAGATAGAAGAAAAGAACGTCGTCAAAAGGTTGCTGCGAGCCGTCTCTGACAAGTTCATCCATATTGCGACGACGATCGAGTATTTTGGCGACGTCAACAACATAGCTTTTGAGGAGGTCGTTGGCTCCCTCAAGGCGTATGAGGAGCGCACCCAGCACCGTCATCGCAGCAACGGGGATGAGGAGCATCTCCTTCTCACGAAAGCCCAGTGGGAAGCTCGATCATCAGGACAAGGCGGTGGTCGTGATTCCAAGGCGAAGCGCGACAAGAGCCACATCAAGTGCTTCAACTGCAACGATTACGGACACTATGCATCCGAGTGCCGCAAGCCAAAGCGTGACCGTGGGGGTCAGGTGAACCTCATGTGTGCACAGGAAGATGAACCAACTTTACTTTAGTTGAGTCTAGATTAGGGGGGAGAATGTTAGAAAATAATCTAGACTCAGTCTTTTGTTTTAGTATATTTGCATGTGTGTATGGTGCAACAGGTGGTGTGCCTGAAATTGTACCAGTGTAGTATTGCACAGAGTTATGCTTGGTGCAGGCGAACCGGAGAGTCCGGAGTAGCGGTGAGCCACTTGAACCTGTGGATCGATCCAAGATAACAGGTGCGAGCTATAGGAAATATTTGCCGATGGCGGGTAGCTGGGATGACCGGGTCATCAGTTATATGTTGCATGCATAAGTTAGTGCATGCAAGTAGTGGGCATAATACTTGACTCCCATTATATGTGCATGGGAGTTATGTCTTGGGTGTGCATGCATGAGTTAGTGCATGCATGTAGTGGGCATAATACTTAGCTCCCATTATGTGTGCATGCACAGGAGTTATATTTTAGGAATATGCATGGGGTGCTAGTTGGCCTATATAATCATGTACTTAGCATTTTGAGAAAAGTGTGAAAAAAGAAAGAAAAGCTACGGTTGTGTAGCACCAAAAATACTTTGTATCTTTCTCTCTCTCCCGAGCGTGTGTGTTCACCACTAGAAATGTGTGCGTTGCTCCTCTAATTTCCAACAGGCGGGATGTCGGGCCCGCAGCCGTCGCTGCGGCGGGGCATCTCGCGGGCGCTCACCATGCGGCTGGAGGGCTACCCCGGCGAGGAGGGCGGGAATACCATCATGGAGAGCGAGCTCGTGCCCTCCTCCCTCGCGCCCATCGTCCCCATCCTCCGCGCCGCCAACGAGATCGAGCAGGAGAACCCGCGCGTCGCGCACCTCTGTGCGTACTAGTACATTCTACACGCATCGAGTAGTAATTAGCCTTGTTGAATACATGGTATACACACGCATGCGCGCTGCTTCTACCTCGGCTCTCACCTGGCTGCACGAATGCTAACTACTATCTGCTTCATTGACAATATTTTTTTGCGCAATGAGACAGAACATCACATTCGCGTTTCACAGCTAGTAAATCAAACGGCATTCCGAAAGTGTACATGAATACAAAATTATAATTTATTTCTATTTAGCTATAATTTTTGTTTTGCTAAAATTACAAAGAAGAAGAAGAAGAAGCTTGTGTATGTTTATCATGTTGCTTCTTTGATCGGCAGTTATTTTTTATAATGTACCTCTGTTTTCCTAATCTGTTTCCTAGGCCGATTTGCCGCGTTCGAGAAAGCTCACACAATGGATCCAAACACAAGTGGACGTGGAGTTCGGCAATTCAAAACGTACCTGTTGCATAGGCTGGAAAAGGTATGCATATGCTTGATGCTCAACAGTCAATTCCATAACTGGACTATCTACTTATCAACGGCAAAAAATGGATAATTATGTTGACCATGGCGTCATGATAAATTTGACTGGCCGAGTAATATTATTAAAGAAGATTAGAACAAGTTATGTCATGATAAATTTGGCTGGCCAAGTAATCTTATTAAAGAAGATTAGCACAGGTTACTTTTTCATATTGATTCCTTTGCTCAAGTTATTGACCGTAATGCAAACATGCAGCATCAAAACCCTGGTTTAAGCAGACTATAGAGGATATTGCCAACTAGTTTTACAGTTTTACCATGTAGCCAGAGCACTCAAAACTAGTGTTTCTAAAATTGATACCAAACCAGGTACCACTTGGTGGCCTATTCTTTGCATTTAGTTACCGGTGATAGTCTTGGTACTAGCTGAGACAATGTTTCCAGTAAAATTGGCATTTAGTTATTCATGCAGAAACCAAGTAGTCTCTGTTAGTTTCTGACAAAACTTTCTGGAGTGAGAAGATATATAATTTCGATTTTTTAAAAGAATAATTTGAAATTGGATGCTCATGTATAAGAGTAATATAAAACACAAATAGAATCGTTGTGGGTTGTTCCTAACTCAGAGTAAAAAGCCTCAGTATGTTAATTACTCCAGCTGGCTTTCAAAAACAGTAGTACATCTTCCTCCACATGTTTGATGTTTGTTATTGGACAGGATGAACAAGAGACACGGCGCAGGCTTGCTTCAACTGATGCAAAAGAGGTTCAAAGGTTATATGAGCAGTATTGTGCAAAAAATCTTGATGGTCTTCAAACGAGAAAACCGTAAGACTGACCAGCATTGCATGGCATTGGCAATCTTTTTTGCACAAATTATCATCCTTAAGCTATGTTCACTTATTATTATTTTTGAATGATATAGGGATGAGATGGCTAGATACTATCAGATTGCGTCTGTCCTATATGATGTGCTAAAAATAGTTACGCCTGAAAATTTTCACCCTGAGGTTCTACATCCAGCAATTACAAATACTTGCAAGATATTATTTCATCTTCTCCACTTTCTGCGCGTCATGAAATATATTAACTTGGAAGAATTGTTTTGCAGTTTGATAAGTACGCTGAAGGGTTTGAAAAGGAGAAAGCTTCCTATTCACACTACAACATTCTACCCCTTAATATTTCTGGTCCCACACAACCAGTAATGGAGATTCCTGAGGTCATATACCTTAAGTTTCATCTTGGCTTCTTTCGTAAGTACCATATGCAGTATGAATGATTTTCTTGTGCTGTGAAAACTGCAGATAAAAGCAGCAGTGGAGCTTCTTCGCATGACAGATAACCTTCCAATGCCAAGGCCAGATAATCCTTCCGTACCTGAAGAGATGGATAGACTTGTTATTCGTGATTTGTTTGATTGGCTCTGGCAAACATTTGGATTTCAGGTGCAAACTAAACTAGAACTTAATTTCATTCTATAGACTCTTAGTCTATTACCCGATCCAAATATTGCATGACTGCATGATCCAGAAATTTATGATTTTCCTTTTTTATTGTTATGACTTATTTCCATCTTTTATAATTTTGTTTTGGAAAAAAGTCTTTTTTCAACCCTGAACTATTGCATGAGTCAAAAACAAACTCCAACTTCAATTCCGTCCACTTTGCATCCTCAAACTATTAAAACCGTTCACTTCATCCTCTAGACTGGTTTCATGAGTGGTTTCAAAGTTGAGGTTGTTTTTCGGACTCGGGCAATAGTTTAGGGTTGAAAAATGAACCTTTTCCTTTTTGTTTTATAAATCAATTGTGGAGATCAGCTTGCAAAAGTTAATCGTTTAGTACTTTGCTGAGCATGGAACTCAGAAGTTTAATGCTTATGACGATGGAACATACATGGTGGGGGTTATATAATTTAAGTATTTACTTTTAACTAAAACTAGTTTGTAGAGGATCTAGTACGACGAATCAGAGGGGGTGAATGATTCTCCCAAAATCTTCCCCTAAGTACCGACACAATGCAATAGAAAAGACCCTCAAGCACTTAAAGCCAAAAGCCAAGAACAATGGTCTTATCGTAGGCAACTTGTAGTTTGACTGCCTGCCGGATTAATCCCACCTAGGGATGGCAATTGTGCCCGTTTACCCGTGGGTAAATACCCTAATGGAGTCGGGTATGGGACAGATTTTTTACCCAGAGGTAGAAAAATGGGGGAAAAACTCTGCCCATCGGGTAAACGGGTACGGGTATGGGTTAACTCTACCCGTACCCATCTCGTCCGTTTACCCGTGAAATAGACTGACAAGTGGGCCCACGTAGAAACAGTAAACCCTAACATGCAAATATCCGTCGTCCGCAGTTCCGCACGCGACTCGGCCACTCACTCACGCGACGGCTCGACGCACTTGGTCTCCACTCTCCACTCTCCAGTCTCCACCAAAACCTCCCAGCCGCCGCCGCTCCTCGCCGCCCCTCGTTCCGCCGCTCCAATCGCCGCTCCTCGCCGCCCCTCGTTCCGCCGCTCCTCACCGCCCCTCGTTCCGCCGCACCTCGCCACCCCTCGTTCTCCACCGGCCAGATCCGGCCGCCTCTTTCTCCACCGACGAGATCCGACCGCCGCTTTCTCCACCGACCAGATCCGGCCGCCTGACGTCCAGATCCGGCCGCCTCATCGCCTGTCGCCCCTCTCCGCCGCGACTGCCACCCCTCTCCGCCGTCAGCAAAACTCAGGTGAGCCTCCTCCGGTCCTCCCTCCTTTCTTCCTCATCGCCGAGACGCCGGACTCCGGTCCTCCCTCCTTTTTCACCGAGGCACGGACCGCTTTTGTGTGTATTTTGATGCCTTGATGTATTTCACCGATGAAAATGCTACTCGGGCAAGGGTGCGAGTGTCGGCCGCTCGGCAACAATGGCAGCTATGAGAGCAAACACAGCGTATTCTGATTGTATTCTGATTGAAAATGTTACATATTGATTTGCATATGTATGTTGCAGGAGTAATAATACTAAGTATGTTAGCGTATTCTGATTGAAAATGGTATTCTTTTTCTTTGCATTTTCTCACTTCATTGTATCATGATTGTTATACTGTCATTAGCTGGTTAACCTACAGACTTGAAAAATATATTGCTTTGCATATGTATGTCATTAGCATTTTCTCACTTCATTGTATATGTATGTTAGTTCAATGTAGTTCAATGTGGGATGTGGTCATTATCGCTAGTTATCGAAGTTCGAACCTCAGATAATGCATTGTATACATATGCAACATACATAACCCTGTATACATATACATCAGCAGTTATCAGAACCCTGTATCATGCATTGTATATGTTCAATCTGTTCGCGGGTAAACGGGTATGCCCGCGGGCGACGGGTACCATGGGCGACGGTACCGCGGGCGACGGTATGGGCGAGGTTTTTACCGTGGTCCTTCGCGGTATGCCCGCGGGCGTAAATCGGGGTCGCGGGTACGGGTATGGGCGAGCACTACCCGTACCCGCCGCACCCGATTGCCATCCCTAATCCCACCTGTCTGACTGCTGGGTTAGTATCGGTTTGACATCGACTATTCATTGGTCTGACCGCCTGGCAGTCAGACCACCTGAGGCACCGGTCTAACTGCTCCCCGCAGAAACAATGCAATCAACATTGCACTAGATCTAAGAAAAGATCCAATTTTCAAACCACTGATCCAAAAGCAGTGAAATTTGGCACAAACACTCTCAAGGATATTAAGAACCTATTCCATCATGGATCGTGAAGATCGATGCCAAAGTTCTGATCTTTATCCAAAAGAGGAGAGTTGCACCAAAACCAGGCAAAAGAAGGAAACCTCGATTTCCTTTAGCTCGTGAGTTATAGATAATCTAGATGACCTTGGATGAGTTCTTATATGTCATAGAAAGTTACATCACAGCACGAATTCAATCCAATCCCTTACAAGAGCAAAAACCCTAAATCACCTCTCTTGAGGGAAAACCCAGTAAACTTAAGAACTTCCTCTAGATCATGCCTAGATGGATGTGATCTTATCTCTAGGAAATATCTCCACTTCTTACACATCCTTGGCACTAGGAAAGATTAAGAAAAGAGAAATTCAAACAAGAGAGCCAAGCAAATCAATAACACAAGAGTGGATCTATGGCAGAATTCACTTGGGCAAACTTTGGTGTTTATTTCACTTGGAGAGAAATGGTTTATAGCTAATCCCTTAGGATTGCTGAGCTCTAAGCCTAGAACGCACACACACAAAAGGTGCCAACCCAAGGAAACCCCAACCTTAATCTTTAAAGTGTTGTCTCTCTCCTCAACACAGAAGGCTTATATAGTGAAGGTTTCCACCTCAAACAAAGCCAGCCACTCCTTAGTGGATCACATCACTTATATTTGGGAAAACCCAGTAACCCACATATAAATGGGTTTTGCATTACACACACTTGCACACTTTTCAAAGCGTGACATTCCAAAGGCTCCACAAGCCCGATAACACATTCCATCCACAAAGACATGACCTAAACCACTTAGGCCAGTGTCGTGGTATTGCAAATTGCCACTCCAACTGATATTGGATAATTTTCCAAATTAGCACCCACTGGTCTTCACGAAGATGCGATGACCAATGATTCGCCACCAACATCGTATGCCTGCGTTGAGGCCGTCACCACTTGAAGCATTTGAATCCAATGGCACACCATATTACACCATAGTCTATGATGCCCAATGCTTTGTCACCAAGATCATATGCCTTCTTTGAGGAATGTCACCATTTGGAACACACAAGTTCAATTGACACATAACATACACGCATTGCCTCGTCACAACCCTTGTCTTTCTCTCATGCTCTCAGCTTGAGATGATGGTCCACTCGGACTTACATAACACTCCATGGCTACCAAGCCTCGGTCTTGCCACTAGCCACAATCCATCATCAAAGCACCTGCACAACAAATAACAAGAATCAATCCAAGCACAAATAACATGCAGTTAGCAAACCATATGCATGGACCTATGCCACAATTAACCTTTGCATGGAAACGTCATGACTAACACTACACGGACTCCCGTCACGACTGACACCACCAAAATCAACAACTTAGCACACCTCAACAAGGGCCGGTCTGACCACGTCCACCAGGCTGGTCAGACTACCCTATAGACACCGATCAGACTACCAACAGGGCCAAGTTAGACCGCGGTGTCTCCTGATCTGATCGTAACAACCCAATGGTCAGAATGCAAATTCACAAGAATCAAACCCAAACAACAAAAGTAAGCCACAAGTAATGTCAAATAATCATCACTCTCATGGAGCTGCCAGCACATGGTCTTGTAGTCTACTTAATAACATACATGCAAAAGACTTGCATGTTCTCAAAAAATAACTCCAAATAGTGAGATTTGCTATGTATGCAATTTGATTCCTTCCTGAATATTGTGCTATACATAACAATATAAATAAAATGGTATGTTAACTAAATTTATTTTATTTTATTTTCCAATAGTTGATGTACTTAATGGGAAAATGATTTTTTTTATCTTTACTAGTTACAAAGTAATATGGTGGTTTTCTAGTTGAGTGGTTTAGGCACCAAAGTTCTCTATGATTGTGTTCTCTATTATATGTTTAGCGTTAACTGTTTACATTCATTGTTGTAGAAAAGCAATGGGGAGAATCAAAAGGAGCATTTGATTTTGCTACTTGCCAACATTGATATGAGAAAAGGGGGTAATGCCCACCATGGTGAAAGACACACTCACATGGTAAATCTTTTCTTTGAAACTTCTTTTTATTTCACTAATGTTTTATCAATTCAATATCTTGGAGCCATTTTGCATATGATTCTCAGTTCTAATAAATTTGTCAATTTTAAATTGATTCATGAACTTCTAATGTGACTTGCAGATACATAGTACTACAGTGATGTACTTGATGAAGAAAATATTTGAAAATTACATTTCTTGGTGCCAATATCTGCATTTGGAGTCAAACATCAAGTAAGTAATATAACAATTTGTTGCACATCTGGTCCACCAAATCATCAACCTTGTTAATCATAAATAATTTTCGCATTGCAGAATTCCAAACAGTGCTTCCATACAACAACCAGAGCTTCTTTACATAGGGTTATATTTGCTGATTTGGGGTGAAGCTTCTAATGTTCGCTTTATGCCTGAATGCCTTTGTTATATCTTCCACCATGTAAGTAACAATTGTGTTCTTGTATTTGAGATAACTTCTACTTCTAATACATACCTTACATGAGATTTTTTTGCTTAAGTTTTATTTCTTATTTTATTGCAAGTCTACTATGTTCAATTCCTTTTTGTACTTGTAGCAGTCGAAATAATTAATACTAACAAGGTGGTAATCTTATTGGTCTATAGAGATATATGTTGTGTACACGAGAACTTCATAGTGTTTGACCCCCTCAACCCCGAGGCTGGTTGCACAACTTTACCTATATGATATGATCAACTTGTGGTGTCAGAAGTGTAACATGCTTTCTTAGGTGTGCTGACCAAGAAGATCATAACAAAGCCTTTACAATATTCAATCTTAGCCCAGTTCTGCCACTAAGGTTTTACCGTCGAGTAGACTGAGGACCTAATCAGAAAGTCCTCTCTTGTGCCACAAAACATCTCAATGGTAAAACCAAGATTGAAACATAACAAATTAATTAGCTAGATCCATCCCATACTAGATATATGGATGCACGATAAGGCTCAGATCAATGGCGTACAAAGTTATATCCTTAATTAATACACAGGTGAAGTATCTACATTCCAATGTGCATTAGCACCCACTTTAGTGCACGATAGCTCACCCAAGTGAAAACCATTTTAGTTTAACCAAGACCAATGACACCACCCATGCTATTTTATACAAATTTTATAATTATGGCTACAACCATGATTCAATATCTCATTAAGTCAAAATTAATTAATTGATCAATGTGATGAAGAGCCTACCGTACCAAAAAGCATGGTTAAGCATACTAGACATACAACCTAAGTGGATACTAATATTGCATCACTAGATAATAAACCATCCTATGGTGAAAATAGAATTATGGTATTCATATTATCAAAAGAGAAATTTAATCAAAGTTGGTTGATAACTACCAACTACAAGGATTTGTAATAAATTAGCATTATATAATAATTTAAAATAAAATAATAATACTTAGATTTAAAACAATAGGTTCAAATAATCAAATATCATGACTTGCCTTGGCTTTGCTTAGTTACCACTTCCTGATCTTTAGATCCTGCTTCTACTCCTTCTCAAATGTTTCTAATGAAAGAGAAAGCGAATAAAGCACAAATAAATTCATATAAAAATCCAAATAAAATCCAAAAATAATAAAACTAGAACCAAAAGATAGATCTCAACTTTTTGACGAATTTAGAAAGAAGATTCGAGTCAATCGAAGTTCGGACAGAGGAGAACAGACTCTCGGAAGATTTGCTAGGAAATAAATTTCTGAAAATTGAGAGAGAATGGGGAATATTCTATTCTCTAGAATATTCCCTTCGGAATTAATGTAAGAATAGGTTAGTGGCCGATATGTGGGCCCTCTAGATTTTCCCAAAATAAAAGAACTTTAGAAAAAGATTAGATATTGATAAGTGAGCACTAGTCTATGGACCAAGTCCACGGGCGAATCTAGTCCATGTGGACTGGATATATGCTACTTGGCTAGGTGGTGCCGTGTAGGTAGCCATGTGGCAAGCCACATGGTTCTCAGTGCTGAGGTGGTGATGAGGTGGCGTGCACGTGCTGGGTACGTCGGCAATGGCGGCTCAAGACCAAGGTCACCAACGATGGCAAGGCACGGCAGAGCAAGCGATGGTGTGGGGATCAAGTGAACACAACACAACGAAACTTATGACGTGACTAACGAGGCTCAGAGACCAAGGGTTCACCGATGGCGAACTTGGAAGCAACGGCCATGGTGGCTCCTACGACGGTTCTGCACGACGAAGATGCTCTAGATGAAAGAGTGCGTGCATAGGATAGAACACAACATGATGAAGCTAGGAGGCGGACAACGAAGCTTGGGACTCACCGGAGATGACACAATCGACGATTGAACGGTGACTGTGGCCGATTAGGAACGGCTCAAGTTCTCGGAGATGGCAGCACCATACTCCGATTATATCCTTCTGAACCTCAACGACGGTGAGGTGCTCTGAGTGATGCGGCTAGATTTAGTGGAGAGGCTTCGTAGTGTCGGTGTGGTGAGCTTGATCCCAGGCTCCAATCGTGGCATTGGCAAAAACTCCATAGAAGGTGACAGCGTTGGCCGAAATTGAGGCTTCGGGTGCGGGCGACTTGCGGGATGCAATTTTGGGGCTTGGGCAGTGCTTTTATGGCATGGGTGAGAAGGAATATGGGATGAATACAATGGCCATGTCATGTCTAGCTTGGACACGGCTTGAAGAAGTTGAACATGTCACGCCCGACAGGTGGGGTCCATGCGGCGGTGAGAGAGAGATGAGGTGGGCTGGTAGGGCCAGCGCTTGTGAGTGGCGCATGGAAGAAAATGGGCCGAGGCGAGGTAGGCCAGAAAGAAAACATGCTGCGCAAAAAAATTCGGCCCGAAAGCCAATTCCAGATTTTCTAGGATTTCTAAATTTTAGGAAATAGGAGAATTCAAATTGTGCTCAAATAAATAGAAAATAAACTCAAAACAATCCAAGAAAAAATATAAAAATTCCTTACAACATAACGAACTCAAATAAAATAGGTTTTGAATTAATTGAGGTTTATTTTATTCACATTATATTTTTTAATTTCTAAAAATTCAAATTAATCTTTACTTAATTGAAGAAAATCTAAATGGGTATTTTCATTTTAAAAAGTTTAAAGAGGTAGTAAAAACCATGGGGTTACATGTGGTCATGATAGAGCTCGAGCAGTGTCGAAACCTAGAGCAACAACTCCTGGATCCTCGGTGTAAATCGCACTAGTCCAGGATCAGCTAGTGCACATATTGGACAACAATGATAAATATCAACCACAATGACATTTATTAACTAAATATGGGCATAAATGCCAAAGTTTACATCCACGGCACATAAGCTAAAATTTAAATAATAGCAGCGGAAGAAAAACACCGAAGCGGAAGAAGCCCACTGAGCCTGCCCACAGGCAAACGACAGTAAGACACGGCTTACTTGTCCAGGTCTTCACCGTAGTTGAAGTCGTCTTCCTCTATGTGGAGATAGCAAGGTGAGTACAAACTTGCACTCCGCAAGTCACACGTAGAAACGCAATATAATGATAAAGGCAACAAAGGAAGGCTTATAGGGTTGGTTTGAGCATAAAACAACATTTAAAGAAATACAGTAAATAGATTGAAATTGCTGAATTTAATACAGTAAGTAAAATCAGTAATTGTAAATGAAGTTAATACTGTTAGTGCAGGTCCATCCCCCACACTAATCTAACCACGGATATCCCACCCAGACCATCTTTTCCAAAAGGTCACGTATGGATTCCATCCATCCACACGCTTCCACTACGCAACTCTGATGGATTCCATCCATCCACCAGGTTTCAATCTCTCACGGATTCCGTCCATCTGTAAGGTTTTTCAAAACCACATTGAAAAACAAAATCTAATCCATGAAAAACTTTTACTCAGCATGCCCATGACCGTGGGCACGGCTATCCAGGATAGATTATACACTCTATAGAAGTTGTACAGCTTTACCCACAAGACATGATCATCCCATATTGCCACCGGGTAAACACACTTCCTTTGGTGTGCAGCGAGAGATCATGACAAGGCCTTTACAATGTAAAGCCTTCAACCTGGCTAAGCCAACACTATGGTTTCACCCCAGTAAGGAATCCACCAGACCGGGACCCCCTCTTGAGCCAAGTGAGACTTCTCATGTCCTACGCCACGCTCACTTTCAACCTACAATGTGACTCAGGTTGGGACACGCAAATTAATCTGTCAGGACTGTCCCATACCAGCCTTGTGGTAGTACGATAGGGCTTTGCAATAGTAGCTCACAGACTGGTCCTTAATTGACATAGGCTAAACCACATACCCACTGTGCCCGACAATCAACATTGTGTCACCGAACAACAGTGCATACCTGCACCCACCACCTAACCATTAGCCTAAGTCTAAACCAAATTTTATATTTTATTTAAAAAATATTTCATAATCCTTCTTGACTCACCGAAGTCAACAATACATTTGAAAAATTTATCATTTTATGTGAAAAAGTATCCAAAACAAATATTATGTCTAAGCAGGTCTAAGCATTTGATGTAAAACTCTCTAGCCAATACTAGTGTACTAACTAGAGTTTGATTCTAGGGTGACAAGGTATTGAGAAATTCAATGTCAATGGAGGAATTAACAAGTAGGCATTAACTATATTTAAAACTGGAATTGAAATATTTGAATAAACATATGCATGCAATATAATTTAAATCAACATAATTTTATTTGCAAACTAGGATCAACATGATCAAGGTGTGTGACTTGCCTTGCTCTCGGGTTGGGTGCAAATCTTCGTCGAGAAATTCTTCCGAATCGTCGAAGTCTACACGTGAAAATAACCCACTAAACTCAAATAAATTCAAAATAAATTCAAATTAACTTCAAATATTTAAATTGAGGGTATACATGGGTATAGGGAAATTTTTGATGAATTTAGAAATTTGAATGAGCTCAATCGGAGTTTGGATGAAGGAGAACGGGCTTTCGGAACTTTAAAATCAGAGAAAAAGAATAAACTGGAATTTTGAAATTATTTTTCTAAAGAAAAATAGGAATTATGACGTCAGCATGGATTTATTTTTAGCCGAATTATCTTTCTACTGAAAAATGGATTTATGAGGTCAAGTTGGCGTCATCCTGAGGTGGACCAACTGACAGGTGGGCCTTGGTCTGTGGACCAGGTCCATGGACAGAAGAGGTGGTTGAGGTGGCGAGAGTGGTGGGGTGGCGCTGGCGTGGCGATGACTGGGACGGATGTCTTGGCGTGGGCCTTGGGCGGCTGGCGTGGCGCCATGTGGGCGTCTTGATGCGGCGCGGCGCGCCGGACGCGATGTGGCGCTGCGTGGCGGCTTCGGCGGCACGAGCCCCATGTGGTGCCATTTGGCACCCACATCACCACAGCGTCTTGATGTGGCTCGTCGGGCGGTGGCCGCTCTGGGCCCAAGGCTCGCCGGTGCTCCGTGGTGGCGGCGGCGGCGATGGTCGAAGAAGGGATAGGGAACGGAGGGGAGCTCGTTTCTACCTAGCGTGGGGTTCGGCGAGCACAGGAGCTGGCCGGCGCGGCTCAGCTTCGGTGCGACGATGCTCCAGTGGCGAGTGGACTCGACCGAGGGGTGGAGGAGTTTCGCACGGTGACGAGGAAGGTGAGGGTACCGACGGGGAGGCTCGGGAAGGCTTCCTTTGCCGGCGATCGCTCGCCGGAGTTGGTGGCCGCGCTCGGAAAAGTATAGCATGGCGCGGGGGCGGTGTTGTGCTCAAGAGAGGCGAGCGAGGGCGGAGGGGGGTGATGCGCAGAGAGGGGAGGCCGGGGTCTTTTATAGGGGCGGAGGGGAGCACGAGGGCGGAAATCGCTCACCGAAAATCTCAGTGGCCGGCGGCGATTGCGGCGGGAATGGGGGAGGCAGACGGTGGATTCGGCACGGGACTTGAGGAGGAGGCGGGTGCGTGGCTTGCGGGGAAGAAAGGAAGGAGGCACGGCCTCGCGAGGGATAAGGGAAGGGGCGGGAGAAGTGGCGGTGATGGCGCAGCCGAGCGGGAGGAAGAAGATGCGGGGAGGAAGAAGGGCGGGCTGACAGCCGGGCCCGAGCTGACAGAGGGAGGAGGGAGAGAAGGGAGCGTGTGGTGCGGGCGTGGCTCAGATGGCGACGCATGGCGAGGTGGGGCGAACGGGCAGATGGGCCGGGAGGCGGGGACTCGGCTCATTCAAACCGTCCATGTGTCGAGCGGGGAGAGGGAGTCGGCAAGATGAGCGGGCGGTCGGATGGTGGCGATGTGGGCGCATCGGGGCCATCCACGCGTCGGCCGGAGGGAAGGAGGGGAATTTTCTATTTTTGATTTTTAGAAACCTGAGGAAATTCATAAAGGCTTAAAAATATGAAATAAATTCCAAAAATTCCAAAAAAATTCACAGAGATTCCTGGAGATGTTTTGGACTTAATTAAAATATCTCCAACTTAATTTAGTATTATAATTTTATACTTAAACTCCAGAAAAACTAAGAAAATCCAAATGACTCCAAATAATTAATTTACAATAGGATCTTTTTATAATTTCATTTTATATAATAATATTTTTTTCAAATCTAGTCTTTTTATAAGCAGAAAATCAAGGCACAACAAAATTCAAACTTCACACATCCAAAACTCTTATTTTTATTTTAAACCAAATAAATTTAATTTAATAATTATTTTTTTCGAAAATTGAAATAAACAACTGGGCGGTTACAAGCAGCCATGGCATGGTTTTGGTAAATTTTAGTGAGGTTGCTGTCATGCACAGCCTCCTCCAGCGCCTGTTGTAAATAATCTTAGTTTTACAAGTTTGGAAGTGATCGAAGTCTAGACGGAGACAAAATCGGAAGTCGAAGATGAAACAAAGTTTTTCAGCCAGAAATTAAAGTCGAAAGTTAGTAGAAGTCATAGTCGAAAGTTAGAACAAGAGTTAGAGTCGGAGTTGGTTTTGTATTCGTAGTTGAAACCCGAGTTAAAGTCAAATAACCGGGTATAAAAAGGGGTGGAGCGCACGTAACCAGGATGTACCAAGCAATTGCGAGTAATAGAGAAGAGAAGAAGAAAACCCTGAGCATTGATTTCATTGTGTACTCTCGCAAGACATGGTCGAAAAGACTCACGACCACAGCAAAACAGAATTGAACGTGGTCGGAGAGGCGTTTGAACGTGGTCGGAGAGGCGTTCGACCACGTTGAAGGAGCACTGAACATGGTCGTAAGGCTATCGACCACGTTATAAAGCATTCGACCACGTTGTGAAGGTTTCGACCACGGTGTGAGTGGTCGAAAGGAGCTACGACTACACCGTGAAGACCAGAATGTGGTCGGAAGGGACTCCGGCCACGTTATAAGGAAGTGAACGTGGTAGAACGAGTGTTTGGACCACAGTGAACAGTGATTGCCAGCATCACTACGTGATCATGGAGAGTTACGATCACGGTAACTCGAGCGCATTCGAAGAAAGTGCAGAACATCGGTAGGGAAGAGCGATCAAACGATTGCCAGAGTGGTCGAGCGGTAACAGGAGGCGGTTGGAACCTGTCGTAAGCTTTCGGAACCGGTTGTAACCGATCGTAAGGTTGTAAAGATCATGGGGAACTCGTAAGACTTTCATCAGTTGGTATCAGAGCCGTGGGAGAGACTTCAATGGCCAAGGAAAGTGTGTCGCTGGAGTATCCGCTTCTCAGCTCGGATAACTATCCAGTCTGGGCGATGAAGATGAAGGCCAACATGTGTGCTCAGGGTGTCTAGGACGCGGTTGATCCAAATGAGAAAGGCAAGGTCATTGATGACCGACTAGACAAGATGGCGCTAGCCGTGATTTATTAGGTTGTGCCTAACTCGATGATGCGGTAACTGATCGGCAAGGAAACAGCGCGAGAGGCCTGGACTACTCTGCAGACAATGCATGAAGGAGTTGATCAAGTAAAAGAAGTTAGACTCCAAACACTGCGAAGCGAATTTGAAGCAATGAAGATGGGAAAGAACCAGACTGTGGCATTACTACAGAAAATCGTATTACAGACGGTTCAAAAACTTCATCACCGATGGTTTTCTAAACCGTATGAATTTATGGGTCAATGATAATGGAAGGTTATCATAGACGGTTTTCGAACCGTCTGTGGTGTAAATATCACAGACGGTTTGTAACTAAAAACCGTTTGTGATAGCTGATAATCACAGACGGTTTTTACTTACAAACCTCAGAAAATGCTACCCATGCCCTCTGAAACAAGCAGATCAACATGTACATGTATACATACAATTCACATCTCAATGCATTTCACAAACATAAAACATCCAATTCACATCTCAATTCATTTCACAAACATAAAACATCCAATCACATCGCACTTCATTTCACAAACATAAAACATCCATTTCGCAAATCAATTAATTGAAATAAAATAAAATATCCATTAACAAATACACAATTACAAAAGATCTACATTGCATTTGCACTTAGATGGTAAGATTGCATTTTTTATTGCTCTATCACTCCGGAATCGAGTTCTCGCGAAAGGAATAGATCCATAATCAACGAACTTGTCAGGCTGCACAAGCAATACTTGGATGGTGCATGATTGCCATCTAAGTATTGCTTGTGCAGCCTGACAAGTTCATTGATTATGGATCTGTTCCTTTACCGAGACCTCGATTCCGGAGTGATAAGAGCAATAAAAATCATTGTCTTGTGGAACTCTCCATCTGATCTTATGACTTTAGACCACAAAAAGAAAGCGCACTCTCCTCGAATTTATGCAAGGTCCGGCTGTTTCAATGCAGTTGTAGAGATGGGCGCAGCCTGTCGATAGAAATATCAATGTGCGTACATATATATCTTGACAAGTATGAAATAAATGTGGGAAGATTGACAAACCTTAGAATTGGTGATCTTCGAGGAATCGATGAGTAGTCTCATACGGTGGCAAACGTAAAATCCACACGTGTTGCCCGGCTGCTGCTGGTGGCACTGCAAAAAATATAATGTGTTAATTCAAGAGGCATTACTACTAAGTGTTGTATAGGATTAATTAATGTGTACTAGTGAATACCCAAAAATTGCGAACATGTTTCAAGGGATTTGCCCCTTTCATCCAGCCACATGTCTGTGCAACGTAGTTATGTATGGAGAAAAAGTTAGATTAATCATTCGGAAGGAAAAAAAGAGTACAATGTAGTTATGTATGGAGAAAATGTACTTACCTATCGAGTAATTGGGCAATAGCTGTGTACTCGGATTTGTTCTTACTTAGAGAATCAAGGTATATAGCCTTGTTCCAATTTGGTATAATTACAATTAAAATCCAATGGAAGTTCTCATTGTATGGCATAAGAACAAAATCCTTATCGCGGTGAACCAGCAGTGTTGATGTAATATAGCTCTCGACGAAGGATGCATCCTCGTTGATGGTATCAATGGCGACCAAGCGTGGGTCCAGGAAACCAATTGGTGATTCCGATGATCTAGCTTAGGTCAGCATGAATCTATATATATACACAGAAAAACAACAAATTATATATGACATATATCGGTATTACATGAACAGAGACTGTAATTGTACAGACTTACAGCGTCAAAGATCGAGCAGTGAGGCGTCGAGGCGTTGGCGTGAAAAGATCAAATATATCCTCAAAGGTCACCACGAAGACACAATCCTGAATTTCATGCTGGAAATGATCCTGCCTGAATTTGACAGTGATAACTGAGCGTCGTTCTGCCTGTGGCTTATTGGACTATTCCATATACCAAGTGTGTAATGTTTGGCAACCAAGCCTAGGGTTAGGAGGTGCTCTTCCGGGATTATCATCAGCTCGCCTAGCACGAATTTACGGACCAATGGCAGGTACGGGATATCACCATCATCTTCTTTGGTTTTCCCCTGCCAGTGCCTTGACTATAGGTCGACTTTATGGTAGTCGACTGTAAAGGTAGCACCGGTGCAAGTTGCTTTGGCGAGAATAGCACCCGTGGAGATAGCACCGGTGCAGGTAGCTCTGGTTCACACTACCCTTGTGGAGATGGCACCAGTGCATGTGCTCTGGTTCGCACTGCCCTTATGGTCCTGACACCGGTGAAGAAGCCTCTAGGGAGATGTCGCTTTTGGGCCACTGGATGAATGTTCCAATGGCTTGCCCTAGAGTCACTATCTCGTCGTTGGGGGCTTTGGTAGCGGGACGACCTCAAAATTGACATGCATACCATGCACATGAACTTTTACGAAGCCTGGTGCTATAGGTGTATGGTGCACCATGGCCCCGATAGCAGACGGATATGCTTGGCCCCAAGCAGCGTACAAGGGAACGGAGGCATATCTCACTTGGAGCCTGCGCTTCGTAGGCTTCTACATAACGATACAAAATTAGCTACTCCAATAGGCCTATCAATGGATCGAGCATTCCAGAGATAATAATTATTACCAGGATGTCGTCCACAGGAAATCTGGCCTCGCTTCCCGTCGGATTTGACGTGCAACTACTCAGACGGATGGGCGGGCTAGGTAGCACAGGAGCGGCGGCGGCGGCCTACTGCTTTTCTATAAATCTCCGCATCTCATCTCTAACATAATCAGCCATCTCCACTCTAAGAGATGCCATGATCTCTTCTCGTAGTCGTACCTCACACTCAGCTTTGGTTCTCTTCCTACACCGATACAATTCGGAGTCATCTTGGAAACCATGTTTCCAACGAATGTAAAGCCCAAGGCCTCTCGTACGACCCAGGTGCTCCTTGTTTCCCAGGGCCGCGGAGAGTATATCGTTCTCCCTTGTTCCCTAGAATGATCCCTGGGAAGATTCAACACTCAGCGCTTCCTGCAAGAGCACGACATGTCATTCACTTCCTACGAAGTTGTGGATTAGTTACAAGCTACGTAGTTCGATCAATATCTTACCAAGCGTTGGGACACTTGCTAGTCTGCAGGGTTTCGAAAGGAGACTTCCCCCGATATCGTTGTAGATGACCTTGCTCTAATCCAATTTCGAGCGCGGTCATCCGGGATATTGGCAAATGACGGGGCGGTGTCCTGTAGGATTGCCTGTTCATCCTCCCTCCTCCACTGCGGGATTTTACCCGCGTACCCAGCTGTGCCAAGTCTGTGGGAGTGTGTATTTTTTGCCTGGAGGGCCTTGTGCGTCGCGCTTGCACTTTTGAAATCTTCGGTCGTCTTCATCGCCTTGAACTCTTCCCATTGTGGTTCCAGGAATGAGTATTTATGAAAGGGTGTTTCATCATTCTCCACGTAGTTCTTGACAAACGTGCTCTTGAAGTTCTTCCATATTTTGCACGCCACTAGCAAGGCTTGTCGTTGCACGACGTCTTGGTGTTCTTCTAGGATCTCGAACGATGCCAAAATTTCTGTCAGCAGCTCACGTTTTCGAGTCCCAGGCACGCTCTTCGACGAATCGAATGTGATCTCAATTTGTTCTCGTGCAACTATCCCGATTATTCTTCGAAATGCGCATATTGCTTGGCGAGGAAGCAGAGGGGTCCCAGATCCATCGACCTATGTGATGGTAAATCGGCCCTTAGGCTTTTTCGATAGCCCTCTTCCTTGGCATTTTGATTTTGGAGCGAACACATCCGGCGATGATGTTGAAGAATGCGCGGATGACATGTTGGCCTTATGTACATGTATATAACAATATATATGTATACAACAATAAGATTTATGAAACAACACAACAATATATGTAAACAATATATGAAACAACAACAATATATGTATAAGATTTATGAAACAACAACAATATATATGTATACAACAATAAGATTTATGAAATAACAGCAACATATGTAAGCAATATATGAAACAACAACAATATATGTATAAGATTTATGAAACAAGAACAATATATATGTATACAACAATAAGATTTACGAAACAACAACAATATATGTATACAATATTGTAAAAACAACAATATATGTATAAGATTTATGAAACAACAACAATATATATGTATACAATAATAAGATTTATGAAACAACAACAATATATGAAACAAAATCAATATATATGTATACAATAATATGATTTATGAATCAACACAATAATATATGTAAACAATAAGATTAAAGGTTACCTCGGAGGGACGGAGGCGGCCTCGGGGGGACAGTGGCGGCGACGGGGGGACGACGACAGCCTCGGGGGGACGGCAGCAGCCTCGGGGGGACGACGACGGCCTCGGCGGGACGGCGGCGGCCTCAGGGAGACGTAACTAGTTTCATCACGTTGTTCGTCGTCGACCCTTATGCCATTTCCACTTGCTTATTTTCTTTCAAAATTAGCCCTTAATGATGATCAATGCGTACGTAACTAGTTTAGTCACGTTGTTCGTCGTCAACCCTTATGCCATTTCCAAAAGGAGGTAACTCGTCAAATTGATTGTATTCTTCCTCGTCCACTATATTATCTACTCCGACAATTCTCCTTTTTCCATGAAGAATTACATGGCGTTTCTTATTTGCTGGGTCGGTTACATAGAAAACTTGAACAACTTGGTTGGCGAGTAGGAATGGTTCGTCTTTGTACCCGACACGTTGGAGGTCCACGGTAGTGACACCGTACTTGTCAACCTTCACCTGTGGGAGATGCACCCAACGGCAACAAAATAAGGGGATCTTGAAAACCACGTAGTTGAGCTCCCAAATCTTTTCTATGAACCCATAGTACGAGTTTCTCAACCCATCAGTACTGAACGCATCTATGTGGACACCGCTATTCTAGTTAGTGCTCTTTACATCCTGAGACTATGTGTAGAATGTGTACCCATTTATGTCATATCCTTGCCATGTCACAACTGTAAATGTTGGCCCTTTTGCCAACCATGTCAGCATCTCACTTGGCGAGCTCCTAGCGATTTGCTCCTTCAATCATTAGTTGAACCAACTGTTGTGTTGCCTCATGATCCAAACATCTGGCCGCTCCGGATTCTGTTGCCGAAGCACATCCTTGTGCTGGTCAACATAAGGCGTCACTTTAGTCATGTGTTGCAAGACCGTGAAATGGGCTTGAGTATATGTGTCCATGTCTGGAGTGATTGCTTTCCTTCCGATAGTTCCGATACACTTCAGCCTCCCCTCATGACGAGATTGAGGCACACCTATTGTTTGAATCTAAGCCATAGAATCGACATAAAACTCAATGACATCTTTGCTTGCATATCCTTCAATGATGCTGCCCTCCGGCCAAGATCGATTCCGTACATAGGACTTGAGAATTCCCATGAACCTCTCAAACGGGTACATGCTACGTAGGGGTGCAAACGGATCGGATTCGGACAGATATTGTTGTTACCATATCCTAACCCGTATTTTTTCTCTGGATTCGGTACCAATCAGATTCGGTACCAATCGGATTCGGTGCCGAATCGGTCGGGATTAACCCGAGCCGTTTGCACCCCTACTTGTTTGTAAGGAATGCATGCAGTACAACAAATGGAGTAGGAGGACGTACTGTCAAGAACTTGATGTTACTACTTAATAGCTGATGTGGAAGATTTTATTTTACCATTACAAAAGAAAATGAAACATCAAATAGTAGCACTAATCTGAAATCAAACTTGAAGACGTATCGGATTCGGACGGATATTGCTGTTACCATATCCTAACCCATATTTTTTCTCCGGATTCGGTACCAATCGGATTCGGTGCCGGATCGGTCGGGATTAACCCGACCCGTTTGCACCCCTAATGCTACATAGAATACGGGCCCACATATTTTTATCTCCCACACAACGTAAACAATGATATGGACCATGATATCAAAAAATGAAGGAGTGAAATACATCTCAAGATGACATAGAGTCATCACCACCTCATCCTACAGAGCATCTAGTTCTTCAGGATCGATGACCTTCTGAGCAATTGTGTTAAAGAAATAACATAGCCTCATGATTGTCTCTCGGACTTTGATTGGTAAAATATTTCTAATTGCAATAGGGTGCATCTGTATCATCAGCATATGACAATCATGAAACTTCATGCCATTTAACTTCAAATCTTGCATCGAAACAAGTTTCTTCACGTTGCCGGAGTAACCAGACGGAACTTTGACACCATGCAAGCACTGGCACAGTTCTGTTTTCTCAGCCTTGGACAGAGTGTAACACGTAGGGGGAAGGTACGTTCATCCATTATCTATTTCTGTCGATGCTAACTTAGGCCTAATGTCCATATCAGCCAACTCAAGCCGTGCGTTGATGTCGTCCTTTGTTTTATCACGAATGTTCAGTAAGAGACCAATCAAGCTGTCACATACATTCTTTTCTACGTGCAAGACGTCGTTGCAATGTCGAACATCTAGGTACTCCCAATAAGGTAAGTCCCAAAATATTGATCTCTTCTTCCAGGTGTTCTTCTCATGAGCCCTCAATTTACATCACTATTCGAGGACAATATCTAAATCCTTAACTATATCATAAACCTCTTTACCCCTTAAATGCCTTAGAGCTAAACCGTCTTCCTTCTCTCCGTCAAATTATTTCTTCATCTTGCGGTATGGGTGAGCCCTCCAGTGGTGACGCATGTAGACGGTGTTGCGTGAGTGTTTCAGCGACACACTCTCGGTACCATCTAAACAGTGAGTACAAACTTTGGCACCTTTTGTACTCTGGTCCGATAGGTTAGCAAGGGCAGGATAATCATTTATGGTGCAGAACAATAAGGAACGCAAAGTGAAGTTCTCTCGTTTGTATATATTCCATATCTGTACCCCTTCGTTCCAAGTACTTTTAGATCTTCCACCAACGGTACTAGGTACACATCGATATCATTCCCAGATTGCTTTGGCCCTTAGATAAGTATCGACAATAAAATATACTTTCGCTTCATACACAACCAAGGAGGAAGCTTATAGATGTAGAGAGTCACGGGCCATGTGCTATGTCGGCTTCTCATGCTACTGAAAGGATTCATTCCATCTGTACTAAGTCCAAACCTTATATTCCTTGGTTCTGCACCGAAGTCTGCAAAACTCCTATCGATGTTTCTCCACTGGGCGGAATCAGCAAGGTGTCTTAGCATTTCGTCCTTCTAGCGCTCCTTCGAGTGCCAACGCAGCAGTTTTGCCTCCTTGGATTTGCAAAAAAAACCTTTTCAAACGGGGAATTGTAGGAAAATACCATGCCACCTTAGCAGGAGGTCCTTTCTTCACCTTTGTTCCCTCGCCGTCATCTGATTGATTGTTACGTTTGTATCGGGATAAGTTGTGCACCAGACATACATGCATGTTTGCATACTCTTTATGGTACAGGATACAGTCGTTCTGACATGCATGTATTCTTTCTACTTCCATTCCCAATGGACAAAGAATATTCTTAGTTTTATACATGGTTTTAGGCAACTCATTTCCCTCCGGAAGTATGTCCGCTAAAAGACCTAGCAGCGCCGTGAAACTCTTGTCGGACCAACCGTTGCTTGGCTTCAATTTCAACAGTTCAAGCACGGCCGACAACCTTGTATACTTTGACCTGCAGCACGTGAACAAAGGTTTCTCTGAGTCCTCTCATCATAGTTCTCTTCTACATCGCGAAGCATCTGATCGAGATTATCATCGTGCAACCCATCCGAATCAGAACAACAATCGACATCATCCGGTGGCATGTCATTCACTGCACCAACGATGTCATCCGGCTGCATATCATTCACTTCACCGACGATGTCATCCGGCGGCATATGATCATTGACTTCACCATGACTGGTTCAACACGTATAACCCTTTTTGAAACCCCTCCGAATCAAGTGCACTTCAATTTGCCCTCGGTTCTTAAACATCTTTAAATTCCTGCAGTCAGTGCATGGACAGTACATATATTCTATCCCCTTATTCAACATATCCTCCTCGACAGCTCTTGTAAAAGCAGACACGCCATTAATGTACTCTTCACTCACATGGTTCGCATTATACATCGAGCTTCGGTCCTATGTTATGTATATATAACAACTTAGAATTTAAAATTAAATTAATTAATTATCACTACATATATACCACATGCATTGAGACTTTGCTAGCTTAATTCATATTATAAACACAATAGCTATTTCCCCAGCGATCGCTGAAGGTATATAACCAAAAGTTTTCACAAATTTGGCCTCCCACATGATGGGAACTGATCATGTATGGTCAAGTAGATGCAAACCATCTTCAATAACACTCACCAAAATATAGATCTAAATTATAATGCAAAGAAAAATAAATTTCATTACTAACCATATCTGGAGCAACCAGAAACGTATGAATCTTCAAAGCTCAATCTCTGCCTCCATCCACCAAATTAATTGGCCTAAAATTGCCTAGCTTGCCTCCGGAGCGAAAGTGCAGCACCGGCCATATCTGGATCAAAATGAAGATAGGTGCGGTTCTGAGCGGCGCAATAAATGTCTAGCGCCATTATCACAGTGATAATTCTGAGATCATCACAGACGGTTTTTAATACAAATCGTCTGTGATAAAAAAACCGTCTATGATCGTCCCAGATTATCACAGACAGTTTTTAATAAAAAATCGTCTATGATAGTCCCAGATTATCACAGACGGTTCATCGGTAAGAACCGTCTGTGATAATAGTTTTCTCCGATGCCATCAACACAGACGGTGTCCAAATTAAAACCGTATGTGTTAGTGTCGGTCACAGACGGTTTTACAAAACCGTCTATGATTTGGCGTGTAGTATTAGGCTTTTTGTAGTAGTGTGGAGGAATTCTCTGGACGATTCAATGAAGTCGAAAATGAGATCAAATCTATTGGCGATGATCTGAAAGATGAGGTGGCTGTGAAAAAATACTTAAGAGTCCTGCCATAAAAGTTTCTTCCAGTTGTGACTACACTCATGTACTCCCAAGACCTCTCGAAAATGAAGATACAGGAAGTAACAGGGGCGCTCAAAGCACACGAGCAGCTTCTGAAGAGCTATCAAGCTGACAACGGAGAGCAGGCGTTGCTCGTGAGAGAAGACACAAAGAATCGAGGTGCAGACTCGACATCCAGGGGCGGTCGAGGTCATGGTCGTGGCTCATCTTCCGGCCGTGGTGCGTCCCATGGTCGAGGACAAGGACGAGACTATACCTAGAGAGGTCGTGGTTTCCAGTCCCGAAGAGGAGGAAGAGGTGGTCGTGGAGATAGAGCTGGTCCTGGAGGTTGCGACCACCAGCTAGATAAATCAAACATCCAATGCTATGAGTGCGAAAAATTCGGCCATTACACTACCGAATGTTGAAGCCACATTCTGTGCCATAATTGCAAGTAGTATGGTCACTATGCAGCAAATTACAGGAGCAAGAAGAAAGTGGAGGAAGTTAACATTGCTCAAACGTCCGAACACATAGAACCGACGTTCCTTTTGTCACTCTGCACTGAAGAAGTACCGACAATGGTGCTGCTGAATGAAGGGAAAATCTTTCCAAGTTTGATGGAGAAGGGAGAGGAGAAAAAGGAACAATCTGCAGAATGGTATCTCAACAACGGAGCCAGCAACCACATGACAGGTACATACTCGATGTTTCATGAATTGAACAAGAATGTACTCGGTAAGGTGCAATTTGGAGATGGCTCGACAGGTTCAGATCAAACGGAAAGGCTCGATTCTTATGCAGTGCAAGGATGGAAGCCAGAGACGACTGTCAGATGTGTATTACATACAGAGCCTACGCAGCAATATCATAAGTCTTGGAAAACTAACCGAAGAAGGTTGTCGAATTGAGGTAAAAGACAACCACCTGAGGATGTTCGACCACTCAGAACAGTTGCTGATGAAAGTGTAAAGGATAGTGAACTGTCCATACAAGATCCCAATTGAAGTCGCCAAACCCAAATGCTTGAAAAGCTCAATAGCTGACTCGGCTTGGTTATGGCATGCAAGATTCGGTCACATAAACTCCCAAAGTCTCAAAGCTATGGCAGAAAAGGAGATGGTTGTCGGACTACCAAAGATCGATTCCCTAGAGAAGATCTGTGAAGGCTGCCTGGTGGCAAAACAAACTCGTAGCTCTTTTCCATCCCAGGCACAGTTCAGAGCGTCTCATTCACTGGAGCTGGTACATGTCGACTTGTGTGGACCGATCACACCTCGAGCTAACGCCAGTAATCAATACTTCATGCTAATCGTTGATGATTACTCTAGAGCCATGTGGGTGTACATGCTAAAGAGCAAAGATTAGGCGAAGTTTAGTTTTCAAAAGTTCATTGCCCTTGCCGAAAATGAAGTCGATCGTAAGGTGAAATTTGTCAGATCAGATCAGGAGAGAATTCCTCTAAAAAAAATCGACTCAGTCTGTGAAGAAAAAGACATTACAAGATATCTTACAACTCCGTACTCACCTCAACAGAATAGAGTTGTAGAGAGAACAAACCGAACTGTGATGGCCACATCACGAAGTCTCCTGAAGAGTCGATTTCTGCCCAGGAGGTTTTGGGCGGAAGCAGTGAGGCACGCAGTCTACCTTCTCAACCGGGCCACCACACTATCACTGGATGGAGTCACTCCCTACGAACTGTGGTCGGGGACAAAGCTGAATGTCACACATCTGAGAGTGTTCGGCTGCTTGGCATATGTGAAACCGACCACTTATCTGAAGAAGTTAGACGACCAGAGCAAGAAGATAATTTACCTCGGGTCTGAGCCAGGCACCAAGGCATATAGGTGCTATGATCTGGTCAAAAATAAGCTACATGTGAGTAGAGACGTTGTCTTTCAAGAAGACAAGTACCTGGAGTGGGAAGAACATCAAGACAGAGAATAATATGCAGAACTGGGCTACGTCCGACGTTGAACTTGTCGGTGCCAACAATGCAGATTGGGAAGATGACGCTCCGACTACACTTGAGAGCTCGAATCCATCAGGTGTCGACACTCATGAAGCTTCACCTGAAATAAAAGACTTTGATGAGGAAGATTTGAGTGGTAGAACACCGAAGATGAGGAGCATTAGCGAAATTTATGCACAAACTGAGCCGGTGCAAACTGAGGAGTTATTGCTGTAGACCACAGCCGAAGAACCTGAAAGCTATGAAGAGGCAAAGGAAGATGAATGTTGGAGGGCTGCTATGCGTGAAGAACTGAAGTTGATTAAAGACAATAATACATGGAAACTCACTGATTTACCAAAAGGACATTGTGTCATTGGTTTGAAGTGGGTTTACAAAGTGAATAGAAACACTAAGGGAGAGGTCGTAAAGCACAAAGCATGACTTGTGGCTAAAGGATATGTTCAAAAACATGGAGTAGATTATGAAGAAGTCTTTGCGCTGGTAGCTCGCATGGAGACAATCCGTGTACTCATTGCTATAGCAGCAAATGGTGGATGGGAGATACACCACATGGATGTGAAAACGGCTTTTCTGAACGAAGACATTGAGGAGGAGGTTTATGTATCTCAACCATCGGGGTTCCAGTCCAAGAGACAAGCCGAGAAGGTGTTGAAGCTAAATAAAGCCCTCTACGGGCTAAAACAAGCTCCTCGAGCTTGGAATATGAAGCTCGACAAAAGGCTGACATCGCTCGGGTTCAGGAGGAGCAACTCAGAACATGCCGTGTACACGAGAGGGGATGTGAAGAAAAAGCTGATCGTGGATGTTTACGTGGATGATTTGATCATCACTAGAACAAATTCGAAGGAGATTTTGAAGTTTAAAGAAGACATGAAGAAGCTATTCAAAATGACAGATTTAGGACTTCTGAGTTACTACCTCGGCATTGAGGTAAAACAAACCGACAACGGCATTACACTTTGTCAGTCTGTGTATGCTCATAAGATTATGGAGAAGTGTGTTATGGGAGAGTGCAATCCTTGCCAAGTCCCAATGGAGAATCACTTGAAGTTAAGCAAAACAGGCCCAGGATCTCCAGTTGATGCCACGCAATACAGAAGTATTATCGGGAGCCTGCGGTATTTGGTACACACCCGTGCAGACATTACTTTTACGGTCGGGTATGTAAGTCGCTTCATGGAGAAGCCGACTCAGGAGCATATGAATGCTGTCAAACATATTTTGAGGTATATAAAAGGTACTCTGAACCCCGGGATTCAGTGCAGGAAAGAAGGCCGAAAAAGATTGCAGCTGACGGGCAACAGTGACAGTGACATGGCGGGAGACGTTGATGATCGAAAGAGCACAATAGGCTTGATGTTTGTGCTGGGAGAAAGTCCAGTTAGTTGGCAATCTCAGAAGCAAAGAGTGGTGGCCTTGTCATCATGTGAAGCAGAGTACATAGCAGCAAGTGTAGCATTGTGTTAGGGAGTCTGGCTGGCACGTCTGTTGAGTGAGTTGTCGGACAAAACAGAGTCTTAGAAAATTGTACTCAAGGTGGACAACAAATCCGCTATTTCGCTGAGCAAAAACCTGGTCCTTCATGACAGAAGCAAACATATAGACACCAGATATCATTTTATTAGAGATTGTGTCGAAGAAGGAAGGATCGCGATCGACTACATCAGTACAGAGGAACAGAAGGTAGACATACTGACAAAGCCGTTGGGGCGTATAAAGTTTTCAGAGATAAGGGAAAAATCGGTATGGTTGAAGTCGAAAAACAAGATTAGGGAGAGAATGTTGTAAATAATCTTGTGTTTACAAGTTTGGAAGTGATCGAAGTCGAGACGGAGACAAAATAGAAGTCGAAGACGAAAGAGAGTTTTTCAGCCGGACCGGTCAGACCTGAAACACAGTTGTAATTAAAGCCGAAAGTCAGTAGAAGTCGTAGTCGAAAGTTAGAACCAAAGTCAGAGTCGGAGATGGTTTTGTATTCGTAGTTGAAACCCGAGTTAAAGTAGAATATCGGGTATAAAAAGGGGTGGAGCGCATGTAACCAGGATGTACCAAGCAATTGCGAGTAATAGAGAAGAGAAGAACAAAACCCTAAGCATTGATTTCATTGTATAATCTTGAAAGACGTGGTCGAAAAGACTCACGACCACGACAAAATAGAATTGAGCGTGGTCGGAGAGGCGTTCGACCACGTTGAAGAAGCATTGAACGTGGTTGTAAGGGCTATCGACCACGTTATAAAGCGTTCGACCATGTTGTGAAGGTTTCGACCATGGTGTGAGTGGTCAAAAGGAGCTGCGACTACGTCGTGAAGACCAGAACGTGGTCGGAAGGGACTCCGACCACGTTATAAGAAAGTGAACGTGGTCGAAAGAGTGTTTCAACCACGGTGAACAGTAATTGCCAGCATCACTGTGTGATCGTGGAGAGTTACGATCATGGTAACTCGAGCGCATTCGAAGAAAGGGCAGCGCAGCGGCAGGGAAGAGTGATCGAACGGTTGCCAGAGTATGTCGTAACCGATCGTAAGAGGTCGTAAAGATCCTAGGGAAGTCGTAAGACTTCCATCAGCGCCGCCCCAAGCCTCCTGCTTCACCATAGCCTACCAAGTTGTTCTTAAAGTCTACTCTGACATGCAGCAAGTTGCCTCAACACTGCTAGTCCTTATTGACTAACGGCAAGCTTTCTATATCAACCTCAACGTTGCTTAAAAGTCGTTGCGCTCTCGTATATCTCCCGCTCTGGCATTGAACTCACCATGCTCGACACCATGGCTGCAGGCCTACTCCAGAGCCAAGCAACCATGGTGAGCTCATCAAAGGTGGGTTCATGAGGGTGACGTCAAGACCCTTGCCCTGAGCTCATTGGAGGTAGTGTTTGTCACTGGCTTCCTTATCGCTATCGTTCTCCTCCTTGACACTGGCACGATCCTAAGAAGTTCAGGGGGCTCCTAGACCCACACCTTTCTCAATGGTGTTGGATGACGGCCAGATCTGCATCGTGTGGACCATCTTGAGCTGCGTGTTCGTGCACCCGGGAGAGGCACCCATGGCGGTTAGAGAGAGGCAGCCATGACAGTTGGGAAAGACGGAGAGAAGATAAGAGGAGGAAGAGGAGAGAGCAGGGCTATTTTCGTAATTTATTTGCCAAATCACTGAAGGTCCATAGCCACGTCAGTTTATTTTGTGAATTGGATGCCACACTTGTACAAGTTTCATAACTCAGCACCACGTTTCTTCAAGAACTCAAAACTGATGCCACGTCTGACCAAAACAGGGTGTACTGGCCTCAACGCAATATATAGTTGCAGGGTGTCCAATAGACAATCCTTAATTCTATGTTTAGAAATAGAAGTGTACGCAAGCCATAAGTTAAGCAGGAAACGTTGGCCGCTCCAGCGGTAAAAGCACTAATCATCTTCCATCATTTTTTGTTCTAATCCTACTACTAACGTGTGGCCCGGCCCACAGCTAGAATGAAAAAAAAATTTGAAAACCAGCACTTTGGTATAGATGGGAATCGAACCCACAATTTCACAACCTACCGCACGACACACACAAAGCTAGCCTCTTACGTTGTTGTGTTTACAAGTTGTTTGCAGAAACTTTTATTCGTAATTTTAAAATCTAAAATTCATTCAGACCGACAAATTTTGAATAGCCTTGCACGCAAACTGGATATTTTCCCCTTATTTCATATATATTATTCCAATTACACTGATTTATGGCATTGATTATACTTTTTTTTGAAGGGAATGGCATTGATTATTATACTATATTAAGAATAACTATCTTTTGATCCGGGTCTCAAGGTTATGATGCCATGTCAATCACTCTAGAGCCCTGAGTATAACAAATTAACTTCTTTATTAGTTATAAGTAATTGATTTCATCATACTCGTGAAAAAAAGAGTTTTCCGTGGGAAACGTGAGTATTGGGAAAAAGGGTGCAGCATGAGGGTTTCTAAGGAAGACATTTATCATCGATTGATTATTTTGCTCCAAGTAAAACCCCTATATAGACACTTTACTAGGGTCGCTCCAATTTGTCTCGAAAATCATTAATTGTATAGTCTAGAGGCTCTTTTTAGAGACACTTTAAAACTCACAAAAAAATTTGTACTCTAGAGATGGTTTTTAGCACATGTAGAATTTTATCTAATGGAGACGTTTTTTTGACACTCTCTAATTCACTTAAAATTTGTGGGTAAAATCATTTTTTGAGACACTTTCAACTCTCTAGAGGCATTTTCTAGGTGGTTGATATATGTTAAAAAAAACTACATATAGATATTGCAATACGCAGCTAAACAAAGGAGGTTGTGAGGTTCAAGTAGTTAGTGCAACAAGTATTCCCATGAGATCTAGAGTTGATCAACCTTTACAAAAGTCCACATATTTTTTTATATTTTATTTAACGCCACTATATGATGCCTCCGTTTCCTTAGAAATACAATAAAGCATCTCTGTAAAATGCCACAAAAGAATCGATAATGCTTCATTATGCACGGGTAGCACATTAATAACGACATAACACAACCACGCTCGGGGACCATGCAATCGCTAGGAGGGAGTGAGATCGCCAGGAGGAACCTCAATTCCTCCTATTCATTCTCATCAGTTTTCATTAACAAATCTCATTATCTCAAATCACTTTTCACTTTTCATGAATGCTATGCAAATACTCATGCACATGTCTCAAGTCTTCTTCTGCATACACTAGTATCGTTGAGTGTTCACTTGTTGATGACACACCCTCACCTTATCCTTTTTCATACAAGGTCTCACCTCCACTCCCTTGGAGTGCCTACCAAAGTAGGTCTTTGCAGCACTAATGCTCACATGCAATGCAACGATTATCATTTTCATTAGTTATTTAACCACATTAATCAACTGACATAATCATCATTGTAACCATAAACATATGAGCAATATAAAACAGGTATTGTCTTATGAATAGTTAGGGCAAGGATTCATTTAATCATAATTTTAAGCACTCGAATACTATTCTACAATACTCTTGTCTTTTTAGTTGCGACGTCCAGTTTGATTAGGTGATGATAATGCACCCGATGCTACTACTTATACAGCAATTACTCACTCTCAATACAGGCCACAGCAATACAAGGCAATAGATAAATAACAACACTCCGACACGCTTCCCAAATCCATCATTCTCCCCAGTTAATAGACAATTAACTATGTTGCCTTGGTACTAAAAATATTATAACTTTCAACTACAAGTCTTATCTTACCAAATCTTATAATTCTAGTATCTACACAAATTTTTTCCATAATTTCGTAGTTGAGCACATGTCCAGATTAAATCATCTAATCACCTGTTTTTAACTAAGAAGACTGATCTGTCATCTTCTGATAGTAGAATTAATAATTTTATATCTTTTAATCTACATATGTAAATAGAGTAAACCATGACATATTCAGGAACTAAATGAAATTATCTACCACTCTATAGTTATGCCAAAAATTTAATTCTACCTTTAAATCATTCAATTTAATATTTTCCCATGATTACATCCAGAAGCAACCCGATACTAGATAAGAACCTCCCAAAATTTATAACTTCTGTTCTACTTATCTAAAAATTGTGTTTTTAGACTTTCAAAAAATCTTAAGAAATTACCAACAATTGTAATGTTGACCAAACCCCCAAATTATTCTATCTACTTATTTTCAATTAACATATTAATACGTACAACAAATAGATGACAAATGTACCAGACAACATGCTTATAAAATTCAGATCTCAAGATCTACTTATCCGATCGACATGAATAAAAATACTACAAAAGCTATCAAAATTCTCTACAACTTCCTAGTAGATAGAACTCCCAAGTTATGACCGTACATTCCCCAAATTCATAGTAGAAAGTTACAGCGATTTAATCAATCTGCTAATCAATTCCCTGGTCAAACACTTGCTAATCGCTCTCTAATTCCCGATTCTAATCTCTAATTAAAATTTAGCAAACAAAAAGAAAAATATCTAGCTAGATGGTTACCCTAGTGAAGAAAGGCAAAAACCATGATCACTTCCTCACCATTTCTTTCCTTCTCCCTCTAATCTTCTCTACCACCGCTCCACTTTTTCTCTTGGTTTTCCTCTGATTTTCTCCTCTGGCGGAGCGCATGGTAGCAGCGCATGCATTACTCCGTGGATGTGCTTCTACTGCATGCATGCATGCAAAGTTTCTGTTGCAAGAAATGTTGTGACAAGTGATTGAGACAGAAAAGGGTAGTCCTTTATTCCTGATGTTCATGTATTTATATTACATGAGAGGGTGGCAGCATAAAGTAAAAGGTGGAAGTTAGAGAGTAGTTATGCACATTGGGCACATGTGTTATAACACTCCCCCTTGACCAATGTGTCTTCATATGATCACCTTGATTCATCATCTTGGAAAAACTCCTCTAAAACCCTGTAGGGAAAAATATGAGGAGAACTGATAGAGTAGATATGTCACGAAAAACTCCTTTTAAAACCCTGTGGGAAAATTTAAGGAGAAAATGATATGACATATATTTGATTACATCTCCTAAAAACCCGTGCGGGGAAAAGAGAGATATGATTATGTAGTCATATTGCCTCATTAAAAACCTTGATGAGAAACCTTTAAAGGAAAAACTCATAAAGGAAAAGAGTACAATATTTGTATTGAACGAGTTAAGTCTTAGGAGATTTCTCCCCCTGACGTCTGCAAATCACGTAGTCTTCGCATACCAATTTCATGAACACATTTTTGGAATGTGGAAGTTGGTAATGACTTGATGAATAAGTCTGCGAGATTATCACAAGACTTAGTTTGCAGAATACTTATTTTCCCACTCTCTTGCAATTCATGTGGGTAAAATAGTTTAGGTGCAATATGTTTTGTGATATTGCTCTTGATGTAACCCGTTTGCATTTGAATAATGCAAGCAGCATTATCTTCGTAGATAATGGTAGGTGATGCAATAGCACCTATATCACATGACTGTTGTATGTGATTAATCATTCTGCGAAGCCATACACATTTACGTGATGCTTCATATAATGCAATTATTTTAGAATGATTAGTGGATGTAGCTACTAAGGTCTGTTTCAAAGATTTCCAAGAGATGGCTGTTCCACCGTGTAAAAACACAAAGCCTGTTTGTGATCTGGCATTATGGGGATCTGATAAATAGCCAGCATCTGCATATCCTATTAAATCCATATTTTTATTCTTTTGAAAGAATAGACCGAGATCTTTAGTGCCTTGAAGATATCTAAGGATATTCTTCACTCCTACCCAATGTCTTTTGGTTGGAGTAGCTACAGTATCTAGCAAGTAGATTTACCGCAAATGCAATGTCCGTACGGGTGCAATTTGCAAGGTATATAAGCGCTCCGATAGCACAGAGATATGGAACCTCGGGTCCCAATAGCTCTTCATTTTCATCTCAGGGTCTAAATGGATCTTTTGTCCCTGTCAAGAGATCGAACAACCATGGGGGTTTTCGATGGATATGATTTGTCCATATTGAATTTTTTCAATATTTTCTGGACATAGGCTGATTGATGCACTATGATGCATGTATGAAGGTGCTCAAGTTGTATACCTAAGCAAAATTTGGTTTTACCCAAATCCTTCATTTCAAATTCCGTCTTAAGATGATTACGTGCTTCATCTATATCTTGTGTGTTATCAATGATATTGAGATCATCAACATACACAGATATAATGCAAAATCCGGTTGAGGATCTTTTTATGAACACGCATGGGCAATCATCATTGTTGGAGTATCCCTTTTTGGTAGAAACTCACTTAGTCGGTTGTACCACATTCTACCCGACTGTTTGAAGCTGTATAAAGACTTGTTTAATTTTACACAATACATATTGCGATTTGCGTTTGGATTCGGAATTGAAATTCCATCGGGAACTTTCATGTATATGTCCGAATCAAGTGACCCATAAAGGTATCTCATCACTACATCCATCAACTGAAAAATAGATGATTTTGTACTGCCAATGATATTAAGTATCGGAATGTTATTCCACTTATTACTGGAGAATAGGTTTCATTGAAATCAATGTCGGGTCTCTGCGTGAACCCTTGTGCTACAAGCCTTGCTTTGTATCTCACCACCTCATTGTTTTCATTCCGTTTGCGGACGAAAACCCATTTGAAACCGACAGGGAATACTTTGGGAGGTGTATGTATCACATTGGTGAATACATTTCTTTTTGTGAGCGAGGCTAACTCCTCTTGAATTGCATCCTTCCATTGGTTCCAGTCCGAGTGCTGTTTGCACTTTGCCATGGTCTTAGGATCTGGATCATTTTGAAGGTTGTTTGCAATTGTTGTGGAGAAATTAATGTCGACAATTGTAGTCTTACGATCGTATGATTCTCCAGAATCATTATAGTTAGTGGATATTTCTTGGACCCCTGGTGACTCAATGTTATTTCCCAAATCATTTGAGTCGGGTATTCGATGTCCCGGATCGATGGTGAGTGCACTTGTTGATCCGGGTTCAAGGATCCTTTGGTGTCTATCAACATGAGGTTGATCTGCATTTACATTCTTTTGTTTCCTTTGTCGCTTGTTAGAAGCTGTATCCACCATTTGTGTCGTACTTCTCCCCCTCTTATTTTGAACTGGGAGTTAAGTGGTATTTTTTTCGGTACCTCCACTCTTTCGAGCACATTTCTGGCAGGATTATAGGATTTTGTGACACCATTATAATTAGTAAATGCATCTGGCAGTTTATTTGCAATATTTTGCAAATGAATGAGTTTCTGAACTTGAAGTTCAGTCTCTCTAGTACGTGGGTCTGAGGCAGGAATGCCTTGAACATTCCAATTAATTTCCTGGCATTTAGTTTGGTACTTGTTGTCTCTCCCTAATGCCGGAAATGTTCCTCATTGAATATGCAATCGCGTCTTGGGTCAGTGAATGGGTCCCTGTTAGGGGTTCGAGGTATTTAATAATCGACGGAGATTTATACCCAACATAGATCCCAAGTTTCCTGTGCGGTCCCATTGAGGTACGCTGCGGTGGTGAGATCGGTACGTATGTAGCGCAACCGAACTTTCGCAGATGGGAAATATCTGGTGGATTTCCACGTACTAATTGTAGTGGGGAGGTGCTATGATATACAGTTAGACGCAATTGTATTAAGTCAGCAGCGTGTAAGACTGCATGACTCCAACATGATGTTGGTAAGTTGCAATTCTGTAGTAATGGTCTTGCAATGAGCTTGATTCTCTTGATAAGAGATTCTGCTAAACCATTTTGTGTATGAACATATGGAAGCAGTGTTGAACTTGTATCCCAAGAGCCATGCAATCGTCATTGAAGGCATAGGATGAAAAATTCAGTGGCATTATCCATTCGAATTGATTGAATCCGATATTCAGGATAATGTGCTCGTAATTGGATAATTTGACCAATTAACTTAGCAGATGCATGGTTTCGTGTGGATAAAAGACACACATTTGACCATCTAGTAGATGCGTCAATGAGAACCATGAAATATCTGAACGGTCCACACAATGGTTATATAGGACCACATATATCTCCTTGAATGCGTTCAAGGAATTTAAGTGGTTCAGCTCTGATTTTAAGATAAGAGGGTCTTAAAATCAATTTTCCGGTGGCACATGAAGTGCACACAAAATCGAGGATTCGGAAATTTGTTTTGAGATATGTATGACCAATAGAATTGCTAATAATTTTCCTCATCATTCCAATGCCTGGGTGGCCAAGGCGATCATGCCATGTTTGGAATATGTTAGTGTTTTGGAAAATTATTTTGTACGCAATATGTTGAACGGGTTTGATGTATGTATAGTACAATCCGGAGTTTAAAGATGGAATTTTCTCTAGTGATTGTTTGCCATATCCGTTGTTTTTTGTTAAGAGGAGATATTCCTCTTTGTTGTCATTTTGGGTTTCAACATGGAAACCATTCTGACGGATATCTCTATAACTAAGTAGGGTACGTGTTGCATCGGGATACAAGAGTGTATCCTTGATTTCCAATTGTGTACCCATAGGGAGAGTGATAGAGGCGCGACCAGAGCCTACTATTGTTGCATCGTGTCCAGCGATTGTTAAAATATTTCCTTTTCTCCTTGTAAAGGTTAGAAAATATTTTGTGTCCCTAAGTATAGAGTTTGTGGTACTACTATCCACAAGGCATAATTCCTCCTCCATGAAATTCTTGAAGTAATATATAGAATACATACAAACTTTATTTGATAATACCGAATGTGTTCGATATATGATTGTAGCATATAAGCTTACAATATGGATGACAACATTAGTTATATTACAACATAACAATACTTAGTAGCTATGGGACTAGGAGTCTAACTGAGATCTCCAAACATGTCTTGAGAATAAAATTCTTCAAGTATGTCCTCGGTGCACATAAGATCTTCCTTCTTTGTAGAAGCACATGTGTCTTTGAGTTCTTGAAGGAACTTTTGAGAACATCTGGTTTCATCATCGTTGGATGTGAGATTGAAGTATGCTTCAAATCTCTTCTGTTGAGTATTCTTGCCTTGAGCCAAAGACTGGAGGTAGAGGTTCACAAGATGCTTCGGGGTACGGCATTTCTTGGTAGGATGGTTGAAGCAACCACACTTTTGATAAATTTCAGTTTTGTCAATTCTCTTACCAGAATTGCCTTTACCCTTCTTGAATCCACTTGGTTTTTGCTTCTTGTTGCGGTTCTGTTTACCTTTAAAATTCTTTGAATGGTGTTTGGAACCATTGAACTTGGTGTAATTTTGATTAGCATGAACTTCAGGAAGTGGAGCCGCCCCAATGAGACGTTGCTGATTATTCTTTAAAAGAAGTTCAGCATGCTTTTCTGCCTGAAGTATAGTATGCATAAGATCAAAATAAGTTTGGTAATTTGCAGCACGCCATTGCGATTCCGTAAGTGGATTCTCCTGATACGGATATTCCGCTTTTAAATTTGGATGTATGTGATTCCGTATTATGTTTAAAGCGGAATATTTCACAATATCTGGAGGAATTTGATCTGCTGGTGGATCAAATATTACTCTTTGCAATCCACGTGTGGTGAGGATGATTTTTAAGTCCATAGCCCATGTAGGGTAGTTGGCACCATCGATAGCAAGGGGCTCAAAATCTTTGGTAGCCATTTAAAGACCTACATGAAAGTACACCATAAGTGATTAATTTACATGAGGTAAATTAAGTTGTATGGTAATGTTGCAAAATATGTGAAAACAATATGAGTATTGTAATCCGAATGAATATATATACCCAAATTAAATATAACATGTGGTTATATTTATAATACCGTGTAATTACAATGTTGGTGGTGAACACCAATTTATTATATGGCATAACGTACAAATAAATGTAGCAAAGTGTCATAAATTGTGATTGTATGGTATTTATGTTAGGTATAATATTTTGCAAAAAATTCCAAATTGTTAAGTACAATGGTACTCATTAAATGGGAATTTTTAAATTTAAATTTGCTAAGATAGCAAATTTAAATATGGTCGCAATGCATATTGTAAATAAAATTGCAATAAAATAATCCTAAATATGTAAAAGTTATAGAAATGTGCATGCACATTTATTTGAACAATTACATAATTTTCAGATCCTGTAGGGACTGAAATGCTAATTTATAAAAGTACAAATTGACGAGTACAATTATAAATAAGCACAAGGACTATACTGCAAAAAATACAAAAAGGAATTTATTTAAAATAAAAATTCTGCATTTTCCATGAAATTGAGGGGGGGAAATGCAAAATTTCGGCAACCTGGGCTAAAGCCCATTTGACCTTTAGGCCCATGTGGGGAGGTGGGGTGTATTGGGCCCAAAAGCCCATTTTAAAAGGCCATATATAAGGATGAGGGGGAGAGGATTTTAGGGTTCCCCCAAAAATCCCATCAGCCGCCTTTGCCCTGTGGGCGCCGCCGGCCGGCCGGGCGGGCGGCCGCCGCCGCCGCCGCCGCCCCCCGCCGCCCGGTCTGGTGTCGCCGTCAGCAGCCGCGCCATCTCCTCGCCGCCGCCGGCGGCCGCCAGAGACGCGCGTCGGCCGGGCTTGCGCCGCCGCCGCCGCTGGGAGCCGCCCGCCCTTAGGGCGCCGTGCCGCTGCCGCTCCACGCCGCCGCCGCTTGGTCTCCGGCCCCACCGCGCCGATCTGGCGCCGCCACCGCGCCTCCGCCGGCTCGCCACGCCCCGCCGCCCGCCTTGCTCGAGCCGCCAAGCCTCCGCCGCGGCCTCGCCTCTGCTTGCCGGCCGCCTTGCGTCGCCTTTCCGGCCGCGGCTTGCCGCTGCCGAGGGAGTTGCATCGCGGGCCATGCCGGAGGCCGTCCGCGCGCCGCAGCGCCACGCCGAGGCCGCGCCAAGGTCAAACCCGCAGGGCCCACGCCGGGCCGTCGCCCGGATGTTCTGCTCGCCGCGCCGAGCCTTGCCGGCCGGCTGCCGCCAGATCGGGCCACCGTGCCGCCGTTCGGCGTCATTCCTCTGCCAGCGCCGCCGCCGTGTGGGTCGCGCCGGTCCGCCGCGCCAGAGGACGTGCCGTTGGGGTTCGTCGCCGCGCCATGAGGACGCGCCTCGCCTCTTTCTTCTCTGTTTGCCACTTGTGTGAGAACAGCGTGCTGATAACGTGTTGCAAGAAATGTTGTGACAAGTGATTGAGACAGAAAAGGGTAGTCCTTTATTCCTGATGTTCATATATTTATATTACATGAGAGGGTGGCAGCATAAAGTAAAAGGTGGAAGTTAGAGAGTAGTTATGCACATTGGGCACATGTGTTATAACAGTTTCTAGTCGGCAGCGCAACACATCTACATGCAGCCATGCATGCAAGTGCATGCACATAGGTGATGACGTGCACGGCAGGTGGCTGAGCCTTGGCACATAACACACGTCATGCGGCGAAGAAATTTCTGACGGTGTGGCTTCGCGATTGGTACAGAGAACTGTCTCACATGGTTGATAGATAGAATCGTCTGTAATATATAAATATCACAGATAGTTTTTATTTCGAGTCGTTTATGATATTTCTTCAGAGATGATTTATACCAGAAAACCATGTGGGATAGTTTATTCTATACCTAAAATATTTTTTGTTTTTCGATTAGTCTTAGAAAATGTTAGTTATGTCATTTGAAAACAAGCAAATACAACAACAAACATAGCAACACATTTCATTTTTTTGTTAATATTAGAATCCACCATTACAGTAAAATAACAAACAGGTTACCCATCTAACACAAAAAGAATATGGTAAAAACATATCTTCTAATCCTACGAACCCAACTCTTAAACATGGCCAGAACATAGAAGAAGTAGAGATCCTAACAGACAGTAGAAACTCAACTGCACCGATGATACCTCTATGCTTATGCCCTCTCACTCCTGATGCAGCACGTGAGCTGGATGTCCTTGACGCCCATCAGTTTCGATGCTGACTTGAGTGCCGTCTTGGTAGCCAACTGTTTTTGCAATGTCTTATTGCCCGTAGACTTGCTTCAGGGTTGGGGTCAAGGAGGAGAACAGTGAGGAGACTGGAGAGATTTTGAGCGCGGTAGATTATGGGTTTGGGTGAGTATGTATAGGGGAGCTACAATTAGTGAGGTGGGGATTGATGGGTTTCTATTGGCTGGGATTGGGTTGGGGAGGATCGATGGGCCCAGTGGTCAAAGACATAATTATCACAAACGGTTCTATATACCAACCATCTGTGATATTAGCCTATCACAGACGGTTGGTAGCTAGAACCGTCTATGATGTAAGAGTAATAGACGGTTCTATATACCAATTGTTTATGAATTATGATATAGAGCACAAAGACAATATATGTATATATCGGTGCAATACAAACAACTAGTCTCAAAAGATAAAAAATTAAAATTCTATATGGCTTATATATGCTTGTTTGAAAGGTTTCAATGAGATATACAACTTTACAGTTGAGGCAAACCCCAAATTCCAAATGGAATATCGAAAATTTTGGCAAAAATAGAAATCAAAAACTTGCAATGCAAATTTGAGACTATTGATGGCCAATTTTTGGGGTCTTAGAGGGTGACTAGCACTAGTCAGTTGTTTTTTATTGGGCTCGTCGTTGGCTTTCCAACAAGTACAAGAACATCGAAAATAGACATCATATACAAAGGTTATGTCCGTTTTATTAAAGGTGTCTTAAAATAGAATCCTACTCAGAATCAGGTGGGGGATCATGAAACTTCATTATCACAGATAGTTTGTAATACAAACCGTCTATTAAGTATCACAGACTGTTTAAATAAAAAAGCATATGTGATATTTGGCAATATCACAGATGGTTCTCACCACGAACCGCCTGTAATATTATTTCTTCACAAATGGTTTTTAGAACTGGTAGCAATATAGACGGTTTTTAAACCTAAATCGTCTGTGATTGCATTTAACAATAACGGTTTTGGTGAACTGTCTGTGATGAAGCGTCTAATAGAAGTCATTTTGTAGTAGTGTCTATTTAACCGTTAATAGTTCACATATCGACCAGCACTTGTTACTAGGTAGTAATACATAGTTGCTAACAAGTACCATACAACTACATTTAGTAGATAAATGTAGAGTTGCTAGCAAGTAAAATACAACTACCTCTAGTAGTTACTATCAAATAGTAAAAAGTTGCTAGTAAGTTAAAGTTGATAGCAAATAACAAATGGGGTTGTTAGTAAGCAAGTACGACATAGAGTTGCTATGAGTAACATGTCGAGCTGCTAGCAAGTAATGTACAACTGCCTCTAGTAGTTGCTAGCACAAAGCACTAATGATTGACATAAAAAAAAGAATTTGTTAGTAAATAACATGCAAAGTTGCTAGCAAATCATAGATAGACTTGTTGCTAAGTAATATGAATTTACCACTAAGAATTACTTGTATAAATAGTTGGTATTTATATTCAAGTAATAGAGAGTTGACAAATTGTAAGGTAAGTTATTAGCAGGTGTAATTGCTAGATAGTAATACCTAGAGTTGCTAGCAAGCAATATGGAGCTACCACTGATAGTTCTCTATACAAGTCACTAGTAGTTGTTTGTTAGCAAGTAACATATAGAGCTATTTACCAACAAGTAACATATAGTAATATTAGTAAGTAACTCTGCATTAATATGTTGTACACAAATCATTGAGTCACAAACTTGCTATCAAATAATAGTGAGTTATGTTGCCAACAAGTAACTCATAACGTTGTAGTTCTAGTAATGTATAGTTAGCAGGTAACCCAAGGTTGCAGCCTAGCTAGATAATAGTTGCTTCTTGATCCCATAAACTTACTAGTTGAAAAGTGACTTTATCATTACACCACTAAAATATATGTAATATGGGTCTTGACTTGTTAAGCTCATAAAATGGAACATAAAGTTTCAAATGAAATATACATAAGACACTTCGATAAGAAGCTATGATTACTTAAAGGTTGCAAACCAAAGGAAAAAGTCATGTTTAATGCACTTGTATTCTTTCTCCTTTCTAGTTGTGTCTTCATTCTTTGTCTCTGGACTAAAAGAAGAAATATGTAAAGGGAAAGTGTCAAACCAAAGTAAAGGATACTTGTAGTGTTGTCGGGTTAACATTCTACTGGTAGCACATTAGTCGCTTCCCAAGAGAATATAGATGTATGTTAGTAGAATGTCTCTTCATTCATAGGACGATGTATAGGAAGGCACTTATTTGGTGTTTTAAAAAACATCTCTTCGATAAAATATATGCAATGTTAACAATTGTGTCAACACATGAAGCGCATGAACTGCTTATGGACGAGCATGAACTTATACAAAATGAGTCAGGTTGACAACTAATATAAGCATCATTTTTTTTGTTGTTCTAAATTTTATGAATTTGTTATTTTTATCAAATAAGCATTTTTTCTCACAAATAGACCCCAAGGCTAACACCGTGGGCATGTCTTGAACATATCCACACTAATTAATTGATCAATATTTTTCACTCTATATCGGAGCTAGATGGCAAGGGATTTATATGACATAATATCTAATAGAAGAGAAGATTCTTTTGACCCACCCTTTCGGCGAGAAGGGAGTGATGATGCATTTCTACAGCTGGTTATTCAACCCATCTATAGAGTTATGCAGAAGGTGTGTTAATTCTCGATGTTATGTCTTGTGTAAATGTTTTTTTGGCTATGTTTATTTCTATAATGTTTATTTTGATGTGAAAGGATGCTGCAAGGAGTAAACATGGTACTGTGAGCCACTCAAAGTGGAGAAACTATGATGACTTGAATGAATACTTTTGGTAAGTTGTTTTTAATAGTTCATTTTTGTGCTCTACCTGTTACTAGGAGCCAAGAAATTTTGACAAAAGATCACTTCTTACTAGTGACCTTTCTGTCATAAACCTCCACACTACCAGGTCAAAGAAATGCTTCAAACAGCTTGGATGGCCAATGGATCTGACGGCTGATTTTTTTGCGGATCCTACGAAAACTAAAAATGAATTTGAGGTTATTCATTCATTAATTAATTTGATTTTTTGTGCAATAAATACTACCTGCAATATGGCATAAGAACAAGCCGATGTTATTTAATTTTCAACACATTATGTAACATCAGACTGTCATGGCATACATCGTCAATTTGTTGTTAACCTTTATAGGGGTTTCTGTCTAGTATAGTTACTCCCTTATCGTGTTCTTTATAGTGCGGTGGGAATAGAGTAAAGTACATCTATCTAATATTCACTGTATTTTTTTGAAAATTTTCAGTACACAAGTTTTTAAAATGTTTGGTTTCAAATATTTTCCTACACGAGTGTCTATTAGTAGTTAATTACATTGTTGCATTTAGTTACATTGAAGATTTGTTCAATCCTGTTCCATATTCTTAATCTGTAGGCAATATCATTTTCTGTAAAATACTAATTAAGCTTCTCTACCAACTCTTTTTTCGCTCAAATAATTGCATTAAGAATGTTAGCATTTCTAAAAAAAGTTCCACAATGGAAATAAGATACTGGCAATTTTGGGAAAGGACATCTTCTGAGTTGTATTCTATTTTCTCTTTTGTTAATGCAAACATACATATACTCTGTATATTATAAGCGGCAGATTCCTGGGAGGGGAGGCGTGCCACATCATTTTTTTTGCGAGAAAGTCCCTGCACTTTACGAAATCGCGTAGAGGTTCTCCGTCCTCGCAAATAGGTCCCTGTTTCTCGCAAACAGGTCCCTGCCAGGTTTTTCTGAAAAACACCCTCCACTTCACCGATAGCAACCCGTGATTTCCAAAATTATGTATAGGTCCTTGTTTAGTTACGTACAGATCCTTACGGGTCCCTGCTTTTTTGCGAAATAGCCCTTTGATTTCTCCGAAATTACGCATACGTCCTCGATTTTTTTTAAGAAACGCCTCACGAATTATCGTCTCTTTTACTTCGGTCCACACGGTGGCTAGCACGGCGTCGCGCCGCGCTTACGTAGCTAGTAATCTAGACTTAAGGTGGACAAGTATGCATTTGCGTTGAGAATGGTTCATATGCTTGTTCCTTTGTTCAAAATTAAGTATATCTGGTAAGATAATGGAACTAACTTTAGATATGTGCAGCAACAGGATCATGCAGTTAGCAAACGGAGGACGTCCAAAACAAATTTTGTTGAAGTCCGTACTTTTTTGCACCTTTTCAGAAGTTTTTATCGAATGTGGGTGTTCTTTATACTGGCTTTCCAGGTACAGTCATATTTGCAATCAGAATAGTACCTTTTCCCCCGTGCCATATCATTGGAGAGTTCTATTTCAGGCCATGGTAATTATTGCTTGGAGTCCTACTGGATCTCTATCAGCAATCTTAGAACCAGACGTTTTCAGAAATGTTTTGACGATCTTCATAACGGCAGCATTTTTAAACTTTTTTGAAGGTATAAATGTACTTTGGGGCCTCTGGGCCTCAAGAACTTTGTGTCTCTTGTTATTATGGCTAGTTGTTTAATTATCAGCAGTTCTTTTGGTAAATCTTGCTTGATTTTGATTTTTATGAGCTATTTTAGTATGTAATTTTAAGTTAGTTCACCACTGGTTCTTGTTTCCACTATTTTTTGCGATGTCTAAAATAGGTATCTTGTACTTCCTCAGCCATGCTAGATATAATGCTTGATTGGAAAGCTTGGAGGAGCCTCGAGTGGTCAATGAAGATCCATCGGATTCTGAAATTTTTTATAGCAACTGTGTGGTTGATAGTTCTACCAACGACATACTTTGTTTCTCTTCAAAATCCTGCTGGCCTTGTCAAGTTCTTCAGCAAGTGGATTCAGAGTCAATCATTTTATAGCTTCACCATTTTTCTTTACATTATACCAAGTATATTGGGTGCCTCAATGTTCGTATTTTCACCGATTCAAAGGGCCATGGAGCGTTCAAATTCCTGCATCATTAGATTTTTTATTTGGTGGACTCAGGTAAGACCAAGTACATTTTTCTTACCGTAGAAGTCATGCATATTTTTCCCATTTATAGGGTCACATATTACCTGAATTGTTTTTGGTTCACATATGTTTTTAATCAGCCAAAGTTATATGTTGCACAAGGCATGCGTGGGGATACTTGTTCACTTCTTAAGTAAGTGTCACTACCGGGTTCAGCAGCTTTGCCGAGTGCCTGTGGCACTCGGCAAAGCACGATAAACACTCGGCAAAGTCTTTGCCGAGTGCCACCGACAGCATAGCTCACACGCCATAGTTTCTGACGGCAAAGAGCTCTTTGCCGAGAGCTTTTCATCGAGCACTCGGCAAATTCTTTGCCGAAAGTGCCGAAACAACCCTCGGCAAAAAAGGTAGCGGACGGAAGGAACACGGTGACGGCGTCGTTTGCCGAGTGCCAGGACGGAATGGCACTCGGCAAATCTTTACACTTTGCCGAGTGTCGTGGTAAAAACACTCGGCAAAGTTTAAAGATTTGCCGAGTGTTTTACCACGACACTCGGCAAAATTACAACACTCGGCATAGTACGCTCCCGAATGCCCGAACGTTACTTTGCCGAGTGTTTTACCATGACACTCGGCAAAATTACAACACTCGGCATAGCACGCCCCGAATGCCCAGAACGTTACTTTGCCGAGTGTTTTACCATGACACTCGGCAAAGCCTCTCTTTGCCGAGTGTAACACACGGCAAAGTGGCCGAAAACTGCCAATTTTAAATGTTTATTGCACCCCACTCAAACAAATCACAATATCACGATATATCAACAAGTAATCACCACAAGTAATCACATATAGTCCACAATATATCACATATATCACCACAAGTCACAATATATCACATATATCACCACAAGTCTCCAAATATCACATATATCACCACAAGTCTCCAAATATCACATCACAAGTCACAATATCACATATAGTCACAATATATCACATATCACATATCACAAGTCACATATAGTCACCCGATCGATGTGGTGGGTCATGAGGCATATTATTCAAGCCGCGATTGATTCTCGCACAAAAGAGAAGAGATTGCATGTGAGACAAGATTTAAGGTAGGAACATACAAACTTAAACATTCATACTCCACTAGAAACTCACAGGAGTAGTTGCAGGAGGAGGTGGAGGAATAGCTCGTGGCGAGGTTGACCCATCCTCTCGCCAAGACTTTGCATCCACCAAACATCTGCGTCATCCTCTGCCGCCGGCCTCATTCCTCTGCCGCCGGCCTCACTCCTCTGCCGATCGGCCTCCATCCTCGCCTCCATCTCCTCCCGTAGCCTCTTCTCTTCTTCCACCGGGCCTACAATATTTCACCACAATGTTACAATGCAAAGCAAAGGTATGTAAAATTAATGAACGACGAATAAAACAAAATAACCCGGAGTGCCTCCATCCGGATCGTGCAGTGTCCGTGGTGGGCGAATGGCGGGCTTGAGCTCGTGCTCCTTGCTCGAACTGGGAGAGAGTGGGAGTAGTGGCCGTGTCGAGTGTCTTGTCGCCAATCCAGACCGCCCATGCTTCTTGCCTCCTCCCACCCTCATGACGACTTCTCCATCAAGGTCCCGGTGCTCGGATCGTACTCGCCCATGGACCGCCTTGCCATCGATGTGTACTCACCGAGGCGGTGTGGACGGTCGCATTGCTGTACACCGAGGCGGGTCCTCCGGTTGTAGTCGACGTCGGACGTCGCCTTGCCCTTGTGGGCCAAAGCCCATGCCTTGAACTGGGAGCAAGGTGGCCACCATGTGACGACGACTACGAAAAAACAAAGAAGATGATTAGAAATTATGCGAATTGAGCGTTATAATAAAGAAATGAATTGCGTACCCATGTAGCCGCGAATTGCCGAGGCTACTGTTGCCTTGATGGTGTGGTGCACTGGCATCATCAAACGCCGCTCCCGCAAGCGCCAGCGCCTCCTCCCACTCATTGCGCACCACTTGTCCACCATCTGTGCTCAAAGATCGAGATGTTGGGCGCACCACCACGGAGGCACCTACACGTCATCAAGTATATAACATATAAGAAGATCAAATTAAGCGTACTTAATCTCAGAAAAAATACGTTTGTGAGCATCGTACGTAGGAGATCTCCTGGTTTGTGAGCATCGTACGTGACAGCTTGCTCGAAACTTTTTCAAATTTTTTCCACGGCATACGCATACGATACGGCGACAACTCGACAAGTTTCATGATCCAACGAATTCGTTCGCATTTTATACAATTAAAAAACCACTCCCACGCAAGTTGGCGGCGTTGCCCCGTGAGCACGTTGATCGAAATTTCGAGACAGTTCCTGGATTTAGCCTAAATTTACACTAAGAAACAAGGATAACATTTTTTGAATGAATGTAATCCATTATTCGATGCACCTGCAGTTCAAACTTACATTTTCTGGAAAAATTCAACAAAACAAAATAAACTATAGAAATATGCCAAAAGGCAATGAAAATGTCCCAAATTTAAACATGTTGTTTGTGGCAGTGTACTAAAGCTTCAAAAAAAAATTGGTGGCAAAAAACCAAAAAAAAAAAAATAGTTTGCCGAGTGCAAAGTTTTGGCACTCGGCAAAATAAATTCTTTGCCGAGTGCCAAACGGAAGGCACTCGGTAAAGAGGACGCCGCTGGATGCCGTTAGGCCCTGCCAATCTTTGCCGAGTGCCTACCTTTGCCGAGTGCCTAGCACTTGGCAAAGACATTCTTTGCCGAGTGTAGGTATTTGCCGAGTTCCAGGCACTCGGCAAAGACCTATTTGCCGAGTGCCATATTTTGCCGAGTGCGGCGCACGGCAAATAAGTTTTTGTCGAGTGCCCGCAATTTGGCACTCGGTAAAGATTTGTGCACTCGGCAAATCACGTGTTTCCCGTAGTGTGTCATACTTTCATGACGGCTTATTTTTTTCAACCTTTTATATCTTTCAAGGGCTCATATCTATTTTCATAAAATAGGTATGCATCATTCTGGATTCTATTACTTATGTGGAAGCTGGCTTTCAGTTTTTATGTGGAGGTTAGTATAGGTTAAGCATCATTACCTTCCACTGCATAAGTATTGCATCATATATATGATTTTTGTCTTAATGTACACAATCAATAAATTTGTTGTATTAGTTTGTTTTGTTCAATTGGCAGTGTTCTCAATTAAGAAACGAGCTTACAGTATTAGCTATCAGTTTACCATATACATTATTAAAGTATTCAGTTTATTTTGACCTCATGCTACATCTTGCTATTTTACCATGCTAGTTATATTTTATGTTTTTATTGTTGAATTTTTTCTAGCATAAATCACCATAAGATGTGTGGTAAATTAAGTATTAACATATTACAAACATTAACAAAGCATTGTCCTAAAACAAAAAGTCTTGAAAGATAATCCACAGATCTAGGAGTGCAATCTTGTCTTAGGGTTTTCTAAATCAGTATCACCTAACTACCCAAGAGTTATAATCAGAATTTATCACAGACGGTTCAAACAAATTGCATAATTAAGGTAATAATAATGATCATATCTCGAGCCACAGATCATATAATTGAATTGAATGTTCTAGGGTTGAAGCTTGAGTTCATAATACTAATTGAAAGCTTAATAATTTAAATCTAGCTACTGATATTATTGAGCATTGTCTTATTGATTAATCTAAATATTGGATTAAACCTTTGCTCATTCTTAGCACATGTGATCGCTAAGCCCAAGGATACCTAAGGTACACGCCACTTAGCCAAAACCAAAACAATCTAGTAATAGTTACGAATCTAAACCAAGAAACTAAATAAATTAAATCCGAGTAGTTCATCCCTCCTCAAGAACCTACTCTAAATTACATTCCTCACTATTAAATTTCGGCAATACCTTTGCCAGATACACTTCAATAGAAAACTAACAAACTGATGGTTGATTACATCATTTCATAATCATAAATAAGAAATTCATGCACAAGCTTGGGACCACACGACCAAGAACGGTCCAGACCACGCACCCGACAAGACACCATGAGTGTGACGCAAGTGTACTACTCCCTATCCACGCAATCTGTCACTTGGGTCACCTAAAAGCAATAACAAAGCAAGCATGAGTCTAAGATTTAGCTATTAGAGTTAATCTTGATGCTTGTTAGTAGGAAGTCAAAATTGTAGTCCATAATGAATAAGTGGTCAAAGCATTGAGTCCAAAAGCCACAGTCGTAACTATAGTGAACCGGTCACAGCTACAGTGAACTGATTGTAGCTATAGCGAATTGGTTGTAGCTATAGTGACTTGGTCAGTAGCCGTAAGCTACAGTACCCGGTCGGTACTCAGAAGATCTGCGTGGTCGAAGACTGGTAGTCCTAACTTTGTGTGAGCGGTACGACTGGAGTTGTAGGAAGTGCCGTGGTCGAGAACCCATGGTCGGAGTGCCATGGTTGAAGGACTCAAAGTTGCAGACTTGGTCGGTTCTCTATGTGTGGTCGTAGACTTGGTCAGGTGTGTATACGGTCGAAGGCATCTGAATTGGTCTCAACTGGGCCGAGTCTTGCAGGTAGTGCGCAGTGTGCGCTGAGTCATAGAGAATCGTGGCTGGCAAAATCGGATCACAGGGAGTCGTGTTGCTGTAGTGGGTGAGTGGCATGAATGTGTGGCCTGATTGTGTCTATTTAAACCATGTAATCTGTTGAGTTGATTAGAGTAGTCGGATAAAAAGTGATAAGAGAAAAACGACGCAAATTGAGTTCACATTGGCAAAATTTCTTTCCGTGTCTCTGTGTTTGCTCTCACTTGCATATGTATGTTGCATCCACATACTCATGTGTATCTAATCCTAGGGGCAAATTCCAACATTAGCAAGTATATAATAAATAGTAAACACCAACTTTTACGTATCATCATATTATTCCATATTTCATTAGCTTCTTATCAGTAAGCAGTGTAGATGCACATGCACATGGCAAGTGCAATATAAAACAGAAATCTTTCCTTGTTGTTCACATCATTCACACCTCAATAACAATAAGCATTTTTGAACATTGCTTTTATTTTACTAATGCAATGCAATGCAATACAAGTGCATCTGTAACACTATGAAGAAAAGCATTCTTAACGCCTATCTACAAAATCTTCCATCAACGATTGGCAACCATAGCCACAAGAGGGCGAATATGTCTTACTAGAAACAAGTAAATGTTTCATCATAGTCATAGGCTCATGGCCATGTTTTTTTTGTTGAAAACAATGACAATGAACTGAGTCTTATAGTGCTCAATATGTCAATCAGAGCAAGTCTTCACCTTAGGGACCTACATGCAAATAATCAGGACATCGTCTCGGGGAAGAGGAACAATCTCCCATATACTCGTGTGCTCCAATGCTTACTCTTTAATCATAGCCAACTGCACATGGGAATCACAATGTGTAACACCCCAGCCAAGCAATGGCCTGAAATGCTACCATCTTCTAGCTAATAATAAAATTTCTAATAACTATTCCATAATAACTCGACAAAGTTTTATCAATTTATTCATTAATAGCAACTCTAGATGAACAGAAATAGTTCTAAATCCAAGTTAATGAACGGAAGCGATAACAAATAGTTCTAACCGTTATTACATTTAACCTGACGAAGGATAAAAGAACCAATTAAGCTAACCAACAAAAATGATTATAATAAATGTCTTTATTTCTGGTTGAATGAAAAGTGCACGTGCAACTGGACTAGCCCTTTCACGATCCCATGTATGCTGATCACATATTGGTACCTAAAATAAACAAACAACAACAAGGGTGAGTCCAACGACTCAGCAAGTATAACTGTAATTAAAGCAAGCATGATCATTAACTGGCAAGTTAAACATATGACATATGAATTTCATACTATGCAATATGATCAAAAGTTCATTTTCTCATCTCTTCGTATTTTACCGGTAATGCGGAGTGTGCATCCGTCAATGCACACCCATGCCTGTACCCTCAGGTACAGGGACCAATTGCCCACACTCCACAAATATGGGGACCTCGACGCTTGATCACCACATGATCAAGACTTCAACAATTCTCAACATGATGCATATATGTGAATGTATCAACAAGATAAACATGCATTCAACATACTATGCATCAATTTAATCTCATAAATGCCATAATGTAAACAGAACATAAATAGCATTATCAACTCTTAACTTTACTAAAATTCACAAGTAAAGCATTCATAACTCAATCATCACTCACAACATGCAATAACATCAAATCACACAGATAATCCGTATCAAGGTTATACTTGCCTCAACCGCGAGAAAACGAAGAACGAGCAGAAGGCAAAACCCCCGGAATCCGCTCTCTTCCTGAATAATTAATTAATAATTACTAATATAAAAGTAACGGGTTTCTAGATACAAAATATCAGCAACCCCAATTACCCCAACAATTTATCTCAATTAAATCCCCAACTCCCCTCGGCCAACTCTGCCCATCCACAGACAGCCGACTTCAAAAATTCATAACTTCCAATACGTAGATCCAAATTAAGCGTTCTCAGACTTTCTGGAAAGATAATTAAATTATCTAAACAAACTTAGTTGGGGAGCCTTCCAGATTCTGCCGTTTTCTACCCGATCCAGACCCTTTTCTAAAACATGAATAATCACGACGGACTCTCTGGACAGCGCATTAAAACGATCATAACTTCCACCCAGAAACTCGGAATCCAGACTTCTTTACCTCTCTTGAAAGCTAAGAAACTTATCTACAACTTTCCCAATTTGAAAGACTCCTGAATAGCCACAATTCCCATCGCCCAAACCGATCTACACAAAAGTGTCCAGAACTACCCCGATCTGCAGAACAGCCGCACTAGAAAATTCATAACTTTCGCTACACAGATCCAATAATACGTTCTAGTACTCCCTAGAAATATAATCACGTCCTCTACAATATTCTAGAAGGATCCGGACCAATCCCGACGGATCTACCCCAAAACTGCCGACTAACAATTTACGTCCGGCAGTCCGTAAAACCGACGAATCTAACTCGATTAAAAACTCATCTAGGGGACTAACAGAGATTACCCTTGACGACACGATGAAGAACACATCGATGAACACGACGACGAACACGATGAACACGACGAACACGCCCGCGATCTCCTCCTCTCCTTCCTCCGGATCCACGCGGTGCAGCGACGGACGAAGACGACGGCGCACCGGGGGAGGAGACGACGTCGAGACAGCAGCGGCGCGGTACTCCGACGACGACGCAATGCAAACGGACGACGGCGCAGCGTGGCACGGCACAGCAGGGCGGCCATGGCAGCGCCTGGCGCGGCAGCTTGCCACGGCCGGCGGGCGGCGCGCAGCCCGGCGCGGCAGGAGGCGGGCAGGGCGGCCTGGCGGGCAGCTCGCAGCGGGCGCGGCAGGGCTCCGGCAGGCTGGCGCGGCAGGCAGCAAAGGCGCCGGCGACTAGCTGCGGCAGGCCCGGCAGGCACTAGGGGCGGCGGCTGCATGGGGAGGGTGAGGGCTAGGTTAAGAGGTGGCCTCCCCAAATGAGAACCGTACTATAAACCTCTTTTCCTTTAAATGTCTTGGAGTGAACCGTCTTCCTTCTCTCCGTCAAATTGTTTCTTCATCTTGCGGTATGGGTGAGCCCTCCGAAGGAACCGGCGGTGACGCATGTAGACGGTTTTGCGTGAGTGTTTCAGCCACACACTCTCGGTACCATCTAAACAGTGAGTACAAGCTTTGGCACCTTTCGTACTTTGGCCCGATAGGTTAGCAAGGGCAGGATAATCATTTATGGTGCAGAACAATAAAGAGCGCAAAGTGAAGTTCTCTCGTTTGTACGCATCCCATACCTGCACCCTTCGCTCCATAGTACTTTTAGATCTTCCACCAATGGTGCTAGGTACACATCAATATCATTCCTGGTTGCTTTGGCCCTTGGATAAGTATCGACAAAAAAATATACTTTCGCTTCATACACAACCAAGGAGGAAGGTTATAGATGCAGAGAGTCACGGGCCATGTGCTATGTCGTCACGCTCATGCTACTTGAAAGGATTCATTCCATCCGTACTCATCCGAACCTTATATTCCTTGGTTCTGCATCAAGTCTCGCAAAACTCCTATCGATGTTTCTCCATTGGGCGGAATCGCAAGGTGTCTTAGCATTCCATCTTTCTTGCGCTCCTCCGAAAGTGCCAACGCATCAATTTTGCCTCCTTTGGATTTGCAAAAACCTTTTCAAACGGGAATTATAGGAAAATGCCATGCCACCTTACCAGAGGTCCTTTCTTCACCTCTGTTCCTCGTCGTCATCGATTGATTGTTACGTTTGTATCGGGATGCGTTGCACACCGGACATATATGCATATTTTCATACTCTTTACGGTACAGGATACAGTCGTTCGGACATGCATGTATTCTTTCTACTTCAATTCCCATGGACAAAGGACCTTCTTGGCTTTATACGTGGTTTTAGGCAACTCATTTCCTCCGAACATGTCCGCTAAAAGACCCAAGCAGTAGTGAAACTTTGTCGGTCCAACTGTTGCTTGCCTTTAATTTCAACAGTTCAAGCACGGCCGACAACCTCGTGTACTTTGACCTGCAACACGTGAACAAAGGTTTCTCCGAGTCCTCCATCAAGCCACGGAATTTAACATACTCTCTCTCATCATAGTTCTCTTCTACATCGCGAAGCATCTGATCCAGATTGTCATCGTGCAACCTATCCGTATCCAAACCACAATCGACATCATCCGGCGTCATGTCATTCACTTCACCGACGATGTCATCCGGCGGCATATCATTCACTTCACTGGCGATGTCATCCGGCGGCATATGATCATTCACTTCGCTATGACTGGTCCAACACGTATAACCCTTTTTGAAACCCCTCCGAATCAAGTGCGCTTCAATTTGCCCTCGGTTCTTAAACATCTTTAAATTCTCGCGCATCAGATGGACGATACATATATTCCACCCCTTATTCAACATATCCTCCTTGGCGGCTCTTGTAAAAGCAGACACGTCATTAATATACTCTTCACTCACACGGCTCGCGGCATACATCCAGCTTCGGTCCTACGTTACGTACATACATAACAACTCTATTAAAAATTAGCTTAACTAATTACTACTACATATATACCGGCCACATGTATTATATTGAGGTTTAATTTGCTAGCTCAATTCATATTATAAACACAACAGCTATTATATAACCAACAATTTTACAAATTAACCATCTTCAATAACACTCACCAATTACTTAAATCTAAATTGTAATGCAATTAAAGAAAAATAAATTTTCTTACTAACCATATCTAGAGCTAGCCACCGCAGAAAGTATGAATGAATCTTCAAAGCTCAATCTCTGCCTCTTCCCACCAAAATAACTGGCCTGAAATCGCCTAGCTTGTCTCCTGAGCGAAAGAGTGCGCAGCGGTGGCTAGATCTGGATCGAAATGAAGATAGATGCGGTCTGAGTGGAGCAATAAATGCATAGTGGGGATTATCACAGACGGTTTTTTACTAAAAACCGTCTGTGATAACCAGATTATCACAGACGTTTTTAGTAAAAAAAATCATCTGTGATAATTTGGGATTATCACAGACGGTTCTTAATACGGACCGCTCAGGATACTAGTATCACGACGGTTCATAGGTATGAACCGTCGAGATACTTTTTTTCGCCGACGCCACCAACACAGGTGGTGTTCAAATTAAAACCGTCTATATTAGTATCTGTCACAGACGGTTTTATAAAACTGTCTGTGATTTGCCGTCTAGTATTAGCCTTTCTGTAGTAGTGACGCTTATTACAAGTATACTGTTACTTTTATATTGTTGAATTTGATTGAGGTTCCATCCCCCATGTCCTTTTCTTTTGTATTTAGTTAGAAAATGGCTTTTTATAACTAATATAACCCAAAACTGTGAAAAACTATTGAGATTATTCCATGTTGTCTTTATTCTCGACAGATAGCACCTCTAGTTGGGCCCACAAGGACAATCATGTTTCTGGGAACTCGAAATTATGCACAAGGCATGTTTACTTTCCCTAGCTATTAGATTATGTAGCAGCATAGTCTGTAAGATCTTTGAATGAAGTTTATAGCACTGACAGAATTGTGGATTTTCACAGTGAATCATAATTTAAGCGTTGTTATTGTTATATGGGCTCCCATTATCATGGTATGTAGCATTTAAAGTATTCTCTGTTGGTTGTTTTGTATTTCTCATCTCCAAACTGTCTGTTTTGTGTTTCTCATGTCCAAACTGGCTCCTCAATTCGTTAGAAAAAATGTCTCCTCAAATATCTCATGCAGGTGTACTTAATGGACACACAAATATGGTATGCCATTTTCTCCACAATATGTGGAGGAGTAACTGGAGCCTTGTGCCACTTGGGTGAGGTTGGTGGTCTAAAGTTTTTTTTGGGGAAATATCCCTTGGAGTTGTTCAGATGCATATTTTGAGTATTCTCATGCCTTACATAACATTTACCTTCCTTTAGATCCAAAACCTTAGTATGCTAAGATCGAGATTCGAGCAAATCCCAGGTGCTTTCAGCAAAAATCTTGTACCTCGATACAAACAGCATCGACATCACTATGACAAGCAATCAAAAAGAAATGAGGTCTGGTTTTAAAGTTTGGTAGATGATCTATGTTGTTCTCTTCACTTGACTTGATTGGAGCATTATTCAAATATACCCCTTTGAAAGAAGAAATGTTACATATACCCTATACACTACTTTCACCAAGTTTTGTGTCCCTTGACCAACACTTTAGATTTAACAAACTCAACAGCCTTTTTAGTTAACATTTGTGCTCATGCACTGCTCACCACTCAGTCATATTCTCCCTTGTTGTATGTGTACTCATGTGTGCATCTGCCTGCTTAGCTTCCACATGCCAATGCACCCATAATGCATACCAGGGTTCTAGAAACTGTCGGTAACCAGTCGAGAAATCGAAATTAGCCTAGTTCTGCCTTTTAGAACCTCTTCACCCCTCACATCTTTCTACATATAAATGTACATAGATCTTTAAAACATTCAAATTGAACCAAGTTTTGGTGCCACAAACTGGCAGGTTTACGGCCAAAAACCTTAACCGGCCAGGTTCTGATTTCTAACCCCAATACAGTTTTTTGAGCTATGTTGTATGCCTACCATATGAAGTCAAGGGTATTTAATTTTTTTGGGGGAAAAAGTCTACTTTTCAAATCTAAACTCTAGCCTTAACTCTAAAGTTGAACTCTCAAAACCGTTCAAAACACCCCCATCGAGTAAATCCACAACAGTTTTTGTCTAACGTGGCGCCCATGTGTAGAAGTGGTTTGGACACATAAACTAGTTGTGGATGATATGGCAACCAACCAACCTTATAATATGACTGGGCTAACATGTCATCCTCTGACAAATAAAGATGAGGTGGCACCCTTCCTCCCCTCTCCTGCTGTCTCTCATGCCACCACCTCCCCCGCGCGTCGGTGACTGGAAACAAGGGCGGAGCCCCCTACTTCGGCAATGACAGTTCTGATGGCTAATCAGCAAGGAAGATGAACCAGAGCCATGCATTCCTCTTTCCTCGGTTTGAACATAGCAAGATATCCATACTTAATCATGGACAAATTAGTTGGCACGCAAGAAGAAAGCTCGAGTTGTGGTCTTGTGTGAGCTCAGTTTGCCTGTCGGCTCCATGGTCAGGATGATGGGCATGCTTGATCCTTGGCAAGCCCATTGGGGTATGTTAGGATCATATACCACTTGTCAGGCAATCAACAAGACAGAACAAAACCAATGAACAATCAAGAACCGGAGACAGAGATTTAGCCACATTTGACTCCAGTTGGCACAAGCACCTTAGAGAACCATATCTAATGTAGGTCGATGCAAAGTCCACCAAAGAAACTAAGATAATTCTAATCATAATCTCTGACCAGTTTGCATTGTTGTGAAAACCTGATCATACCTTTCAAACGGTCGAAAAGACCAACATAGTCGGACATGACCAGATTCGGCTCACAAAATACAGCAGGGTAAATGAACTCATGAATATAGTCTTTAAGTAACCCTGGCATACAGCAGGGTGGCCAAATGTGAAGGATGACCAGGTAGACATGGGGCCTGTTCTTTTCCTCCGAAGCCGGCGGCTTTTGGCTTTTGCTACAGTACCTAACTTTCAAACGGAGTATTTTCTCAAGACGGGGTCTACAGGTAAAACGATCTACACATTAAAAGCCCAACATCTGTACCATCCAAAATCGCAAGTGAATATCTGTCTCTCCGTAATCTGTACCGTAAATAGCCAAAATTCAAAAATTTCAGCCAAAAGCCATAAGCCGCAGCCGAAAAGAACAGGCCCATGGATACCGGTCGTCGGTTGTGGTTCTTGCCTCTGGTCATTGTCCTTCAGGCCACTCACCACATGCTCAATGGATTGCTCGAACCAAGATGCCAAACGCCGCTGTCTCTATGCCAAGAAAGGAGGAGGTCCAAGTCATCATTGCTGGCACCCGCCATGGATGCAGCAAGGTGCGAGAAAAGGATGGAGAGAGATGGAGGAGGGGGATGAGGTGTATGGCAACCGGCAGCCATGGAGCGCCGTGTCCACTCCCTTGGGCGGGTAGGCCGGGGCGGTGGGCCATGGAGGCAGACAGGGCTAGGCATGTGCGATGCCAGTAGAGACCGCATGCCATCCTTGCCGGTGGTGGCACCAAATTTCCTGTGTGTGTGTGTTCTGAATGGCAGAAGAAGATGCTTTGAGGAGGATATGGACGATGATGTGGATGCACATGTGGATGTCATGTTAGCGGAATATGCACATGTGGATGCCACATCAATCAGAACCAATGCCATGTCAGACAAAACCACCATGGGTTGAGTTCAAGGGGATAAGGTGGACGGTTTCTTTAGTTTCAGATTTTGATTTGGACAATTTCAAAGTTGAGGGTTGAGAAACAAACCAAGACTAGAGTGCAGAGTTGAAAAATAGACTTTTTCCTTTTTCTTACATTGACCTTTCAATAATTATGTCAATCAGTGTGATAATGGTGAATTAGCATTTAAGGGGTACTTTTATTTTTTGTTCTTCTGTTGTGGTCGAAAGTGATGCAAAAAAAAAGAGTGATTATTCAATAAAACCTAATCATTAATTCGTGTGTAAACTTTTATCACCAGGAGGCTACTGAAATTGGGCACATTGACAAGTTTTCGAACACATGGAATCTGTTTATCGAGTCTCTGCGAGAAGAAGATTTGATTAGCAATAGGTTGATGCAAATTTTGTTTTTCTATTTCCTGTATACATGTGTCCTTTAAAATTTATCTCTTGCTTCTGCCTCTAGGGAGAGAGGTCTTTTGATTGGTCCATCATCTTCAGTTGACGTTAAAGTTTTCCAATGGCCCGCATTTCTTCTTGCTAGTAAGGTACATTATTTTAATTGTCCTTTATTAGGTGATCTAGTCATTTTCTCCTTCACGCAGCAGTGCGATTGCATGGCTATTATGTTTTAGATTCCAGATGTGCTTGACATGGTGACAAGAGTCAAGACAAAGGATGAGGAATTAACAAATCGGCTAAGAAAGGATCCTTTTGCATACTATGCTGTAAGAGAATGCTATGAGATGGTATTGAATATACTTTACCACCTCATAGACGATCGAAGTGAAAGACAGTAAGTCATTTTTCTCATTTTGTTGATATCTAGGCTTGTATTTATACCTTCACATGATGCCTGTCAAATTGCCAAGTACATTTATTTGGCAACCTGAGTTGGATCATCTGATATCTTACAGGGCTATTCATAATTTACGTGGAAAAATCAATTATAGCATCGATCATCAAACACTTGCGGAAGATTTTCGACTGGATGAACTTCCTCAGCTAAGTGCTAAGTTCGATAAGCTGCTAACTCTACTATTGGTACTAATAACCAATATTCTTGTGTTTCCTTAACTAAATATCTTTTCTGTACGGCATTTTCATTATAAACATCTAAAAATTGATTGGACCATATGCAGAGAACTGGTCATTATGAGGACATTGACCCCATAAAGACACAGGTTGCCAATCTGTTACAAGATATAATGGAAATCTTCACACAGAATATTATGAAGAATGGACGAGGGTAAGATCTATGCTGAAATGTGCAGCCTCAAGAATAATTTCTGACAATAATCTTTCTTTTAAATCCTATAGTATTTTGAAGGATAAAAACAAGCAACTGTTTCAAAATCTAAATCTGGACTTCATAAAGGATGATGCTTGGAAGGAGAAGGTCATCTGTCCTTTTGAGCAACTTATTTCAATAGTAATATTCATTTTCCTATAATTTACAAGCACTAGAGTCCTCTCATTATCTATTAGAATTCTGTGTTAACAGTGTTTTAGGCTTCAATTGTTGTTGACAACGAAAGAATCTGCATTATATATACCAACGAACGTGGAAGCTCGGCGCAGGATCACTTTCTTTGTAAACTCACTTTTTATGAAAATGCCAGGGGCTCCACAGGTCCGCAACATGATGTCCTTCAGGTAATAAGAAACCCAACTCACCCACCCACCACGTCTTTTCTTTCACCAGCTCATGTTGGCAAGTTTTGTTTTGCTTTTTCTTGGTAGTACCTAGTTGCACTCCATTTTCAACTGTTAGATAAGGTCAACTAGTTAAAAATTTTCTGTCTGATCGTACCTCTTGTGAAGAATGGCTGTCCAACATGCAAGCACTCGTGCACCACCAATGGAATTTGGAATTTACTGGAAACATGTGTATATGCATAATATTTCCAACACCTCACCATAATAATTTTTTTTCTGAAAGGGATATTTCGTTGACAGCCTTTCTGCTTTTGCATCAGTGTTTTAACTCCATACTTCAAAGAGGAGGTGCTCTTTTCGGCAAATGATCTTTATAAAAAGAATGAGGATGGGATCTCTATACTGTTCTATCTACAGCAAATATATCCAGGTACTTCGTACATTTTTATCTCACAATCGAGCAAATTAACTATCTTCTGCTGTCAGTAAATGATTTTTCATCATGATCTCTTGCATGCTAATAGATGAATGGCAGAATTTTCTTGAGCGAGTAAATTTTAAACCAAAGGATGAAGATTCACTTGGACTAAGGATGGATGAAATCTGTCTCTGGGCATCTTACAGGGGACAAACACTCACCAGAACTGGTAAAGTCACTAATGCAATCTTGTGGTACATTAATTACATCCAACTTGTTATCTAACTATCTGTTTTTACTTTCTTAGTGAGAGGAATGATGTACTATAGGAGAGCACTTGAGATTCAGTGTGTTCAAGATAAAATGGATCTTGGTTAGATTATTTCTCTCTATCATTTTTTTATCCAATCTTTGTAAATCTGCATATATTTTGACTCCATTTTTATATTTTGCAGGAACACCATCATCCTCTCTAGAGGGATCGGCCATTGAAGATATGGCACAGGCCATTGCTGATATCAAATTCACCTATGTTCTCTCTTGTCAAGTCTATGGCGTGCAAAAAATATCCAAGGATGCCAAAGACAAAAGTTGCTATCTGAACATCCTTAATCTCATGATGGCGTACAGAACCTAGCGCTTTAAACTTTGCAAAGAGATCTCTTAAATAGTAAGGTTACTCCAATCCATCTGACATTTACATTGCACAGGTACCCATCGTTGCGTGTTGCTTACATAGATGAGGTACACGCTCTGACCGAAAATGGAATGATAGAGAAGACTTACTATTCTGTTCTTGTCAAAGGAGGTGACAAGTATGACGAGGTACTTATTTCTGCACTACAGTGTATATGCACTATTTTTGTATTTGGATTTGCCATCCTCGTTTTCCCATCCACAAGTGAGACAATATCAACCGTTGAAACACTCCCGTTTAGCAAAAGCACAAGATATCACTTACAACTACTATTGATACTAACTTTAACCAGCAAACAAGCATTATCAACAACTAGACTTCAAAAATAAACATTCAATAACATATTAAATATAAATTTCAGCAATATGATACATCATAAATTGAACTTAAAACAAGTCAAATAATTACCAAGATAAGTCATAAATAGGGCTAAGCTAAGGAACGCAACAAATAGCAATAATATGAACCATAAATAAATAAGAGAAATCACAAATTATCCGAGTATTATTTGGAAGTTACTAAATTGTTCATGATCATAAGCGATAAATTGCAAGCTGAAGTGAAGAGCTACAAAAGTGTAATTGTTCTATATTCTACTTTTACCCATGCATATTGCCTTCAACGATCACCTGAAAATAATAAATAAGTAAAGGTGAGTCCACGACTCAGCAAGTACACAATAAAACAATAAAAACCTCATACTCAATTCACTTATCAATTTCCACCATTCTTTTTTCTCATGTCAACTTCTTTTAGTGCAATGTAATGCTCATACTCATATCTTCTTCTGTAGCGTATACTAATATAGCGGATGGTACATCTATCGATATTACCATCTATCTCTATCTCGTGAAGGTGTCTACCGAAGTAGATCTTACTTAAGAGCACGTCAGATTAGTTAAATAGTTTTACGAATAGCTATTTGACTTCCTCACCACCCTTGCTCGTAATACATATGTCATATCATAAATATAATCTTCTATCATTTTACCACATATCATATTTATCACCATATTAATATCATACTGAACAAAAAATGATTAAATATTACATGACATAATAAAATCAATAATAATGAATAATTATCAACCATCAACTATTGTTTTACTATTCACATGCCTCTCTAGTTGCAACAGTCGATTTGATTAGAAGTTGGCAACACACCCGATGCTACTGCTCCTACAGCAATTATTCATTCTCAATATAAGCCATAATAATACAATATAATGCTTAATTGACCATGCTTCTCTACGTTCCCCAAATCTTCAACTTCTCCCTTTATCAAACAGTCTCCCCTGTTGTCTCAGCACTAAAATTATCGTAACTTTCAACTCCCACATCAGTGATCAAATATCCAGATTAAATCATCTAAACCTCCTTTTTTAACCAAGAATATAGATCTATTATCTTCTGAATAACAGACTTAATAATTTCATATTTTTCAATCTATACATCCAATATAGCAAACCATGATATTTTTAGAAACTACAGGAAATTATCTACTACTTCTTAGTTATTTTCAAAATTCAATTCGACCATTAAATCAATCAAATTAATATTTTTCCACGGCTGCGTCCAGCAACAACCCGGTTCTGGATAGCAGTCCTCCAAAATTCATAACTTTACTCATCTAAAAATCATATTCTTGGACTCTCTGGAATCCTTAAAAAATTATCTACACTTTTCATATAGACTAGATCCCTAAACTATTCTATTTTTAATCTCCAGATTAATATGTGATGCTAAAACACGATAAATTTACCAGACAGCAGGCTTACAAAATTCATAACTCAAAATTTATTCACCCGATCAACATAAATAAATATTCTATAGAAATCTATCAAAATTCTCTACAACTTTACAGCAGAACAACACAGCAGATTAAATCCACCTACTAATAAATCTCCCGATGACAACTTGCTACCTACCTCTCTAATCTTGTTTTTAATTTCTAGTTAAATAACAAAATAGATAGGAAAAACCAGATCGTAGACGAACTCCCCTGAACCTTCTCTATTCCCCGCGTTACTCTTCTCTTCCCCGGCCCCGCGTTACTCTTCTCTTCCCCGGCTTCTCTCCTTTTTTCCCCGAGCTTCCTCCTGGCCGGCGCGCTGCCAACACTTGCCGGCCGCACAGTGCTACCGCGTGGCTGCACTGAGGCGTGCACACGCGGTCGGGCTAGTGCAAGCCGGAGCGGGCGCGTGGCCGCAAGCAGGCACGGGAGACGGAGGCGCGGCGCGTGGCGATCGACCGGCTGGCGATCACGCGACACAGTGGCGTGACCAGTGCGGTGGAAAGTGCTAGGTGCTAGCAGCGGCGCCATGAAAAAGAAGAATTTGGCCAAGGCATTTGGGGTTTCCCTCCCCCAACGATTCTCTATTCATCACGGCTTATTATCCTAATCTGATTTTAATCTCTCCTAAAGCTCGCTCTAGAAAACCAAACCCTCCTCTTAAATACCACACATCTCCTTTTTCCCGTATCCTCTTCTCTCTATTTACTCACAGGTCCTCAAAAAGGCATTTTTTTCCGAAATAATACAACCGTTGATCAGTTATGTTGTTGCAATATCCACCGTTCATCAGCGTCTAATCGAAGGAATAGAATGGCTGGTTTTTGTGGCATTCACCCCTTATTTTCCTGAGGCACTGTACCAAAGAAACATGTAGAAGTTTAGGAATAATTTTGTGGCCCTCGTGACCTCACACTCTTTATGTATTATAGTCCCAATATTACATTCAGACTCTAATATGGACTCATTAGAATACGTACTCAAGACTATTATTAGACTCTAATTTTAACTCACCAACATTACACAGTTGGGAATTTGAGGATTTGCTGACTGTCCAAATCAACCAAAGAGTTTAGTAGTCATTAGGTACTCAGGTTGTGTATAGCGCAGTGGAAAGCATTAGGATGCACCAAATTTAGACTTTTATCCTTTCCTCTTATTTTAAAATATAGTTTTTAGTGGAATTAGACTTACAAATTTGTTACATGGTAAATTGATTTTGTGTGAGCGTTAACATATTCCATTAATTATATACCATTCTTTAGTTTGTATGTACGGTACAAAATTATATATCGATTTCTTTTGATGGATAGAAACTTTTGGATGGAAAGTGTTTGATTGAGTAAAGGGGCATGTTCCCACCTTTTACAGAACAGCAAAACTACAAAACGCCGTAGCGTTTTCCACCAAAACAACAGTATAGCTCACACCCGTCCGTTCGAGTCTCCTGGACCATCTGTTGGAAATTAAGCGGTTTTAGCATTAGTTTTAATTTAATCCCAGATTTAAACATGAGCAGCAGAGCAATATTCCAACATACTTAATATGACAAGAGAATAAACAGTACATATTTAAACATAGAAACACTACTCAATTCATATGAAGAAAGGAATATGCAAAATACCTAGAACATGTGGGCTCCAAAATCTAGTATAGTGCACAAATTAATTATTGTCTTTTGCTCTCAGTTTAAGGAGTTGCATAAGTTTAATAGAAACTTGGTCTTCTACAACTCGTTGTCAATTCTTTCACGATCACAGTGACAATCTCTCTGCTGGTTTGACTTAAACAAATATTACCTCTGTGCAGTACAAATGTCAAGAATTATGCAAAACAACTGATTTGAACCGAAATCAGCCAATAGGACAGGGTAATGCTACTGCAGAAACTACTTCTATATTCGGCTTTTGAAAAACCAACACAAATATAATCTGGACAGAGCCTAGTTACCACAATAAGCAATACTACGCATGTAGTTTGAGCATAAACAATTGACAGGGCCTTGAACTACAATCAACAGAGATAACCAACTAGCATACAAAAGATCATACTATGGCTCTATTGAGTAGTTAATTAAAGCTGGTAAGCATCCTAAACATGTATTAGGTTCTCCTCAATTAATTTGTTTTGTCACAACTCACAAACATCCAAGCCTGGTAAAGTCCGAATTCCATGTTAGTTATAACTAAACTAAATAATTTCAGGTTTTCCTCTAAAAAAAGTCAAGAATTTATGTTAAATTGGATATATATGTAAATAATTCTTCCGTTAAGAAATATAAGGAATATAGTTTGAAAATTTTTGTTAATAAATATATGGCTTGTATGTAAATTTAATGAGACTTTTCCTCCTAAAGCCCCGATTTATTTTTTTTCTCGGTCATATACATTTATTCATTAGCATTCATACAAAGTATTCTCCCATCTTTTCAAGACAATTGTGAGGAGTACCTAAATTATTTTTTTCATATCTTTCTCAATTTCATCACCACCTTAATCATTGTGCAAAATCAAAATACTCCCTACATTTCTCAGTGGAGGATGTATTAAATAGGAACACAAAGTTCCAGCTGCTCGCATTCCTCTAAAACTCTCCTGTCCCATCTCCTTCTTGAAATCACAACTTGAATTGAGCTACTCCACGACTAGAAGGAAAAAATCGTCTTGTCCTGCCACCAGGGAAAATTAAGTCGGTTTGCAAAAAAAAATTGGATCCCGTCGGAACAAAATTTCGTTTATTTTGACTGAAATTTCAGGCGAAATATTCAAATATTTTTTGAATTTTGATAAAATTTAACCAAATTTTAGACAAATTTTACATAAATTTTAAATGGGGATAAATTTAGCCCAGTGGCTTTCCTTTCGGCACCTACTGAAACGGATGAAATATCGGTATTTCGGCCGAAATTTCACCCCAAATGTTTAACCATGCCTGCCACCGTGTTCCATTAAATTGACATAGTTTAGTTCTAACTAGAGAGTTGCTCAAACAATACTCGAGATACCAAATTTGAGAAGGAAATTGCAGCAAAGTTGTGTTGTAATGTAATCATTAACTTGTACGATCTTCTTGGTAAGAATGGAGCTAAATTTTAGTTAATAGTAATTTTCTTTTGTGTAGCTAGCCAAACATATGTATCAGCTCTTAGTTGTCTGCCGGTCCTCTATGCCTAAATTCTGGCTCCGTAACTATTTTTCTTGCCGCTTAATTCCTTAGTGTACGTATCAGTTATACTCACATGCACATACGATCTTTTTCTAATTAATCAGTGCAAGTATGCCTACATATGCAACTTTTGTATCGGAGGGCCACTGAGAGCTAAATGCAAGCTAATTTTACTACATCCATACTTAATCCAATTAAAATTTTGTTCCAAAGAATTAACGGATGTAGCTAGCTAGCCTCCTAGCATTCATAACAAAATGATACGCATGTCTATCCACACGGATCGATTTGAGTGTCACTTGATTAGCTATGAACACGAATCTTGCCACCAACCCAAGCAAATACTTGCTCTACGCACATACATGAACATGCACACGTACACGTACACTCACGCACAAACACGTACATGTATCCATTGCCCATCTAAAGAGTCTTGCTCCACGCCCCCACTACAGTGTTGTACTAAAGTTGTAAGTAATTCTAGTAAAATGCAGTAGTAAGTACAATAGGAAAAATATTTATTGCACCATTCTGCCGTAACGTTACAAGAAAGGTGTGGTGAAATCGAATTTTTTGTATGAATAGTCTATTTTTTATTCAAAATGCGACGATATTTTTTATAGAAATAGGCTCCAGTCCCGCTCCAATTGGGCGACTGGAGCCTGTCGCCCAATGAGAAAGCGCCAACGACGCTGTCTGCAAGCCATTGGACGACAGGCTCTAGTCGCCCGACCATTGGGCGACTAGAACCAATCCTCTTGAGGCGACGACCGAGCGGCCTCGGTATTTAACCCTCACCCTCAATCGTCTGGCCGTTGGGCGACTGGAGTCCAGTCGCCCAACCGTCGAGCGACTAGAGTCCAGTCGCCCAACCATCGAGCGACTGTAGTTGCAGTCGCCCAATGGTCAGGCGACATGCATGCATTCACCCAACGCCCGATGGATTGCATGCATGTCGTCTGGCTGTTGGGCGATAGGCTCCAGTCGCTCAACCGTAGGGCAATTGAAGTCTATTTCTGTAAAAAATATCGTCGCAGGTATATTTCTGTTATTTCGAATAAAAAATAGATTATTCGTACAAAAAAATCCTGCTGAAATCCGACAGCGAGTACAACAAAAATAATAGTTACTACACCTTTTTAATTCCACTACTTTACGGTATGCTTACTTTGCGTTTACTACACAATTAATATTATTACACACAATTTGACAAGGATTGTGCCGCTCGGTTAGGCTGAAATAAGATGGCTTATAGCTGAAATTGCACTGTAGCTGGCTGAAATTACACTGTAACTGATGGTGGCTTATTTGATATAACTAAATTTTCAAAAAAATAAAAATAGAAAAAATTGATTAGCCCATCGCAGACAACGTAAACGAATAAAAAAAGAACCGACAAAAAAGCTAAAAAAACTAGAAAAAGGTGAAATTTAGGAATAGTGAAAAATAAATCAGAAGTCAGAAACTCAAGCCGAAATGAGCGGATAGTACCATGAGTTGACTGAGGTGAGAGATGGTGGCTTTTCTTTGACCGGGTGTTTACCACATTATAGGTTTTGGCCAATGGGAAGGGCGAGGTAGGTTTTGGCCCATGTGGAGGGTGTAGACTGTAGAGTGCAGGATTGCCATTCTACATAGGGTGTAGAATAGTTTTGCTGTATACGTAAATGTATATATAGGTAAATTACTTAGTTCTAAAACACATCTATGATGGATATGTAATTCGTTTGAACACCATGTTGAGCCTAGGATGACATGGATTCCACATGTACCATAACCAGTTGAACACAAAGATGGAGATTTTCACTTGATTTTGTTCAGTTCATAAAGTCTTAATTGTGTAGGTAGAAAACTTCATGTTAAGGTTCATTCATAGCGAGACACATTTTATTAACAATTAGTATTTTTTTTGAAGTCCTTACTGGTACATCGTACTTGTTAATAGCTTCTTATCAATTTTATGCAACAATTATACTAGCACAAGCTCAGGTTAAGCAACAACTCATTATTTGTTCACATGTATGTTTAATCAAATGACATTATCATACTTTGTTCTGTAAAACTTGATTTTAGGAAGTTTACCGCATCAAGCTTCCCGGCAAACCGACCGATATTGGAGAGGGAAAACCTGAAAACCAAAACCATGCCATAATTTTCACTCGGGGAGAAGCACTCCAGGCCATCGATATGGATCAGGTAATGTTTTTTTTCCACATTGTACATTTAGTAATGAAGTAATCCAATATATTTTCCTTTACTCATAGGACAATTACCTTGAAGAGGCATTTAAAATAAGAAATGTGCTGGAGGAGTTTGGGAGTGAAAAGTATGGAAAGAGAAAACCCACCATATTAGGCCTTCGTGAACACATTTTTACTTCAAGGTATGTTTTTCTATCCAAAATTATGTTCAGTTATACCCTGTTCATGTCATTTATGCTAAGCATTTCGATTAATAACATTGTTGCCTTCGTTCTACTGTAGTGTTTCGTCGCTTGCTTGGTTTGTGTCCAACCAAGAGACCAGCTTTGTTACTATTGGGCAGCGAGTTCTGGCAAATCCTCTCAAGTATGTAGTCTTGTTTTTATCTTGAATCTTGTTGTAGAAGTTTTTTTTATCAAATGCATTTATGTAGAATGGGAATCTGTTTAAATCGACTCTCAAGTCCACTTGTAACTAGGCTTTTACACCTAGGCTTTTACAAATTAGATCAGATTAAAAAGACTAGTACCAGTAGAACCATTCCAGTTTCAAGTAGTCCCTAGCTAGAATGGACTTTTTCCCTTACCCCTACATGCAATGGTACAACTTGGCCCAAAAATTTAAGTAAGCTGTGTTTTCAAGAATTAACAGTGTGCTAGTGGCTGTTTGGCCAGGCTCTGGCTCCGAACTTCTCGGACGAAGGCTGAGCTGGCCGGCCAAACGCACTGGACTCCGACAATGTTCGGGGACGGATCTGCATTTGTACTAGAAGGTTAATTAGGAGTACTGTAACACCCTGGTCACTCCTCAGAACTCAAGATGCTAACGCTACACACTTTTCATCTTAATTGTGTGCTGCTACTAAAAATTTCAGCAGCATCTCTCCTGTTTATATAGCTCCAGACTGGAGGCAATAAACATATATAGAATAACTACAATACGACAACTGATTTCATAACACAAATAAACGTAACATAATCAAACTTAGGGCTCTACGCCCACAAAGGCTCCAAATCACGAGCTCCAGAGCATACTAAACAAAATGGCTAACCACAAAAAACCTACAAATGGAATTAGCTCTGACAAAAAAATCCTCATTCTCCTCTTTAAGCAAATGAAGACTAACCGCATCCCAGCAAGCCCGCCACATTCCCAAAACAACCTCGATCCGAGGTTTAACTAAAGCATCTTACCAAAAATTTAAACACGAATACGAGGTGGGTGGCTAAACTATTATTTAAAAAGTGCAGTGCAAAAAGTCTACTTCTATCACGGACATGTCGTCAATCAGGATAATCTAAAAAAGTCAACAAATCAAGTATAAGTCCAAAAATTCAGCAAGTAGAAAGTAAAACAATAAACAATAGATACATATATCATTCATTATCCAACACAGACTCTTTAACTACTCTTTTTCATTTAATCTCTTTCATTTTTCATCAATCATTCCTTATGCATTTGCCCCTTTTCTCTGACACAATTCAAATGTGTATGCACATGCACATCTCTTCCATATTTTTAGTTTATACCAATATAGCGGAGTGAACATCCCTCGATGGTCATCCAAACGCGCCCTTTTTCATGCGGAGATCTCAATAGCCTGTCCTTTTTCATACGGGGATTTGAACATCCACTTCCGTGGAGTACCTACCAAAATAGGTCTTCCACTACTCCCGTGGGGTGCCTAACGAAATATATCTTTCTCCACTCCTATGAAGCGTCCACACAAAGTAGACCATAGATGCCACAAAGTCCATCTGTTTACATGACATGAATGCATGCAATACAATTTCTCCATTTAAGCATATCGATATTTCATGTTCCAATAACCATTATTTAGCAACTTATCAGCATCAATAGTCCATCTCATGTACCATTACTCATCATTCATCATTATGCCAATATGTAAACAAAAATAACCAACTCATGATAGCATGGTAGGTAGCGCATTTAAATCCAATTCATAGTAATCACCATCCGAATTTACTATTTTACCATGTATTTGCCTATTCAACCTTGTGGACGATGCGCGGATGACGCCAAACCCAAACCTCCACTTGAACAAGCATAAACCCACTCAACACATCATTGCAATACATACACACATACGAACGGTATCGTTCCTATGCACCCACCCCCGACACAAACATCCCCATTTCAGTCCCAAGGTACATGCGGTCCCATACCAGGCAGCATGCGACCCAGATGCCAAACTTCCAATCCGATATGCCAAAAGTGGTATTTCAGCATTCTATACAGTTTTAGCAATTACCTATGTTAATTAGTCCACACTAATTAATTGGTACTAATTGTTCCACACTAATCAATCACTAACTAGTCATTCACTCAATCAGTCCCTAAAACTCATGGCCCTCATGCACTTGGCCAGAGCATCCACTGGCCTCCGACACAACTCACTACTACTGCTAACCACTAACTACTACTAGTGCACCACTACTAGATGCTGCTACTACATGAATCGGTAAATAAACAGGAGAGATGGTTTTTGAGATGTTATCCGAGCCTCGAATGATCGGATTAGAACAATATCTTTCTTTCTTTGGTCGAATCTGATAGATCATGTGCCAGATGTTCTTTCCTTTCTTATTTCCTCTCTTCCGTCCTTTCTTATTTTTTTTCTTTTCTCATCTCCTCTTTCTTTCCTCACCGTCAACCTTTTCTTCTTTGGGAGATTGGAGCATTTGTCCCATACATAAACATAGAATTTGATAATTTGCCCTATTTATCTTATTGACATGTGGATCTTAGATCCACATATCAATGAAACATTATAGGATAAATCATCAAATACAATGAAAGATGTGACAAAAGATCAATTACCTCTTCTTTTTTTTCTCCCTTCTTTTTCTCACAGTTGGCCTCCTCTGTTTTTCTCCGGTTGGCTCCCCAATCTCCCAGCCGAGTCCACCCGACTGCCTCCTCCTTCTTCACTCCCTCCCCGTCCTCTCTTCTTCCTCTCAGCCGGCTGCCTCCTCCCCTCTCAGGGCTAGTCGGCTCCTCACGACTGCCCCCACTTCCTTCACCCCCTCCCTCTCTTCTTGACCGACGGGATGAGGATCGCGTAGGTGGCTATGGTGACGCCGGCGGTTAGGGCGTGGGGCAGGCGAGGAGTGGCCGAAGGGGCGGCGACGCTGGTGGCTAGCGACGGTGGCGCGTGCTGGGGTGGGGCGGCGACGCGGGCAGCGGCAGCAAGGGGGGCACGATGGAGTTCGACAGCAGCAAGGGGAGGTACATTACAAGTACCCTTCGGGCAACTTCATCGGCCACTGGAGCTGTCAAAAGGTGAAATCCCATAAATGCCCCATTTGAGGAAGAAGGCAACCATGGTGAGGAGGGAGGCAGCGCTAGGGCTCACCATCGTCATGTTCAGCGTCATCAGTCCTTTGCGCCGCCACATTCGTTTTGGTCCGCCGACTGCCACCTCCAGTCGCTGGATCAGCCTGGCAGATAGTCTCCACAGCTAGCCAATTTCCGCCTCCAGTAGACCTATCTGCCACCACCACCACTGCCGATTTCCACCCAATCCTTTCCATTTGCTGGGAAATCCAATAACCGATAGATAGTGACTTGCTCCTCGTAATTTTTCTGGTAACAAGACTACCATGAAGGTTTAGCTTAGGCAATATGAATTTTTAGTAAAGAGTGGAAATAGTTGCTCTAGGAATACAATTAACATTCACAGACCTTGTTAGGAATTGATGATGATACTGCAAGCTAACTAACAGAATCGATTCTTTTCACATTCTTGAGTAATACTTGATCCAATCTTCTTTTTGTGTGCAAATATTTTGCATGCAAGATGCACACTTTCTTTTCACTATGTTGTTATTCTTTTCTGGATATAAGATTTAGTATATCTATATCTAACTGTTGCAAAGTAATGCAGGGTTAGGTTCCACTATGGTCATCCTGATATCTTTGATAGACTCTTCCATATTACTAGGGGTGGCATAAATAAAGCCTCAAATAATATAAATCTCAATGAATACATGTTTTCAGGTAGACCTGCATCTCATATAAACATATTTCCATCATCACTTTCTAAAATTGCACTTACTAGATTCAATGTTCCTAGGTTTTAACTCGATAATGAGCGAAGGTAATGTCACACATCATGAGTACATGCAAGTCGGTAAGGGGCGTGATGTGGGAATGAATCAAATTTCAAGCTTTGAAGCTAAGGTGGCCGGTGGCATTGGTGAACAAACACTAAGTCGTGACATCTATCGGCTGGGACGCAGATTTGACTTTTATAGAATGCTATCTTTCTACTTCACTACAGTTGGGTTTTATTTTAGTAGCATGGTAAGAATTTTTAATTGGATTCCCATGTGCAATTTCTACAAAAAAAACCGTACAAGGTATTTACTTTAGTAGCATGATAAGAATTTTAGTTGTAAGAATGCATCATATGTTGGGTTTGTCAATTTTTTCACAAGATCTGGAAGTAGTGTTTTAGTTTGTAATATTTGTTCAATTGAGCCGTCCTTTCTGGACATGCATATTTCTTGCTTTCAGGTCATTTATGGAAGATAACGGTTTATTTTATGAGCACGTGTTCAAAGAATCACAAACAGAGAACTTGGGAACGTTACTGACATGCATATTTCTTGCTTTCAGGTCACTGTACTGACGGTCTATGTGTTTTTGTACGGGAGGCTGTATCTAGTTATGAGTGGTCTGGAAAAGTCTATTCTTCTAGATCCAGTTATTCAGCCGAACAATAAGCCTCTTGAAAAATCTCTAGCTTTGCAGTCTGTTTTCCAGCTTGGTTTGCTGCCTGTACTCCCTATGGTCATGGAAGTAGGTTTAGAGAAGGGGTTCCGCGCAGCCTTAGGGGAGTTTTTAATCATACAATTTCAATTGGCCTCTGTGTTCTTCACATTCCAGCTTGGCACCAAAACCCACTACTATGGGAGAGCTATACTGCACGGTGGAGCTAAGTACACACCTACAGGCCGTGGCTTTGTTGTGTACCATGCCAATTTTGCTGACAATTACCGCTTGTACTCCCGTAGCCACTTTGTTAAGGGGCTCGAACTGCTGATGCTTCTGGTTGTGTATCAAGTCTATGGGAGTTCCTACCGTGGCTCAAGCTTGAACCTTTTTGTCACCTACTCCATATGGTTCCTAGTCGCATCATGGCTCTTTGCGCCATTTATCTTCAATCCATCGGGTTTTCTGTGGCAGAAGACGGTTCATGACTGGATAGATTGGAGGAATTGGATCAAGTATCAGGGTGGACTGGGTATGTCTGTGGACAAGAGCTGGGAGGCTTGGTGGACAAGCGAGCTGGAGCACCTAAGGAGGGCGAGTTTTCGTGCTATCCTCTTGGAAATCATCCTCTCACTTCGCTTCTTGATCTACCAGTATGTGGTTGTGTACCATTTAAATATCGCACACCACCGCAAAAGCATTCTGGTACCTAGCTTCCCTGCACTGCGCATGATCTGCTTTTGCGTGCTTCCTTTTGACAGCTGCAGGTTATTCTAATCTACCGCATTTTCCTTTACATTTCCAGGTATATGCGCTATCATGGGTGGTTATGCTTACTGTTCTCATCGCTCTGAAGGTAAGTTCGCCACCCACAGGCTCTGGCGTAGTGACTTTATCAGTGGGTTTGACATTGCTATTTCTCCTTAGATGGTGTCCATGGTACGACGGATATTCAGGGCGCACTTTGAGCTCATGTTCCGCATGCTCGACTGTCTTGTCTTCCTTGGCTTTGTCTCTGCTATGGCTGTACTATTTGTTATCTATGGGCTGACAGTTTCTGACTTGTTCGCTGGTATTCTTGGGTTCGTGTCTACTGGTTGGTGCATTCTTCTGGTCAGTATGCTTATTGATTTCTTTGATCTTTACATGAGTTTCTTTACTGTTCACTTATGTTAAGGTTGGTTATCATTCGATACCTTCTCTGGGTTCAGAGATGTCTGCGCCTTTGTGGGCAATTATGATCGATAGATGCGATCAATACTCACCCACAAATACATATCGAAATAAACAAATTACTTAACTAGCTTATATTGATCAGCTAGCTGCAACTTCGATAATCATATTATTGTTATTTTGAGACACTGCAACTTCAATATTTCTGACCTGTTTGTACCGTTTCTTTTTTCCGCAGATCGGGCAAGCATGCTCGCCGTTAATCAACAGGACGACACTGTGGGACTCCTTTGTGGAGCTTGCAAGGGCCTACGACAGTGTGATGGGATTTCTCATCTTCTTGCCCATAGCCATCCTGTCATGGATCCCCTTCATCGCCGAGTGCCACACAATGTTGCTCTTCAACCAAGCCTTCGTCAGGGGCTTCCAGATCTCAAAGGTTCTTTAAGGTCGGGACACAGAAGAGTTCTGATGAGACTGATATCTGTCCAATGACATGTCAAGTCTGCTTCCCAGCGATGTGTTTGTTATTCATCCAAACATCGACGTGCTTTGCCTCTCGGTACTTTGATGGTCAACTATTTTCTTGCAAGACATCTTGGACCAAAATGTGGTGTTTTCATTTATAAATACGTATTGATGTTAAAATACGATTGGATCGTATTTCTATTTGGTATATTTTTCAAAACTAAGTACACGTTACCTCACTTTGGCCGAATTTTTTGTTGATAGGAAAAATAAAAACTGAAAAAAAAATTTAGGAAAACATTGCCTAGAAGTCAGAAGGTAGGAAGATCATCCGGAAGCTATCGGTCTATTCTTTTCGACTGTAGCTGATGGCTTTTAAAGGTCTTGTGCTTTTCGAGCTGATGGCTGCAGCTGACGGTGTTTGACTCAGTACAAGTGTTTATGTGAATAAACCGAATATTGATAAACCTCTTTAAAAAGACTGCTTCGATAGATTGCTTCGAGATGGTATGAAGAAATTGTCCTATTTATTTGTTCGTAAAAAAACTATAAATTTAAGCTATAAATTATAAACTAAAAAGAACTAATACTTCCCTTATGCCAGCATCCTCAATAGGCTCTACGCCTCTCCCTCCCTGAGCCCATATGCTGGCATCGAAGGAAAAAAAAAGTAGAGGAAAATACAAACCCTACCTCCATCCCCGCATCAACTCATTTCCTTTTCTCCATCGGCTGCATGGCGACGGCCTCGCCAACCCGGGGACTAGGCTGCACGGAGGACGCCTCGACACCTCGGTGATTGGCTATGTGCGTGGTACATATATATGTTCTACAAAAGATGTTCTGTAGCATTTCACATATCAATATTAATATGAGATACGTTATAGCTAAAATAAAGAATAAGTAAAAAAGCTAATAGAAATCACAAGGAAATAGAAACTTTATTAGCACTTTATTAGAGAACCAGCGGAAGCTATAAGTAAATATTTGAAACATGATACCGGCGCACTTCTAAGTAAAGCACTTCTAACTAAATAAAGATCGTAAATAAGATATTAAAATAGTGGTAAGCCACGGTACTAACTAAATAAAGATCGTAAATAAGATAACAAAATAGTGGTAAGCCACGGTACTGAAAACTGGAGTGCTCCCTGCCATGTATGTTGCAATCACTCCACTAGCTTTTTACCTGAGAATGAAAAGAGCAAGCGTGAAATTTGGGAATCTTAATAAGTACCCAACAATGATTGTAAGCAAGGTGAGTAAAAGACAAGTATTTCTAACAAGTAATTGACATAGGTTAATGCAAGGTGATTAGATTATCGAAAACACTGATAAAACTCAGAGATAGAGGTAACAGGAACAATGAAATTAAGGATAATCGTTGTTTAGCAAGTAATGGTAATAGCATCAACGACTACTTCCTACATACCCGGATATATGAGAGTAGTCAGGCATGACACTATCCTTGACTGTATAACCGTAAACGGGGTGTATATCCTGAGTAATGAAAGTGTACGGCCCCCATACGTTACCAAGTGGGTGGAAATATCTTCTATATGTAGGTAACCCTAGGTTAGGTAACTGTTATATTGTTAACAGGTCATATGATGTGAATTTAAGGGAAGATTAAGATAAAGTAATGATAACAGAAAGGATTTGCTAAGATTGGAAATAAAGAAACATAATTCCCAATATGAAGGCGATGAAAAATAATAATATGATGATAGTGATATAAGAATTATTCTAAAGAGATATTATAACATAGATCACACAAGGGTTGGCAACCATCCAAATTTTATTATGTGATGAGTGATTATTAGTGAGATTAACAGGTATTGTATACATCAGTCATGACTCACATACCAAATCTTATGAGTAATGGGTCATGATATCAAGAAAAATAGACATAGCAGCCCTAATGTTAAAAGATTGCTAGTGGTTTAAACCTAAATTTGGAATATGTTCATATGCTACCCCCATTAATGATTTAAGTATGAATTCTAAAACACTAATTAAAAGCATAAATTCTAGAACATTATTAACTGAGTATTCTAATAAACTTAAAAATATGTGAAACAAGATAACCTAGAACATCATGGTATGAATACAATGTTAGAAGTCTATACAGGCAAGTATTAGTAATATAATAACCAGACAATCATTAGTAATATGATAATAACCAGACAATCATTAGTAATATAATAATAACCAGGTAAGCTTTAGTGATATGATAATAACTAGGGAAGGATGAGTGATATGATAATAACTAAGTAAGCTTTAGTGATATGATGATAATCAGGCAAGCATGAGTGATATGAGATTAAATAGATAAGTTTTAGTGATATGATAATAACCAGGTAAGTGTAAGTGATATGATAATAACCAGGCAAGTATAAGTGATATGATAATAACCAAGCAAGCATAAGTGATATGATAATTGTACTCAATAGCAATGGTAACAAATAATCATGTAAGATGTAAAATGTGGAACAGAGAGCTTATGATCACAAGGTACTTGCCTTGAGCACGTTCGACTGACTCGTTGCTTAAAGGATCTGAGGTGCGCAACTACCCGAACGTTTCATCAAAGGCCATGTGTGAACCTGCAAGGGGAAGATGGAGGCAAATTAGGTGAGAGTTGAGACAAAATTGTGGAAGGACAGAAAGAGATAGTTCGGCAGGAAAAGATCGTATTCGCTCAGGCTTCGTCGTACGAATCGTCGTTCAGCCAAGCAAACGACGTCCGCTGTAAGAGCTAGCTAAACCCCCACGCGAAGCCAAGTTCGACCGTATCCCGGCCAGCCGAACTGTGTCGGTACCCTGCGTCGGTCACACCGCCGCCGCCTGGCCTCCGCCGCCCCACCCACATAGCTCGGCTTGCACCACCGTTGCCTGGCCTCACCGGCCCGTACCACCGTCTTCCGGCCTCGCTGGAATACGCCTTCGCCGCTTGGCCTCGCCCGGCCCACGCTGCCACCTACCCACCGCTCCCGCCCACGCCGCTGCCTCCCGACCGCACCCGGCCTACGCTCCTCCCGCCACGCCGCTGCTAGGCCGCTACCGTCGGGCCACCGTGCCGCCGCTAGGTCGCTGGCTAGCCAAAAGGCCCGATAGAGAGAGAGATGGGAGAAAGAGACCTGATTGGAGGAAAAGGGAGGAAAACTAGCCCTCTTTTATTGGAGCCCTCAAGCCCGATTAGGAAGGCTAATTAGGGTTTCAGTTTTTTTTTGAAATACTGTAACCCTTCTGATTTCAGGGTGCTACATGCTCTCTGAATCAAATTAATTTTTGTTTTGCGAGGAATGAAATTAAATTTCTAATCTCAGTAAGCTTTAGCTCGTAGTATTATGGTATTCTATCAGAATTATTGTATGTCTGAGAGTATCTGATGGAGGTTCGACGTGTAGGAGTTTATTCTATTTTAAACTTTGGTTTTCTGAACTAGAGAGGAGCCGCTAATTTCAATGAAGGGGAGCAGAACAAATACGAGAGTTATTACAACACTGTACAAAGAGGGCATGAGCAAAATGGAAACGCTACGGAAGATTCAATCTAAGGAAACAAAAACAATTATTTGCCATAATTAAACTGCTCTTTAGTCTTACTGAACTAATTAAAAGAGCAATGCTTGTGATCCCGCCTACATCCAGTATTCAGCTTTGACACGAATGAGCTGACAAACTGATTTTACTGCAACTTTTGCCACTCCATACAAATCTGAACCAAAATATTATGACTACTTTAACGTTAGGGTTTCATGGAGAGAGCGGCGTGAGTTTTCTGCGCAAAGAGGGGTTGTAAGGTGTGATTCTTGGGACAGATCGATTCTATCAGCAAGAAACCTGGAAAGCTTCCTATGGGATGCTAGCAACAGTGGCGTCCCATGGGACGCTAGCAGCGGCCAAGGTCTTCCTAGCTTTCGAATTCCAGGTAGCGTTTTCCTAAATATTTATTTTCAGTTTTTATTTTCCCTATAGATAAAAAATTCGGTCAATCTGGAGTTCAGACATTAAATTGAACATGCCAATCCTGGCATGAGTAAGCCTGTAATACCCTGTGTGATATTTTGGAACAAGTTTTGTCTAGCTCCACACCTACTACAGAGCAAAACATCCAGGGCTCATCTGGAACGCGGGATTTTGACACCAAACGGTTTAATTCTCACAGGATTCAGGAAAAATTCATGCATTCCAAACAAAGCCTACATATTTTTGTAACACGATCATCACACAGCAATAGGCAGCCCCTTCTGTGATGATAGAATTGTATTTTACATATCCTTTCTGTGATGATGGAACTGCAGTCAGAAGTCGCCAGTCAGTAGAAAATCTACATTGAACTGCCGTAAGTATGTTGTAATCATAACTGTACTGACACAATCTATCAAGCCTTATAAGGTGCAACGGTTTTGATTGATGCTAATATAGTTGTTGAACAAAACAGCAATAAAAGAGTGGTAATAACAATTTGTGAACTTCATATTTTTAGCTGTATGCTTCTAAATATCCTACTACTGTAAGAGAAGCAAAAGAAAATACTTTCAGCCTATCTAGCTCCCACAATCCACGTTGTCACAGCAGGACCACCTTGTTAAAAATTACAATAACCAGATTACCAGAGGATACAATCTGACAAATCTTATTATTTGGTAAGAGATTACATCAAATAGAATTTTTAATCATAGGTTATTTTACATAATACAAAAGGCAATCTAATAATATACGACGATTTCCTTAGCCAACAATGACTCCACGCAAGAAAACCTAAGATCAGCACATACAACACATTGAACTGCAGAAGGGTTACTTCACAAGCGATGAAGCGGGTATGTATATGTCAATTTCATCCAATGTTGGGCGGTCACGTAACGTCAGGCAGTGTTCATTTGCCAAGTGCAAGAGGCAAATGAAATATAGGTGTGGCGAAATTTCTGTTGGTGCTGCATCCGGGTTGCAGTTTGGAAGATCTTGAAGTACCTTCGATAAACACAGGGATGATTCTGTGTCCTCTCTTTCCTGCTGGATAAATTGCAGTCAAGTATAGTTTTGTTACAAAAAATCTTATACGGATCCAGAAGATGGGGAGAAAGGTTCTGTTTGGACAGGATGGATTTGGACCAATCCCCTACTAAAACAAAGTCAGCAAATTAAAATACAAATCTACTGTGTGTGAATATCTAGTCAAGTAGGAAGGTAGGTTTGAAGTATTAAGTCCATCATTTTGCTGTTTCAAAATATTGAAATAAAAATTTGGAGAGGTTCCTATTTTTCAGAATAGTTTCCGAGACAAATGAAAATAAGATAAAAAAGCGAGAAACATCGCTTGGAAGTTTTGTCGGTTTGCAATAAGCTTGTTTTTTTGCATAGTTTTACAGGTATTTGTTCTCAATGTTCAAAATGTTGGACCTAAATAATTTGCCACTTCCACAGGTGAGTAGTGACATGGTACATTTGGTGGAAAGCCAAAAACAAGTACAAAATTGGCCAACTCTAAACAAGAATCATTTGGTCATTATCCATTTTCCTGGTGGATGTGGCTGGTGACTGGTTTCCGGACATTTTTACAAAATAGAAAACATATATATCAAATACTAAAATTCAAATCTAAACTTGACCTAAATCTAAACAACTTGGTTTTTGGAAAACTGTTGTGGACCAAGAAAGCCGATTATTGGCAAAGCATGGTTGTTACTTGGTATGCATTGGGTAATGACATTGACAACACGGTAATATATCAAGTATTCCCTAGAATTTGTACTCACGTAATGCGTTGAACCTGGTACTTAAATCTAACATAACAAAATTCTGGGCTTTGTTGAGCATCTGTCATCAGTAAAATTGACCAAATTATGAAAATACATGAGCTCTGCAAATACTTCTAAGGGGAAATGCCACAGCTCATCTATTTACGAAGATAACAAGTATAGAAAATATTTTGCTGACAGTGATCATTAATAAGAGCATTTGTCTCACCGGCTCATCAGTCTCAGCAGATGTATGAATGTGGTTCCATAGCACATCTTTTAAGGCATGAACATCCACCTGTTTCGATACCTTGTCATATTGTATATCAATCCTGTTTACCTTTGAATCAGGAAGGAAACAGGGATCAGCTCAGATTTGACCATGCCCAAAGTAATTACTAATTAGTTACACCACAGAAAAGCCCTTTTGTTTGCTGTATAGTCACAAAGAATTCAGGGTTTCAGTAACCGGAAAAGCCCCCAAAACCAGTTTCAATTTTTTTAAAAAAAATGATTTTTCATATTTAAACTGAGTTATAAACTAGGGGCAACTACAAGCATATTCTTATAGAAGTTGATCTGAGGGGTGAGTGTGGGTGTGGGTGTGTTGGGGTGGGGCGGGGGATACCTTCCTCCGCCTCTGCTTATCTGTTCTCTGGTTCTTTATTCTCAGATTCTCTACTTTGATCTTCTTTTGCTCTCTCCTCTCTTCGTTGTCCTTTTGCTCTAGTTCTACTTCTCCCCAATCTGCTCTACATTGTGCTCTACTGCTCTCTGCTTTGGTCACTCCGATCTTGTTGTAGGGGTGGCCCCCACCTAAGCCCAGCCGGCCTGTTAGGAGGTTGTAAGGTCCAAAATAGGACATGTACAATAACATAAAAACTCCTGAGAGGGACACCAGAGTGTAAGGGTGAGATTGTAAAACACTCCCCATGTGGATATATATATATGTACCGTTCAGGCCATGGGGAAAACCCTAAGCATTGTTCACCTAACTCTCCTCTACGACATCTCTCTTTTCTGTTTGGTCTGTAACCACAATAGGTGGTGCCGTCCGTGGGGAACGGCAAGAGCAAGCTCCAAGATCTGAAGAAGGATGGCACCAAGGAAAGCTTCATCATTGGCGGTGAACAAGAAGAAGAAGAAAGGCGCGACGGGACCCCGCGTCGCCACCAAGGCTTCGGCGTCGGCAATCGCGAGCGCGGACGTCGGCGCGGGCACGGCGGCTACGAACATCGACGCTCACGGCGCGACGATCGACCCCACCGCTGGTGCGACGATGAACCCCACCGCGGGCGCGACGATCAACCCCACCGCTAGAGCGACGATCATCCCTACCCTCAACGCAGGAGCGGCGAGCGGCTCCGGCCCACGCCGACCTCATCGACCACGAAGCCCGTTGCCCAAAGACATCGGAGAGCTACTGCTGACGGCCATCCAGTGCGCTCGGCGGGAGCTAGTGGATCTCCGTGGAGACATGCGGGACATACAACAGGCTAGGAGCCAACAGACCCCACCGATGACCGCGCCGGAGCCCACGCCGGAGCGGGCAGATAGCCGCGAGGCCCCTACGTCCAGCCGTGTCCCGCTGCAACGTGTAGACCCAGAATCCTCCCTCTCCGCGGGCCTACAACAATCGACATGGCCGAAGAGCTTCAAGTTCCCCAGTGCCATCGAGCCATACAAAGGCGACATGGACCCTTGGGAGTTTGTGCAACAGTATGAGACCGCTATCGAAGCTACTCCACCAAGGCGAAGGGGCTCCGCCTAACGCTGCAGAGAGTGACGCTCTCTTAGTTTTTCACCATAGAGCCGAACTCCATCTACGCGTGGGAGCAGATCCGCGACTGCCTTTACAACAATTTCCAAGGGAACTACGTTGAGCGTGTCGACGCGGATCAGCTCTTCGCGGTTAAGCAGAAGCCCTCGGAAAAGCTCCGAAAGTACTTCAAACGCTTCGCGAAGATCCGCTGCCAGGTTAAGGACGTCAACAAAACAACCATCATCAACGCAACGGTGCAGGGCCTTCGCCCAGGGCTACTGGCCGAATACAACGCGCGCAAGCCGATCAAGACGGTCGCGAAGCTCTTCAACAAGATGGAGGAGTATGCCAGGGCCAAGGAGGACGCGCGAAGGCGCCAAGGCGAAGACTCTGACACTAATCAAGCGCGGAGCACGGCGAAAAGCAGAGACTCGCCGAAGGGAGACTCTCCGAAGGGCAAGCGCAAACAAGAGCCGCCGAAGGGCGCCCCCGAGCATAAGGACGCCCAACATAGGGACTCCTCGGGCGACAAGCCCAAGCGTGTCCAACACAAGTCCCAGAGAGCTCGCTACATCTTCGACATCGAGGGCGGCTCCGAAGACAACACATGCAGAGCACGACGACCAGCCCTACGGTTTGTGGTGCGAGGTGCACGGCCGAGGTAGCCACGACAAGCGCGCATGCACCACCATCGCGGCGCTCCGACAAAGCATCATCAGGGACAGAATCCTCGAGGCGCGGCCGCCCGTCGTAGCCCATGTCCAACAACCGTCGTAGACAGATCACGGGTTACAGCCTCAGGAGGGACCTTTGCGGATCCAAGCCCTAGAGGAAGCCCAGCGCCGGGTCATAAACGTCATCACCGGGGGCTCCTCGCTGCAGTTCGCCTCGGCAAAGGCAAAAAGGCCTACGCTGAGGTCGCAAAGACGTAGCAAAGATACCCGCGCAGTACCGCCCGAATGGCCGCGGCATGACATTACCTTCACACCCGCGGACGCTGAGGGCGTGAAGTTCCCTCATCAAGACCCCCTGGTCATCCGGGTTGCCATAACGGGATGTGACGTCAAGCGCGTCCTAGTCGATGGAGGAAGCTCCGTGAACATCTTGTTCGCAACGGCCTTTGACCAAATGGGGATCCCTCAAAGCCGCTTGGATCCCTCAGGAACCCATTACAGGGCTTCGGAGGTCAACCGCTGGGGGCGTTGGGCCAGATATGCCTGCAGATCTCCCTCGAGCAGGACGACAACGTAAGGAGCAAGGACGTCACCTTCGACGTCGTCGACATTCCGTACCCGTACAACACCATATTGGGGCGGCCAACCCTCAATTCCTTCGAGGCAGTTCCACATCGCGGTTTTTTATGAATGAAACTTCGAGACCCGCGAGGTATTATCACCACCCGCGGCGAACAGGATATAGCTCGACGTAGAGCTTGGGGCACGAAGCTCGCGCCGCGAGGCTCACCAGGATTCCTGAGGACGGCACGACAGCATAAAGGTCCTTGGCAGTTCCAAGAAACACCCCGCTGGCCTTTCGCTTGGGACACCCCGGCACCAGAGGCTCCCTGCGAACTCCACCTCGCAACCCCGGCACCAGAGGCTCCCCGTGAGCTCCACCTCGCAACCTCGGCAACAGCAGTCGATCCTGCCCCCTATCCTCGAGCGACGTATGGTTAGTACCCTACCCCCATCCTCGAGCGACCTATGGTCAGTACCCTGTCTTTTGTAATCACTCACCCGCGCAAACGGGATATCAATAAAATCCACCGTTTGCGAAACCTGTAAGTCTAAACAAAGACGCGCGCACTCTCCGTAAGTCTAAACAAAGACGCGCGGTAGCCTACAGGACGCGCACACTCTGTGCAGTATAAAATAAGGCACGTGGTAAACACGCGCACTCTCCGTGAGTCTAAACAAAGATGCGCGGTAGCCCACGGGACGCGCGCACTCTACGGAGTATAAAATAAGGCGCCCCTGCGCACTCTACGGAGTATAAACAAGATGCGGATGTTCCCGCGCACGCATGGATGTTGTCCTTACGCGTACTCTCCAGAGTATAAATAAGATGTGGACGATGATCCCATGCACTCTACGGAGTATAAACAAGACGCGAATGTTGTCCCTGCGCACTCTACAGAGTATAAACAAGACACGGATGTTCCCGCGCACGCGTGGATGTTGTCCCTACGCGTACTCTCCGGAATATAAATAAGACGTGGACGATGATCCCACGCACACTACGGAGTATAAACAAGGCGCGGACGTCCCCGCGCACGCGTGGACGCTGCCACCGCCACCACCTCGAAGGGTAGGGGACGAAGCGCGCGCGCGTCTACCTCGGTTAGGCGCCAGCTCCGCCGCCACCACCTCGAAGGGTAGGGGACGGAACGCGCACGTGTCTAGCTCAACTAGGCGCCAGCTCCGCCGCCACCACCTCGAAGGGTAGGGGACGGAGCGCGCGCATGTCTACCTCGACTAGGTGCCAGCTCCGCCGCCACCACCTCGAAGGGTAGGGGACGGAGCACGCGCATGTCTACCTCGACAAGGCGCCAGCTGCGCCGCCACCACCTCAAAGGGTAGGGGACGGAGCATGCGCGTGTCTACCTCGACTAAGCGCACCTCGAAGGGAAGGGGACGGGGCGCTTGCGCGCCTACTTCAGCTAGGCGCCGGCCCCGCCACCTCGCTGGGTGGGGGATCGCGCGCGCACACGTCTATTTCGCTTAGGCGCCAAGGTCTATCTAGCGTGTAGGCGTTTCCGAAGCACAAGCCCTACGAGTCTACCGGAGATAAGTGCGATCGTCAAAAGTGACGAGGACACGTACTTTAATCAAGGCCCTCTTCACACTCTTCTAGCCCGAGTCGGCGTCAGCCGCACCATCGGCCCCAGCAAGGCCGATAGGAGCGGCAGCCGACGAACCAGCCACGGCCGTGGGAGACTGGGCCCTCCGGCGAGACGACAATCCGTTTCCCTTGACATCGTCGTCTCGGCGGCAAGGTTGGCTCGGAGCCGGAGTGGGTTCGCACACACCATTTACCCGCCCTAGCTTCGCCTCCGCGGTTGCAGCTACGCGCAGACTATGCTCCATGGCCGTATACGGTCCGAAGAACACGACTATCGCACGCTCCGCGTCCCCTAGGAGAAGCTCTATAGGCGACAAGAGGCAAAGTTAAGAAGGTGGAGCCCGATAAAAAAAAGCGAGGCCCCACCAAGACTTACGAGGGTTCGAATGTCTCGGCAGCGAGGATACGGACGGTGATCCCCACGAGCCTCCGCGCCCTCCACTTGCCCTCGTCATCGATCAGCGCACCACCCGTGGTGTTAAACGACATCGGCCGGCCCGTGCACTCGAGGCCACTACCGCTCGCCACACGGTGGAATCACCCGAGTCGAGTTGGCAGGGAAGACCTTCCCACACGGCGACCGCAGCACGAAGTTGACGCTGCTGAAATTGGAAAACGTTCCCCTCTCAGCCTCTTCGGCTGACACCGCGTGTCGTCAAGCAACGACTCGCGCCCCCGAAGCAGTATCAACCTCAACCGTGGCGACCACCGGACGAGTGCCGCCGCCACTTGTTGAGCGTGTTCCCCATCGTGAGCCATTGCTTTCCGAGAGTTAGCGATCTTTGGGAGCGTGTGACGACAAACAAGGCGAGAGGAGGGGCGCAAGACAGCAAGGAACCAGGAGGTAGGGGAGAGCACCGACACGGTGCCAGACGCGGTGCCAGAGATTAAACCCCACACCGCCCGTAAATCTAACCGACAGAAGACGAACCGCTCGCCTCCCCATGTTGGGCAGGTGCAGTCAATGAGAGCCGCATGGCACAGTCACCCACGCCATCGTGCCTTGTCGAACGCGTCGCACGACCACGGTCGGGCGGCGGCTAACAGCGCACGACGCGCCAATCGCGCTCTGCCACGCGTCCACCACCTCGGGAATGAACGCAGGCCACATGATGTAACTCATCTTCCGCTCACGCTCCGCGACGGTAGCCGGCACGGTTCTCGAGGCCATCAATGCGATGACAACGAGTCACTAACCAGTCGCTCCGACTTCAACTTCGGCGTGGACTCCGAGTCCGCGGAGAGACTCTAGCTCCAATTGCGGCTTCGACCCCGCCAAGCCCCACCTCTCGGCGCTTCTACAAGCCTACGCGAGCCGCCCCCACTCGAGCCGCGCGACGTCATGTCGTCGTCCGACCTCCAGTCCGTGCGGAGTCCCCCATAGCCCGCGTCAACTGAACCAATGCAGCAACGCCGGAGGCCACCTTCACTTCGAAGATCGACGGCCCCCAACCGCGCAGCGCGAATTCGGACCTGCGACAAGTTTTGGCTTGTTCTTATAAATAGGCCACCTTCACCCCATCAACATCCTCTAGTATTAGCGCCTATCGACACGACCACAGAATGCGGATGAACCGAAGAAGGCCTACTTATGAGAACAGGGCAAACCTTGTCTCATACACGAACACGACCCGCCGTGGGGCTCCAACCGTCTGCACCCCCGAAAGCTAGGGTGGGGACGGAGCGCGAATGATGATCTAAGACAGACCTTGGCTTGTTCTCATAAATAGGCCAACTTCTGTCCATCAACATTCTTTCATGATAGCGCTATCAAGCGCAATCAAGAAACGGGGATAAACCCAAGAAGGCCTACTTATGAGAACAGGGCAAACTCTGTCTCATGCGGAACGCGCCCACCGAGCGTAGCAACAAAGCGCCTGACCGGTGTGAAAAGCGGCTACGATGGCGGCACTTATATACCCACCTCCCCCCGGCTAAAACCGTCCAAGCCGGCGGAAGTTAAACCGGCAGAAGCTCAACCGGTGGCAAGTGAGGCGCCGCGGTCAAAGGCGCGGCGCACGCACCTGTCCCGTCCTCGGGAAGATGCATGATGCATCGTCCCACGCCGCGTCGCACGCCAAGACACACCCCAAGGCGCCCCGACGGTAGCGACGCCCTAATCAAGCCGCGGGATTCTCGTTGTCATTAAGACGTCGCCTCCGGACCGCGAAGTTGTCGGGTCACACGTCGGCTACACCGCTTTAACATCACCCCAGAAGGTACCTCCGCAACAACCTACCTCCGGACCAGTCTCCGCGCGAAGACCCCCGCACCCGCCTCTCCGCCACTAGGCGCGGGGTTTGACCTGCCCCGCGCCCCGGCGTGTCCGCAGCATGAGCCAACCTTCACTTCGGCCTCGACTCCGCCACCAAAGGGCCCCGTGGTCAAGGACGGCTCCGACAACCCACTCAACGCTATATCCACGGCGCGGGGCGGAGACTACACCAACCAATGAGACTTCATCCGATAACTTAGAAATTCACAGGCCGTGGGGACGGAGGGGGCCAAATGGCTCGGCAACATGGCTTCGGCCTGTGAAGCCCTTCACCATGAGGCTGCTGTTGTAGGGGTGGCTCGCACCTAAGCCCAGCCGGCCTGTTAGGAGGTTGCAAGGCCCAAAATGGGACATGTACAATGACATAAATACCCCTGAGAGGGACACCAGAGTGTAAGGGTGAGATTGTAAAACACTCCCCATGTGGATATATATATGTACCCTCTAGGCCATGGGAAAAACTGTAACATTGTTCACCTAACTCTCCACTACGACATCTCTCTTTTCTGTTTGGTCTGTAACCACAACAGATCTGATTCTCTGTCTTCTCTAGTGTAGAAGTAGAACTACTCTACCTATAATTGGTACTAATTTGACCTCGCTAATTTGCTGTTTAATTCAACCCTTTATGTTTCCCTTGTGTCGCCAGGAGATGATTAGGTGTGACAACCATGATGCACTACCTCCAGTCCAATTTACTTGTCATTTTAGTTACATGCACATAGAAAAAGTAAGTAATTAATACCTTATGTTTTAACATATGTAACATCTAGTAATTGTTTATCATCACTACCAGTAAGCAATTAATAGGGTCATTTGGTGGACAAGTATTTGCAAACCAAAACCACTTTCTGAAAGGACATCTATTTTGAACCAGAAGTGATAACCATATTTACATTACCATAATAAAAGCCCGTATTTATTTTAGCAGCTACCGTCATGTAATATTTACATTACCATAATAAAAGCCCGTATTTATTTTAGCAGCTACCATCATGTAAGATTTGGGGATGTACTGACAAGTGAAAACATCAGATTTGTCAATTTAAGTACTGCCAGCAAACATGCAAAACAACTTCCTTCAATCCATAACCTATGTCTCTTTGGTTGATTACTTGATTATCCCCATAAAGGTTTATGTTTTAGTACAATATTATGTCTCAGTCAGTAGCACATCATGCTTACTAGGCCTGTTACCGAAAAATTCATCTCATCCTGACATAACCAGAAGTGCACAAAAGTTTCAACTTCTAAAGACATAACACTAGTATGTATGCCACCAGAAGACCAAAGTAATCCCTCTGTCCTGCAATATAAGTCCAAGCCCACCATACGTATAGACTAAAAAAGCACTAAATCTAAACCATTGGACCATAGATGCCCCTATTAAATATGGGAGCATATCTAGCACAAATGACTTTTTCAGTGCAAACATGCAAACACGAATTAGGGTCGTTGGATCCACCTTCTACGGCTCGAATCCGTGAGGGTGAAAGCCTCTCAAAACTTACGTGTTTTTACAAATAACCCCCACCTCCCTTCTCCCCTTTACACAATACCCCCGTCGTCTCAATTCCCTCTTTCCACCTCCAGCCTTACGCCACCCCCATCGCCTCAACTGGGAAGCTACCACCCCCGTTGCCCTCCTCGTTGGTGCCGCCCCCGTCGCCTCCATGCCCTCTACGCTGCTCCCCTCTTCGCTGGCCTCCCTCTGCGAGAAGTGCACGTGCTCCCTCCACGAGAAACCGCCTCTTGCCGCCCCCGCCGACGACGCCCCTTCTCCCCCACCGGCAACGCCCTTATTCTACGGCTCAGATTAGATTTGGCCGCCACCCTCCTTTCCGGCGTTTTGCCCCTCCTCCCTGGCGTTTTGTTGCCGGCCTACTCCATCCCTAGCCTTCGACCATGACCACAGTCGCCTACGGCCACTGCCACTTTCGAAAACTGGCATACGTGGTCGTGGTGGCCATGGTCGAAGGTGGCTATGGTCATGGAGGCCGTGGTCGTGGCGGCAGTGGTCGTGACGGCCGTGCTCGGCGGCGGGAGGCGGATATGACTCGAGGGGGGGGAGGAGGAGGAGCTTAGGCCATAGCGTCGCCATCGCTAGGGGAGTCCAGGGGCGGCGCCGAGGAAAGCAGGGGGAGGCGCCGTGGGGGGCAACGCCGGGAAGGGGGGAGGTAAGCTGCAGGATTGGGCCGAGGGTGGCGCTGGGGAAGGGAGGGAGGCGACGGGGACGACGCAAGGCTGGGAGGCGATGGGGACTACGAAAGGCTGGAAGGCGCGGAGGGAACAGAAGCGAATGGGGCGGCGCAAGACTGGGAGTTGAGGCGATAGGATCAGATGGAAAAGAGACTGAGTTATGCAAATGGAAAAGCGTAGGTGGGGCAGGGGGTTATGTGTAAAATGGCAATAAGTTATGAGGGATTTCACTTGAGGCGTAGAAGGTGGATCCGTCGGCCCTGATTTGTGTTTACATGTTTACACTGAAATGGCTATTTGCACTGGATATGCTCCCATTAAATATCATACTACAACTACTCATCCACTTTTTAACTTTAAAGTAGGAGTATAGAGTAGAAATATTGCAATAACAATATTTTGATTTGCTCAATGAACTTATACTGTGAGACGGCGCTTCCTAAGATAATGGACTTATATTACGGGACAAAGGAAGTATGTTTTTTTGCCAAAAGAAGGAATAAACAAATGTACCTGAAAGACATTTATAGAAATGAGTCGACCCAAGAAGCAAATCTTTTCTTAGAGCATGCCAGAAAAATAGACTGAATAGCTCAATGGCAAGCACGAAATCAAGCATTAAAGACAGTAGAGTCATACAGCAGATTCTTTTAAAAATGAGTCATACAGCCGGCGATAGTAAAATCTCAGTGGAGATAAGGTACTAAATGTTGGAAAACACTACCTACCATTTATAGTGCCTATGATATCACCGACATTTATACATTTGGTGATTTTCTGGCCACTGTTTCTGGTTTATTTTCAGGATTTATTTCCCCAACTTAGAGGACAATTACACTGATATCAATTAAAACTTTCTCCAGATGCACATCCAAATATAAACAGACAGAAGCATACCCCAATATAAGCACACAAAAATGAATGTCAAAGGGGCCAGAAAAAGAACACACCTGTCTCGGTTTAGTAATAAGATTTACTGGCTCTTCTACATCACTACCAGCATTTACTTCATCAACATGATCATTGCCTAAGGTATCATCATCCCATTGTCCAGATGGGACAAAATCATCGTCGACATCCCTTGAATCATCTATAAGGGGAAAAAAGGAAAATTTTCAAAAACACATTGACAGGAATATAGGCAGTCAGTACTCAATACTCACATGATCAACCTGTAAGGCTGTAACACATGCAGACATAATCTACTATGAGAGCACTCAATTTTTTTAGGAAAAAAAAAAGAGGATATGCTACCTGACATCTTGCCAACGTGCATACTAAATTATCACTTTGCTTGGATTTTGTATATAGAGCTCTCAACTTGATTCACAGTATTGTTTCATTTAAGGAACAACATATGAACTTGTCAAGACCTCAGAAACCAAAAGGAACTAGAGAAAAGCAACACATGTAGTATAAAACAGAACAAGTAACATGTAATATAATGATTTTAGAACTTTCAATGTTTGCTACAGGACTCCCAGAAATACTAATAAAAGTAACAAGCAAAATTCTTCAATTGAAATACATAATGCAAGAATATGGCAAAACATACCAAGTGGTTTTCTTCTTCTCCGAGCCAGACACTAAAAAAAGATCAATAATTATTACAAATAACCTTAGGTACATATCAAGAATAATTTTCATGAGAAGTTAGCACTGCATTACCAATACATCTGGAAGAAGAAATAATTTAACAAGGCTTTCAGGTCGGTAATGACAATCCTCTGGAAGTTTGTTGCTGCAGGCACCCTTATTTGCAGGCAGCAGCAATGACTTCGGATTCTTCGGAGGTGCGAAGATATTTGGAATTTCATGTTCCAATGCTTTGGTGAAATCAATATCAGGTCCATCTTTACCTCTTTTCTTCGTCTTTTTTGCTACTTCTAAATCGCCAGATGAAGTTGGGACAGGATCCAAATCTATAGGAGTGTACCTCAAAATTAAATAAGTCTGTATGAAATGAAACCAAGATATGACTATGGACGAGGCAGTACCTTTAACTTTTCGATATTTCCAATGCTCAGGTCCTGCCCAAGCATTTGTTTTGGAACAGAATCCCATGCCAAGCGACAAGAAATTTGCAATTTTGTCGAGTCTTTCGTCCACATCAGGACCCTCAGGAACCTCAAAAGTGTATTCACCAGTTTCCTGCATACCAACATGCTGTCAAGAAAACCAATTTGTAAAATCAGGTTTTAAACTTTAAACAATTCAATCATAACAAACTATACTGGATGGCGAATTGAAAGACTGTAATAGGGAACAAACTACAGCAACAAAGCTAATGGGTTTAAGTATGTATCTACAAAATACATTAACCTATTATTCCATGATTAATTGACGTTTTCACACAGATCTTTAATGACTTTTAAGTCAATGGCATTTTACCACAGATTTGAATTACACAGAAAAATACTGTAATACAACATAGGAAAGAAACCATAAACCGCTGTTTATCATAATAGATAATCCCCCGATGAAGGTAGCTATTTTTCCGAAGGATCATCCATATCTAAATTTTGTCTACTTTTTACTATTTACAGGAAGTACCTCTTGATAGTTTGTTGAATTGGAATTCATCAGGTTGCAGTTTTCATCGCATGCACTCTCCTGATCATCACAACCACCGAAATCCCAAGTTCCACTATCAGGTAGCATGTTGTCATCATTCTCTGCGTCATTACTGTCAGCCACCTGATCTTCCATCACTGGTATTTGCCTAGAAGATGCTTCATGTGATGGCCTTCGGTTTTCTTCGTCAAACTGAGCCACGATGTCCCTCAAGGTAGGAGAAATGTCATTGCATAGAGGCATGTGAACTACCATTTGCTCAATTTGCTCTGTCCAAGAGTAGCAACTTAATGAAAACCCAAATGGAAATAGCATGTAAAGAGCGTCTATAGCAGCACACAACAAATTGATAATACCTTTGGCAAATGAAAGATCAATCACCTCAGCCTTCTCAGTTTGCATATCACTTAAGATGCACTTGTCCGGTGCTTCAAACGAATCAAAAAACACACGACAACTACCATATACTCCAAGGTTGTATAACAAGAGACCCTTCGCCCCACCTTCGTCAAACTGAGCAGTAGTTTGATGGTATAATGGATCCACCGTGAAAGCAACTAGCAGCAAGTGCAATAAATTTATATTATACTTTTCGCCACATGATAGAATAGTCTCCATAGAAGCACAAAGAGAAAAAACTGATTGGAGCTTACCATCAAACTTCTTCACATTAAGAGCCTCAAACGAGGACTCCAACGTTGAAGCAGGTGAAATCTGCGCAAATGAAGCAGCATTAGCAATAATCAAGAAGAATTGAAGTGAAAAATAAAATCAGTGATCAATTCAAAGAGTCAAAGAGATATACCCTCCTGTCAGCATCCTTTTTGTTGGTGCCTTCTTCTTGTGCAGGCTGTGCATTGCCGCCTTCTCCCAAATCTACAATGACAATCAAATAAGGACATCGTAAGTTTATGACAAAACGTAAAACAGATAAGTATTTCCGAAACTTTTACCCTAAAAAATAAAAGCAACAATCAGATGTACCAAATTCAACTAATACCCTTCTCACAGAGGGTTGATACCTCTTGTAAAGCTGTGTAATATGGTAATGTAACACCGAGCAATTTCCCAGAGAAACGGTTTTTAAATTAAAATCTTATAACGTATTTCTCTTTACCTTTGGATCAATTTAGACCATGATCTTTTCAATGAAACCCAAAATTCATCATGTATCGCAAGTTACTTTCAAATTTTAACTGAAGTAGTTTAGTGGTACTCCAGCATCATTAGAGTAATTTGCATTTGATACCGACTCACTTAAAAAAGAAAAATTACACTCAAATTGGTACACGGTTGGAAGACATTAGCAAACGACAGTGGATCTTACCAGCCTCTTCCCCCCTTCCGGCACGGTTGATTCCGCCGAGCACCTTGTACGCCTCAGAGTGCACCGAATCGACACGCAGCGAGTAGATCTTCACGCCTGCCTCCAGCGTGCAGCTAGCCTGATCCCAAAACCATTTTTCCCAATCAAATTCAAAAATGACCGGACGAATCTCCTCCCCAATCCAAATATAGGAAATGGAAATAATTAGGACGGCCGCACCTTCTGGAAGTTGGTCTCGTCGTCGTCGTCCTCCCCCGCCTGGATGATCTCGCTGAGGTGGTCGATGAGCCCCAGCTCCCACGTGTTCTTCTGGTTAATTTTCTGCTCAAATTTCCCAGGGCAAAATAGAAAAGGAAGCTTAGCATGAGGCACAGAGTGGTCTAGGATTTCGACGGTGGAGAAGCCTAGTTGGGGGCGCGTACGTTCTCTGAGGCGAGCTTGATGCAGTTGTGGAAGAGGTCCATGACCTGGTCGCGGTTGAGGAGGTTGGGGTGCGGGGTCTTGGGCGCGAGCGAGGCGGCGAGGGAGCGGCGGCGGACGGAGGCCGCGCGGGCGGCGGCGCGGGCGCGGGCGCGCTCGAGCTGGTCGTCGTTGGAGCCGAGCGGGAAGGCGGGCGGCGGCGACTGCAGCAGCAGCCGGGAGCCGGCCGCCGTCCCGCGAGCCGGAGGTGGGGTCGGCGCCGGCGCGGGGGCGGAGGCGTCCTCGGCCGGCATCTCGGGTCGATCGGCGGCGACGTGGGGTTAGGAGTCCGATTTGGGGGGTTGGGTTTCGTGTGGGCAATTTTTGGGCTTGGAGGTGTGCCGCTCGGGCTCCCTCCCAGGGGTTATTTCAAATTTTTGGGGGAGCCGCCGGAACGGGGCGATCAGGGATTGGCTGAGATTGGGGCAACCAACGGACGGATTTTGTGAGTCGTTGTGACTTGTGAATTGTGATTTATTACCCATTTTTTTTTAGATAATTGATTCTATGCTATTGAATAACATCTGGTTCTACAATTTGACACTGAATAACATGTTCTCTATTTTATGCCATTAAATTGCAAGATTATTCTATGATTTGCCGTTATAGCATCGTAAGCATCCATTCCGTAGGGCTGCCAGGAATTTTGAAAATGGCAAAAATGACTTCAGTCCAACCCTACCTCCCTAGTCTATTCGATCACCCTCTCCCCAACCTATTCGTCGGTGTCTACCTCTCGTTTGGTAGGTGGAGCGCCCGCCCCTGTCACCGGCCTAAGCCGAAGCACGCCACCGCACAAGGCTCCCTCCCTGTTGTAAGTTATTAATTGTTGTAGTACCATATATTCAATTCTTTCATATATTTGCTTCATTTCTATTTGTCTGAACATGCAATGCTCATTTGTTTGGTAGTTCGGCATCTCACAGTGCCTCCAACCAACTTGATGGTGGTGTAATGACTCTCATCCCTATTCTGGAGGCTAGCAAGACTCTTGTCATTCAAAAGAGAATGGATAATGCAAAGGGGAATGCCAAATGCAAGCAAAATCCATTATTCCAACATAGGATGATAGCCCATCCATGGGGACTAGAGGCAAAAAGAGAGCACCGTGATTGAATGATAACCCATCCATGGGGACTAGAGGCAAAAAGACAGCACTACAATTGGATGATAGCCCATCCATGGGGACTAGACACAAAAAGAGAGCACCACAATTGGATGATAGCCCATCCTTGGGGACTAGAGGCGAAAAGAGAGCACCACAATTTGATTAAGTTGTGCTGATCTAAGTGCTACTTCCAAGAGGCTGAAATTTGATTTAAGTTATTTTGTTCTAAGTGCTAGTTTCAAGTTGGTCGTAAGTTCAAGTTCAAATGTGATATCGTAACACTACTACAAAAGAGGCTAAACTGGACGGCTACATCACAGACGGTTCATACCGAAACCGTCTGTGATATTTTCACAGACGGTTTATAATAGAAACCGTCTGTGAAAATCTAGACAACACAGACGGTTCGTTTTCAGAACCGTCTGTGAAAAGCAAGACAACAGAGACGGTTCGTTTTAAGAACCGTCGTGAAATCACGACGGTTACGGCGAACCATTTGTGATAAGCGAGACAACACAGACGGTTAATTTTAATAACCGTCTGTGATAATCGATCGATAACCAATTATTGGTGTATACCCTGGATTTCGATCTCACCCGTCCATTCTCTCCACATCGAATGACAGACACCAGTTCCTCCCACTGCTCGGCCCTTATTAATAACTCTCCATCTACATTTCCACCGGTACTAGCCACGGGTGAGTTCATCCCACTAGCTAGCTTTCCTGCATGCATCTCCCCTCCGCTGTGAGCTAGCTAGCGCCTCCGTCAACGACGGCGGGATCTTGGACAACACACTCTTGCCGTAAGTGTCGTAAGTGTGTCTTGTTCAGCATCACCGTCGTGCCATGAAGGGTTCGTTAGCTTGTTATCCTGTAACAAAAAAATTTGCTTCTCCCCTCCGCTGTGAGCTAGCGCCTCCGTCGCGGCACGGCGGTCATTGAACAACACACTCTTGCCGGTAGTAAGTGTCGTAAGTGTGTCTTTTTCGCCGCACCGTCGTGTCATGAAGGGTTCGTTAGCTCGTTATCCTGTAATAGATCTGAATGTGTGTTGTTGTGTTTCCGTGTGCATTTGCTTATTTTCAAAGGGCATGTAACAAAAAAATTTGGACACCGTCTGTGTAGGCGGCGTTGGAGAATACGAGTATCACAGACGGTTGTTACTGATGAACCGTCTGTGATAATAAAGTATCACAGACGGTCTGTATTAAAAACCGTCTGTGATAATCTGGAATTATCACAGACGGTTTTTTATTACAAACCGTCTGTCATAGTAACAACCAATCAAATTCGTACAGAGACAGGGGATCACAAAATAAAAGGCAAATTTATTAATTTCAATTCTATGCAAATTTATTACAAATGTCGCAGATAAAGAGATTGCCGATTCTAATCTTCTGGGCTTCGTACGCTTCTTCTTCGACTTTGGGACATGGAGGAGCGCCCGATGAGTTCTCGAACGCCGTTAAGATTGTCCTTGTCCTCAGTACTTCCTCCTCCAGCATTGGCAAATGATCAGTAGCGTACGTCATAAGCTCGTAGAGGATAGCATGATAAGATTCCTCAGAATCTGCCGTTTACGCTTGGCGGCAATGCTATCCATCAATCTCTCCATTGCCACAAATGCTTCCTCCGCTTTGTGCACATTGTAGAGAAAACGAGGTTAGCGTGGTTTCCTTTCCGAGTAGCAAGAAAACACCTCCGTCGACGGCGGATGATGAGGTCGGTGACGGATGGAAGCGAGTCGAGGAGGAGAGCAGGTGTGCGGAGGAGCTGCTCTAGACGTGGATTATTGGCACTGTGTCGATTACGGCGAACAACTCGGTATGGATAGATGAGAGGAAGGAGATGAGCAGCAGAATACTAGAATCCATATTAATTGGTAGCTAGCTAGTAAGAACGATGCGTAGGAGATGTACGTGATCACAAGAACAACTAGCACGATGAGAGTGTACGTATGTAGAAGACCACAGCGCATATTTAACCTTCAAAGACAGATTTGTTCGTATACCAAAGAGACGCTCAGATAACGAAGGAGATACGTTACGAAACACAAGAGATACGTTCGACTTTTCATTATCATAGGCGGTTATCGCAGACGGTTTTTAATAAACAACCGTCTGTGTTGTCAAAGTCGCAGACGGTTTTGAATAAACAACCGTCTGTGAAAAGCTGGTTATCGCAGACGGTTTTGAATAAACAACCGTCCGTGAAAAGCTGGTTATCACAGACGGTTGTTTATTACGAACCATCTGAGATAAACAGTTTTTCACAGACGGGTTTTAATATAAAACCGTCTGTGAATTATCACAGACGGTTTGCAATAAAAACCCATCAGTGATAATGCCACAAAGCATTTAATGCGCTGCTCAGGCCGCCTCGTCTTCATTTCGATCCAGATCTGTAGCCACTGCTGCGCACTCTTTCGCTCACGCGAGCCTAAGCGATTCGTGCCGATTAATTTGGTGGGAAGAGAAAGAGATTGAGCTTTGAAGATTCATTCATACTTTTTCTTGTAGCTCTAGATATGGTTAGTAAGCAAATTTGTTTTTTCTCTAATTGCATTACAATTTAGATCTCAGTAATTGGTGAGTGTTATTGAAAATGCTTAATTTGCAAAATTATTGGTTATATAAGAGTTGTTGTGTTTATAATATGAATTGAGCCGTGTGAGTGAAGATAATACATGTGGCCGGTATATATATTTAGTAATAATTAGTTAATCTAATTTTAATCTTGAGTTGTTATATATGTACGTAACGTAGGACCAAGTCGGATGTATGCCATGAGCCGTGTGAGTGAAGAGTATATTAATGGTGTGTCCTTTTACAAGAGCCGAGGAGGATATGTTGAATAAGGGGTGGAATATATGTATTATCCATGCTACCGATCGCGAAATTTAAAGATGTTATTGAAGCGCACTTGATTCGGAGGGTTTCAAAAGGGTTATACGTGTTGGACCACCATGGCGAAGTGAATGATCATATGCCGTCGGATGACATCGCCGATGAAGTGAATGATATGTCACGGATGACATCGCGGTGAAGTGAATGACATGCCACGGATGATGATCTTGATAGGTTGCACGATGATAATCTAGATCGGATGCTTCGCGATGTAGAAGAGAACTATGATCAGAGAGAGTATGTTAAATTTCGGGGCTTGATGGAGGACTCGGAGAAACCTTTGTTCACGTGCTGCAAGTACACGAGGTTGTCGGCCGTGCTTGAACTGTTGAAATTGAAGGCGGATAACGGTTGGTCCGACAAGAGTTTCACTACCGCTAGGTCTTTTAGCGGACATGCTTCCGGAGGGAAATGAGCTGCCTAAAACCACGTATAAAGCCAAGAAGGTTCTTTGTCCGTTGGGAATGGAAGTAGAAAGAATACATGCATATCCGAACGACTGTATCTTATACCGTAAAGAGTATGCAAACATGCATGTATGTCCAGTGTGCAACGCATGCCGATACAAACGTAACAATCAATCAGATGACGAGGGAACAGAGGCGAAGAAAGGACCTCCGCTAAGGTGGCATGGTATTTTCCTATAATTCCCGTTTGAAAAGGTTTTTGCAAATCCAAAGGAGGCAAAATCTGCTGCGTTGGCACTTTCGGAGCGCAAGAAGGATGGAATGCTAAGACATATTGCCGATTCCGTCCGGTGGAGAAACCTCGATAGGAGTTTCGCGAGACTTTGGTGCGTAACCAAGGAATATAAGGTTTGACCGAGTACGGATGGAATGAATCCTTTCAAGAGCATGAGCGTGACATAGCACATGGCCCGTGACTCTTTGCATCTATAACCTTCCTCCTTGGTTGTGTATGAAGCGAAAGTATATTTTGCTATCGATACTTATCCAAGGGCCAAAGCAACCAGGGAATGATATCGATGTGTACCTAACACCGTTGGTAGAAGATCTAAAAGTCTTGTGGAGCGAAGGGGTGCAGTATGGGATGCATACAAGCGAGAGAATTTCACTTTGCGCTCCTTATTGTTTTGCACCATAAGCGATTATCCCGCCTTGCTAACCTATCGGGCGGTACAAAAGGTGCCAAAGCTTGTACCCACTGTTTAGATGATACCGAGAGTGTGTGGTGAGACACTCACGCAAAACAGTCTACATGCGTCACCGCCGGTTCCTTGAGGGTCGCCCATACCGCAAAATGAAGAAACAATTTGACGGAGAGAAGGAAGACGGTTCACTCAAGGCATTTAAGGGGACACGAGGTTTATGATATGGTTAAGGATTTAGATGTTGTCCTCGGAAAGGGACGTAAAATGAGGGCTCATGAGAAGAACACCTGGAAGAAGAGATCAATATTTTGGGACTTACCTTATTGGAAGTACCTAGATGTTCGACACTGCATCGACGTCATGCACGTAGAAAAGAATGTATGTGACAACTTGATTGGTCTCTTACTGAACATTCATGATAAAACAAAGGACGGCGTCAACGCACGGCTTGACTTGGCTGATATGGACATCAGGCCTGAGTTAGCACCGACGATAACGAGATAATGGACGAACGTACCTTCCCCTGCGTGTTACTGATCCGTCCAAGGCGAGAGAATAGAATCGTGCGGTGCTTGCATGGTGTGAAAGTTCCGTCTGGTTACTCCGGCAACATGAAGAAACTTGTTTCGATGCAAGATTTGAAGTTAAATGGCATGAAGTCTCATGATTGTCATGTGCTGATGACACAGATGCTCCCTATTACAATTAGAAATATTTTGCCAATCAAAGTACGAGAGACAATCATGAGGCTATGTTATTTCTTTAACACAATTGCCCAGAAGGTCATCGATCCGGAAGGACTAGATGCTCTACAGGACGAGGTGGTGGTGACTCTATGTCATCTTGAAATGTATTTTCCTCCTTCGTTTTTCGATATCATGGTACATCTCATTGTTCACGTTGTGTGGGAGATAAAAATGTGCGGGCCCGTATTCATACGTAGCATGTTCTCATTTGAGAGGTTCATGGGAATTCTCAAGTCCTACGTACGGAATCGATCTCGGCCAGAGGGCAGCATTGTCGAAGGTTATGCAAGCGAAGAGGTCATTGAGTTTTGTGTCGATTATATGGCTCGAGACTCAACCGATAGGTGTGCCTCAATCTCGTCATGAGGGAGGTCAAGGGTATCGAACTATCGGAGGAAAGCAATCACTGCAGATATGGACACGTATACTCAAGCCCATTTCACGGTCTTGCAACACATGACCGGTGGCGCTTATGTCGACCAAAGACAAGAATGTGCTTGGCAATAAAATCCGAGCTACGGATGTTTGGATCGAGGCAACATAACGTCAGTTCAACCAATGGTTGAAGGAGCAAATCGCTAGGAGCTCGCCAAGTGAGACGCGACATGGTTGGCAAAAGGCCAACATTTGATTGTGACATGGCAAGGATATGACATAAATGGGTACACATTCTATACGCTGATCTCGGGATGTAAAGAGCACAAACCGTAGCAGCGGTGTCCGCATAGATGCGTTCGATGATCGATGGGTCGAGAAACTCGTACTATGGGTTCATAGAAGAGATTTGGGAGCTCGACTACGTGGTTTTCAAGATCCCTTATTTATTTGTCGTTGGGTGCATCTCCACGGTGAAGGTAGACAAGTGCGGTGTCACTACCGTGGACCTCCAACGTGTCGAGTACAAAGACGAACCATTCGTGCTCGCCAACCAAGTTGTTCAAGTTTTCTATGTAACCAATTCGACAAATAAGAAACGCCATGTAGTTCTTCATGGAAAAGGAGAATTGTCGGAGTAGAGAATGTAGTGGACGAGGAAGAATACAATCAATTTGACGAGTTACCTCTTTTGGAAATGGCATAAGGGTCGACGACGAACAACGTGATTTAAACTAGTTACGTCGCATTGACCATCATGAAGGGCTCATTTTAAAGGAAATAAGCAAGTACAATGAGAATGAGCTTCATATATGTGGGCATTTGCATATATGTATATAACAACGCATTTGTGTGATGTATATGTGAAAATGTGTGATGTAGTCAATTTTGAGAATGAGAAAATATGTAAAGAAATATACTATGTGAATGCCGCTGGTTGGTGTTGTATATGAATGCAGCTGGTTGGTGTTGTATATGAATGCGCACAAGCTGTTGGTGGTTGATCATGAATGCGGTGGTTGGTATTTGTCTCAAGAAATACGATCGGCTTATCTCGATTTATTCTACACGTATAACCGTCGTGATATAAATATCTCGACGGTTATAAACTTATAACCGTCGTGATAGTATAATATCGCATGACGGTTGCAATGTATAACCGTCGTGATATTTATTATCACGACGGTTCTAAAATGAGAACCGCCGTGATAATCCTTATTATATATCCCCGCTAGGGTTTTGTGCGTCTTGCAGCTTATTGGCAAACCAACACTTAGACGCTCTAGCGGATCCCGATCGAGCCCATCGTCGCCGCCGTCCGAGGCCGCCGCCGATCCTCCTCCCGAGCCCTCGCCGTCCTCCCGACCGAGCCCTCGCCGCCGCCGTCCTCCCGAGGCCGCCGCCGCACTCCCCGACCGAGCCCTCGCCGCGCCGTCCTCCCGAGGCCGCCGCCGTCCTCCCGGCCGAGCCCTCGCCGCCGCCGTCCTCCCCGAGGCCGCCGCCGTCCTCCCCCGAGCCGCCGCCGTCCTCCCGAGCCGTCGCCTCCCGAGCCTTGCCACTGTTCTTCGTGTTCTTGACTTGACTATTTCTAGACGCTTTGAGTCTTGTCTGGCGTTGAGTGTTCTTGATCTTTGATTTCTATCGAGAGTTCAAATAATTGTTATCTTTGTATATCTCTTGTGGGCTCAAAATGCATGCTCTGTGATGAACTAGTCCTATCTTGATTGTGACTCTAATAGAAGAATCGATTTGAGCTCTATTGATTGGCTTCACTTGGTGAGTTGTAGTTTGTTGTCGATGTTAAGTTGATCTGTTTCACCGCAAATGAATTTGTAGAGTATGCTATAGTTTCGGTTCTATTACATTCATGTCGATTCTTATTCACGGTGATATCCTGCTCGTTTGATTCAATTTATCATTGTTATATATCAACGCTTGTTGTGGATGATCGAAATAAACTTATTCTTGTGAATGATTCAATAGCATACTATTACATTTACCTTTGCATGTGAACATTTCAACCGATATCTTCGAGCTAGATTCTGTCTTTAAGAAAAGTTTTAGAGCTCAAGTCTTGATTTTAACTATTAGATCATTTGTGAAGAGTATAGACATTGCATGAGAAGGCCAAGATTTTAAGATCTTGAAGCAACTCGCTCGAGAGCAATCCTAAAACAATTAAATTGTTATTTGTTAGATTTAATTGTTCTTTTAAGAGGTCGATGGTTATGTTATTTTCAGATATCTATATTCTTTGAATATTTATATGAGTATGAATGGCGCTTGAGTTAAAATATTTATATTCGAAATGCCTCCTCTCAGGCACATCACCCCTCCTCTACTCCTCTCCTCTCTTCCATTTCAATATGATCACTTTCTTATTTTATCCTTATAGACCCACCAATTGAGCAACATGTCATCCGCGCATTCTTCAACACCATCGCCGGAGGAGTCCGCTCCAACATCAAGACGCCAAGGAAGAGGGCTATCAAAGAAGCCTGAGGGCCGATTTACCATCACAGCGGTCGATGCATCTGGGGTCCCTTTCCTTCCTCACAAAGCAGTAAGCGCATTCCGAACATTGATTGGAATAGTTGCACGAGAGCGAATTGAGATCACATTCAATTCGTGGAAGAACGTTCCTGAGACTCGGAAACGTGAGCTGTGGACCGAAATTTTGGCATCGTTCGAGATCCCAGAAGAACACCAAGACGCCGTGCAACGACAAACCTACCTAGCGGCGTGCAAAGCATGGAAGAACTTCAAGAGCACGCTTGTCAAGAAATACGTGGAGACGGACGAAACGCCTATTCATAAATACCCATTCCTGGAACCACAATGGGAAGAGTTCATGGCGATGAAGACAACTAAAGATTTCAAAAGTACAAGTGTGGCGCATAAGGCCCTCCAAGCAAAAAACACACACCCCCACAGACTTGGCACAGCTGGGTATGCGTGTAAAATCCCGCAGTGGAGGACGGAGGATGACTTGGCAGCCCAACAGGACATCGCCCCGCCATTTTCTAATATCCCGAATGAGCGCGCTCGAAATTGGATTAGAGCAAGGTCATCTACAACGACAGCGGGGGACTTCTCCTTTCGAAACTCTGTAGACCAGCAAGTGTCCCAATGGTTCGGTAAGATATCAATCGAAGTGCGTAGCTTGTAATTACTCCAGAACTTCATACGAATTGAAATGACATGTCGTGCTCTTGCAGGAAGAGCTGAGTTTTAAATCTACCGTGGGATCATTCCATGGAGCAAGGGAGAATGATATGCTCTCCGTGGCCAGGAAACAAGGAGCACCCGGCCGTCGAGAGGCCTTGGGCTTACGTTCCTTGGAAACATGGTTTCCAAGATGACTCCGAAATGTATCGGCGTAGGAAGAGAACCAAAGCCGAGCTACGAGAAGAGTTCAAGGCAACTCTTAGAGAGGAGATAATGGGTGAGTGGTGACCGAATCGAGATGAGGTGCGGAAACAAGCAGAAAGTCGCAGCCCGCTCTCCCATGGTAGCTAGCCCGCATAACCGTCCGAGTAGTTGCGTCCAATCCGACGGAAAGCGTGGCGATTTCGTGGACAACATCCGGTAAAATTATTATCTCTAATGCTTGCTCCATTCATAGACTTATTGGAGTAGCTCATTTTGTATCGTTATGTAGGAGCCACGGTGCGTGTTCCAAGTGAGATGTGCCTCCGCTCCCTTGTATGCTGTTTGGGGCCAGGCATATCAGTCTGGTATCGGGGCCAGGGTGCACGGTAAACCTTTAGCGTCAGGCTACGCAAAAGTTAATGTGGATGGTGTGCATGCCAATTTTGAGGTCGTCCCGCTACCGAAGGCCCTCAACGACGAGATCGTGACTCTAGGGCGAGCCATTGGAACATTCATCCAAAGGGCCCAATGCGACATCTCCTCGAGGCTTCTTCACCGGTGGCGGACCGGAAGGGCAAGACGAACCGAGCTACAAGCGCCGGTGTTGTCTCCACAACGGCAAAGACGAACCGAGCTAGCGATGGTGCTATCTCCACAACGGCAAAGACGAACCGTAGCTAGCGATGGTGATATCTCCACAACGGCAAAGACGAACCGTAGCTAGCGGCGGCGCTATCTCCACGGGTGCTATTCTCGCCAAAGCAACTTGCGCTGTCGAACCATTACGGTCGTCTACCATAAAGTCGACCTACGGTCCGAGCGAAGGCAAGGGCAAATCAAAGATGGAGGATGATGACGATCCCGCACGCCATTGTCCCGCAAATTGCGTGCTAGGCGAGCCGATGATATTCCCGCAAGAGCAACTCGTAACTCTAGGACTTGGTTGCCAAACATTACACAATTGGTATATGCAGCAGTCCAATAGGCGAGGCGTAACGACGCTCGGTATCATCGCCAAATTCAATCGGAATATTTCCAAAGACGAAGTTCGTGATTGTGTCTTCGTGGTGACCTTTGACGATATATTTGATCTTTTCACGCTCAACGCCTCGACGCCTCACTCATTCGATCTTTGGGCCGTAAGTCCGTACAATTACGCCTCTATTCACGTCATACCGATATATGTCACAATTTGTTGCTTCTCGTGCATATATATAGATTCATGCTGACCGAAGCTAGATCATCGAAATTACCAATTGGTTTCGGACCCACGCTTGGTCGCCATTGATACCATCAACGAGGATGCATCCTTCGTCGAGAGCTATATTACAACAACACCGCCGGCTCACCGCGATAAGGATTTTGTTCTTATGCCATACAATGAGAACTTCCATTGGATTTTAATTGTAATTATACCAAAACGGAACAAGGCTATATACCTTAATTCTTTAAGTAAGAACAAATCCAAGTACACTATCGCGAAATACTCGATAGGTAAGTACATTGTACATTGTACTCTTTTTCCTTCCGAATGACTAATCTAACTTTTTCGAATAACGAAGGTCGTTCACGCATACATTCAACAAACACGTGGCTCGACGACAGGGGCCAAGCCCTTGAAACATTCTCGCAATTTTTGGGTATTCACTAGCTACACATTAATTAATCCTATACAACACTTAGCGAAGAATGCCTTTTGATTTAACACATTCTATTTTTGCGGTGCCACCAATAGAGCCGGGCAACACGTGTGGATACTACGTGTGCCACCATATGAGATTACTCCTCGATTCCTCGAAGATCGGCAATTCTAAGGTTTGTCAATCTTCCCACATTCATTTCATACTTGTCACGTTATATATGTAAGCGTTGATTTTCCTATCGACAGTCGCGCCATCCCTATATGTGCATTGAAGCAGCTGGACTTTGCAAAAATTCGAGGAGAGTTCGCTTGGTTTTTGTGGAGTAAAGTCATCAAATCCAATGGAGAGTTCCACTATGCACTGTAATTGTGAATTTGTTAATGGATATTAATATCATTTCAATTAATTCATTTGCGAAATGGATGCTTTATGTTTGTGAATGAAATGTGATGTGAATGAAGTGTGATATGTTTGTCAAATGAATTGAGATCTGAATTGTATGTATACATATACCTGTTCATCTGCTTGTTTCAGAGGGCATGGCTAGCATTTCCAGAGGCTAGCCAATAAAAAGAATTAGATTTAGGGGGTAAAAAGGAACATCACAGACGGTTTGTAGCTACAAACCGTCTGTGATATTTCAACATCACAGACGGTTGTTCGACAACCGTCTGTGATAACCTTCGATTATCACTGACCCATAAATTCAGACGGTTCACAAAACCGTCTGTGATGACGTTTTTGAACCGTCTGTGATGACCTTTTCTATAGTAGTGTAACATCGAATAACGTTTGTTCTCGTGGCTCTGTTGCTGTTGACTTGTATTTTGTTCAGATTCTATTTTGTTTGATGACATGTTCAAGTTGCTTTTGGGACTATTATCAAATTGGTTCTGCTAGCATGGTATAATCCCCTATTTTATGTAAATGCTAAATCTGAGATAGATCTAGTTAATGTAGTTCTATTACCATGTTTCACTTGGAAAAGTACTCTCATCCTTCAGTTAAAACAAATACCTCTACATGTTGTGTTTCTCTATGACTGGTTGGTGCACTGTTGTGAAGTAATCTGGCAACTAGGCCTCCATTGTCATGACAATGGCTATCTACAAGTAATTGATAATTACAATTCTTTGTCAGGTATCAGAGTTGATATTAGAGTAATTACTCAATTAAGAATGATGATGTTCCTGTCTCTTCTATTATCATGTCTTTGCTATGCTTCGGAATTGATCACTAGAACTCAATAGCCAAGCTATCAGTTTTATCTTGGAGAAAATCGATTGCGTGCATTATGTCTGTGAACATGTTCTGTTGGACAGGAATTTCCATGGGCTTAACCTAGGGCAACACACATTGACTCCAGGGCAAAATGGTCTTTTCCATGGGCTTAACGGACTGGAATTGCTGGCAGTGACAAATTATAGAATAATCTTGCAATTTGATGGTATATAATAGAGGGTGTGTTATTCAGTAGCAAATCATAGAATCAGATGTTATTCAGTGTCATAGAATTAATTATCTCTATTATTATTTTTATTTTTGAGATGGAATTGCGACTTGTGTTGTATAGACTGAGTTCTTTTTTGCTTTAGCTTATCACTTGCTGCTACAATAATTAGCTTGTAAACGATGCGTCTTTTCAAGACGAAATCTATAGGTAAATTATAATACACAAATCAAATTAGAATTGGTAACACCACATAATGTTCCATGTATCTACGGAATAGAACAGAATCGCATCCGGATAATAGGGCCTGCATGTACCCTATGCACTGCACACTTCACTATCGCCAAATCTGGATAGTAGGAGCCGACAGAAAAGAGAGAAGGGTAGAGAGAGAAAGAGAAGATGAAATGCGGCATCCGGTCGGGGCTGGAACCCATGGCTGGTCATGCCTAACATAGAGACAATGGGGCCACTCTTTTTTCACTGATGGCTTATGATTTCTCATGTGGACATCTCAAGCTTTAATATGTTCTTTATAATTACATTTTTTTAAAGCCATATAATTACATTCAATTCTACACTCGATTCACTCAATTCTACTTTTGATAAGATGAACTTATTATTAACTACCCACTACCACATAAAAGTTCATCAGAGACGATTCATCGAACTGTCTGACTTTATGGATAAGTGATAATAGGGGTTATTACAGATGGTTTTGAACCATCTATGAAAACCTTCACAGACAGTTCGGAACTAGAACCGTCTGTGAACGTCCGTTATTACAGACGGTTGTGGGTAAAAACTGTCAATGATAGTTGTACCAGAGCTAAAAACAGTGGGTAATTTTACCATGACTTAGCCAAATTTTAGATATCCAAGCCATGGTAAAAATCTAAACTTAGCCAAATTTTTGGGCATCCAAGCCACGATAAAAATCTAGACTTAGCCAAATCAGATGGATGGGATTGAAGAAGATGCGGGGAAAGGAGAGGAGTGGAGGAGAAGAAGTGAGAAGAGAAGATGAGGAGAAGAAGAACCGACATAAAAATTTTTAAAAAAATAATCCATTTTTTATTTTAAAATCCAGAAATATACCCGTGTTTTAATTTTTCTACACAAATAGACTCCAGCCTCCCAACCGTTGGGCCACTGGACCCTCTCGCCCAAGGGCCGAGCGACACGCAAGGTAGTCGCCTAACAGTTGGACGATAGATGTTGTCGCCCAACCGTTCGGCGACAGCACCTCTCACCAATCACTAATCTTCGACCACGTTGTTTACTTCGACTACTCACTAATTTTCGACCACGTTGTTCACTTCGACCACTCACTAGTCTTCGACCACGATGTTTAGACTATGATGTTTCGACCACGCTGTTCTCTTCGACCACTCACTAATATTCGACCACGTTACTTCGATCACGCTGGTCAACCACGTCGGTTTGGCCACGAACATGTGGGCGACTGCATACATCTCGCTTAGCGGTAGAGCTAATGTTTGCCTATCGCTCAGCCATTGAGCGACAGGGTCCAACGCCCAACGGTTGGCCGACTGGAGGCTATTTTTGTAAAAAAAAATTAAAACACGGATATATTTCTATATTTTTAAATAAAAATGGATTATTTTTTTTAAAAAAACTCTCTAGTTTTAAGGGCAAATTTGGCGAGGAGAAGTGAGAAGAGGAGAGGAGTGGAGGAGAAGTGAGAAGAGGAGAAGAACAGCCGAGCCTTCTATTTTGAAGAGCAAATCCAACGATATGAGCGGAAAATTCAAATTCAATGAGAGTGGATAAGTTAAAATATTATCGCAGATGGTTCTAGGTAAACAACTGTCCGTAATAAGTAGGTCATCATATACGATTTTTTTCCGAATCGTTTGTGATACATCATAGATGGTTCAAAATAAAAATTATCTGTGATAAGTACAGACATCACATGTGATTTTTATTCTAAATCATCTGTGATAAGTATGCCATCATAGGCAGTTCTTTTCATCACAGTGAACTTAGATGTTCCATCTTGTAAAATCGTTAGTGATAAAGTTATCATTGACTGTTTGTGTTGAACCATATGTGACAAGGCATCTAGGATGACCTTTTTTTTTATAGTAATGACCTCTAGTTTGAATAAGGATAGATTGCTAATTTAAAAGTCATGATTGTGATTGTGGGATCGATGGCGATGTCCAGCGTTAAGTGAGAGCGGAAGGGCATCACAAAGACATGCGTGAAGGACACGTAATATAAGGGGGCACTTACGTGGCAAAGAGGATCATGCGATGCTGGTTCATGCGTTCATGTGGGAGTGAGAGCGACCAGGTCAAGCGAGCGTATGCATAGAAAGGAGGAAGAAAAGAAGGGAAAAAGGAAGGGAAACAAGAGAACACAAGCATCCAAAGCCTAATAAGTACTTGGACAAAAATTTTAAGCCTAATTTGGATCCAACTCAACCCCATCCAACTTCAAAATTGGAATCAAATCTGAAATCAATTCGGAACATCCATTAGTCCTGCATTAAAAAGCCCATAACTTTTGCAAATAGAGTTCAATTTAAGTGCTCTTGTACTTGTGGAAAAGATTATTCCGATGCCCACGCAATGGGTAAGGCCCCAGCTTCAGAAACATCATGGATCGATCGCTATCTCCGAAATAAATTGGTGGCTGATAGTTTATCTTTTTGTTTTGTGTTAGTATTGTTAGATGTCTTAGGAGTACTATATAGCTAAGAATGTGTCCCATGTACCAGTTGGGACGTCATATTTTTAGAATTATCAATAAACTTTTGATTATAGGGTTTGAGTAAATATTGCCCCACTAGAATATGGAGTTCCAATCTGTTGTGTCGTTCCATTGTTCTTACGATTTCCTTTAGTTATTGCATGAGCACGTCTACTTATTTGTGTGGCGAGCAGACAAGAATCAACTCATGTTGTTGAGCAAATTCAAGTATCGTACGTTTCAGTTAACCATACTGTTGTTGATGGCATCACCATTCATTAGGTTTCATGGATTCTCACAAGCAGCCGCACCTTACCATTATCTTTGATCCTACATCATGAAGATCGATAATCCTATATCAATTTTCCTCAAACAAATAAACAAGGTAATTTCTCCATCGTCTTTTCGAAACAGTTTATCGGAGCAGTTTTTTGAAGCGGTTTATCATCTTATTGGCATTCAGTTCGTTCGTACAAGCGCTCACGCTAGAGCTAAAAGTTATCAACTGCAACCATAAACCATTCACGACAGCCAAAAAAATACACCCAATATGTTAGTCATGATGGGTTTTTGGACAATATATTGTTTCATTGCTAGGGTCAAATATGGAATCCTCAAAAGAGGGGAAAAACACCTGAACAATGTAATAAAAAACAAATTACAGCATGCCTCAGCAATTCCTAAGTGAGATCAGCTGAGGCATAATCGATCATTAATTATTTATCATGTGTGAAATCAGATCAGTATTAACAAGTCACGACCCCCTCAATAAAAGAGTATATTGTTACATGCATGATTGATATATCTTGACCCACTTTTGCAATGGAGTTAATTTCATTACTATAAATTTAAAGATTGATCATATATTTTGCAAGCTATAGCTTTAATCACGTGAAAAGGTAGGAATTCCTGAACCTTAGGAGCAAAACAAAAGAAAAAAAGCTTCGATCAAGTTCGTGTGCTACAACGGAGGGACCATGTCGTGCTACAACGGGAAGGGGATCAGGCTCACCGGACCTCGGCAATGGTAGGGAGAAGAAAGCTATTGAGAGTGAAGAAAGAGGAGTGAGAAAGAAGAGATGAGGTGACATGTGGGACCCATGAAATCTACTATTACATGATTATCATGTCAGATGAAAATTGTGCTAGATTGGTTTGAGGGGTGTTTTAAATGGTTTTAAGAATTTAAAGTTGCAAAAGTGAGCGATTTTAGAGGCAAGCGATGAAAAACAAATAGAGATTAGAATTCAAGGCTAAAATGAGATTTTTCTTTTAAAAAAAATACTAAGAGCACAAGCAATTTAGGGTGTCTAGGCCATTAGGCTCTTTGGAACGACAAGACCTAGATGTCTTGATTTGTTCCACTATTTTTTTCATTTATTCCACTGATAGTTTTCAACTGTTTTACAAATAGTCTTGAATTGTTCCACTAGCACATTTGATTTGTTCCACTACTATGTTTTATTTCTTCTAAACATTGTCATTGGAATATCGTCGATGACTCTTGAAACATTGAAACCAACTATGGTTAACATTGGCTTATTCCCTCTTATAACTTAAGTGTGGAATGTCGTTGATGAGCCATTGGAACATCAAAACTAAACATGTGGAACATTTTATTTTACCTATTGGAACATCCAATATCCACCTATTCATTCCCTCCAACCAGAACGCTGTCCCTAGACCATTAGAACATCTAGAAGTAATGCATGGAATATTTTATTTATCTAGTGGAACATGTGATATATGACATCATTACTAAGACGATATATATGAAAGTAGGGTTTTATTTGAAGATCTCATTGTAAGGAATATGATGGTTCGAACGGATCGTAGATTGGACACTCGGTTACAAGATATAACCGTTTGAATTTTTAGATTCCTAAAAAACAATCTTTGAATGGCGTGCGCTAACTTGGACAGTTGGGCTTCATGGGCTGGGAGGTGGGCAGTGCGGGGGTGACTGCTACCCGTGCGACACATAGCACTCCATGTTGAACCCAAGCTGTAGTTATCGCCACCGGCCCCTCTCGAGTGTGGCAAGGGTGATTGGGCCTACATATAGTTATGTGTAGAGTGCCTGCCCTACACCTGAGCCGAGCTTGCCCCTCTCCCCTCTTCTCCATTCTTGTCGACGTTGAGTGCGTGATGGTGAGCACTATCCTCTACATAGAAAAATAGTGTAAGCACTAAATAGCTCCATCTACCACCAAAGCATGTTTAGAATATGAGACCCTACTATTGTGGTAAATACCTAAATTTTACCATGCTCCACTATTATAGCAACTATATTTTGAGCTAGCATCTAGCCATCTCATCCTATGAGTCTTGGGTGCTAGACTCTAGAGTCTAGACGGCCACAACACAAGGTGCCACCGGTATTTGTGAAAGAATGCGACTAACATATGATTGGTCACGCGTTAGCATAGCACAACCACCCTTCCTGCCTTTTTTGGTTTGTCCGTGCACATACCTCCCATTTCTCCCTTTCCTTTTTCATTTGAGTGCATGTAACGAGTCTTGACCTAGCAAGCTTCTTGGTCGTGATCCTCCCTGTATGGATATGAACATGCATCAGGAGCAATTATGTGTTAAATTTATACATATTCATTATTTTAATTATGTTCAAATGATCATATCTTCTTCATTGAGAGTATGATTTGCATTCCATTTGAACCATTGCGTTTCATAAGACAAACTCAATAAAACAAGACCTACATTGCATATATATTTTGATAACATAGTGATAAAGTTAATTAAATGCTGACAAATATGTAACAACTCTATATATTACTTACTAACATTTCTACATAGTATTCGCTAGCACCTACTATTGTTGTCTCTACATTAGTTGTTAGCAACTATTTGAGCAATCAACTACTTATGGTGGCTCTATGTTAATTACTAGCAATTCTAAATTTTACTTGCTACATAAGTTGCTGGCTCTACATGTTAATTAATACATTAGTTACTGGTTCTATATATTACTTGCTAGCAACTCTATATTAGTTGCTGACTCTATATATATTTTAGTTGCTACATTAGTTTCTACCTCTATATGTTACTTGCTATACTAGTTGCTAGCACTATACATCAGTTGTTTGCTCTACATGTTACTTACTACATTAGTTATTAGCTCTATATGTTACCTATTACATTAGTTGTTAGCATCACTAACTCTACATTAGTTGATGTGAGTGTGTTGCGCATGTAGCAGCTATAGTTCTAGGCAACTAGCAACTCTAATTTTGCTGGCACATATCATATATCCGCCTACTAGTAAACATTTTGTAGGTTTAACTTGGTTCACATATCATTCATCATCATTAGGTGATGATACCTATAAACTCTAGTGTTGGCAATTAAACACTCCAGGTGCATAATTAGCAACTCTAAGGTGATGTTAACTAACAAATTAAAATTCTGCTACTAATAATTATAGGTTTCACTATATAGGTGCTTATACTATTAGCTGTAGATGCTCGTAAACTTCAACTCTAGTTGCTCGCAAACTAGCAACTCTATGTACTAGCACATAGCAGAATCTAATCTGCTAGTAATTATAGTTATTTAGGTGCTGGTGACTAGCAATTTAAGTTTTGGCAACTAGACTCTCGGTGTTAGCAACAATATATTTGAAAATTTAGCTTATCATCATGTCATCAGACATGTACAATATGGATCTTATTTTATTTAGTTCGTTGTATCGAACATAATGGTTTAAACGAAATACAAAACAGAGATTGAATTGAAGAGATATACTCATTTAAAGAGTAAATGTTGAAAGAGTACAAAACTTCAACTGACGTCCATGTTGCCCACTTGTGTCCATTTGCTCGACGATAGTGATGTTAAACAGGTGCTGGGATGTCTGGCCCATGCTTCTTGCCTCCTCCCACCCTCATGACGACTTCTCCATCAAGGTCCTGGGTGCTCGGATCGTACTCTGGCCCATGGACCGCCCTTGCCATCGATGTGTACTCACTGAGGCGGCTGTGGACAGTCGCATTGCTGTACACCGAGGGCGGGTCCTCCGGGTTGTAGTCGACGTCGGACGTCGCCTTGCCCTTGTGGGCCAAAGCCCATGCCTTGAACTGGGAGCAAGGCTGGCCACCATGTGACGACGACTGCGAAAAAACAGCAAGATGATTAGAAATTATGCAGAATTGAGCGTTATAATAAAGAAATGAATTCGCGTACCCATGTAGCCGCGAATTCGTCGAGGCTACGGTTGCCTTGATGGTGTGGTGCACCTGGCATCATCAAACGCCGCTCCGACAAGCGTTGTCGTCTCCTCCCACTCGGCGCACCACTTGTCCACCATCTCGTGCTCAAAGATCGGAGATGTTGGGCGCACCACCACGGAGGCACCTACACGTCATCAAGTATATAACATATAAGAAGATCAAATTAAGCGTGTTAATCTCGGAAAAATCAGTATTAATGTTCTATATTTACCTGCATGTAGTCTTCCCGGGTCAGCCTCATGTTTCTTGCTTGAGTTTTGTTGATCTTCACTCCAAGGTAGGTAGCGTTGTATGTTACGATGGCACGGACGCTACCCTCGTAATGCATGTCCTTCACGAGTTTATAACAGCTTTATGAGCCACACTACCCGCCTTGGCCTCATATCCCTCCCGGCATCTGAAGAAATCACGCATATAGACGCGATGTATCCGGTCATTATTTCAAGAATGTCCAATGAATGCGATGTATTGAGCAATGTAGTGCGAGGAAGACTTACCCACATCTCGTAGTCACCGCCGCCTTGTTGCCGAATACCGCCCATCCCGATCCGGTAAATCGGGAAGGCGACGTAGTGGTCCCACGTGTGGCCGGCTCCGCCTCCGCCAAACGCAACCGGGCCGGGGAAGTGTAGCTGCACAAAGACCAGGATGCCATTGACATGGCGTTTGTGATCACCGCACCACAAGCGTCCAACCCCGCCCAAGTGATTAAGATAAATTATTAGTTTCTATTGTGATTTTCAACATATCAAATGAAAAGTAGTGATAACATCTAAAGTTACTTACCTAGCCCATGGGTCGAATCGTGGCGTCTCTCAAGAGGTATCGGTCGCCTCGGGAGGGTCGAGGACCTCGCAACCGGACACCGACGAACCGAGGAAGCGGAATCCCTGCGCCTCCTGCTCCTGCTCCCGCTCCGCTCCTCCTCCCGGTCCCGCTCCTCCTCCCTCCTCCTCCTGCTCCTCCTCCTCCTCCCGCTCCTCCTCCCGCTCCTCCTCCCGCTCCCGCTCAAGAGTGCTCCTGCTCCTCCCGCTCCTCCTACTCTTGCTCCCCGATCGCCACCAGCATCGGGCCGTCTTTGGTAAAGCGACCTTCGTTCCTCATACCGCCCACCATCTTTGGTCAATCACCGCAATTAAAAGAGTAAACCAATAAGCACGATAAACAAGATGTACTTAGAAAGAGATGCAAAATAAACAAAACATAATTAGAAAATAACAAAGTATTACATGTATTAGAAATAATCATCATGATCGGGATTAGCTGGATCATAAGTCTCATCATCAGTATCAGCCATATCCATATAATCAACACTATTCGAAGGAGCAATGTTGTCATCACTGTCATTGCCTAAATGTAATCGCAGTAATTCTAAGTCCTTGATTTTGAACCTCATCTCCGGCGTCCTCGTCAACAACCCTTTCATTGTCTACTTCCATTCCGATCGCTTGGTTAAGTCTATCTCAAAGCGCCTTCTAGCCCTCTTCTTGAAAGAACTCTCCGTCATATGTGTTTGGGTCAAAGTTGTAATCTTCATTGTTTGGGACAGGTAGTTTACCATGTGGCGATACCTTGTACACAACATCCCAACCCTTAAGACGGTCGTCTTTTTGGCACGGGTATGAGAGATAATAAACTTGCGTGGCCTGTTGAGCCACAATATACACATCGCCTCAATTTTGCATTTATTTTTACATTTAGTTCGATGAACATTTAGACATCTCTCAATTGGATAGCACCAACGGCCCTGCACGGGCCCCCCTATTCGTGCCTCATACGGGAGGTGCAAAATCAAATGCTGCATCGGATTGAAGAAGCCGGGTGGAAAGATCTTCTCCAACTTACAGAGCAACACAGGTGCCATTCTTTCCAAGTCTGCAATCACGGTCCGAGATAACTCCTTGGCACAAAGCTGGCGGAAGAAATTGCTCAACTCTGCCAGCACTAGCCAGACATGCTCAGGAACATAGCCTCGAACCATCACTGGAAGAAGCCGCTCAAGCCATATGTGGTAGTCATGACTCTTGAGCCCATTGATTCGCATAGTAGATAAGTTCACTCCCTCCTCGATTATTTGCATACCCATCGGGGAACATTAACGTTTGGAACCATTGCGATACTTCCCTCCTTTGGGGCTGGTCAAGGCGAATCGGCCTTAGGCTTTCTCCATGTCCCGCCGCCTCTAGGAGGCTTCATTTCTTCTTTGGTCTATCGCATAACGTTGCGGATCCACTCTAGCCTTAATGTTGTCCTTTGTCTTATCAGGAATGTCCATGATTGTTGCCCAAAGTGCCTCGGCGACATTCTTTTCAGTGTGCATTACATCAATGTTATGTGGAAGAAGAAGGTCATCAAAATAGGGGAGCCTCAACAAGCCCGACTTATGAGTCCATGCATGTTGCTCACCATATCCCACAAACCACCTTCTTCTTGATTGACCTCGAGCATCTATCGAGCACGAACCGCGGCACGGTCATCATCTGCGGTGCGGGGTCTATAACTCGACACCTTTCGTAAAGTTCTTGACGTCTCGTCGAATGCATGGTCAAGAGGGAGGAATTGTCGATGTTTGTCGAGCGAAGAATACTTGCCACCCTTGACAGAACCAAATGAACTTGAGCTGCCTTGCATCTCGAGCATGGGAACTTCCGTGAACACACCACCGAGAATATCCCATACGCGAAGTCATGCAGGAGTAGTGGTACCAAACATGCATTTTGAAGTTTCTCTTTGTAGCTCGGTCGTATGTCCATACCCTTCCTCCCAAGCACGGACCAATTCATCAATCACAGGCTCCATGAACACACCCATATTATTCCCCGGGTGTTCAGGAATTATCAACGACAAGAATATGTTCTGTCGTTGGAAGAGGACGCCGGGGGGGAGATTGAGGGGATAACGAACACGGGCCAACAAGTGTATGGGGCGCCATCATTCCATAAGGATTGAACCCATCTGCTGCCGGCAAACACGTACATTACGAGCCTCTAGAGCTTTCTCACGATGAATCACATCAAAGTGGGTCCATGCTTCACCATCGGATGGATGTACCGACTTCTCGAGATTGTATCGGCGTCCATTTTGTGCCATGTCATCTGTTTCGCGGTTTCCTCGGTCATGTATAGCCGTTGGATCCTCGGTATGAACGGAAGGTACCGTAGGATTTTCACGGGGATCGCAAGCTGCCTCTTCTGACCATCACCAGAGTCCACCTCCAGGAACCTAGAGGATCCACACTTTCCACAGTACTTTGCTTCCGTGTGTTCTTTCCTAAATAGGATGCACCCCTTCGGACAAGCATGTATCTGCTCATATGGCATCTTAAGTGCACGAAGGAGTTTCTTTGACTCGTACATGCTCTTTGGCAGAATGTGACCCTCCGGAAGCATGCTGCCAAAAACTGTCAACATAGCATCGAAGGCGTCTCGACTCAAGCTAAACTGGGACTTCAAGGCCATTACGCGTCCAATGCCATCCAGTTGAGAAACCTTCGTCTGCCGTGAAAGGGTTTCGTGCGCAGACAACATGTCGTAATCGCCTTTGCGGTTGCCTCGCTCTCCTCCCTCGTCCTTCATGAAGTGTGCTTCATGATAGTCATTTAACATGTCTCCTACCCGCCATCAAGATCATAATCCTCGACGCGTGGTCTCACGACCTCCTCTCTCATACGATCGGATTCACCGTGGTAGATCCACCGGGTATAGTCTGCAGTAAATCCAAACTTGCAAAGATGTTTACCCATGACCTCCTTTGTTTGTCGACGCGTGTTTGCACATCTGCTGCGGGGACACCAAGTGGCACGCGCCCTTTAACCTTGGCAAATGCTAGTTCCAAGAAAGCATCGGTCTTCTCAATCCATTCATCGGACAACGAACCACGACTTGAGCGGCCGTGTACATCCACTCACGGTCATCCATCCTCTAACATATCGGGGAGTAATATAAGAATCAAATGCATCTACGATCTTTCTCCTATCTAATAGGTGAAGATAGGTCCTAATCCACAGGGATGCGTAGATGAGGTTAGTTTCCATGCTCTACTCCTATCAGAGATTTTGGCACACCTCCTCATTGTTCTCCAAATACACGTCCTGGCAGGGAGATTGTGTATCCGGAGAACAACAGGGAGATGCTGCCGAAACTCTGTCACGGATCGGAGTAGACCACGGAAACTAACCCCATCTACGCATCCTCGGCTATCAAAAATGTGGACAATTGAAGCAGATACGGTTATAGATATGCAAAGATCGCATATTTCCAACCGTATCTCTTTCGAACGGAGACGCCTAACTAGGTTACGCCTAACCGAGAATAAACCGGCCGACCAATCGAGAATGGCATTCAACAAAGTGATATAGCAATAACAAAGTGATATACCAATCAGATATGGCATTCAACTCCCCCTCATTCTTTAGAACATTAACACATCAGTATAGCAATAGCATCTTTCATAAAATATAACCAAGTGATATATATGTCACTAAAACATCATAGACTAAGCCAAGTAACATCGCCGACTCGCTAAATCGCAATAATAGAAACATCAGACTAATGTTGCTGTCTGCAAAATGAAAACATCTAAGTAGCTAAGCTAAATGGAAGCAATGATAACAAAGATCACACTAGCATGTCACAAAATGTTCAAGATCAACCGAAAACCACCCAAAGAAGATCTACATTTCATGAAGTAGGGGTCAAAACATATTATAGCCCATCTCTATGCGAAATAACTGTTTACGTGACCAAAGCAACATCTGCAAATTGATGGAGTCATACAACTAATAATGTTGATGAAGCTAGTATAGGTTTCAGGGGGACACGCTAGCCTCCACCAAAGAGAAGATGCCATTTATCATGTACATACCAATATAGACATGGATCATGCGCCATCTTCCTTAGACTACCAAAAGGCCAGGCCAGCGTAAAGCAAACAACACAGCACAATTAGCAAAGCAAACAGCGAGAGCTTGGACGACCAAATCAAATCTTTCCCCCGAGCGCTCAAGGGGGAATATATGCGAGGTTGTTAGTAGCAGTACCACACTGAGCCATCGAGCTAATCACCACACAGATACAAGAAGGTGATTGTATGCAGTACAACAGTATTCGTGAATCTGCAAAAATTGTAGCACCATGTCTTGCTAATGCTCATCTTTGTCAGCTCACTTCTCCATGAGACATAACTGGGTTATCTACTCACGAGGGGAAGAGGACGGCAGTGGAGACGACGGGCGGGAGGACGAGCCGGGGCGGAGAGGAGGCCGGCAGTGAAGAGGGCGGCGGGGAGGACGGCGACGAGGACGACTGGAGCACGGCGACGAGGACGGCGGTCTGAGCAGACCCGCACCCACCAGATCGACGAGGAGGGCGGCGGCGTGAGGAGCAGCAGGGGAGGCGCACGCACACCCGGCCGGGCCGGCGCCTGCGCGTGGAGGGAGAAGGGCGGCGGCGGGGAGGAGAAGGCGGGCGGCGGGGAGATGGAGGAGAGCCTGCACGGGAGGGGAAGGCGGAGCGGGCGGGGAGGAGAAGGGCGGAGCGGCGGGGAGGAGAAGGGCGGAGCGGCGGGGAGGAGAAGGCGGAGGGAGCGCGGAGATGGAGTCTGGCGGGATTGGGGATTTGGGGATTTCGCTGGAGCGAAGCGGCGCTAATCTTACCCCCCGACGCCCCCGGCCGTACGCGAGGGTTGGCCCATATATGGTCAATAGTTATTATTTTGCCGAGTGCCCAAACTTGGCACTCGGCAAATGATTTTTTTTTTGGTTTTTTGCCACCAATTTTTTTTGAAGCTTTAGTACACTACCACAAACAAACATGTTTAAATTTGGGACATTTGCATTGCCTTTTGGCATATTTCTATAGTTTATTTTGTTTTGTTGAATTTTTCCAGAAATGTAAGTTTGAGCTGCAGTGCATCGAATAATGGATTACATTCGTTCAAAAATGTTATCCTTGTTTCGTAGTGTAAATTTAGTCTAAATCCAAGAAGCGTCTCGAAATTTCGATCAACGTGCTCACGGGCAACGCCGCCAACTTGCGTGGGAGTGGTTTTAATTGTATAAAATGCGAGCAATTCGAAAATCATGAAACTTGTCGAGTTGTCGCCGTATCGTGTCGTCTGTTTGTCACGTCGATGCTCACAAACCATGAGATCTCCTACGTTTGTTACGTTTTCAAATGTGGAGATCTCCTGGTTTGTGAGCATCGTACATGACAACGTCTTTCAAACTTTTTCAAATTTTTTCCACGGCATACGGATGTGATGCGGCGACAACTCGACAAGTTTCATGATTTTCGAATTGCTCGCATTTTATACAATTAAAAACCACTCCCACGCAGTTGGCGGCGTTGCCCGTGAGCACGTTGATCGAAATTTCGAGACGCTTCTGGATTTAGACTAAATTTACACTACGAAACAAGGATAACATTTTTGAACGAATGTAATCCATTATTCGATGCACCGCAGCTCAAACTTACATTTCGGAAAAATTCAACAAAACAAAATAAACTATAGAAATATGCCAAAAGGCAATGCAAATGTCCCAAATTTAAACATGTTGTTTGTGGTAGTGTACTAAAGCTTCAAAAAAATTGGTGGCAAAACCAAAAATCATTTGTCGAAAGCCAAGTTTGGGCACTCGGCAAAATAAATTCTTTGCCGAAAAGTTAACGGGGCACTCGGCAAAGAGGATGCTTGCCGGATGCCGTTAGGCCCCTACTAATCTTTGCCGAGTGCCTACCTTTGCCGAGTGCCTGGCACTTGGCAAAGACAATATTTGCCGAGTGCCAGACACTCGGCAAAGGCCTCTTTGCCGAGTGCTATATGTTGCCGAGTGCGGCGCTCGGCAAAGAAGGTCTTTGCCGAGTGCCCGCAATTTGGCACTCGGCAAAGATGTTTGCACTCGGTAAATCACGTGTTTCCCGTAGTGAACAGCATGCGTGCCTCTACGCATTAAATAAATCGTACGTCTCTACTTCCTCCCCCGCATAAGATGGTGCGCACTATAAGATTAAACTTCAGTTAAATTGATTTTGGTGATAAATGATAAATCTAAATGTGTGACTAACTCATTAACGACAAATTTAAATATGAGAGTAACTCGTTTGTTGAGTATGCTATTGTTTAGTCTCATTTGGGTAAAAAGGTGAAAATTATGGAGGTATACATTCAACGTCATATTTTTATATTTTGTTGTATTCCTCGGATCCAAAATATACATTGAACTCCACCAAAAGTTTGACTTGAATACATGCATGTTTTTTATTACACATTCTAGTATGCACACATTTAGGGAGAGTTCATTCTATGTTTTATAGTTTTATTAGTATTTGTCTATGTTTCTTTTTTCACATATAATGGGGATCTCTACTTTAAAACATATCCTTTGAGTATATAAAACTTGTGTAGTTCATATATACTCATATTGCTTTATATTTAATTATTTCTGTTTGAGACTAACATATGTGCTAAGATGTCTAAAAGGCTTAGTCCCAGATTATAGATGGCACAAGACAAAAGGGAAATCGGTAGCACCGTAATAGGCTTGAGGTACTACCGGCCAACGGTAATACTGGCGTTATGGAGCAGTAATACCGACCGATGGTTGTACCGAATTTTCTTGCATTACGTTTTTTCAGAGAGCATGTTTTGGGACCATTTCTGAAGCCTTGGAAATCGGTAATACTGATATGACACTTGGCGGTAGTACCACACTTTGAGTTCAAACGGCTTTATATTCAATTATTTGCAATTGTGGTGGTTGTTATCAATTAGAAAAAGGGAAAGATTGAAGAATCTAGACCCACCATTATGAGTTAATAGTATGTTTTGGTAATTAATGATAATCATATTGTGAGACTAACATTTTTTATGAGTTGGATGGATAGGTTATGTTCCATGATGATGAAGACTTTGGATGACTTCATGTGTTGAAAATTATCAAGTTAATGTTCGAGATGGAAGGTAGCTTAATGAGTTGAAAGTCATCAATAAGAATGCATCATGTGTTGATGCATGTCAAAGAGGAGATGAATCATGTATTGATGCACATCAAGATTCCAAAAAGGAGCTGATCAGATTGATCATCAAGTCAAGGGAAGACTCATCACGTGTTGATGAAGGACACTTGAAGGATGCATCATGGGTTGATGCATATGTAGATAAAGACCCAGGCTTGAAGTGGAGATGTATATCATCAAACTTTAAGAGGGTGATCAAGGCAAAGATATAACTAGTTAGGGCTAAAATTGTGTTTCTATTTTTTTTACCGGTCTTAGTGTTTGATTGAAAGACCGAATTGCTAGTTTAGGTTTGCCGTACTATTAAGAGGGGACTTGTCTAGTAGCTTGAGTCTTATCATGTGTTGATAGCTTAATTCCGCTTGCTCTAGCTCTCTATAGTATGATACTATTGTTTGCGAATGTGTTTTGCAAATAGTTGAGACTCATGCATCTAATCCTTATAACATGTGACTATACTTTGCAAATGTGTTTTGTAAATAGTTGAATTCCATGTACCTACTCCTTGTGGTATTATCTAAGTTTACAAATATGTTTTGTAAATTGTTGGAGGTCATGCATTGTCCCTAGGCATGGTCTAAAATTGTTTATTGCTATTTCCTTGGACTTAGACTATGATAGTTACTCTTTGGATTTCTTATAGTTTATGCATTGATATAATGTGTTTAACATCATGCAAATATGTGGGTTATGTATCTCTTTGAATAAACTTTTCATAGAGTCTAAGATCACTTAATTCCCATATCGGAGTCAAAAGTTATGGCTATTTTTCCGACTGTCGTTTGTGCTGAAAACCAAAAACGATAGTACCACATTTTTTAAATGGTACTACCGTAGTGTGATAGTACTAGCCCCTGTGAGTGCGGTAGTACCGTATTAACCTCCAACGGCTAGTTTTTTGCACCCAAAATAGTCGTTGAACAGTAGGAGCGGTAGTACTGGCCATCCCATGGCGGTAGTACCACAAATATTGATATTTTTGTGATTTTTTTCTTTCAATGGCTAGTTTTTGTGTTGTAGGCTATAAATACCCCCTTGGTTGGTTGGAAGACCATCCTTGGCACTTCATTTTATTCTCTTGAGTTAGTGTGAGCTTGTCCACTCAATTGTGCATGTGTTGCACTTTGTGAGCAAAGAGGGATATTTCTAGTTGCATGTGTTGCATCTAGAGGTGAATTTCATATCCACTTGAGTTGTGCATTCATTGTATGTGGTGATAGTCAAGTAAGGGGTTTGACTTGTTACTCTTAGAGGTTATCGAATCCTAGATGGCATTGGAGGCGTTTCGTCTAGTGATCTCTTCAAAGAAGATTGTGAAGAGGCCTGACATATTGTGAAGGTTAGAGCTCACGTACCAGGAGAGGGAAATAGTTACTACTAGTGGAATTGAGATGTTTGATTTAATTTGTAGAGGCGGTTCAATTTGTTTAGACTTATCTCAACATGGACAAGGGGAGACCAACAAGTTTTCTAACACCATGATAAAAAGAAACCATATCAATTGTGATTTGTTCTCTTGTGCTCAATCTAAATTCAAGCAATTTATATTTGTAGAATCAAATTGATTGTTTGTTACTCTAGGATTGTAAACCTTTGACATAGAGTTAGGTTGTTGGTGCATTTAGTGAGTTTAATTGATTTAGGCCTTAATTGAGAAAAACCATTTTGATTTACGCTTGTGCATATAAACCTCGATTTTGGGCAAAGAAAATTTAAAACTGTCTGTTCATCCCCTCTAGTCGGCCTCCTCGATCCTACATGCACGCGGTCACGCTAACACACGACTAGGCGCTACGAAGCGTCATCATTTGTGAAAATATAGATTGGGCCAAAAATGCAAAATTGTTTCCTTTTTTCTTTTTATTCTAATTTGAAAAAGAAGGAGAGGAAAAAAAGTAAATCAATTGGGAGATTGGTTAACTCTACGACTAAATCTAAAAGAAAAATCATGTTACTGCAGCATATATAACAGTGTTGGCAGGATAGTGCATATATAAAAGTATACACATAATTTTCGAAAAAGAATGACATACGTTGTTGACTACCTGGTAATAAATCAACAAAACCAAGAGTTAAAAAACAGAAAGACTTGACTACAGATGCAACATAAGATATTTCTTTTAGTAAATACTAGCTGAATTCTCGTACTTTGCTATGAATTAAAAAAATTATTTTAACAAGTCGATGTCATTTGGGTGCTCCACGCCCTCGGCGCTATCTTTGCACTCGTTTGAGCTCCGACCAAGTTAGCGTCGTGCCTCCGCCAACATACTTGACATACACCATGCCGTTGGCTTCGTTGTAACCCATATAACAATTTGTGTTGAAGTTAATTTATTTGTTAGGGGTTGGTTTTTTTGTTAGAGATTTTTTAGTGAGTGAAATTTGTTTGCTGGGGAGGTTGTTATGTTTTTTCGAAGATTTTTTAGGGTGGTTTTCGGACATACACTCACTAATAAGATTTTTTTAAGTAGGAAAGATATATACACATGTCAGTGTTGGGACACGGTGCTCTGCGCACAACATGCATGCATCTTCTGAGTACACCGATCGACTTTAGAGGCCACGGTCGAACAGTTCGCTGGGGCCTGCCTCTGTCAAGTAGGAGCATGTACGAGACTAGGGTCGTGTATGCTGTAGATGGATGGTTTAGGTCACGCACAACATGAGAAAAACCGATAGACAACTGTAGCTGGACGTCTACGCTACACTAGAGCAGAAGACAAAGCTAGATTTGGTACTGTTGCGTATTGTATTTATAAAACTAGGTGTATGCACATCGTATTTGCAAAAATAACGCTTCTGCCGTCCGGTGGACGGGCAGCAGCACCGGCGAGGCGAAGCCATCGACGGCAGGTGCCTGCCACCCCGCCAGTAGACGGCAGGTAGCCTGCCACCCGGTGGGGGACGGCAGACAAGCCTACCATCTGGTGAGAGGTGGCAGGTGATTAAGTCAGCTTAATTACCTGTCCTAATATTTTTTGCATTATTATTTGTTTGAATTTTTAAATATAACAAACGAGCTAAAAATTATGAAAATTTATATACAGTCTCCCGACATAACGTACCTCATAGTGTAATTTTTGGGTGATTTTATCCGTTGTGAATGTTGCTAAAAAATTCATACAATTTTGATAATTTTATGAGTTTTTATATATAGCAAACGAGCTCCAAAAATTACAAAATTTTATATAAAGCCTTCTGACATAGTTATAGTTATTGTGTAATTTTTTAGAAATTTTATGTGGTCTGAATTTACCATATTTATTTAGATTAATTTAATCACGAATTTAATGATGCTCAATGTCGGCCAATCATGCCATATTTTTATTCCTGCTATCTGGTTCACACAATTGTCACTCTATGTGTGTTGTGCCCCCTCGCGTGTTCTCTTATTTGCATATTTGTTATTGTTACCACGCCGTCCCCTCGCCGCTCCCTCATTTACACATTTGTCAGTGTTACCATGTCGTCCCCCCACCCGAAGCACTGCTCGTGACAATGGATCCTCAATGTATGGGGGTGAGTGCACCGGGTTCACCTTTCGCTTGGCCATAAATACGAATCTCTGTAGTTCGTCATTGCTCATCTTAGTCGCTCATTGCAGAAGCTTATTGTCGCGGTTGTCGCTCAAAATTGGGAGTGCGTAGCTCATTACTTCAAAATTGGCAGTGCTGATTGTTTCCCCCGAAAGGCAGGTAATTTTTTATCGTATGCTTTCGACGTTATTCTCATAATCCTAGTCAATTAGTGTTATTTAGTCAGTCGTGATTAATGTAGTTTGTATTATGAAGTATGCAAGTTGTAGTAATTTAGACATAGTTTTTACTATTTTTGTGTGCGTACAATATCCATAATTTGTTATTGAATGGAAATATGTAATTAAGTAGTCGTAATTACTGTATTAGCAATTAGTTAGGGGTAAGTAATGACTTAGTGGTAGGTAATTAAGTGGTAAGGATGACGGTAACGAATGATTCGTCATTTTTCGGATGATTAATCAAATTATCGGTAATTAATGAAGTATTCGTATGTAGTTACACACATGTAATCACTGACTTGTAGTATGTTGCTGTCATTATCAATCCTCGTACTAATATTTCGTCTGTCCCATTTGTTGCAAGGTACTCTCAAAATTAAGAGTGTGTAGCTGATTATTTAGAAAAGGTAGTGCATAACTCATTAAGCTGCTTCTCCCGAAAGGCAGGTAACTTTTTATAGCTTGCTTTTGACGTTATTCCCGTAGTCCTAGTCATAATTAATGTAGTTTGTATTATAAAGTAAGTTTTACTATTATTATTAATCTTCGGACTAATATTTGGTCTATCATATATATTGAAAGGTATGGCTTTACCGAAGCTTCTCGAACTCTCGTATGATGAGAAACACCATTGCCACTCATGGATGGCGGGTGACGTGGCTGGCCCTCTGCCCTTCAAGCTGCGGGGGATACGTGAGCACTGGACAAGCATTACGTCATAACCCTGTGGGCCACGACTTGTTGCCCTTTGCGAAGCTAGTCTCCACCGAACACGAGTTCACCATCGACGGCAGCTTGCTTGTGGCACCGGTGGATAGGTGGAGGCCCGATACACACACATTCCATTTTTGGTAGGGTGAGATGACGGTCACTCTGTAGGACGTCGCGTTCTTGAGCGGTCTTCCTCTTGGAGGTGACGCACTTGTTCCAACTCCTACACTAGTCGTGTGGAAGGAGAGGCTAGCAAGGCCGGTTTGGCTGGCCTATCCCGGAGAGTGCACGTGGCGTCCCCCACACTTGGCTGAACAATTTCAGCGTGTGCCCATAGGATGCACCGCTGGAGGTCGTCAGGACGCACCTCCTCGCCTTCCTTATTCAGCTCTTTTGGTTGGAGCATGTTTCCAGCCACACACGGTGATATTTGCAACACTGAGTTTATTGGCCTCGCCGAGTCTTTGGTGGATGCAGAGTTTGGGGTGATGTCTCAGTACAGTTGGAGATCAGTGGTTCTGTGCACCATGTATCAGGAGTTATGTGACGCTTGCCAGTGTGCTACTACTGGTACCCCCAATCTGGCTATCTGCTATGTGCTCTATAGCTGTGGAGTTGGGAGCACTTCCCTATCGGACGTCCGACCATCGTGACGCCAGTGCACCCGTTCGGTGAGTTCGTCGACCTAAAAGACGGACCCACTATGAGCATCTAATGGACTGTTGCCTGTCTACGGTGGGCGAAGGGCAAACCGTCGAGGTGCTACTTGCTATGGCACAATGAGTTTGAGTCGTTGCATGACAGCGACGTCATATGGGGTCTATGGACTATATATTTTGTACATCGTGTATCGCTGCACAGGCTGTCACTGCAATGTCTGCAGGACGCAGAGCTATGGGCGACGACACACCATCTGGTGTTCTCGTACATGGTGGAGGCTTACGCACCACAGCGCGTGATATGATAGTTCAGTTTTCACCAGGCCATGCCCTCTTTGGACGGCAGGTTCCTACTGTAAGCCGTACACCGGTGAGTCAAATTCTATCCGACTACTGTGTACACTTTGTATGTTTTGCTATGTAACGTCGATGATTATGGAAATGCAGACAATCAAGGGCTGGTCGGCATGGGACGGACTGGCGGGCACTGCAGCGACAATGGATGACAGCATGGACTGATAGGGCACACCTCGATGTTGTCATGCAACAACGTTCGTACGACGTCCAGATGTACGACGAGTACCTATACTGGTACATACCCCGATCATGCAGTAGACTCACCATTTCTCCACCAAATCACCCCGAGCAGATCACGCATGAGGAAAGTCTGCAATACTCGATCGATCCCGACAGTGCTTCACGGCGGCATGACAGCGTAAGATAGTTCAAATATCTTATCGTTTCATTCAAGAAATTCATGCTAATTGTTGCTGAACCTATTTCCTATATCACTTAAATTGGAGCAGGCACAACGCATTGCAAGTGCATCGGAGGCCACCATCAACAGCCTGGAGACACCACCGACCATGCAGAAAACTATGAAGTTCATCCTAAAGCAGACCAAAAAAATAGTGCACAACCTAAGCTGCGGCCATTCCACGGATCACACTGTGCACATGAGCCACCCTGCAGGGGCACCATGCTCACCCACCAAGTCATCGCGACCTAGCGAGTCCGGCTGGCCATCACAATCTATTGAGTCTGCCTGGTGTCATGGTACTAGCTGCCGATCATCCATGTGCCGTACCAACGAGGAGGTAACTTACGTACGAACCTACATTTTGTTTTCCTATTAAGCCTTGCGTTCCACTAACATCATGGCAATCTCCCGCCGTAGGTTTGTCGTCGAGTTGCATCACTTTTGACGTCTACACCACCTGCACAGATTACCGCTCCCCATTGTTTATCTTCACTGCACATTCGGGAGGTATGAGATTCACATTGTACATCTAGAATATTTATTTTGACTAATATTGTTTCATCTTGCAACCTCCAATTCAACGTGGGGGTGATGACGAGTCCACCGATGACGACACGGGCCTCCCAGATGCTTCCAGAGAGCACTACATAGCGCCAGGGTTTGCAGCGTACGTAGGGCAGAGCTTAGCATTCACAGCATACCTAGGGTTCAGACACTTTGGTGGACAGAGCTCCTCCGGCTTCGCTGCCACTTCGTACGGTCAAGGCGAGAGCTCCTTTGCACTACAAGGGGGATTTCTAGAGTCCTTTGTGTATGACATTATTGCAGGCGGTTCACAGTTCGACATGTCTTAGCTAGAGGACTTTGACCTTTACTGGACCCAACCTATTGTACCTGAACCTATTGGATCACCATTGGCCACTGAGCAAATAGAACGGTCTCCATACCTCCTCCGACCTGAGACGCAACCTCCGGACCGACTGACGTACCCCACGAGCCATACTCGTGTTCAACGGAAGACAAGGGCACGTACGGGGAGGCAGACGCAACGAGGAGGTAGCAGTGGCTTAGATGGGTAAGCCATATCATAACCAATGTGATGCATTTTTTATGCTACTATAATTACTTTTACTTGTACAAGTATTAATGTAGAAAATTGTAAACAATATGAAATATTCATAAAATCATGATTAAATTAACCTGAATAAACATGGTAAATTCGGACCACATAAAATTTTTTAAAAATTACACAATAACTATGACTATGTTGGGAAGTTTCACATAAAATTTTGTAATTTTTGAAGCTCATTTGCTATATGTAAAAACTCATAAAAATATCGAAATTGTATGAATTTTTAAGCAAAATTCACAATGGATAAAATTACCCAAAAACTATACTGTGAGGTACATTGTGTTGGCAGGCTGTAAATAAAATTTTGTAATTTTTTGATCTAATTTGATATATTTAAAAATTCAAACAAACACTAAATACAAAAAATTTGGGCAGGTAATTAAGCCGGCTAATCAGCCATCTTAATTACCTGCTCCCCCCTCACCGGACGGCAGCACGCTGCTTGTCCCTCATTAAGCAACATCTTGCCGCCACCGATGGCCCGCCAGTGTCGCGTCGCCGGCGCTGCTGCCCGCCCATCAGGCGGCGGAAGCATTATTTTTGCAAATACGGTGCACATACACCTAGTTTTATAAATACGATGCGCAACAGTGCCAAATCTGGCTTTGTCTCCTAGTGCAGGACATGCATAACATATAGCATAGTAATCCGTTTGTCTCAGCAAAAGATAAGGATGACCTGCTAGCAGGGTACGTACGTGCGTGCTGTATATATCCAGATTAGGGGTGCAATCGGAGTAGATATAGACAAATATCGCTTGTCCTGTATCCTATTCCATATTTTTTCCTCAGAGTCGGAGTCAGACATAGATAATGCTGGATATCTATTTCTCTATTCCGTATCTGTTCCATAATCTTTCGGACGGTCAGCAGGACGAAAATTATTTGTTTCTTTGCACAGGATATTGGATAGTATGGTACAATCAAAGTGAATATGGAGAGACTAATTACTGAGATGTTAAAGAAAGAACACTCAGTACTGTCACCTGATTAGATGTGACAATTTATCTATATGTTATCTTATTCCTAGGTGAAGTCGCAATAGACTTCCTCATATCACTTGACATACGGATATATACGGACGGCTATTACTTATCCCATATCTTATTTTATATTTTTTCCTCGGAGTCGTAGTCAGACACGGATAGTGCCTGATATCTATTTACCCTTTCCATATTCGTTCTGCAAGCCTTTGGTCGGTCGGATGGACGAAAATTATCCGCTCCTTTTGCACCCCTAATCCATATGATACTTTCTCGCCAAAGTCAACAGTATGCTTTGCATTCCATTTGGGTCATTACGTTTTATAAGACAAACTCAACAAAACAAGACCTACACTGTATATATATATATTTGATAACATAGTGATAAAGTTAATTAAAGACTGACAAATATATAAGAACTTTATATGTTACTTACTAATTAACTCTTATACATATTATTTGCTATCATTTACTACTGATGGCTCTGCATTAGTTGCTAGCAATGATTTGTACAATCAACTACTTATGGTGACTCTACATTAATTACTAGCAATTCTAAATTTTATCTACTACATTAGTTGTTGCCTCTATATGTTAATTACTACATTTGTTACTGGTTCTATATATTACTTGCAAATTTATGGTAGTTGCTGGCTCTACATTTTTGGTGCTACATTAGTTGCTAGCTCTATATGTTACTTGTTACATTAGTTGCTAACTCTACATGTTACTTGCTACATTAGTTACTAACAACTCTGCATTAGTTTTTTTGCTTACATATTACTTCCTACATTAGTTGTTAGCTCTATATGTTATTTGTTACATTAGTTGTTAGTATCCCTAACTCTACATTAGTTGTTGTGGGTGTGTTGGGCATGTAGCAGCTATAGTTCCAAGCAACTAGCAACTCTATTGCTGGCACATATCATACACCAGCCTACTAGTAAAAATTTTGTAGGTTTAACTTGGTTCACATATCATTCATCATCATTAGGTGATGATACCTATAAACTCATAAGTGCTGGTAATTAAACAACTTTAGGTGCATAACTAGCAACTCTAAGGTACTGTTAACCAACAAAAATTCGGCTACTAATAATTATAGGTTTCACTATGTAGGTGCTTACAAGTATCAACTTTGGATGCTCATAAATTTTAACGCTATTTGCTCGCAAACTAGCAACTCTATATACTAGCACATAGCAAAAATCTAATATGCTAGTAATTATAGTTATTTAGGTACTGGCGACTAGCAATTTAGGTTCTGACAACTACACTTTAGGTGTTGGGAACTATATATTTGAAATTTTAGCTTATTATTATGTCACCAAATATGTGCAACGTGATCTTATTTTGTTCAGTTTGTTGTATCGAACGCAATGGTTTAAATGAAATGCAAAATAGAGATTGAATTGAAAAGATATACTCATTTAAATATTAAATGTTGAAAGAGTACAAAACTTCTAACTCATGTCGATCCGTGTTGCCCACTTGCGTTCATTTGCTCGATCGATAGCGATGTTTTTAATCGATAGTGATGTTTGGGCCGTTCTAAATGGCTTTAGCTTTTGTTTTTTGGCTTTCGACTTATTTAAGTCAGAAACCACTTGAAACACGTTGGTTTCCAATTTTAGTTTATTTTAGCTTTTTTGCTGTTTCTTTTTCCCTTTATTCTTTTGCATTGTTCGTGACAATAAAATGGTTTTTTTATTATTTTATTTTTATTTTTCTTTTAATTAAATAATTTTTTAAAAAACTAATAACTGCTACAGTGTAATTTTAGAAAAAAAATGGCACTGCAAAGCCTCATCGTTTGGGACAATATAGATTGGGCCAAAATACAAAATTGTTTCATTTTCTGTTTTTATTCTAACTCCTCGACAAGGAAGGAGGAAAAAAAATAAGTAAATCAATTTGGAGATTGGTTAACTCTACGACTAAATCTAAAAGAAAAATCATGTTACCGCAGCATATATAACAGTGTTGGCAGGATAGTGCATATATAAAAGTATGCACATAGTTTTCGAAAAAGAATGATATACATTGTTGACTACCTGCTAATAAATCAACAAAACCAAGACGTAAAAAATAAAAAGACTTGGGACCACCGATGCAACACAAGCTCTTTCTTTTTAGCAAATTCTAGTATGGATTGAAAAAAAATCATTTTAACCCATCACATTAAGTCGATATCGTTGGGGCCGGCTCGCTCCATGCCCTCGGTTCTGCCTCTACACTTGTTTGAGCTTCGACGAAGATAGTGTCGTGTCCCCGCCAATATGCTCGGCATACATCTATCCTTGGCCTCGTTATAACCCGCGTAACAATTTATATAGAAGTTAATTTATTTGTTGGGGGTTGGCTTTTCTATTATTTTGTTAGAGATTTTTTAGTGGGTGAAATTTATATGTCGGCGAGGTTGTTGTGTTTTTGTGGAGATTTTTTAGGACGATGGGAGGGAATGACGTACCATCGTCACCACTCACTAACAAGTTTTTGTAAGTAGTAAAATATATATACACATGTCAGTGTAGGCACACGGTGCACCGCACACAACATGCACGTATATTCTGAGTATACGGATCGACTTTAGAGGCCACGATCGAACAGTTCGCTAGGGCCTGCCTCCGTCGAGTAGCAGCAGCTACTATATCTGATCGACGAGATCAGACCGATAGCATAACAATCCGTCTGCATCTTCTCTTACGATCTTATCTCAGCAAAAGATACGAACGACCTGGCAGCAGGGTACGTGCGTGCTGTATATTTCCAGACGATACTTTCTCGCCCAAGTCGTGTACCGCGGAATGTGCAAAAGGCAGGGGATGCTACGCGCACAAACGAAACATGTAACACTGAGTTGGCTTTGGTGACTTTGAGATCACCAAGTACTCTATGAGAAATATGTACACTGTTGATCCACAAACTAAAATTCCGAATAAATTAGTCATACTTGAAACTCAACTTCGTTGTGCACACGTTATTGACAAACTGTATAGATGCTTATATTTTTTTTTGTAAAATTTAAAACTACAAACTTCAAAAGAAAATGATCTAATACTAGAATATATTACATGTTGGACGCTCCTCATCGTGCACAATCAAAGCAGCTACAAACATGAGTTATGCAGGCTAAAGCGCTCAACGGTCTAATATCACGATGGCATGGAAAATCAATTCCACTGGGAAAAAATGTTAATTTGGGGCCTACTACGATTTATATATAACAAGGGCATTCTATCAATTATAAGGTGATTATGCTTTCTTGACTCTCAAGTCACCCTTTTGAACCGTTTAAAAAAATCAGAATCATGCAAACATATTTTTCAAACCTAATTAAAATTATGATCAGGAAACTAAATCGACAAAGTTAACAGAAAATCAAACAACATATAGCCATGTGACATATATTGGCATGGGCTCTTGCACAACGATATATTTTGTGAAGATCAATATTTTACAAAAAGAAGGTCGGTCTATTTGTAAAATATTATATAAAAAGTTATTCGATAAAAACATTTGTATTCGACATGTATACGTATCTCTATACCCATGCATGCACGACCGTAATAGATTTGAGAGAACAAAAACTAGCGATAAAATAAAAGTAGAGGAGAAAGGTCTGAAGGGCAAATGAAGTTGGAAAAATTGCTCCCTTGCCCTAAAGTTTAATGGCGTTTGCTCAAATGCCCCATGATGTTTCACTGACATGCGGGTCCAGAGCCCACATATCAGTGAGACATCATGGAGCATTTGAGCAAACGCCATTAAACTTTGAGGCACATAAGCAAATCCCCCAATGAAGTTTCTTACGGGACTCCACGACACAAAGTGGGAGCCGCGCGCCGTGCAGAAAAAGGCAAAAGGAATGATCCCGAGATCGTCCATGTCCCACTGGTTCCTCAAAAAAGTGACCGGAATATTATATATGCTCACCGACCTTGCCAAGTGATAACACTGTGGTGGCCGATTCTTTCTTGGTTAGCGGTACAACTGCTACTCCAAACCTGCCAAACTCCCTGAACCTCAAGGAGGTAAAGCTTGCAGATGCTGTTGTCAAGGACGTCGTCGGCGCGGCAAATAATAATAATAAGAAGAAGATCAAGAAGTGCTCGTCGAGGGCGAGCATCTTCTTCATCGGGACCGTGGACGCCGATGGGGGGGCCGTCGACGCGACGGTCCAGGAGGAGGAAGGGAGGAAGGACGCGGGGAGCTCATGAGCAAGCAGGAGCTGTTCACCAAGGCCGAGGCGTTCATCGGCAACTTCTACAAGCCGCCCAAGATTCAGCGGGAGGAGTCCTGGAAGAAGCTCCAGGACCTCTACTACCACCATCACTAGATTCACCACTAGGCCAAGGCCTTCTAGGGTTTCTATCTCTAGTTCCTAATGACTGAAGCCATGTATACGCATGCATGCATGAGTACTGAATACTGATACATCTACTCATATATATGTTTGCATTTGTTGGTAGGTTGATGGACTGATGGGTCGTGGAGGGAGCAGAGAGGAACCAGCACAGATATTATGTTGCTGGTTCCTCATTATTTTCTTTATCCATAAATTTTTTGGATGATCCATTGATTATTTTTGGGTTACAAGGTCATATATAGGAGTTCTTTCCCCTGAAACATATGGAAGGCCATAGTAGTTCTTTGTGACATGCATGCCAGCCATGTGCTGTACATCGGTGCGATGATCAATAAAGTTACGCATTAGTATTGATCTTGTGAACGATTAATTTCTACTTGCGAGGTGGTACACATTTTATAGTAGACATTTGATTTAATTTAAGGATGATCGATCGCAATTGTTTATGTTTCAGGCAAGTATTGAAATTCATCATTTTGCGCATCTTATCTCTTGGAAGCATAACATATATTTTTTTCCAAAAGAAATTGTTGAGGGTTACTCTACATGGTTTGATTATGTATCCTTTTCTTTCACAGGAAGGTATTTTACACACACGAGCCAAGTCTTTCTCAAATATGGTCATTAAGGATCATTCATCTCTTCTTTTGGTCCTTAAGACTGGTGTTGTTCTGCAAGATTACTCTGGAATCTTGATGCATGGCTAGTCGCAATCAACACGACAGTATTATGAGTGAACTACTTACAGTGAGAGAGAGAGTGAGAGAGCGAAGTCACATAATTTAGTAACCTCTTAAAGCATTTGTGTGTGTGTGTTGGGTTGGGGGGTGCTGAGGTGTGATGGCTGATGAGTTTGGAACAAAATGCAAGACCTCGAGGTTCTACATGTAACAAAGTGCAAATGGACAAATGCCTTTCTCTATGCGAAAATCTTGCTCTGCACCAAGGATTTATCGACAAATCAGAACAGTCCGCCGGATAGACCCCATCATAATGTTGAATTTTTTTATAAATAATCTATTTTTTATTCGAAATAACAGAAATATATCCACACGACATTTTTTTTTACAAAAATAGGATCCAGTCGCTTAACCGTCGGGCGACTGAAACTTATCACCTAACGGCTAAGCGACACGCAAGCAATCCACTGGCCGTTGGGCGAGTTATTGCAGTCACCGAGCGATCGGGTGACTGCAATTGCTGTCGCCTACCGGTTAGACGACTGCGTTTCTAGTCTGCCGATAGAAAGTTAATGCTACGAAATTAGTATAGTTGGTTATGACAGGCAAAAGATCGGTGAAATGTGAATTACAATACATCAGTACTTTCGTAGTGTGCAATGTGATTTGACTAGTTGCAAAATTGAAAATATAGACAGGCAGACATCAGCAATACCGATACCCACATTACGAGTGCATTACGGTGTTGGAATTGTTCGTGAAGGTCCGAATGGTGTAGATTTGAGAGGTTTTGCGCAAGCCACTTTGGTACACCTAGACGGCGAGAATGCTCGAATCATGGATGTGATGCATTGGTTTACCCGCTGTTTTTCATTAGACCCCGAGGTATGCAGCATTGTCATACAAGAGCTTTAGAGTCGGTCTCTCACAGACATAAGATGGGAGTTGAGAACATTGAGAACATAAAAGGGATAAGAACTGTCGATGTTTTAATACCGATCTTACGTACAATTTCTTGCTTGGATTAGAATCCGCCCCTCCCCTCTCCGACATAATCCTTTATATAGTTGATAAAGTGATGGCAGTTATCTTGCGCCAAAAGACGTCCCAGCGGTTCAGATGATAACCACCTAACAGGAGTTATTGTCAGAGAGATATGAAAGCCGTTCATCGTGCTCAAGTTATTGTCAGAGAGAGATTGTGTGCAGTTATTAGAGAAAAACGCACATTCTAGCTATCTCGTTAGGTGACTCTATGAGGCCATAGACAAGGTAGTTGGAGATAGGCTAGTCGTAGGAAAGTTTACGACCACGAGGTGATCATAGGACATCTTACGAGTACAAAGTTGTAGAAAGGCCTACGACTTGATGGTTGTCATAGGACAACTTACGAGTACGAAGTTATAGAAGAGCTTATGACTATGTGATCATAGAAGGATCCATGACTTATGTGGTCGTAGAAGTACTTATGACTTGGGAATGGTCGTAGGAAGGCTTACAACTATCCTATTCTCTCTTATCAATATGGGGTATGCTCAAAAGGTATAATAACGTTATAATTTGAGGATTATTCTATCCTCGCCATCTAGCCCCCTAACTTCAAGTGAAAGTAGCTTATTTGAGAAAGAAAGATCGTTAGACAAAAATGGTTAAAAGCAAGGCTTTTTCGGCTCTTATCGACCAAAAATGAGCTTGATTAATTTGGTAATTTTGCATGAATTGAGAAGACAGATGGACTTCAAAACAGAGGAAGCCCAATCATTTTTCACTGTTCTATCCGTCGAAGCTATTTTCAAGATAACCATTTGGTTCTCGAGACGAGTAACTGACTGAGACAGTTATAAAAACTTACCATGAGATAACTCTTGGTCTTCTCCTTTCTCCATCTATTCCGACTTGCTCCGAGCATTCCACCGTCGACCAAATCCCTCAACCTCCTCGAATCTCATCTGAAATCCACCCTGACTACTTGAAAAAATGACGAAAACCATAATCATCTCTACTATGTTGAAGATGGACAATGTCAAATGGAAGAAATTGGAGGTTGCTGAGAAGCCCGCCACGGAGATTCATCAATGGATTGAAGCCGTTGGGCAACATTGGCCGTCAGGACAAATCAGAGAAATCCCGGTGTTCCAGGCTTACTGTGAGTGTGGCCTTCGTCTCCCTGCTCATTCCTTGTTCACCGTAGTGCTTGAATACATTGGGGTCGAATTAGTGAACTTGATTCCCAATTCAATCACAATGCTTAGTGTATTCGTGTACCTGTGTGAGGCGTACTTGGGTATTCCAACAAATCTTGAGCTCTTTCGGTATTACTATGAAATGAGTCATTAGATTGGAATTGCTGATAGTTGTGCCCTGAAGCTCCATGATAGCAAGACAGAACTGTACATCCAAATATTCACTCGGTCTTCGTGGCCGAGTTGGAAGAAAATGTGGTTTTACTAGGAGACGACCAGAGCAGACAACCTTTCTTTCATGGGGAAGGCTGTGGAGAAGAACAATCATTGGAATTTTGCTCTCAAAGACCTTACGAGAATAGCCCCTACATCTTAGCTACCAAGGAGCTGAGGGATAAAGGGCTTACTAGTTGGCACGTGGTGAAGGACTTCATCACACGCCGCATAAGTGTCCTGAAGCGCCGAGCACATCCCATGGGGATGTACTCGGGAGTTTGGACCCAACCAGAGACTACAAGAATGGTAAGTGATACTCGTACTCATGTTTGCAATCAGATTATTTTTTTGTGTACTATTTATCTACTATTATGTCTGAATGAACATATCTCAAGTTGTAAGAAATCCACTTCTGAGTCAAGGCTATGTGCGAGAAAGCCCCATCGCTTGAGGCGGAGGCTCCTCGTATTCTAGTGGATGTATCCACCGAAGAGAGAGATGAATGGCTAGAGGTAATCGAAGAACTTATTTCTTCATTAGGCCTACGTAGTCGTATGGAATGACTAGAAGCATCCTTCTCTTTTGCAGAGTAGGCATGTTTTACCGTTAGGACGACCAAGGGGTCAAACTGATGGTCGTTGGAGGGGAAGCAGAGCAAGCCAAAGCTCCTCCAGCTAAGAGGCATTGACTAGTCAAAGCAGTCGATAAGGACAAAGGGGATACAAGTGCTGTCACTCCCCTTGCTGTTCTTCCTCCTGCTGATCTTCCTCCTGTTGCTCCAAGTGCTGCTATCAAGTAGTTTCTTGTAGATGTGAGTACCGCAAGCAAAATCGAAGTAGCCATACTGGAACAACCAACTCCCAAGATCAAGGTACCCTTCTATTATGATACTGAAACTCACTTAGTAAAAGTTTCTTGAGGTTTTATCAAACAACTTAACAAATAAGACTGGAAGGATTTCGTATCTTTCATGAAGGAGACCGCTTCAGTAGTGGAACCTGTGATCGAGAAGGAGTTAGGCCCCTAGTGGTCGAGACTGACGTCAAGCACCAGGAGGGGTAGGAAGGTGAAGGGGCAATAACTCTTGCCCAAGACCTTTGATCAAATGTGGTCAAAGGTGCACAATACTCTCGACCAGACATGGTCAAGGAATCTCTCGTTCGACCAGTTGAGGTTGAAGAGATTCTTGTTCGACCAAACACGGTCGAGGAGGTTCTTGTTCGACTAGACTTAGTCGAAGAATCCCCCGTTCAACCAATCGAGGTCGAAGAAGTTCCATTTCTCTACGACCAGGCGTGGTCGAAGAGAAGAAGTAAAAAAACCACTCTCTACAAGGGTTTCTTCTAAATTCACACTTAAAGCTACAACATCAAGGTGTGAAAATATAAGTATTTGCAATTTACCTTTATGTCTCCTCATATGTTGATTCACTATTTGAACTTGTAGCTCGACTTCTCCATTACCTAAGATCGCTTCTATCGAGAAGCCCCCTGCGGCTGTACCCGCAGTCAAAGAGACGATGGAGAAGGTGGTCGAGGAAACGACCACTACATCAGTAGAGGCTACAAAGACTATGACCACCGGGATAGTCATAGCACAAGAAATTCAAACGGTGAAGGACAGGGCAAGAGTACCTGTTCCAATGTTAGAGAACTCTCCCGACCATTGTGCCAAAGAGGAAGACACCGAGGATGCTCCCCCTCTTTACCAAGAGGTATGAATAGAGAAGAAGTTCAGCCTAACTTCTTCTCTTCATTTTTTATCCCTCCATTTGTAGTGGAATCCAATTCTATTCATCCTCGGAGCCAAGTTCCATATCTGAGAGATATTCCTAACAAGGGGGAGATCTTCGATGACGAATGTCTCGGGAAGATGTGGTGGAAAAGAGTCGACCGGCTATATCAGCTCGAAGACTCAAGACTAGTATTTGCTACGTTTGCTCGTAGAAGCATGGATATAAGCATCGAGTACTTTAAACATTAGTACTTGTTTCTTCCCACTTTCTCACTATCCTTCTTTGTTCAGAGGTGTTAGAAGACATGGCAACTGTGGGCGAGTACCACAGACAGCTCATGCATCTTCGATAAGAAAATATCGAACTCTCTAAGAGGGTAGCAGTACTATAATTCACTAGCTTGTGTGAACGAATGTTGTTTCAACCACTTGCCTAGTTTTTTCATGTCTGCTTGTGACCTTTGCAGATCAAAGCTTAACGCAGATCACCTGGCTACCGCACTCGACAACGAGAAAGCCTATACACAGAGGTTAAAGGAAGATAATGCTAACTTATCAATAAACCTCATAAAGGCCCAATATGTAGCCAGAGCTTTGTGAGAGAGAACAAACAACAAGTTTTCAAACTTAAGACTACTTGTTTAGATGCCTTTCCTGCTTCTTTTTATTCTTTTCTTTTGTCAGAACAAGAGACTAAAACGAGTAGGCTCCACATTGAGGTCGAAGCGAAGGCCAAAGTGAGAACAGAACTTACTCGTAACAATAAAGAGAAGGATTAGAGAATAAAGTCACTCGATACTCGACTATCTGGTAAGAAAAACTTTACCTCCAACCAATTCTTCAAACTAGTCTTTTAATGATTATTGCCTTGACCACCTTCGACCCGTTCGTAGAGGCCATGGTCAAAATAAAGCATCTTAATGAAGCTATAACTCATAGTCAAGAAGAAGCAAAGTCGATGAAGATAACCCTTCAAGACTATGGTACTCTTCTTAACAATCTACTCAGTGAGTTGGGTGCAGAAAAGATGAGTCCTTGTGAGGACACCATGCCTGCTCACACGAGTATGATCGAACTACAAGTCAAGGCTTTGAAGAAGCACATGTCAACTCTAAAGTCTGACCAAATGGAGTCAATTCGAGGTGCGGTCAAAGATGCTGTAAGCTATGTCTTGGCAAAAATCAACGCATGCGACTGGAACATCAACTTACACCCAATTGAGCATGACTTCAATTGCTCTTTAGAAGAAGTAAGCTGCTTGGTCGAAGAAATAAGGCCAACCGGTCGAAGGGTTACCGAAGAGATGCAACTTGGCTCTCCTTCTTTAGAGTAATCTATAGATAAGAATTTGTAAAGACTTACCTTTGGCGAATAAAAAACTTTCTTTCCTGCAATTCATCTCATGGAGAAATTAGTACTCGTAAGATGAAAGAGAAATGAAGGAAATTGAATTTAAGACTAATAAATAAAGTTATACTGATAATTCTATCCTAGCCCCCGTCTATTTACTTAGTTTATACAAATAAATAAAGTAAATAGTATAGAGTACAATATGCAGATAGTAGAGTTGCTCATCTGACTATCATTGTTGGATTCGATCACATGTACTGGTAGCAAAAGTCAGGAATGAGTTAACTATAGGAAATTCCTTCTAGTAGGCAGGACCACATGCAGAGAGGAAAGACTTTGACTAGGTGATGTTACCTTCCTTCGACCATGTAAATGAAATAAAAAACACGAATGATAATAGGACAAGCACTTAGAATCCCTTCTCGAACATTTGTTCAACATTTTTGTAGGCAATCGCAACTATTTTGTGTTGATAGCAAGAGTCCAGAATAGATCGGCACTAGAAAGCTCTTTCTAGTGGGCATGACCACATGTAGAAAGGAGAGACTTCGACTAGTGGTGTCCCTTTGTTCGACCAGTTAAAACAAATTGGATGCACCAGAAGTGGTCGAATAAATGTAAAAGAAGCTCTACTAAACATACGATAATAAAAATTTGAACAAACTAAAAACTTTATTGAAAAAGTAGAAAATTTACACATAGAACATGCATAATTAGTCAATGTTCCAAGAGCTCGAGAGAATCTGACCATCCTCCATAGTGAGTCGTACTGAGCCTGGGCGTGTGACTTTGACCACGGTGTAAGGACCTTCCCACTTGGGAGCAAGTTTGTTCCAATTAGACTGGGATTGGCTTTTCATCAATACCAAGTCACCTACAGCAAGGCTGCGAGATTGGACCTTACGATCGTAATACTTACGTATGACTTGTTGGTAGACTGCTGATCGGATTAAGGCTTGATTCCTTTTCTCTTCGAGTAGGTTGATGTCGTTCGCTCGAAGTTGTTGTTGGTTGAAGCCGATGAAGTTTTCGACCTTTGTCGACCGGATCTTTAGTTTTGGGGGAAGCACAGCCTTAGCCCCAAAAGCTAAGAAAAATAGAGTTTTTCCTATCGCTCGACTAGGTATCGTGTGAATTGAACATAACACTGAAGGTAATTTTTGTACCCAAGCCCCTGAGTGCTTTACGAGCTGGTCAAAGACTCGAGTCTTAATTCCTTCCATTATTATGAGGACCCCTTACGTACTTCGTTCATAGAGTATTCCCTCGACCAAAGTATATATTTTAGCCTTTCAGGATATATGATCTGCTTCGAGATCATCGTCAGGTATTGAACACTTCTGAAGGTAGTTGTAGATTGGAGCCATCCACATCTCTTCGTAATCTAGAGATGCTGTCTTATTAGGAGTTGTCTCCGGTGCGTCGACCAGAGATGGCTTCTGGAGTTGCTCCAAGAAGATTCCTAGCGGTACTAGTGATTGAGAAGAAGCTATTCGAGCCAACTAGTCTATGAGAAAGTTATCCTTCCGAGGGATATACTGCAACTCAAAACAAAAAAATGCTTCTCAAGCTTCCGGGCTTTTAACAAGTATTGAGACATGGTCGAACCCGAGCATTGATACTCTTTGCCGACTTGATTCATAACCAGTTGAGAGTCTCACGAGTAGTTGACGAATCCTGAGTGCTTTAGCGGCTCGTATGCCAACAAATCTTCATACTCAGCCACGTTTTTAGTGACCATAAAGAGTAATTGAATGACATACTTTAAGGTCTCTCCCTCGGGAGATTTCAGGACCACTGCAGTCCCCGAGCCACTTAGTGTAAGTGACACATCAAAGTACATCATCCACTGGTCGTGAGAATCATATAGGGGCTCCTGAACGGGTTTAGGATTTGTCCATTTGGTGACAAAGTTTGCCAAGATCTAGGATTTAATGATCGTTCGGGACACGAAATGGTTGAACTCCCTAGGTTCTACCGACCATTTTACCATACGCCTTGCTGTTTCCCTGTTCTGGAGGACTACTCCTAAGGGAAACTCAGACATCACAATAATTTTGTGCGCATAAAAATAATACCTCAACTTCCTCGAAGACCTAAGGAGTGCATAGAGAAGTTTTTGGACCTTAGGGTAGCTCTCCTTAGGACCGTGTAAAACTTCACTTACATAGTATACTGGTCGCTGGATGCCCTCGCGCTCTGCAACCAGTACAACACTTACTACATGTGGCATAATGGATAGATATATTAAGAGTATCTCACCTGGTCTCGGAGAAACTAGAACAGGAGCACTCGTGAGATATCTCTTGGCATCCTTGAAGGCATCATTAATCTCTTTCAACCACTCAAAATCCTTATGTTTTCGTAGAAGCTTAAAGAAAAGAAATCCCTTTTCTCCTAGTCGTGCGATGAAATGACTTAAAGCTACCATGCAACCGGTGAGTTTTTTAACCTCTTTATTAGTGGTTGGAGGGCATATTTGCTTGATGGCCTTAATCTTTTCAGGGTTTGCCTCGATACCTCTTGCCGAAATAAGGAATCCGAGCAACTTTCCTAAAGAAACTCCGAACACGCACTTCTCGGGATTGAGTTTGAAGCAATGCCTTTTGAGGTCGTCGAAAGTCTCCTACAGGTCTAAAATGTGATTAAGTCATTTGATGCTCTTAACGACCATATCATCAATATAATATTCCATGTTTCGTCCCATTTGATGTATAAAGGTCAATGCACCAAACGCTGAAAAGTTGGACCAACATTTTTCAAGACAAATGGCATTTTGATATAGCAAAATACTCCAAATGATGTGATGAATGCGGTCTTCTCTTCATCTTCTAAAGAAATACTGATCTTGTGATAACCAAAATATGCATCTAGAAAACTTAATATCTCATAGCTAGTAGTAGAATAAACCAATTGATCAATACGAGGAAGTGGAAAATAATCTTTTAGACAAGCTTTATTCAAGTCAGTATAGTCTATACACATACACCACTTACCATTAGGCTTCTTAACCATTATAGGGTTAGCTAACCACTCTGAGTGATTGACTTCTCTTATAAAGCCTGTCGTTAATAACTTGTCCAATTTTGATCTGATAGCTTCTCACTGATTTGGTGCAAATCTCCATAATTTCTGTTATATGGGCTTTTTATCAGCCGTAGAGTTAACCTGTGCTTGATCACCTCCCTGAGGACCTAGGGCATGTCGGATGGCTACCACGTGAACACATTTGTGTTTGCCCAGAGGAAAGTGATGAGGGTGTCTTCCTATGCGGGGTCGAGAACAACCCCCATGCGAACTGTCTTCGAAGGTTCGGCTAGATCCAGGGGAACCTCCTTGAATTTTTCATTCGGCTTTGGCCGGCTTTAGGCTTCGAGTGCTTGCTCGAAGGCTGCACCTTGGTGACTTCTCGAGTAGGTAGCTATCTAACCATCTCGAGGGACTTACGGTCGCATGTCAGCACCTTTTTCTTATCACAGTGAACTGTGATGACTCCCTTGGGACCTAGCATCTTTAAACATTGATACACATTGTGAGCATCTATCAAAAAGCTAGACAAAGTTGGTCGTTTGAGTATGGCATTGTACGTCATATCGATGTCGACCACATTAAAGGAGATTTTCTCTATCCTGAAGTTGCTGGGAGACCCGAACGTTACAAGCAGAGAGACTTGGCTGAAGATGCTAGTACGGTACCATGAAAAGAATATCACACAAGATTTATTCTGGTACGAGGAATTTGCATCTTGTGTATACCACTAAGAAATGAAATAAAATGTTTAAAGAACTGCCACCATCAATCAACACGTGATTCACTCGACAATTGTTGATGGTGGGCTTGACCATGATCAGAAACTAACCAAGTCGAGTCGAAGAGATCGGACAATCACTCTTCTTGAAAGAAATTGTGACTTCTGACCACTTAGGTAAATTATTGACAAGGGTAGGGTCGATAGAGTTTACCTCTCATTTGACAGATTTATACTATCGCTTTGACTCGTATGCGGATGATCCATCATCGATGTGCTTGATGGTGTGCTTTGGATCCTGAAATAGCATGTTCTTGTCCTTGTCAGAATACTTTCGACCATTCAATTGCCCCACCTCTTCGAGCGAAGGAAGTGGTCCCTTGTCCGAGTAATAATCCTCGAGTTTTTGCTAGAAAACTCAGCAATTGCAAAGGTCATGCCTCTCTTTTTTGTGAAGAGGGCACCACCTGGGCTTGTTGTCCTTCCACACGGTGCTTTGCCTTTGCCCCGGTTGGAGTATTGCTTGGGGTTACGTGGCTCTTTATCACCCACAGCCAAGACTTCCTTCTCCTTCATCTTATTGCCTTCACCCTGCTCTTTGGAACCTCGGTTGATCTGATCGATGGACTTAGTCCATTCAACTACTTCAGTAGCGATTGTGTAACGGCCAGCCATCTCAAAGAGCTTAGCGATAGTGGTTGGAGGATTTAAGGCAATGTCCTATATGAACCTCCTGTTGCGTACCCCTGCTTGAATGCCTTGATGGCAGAAGAATCAGAGACCTCCAGAATCAAATTACGAACCTAACTAAAGTGTTGGATGAATTATCGTAGGGTCTCGTCGCTGCCTTGCTGTATTCAGTGCAGGTCGTCTTCTTTCCCAGGGTGGTTGTACGTCCCCTGGAAGTTGGCCAGTAGAAGGTCACAGAGGGGTTGCCACTAATAGATTGACTCGAACGGTTGGTTGAGTAACCATGACCGTGCTGATATTTTGAGCACCATTGGAAGATAATTTGCCATAACATACTCACCTCCTTCTACCGCCTGAACCGCAGTCGTGTAAATTTGGAGGAACTCGATGGGATTCTCGGAACCATAAAATTTCTCCATGTTCACTGGCTGAAACCACAGCGGTGCTTGGAGTTTGGCCACGAATGCCTAACATCTGGTAATGATCTCTTGACATCTCCTTTGTGGGAAAGGGTAGTTGACATCGCCCGATGATCGTACTCGGTGATGCCCGACGGTCAGTGGACCCAACCTATAGTAGGCCTTGTCCATCTGAGGGTAATGCTCCTCGTACTCCATCTACTGCTACAGATTCCTTGCTCGAAGTGGTGATCGATTATCAATTCATCGATTTGGAGTCATTCGGGGAACTCTTCTCCGACTAGAATTGAGATCGGGGGTCTGACGCGCCCTATCATCATGCCTAATCCCATGAGGTGAGTTTCTTGATTGACTAGACACAGTCATACCTGGTCGATTCTCAATGTCATGTCAGCGAGGTGACTCAAGTCTGGCCACCACATTGTGGAGTCTTCGCACAATTCCTTCAACAAAGTGGTCGTAGCCTAGTGCTCGTGCGAGCTCTGGAGTTGGATTCTTGAGTAAGTCGTTGATCCATTGAAGCTCTCGAGCCTCTTTAGACTAGTACTGGACACACCCAGACAAAGACCTTTGGGCAGCCAGTCACCTTCTTCGAGCGGTCTCAGGATCCTTGATCCCTGAAGCTATCTAGGGCTACTTTATAGAAGAGTGATTATTTCTAGGATTTATCCAACGCTCATAAGAGTACTCATCGGGTTCATCACTAGAGGTCTCCTCGCCATCCTCACGAGAGGTGGGAGTGTGTGATATGTGGAGAGCATCCTTTTACCTTCCTCCGAGAGGGTGATTAGGATCTATAGGTAGGGCAAATACCTCTTGTCGAGAATCTCTACTTCTGGGAGAGGCCTCCTCATATGAAGAATCCTCTAACAAGAGCGCAACGCAGCTTGGAGCAAGTCCCTCCAGGTAGGGGAATTCTAGGTTACAACTATCTCCGGTTGAATCAACACTCTGCGTCGAGATGGGTGAACCTCCAGACAGCCCACCTATTCTCTTTCTAGGTTTCATCGGAGTGTCACGATCACCAGTTGACGATGGATCCCCATAATGGTAGATTCCTGGGCTCAGCAAAGTTGAGCGGGCGGTCGCCGGGGGACTCGAACACTTGGGCGCGGTCCCATTGTCATGTTGTGAGTCCTCCTCATGGTCAGATTGACCCTTGCCTCCCGGGGGAAGTGACTCCTCCACTGGGTGTACTGCTGTGGGGGATTTGGATCCCTCATCAGCCTTTCCTGCGGTGAGGTCTCCGAGGTCTCAGGACGGACCTCCAAGGAGACTCTCACTGTCGGAAGACTTCATCGTCTTCTCAAAGTCGTAACAGGCATCCATGTTGAGGTCTGCATACTCGATGAAGTCGAACCAGTTCTCCTCGTTCAACTCCTCTGCCATGAGGACATCAGGAGAAAGAGAACTTATAGACAAGAAAATTACTAGAGTCTTAGAAGAAATTCTCCCTATAGATGGCGCCAACTGTCGGTGTTTTAACACTGATCTTACGTATAATTTCTTGAATTCGAGGGAAACTCTTAAGACTAAGATCTGGTAATGCCGAAAGAAGACATGGAGATTTTTATGCAGGTTCGGGCTTCTCTTGGGAGAATAATAGCACTACTTCCTGTGTGGCTATTGCTTAGAGAAAGAGAATACAAGTGTGTAATGCGGAAAATGCCTTGCACTAAGTCTTGCTTGGATCAGAATCCATCCCCTCTCCTCTCTGACATAATCCTTTATATAGTTGATGAAATGATGGCAATTATCTTGTGCCAAAAGATGTTCCAACGGTTCAGATGATAACCGTCTAATATGAGTTAACATCAGAGAGATATGAAAGCCGTTCATCATGCTATGGTTATTGTCAGTGTTACAATTTTGACCCAGGAGAAAACGTACACATCGCAAATAATCTAAGAGGACACAGAAGAAAATTTTGAATTTCTTTATTCTCTTATTTGCTGCCCCTCTTTCTTTTCTTTTTCTCTCACTTACAAAATTGGGTACAAGCCTTCTCAATATAAAGGCTAATAATCTCCTACTTGTATACGTATTTGGACTTCAAGCTAGACACAACTTCAACTTGAGTTATACTCGAAGACGGGCTCTACTACGTCTAGGATTCGAAGTCAAGATTATTTCTAACAATTTCCCCCTTAATCTTGACTTACTCTAAAATATTGAGATAATCGGACTCAACTACGACTTACTAAACTTTATGCCAACACCTTACTTGAGTTTGGACGACGACACATCTTTCTCAACGTCTTGACTCAACTCTTCATCAGAGCACTGTGGATTCATCATCGCTGAGCGCTTTAGCAACAAACGCTTTCTTCATCTTTGGCTTGGGGAATTCTGAAGCAAAGTATGCATAATCATTACAATTATAACACCTCATTTGGCCTTATCAAATTTCCGATTCTGACGGCCTTGGCCACCACTCCTGGAAGTGTTCTTGCCTTCACGCTTCGATGATCGGATCTCCCACTTGGCGCGGGTCAACAAGAGTTGTCCATCGTCTTTGTTACTATTGTCGTGGATGCATTCCTCATACGCCTTAAGACGACCGATGACCTCCTCCATGGTCATTGTCTTTAGGTCTCCAATTGCTCTATGACCGAAACAATCGAGAGAAACTGTGAGGGAACAGCAAGAATGAATTTCTTTACTATGTACAACTCTTCCACCTTCTTGCCAAGGGCCCGATTCTTGTTGATGATGACTGTCAACCGGACGGCGAAGTCATTGATTGACTACGTTTCCTTCATATGCAGCATCTCGAACTCGATCTTGAGAGTTTGTACCTTTACTTCCTTCACACGATCTGCGCTAAGATGCATCGTCTTCAACGCCTCCCACGCGGCTTTAGCCGTCTCCTTTTTAGCTAGTAGGAAGAGCGTTTCCTCTGGGATGCCCTGATAGATGGCCGCCAATGCCATCTGATCTTTGCACACATCGACGTTGCCGTTTTCGATTGCATCTCACACTCCTTGAGCCTTCATATACACCTTCATCTTCATTGCACATGCTGCATAATTGCTCGTCGTGAGCATCGGATAATACAACGAGATAACGGAACTCTCCTTCGCCATCATACTGGATGATGTCTCGTTACCGGCGACACCACTTCCTGGAGTACGTGACATGATCTTAAGCACGAATCAAGAAATCGAGTTACTTTGAAGTGGCACTTGGACCAAGAAAACGAAAGAAAAAAAATTATACTGTTTTTTTTTTCTTGCTTGGACTTCGCTCTCTGTTGCTCGTCTCCGCGCTCTGTTCGGGCTAGTTTTTATTGCACTGCTGACTGTCTTCGACTCGGGGATGGATGGGAAAACGGAACGATCTCGGATTCGCTTCTTTTTGCTTGTGCATGCGTGCTTTCTCTCTGCATCGCTTGACCAAGAACCGAAGGACAGAAAAAAGGGAACAGGAGTGCTGTCCTCTGGCCCGAAGGGACTGTGTGCAGATCGCTTGCTCTGGGTGCTCTTGATTGCCTTCAAACTGATTTTTCTCTGTACCGAGGAAGAGAACCGCGCCTACTCTTTTCTCTCCTATGCAAAAAAGGATGCCACTGGACCTTACTGTCTGCTTGCGCGTCTGGTTCACGTGGACCAGGCGACTTGGCTTCTTTCTTACGCATGGAACGAGGATTGAAGAGACACGCGACCGAAGGTGCTTGTCTTGCCTAGGTTCTAATATCATTTATTATAATTTTGATCAGGAGAAAATATACACATCGTAAATAATCTTAGAGGACATAAAACAAATTTTTGAATTTCTTTATTCTCTTATTTTCTCCCCCTTTTTCTTTTCTTTTTCTCTCGCTTACAAAATTAGGTACAAGCCTCCTCAATATAAAGACTAATAATCTCCTACTCATATATGTATTCGGACTTCAAGTTGGACACAACTTCAATTTGAGTTATACTCGAAGACGGACTCTACTACGTCTGGGACTCGAAGTCAAGATTATTTCTAACAGTCAGAGAGAGATTGTGTGCAGTTATTAGAGATAAACACACGTTCTAGCTGTCTCGTCAGGCGACTCAATGAGACCATAGACAAGGTAGTTGGAGATAAGCTAGTCGTAGGAAAGTTTACGACCACGAGGTGGTCGTAGGACATCTTACAAATATAGTCATAGAAAAACTTACGACTATATGGCCGTAGAAAGACTTACAACTTGATGGTGGTTATAGGACAACTTATGAGTACGTAGTCATAGATGAGCTTACGACTATGTGATCGTAGAAGGATCCATGACTTATGTGATCATAGAAAAACTTACGACATAGGAATGGTCGTAAGAAGGCTTATGACTACCTTATGCTTCCTTATCAATAAGGGGTATACTCGAAAAGTATAATGACATCATAATTTGAGGATTATTCTATCCTCATCAAGAACAAAGTGTTTATTGTCTAAAATGTTGTCTTTTTGGGAGAAAGAATTTCTTTGAAAATGAGCTAGTGGGAGCATGGTGTAAAGAATTTCTTTCAAAAGGAGCTAGTGGGAGCACAGTGTGGCTGAAAAAAATTCGAGAACCATCAGAAAATGTTTCATCTCCTATTGAACCTCCAAAGGATATACAAGATGTTGTTGAACCTAAGGAAGAGGCACCAGGCCCACATAGATCTGCAAGGCCACAATAGTTGCCTATGATATGTTGGCATGACATTTTATTGTTAGACAATGATGATCCTAAGACTTATGAGGAAGCGATGATGGGCCCAGACTATGAGAAATGGCTTACAGTCATGAGATCCAAAATACAATCCATGATGATAATCAAGTTTGAAACTGGGTTGATCCCCTCAATTGTGTAAAACCATTGAATGCAAGTGGGTTTTCTTAAAAAAGATAGACATAGATGAAAATTTTTGTATCCATAAGGCATGATTGGTGGCGAAGGGTTTCAAATAAATTCAAGGTATTGACCATAATGAAATTTTCTCGCTCGTCACTATACTTAAGTCTGTCCTGATCATTCTAGCTACTATTTTATATTTTGATTATGAGATATGATAGATGGATGTCAAAATAACTTTCCTAAATGGAAACCTAAATTATGATGTGTGCATGACACAACATAAGGATTTTGTCGATCTACAAAATACTACAAAGATATGCAAGCTTTAAAGACCTATCTATGGATTGAAGCAAGCATCTTGGAGTTGAAACATTTATTTTGATGAGGTAGTTAAAGGGTTTGGTTTCATCAAGAATGAAGAAAAGCTTTGTGTTTATAAAAATAGTAGTGGAAGTGCATTTGTTTTTCTAGTCTTATATGTGGATGTCACTATTAAGAAATAGCTTCTTTGTGAAAGACTTAGGAGATGTAGCATATATTTTGAGCATAAAGATCTATAGAGATAGAACTAAAAGGCTAGTTGTATTAAGCCTATATTGACAAGGTGTTGAAGTGGTTTAACATGCATGATTCCATGAAGAGTTTCTTACCTATGTCACATGGCATTAGTCTTAGCAAGATTCAGTGTCCATCGACATCTAATGAGTGAGACCGGATGAGTAAAATTTCATATACTTCTGCCATTGGGATCTATCTTGTATGCCATACTTTGTACACACCCAGATATATCCTATGCTCTAAGGGTTACTAGCAGATATTAGCCAGATTCAGGTGAAGATTACTAGATAGCTATAAAGAACATCATGAAATATTTGAGAAGGACTAGGGATATGTTCCATGTTTATAGAGATGAGAAAGAGCTGGTTGTAAATGGTTATACTGATACCATCTTTCAAACTAATAAAGATTTTTGATCAGAGTCTGGGTTTGTGTTTTGTCTTAATAGAAGAGTAGTGGGCTGGAAAAGTTTAAGCAAGAGACGATTGCTGATTCTACAGCGGAACTGAGTACATTACGGCTTCTGAAACTTCAAAGGATGCTATTTGGATAAGGAAGTTCATCTCTAAGCTGGGTGTGGTCTCTAGTGCTTGTAGTCCAATGGATCTTTATTATGATTATAGTGGAGCTATTGTGCAAACCAAAGAGCCTAAATCGCATCAAAATCCAAACACATACTTCGGTATTTTCACCTCATTCACGAGATTGTTGATAGAGGTGATGTAAAGATATGCAAAGTGTATACAGATTTAAATATTGCTGATCTGTTGACCAAATCTCTCCCACAGCCAAAGCATGAGCCACACACATGAGCTATAGGTATATTGATACTTGTATGATTGACTCTAGTGCAAGTGGGAGATTGCCAGTGATATCCCTAGAGGCAATCATGTAGATAATTGTATCACTTGTATGTTTATGATCATTTTAATAATGTGTTATTTTGTCCATTGAATAAATATTTTTTATATTGATCAACAAAAAACATGATTTGTTCGTGAAACTCTTTATTCATGTTTTGATGCTATTCTAAATTATCCTTGATTTTATATCATTATGTAAGACAACAATGATTTATAGATTATTACATATATTGATTGATAACCATGTTTCATAGAGCATGGATATAGGGATATCAAATCAATAATATAGATAATTGTTAAAAAACACATTATTGGATTGACCCCACCTTGAGACACTGTTGAGGTTGTTGTGTTTTTATATATCATCAGTTGGTCTGAAGCAATGATGATGTATAATCCTTATACCTGATATCATCATAGTTTTCTACGTGTATAATAGTATACTTAGAGGTTACTAAACGCTACTCTGTAACTGGATAGTTATAAATACAGATTTTGGTTATGCTATGAAGCATGCGGAGGAACGTGACTAGTCATATATGGGATTTTCCCCTCCAACATAATAGGAGAGATATATCTGAGTCCCTCAATGTGGTCGGGATAAAGAAAGTGCATGGCCATACAACTAGTGGTCGAAGAGTCAACCACATGAAGTTATCTATCACTAAATCAGAAAAAAATCGAATAGTCCATGGATGACACATTTCTTACCTGGAGTTCGATCAGGTGTTATAAGGCAAAAAGAGAATACACAAGTTGGTTGTTTAGTCCGACCAGATATAAACTGATTGTATAAGTATACTGACTGGTCGTTAGCTGATTGAACACAACAAATTGATCTATGAACTGGTTGTATGGAGATATGATCTGTTTATAACCAAATGAATTGGTCGTAAGGAGTTATGAATTAATCATAAGTGACTAAGACTTGGTTGTAAATTATATTGCATAAGGTTCATCTAGTTTGATCTTTGTGTATATTTAGGGGTCGATATGTCTTGCTAGGGACTGCTATGACCTATGATTGAAAAGATATTTTTGAGTTACAACCAAGTATACACGAACCTACATGATCACATACTTAACGGGTTGGAACAGTAAGGGTCCAAATGATAGACTTTGAGTTGAGTACGATCTCTACTCATGATGGATAAGGATACGGTTAGAGGCTCTATACAAAAGGGGCAGTGGGTTATGGAAAAGAGAGACATTACACCACCCACCGAAACCCTAGCCGCCTTCTTCAAAGGCCCTGTTGTGTGTGCTAGTGCTAGCACACCGGCGCATGATGTTTCATCACTGGACGTGTAGGCTTCGGTAGATATGCTGTTACAACTACGACGTTGATCGAGACGATCTAAGGAGAAGACAATCAGTTTGTGGAGATCGACCATCGCTAGAGAACGATCGGATTAAGAGGGTCGCTTTCCAGAGACATTGGATGATCGACTATTTTTACTATGCGCTATGTTGAACCGGACTATTTTAACTCTTCTTCCGTTACACTGCACGTGTAATGATAATGATCTGTGATCTTTTACTCGCATTACTTCCCGTCAGCCACAGGGAATGCTTTCAAGCGGTTACGCAGGCACTAGCTGCAGGTTGTTTATGGCCTTGGCATTAGTTGCTACAGATTACTACTGCCTCTGGCTACCCAGTCTATAACTCCATTGCCCTGTCTGGAAATGGATACAGGGAAAACCAATGCTTTCAAGCGGTTACGCAGGCACTAGCTGCAGGTTGTTTATGGCTTTGCCACTAGTTGCTACAGATTACTACTGCTTCTGGCTACCTAGTCCATAACTCCATTGCCCCTGTCTGGAATAGTTGCTACAGATTACTACTGCCTCTGGCTACCTAGTCCATAACTCCATTGCCCCAGTCTGGAATAGTTGCTACAGATTACTACTGCCTCTGGCTGCCTAGTCCATAACTCCATTGCCCTGTCCGGAAATAGTTGCTACAGATTACTACTGCCCCTGTCTGGAATAGTTGCTACAGATTACTACTGCCTCTGGCTACCCAGTCCATAACTCCATTGCCCTGTCCGGAAATGGATACAGGGAAATCGAGAAACGAATGCAGGACACGCGCACCAAATAGTGTACAACCTTTGAAAGGTCCCCTTCTTTATGGCAAACAGCAATCCGCATCAAAGTTGAGCCACCCTGCTCCTCATTTTAGGTTGCCAAAGCGGAGAAATTTATGCTTTGTGTGGTCCCTCTCATACCACCACCCACAGTCGGAGCCTCCAACCCAGTGGCGCCGCCGGCGGTTTGGCCTTCCCTCCATGGTTTTCTCGGTGAGATCTCGCTGAGATTGTCCGAGAAATCCAGGATTTCAAAATTTTCGACCGAAGTTTCGTCTTTTAACGCATGCACATTTGAATTTTTCGAACGAAAGTTTCTAGAAGTTTTGGATTTTCGAGAATTTCAGTTACATCGGAGGGGTCCAAAAATTTAGTTATACCGAGAATGTTTCCCGTGCGTAGCGCACGCACGAGTGTGACTACAGTACTGCTAGTTGTTTTAGGAGGTTACAGCTAGTCTACTACTCCTACCTGTTAGTCTCTTACGGCTAGTTTTTTGACAGTACAATGGTAGATACACTGAGCTAGGAGTTGGGCCACGGCCCAGGTCCACCGTACTTCATGGTGCTTTGTACCGTACCGGTTTGTCTCGTCTTTGGTCAGATCCAAGCACGGTCTAAAGTTCACCGTGCCAGCGTTCGTGCCGTGTTAGCCCAAGCCCAGCCCGAAGTAACTATACACAATGAAGGCGACGGTGACGATGGTGGAGACGGTCATCATCTTCCTTTTTGTCGTACCCGGCTCGTTAGAAACTAGATGAAATTGAATTAGTTGCATAAAAACATGGGTACGAAATGACGTAAATATTTGAGAAAAAGTAGAATTTCTTTGATATTTTAAAAATACAATGTTACTGCCGTGTTAAAAACGTTATGCCCCAGAGTGGGTTTCCCGAATAAGGAAAAGAGTACAATAACAATATATGTACATACTAACTATAACAATATACGTACATAGTATCTACTAATCAATGTCTAGGTCGTTTATGCGTTCGAGGTCAGCATACACCTATACGATTTCAGGATTGTCCAGTTGATGTTGTTGCCGCTCTTCGATTAATTTCCATTCTTTGATGCATGTGATTGCGTCCACCATCCTGGGCATAAGGGATGATCTTCTCTCTTCGATTATTCTCCCTACGGTGCTGAACGTCGCTTTTGAAGACACGGTGGATTGTTCCGTACTATTACCCTATTTCTTGTTCATTATACAATTGAGTGCTACATCATGGGAAGATACATATTTGCTTATAATATAGTATACGTTTGTCCCGGTATGACAATCTAGATACTGTCTACTCCTCCCAGCCGTCAGATACAGCCTCCACCTCGTCATCATCTGATATCTTATCCAAGAGAAAAACCAATGTTTTTTTCCTGTAGACTCTTATCCAAGAGACTGACATGAATTCATGATTTTTAGTATTGCGCAGACTTGTATCACTTTACCCATAATTATTCTGAATTCTGATGGACACCGGTCATTCACATTTCCTTTGATGCGACCCCAAATTCAGAATACAGAATTCTTTACTTGCCTGACTAAGATGTAGTGATCTCAGTGTCTGTTTGGACAGCCTCCTCCTCTGGAACCAAATTCCCTCCTGCAATAATTTAAGATAGAAAATCCTATTTTTAATTTCTAATTATATGTTTTCAGATGAAGCAATAACCCTTGTTGAATTTATATTTAAGACTTTGGTCTTTTAAATATTTAGGATTTATATTTGTGAGTATTATTCACAGAGTATGTTTTGTTAATGATTATCTTATACATTTTAAATTGGTATACATACGTATGTATTTTGCCTTGTTGTTTATTTATTTTCTTTACTGTTTATTTCTGTGCTGAACTTCTTTTGAAATTTATTTATTTAAATTTAGCCCACTCGGCCTTATGGCCCGAGCAGGCCCGCCTGGCCCAGTCGGCGCCGCGGTCAATATGACCCGACCGACGCATCGCCTCCTCGCCCCTCCTCTCTCTCTCTCGCTGTTTCCCGAATCTTCTCATCTTTTCCTGTGGCGACTCTGCCGCTCGGTCTTGCCGGCCATGGCGCCGCCGACTGCAGGCCTCTCCGCGCCGTCCCTAGCTAGTTCTCACCTCCCCTCGGCTTCCCTCTCCTCTTGGTGCCGCTGGTGTTCCGGACTTGCCCTATATGTTCACCCCCTCTCGGTTTCCGCCACCGATCTAAAATTGGCCAGTACTTCTGGTAGATTTGAGGTGTTGGTTTCATGGATCTGGTACGGAGAATGAGTTTTGGGCTTACTAGATTTGATTTTTCTATTTGCTATGGTGTTCTTGTTGTGGATCTATGGAGCTTTTTGAGGGTCTTCGGCCAGTCGATGCTATGCACCCGGTCACGCTTCCTACACCCGGTTTGGTAGGGCTTCCGCTCCACCGATGCGCCGATGCATGGAGGCTCTGCTCTGTGATGCTTGTGTTGTGAGGATGATCGTGGCCCGTGGGATGGCAACGGGAGGTCGGAAGCGAGGCCAAGGTCACCACCGGCGCTGGCGTGCCGGCCGTGCCCCCCGTGCTCGCTGGACCGGGCCGGCCCGAGTATGGCACGCCACACTGGGCCGTGCCATGCCGCCCATCGTACCGGATATCTAGGCCCAGCCCGGCCCACCTTTTGTGCCGTGCTTGATGCGCGGTCTTGGTCGACCGTTCTTCTAAGCGGGCCGAAAAGCACACCCGTCTCCCACCTCTAGATACACATGTACTCTCTCACATATTCCATGTACACGTTTCAACTTAGTGTTGATAGGTGTTATACCATGTGGCTAGGTCTAGAATATTTTGGTGATAAATAATTGACAATGGTTAGTTTACGATGATGAATATTTGGTAATATTGCTTAGCGTTGTTATGCGAGTCGTGTCGCGTGTGTGCGTATGGACTGATGTTGGTCAAGTTGGGATGAACTTGTGCCGGAAGAATGTTCTTTGGTCTTTGCACGTTCAGGTTGAGTATGGAGGCGATCATGGTCGGTGACGAGGAGGACCGGGACTAGGATGGAGAGATCTGAAGTCCAGACGGTCGAGGATGTCATGCGAGATGGTCGGGCTCATGATTGGGGTGAATGGAGATCACAGATGGATGATACGTATTGGAGCTACAGAGGTGCGGTCCGGAGGCTACGACACATGGTGGATGATACGTGGAGAAGCTACGGGAGATACGGTCCTAGAGGCGTCGACACGTGACGTGTTAGGAAAATTGGAATTTTGGAAAACCTGTATTAGGAAGGGTTTCGGGTCCCTTGGAAATTAGTGGGCCAAAAGTCTAGTTGAGGTAAAAAGATCCAAGTCTAATTGGATGAGTTGCAATAGAATTCTAAATAGAGATTGAATAGAATTCATAGGAGGCCATATAAAAACACGGTATGTGTGCGGCGGCGCGGATGGAGCGATCGGGAAAAGAAACAATAGGGGCGCAGGACATGGTGAGCAGACGCAAAGAAGATGAATAGTGTCTACCTTTTTGAATAAAAGTTTATGATTTTTTTAATTCATATATATTATCCTTTTTTTTTCTGATTTTTTGATTTCTACGTATTCTCCATACATTGATCTCTATCTATATATTTTTTGTGCTTATATTCATAAATTAGTTTGAATCAAAAATCGATTACTAGAATCGAAGGAAAAACTTGTTTTGTTGATCTGTTATCGATCGGAATCAGGCACGATCGTTATTTGCTACAGTAACTACTACAGTACTTGACACATTACTGCTACAGTAAAATCAGAAAAAATCTGTTTTTTTTGCTTTTTGTTATTTCTGGTTTTTGCGGATTAAACAATTAAAATGCAGAAAATTTGAGAAAAAAGTTTCCGCTGTGCGTTGCAATCATTCACCCCCTCTGATTGCTATCAATAATCCTACAAGTAGGGGGTGGAAACGAGCCGAGCCGAGCCGGCTCGAGCCAAGCTTCGATGCTGCTCGGGTGAGCGAGAGGCTCGGCTCGGCTCGGCTCATTACCGAAACGAGCTACGCGAGTGTAACATCCCAAAATTGGGTTATTTCAAAATATGGAATTTTAAAATCATTTCCTGCATTTTGTTGGCATTAGAATTTCTTTTGAATATTTAGTTGAAATCTTTTTCAGATTTGTGGCATACAAATTAAATTTCAAAGAGTAATCCCAAATGCAAATAATAGAAAACTAGAATTGTAAATACGAATCTGAAAAGATGATCCAGTAAAAGAAAAGAGGAACCCGGTTTAAAATATAAAATCTCATATTTAGTAAAATATAAAGAGCAATAAAAGTGAATGACTAAAATACAAACACTTATACATACATATATATATATATATAAATTGTGCAAAGAAAAATTTAGCCATATAAGAAATAATATATATATATATATGTATGTGCAAAAATTTAGTAGGCCAGCAAAATAATAATAGGTGAAATTATGTATATGCACATATAACCTAAATAATAATAATAATAATAATAATAGTCCCTCTCATTCAATAGCTAAAAATTTAAATTAAATATGAAATATCAAAATTAAGCCCAAACATTTCTCTCCTCTTTTTCATCTACTATTTCTTTTCCTTTTTCCTTTCTCTTCCATGTGGGCCCCACCCCTTTTCCCTCTCTCATTCTTTTCTTTCTCCCCTCCCGGTCTCATTGGTCTTGGGCCCACCCCATCGCGCCTCCTCCTTCCTTCTCCCGCGCGCCTGCCTTCCCTCTTCTTCCTCTCGCTCTGCCGATCGAGCCCGCGACATTGAATCCTGCCGCCTCCTCCGCCCATTGCCGCCGCCGCCGCTTGACATCGCCGCCCGACCGTCTGGTGTGTGTCCGCGTCCTCACGCGTGGCCAACCGCACCCCTTTGCCTAGAAAGCCTGGACACCTCTCCAAAGTCATCGCCCCACTCCCTACATCCTCTCACAGAGCCCAATCGAGCCCCCGTGCACCCCACCTCGCCGGTCACCTCTTCTTCTTCGCCGCCAGCCATCTGGGGAATCGGTGATAGGAGCCATCTCCGGCCAATTCCTCCGCCTGGGAGCTTCCCCGTGGTCCCGCCAGCACATTCCCACCATCGCCCAACCGTCCCCGCCACCCCAGCTCGTCGTCATTGTGCCCCTGCCCGCGCCGCCGCCGGCTCCCGATGCCAGCCTCCCTTGGCCACCCTCCGGCCCTGCCAATCCGCCGGTGAGCCTCCCCGTAATCCCCTCCTGCTTATGCGCACCCGAACTCCGTCCTTCTCCTCCCAGTAGCCGCCTGTCTCCACCTCGCCGCCGCTCCTGTCAGCTAGCCGTCACCCATAGCTCCCTCGTCCCCCGTGCAACCCATTTCAGCGGTCGCTGGAACCTCCCCGGCCGCTCCCCGCCGGCGACGCCGCCGCTATTCCCCGGCCTGGAACTCCTCTGCTCGGCTCCCTCCCGCAGACGACTTAAGGGGGTATATTACCCTATATGGGTAAGATAAACCCCGCGTCCCCCCTGGCTAGCACCTCTAATCTCTTCCCCCCGGGCTCCCTCGGCCACGCGCGTTCGAGCCCCCGCTCACGCAGCACCGAGGTTGAGCCCATTTTTTTTAAATCGCTGGCTGACAAGTGGGCCCCACCTATCAGCGACCGCACGCGCCCGTGTCCAGCTGACGGCCGGGCCCCTCTTGCCAGCGACGGAATGGGAAGAGAGGAAGCCGCTGCCAGCGGGCCCCACCCGTCAGCGCCCGCGTGAGTGGGTCGCTGTCAGTGGGTCCCACCTGTCAGAATCTTTATAATTTTCTGTATTTAATTAACCCAAAGATTTGAAATGGGCATATCTTATTCATTTTAACTCCAAATTGAATGAAACAAATTTCTAAATTCATATAAATTCAAGATCTGTCCAATGGAACCAAAATTGTAATTTTTGAAGCTATTTGAATTTAGAAAGTAATTTAGATAAACTCAAAAAAAAATTTAATAGGAGATAAAAGTAATGTTGAGGGGTTAAAGTTGGATTAGTTACTATAATGAATAAATAAGGTACCTTTAGTAGTTATTTTAAAAATCTAAATTAGTTAAAGGCAGGTGGCTTTGGTTAATTATTCAAACTAAGTAAAGAAACCTTTAATAATAATCGGAATAGGTGTCCAAAATCTAACATGTCATCTTAGATAAACCTTAAAGAAAAAGTTGTTGCTAATGTTGAAATACAACCCTAGATAGCAGATTTTGCCCAGATAAAATCATAAGTCTAACCCGACTCATGGAATTCCCTAAAATAAATACAAGAATAATAAAAGAGATTATTAATAAAAAGGCCGAGCCGTTATATTCTCCCACCAACCTTGTCTCAAATCACCCGAACCAACCATTAACTCATAACAGAACTAAATCAAGATTATTCGAATTTATTTTGGATCTTCTCAGTTATTTGCTTTTATTCGTGTTCAGTCGTTTAGCACGTAATTAGAAATTGGAGTCCTGAAGAATCGAAGGATCAAGCGTGAATAAGAGCGAAGTGCTGATAAAGACCAGAAGCTCCAGAGAAAACATCGTGTGAGCTCAAGACCGCGGTAAACCGCACCAGGTGAGTCAATACTTTGATCATGTTGAACCTACATTTTCTGCAAATTACTTTTGTTTAAATTATCAAATTGTATGCTATTACTTTATGTACAAATACATGTTTAATTTAAGATCCTAGTTATATGCCCATGCTTACCTTGATTAATATTACACTCATTTTTGAATACTTGACTATGTGAACCTTGTCACCCTAGCAAAATTATGATAGTAACCTTTCGAAAATAAGTCCGTAACTATATGCCATGCTTAGTATTGCTTAGATATTCATGGGTGTGGAAACGCCCAAACATCACTTTCAAACATGAGAGAATTTTGAATGGGCAGTCATTGTGATGATGACTGGTATTTGTTGGTATGAATATTTTATGTTCCCAAAAACCCTGCTTACTTGGAAATCTGGGCGGATGGTTCGAGGGTGTGAGTATGTAAGTGGTGTAGTGGAAGCACCAAGTGGGTTAGTGGCAGAACCGCCCAGATAATCCTAAGGACCGAATCTTGTGATGGCCTCCCAAGGTACAACAGTACAACCACACGCTGGCAAAATGTAGGCATGGCTAAATAATTTGCATAGCTCTAGTGTGGTTACGTGAAGGTGTGAACACGAGCAAAGGGATGGATGGTCTCATCCCCGCCTTTGCCCGTGATGGCTCACGAGGGACCCTTCTCGAGGGATGGTTGCATCCTACAGAAGATAGACCTTAGCGGGCGTAATCACAAATAGGATTATGCATTGTAACAGTCCTGTGATAGTCTACTCAACTGCATGGCTAAGGAATCATGTGGGGCAACGAGCAGATTTATCTCTTGTGGGTAAAGTGTACAAACTCTATAGAGTAAGAACTATTCGAATAGCCGTGCCTATGGTCATGGGCGGACATGAGAATCTGACTAGATATAGTTCTATTTCAAAATTTTGGTGGATGGAAAATGGAAAAGTGGAGGGCAGAGAAAGGCCCTTATTTGTGTTGTCTTGGGTGTCGTCCCAGTGGTAATGTAAGCGGTTATAACGCTAAAAGGTTAAGCATATGGTGCACAGATTATGAAATGGTGGATGGAATCAGGATCGCTATTATTATTGCATTTTCACATTATGTTTTTGCTCAAACTGCTATGTCTCAGGATGTTTCTATGTATTATATTCCAAAAGCAAATAATGGCAATACTTCTCCTAAGAATAAAATGCCAGGAAGAATAAATAGAATCATAAGATAAGAAGATGAATGTTGTAGTAAATACATAACAATGCTTGGTGGATGTGTGTCGATTATAAATAAGGGAATAAATGATAGAAAGGAGTTTAGTAGAAATAAATTGTTGAAGTCTAAATGAATAGATAGAGTAGATAGATGATTTAAATGATTTTGGAGAATTAGAAGAGTGTAAAGGTAATTGCTGGAATTAATGGGATTAATAGGATTTGATCTAGATGGAGGAATTGAATTTGTGGGAATTTGGAGATATGATAATTGGAGTATAAACTGGATTAATGATATTCTTGGTGGAGAAATACCGATGAATTAGTTAGAGATAGATGATGGAAAGTAAGGAATTACTTATGGGAAGAGTAAATTATGGATTTGGATCATTAACAGAAATGATTGAATTGTTAGAATATTCTGATAAAATATGATTTCGGTGGTTTAAAAAGTAATCATGTTAGAGAATCATTAGAATTCAGAAGTGAAGAGTTGGTGATTAGTGATTGCAAGAGTTGTATATTCAGTGGATTAACCTTATGTTCGGTGGATTAACCTAATGATGTCACCTGCTGTTTGGAGTCTTAGACAACAATCAGAAAAGAAAACGTATTTTGGTGGATTAAGTCAATTATGGTAATTGCCGTGTGGAATCCTAGGTAGCAGCTATAACACTAGGGTTCAAAAATGTTAATGCTATCAAAAAGAGAAGTTGCTGGCAAATGAAACAACCCGAGCCTTTCCTTTGATCAACCATGCATACTATTTATTTGCATTCTGTGTATTGGCTCACGGAGCACGGTGGTTAGTGTGCTCACTCTCGCTCTCACAACAAATCCAGACTCAAGAATTAGATTACTACACCTCAGCAACATTATTGCTCTCGATGGCAAAGAAGATGAAAATGTCAAGGGCTAGGTCGCGAACCTCCAGTTGGCTGCCTGTGGGCATGTCCTGAGGGTTTCCACTGTGTGTTTCGTTCTTCCGCGGCTGCAATTTACTGATTTCGGCCTAATCGGCCCATGTGTAAGTTTACTATATTATTTATGCTTCCGCATGATATGTTTTGGATATTCATTTTCTGTATCTGTGAGCACTATCTACTGATCCAGGGAATAGTGCAATAAATCACAGAGGATTCCGGATGTAAAATCTGGGGTCCTACAGCGAGGGTCTTGGTTCGGCTCGAAATGAGGCTCGAACCGGCTCGCGAGCCCGAACGAGCCAAAAAGATTCGCAGATAACAAAGTATCATCATGAGCATTCAGCGTCTACCAAGATTCCAGGTAACCAAGCAAAATCCCTTTTCGCCCAAGTAACTAACCAAGATTCAGCGTCATCCAAGATTCAGCGTCATCACGAGCCCGAACGAGCCAAAAAGGCTTGGGAGCCCGAACGGACGGCCGGAGTGGAGGGCCGGCGCGGCGCCGAGCAAAGGGCGGAGCAGATGGCCAGAGCGGAGCGCCCAGATCTGGCCGAGCGGAGGGCCATCGCGGCGCCGAGCGGAGGGTGGAGCGGATGGTTGGAGCGGACGCCCAGATCTGGCAGAGCGGAGGCTGGCCGGAGCGGAGGGCGGAGTGCCCAGATCTGGCGGAGCGGAGGGCCGGCGCGGCGCCCAGCGGAGGACAAGCGGTCGGAGGGTCGGAGCGGGCGGCCGGAGCGGAGGCCGGCTAGAGCGGAGGGCGGAGCGCCCAGATGTGATGCGATGCGAAGAGGAAAGTAGAAAGTAGAGGGTCGGTGTGATGCGAAGCCAGAAAGTAGAGGGCCCGACCGGCGCCTCGCCTCGCGAGCCAAAATAAGCTCGCGAGCCAGCTTGCGGCGGCTCGAGCTTGGCTCGAATTTTTGCGAGTGTGAAGGAGGCTCGGCTCGGCTCGTAATGAGCTCGAGTAGGCTCATGAGCCTCGAGCTATTTTTTCACCCCTACCTACAAGTGGTATCAGAGTAGGTTTATTTTTCTAGTCGATCTTAACCGGTGATTGGAAAACATGTCGACGGATAGGTATTCCACAAAACCTTGTGTTTTCAATGGTGTTGATTTTCAGTATTGGAAAACGAAGATGGAGGCATATATTCAAGCTCAAGGCTTTGCAATATGGGAGAAGGTCTACAAGCCTTATCAAGTGCCCGAAAACGATGTTGTGTCAGCAGCAATATAACACAAGTGGAGGCAAATAGCAAGGCAAGGAACCTGATAATTCAAGGACTAGGAAGGAGTGATTTTGATCGTGTTGTGCATCTTAAATCCGCATATGATGTATGGAAAGCAGTATGTGATTCTCATGAGAGTTCATCTACTATTTAAGAGGTACGTCAAGATATGTACAAAAAGGATTACATGCGTTTTGAGATGAAAACTGGTGAATCAATAGATGATTTCTTTGCCAGCTTTAATAAAATTCTTAGTGACCTACGTGCTGTTAATGTTAGTTATACTGACGCTGAAAATGCACGCCAATTACTTGGAGCATTAGATATGTCTATATGGAACATGAATGTTACATCTATTAGAGAATCTATTGTCAAGAGTACACTTACATTAGATGTACTTTATTCTAAATTGAAAACTCATGAATTAGATGTTTTTGCAAGAAAAAATAATGGTAATAAATCAATTGCTTTAGCTTCACAATCTAGCAAGTCTAATGATGATAATTCTTATACTAGCTATGCTTTGTCTTCTTTGTCTTCACTAACCGATGAACAACTAGAGCAACTTCCGGAAGATGATTTGGCACTCCTCTCTACACGTTTCACAAGAGCTTTGTAGAATGTGAGATCAAGAAAGAGAGGAAATTTTGGTCCTCGAAGGTGCTATGAGTGTGGTGATCTCAATCATATTCATCCCAAATGTCCAAAGTTTCTAGCAAGTTTTTCAAGGGAAGAGAATGAGAAGGAAGAAGAGATGGAGAAAGAAAAGAGGAAGAATAAAAAGAAGGGCTATATGAATCGCAAGATGGTGCATCATGTTCTTTCAGCTCTTGGGCAAATTAATTTGAGTGTTGTGGACACGGACAGCGAGGATGATACTCCCAAAGGCAAGAAAGATTAAATTGGGTTGTGTCTAATGGCAAGTAGCAAAAGCTCCACCGATAATGATGATCTTGACAGCAACGACTACAATACTTTAGCTAAAACCTTCTTATGATGATTTAGCTAAAACTGTTGCTAAACTTGGTACTTTGCTAGAAAAGAAAGATAAAAAGATTAAGAAATACAATACTTTGATTGAATCTCTAAATTATGAAATTGCAAGACTTAGAATTTTAATTCCTGATGATGAATCTTGTAAGTCTTGTCAAATTTTACACTCCGAGTTAGAGAATGCTAGGTCACTTAATGCTTTAAACATGGATCAACTTAGTGAGGTAACTCCTAAAATCGATGAGTTGAGATTGGCACATGACTCTTGTGGTAAGAAGCTAAAATTTGCAAATGATGAAATTGAAAAGCTGAAGTCTAATTCTCATACATACTTAGAGTCAAGTATTTCGAATGCTCAATCTAAAACTTGCTCTAATTGTGAACTGCTAAAAGTTAGACTTAATTCATCACAAGAAATATTTCAACAGATGCTTTATCATGAGATATCTTCTTGCTCTAATTGTCGTAAGCTTAACACTGAAATAGAAGCCTTTACTAGACAACTTAATGATTTTGCTTAAAAAGAAAGATTGGCTCAATCTAGTGCTTCTAAGAATCATGTGAATGCACTTGTTATATGCACAACTTGTCCCACTTTGGCTAAAGAAAATGAGTACCATAAGGACACCTTAGAGAGATTTTCTTTTGGCAAGAAAATTTTGAATATGATTCTAGACAAGTCAAAAATAAGTGTGAAAAATTGTGGTCTAGGATTTATTTTTGTTAAGCATACCAAGAATAATCCTCCTAAGGTTATTAAGCCTCTTGAACTTGGAAAGTTTGGAGTGAAACTTGAATAAAAACAAACTGTGTTTAAATTTGCTGGCTTTGTGCAAAGTTCATCGAATAATAATGTAGGTGCTAGCTCTACATCTCAAAAGAATTCTGGTTATGTTAAATCCCATTGCACCTACTGTAAAAGAGATGGGCACTTACATTAATTTTGCTTTAAGTGTGCTAAGAAAGAGAAGAAGGAAAGATTGAATGCTTTAAAACGAAAACGTGCATTGTCTTTTGTACCTAGATCAAATGAGAAGGCTATGTTCTTAGAGAACTTTTATTATGGCTTTAAATCCGCTTCACATGCTAGATTGGGATTTAATACAAATAATTCATGTTTTTTTCGGCATTCTGATCATTCACATGCACATGATTTTGGTTCTAGCTTTGTTGCTCCGGTTCGTCGTATCTCTCAGTACTAGATTTCTATATCTTATTTCACTAACCCAAGTACTGTGATACCGATGCTTCCTATGATGTAAGAACAACTGACAAGGATGAAGAACATGAGCTAGATTGGGTTCCGGTCTTTTATATCATTGTTTAATTGGAACATTTGATAATTCTTCACTCTCCTTGATGGCTTCCAAGAGATTTCACTTTCTGAGAGACCATGTGGAAAAGGTGATATTGTCTTACATCTTGTTAGATTCTCAAATTGCTGATAATCTCACTAAGTCACTTGATACTTCTCGTTTTGCTCATATGCGAAGTGAGTTGGGTGCGTTACATCTTATGGGATTATTCTGAGGGGGAGCTTGTTGTTTAAAAATTTCAAGAGCTTTGTTTATTATACCTGTCAAATAAATCAACAAGTCCAAGCCATTGAAATTATTTGAGTTGTAGAGTTCTCTTTATCATATTTACTCATATGCTGTGTAGCTTTGATCATAACTAGTTAAAATTAATTTGCTATACATGAACTAAAATATGACATGGCGGAATACTTTGACTAGATTAATTATAGATAGTACTTTATGATGTTCATCAAAAAGGATTAACTTGAATGTGATTCTTATTTCGAACTTGCCTATGAAGCTCGCATATTTCATATTGCAATCTTTTTATGATCACTCAATTTGGCATGTTGTAAAAAAAATGAGCAATAGAGAAAATTGAAAAGATGTATGCTTCAAGCATACCATGGTACAAAAAAACGGGCACAAGAAGTGGACAAGATGAAAAGAAGTATGTTTCAAGCATGCCACTATTTACAAAAAGCAAGCTATCATGAAAAGAAGTACGCTACAAGCATGCCACATGCGTAAGAATTGAATGTGGAGCAATAGGTTGTTGTATGAGACTGCTAGCTCGTCTAGATTAAAGATTTGCTTCACTTTTAGGCTTTGACTTTTTGTTGTGATATTTCATTGTGCTCTCTATAATGGGTTTGGTCATTGTTGAGATGCCTGTCATTGATATAAATTATTTAATCATATTGAAAACTTTGTTTTGATATTGCTATATGATATATGACTTTTATATGGTCTAGATAGCTCTACTAAAAAAATATGGCTTGGATCCTTTATTAAATCAATGCACAGTGACTTAGATAATTTACAAAACTTCTTGATTTTTACTCTCATTGCTTCTTTGAATTTTCTTGATGATTACATTGCCAAAAAGGGTGAGATTTGGTGTGTTTTGTTTGATTTTGGAGAGAATTTGGGGAGAATAAAATTGCCTCTCTTGTGTTGAGGGGGAGAGTTTTTGAAGAGATTTGAAATTTGTGTCTTAAAATATTTTTTCGGCTTCAGTTCTTCACTTATATCTGTTTGAAGCTAATTCATCATGCAATTCTGAGATGTTGTTAATGTATTCATCAAGGGGGAGATTGTTAGACCATGTCGCTAGGTCTAGGATATTTTGGTGGTGAATAATTGACAATGGTTAGTTTACGATGATGAATATTTAGTAATATTGCTTAGCGTTGTTATGCGAGTTGTGTCGCGTGTGTGCTTATGGACTGATGTTGGTCAAGTTGGGATGAACTTGTGCCGGAAGAATGTTCTTTGGTCTTTGCATGTGCAGGTTGAGCATGAATGCGATCATGGTCGGTGACGAGAAGGACTGAGACTAGGATGGGGAGATCTGAGGTCCAGACGGTCGATGATGTCATGCGAGATGGTCGGGCTCATGTTTAGGACGCATGGAGATCAGAGATGGATGATACGTGTTGGAGCTACGGATGTGCGGTCCGGAGGCGTTAACACGTGACGCGTTAGGAAAGATGGAATTTTGGAAAACCCGTATTAGAAAGGGTTTTGGGTCCCTTGAAAATTAGTGGGTCAAAAGCTTAGTTGAGGTAAAAAGATCTAAGTCTAGTTGGATGAGTTGAAATATGATTTTAAGTAGAGATTAAATAGGATTCATAAGGGGCCATATAAAAACACGGTATGTGTGTACGGCGGCTGTGGATGGAGCGACCGGGAAAAGAAAAAATAGGGGCGCAGGACACCATAAGCAGACGCAAAGGAAGAAGATGAATAGTGTCTGTCTTTTTGATAAAAGTTTATGAGTTTTTTAATTTATATATATTATTATTTTTTCTGGTTTTTTGATTTCTACGTATTCTCTGTGCATTGATCTTTATCTATATATTTTTTGTGCTTACATTCATGAGTTAATTTGAATTATAAATCGATTGCTAGAATCGAAGGAAAAACGTTGCTCTGTTGATCTGCTATCGGTCGGAACCAGACACGATCGGATTTCTGCTACAGTAAATCGATACAGTAATGCTACAGTAAATTGATACAGTAAATACTACAGTAACAGGTAAATCTGTTATCCATCGGAATCAGACGCGATCAGACACGATTAAAAAAGTTTTCGCTGTACGTTGCAATTATCCATCCTCCTGATTGTCATAACGATCCTACAATAGATGTATTCATTATCTAACTAGAATGGAGTTCTAAATCTCACAGATCACGGCATACACCATGATTATTAAACGTACATACTTATACGTGCACTCTCTATTTAGAGCCTAGTTCGAGAGAATAAGTAAAAAATCCTTCTATCTAAAGGTCAAACTTATGACCAGTAGGTTCGAAACACCCGAACATACCACGAGCGTTAAAAGTTGCTGTCACTGCTTAGTTATTACCAGAGACACTAGTTGCATGTGACGACCTGTGAACCCACGCTACTCCATGCAAACTACTTACCATATACTAATAGTGGTTACCAGCAATTGAGAGATACTACTAATGATCATCATTCCTTCATTAGAGTTTCCATTAATACAAGCACTTGTTGACCACATTTGGCAGTCCTAACATTATTTGCAGCTAATATCTTTTGTTTCTGAGATCACAACGTGACCAATTGTATTTGCTGTTTCCAACCTAACAGCACTTATTGCTAGCGCACGACGGCGAGCTGGGCACCAAATCGATGAAGGCCTGCACTTAGCCTACCAAGGTCCATCCAGCTATATGTTTTGAAGGATCCCTTGAAACCCTTCGACATGTGCCAAATTTATATACGTATACTACGCACATACGTACATATATACGTGTGCCTGCATGCTGCATGCTTGGACATATATATTATGCTCCCCACCTTAGATGTCTTTGTCGACTTCGGGGAGCTGCACTGGGTAACGGTCGATGCACTCGGCCCACGGCCCGTCGGCGTCGCCGGCCGGCTTGACGCACTCCCACGCGACGCTGTTGCAGTCGAACCCGGCGCCGAAGGAGATCATCCACACCCGGTCTCCCTTCTTCATCTTCCCCTTGGCTTCGATGTACGCCAGCTCGTACAGCACCGAGCTGCTCGACGTGTTGCCGAAGCGGTGCAGCGTCATCCGCGACGCCTCCACGTCGTCGTCGGAGAGGCCGAGGCCGTGCTGCACCTCGTCGATCACGCCGCGCCCGCCCGCGTGGATGCAGAAGTGCTCGAACACCGTGCGGAAGTCCGGGCGGTAGAGCCTCACCTTGGAGCACCCGCTCAGGAGCTTCCGCTTGAGGAAGGACAGCGCGACGAGGAGCTGCTCGGAGGCCGGAAGGACGAGGGGGCCGAAGGCCGCGATGTTGCTCTTCAGCGCATGGCCGGCGGTGGTGGTGAGGTCCTTGGAGAGGCGAATGCCCGTGATTCCCTTGTCGTCCTCCTCCTGGAACACGCACCGGTAGTCCCTGTCCCGCGCGGCGGTAACGGTGCGAACGACCCGGCCGAGCCGGAACCGCGCCCGCTCCGGGGAGTTGGAGAGGATCATGGCGGCGGCGCCCATGCGGAAGAGGCAGTTGGGCAGAAGCATCGCGCGCTCGGTGCCGACGTAGTACTGCGACGAGAGGATCTCCGTGGACACGATCAGCACGTGGGTGCCCGGCGGCGCCACCTGCAGTAGGTTCTTGGCGAGGCCGACGGAGACAAGTCCGGCGCTGCACCCCATCCCGGACAGGTTCACGTTCTGCACGTCAGCGCGGAGCTTGTACCTGTTGACGACCATGTCGGCGAACACCGGCGTCGGCGTGAAGATGCTACAGTTGACGATGAGCACGTCGATGTCGGCGGGCTTCACGGTGGTCTTGGCGAACACGTCGTCGACGGAGGAGAAGATGACCAGCTCAGCCTCCTCGCGGGACGCCTCGAGGCTGCGTTCCGGGGGCATGTAGTGGTACGCCTCCGGCACGCAGGTCTCCTCGCCGAGCCCCGACCGCTCGAGCAGCCGGATCGCGAAGGTGATGCTCTCCTCGTCGACCAGGTACGGCATGAGGTGCGCGTGTTCGCGGCAAGTCGCGAACGGCGTGCGGAAGCGGGGCTTCGGGCGGAAACAGCTGTACTCCACGAGGTACACCTCCCAGGGCCGCCGCATGCGCCGTAGCTTGGCCACGGACGCGGTCAGCATCACCACCATGAGGACGTGGACTGGCGGCAAGGCGCGCAGCCGGCCGACGAGCTCGTCGGGGCCGACCGGCCACGCCCTCCGGAGTGCGGCTGCAGCGACGGCCACCGCGACGACCGCGAGGAAGTTGTTCACGACGAGCTGGTACACCATCTTGAGGAACTTGGCTTGAGGTGACGAGCCCATCGTACTTGCCTAGGTGTATGTGCCCGAGCCTGTGTGTGTGTGACTACGAACACATGGGGTGTGGGAGAGTGGAGGGAGTAGTGGCGATTTATAGGCCGTCACACGAGTTCATTATCGGAAGATCGCTTGTGTTTGTGTGGGTAAAAGAGTCAACAATGGTGGGAGCAGATGCGCAACTGTGCCACCGAACGGTTTAAATGCGCTACCCAATCAGGCGAGTCATATAGAATTCACTTTTAATCGGCAAGTCAGCTGGTGAGTTAAGATTGACAGGTTACATCAGGCTGTCCGAAACCAGCTTGGCCATACCGTGGTGTGGTGCTTGCCCATGCATGATCTCCCTTTATTTTTATTTTTGTTTGTTGAAAGACATCATTCAATCTGCTTTCACGATTCTTACGCACTACAGGAAAAACCCAACGTCGAGACATTTTAGCGAGGCGCTTTTCAATTTATCTCTAAAATTATGAATTATGTAGACCCTTTTAGAGACAATTTTAAAATCGCTCTAAAATTTCATACTCCAAAGACGATTTTAAGATGTTTTAGAAAAAAATCATGCAGGATTTTGTCTTGCAGAGACATTTCTAAGACGGTCTTGAATTCGTCTAAAGTTTTTGTCATGTAAAAACAATTTTCTAGACGGTTTTAACTTTCTACGGACGTTTTTTAGGTGACTGATACGTGTAACGAAAAGTACATATAAATATTCCAATACACTACTACACACGTGAGGTTGAGATAGTTACTGTCATAAGTTTAAAGGAAGTATTACCATGAGGTCCCAGAGTTAAAGGACCAGTCTTTGCAAGAGGCTATATATTTTTTTATATTTGATTTTCTATAGTGCACGATGCTAGTACCATAATTTAACGCAACTACATAATGTCTCTAATCCTTAGAGACACAATAAGTTGTCTCTATAAAATGCCGCAAACAATATAGAGACGTTTTAATAATACATCTCTTCATTCATAGCGACAATGCATAGGAAGCTATCTATATGGCGCTTTAAAAAACGTCTCTACAACAATGTAGATATATAAAAAATGCCTCTACTATATTAAAAAACGTCTTTATATACGGTTTGTGTTCTCGTGGTAGTCCATGATCGATTATCACTACTCATCTCCTATATGTGTGTGCTAACTATGTAGCTGGTTAGGGCATGTAAACCGCAATGCCCGGGGTGGGTGCCTCGCAGAGCTAGGTAGGCTCAGATACCATCGTGGAGGCGAGATGGGTGTTTGTAGGGTGTCAGAGGATGTTCTGTAGGTTGTGGGTGCTTCATGTGAGAGAGGTGTGGTCCAAGATAGAGAAACGTGGGAGAGAGGGGCACCTTGTTCTACTAGCTTCGAAAGTCAGCGGCAACCGGATTCGATGAGGCAACATCAATGGTGGTTGGATGCAGGTGAGGTGAGGTCGAGGGAATCTCGATTTGGCAAGGTGAGGTTGGCGGTGGCTCGATCCACCCTAGGAGGGGGCAAAAATAGGTGGATATGACAAGGCAAGAACGATGACGGTTGGATCCAAGGGTGGTGCCGAGGGCGATGTTGCGGCTGGGAAGGAGGTGGGTGTGGGCGGGAGGATAGGGGCGTGGGAGGGATAGTGAAGGCGATACTGGGATATGGCTCATGATGGCCGGTGTTATTAAAGAGCAGCGACGGGGGTGGCGGCGGGCAACGACAATAGATATTGTCCAGGGAGAGGAGGGAAAGTGAGCGAGGGAGGAGAGAGTATTTAGGGGATGTAGGGAGAACAAATATAGACCGACAAGTGGACCTAGAGTGGATTTGTAATATATTTTTTGTTTGTAGGGTTCGTAGTGTAATTTTTTAATTAAAGTATCCTTAGAGGGCTACGGTAGGATTTTTTGTGGCTAAAATGCAAGTTTGTTATGTGTCTAATGAAACCACCATACATTGGGTGGTGGGAGCGTTGATGGTGTATTAAATGGCACGTGCCATGATAGAGAATGAAACGAGCTCTTCACAGATGTAGCATTGTAGCAATTTTTTTTAAAAAAATAGCCTCGGATGCTTTTTTTTTTCAAAAATAGCTCCATCTCCGAGCTCTGTCACCTGCCGCACCCCTTAGCTCGGCAGGACGGGGTGGCCATTTTAGCACGCATGAGCACAACAGGAGTAGGTATGATGTGGCAGGCATGAACGGCAAGCATGGTAGGCTAGTGTGTGGCGTGGTAGGTAGGGTTGTTGAGCCCCTTTATTTGGCAGCTCCTACCGAGCTCCCCTGGCTTGATAGGAGTTATTGAGTTGCCCTACCTCGATAGGTGGGTGGGTACAGGCACAACGTGATGTGATGTGACACGACACAACGAGCTTGATAGTGATTCTTGTGGCTCTCGACTGGACGCGGTGCTGCCCCCCGTGCCTGCGTGGGCCTGTCGGTTAGCAACGCCTCCCCACACGCGTAAAATGGTCTATCTCCCTCTCCACTAGCTCATCCAAAGCCGCACAACTGATTATCTTCCCTACCGAGAGAGAGAGAGCCGAGGGAGAAGAGAGAGTAGAAGAGAGTTTGAATTAGTTTTTCGATGTGGTTTTGCTACGATTTAGAGGATTTCATAAATGGAATTAGTGTGGTTCCAGTGAAGTCCTTGACGAAGAGCTATATTTCATTCGCCAGCGAGAAATACGCTTAATATGTCATTAACATTTCGTTAGCTTAACGGTGTTTTGGTTGAATAGAATGCGCTTTGCAACCATGTTTAGATGCTGTATGTATTTAGTTCGTGTGGATAATATTTTATAATTACCCGTGTTAGTGATGTATTAATGGTGATAATAACTATTCTTTGTTAATAGCCGACCTTTTTTATGTACTATTATGTGTGCACTGTTATTATTGCACACCATTATTATCTATACATGGTTATTAAGTGTGTACTATTATTATTAGTACATTATTATTATTATTATTTATGCACTATTATTATATGTGTACTATTGTTATTTATACACTGCTACGATTTGTACATTGTTATTATTTGTGCATTGTTGTTATTTATACACTATTATTACTTGTTTCTTTTTTGTACTTTATTTGTAATGCCTATGATGTATTATCTGTACACTGTTGTACCTTGTACACTAGTATAATTCATAACATTTTTTTGATAATAACGATAAAATGGTCACACTATTTTTTGCACACTTATCGCCATCATTTGTAATTTAGGTATGCACATATATATGTATTGCTCCGGTGCCATTGCCAATAATGTAGAAAATATCTTTGTATATGTATTTTACACGTGGCTGTAGACATTATGAGTAGCTCAGCTATGTACATATGGGTGATTATTTTGTATTATGTTTAGTTGTATGTAGCATCGTCTGAATTAAGTGTATTTCGTTTGCATTGGTATTAAGTACCTACTATCGGATATGTAACACTTGTTCGTGTTCTATGGGGAGGGAGTCATACGGGATGGGCTGTACGGGGCTGACCTTCAAAATTGTGAAATGGTAGTAATCAAGACTCCGGAGCTTAAGGAGATGGATCTCTCTGAGCTCAGGAGGTGCGTGTGGAGTGCATTGGATAGGGAGGTTAGCAGGAAGAAGTTTGTCATCAAGGCAGTGACTGCCACAGTGGTTAGAGAGTCGGGGAGTGTTTCAGGGAGCTGAAGAAGGTGGTTGGTAACATCGCCTAGTGGTGGTACATGGAGATTGGAAGTAATCAGCTATGGTGATATATAAGAGATCAATGGTGTATGTGCAATTTGCGAGGAGGGCGAAGGTGTCGAGTAGGGGTGAGGGTGCTAGGAGTGGTGGTGTGGAAATGCCACAGTTGATTGGTGGTAGTAGTGTGGAGTGTATTTTTGGTGGGGATGGTGGTGGTGAAGTAGAACCTGCTAGTGCGGTGGTACAACAAAAAATGGTGCCGATCGGGTTGATGGACGGCTATCGAGGTTGGTTCATAACTTTCAGCCAACATAAGGTGCAGGGAGATGGTGAGCAGCACGTATTAACTGTATGAATATTTGGATGGCCTGTCAGATCGAAGCCATTCCGGTAAGGAGGATGCCAACACAGCCAGTAGTGGAGATGAGGCTAGTGTAGGCACTGGTGGGGATGGTGTATCCGATGGCATTGTGTGCATGGATATTGAGTATGTCTCCTTAAGATTAGACACTATTACATTGGCCTCCCTAATTCTGCCATTCAAAGCTGGGTTATAATGGTTCTTCAACGAGGACACTCTCCTTGAATAGCGATGCTTCCCCCAATAAGAGTGACACACATCAAGCTTTCACAAGATATACCATCTGCATAAAGTCTCACGTATCAGATGTATAGGTCGAACCCTGACACGTATGTAGTAAAGTATATGGACAAATCTTGTCATGGGAAGGTTCATGCGTAGAGATTCAAAGGCAGTGCAACAAACTTACGAATAATGGTGGTCAAGGACCACACATGTGAACTTGCGGAACCATTGCACGGGCACAACAATGTGACCTCATCACTCGTCATTAGCCTGATTAGTCATCTCATAGTTGTGGACATCACAGTTTCGCCAAAGCTATTGATGACTGATGCTGTGAACCTAGTTGGTTTCCCAGTAAGCTACGGTAAGGTGTGACATGCGACGGAGAATATCATATATATATGGGATGTATGGCACATATAAGGATGCCTACGACTTCATGTCACAAATGTAGCATCAGATTGTTGAAGCCAATCCAGGCATGTGAGGGAGTTGTAGGGAGCACAACCGGTTATAGCTCAGGACGCTCCTGTTGCAATGGGTGAGTTCACCCAATGGATCAACTTGCATGCCTCGGACGTTAAGAAATGGTCCCTGCTTCGCGATGAGGACGGTGCAAGGTATGAGATTATGATGACCAACATATCAGAGGTGTACAACCGTGTGTTGAATGATATGCACTCCCTCGTGATCACTACAATCGTGGATGAGAGTTGAAATCGCACTGTTAGCTACTTCGTTAATAGAGCCATGATTGTGAAAAAGCATCTGGATAAAGGAAGGCAACTCTCAGAAGTCATACAGGTATATGTAGACCATAAAAATAGTGAAGGCTTGTTCGCATGTCTCTTGGACCATCGATGGCATGAGGAAGAAGTTTGAGGTTCGTTTGAGGGAGAAGTACGTCATGGGGCAACGCAAGAGATGATCACAAGCATGTATGAATCATCGGTGAAGTTACGATCTTCACGTGCAACAAGCCTATGTTCCTTCACAAACCATGCTCTCATGTCTACGTCGTATGCACTAAATGGTGGCAGTTCTCCGCATAGTACATTTCGATTTACTATGACATCAACCATTTGTGCGGAACTTGGAGCACTGAGTTCAACTCCTACGGGGTGGACATGTATTATAAGGACCTTTGGTCGAGTGAAGTGAAGTGGTTGCCGAATGATGCATTGAAGCATTCTGAACATGAAAGATGTCAATCCCACTGCATCTACAATGATATGGATGATAGTCAATGTGGCCAACGGCAAAGGCCACGTAAGTGCAGGCTATGCAAGACAATGGGCCGCTCCATGAGGAACTAACGAAATAGGCCCAATTCATCGACGGCCCTATAGACCTGTTGATATATACCACTTGTGTACTTTTCATTCTTTATAACGCCGATATTTCTTGCAATGTAACTCACAGTGAATTAATGTTCGGCAATGCACAATATGTGTATTTTAAATTAAGTTCAATCCTAATGCTGCCACATTCTTTTATGTAACTTTTAATATGAATTTTTTACAAACACTCAAACATCCTTTTTTGTCTTGTAGGGAATCACACTATGCCAACAGAAGCATGGCGAACAAGGTTGGAAACTCAAGACGTGGGAGGGGACGGCGGGCACAAGCTGGGTTTCGAGGCCATGACCCTTACCTCAAAGACATGAGCATCTACGGTCCTCTACACCATAACACCCCAAACCTGATCTACTGCTCAAAACTATGGAGCCGTACACCCCCAACAAATCCCCTCTGCGACTATGCAGACATCCTCGAGCCTTGACCACAATGGAAGCACAACCTCGATTCGGTGGTGCAGGTTTATGACGACCATCTACACCTAGGACATCGATTCTTTTGCTACCCTCTATTCATAGTAAGTGGTTTGTTTCTTACGTATACTCACACACATGAAATGCTTGTACTAACCTCGTCTTGCTTGTAGATAGTGGATTGCAAGTTCACCGAGTGGGTGGATCTATTATATCCAATATCCGCTAAGGTTTACATCCACAAAATTGCACATCCGCTTAGAGGAGTTGCAAGAGGAGCTCTAGACCGAGAGGACCAACAATGAAGAGCTCCACAGGCAAAGGATCAGGGAGAGGAACAACGAGGAGGTTGTGCATCTCAACAGCGACTACCATCCGTATTGTTGCTGTGCGAACCCGAGCTGCAATTGCGCCTGCCACTTCTATGATAACCAGTCAAGTCCATGCCGCCTGGATGACCACCACGCCATGTGGGTGCTATATGGTTCCACATTTTAGCGTTAGGGCTATTATAATTCGCACATTCATTGCGAAGTGCTAGGTCAGGCTACACATGATATATTCCTACAATGTTTTCAATAATATATCTACAGTACTTAAAAGATAGAGTTGGTTCATCGGCCAGTCCCAACTCTCGTTTCGTCTTTCCAAATAAAGTTATAACAAAACCAGTTTTTTACCTAGTCTATGCGGGTTAATCAGGCAAACGGCCACTGAAAGCTATAGATTGGAGGCTAGTAGCAGAGCTGCCGAGCTGCAAGGGTAGCTTGGTAGCTCCTGCCTAGCCAGGGGAGCTCGGCAAGAGCTACGGAGCCAGGTGGGCTCGGCAGCCCTTCCTGTCACGTTGTGTGCTGGCCTGCCACACTCGCCATTCACACCAACCGTGCTGCACCTGTTCCTGCCACGCCCGTGTGCACTGCCACGGTTGCCTGTCCTACTGAGCTAGGGGAGCGATAGGTGATAGGTGTCGACTGTCGCGTCTTTCGAGCTTGAGAAGAGGACCACTTTTGCAAAAAAAAACATTTGGAGATCATTTTTGAATAAAAAATGTTACAGTGCTATATATATATATATACATATATATATATATATATACATATATATATATATATATATATATATATATATATATATATATATATATATATATATATATATATATATATATATATATATATATATATATATATATATATATATATATATATATACATATATATATATATATATATATATATATATATATATATATATATATATATATATATATATATATATATATATATATATATATATATATATATATATATATATATATATATATATATATATATATATATATATATATATATATATATATATATATATATATATATGAAGCTTTTTTCACACCCGGTGTAATTACACCCTATGTTGTATCTCCCAGGTTGCAAAAAATAATTCGTTTTTTTATTTGAAATTATAGAACTATGCCCTTGCAAAAATTTTTTACAGGAATAAACACCAGTCATTCAACTATTGAGCAACTGAAACCTGTTGCCCAACGACAGCGCGACACGAATGCAGTCGGTGGGCCGTTGGGCGACAGGATCCAGTCACTGAACGGACGGACGATTACAACCTGTCGATGAACTATTGGGCGACTGCAGCTCTAGCCGCTCGATTGGTCGGCGACTGCCACCTCAACCCATTTTTTGCGCAATTGGCACCCCCAACAGCGCATGGAGGTAAATGACAATTGTTTTAGGTATATGATATTTATCAAATTTTGTCTATGATTTGTATTTTGTGGAAAAAATAACGTCAGACAATGTTGAATGATCCATTTGTGATTTTTGTATATTATGAATGGTACAAAATCTGTTAGATTCGCAATAACAGTTTGTGATCGTCGTATGCTGTTGTAGTGCATGAAATTTTCAAAAAAAAATTCTGAGAATGATCGAAACATTAACAATTGGTAAGTATAAGATAAGTGATATTGTAATGCAACCGTGAATTCATACATGGAGAACTTGTTTTTTCATGGTGTTGGATGCCTTGATACGTGAAGAATTGAATACGAAAAGATGAGAAGATGTGATGTTGGGAATTAAATAGACTTCATAATAAGCTGGGAATAACAGACGCACAGGGCTTGTTTACATGCATAAGAAATAACATCCTGCACAATACAACAAACTAAAGTACTTGTACAATACATATGCGCCTTTTTAGAATGGAAATAAATTTGACTTTCAGGGAACTAGTGCAGAATGGCCCGACCTACTGTGTGGACCGGGACCATTTTTCCATCCTTACGAGCTCGGCGTTGAACTCCTCAGCAACCTCTTTCGCCTTAGCTGCCATTTTCCTCTTCTTCTCGCGTTACCTCTTGCATAATCCCAATAATACATACCCAGGCTGAACCGCTGCTTGTACTTGTAGAAATTGCATGGGTCCCTACACCAATAGAAGAGCGATGTCTCCCTCTCAGACGGTTGTTGCGGTAAATGCTCAATTGGAACGTTTAGGATGTGGTTGCTGCTACGGGGGGCGTCATTGTGGGGAGGTGCCCTCCTAGCACGCTTTGCTTATTCGCCGTAGGCTGATATGGCTCTTGCTTGTTCGTCGCGGGGCAGAAGACCTTGCTAGTTCGCGGGTCTCCTTCCATTGCTTTATCATCTTATCACATTGCTTCTTCTGCCTCTTGATGATCAAAAATCTCTTTTTCTCTTCTCTTTCGCATTTTTACCGGTAATGCAGAGTGAGCATCCCTCAATGCTCACCCATGCCTGTACCATATGGTACAGGGACCAATTGCCCATACTCCACAAGTATGGGGACCTTAGCCCGACATATCATCAACAGGATGGGGACCTCGGCGCTTGGTCATCTCGTGACCAAGACTTCAATAAAACAGCATGATGCATGTACGTGAATATCTCGATAAATAAACTTGCATTCACAATATCTAAGCATCATAAATTCTCATGAATACTACAATTGCATTTGACCATAAGCAATACCAACAAAACATTAACATAATCATAAACACACATTTCTATAATTTGGAACAATCATCCTCAAAGCATCAACCATAAACAATCCACACTATAGTTTTAGAACCACAAATATACTTGCCTTAACCACGAGAAAACGGGGGATGAGCAGAAGGTGCGGCCCCTGGGATCCATTCTCCTCCTGAATCATAATTATAATAATTGCTAAGACAACAGTAGCGGGTCTTTAGATAAAATAAGAACACCCCCAAACTAACCCAATACGTTTAGCTTGACTTAATCCCTAATTTCTCTCGGCCAATCTCTGCCCCTCTACGAACAGTCACAATCAAAAATTCATAACTATTGGTACCGAAGTCCCCACGGATCTATCCTAAAACAGCCGTCTAACACGATCTGTTCTAACAGTCCAGATTACCGACATTGCTACCATGATCAAAATATTATTCTAAATGGGGAAAACAGGGATTACCCTTGACGAAACGTTGTAGAACACGACGAACACCCCACGAATTCCTCTTCTCTTTTTCCTCTTTTTCTTCTCTTCCTCCGGATCCAATTGCCTTGCAACGAGTGATCTCCTTCCTCCGCTCGATCGGCAGCGAATGGGAGCCTTCTTCACCAACAATGGAGGGGAGCGGAGGGGGAGGAGCTGAAGGGAGGGATGGCGCGAGGAGGCGAGCAGGGAGGGTGGCGGGCGCAAGGAGTAGGGAGGGCGGGGGGCGCAAGGGGAGAAAGGGGGCGGTTAGGGTAAGGAGGGGGTGGCGCCTCCCCTCCCCCTTTAGGCCAAAAATTCCCACATGGGCCAAGGCCCAGGCCCAGGTTGTCCTAAAAATTTAGAAAACCCCTCAAATGGTTCGATGTTTTATTCTTTCCCTTAAGGTCCCTCTCTTTAATAAATCGCTTAACTGATAAATCTCTTCCGGGATATTACATTTTGGCTGAGATTTCTGGAGTTGGCAAGAATTCAAATTTGAAAAGGAAAACAAAAAAGAAAATTTATTTTGAAATTTTTTAGGTGTTTCAACCTACCCACCTCAAAAAGAATCTTATCCTCGAGATTCACCTAGGCTAGTGAATGGGTTGAAAATAAAACTTCTATAGTCCTGATTCCTCCTTTAAACCTTGTTCTTTACGTAGGGTGAGTTTCATGCAGTACTTTCCAACTGGTAATTCTTTCAGTACTTGCCCTTTTCTTGTTACGTTTGAGTTTCCACATGCTTCTTTTCTTTATTGCCTATACCTGTATATCTTTCCTGTATATATCAGATAATGACATGTCTTGCCATCTCCCTTGTAAACTATTTTATTTGGATCATCGAACCTTTACAGATACTCATTCTGAATGTCAATGTTTCTTTATGAATTTCTTTAGTAATCCTTATATATTCTTGGTTTATTTTGTATCAGTGCTCTGTGTTTTTGGGTCCACCACGCCTTCACTGCGTCACTCTGATTTTTTGCCTAGGCTTTTTTTATCCTCATTCTTTGCTTGTAGTCTGATGTTGAAAGTCAAGTCCACTGTGACTGACTTTATTACAATACAACCTTCTTTGTTCCTTATATCTTCGTACAGACAGCTTACATATATTTCTATAGTCTTACAATCTACATCAATTGAAATAATTTACAAGCAAACTCTTTAGCTCTTCTAGACTTGCTTACACAAAAGTATAAGATAGATTCCATTTAACTTCTTGTTCTCGACTGGTGGCAATGCATGACTCATGCTTTTCTATCTTCTTTATCGCTTTTCTTCATGTCATTCTTTAGAGTGGATCTATCTCTTTTTCTATTCTAATTTTCTTAGGGTGGGATCCTTCTTCTTCCATCGGTAGTTGACATGACGTTGATGCCTATCTTCTTGCTTATATCTTAGTCTCTTCCTTGGGCAAAGATCTTAGTGGACACTTGTGACAATAGTGTCCATCCTGTTTGCAATGGAAACAAGTTGTATCTACTAAAACCAACATATCATTTTGTTTGTTAATATTTGAATATTCTAACACTCCTTCCATCCAACATACTTGGTCAACTAAGGTTTGTAGGTCTGAAAAATTAAAATTTGCAACTATAATACAATGCTTCAGACTTGGTCATAAACCTTTAATAAAATACTCCATCTTTTTAACCTCTATATTAATATCTTCCTGAGCATACTAAAACAGATGACGAAACTATTGTAGATATTGCATGATAGGCTTGTTTCCTTGTCGAAGATTAAGAAATTCTTGATGCTTTTTTATGATGACTTCAGGAGAAATGTGAGCCTTGAGAAATCTCTTCACAAATTCTTCCCATGTAATATCACCCTTTTTTATGTATCCATTGAATAACATTCCACCAAGTAACTGCTAGTTCTGATAGCTGGTAAGTAGAAAAAATATTTTTCTCCTTATTTGTACACTGGATAGTATCCATTCTTCTCTCAATATTTTCTAACCAGTTGTCTACACTCAATGGCTTCGTTGTTGTTGAGAATTTAGGTGGTTGAGTCTTCAGAAAAGCTATAAACTTAAATGCAGTCATACTTGATGATGGTGTTGATTCTTCTAGTGATATCTTGGTGGTGAACTATTGCAATAGCATTATCTGTTGTTCCAGTACTTTGGCTTGTTTTTGCCCACCTTCAATCTGATTTTTCTTGATGGTGGCTAGGACTTCTATCATACTGGGCTGCTTTTCAATATTTCCTTTATCCATCTATTGGTCTACCATGTCCTCAATTTGTTTAGTTGTATTATGTAACCGAGAATTAGGAATCACTTCTGTAACATTTTTTGGGCTAGCAAGGGAAAGTGAGACTGAAGTAAAGATAAGAGTAAGGAGTGGGAGAGGAATAAACTGGGGTGAAATTAAATGATTTTGTTGATTGCTTTTGTGGAACACTCATTTCCAAAACTTCCTATGTACTTGTAAGGATAATCCAACATCTTTCAATATTCAAACTGAGAGATCATGTGGAGATGATCCCATCTTTATGATGAGTAATTGACCCTTGGTTGAAGGAAAATTGAGTTTGTTTTGGGCTTTTATTGCAAATTCTTAGCTCTGGTCGTAGTCAAAGTCGTGTACGACTTTCCCCAACCGCATCGACCACATTGGAACTGATCGGAAGCCGAAAACGTGCGTGCGACCATCCGGGACGTGATCGAAGTCGTTCGGTGGTCTCGACCACGTTGTGGCGCCCCGGCGAATTTGAACGTGATCGAAGTCTTCGGGTCCCGTCGACCACTTGGGAGCTGGTCGGAAGCCGACCACGACACGACCACTCTGCGGGTCTCTCGGCGTTTTTAACCGTGGTCGGAAGTCGATACGACCACGTTGGGCTTAATCGGAAATCAATCGGGACTCTACGACCACGTTACGGCTTTCTCGGGAAGTTTGGTCGTGGTCGGGAGCCGATCGGACGGTGTACGACCACGTTGCGAGCCCTCGTAAGATTTGACCGTGGTCGGCACTCGGCGCTAGGGTTTACGACCACGTTGTGGTCTCGGTCTTCGACCACGCCAGGATCGGAGACTCGACCACGTTGGGCGGTCGGGCGTTCGACCACTTTGGCCGTGGTCGTTGGGCGACACGACCACGTTGTTTGATCGGTGGTGCGACCACGTTGTGCGCTCGGAGAGATTCGACCATGCTAAGGTTTTCGACCACGTTGTGGCGGTCGGCTTCGACCACGCTGTCGGCAGATTGACCGTGGTCGATGGAGCTCTTTAAACCGGTCGTGTGGGCACATGTGGTGTCCGATTACGGTGAGGTTTGGTCGGTTGGGTTCCTTGTGATGTTATGGACCTTGTAGACTGGTTTGTTCTACATTTTGACAAGGTTTGGTAAAGTCTAATTTCGTGGAAAGAGACTTGAGCTCGTGAGTTGTGCGATGTATGGATCGGTGCTATGTGATGTTTTGTTGTTTGTGTTGGATGCGTGTCGGAGACTAGTCTTGGTGAGGCTTTGGACAGTCGGGACTAGACATGGGAGATGTTGAGGTCCAGAACGACGTGGAAAAGCTGAGGAGGACGTGTCGCCGGTGGGGCGACGAAGATGGACAGACAAGGCGGTGGAGGAAGCTTCTGGAAGGCGGCGGAGGGGCATTTTGGAGAAATGTCAAAGCTGCGGAGGAAGCCTCCCACCGAGAAAGCATCAGACGACTTGGAGAGTTGGTGGTGCAAACGGGCAAAGCAGTGGAGCCGTTGCCACTGGGTAATGGGCAAAGCACTGGAGGCCTGTAAAGCACTGGAGCTCTCAGAACGGTGGTCTGTGGAGACCCGTTGGCGTGTGAGTATAAATAGAGGAGGAGACTCTGGAGCTGGGTGAGGTTGTCCCCTGAGTTGCTCTGAGCTTTTCTTTCTATTTGTGTGAGTTGTCTCTGGGTAAGAGCATGGATGCTCGTGTACCTCCGATGGAGTGGTCAGAGAAACCTCCATATGCAATAGAAAAGATTGGATTCATCTCTCTGTATCTTTCTCAGTTTTTGTTCTTGAGATGATTTGTTTGATCTGTTTGCCCTCTCTGTGTTCTTTCGATCATATGTGTTTTATCTGAGAGTTGGCTTGTGCTTCACTTGCTCAGGACTGGGAAATTGTTTTGAGACCTTCTGGTCATTTCATTCCCGAGAGCAAAGTCGAAATCGAGAAGTCTCGTGATTCTTATTCTTCCGCCTCCAGTGCTCTGTTCTGTTTTTCGACTTTGCCGTCTTTGCCGACCATCGCTTAGATCTCTCTTTTTCTTGGTTTATTCACTTCTAGAGATCTTATACGAGCTAGAGTTCAAGTTTCTTTTGGTTTTGACCTCGGAGCAAAAAGTTCTTCAAAATCTTGCTCGGCGGTCGTGCGCCTGACAACAAAGTATTTCCTGTATACGTTCTGTTGTCGGATCGGCAGCCCATTTGACCACACAGTCTTTGGTCTTTTCGACCACGCGATTTCGAGGGCCGATTGTTTCTAGCTCTCGACCACAGTAGTATCTCTCTGTTGTCGGTTGATCGACTACGCATAAGTTTTCGGGTTCGCCGCCAGCGTTATCCTCTGCTTTACGGTCGTTCGACCTCGTCGTGTAGCGGTGGTCTTGTGTGTCGGTCTGCTCTCCTCCATACGACCACGGTCAAAACCCGACACTGTTTCACGATTACGACTACGGTTGTCTTCGGTTACGACTTCTGGTTTCATTGTTGCTGTGTTTGGTTGAGCTTTGTTTTTCTGACTTCTTAGCTCTCTAGCTAAAGGAGAAGAAGAACTTGGGGAGGAAGTTTTTAAGGCACCATTCACCCCCCCTCTGTTGCCATTTCGGTCCTTCAATTGGTATCAGAGCCGGTTAGCTCTTCTTCATAGATCTTAACCGGTCTCAAAGAGCCATGGCAACAGACAAGTATTCCACCAAGCCGCCCATCTTTGATGGCCTGGATTACCCCTTCTGGAAGAGCCGAATGGAAACATATATCCAGGCTCAGGGGTATGCCATTTGGCGGAAGGTGAAAGTACAGTTTGTTGTTCCTGCCGATGAGAACATCAATGCCGGGAATATGGCTGATGTTGAGGCGAATGCAAAGGCAAGGAACATCATCATACAGGGATTGAGCAGAAGCGAATTTGATCGCATCTCTCACCTGTCGTCCGCTCACGACATCCGGGTGACCTCGATGCATACCATGAGGGCACCTCCCGATCAAGACGGTTCGACAGACCGGTTCAACGCGAATACAAACAAATTCGAGATGCTTGCTGGAGAGTCCCTTGACGAGTGCTTTTCACGATTTCACAAGATTTTGAGCAATCTCCGAGCGGTCGGTCTCACATACTCCGACTCGGATAACGCCGACGATGCTTTCGCACTCGATCTTGGGTTTGGGAGATGAAGGTGACTACCATCAAGGACACCACGGACCTCTCGACCTTGACTCTTGATGCGCTTTACTCGCGTCTCAAGACTCACGAGATTGACATAGTCTCGTCGGTCAAGTCACAATCGATGGCTCTAGTCACGGATCCCACTTCGACCGGTTCTTCTGCCGATTCTCTTTGCGGGTTCTCCTAGCTGCTCTCGTGACGAATCGATGATCGCTTAGAGCAGCTAGAGGATGAACAATGGCCCTCCTAGCTCGGAAGTTCTCCCATGCTTACAAGAGAAGGAGGGACGGAAAAGAAGAGGACCATGATTTGCTTTGAGTGTGGTGGCCCCAACCACATTCGGCAAACCGCCCCAAACGGAGAAGGGCAAACCGGCGTTGGCGGTTCCGCAAAACGACTACATCGACAAGAACCGCAACAAGAAGCCTCCAGCTCAGACGCAAGGCAAGAAGAAGTACCGCGACTTTGGGAAGGCCAAAAAGCTGTTCCACCGCGTCCTCACCGCGTTCGACGACCTCGACCTCAGCGAGGTGGAGGGATGGAGCGACGACGACGGGACGGGTGATCAAGAACCCAAGAGCGGCGACGACTTCTCCGGCATGTGCTTCATGGCCCTCGAGGGCGAATCGAGCGACGGCGAACAGATCTCGACTCGGATGAGGTATGCCCCACCTATGACCAGCTCAATCATGCTTTTCTTAAGCTAGGTGGATTTCATGCTAGAGCTAAGGCTAGGTGCACCGAGTTAGAGAAGGAAGTAGCTAGATTGTCACGAGCTTACTTCACTTACATCCGCTTCTTCTCGTGACGAATGTGATACATGCATTGCCTTGCTTGGAGACATGGAGAAACTAAGGACCTCGCATGATAGTCGTCCTCTGAACTTGACATTGTTAAGGTGGAGAACATCGCCTTCTTCTTGAGCTTGAGATGAGTAAGGTAGTTCTGTTTCATCTTCTCTTGTTGAGACTATTTCTTGCACCTCATGTGAGGATAAGGACAATGCGTTTAGAGGTCTTTATACCATGTTGCTTGATCTGCACGAGACTTGTGAAAGTTGCAATAATTTAAAATGAACTTAAAAGGCGATCACAAAATTGCTTGAGTTACAAGCCTTTTACTTGAGCCTATTACTTCATGTGCAAATTGTCCCAAACTTATCACGAACTTGAATCGTCTCCAAACAGCTTTCAAGAATTTGTTGATAATAATAAGAAAATGGCTCAAGATGCTTCTAAGGATCCTGTTAGCTCACCATGCAAAAGTTGTAATAAACTAAAATCTGATTTGATTGCCTTAGATGAAAAGTGTGTGAAGCTAACTAAGGACCTTCTAGAAAACCACATCCTCCCCATGCTTTCGTCTTTGAAATGTTGGAAAAGGATAAGGACATGGTAGAGGCGCTTAGGAAGAGGTACGAGAACCAAATGGCTAGGATTAGGGCTGCCCCTGTGTGTCTGCGAAGCCCTCAAGCTTGAGGTGGCCGTGCATAAGGAAAAATACGCACGTGCTATTCGCTCTCCTTCATTGGTTCTTCTTCCTCTCCTCCTGTTGTTCTTTCTCCTCCTCCTTGCTCTTCTTGCACCTCTCTCTTCGGGAGTGTCGGTACCTTATGAACACTCTCGAGAAATTTGTAGGAGGCAAGAAGGATCTCAATCTTATTCTAGACCAATCAAAATTTGCAAGTTCAAACAGGTCTAGGATATAATTTCCGTGAGGATGTGAGAAAACATCCACCGTCGTGCTCGCACCCATAGCCGCAGTGTGATCGAGGTCAAGCCCAAGAACAAGAAAGTTCAATTTAGATCGTGGGCTTTGTCCAAGGGATTTCGACGACAAGGTGATTTCACTGCAGCTTGACCTCTCGGCGAAGCCATCTCATGCTACTTCACCCCTCGGAGGCGGTATCATTGCACCTTCCGCCGGAAGGATGGGCATCTGATTGACCAATGCTTCAAGCGCCAAGATCGCGCAAGAGACCGTCTTGAGTCTCTTAGGCGTATTCGTGGTCAGCCCTGCACCTTGAGTGCACCTAAGACCAACACGAGGTCTAGGTTTGCTATCTTGTTGGTAGCTTTGGGCGCACCGAGGACTTGGTTTTCTGAGTTTTCGTTTTCGTCCTCGTGCTCCTCTCGGTCGTGACTTCCGCCGTCCCGAGGGTAGATCTCGCTTCCATCGAGATAGCTACCCGCGGCGTGATCGGCGTCTTCGCCGGTGCTCCACTCGCTCTCCGTAGTAGTCGGACCCAACCATGCCTTCTGTGTCCGCACATAGACCTTTTACTTCTTTGAGCGACTGAGGCGAGGGTAGTTAGAGGTCACCGTGTGTGACTACTTCTTCGCTCGACGTGTGACTCAAGATTGGGTGCCAAAATCTATGTTGATTTATCCCATCTTCGAGACTTTGCTCTCTTGTTGACTCAGGTTCGCCGGGCAGGGAAGGGAAAGGTTTGGCTTGTAGACTCCGGGTGTTCACGACACATGACCGGAGATTCCCGTTGGTTTTCTTCCTTGCCCGAGCTCCGGTGATGAGACGATCACCTTCGAGATGCTTCATCCGGGCGTCATCGCCAAAGGTACTGTATGCATTAATGACTCATTTATTTTGAAAGATGTTGCTTTAGTTAGCAAGTCTGCGGTACAATTTGCTCTCGGTCTCTCACCATCGATGACAATTTCGAGGTGAGCTTTAAGAAAACAATTGCAAAATTCTTGATTCTTGGTGTAGTCCGGTTTATGGATCTCTCGTTTTGGGAGGATCTTTCGTGCTGATTTTTCTGAGTCTTTTAGTGATCCTCTCCGTTGTTTGCTTGCTTCTGAGTCCCGCGACCTTTCCTTCTGGCATAGGAGACTTGGTCATATTGGATTTGACCATTTGACCCGAGTTAGCGGCCACGATCTCATTCGTGGTCTGCCGAAACTCAAGATGGTCAAAGATCTTGTTTGCGCTCCATGCCGCACGCGGCAAGATGGTTGCCGCTTCTCACCCTCCCACACAATGACTATGACCGATGCCGGACACCGCTCCACATGGACACAATCGGACCAAATCGAGTGCAACTGCAGGAGGGAAGTGGTATGTTCTTGTCGTGGTCGATGACTTCTCGAGGTACTCTTGGGTGTTTTTCTTAGCCTCGAAGGATGAGACGTTTTCACTTTTCCGAGGTCTTTTCAGTAGGCTTTCTGTCGAGCTTCCGGGTGCCTTACGAGCGATCCGCAGTGACAATGGCACGGAGTTCAAGAATTCCTACTTTGAGAGTTTCTGTGGTGAGACAGGTGTAGAGCACCAGTTCTCTTCTCCATACGTTCCTCAGCAGAATGGCGTTGTGGAGAGGAAGAACCGTACCTTGGTCGAGATGGCCGGGCGATGCTTGATGAGTACTCTACACGCGGAAGTTCGGTGAGGCTATAGCCACCGCGTGCCATGTTTCCAATCGAGTTTTCTTGGGCACACTTGCACCGCACTTCTTATGAGTTGAGATACGGGCGAAAGCCGGTGTTTCTCATTTTCGTGTGTTTGGTTGCAAGTGTTTCATTACAAGTCCGGAACCTAGATAAGTTCGAGTCACGTTCTTGTGATGGACTTTTTCGGGCTACTCGACTTCTTCGCGGGCCTATAGGGTGCAGGAACTGAGTCTAGTAAATTGGTAGAAACACGTGAGGTAACTTTTGATGAGGCCATCCGGGACTAGGCCCGATATCTCGAGTTCACTAGAGCGATCCGAGACCATCTTTGTGGATGATGAGGATGATGGAGATGAGGGTTGTCTACCCGATCCAGTCCCTTCTCCACCCCTTGAGGTGCCTTCTTCCACTGCACCTCGAGGCGATCAGCCCTTACCTTCGCTTCTTACGGAGCTAGTGGCTCTGTTCCTACCCCTTGTGTAACGAGGTAGAGGCCACTTCTTCATCTCATCCAGGACCTCCAAGACATATCCAAAAATCTCATCCTTCTGAGCAGATGATTGGAGATCTATTTGAGCGAGTCACACGTTCCAAGTCTGGCGTGTCACTTTTCTGTCTCCACTCTGCCTTCGTAGCTTCTTTTGAGCCCAAGGACGTTTGTCATGCTTTATCTGATGAGTCTTGGGTCAACGCCATGCATGAGGAGCTAGAGAGTTTCGAGAGAAACAAGGTCTGGACGCTTGTTGAGCCCCCTCGAGATCACAATATCATTGGAACCAAGTGGGTATTCAAGAACAAGCAGAGCGAGGATGGGGTAGTCATTGAAACAAGGCTAGGCGGTCGCATGTGGGTACTCCCAGGTTGAGGGTCTGGATTTCGAGGAGACCTTTGCCCCTGTAGCTCGTCTTGAGGCCATTAGAATTATGCTTGCCTTTGCAGCTTCTAAGGGTTTCAAGCTTTACCAGATGGACGTCAAGAGTGCCTTTCTCAATGGCTTCATTGAGGAAGAAGTCTATGTCGAGCGACCTCCGTGTTTCGAGAACCCTAAATACCCTAGTCATGTCTTCAAGCTTTCCAAAGCGTTGTATGGACTTAAGCAAGCCCCTAGAGCTTGGTATGAGAGGCTTAAGTCCTATCTATTGAGACATGATTTTGAGATGGGTAAAGTTGACAAGACCTTGTTCATTCGCCGGCTTGGCAATGACTTTCTGCTCGCCTAAATCTATGTCGATGACATCATCTTTGGCGGCTCTTCCCATGCTCTAGTTTCACAGTTCTCGGATGTCATGAGCACCGAGTTTGAGATGAGCATGATGGGTGAGTTGACATTCTTCCTTGGCTTCGAGATCAAGCGAGACTCGGAGGGTACCTTCTTGCATCAAGGCAAGTACACTCGAGACCTCCCGAGACGATTTGACATGAGTGATGGAAAGCGGTGTCAACTCCGATGGCTTCTGACCATTCTAGACCACGATGAGGACGGTGAGCCAGTTGATCAAAAGGAATTCAGAAGCATGATTGGCTCTCTCTTGTACCTCACTGCCTCGAGACCGGACATACACTTCTCCGTGTGTCTTTGTGCTCGGTTTGAGCTTCTCCTCGCGTGTCTCACCGCCAAAGGTGAAGCGCATCTTCGGTACCTTGAGCTACCATTGACTATGGTATCGGTACTCTTCCTCCTCCTCTATCCCTTAGAGCCTTCTCGGATGCGACTTTGCGGTGTGGGATAGATAGGAAGAGCACTCGAGCACTGCCAGTTCATTGGCACTTCTCTCGTTTCTTGGTCTTGAGGAAGCGATCCGGTGTTGCTCACCCACCGCAGAGGCCGAGTATGTTCTTGCAGCCGATTCTTTGTAGCTGTACTGGATGGTCTCGACTGCGGGACTTTGGGTTAGCTATCGACCGTGTTCCGCTTTTCTGCGATAACACGTCTGCAATCAGCATTGCTAAGAACCCAGTGCAACACTCTCGGACCAAGCACATTGATATCGATATCACTTTCTTGAGATCATGTAGAAGGGTGACATCGTGCTCGGTTGTGAGAGTGACCACCGGTTGGTGATGTCTTCACCAAGCCTCCGGATAGCACGAGGTTTTCGACTTTGCGGGAGAGCTTGGGGTGGTCTCGTCCTATGGACTATTGTGAGGGGAGCTTTGGGCTTCTTGCTTTATCTTATTATTTATGCTTCGTATCCTTCTTGTTGCATTGCATCTGCGGGTGCATTGGGTTTAGTCCTTCCAAAGATAGGCTAGAGTGGTTCTCTTGCTGAGTTGCTTAGACTTCTTGCTCTTATCTTGTGCTTTCAGGATAGCTGTTTCTTATCTCACTAGATTGAGCTTACTCACTTCTTGTGATCTAGCGAGGTCGGGCCACCTTCGGGTGAGCAGTGCGTGTTTGCTCTCTAGTGTGTGTTTTACGGTCGGCTATTAGTCCCGGAGTCATATGGGGTAGATGAGAGTCGATCGAGCCATAGTATCCTCTATATCTTATCTATACTTTAAGGACTGCCTGCTTTTCTTTGCCGACTTCTCTCTTTTATTGCTTTGGTTGGGGGAGTTCATTTGGGAACTTCTAGATCTTAATATTGACTTAACTCAACTTGAACTAAAAGCGCATCTCATGTTGAGGGGAGTGGATTTTCCGCATGTCATCATGCATTGTAATATAGCTACATGGAGCCTTGATTATTATCCTTTCATGACATGTTTTCATTATATTACATCTTGCCATGACTTATGCTCCATTGCTAATTTGATCATGACTTTATATGTGTAGTCAAGTCTTTGCCACGATAGGTTAATTACAATGCTAAATTTGACCTAATTCTGTCATGTTCATATTTGAGACTAGTCACTTTGTGTTATCTTTTATGATTCTTGCCATGTCAAATAGGTGAGTTGAGTCTTGAATCTTTGTTGAGCAATAGATTGAGCTATATAGTTTCTTGATGACACATAAGTTAGTACAATCTATCAAAAAAAAGATCTCTTCGTATGAAAAACCGATCTCACCAATTCCTTCTCATGAGACGGCTTGCCATTGCACAAGGCATGAACTCGGGAGATTTGGATGACCAAGATCATTTCCTTAAGCTTCTCGCTTGGAATGATCGCATAAGGCTTGAGGTCTAGCACATGACAAAAATATGATTGAAAACAATCATGAGATCTCAAAAGAAAATGTCAAAAGTGCTAAATAAAAAAAAATCAAAGTACTTCAACAATTGTATCATTCTTGAACAAATAGCACTCTAGTTGGCTCAACACTTGCTTCTTGATTCCATTTAGCTTATTAACATGGCTTGCATCATTTGTGGATATCATTAGCTAGACTAAAATCTTGTTTGACTTGACTCGCTAAGCACTTCAAAATAAAAATTCAGATTATACCTTCATTGCTTAGCTTCACTTTACATACTTAGCCATGATCTTTATAGCATATTTGTATGTTATGGCTTGGTGTAATACATGTTGGTCATTTTGGATAATTCTCATGGCTCGCATTCTTTGAATAATCAAATCACCATTTCATCCATCATCATGACTTATTCTCTCTCTTGCATACTTGATGTGTTTATTGCCAAAAGGGGAGAATAGATTAAAAAAAGGAGGAAGAAAATTTCTCTCGGGAACTTGCTAGAGCTTTGGAGATCAATTTGCTCTTTGTTCTTTTGCTCTAGTGTTCTCTCTGTTGACATGGTCATAATTTCATTTACATTCTGAACCATGTCGCTTTTACAAACTCAACTTCTTATTTTTCGGTGTTTGTCAATATACTCATCAAGGGAGATTGAGAGATCATGTGGAGATGATCCCATCTTTATGATGAGTAATTGACCCTTGGTTGAAGGAAAATTGAGTTTGTTTTGGGCTTTATTGCAAATTCTTAGCTCGTCGTAGTCAAAGTCGTACGACTTTCCCCGAACCGTCACGACCACATTGGAACTGATCGGAAGCCGAAACGTGCGTCGACCATCCGGGACGTGATCGGAAGTCGTTCGGGTGGTCTCGACCACGCGTGGCGTCCCGGCGAATTTGAGCGTGATCGGAAGTCTTCGGGTCCGTCGACCACTTGGGAGCTGGTCGGAAGCCGAAATTCACGCATCGACCACTCTGCGGGTCTCTCGGCGTTTTAACCGTGGTCGGAAGTCGATCGACCACGTTGGGCTTAATCGAAATCAATCGGGACTCTACGACCACGTTACGGCTTTCTCGGGAAGTTTGGTCGTGGTCGGGAGCCGATCGGACGGTGTACGACCACGTTGCGAGCCCTCGAAAGATTTGACCGTGGTCGGCACTCGGCGCTAGGGTTTACGACCACGTTGTGGTCTCGGTCTTCGACCACGTTGTGGGATCGGAGACTCGACCACGTTGGGCGGTCGGGCGTTCGACCACTTTGGCGTGGTGGTTGGGCGACACGACCACGTTGTTTGATCGGTGGTGCGACCACGTTGTGCGCTCGGAGAGATTCGACCATGCTAAGGTTTTCGACCACGTTGTGGCGGTCGGCCGACCACTGCCGGCAGATTGACCGTGGTCGATGGAGCTCTTTAAAACCGGTCGTGTGGGCACATGTGGTGTCCGATTACGGTGAGGTTTGGTCGGTTGGGTTCCTTGTGATGTTATGGACCTTGTAGACTGGTTTGTTCTACATTTTGACAAGGTTTGGTAAAGTCTAATTTCTGTGGAAAGAGACTTGAGCTCGTGAGTTGTGCGGTGTATGGATCGGTGCTATGTGATGTTTTGTTGTTTGTGTTGGATGCGGTCATGGAGACTAGTCTTGGTGAGGCTTTGGACGATCGGGACTAGACATGGGAGATGTTGAGGTCCGAGCGACGTGGAAAAGCGAGGAGGACGTGTCTGCGGGTGGGGCGACAAGATGGACAAAGCGGTGGAGGAAGCTTCTGGAAGGCGGAGGGGCATTTTGGAGAAATGTCAAAGCTGCGGAGGAAGCCTGTCCACCGAGAAAGCATCATGCGCTTGGAGAGTTGGTGGTGCAAGCGGGCAAGCGGTGGAGCCGTTGCCACGGGTAATGGGCAAAGCACCGGAGGCTGTAAAGCACTGGAGCTCTCTGAACGGTGGTCTGTGGAGACCCGTTAGCGTGTGAGTATAAATAGAGGAGGAGACTCGGGCTGGGTGAGGTTGTCCCCGAGTTGCTCGAGCTTTTCTTTCTATTTGTGTGAGTTGTCTCGGTAAGAGCATGGATGCTCGTGTACCTCCGATGGAGTGGTGAGAAACCTCCATATGCAATAGAAAAGATTGGATTCATCTCTCGTATCTTTCTCGGTTTTGTTCTTGAGATGATTTGTTTGATCTGTTTGCCCTCTCGTGTTCTTTCGATCATATGTGTTTTATCTGAGAGTTGGCTTGTGCTTCACTTGCTCAGGACTGGGAAATTGTTTTGAGACCTTCTGGTCATTTCATTCCCGAGAGCAAAGTCGAAATCAGAGAAGTCTCTGTGATTCTTATTCTTCCGCCTCCAGTGCTCTGTTCTGTTTTTCGACTTTGCCGTCTTTGCCGACCATCGCTTAGATCTCTCTTTTTCTTGGTTTATTCACTTCTAGAGATCTTATACGAGCTAGAGTTCAAGTTTCTTTTGGTTTTGACCTCGGAGCAAAAAGTTCTTCAAAATCTTGCTCGGCGGTGATCGTGCGCTGACAACAAAGTATTTCTGTATCGTTACGTTGTCGGATCGGCAGCCCATTTGACCACACAGTCTTTGGTCTTTTCGACCACGCCTGATTTCCAGGGGCCGATTGTTTCTAGCTCTCGACCACACAGTAGTATCTCTCTGTTGTCGGTTGATCGACTACGGCATAAGTTTTCTGGTTCAGTTTTTGCCAGCGTTATCCTCTGTTTCTGGTCGTTCGACCTCGTCTGTGTAGCGGTGGTCTTGTGTGTGCTGGTCTGTTCTCACTCCATACGACCACGGTCAAAACCCGACACTGTTTCACGATTACGACTACGGTTGTCTTCGGTTACGACTTCTGGTTTCATTGTTGCTGTGTTTGGTTGAGCTTTGTTTTTCTGACTTCTTAGCTCTCTAGCTAAAGGAGAAGAAGAACTTGGGGAGGAAGTTTTTAAGGCACCATTCACCCCCCCTCTGTTGCCATTTCGGTCCTTCACAAACATCACTCAATATACTAATTCACTTCTATTTTACTTCTATATATAGGCTTAGAGTCTAATGGCCTTATTAATTTTTAACTTCTACTTCATGCTAATTATATCTATGCTATCTCCCTTCATTACTTAGTTATAGCTTTTCTACCGTCTAAAATCTCAAACAACAAATATATCTTCTATCCAATCCATTGAACATATACCTTCCATTATATTATCCACAATCTCGTTAATAAATCATGGTTATTTATACCTTCACATGATTATCAACTTCCCCAAAAACTCACAAATTCATTCTTCGATCTATTCACCAACTATACAATTCTACATCCTAATGAAAATCCAATATTCTTCATTTTAAATCTATTGATATCATTTATTTCACAATTCTCTATTAATCTTATCATTTCCACCACTGATTTGAAATCATGGTTTGCTCGTCTAGTAATCAACCATGCTTCTTTTTTCTAGTAATCAACCATGCTTCGTATTAATTCACTATTGTAAATATTCACCAAAAATTATACTATTTATCAAGGTTATAATCCAGTACCTATTGTCACATTTACTATTTCTTCCAAGATTTGGTTAATCCATCCATCCAATCAATCCAATCCCATAAATTTCACCAATTTATCAATTCAGAATTCAATTCATTAATTCCTCCTAATGATCAATATAAATCCACCAATACCTTTGTTTCTTCATCACCTCTTATACTATTCCCTTGTGGGTTTATCTACCTTTCTTGCTTCCGATCTTATGGGTATAAATCAATCCTCTTATTGCAATCAACAATTAACATTTAATTTCTTTTGTGGCTCAGAGTCTGATAGATAAGGGGGAAGATAAGAACGGAAATACATAGATAATAATTGAGATGAAATGGTGCCGAAGCAGAAGGCTTTCAACATAGTTTATTTGAAATCAGGAATAGTTTACACAAATTACTTATATAACAACCTAACAGGCTGATAGTACAATTTGGCTATTAATACAATCAGAAAACTTCATCTACTCAAATGGTCTTACATACTTCATCCAAGAAATCAAACAGGTATTAATAACTAACTACTCGAGCGATGACCTATAACTTTTCAAAAGGAAAAACTCTGGTCAGGGTAATCACACTACACTTCTTGACACCATCCTTAGCACTACTTCTACAAAAGTTAGTTTTCATTCCATTTTGTCGATACCTACAGCAAGAAATTAGTCTAAACGAGTACACGTGTTTTGAGATTTTGATAGAATCAAAAGGAAGGCTTTTAATGCATGTCTAAGAAGATGAGGTAGAAATAGGAAAGATGAGATAGCAATAACACTTATGATTTTCGTAATTCTTTCACATTAAAAATTAGAATTTTGTAAACTGTATTCTTATCGAAACCAATCCCATACTTAGGGTTACAATCTACAGTCAAGTTTGCTATGATACCACTTGTAACAGCCCCATTTTTGGCAATAGGGCTGTCATAGCGATAGTCTAGGAGTTTGGGACTAACTTGATTAAAAATAGGACCTAATGGTCAACTATAGAAACATTACGGGCATCCGAGCCCAAAACTTAACTTACATTAAGAAGAATTGAAGAAATCTCCACAGGAATGCTTGAGTTTGGTCGTAACCCTAACACAAAAACATGAAGCATATTTTCCTCTTCCGCATCTGTTCTGTTGAAATTAAGCAATATTGAGTACAATAGGTACTCAACAAGCCATATGGGGAAATGCTATTTAACTAAATGCCAGTATTTCAAGGGATGGATTGTGTTCGATTCATTATTTTTTTTGTGGATGCAATTTTGTTGGTAAAGAGATTCATATTTTTAAAACAGTAAAATAATATTTAATTAACAGAAAAGGGGGTTTGTTAACCATACTTTCCATTACCAAATTATCAAAATCTACTTATGCCTTGTTATTGGAATCACCCATGAAACATAGCTCCATTATCTAGGAGCACGGCATATTCGAATACCATTTATTACACTTTGTAGGGTTGCCTAGCTTTACCAACAAATTTCTCAAACTCCCAATGTCCTGACACGTAATAGGTAACGTGCGACCAAGTTAAGAAAAAAAGGTCTTTCACTGCTCCCCTCTTTCTAGTCTCTATCCAGTATGTTATAGACCACACATTGTCAGGCATCCACTGTCCAATGTGGATTGCTACCACCCGATTCTGAGTGGACCTACCATTGTGAAGTATGGTTTTACTACTCCCATACCACTCCCCATAGGCCGTTCCTGTGTCGGGAACCCCATCTTCCTGTAGATATTCAATTGCTTTGAGCAGTTACTAGAACAGGTTTGGCAAGTCAACACTTATGGTTGAGCGATATCTGTGTCTTTTACTTAGCATAAGGTTTAGTCCTTACTTTTCACAACGAGGCAGCCATATACTACCCCAAATCCCCAGTGCTCTACAACACTGCCACCAATCCATCCTAAGCCTTCTTCCTAGAATAAGGTCATGGACTCCAACCATCTAGAGGCTTTCCATAATTCATCCTTAACCGTAGTTCAATTTTATAAATCTATTGAAAAATGCCAAAAATACTTTAAAGCAAAGGATTGACTGGGTGGGATTACGGGATCAGGGAAGCGTGGCTGAGGTAGCGTGGTGCAAGATTGCTCACGGGAGTGGTTCAGGTGGGTGATTGAGGTTTGTGTGAAGTGCTTCAGACGGCCAAATGAGCTTTAAAGCAGCACCATGGCAGTGGGAGTAGGAAGCCGGGCACGGCGGCACTGGCGCATGGAGGTCTCGATGGCCTAGGGCGGGGTCGGCGAAGGGAGTTACAAGCGAGGTGATGAAGGAGGTAACACTACTACAATAAGGATCATTTCAGATGTCTCATTACAAACCGTATACAAATTATCAGTGATAAAGTTACCATAAACAATTTACAAGGTAGATCATCTAAGTTCACTGTAATAGAAAGAACCTTCTATGATGACCTACTTATCATAGATGATTTTTTATTTCAATTCATCTGTGCTACATCATAGACAGTTTAGAACAAAAATTATCTATGATTATCAGCTATTTGGTGCTTAATTTTATTTTCTACTCCTATCTTTTGTGTGAATGTAGTGTGTCCGCGTGTGAGAGCTAGATCGAGGGACAAGACAGATAGATAATTTAGAAATAAAAGGTGAAAATGGTACTGAAAATGGAAATACAAGTAAAAGTCCATGATGTTCATCCTTTGGCATGCCCTAGCTCAGAGACAAGTTATCGTGCTAAACAGAAAAGTTGCTCTCAGACCAGACCTTATGACAATGATTACCATAATTGACCACTACTAGAGCTAAAATAAAGTCAAACTAGAGGGGCCCTAGCTATTAATACGGAATACAAACGAAGCACCTAGATTGACCAACAAATCAAAGTAGCGCGATAGCTTGATTTTGAGATGGGTTTTCTTCTTTTTTTATTAGAAAAAATGAGAGGATCTAGAGGAGAACCATTCATTTCAATCGTGAAAATATAGATCAATTTATAACACAAAGCAAAAAATAATTCCGTCCATAAGCAAACTATTGCCACACTAGTCTATTTTTTTTTACCGTCAACCAGCGTAAAGAGGCAGCAACCAGCATCACAGCAGTAGCAGCAACAACATGTAGTGGCAGCGATGCAGTAGGGGCGAAAACGGATCAGATACTATGAAATAGTCTCAAATACAAATACAAATCTATATTTTTAAACGGATATAAATACGAATTCAAATATTCTCAAATACGGATATGAATATTCTCGAATACAAATACAGATATTTTTGAATACAGATTTTCTCGGGTACGAATATCGGATAAAACGGATTCCTAGCGGTTTTGCCGATTTTTCACCTATTTTTGACTGGTTACCATTTTAAACCACCTAAATTCAAATTTTAAATCAAAAAATTCGTACGAATTTTTCATAGGTTCTAGAAACGGATCAAATATGAATCGAATAGTCTCGAATACGAATACAGATACGAATATTCTCGAATATGAATGCAAATACGAATATTCTCAAATACGGATACGAATATTCTTGAATACGAATATGAATATTTTTGAATTCGAATTTTACTTACTATATTTCTATTTTCTCGGATACGAATATCAGATAAAACGAATTATCCGTTACTGTTTTTCACTTCTAGCAGCATGCATGCAAATAGAGGCAGCGGAGGCTCGGCCAGCAGCAGTCCACGCCGCAGCGTGCAGCAGCTCCGCAGCAGACTCATGCAAATGCTGCATGACTTGCATCGGGAGGGCAGGAGGCGGCGGCAGAGTTGAGTGCTACGCATGGGAGAATTTGGGTTAGGGTAAGTAATAAGGCAGTTTAGATTAATAGTTTACTTTGGTTTAGACCCTAACTCGGATTTGGCTTCGATTAGGACTAGATTAGCTCATACTTGACTTATTAGACCCAATTAGCACTAATATTAAAATTTTATCTTATGAATTAACACATAAAATTTAGGGATGTCATATCTTCTCTTATACTCAGCGCACCTAGCACGCACGCATATGCGCATGCAAACGCCGCGACCAATTAGGTCACGGCTTTCTTTTTTTTCCTTCTTTCTTTCTTTTCCGATTGATGCTGAGGAAAATGTTGGCCACGCGCGGAGCTAGCGGAATTACATATTAGGTGAATTTATTGTGGATTTTCTATGATTTGATCATGTTTTTAATTTATCCTTTGCTGAGTCTTAAGAATAACTATGATAACCAACCGTGCTCCTTTGCCAAAAAAAACTTTATAAAAACTTTTTTATAACAAGGTCAGTCACCTTTTGGAACGTTTTATCTTTCGTTATACTAGGTACTAGACTCATAGGCGCGGCGCTACGCCGCGCCAGCCACCGTATGTACAAAAATAAAAAGAGGTGATAATTCGTGAGGAGTTTTAAAAAAAACGGGGGCAAATACGTATTTTCGAAAAAGGTAAAGGGTTTTTTTTGCGAAAAACGAGGACCTGTTAAAAAAACCGGGGGCAAATACGTATTTTCGAAAAAGACAATGGGTTTTTTCGAAAAAACCGAGGACCTGCACGTAAACAAACGGGGACCCGTGCGCAATTTTCAAAACCGCGGGGGGCCATCCTGCAAAGTGGAGGGCTAAAAAATTCGAGGACCTTCCGCGAGAACCAAGGACCCATGCGTAATTTCGGAAAATACAGGGCTTTTTCAAAGTGCTCCCCGACCGTGCATAAAGCAGCGCCACGCGGCGCGCGGAGCGCTGGCACGGGCGACGTGGCCATGCGCTCTGCGCGCGCACTCCCCCGGTCGTAATAGGGGGTGATTAGTGTATGCGTGCATTTTATCGCAGTAACTATGTTTTGCGCCAGAATTTTGTTTAAAACAATCTCTTTTTATTCCAAATTACAGTAATATACCTGTGTTTTTTATTTTATAGTAATAACCATCTATCGCTTTACTGTTGGGCGACTTGGGCTAGTCACCCAACAGTTAAGCGACATGTGACCAAGTCGCTGGACCATTGAGCAATTAAGCCCTAGTTGCTCGACCATTGGGCGACACGTCACCAAGTCACCCAACCGTTAGGCGACTATGGCGTTATATACCGCACGCACCAACCCGAGCGCCGGTCCTCATTTCGCCTGAGAGGAAAAGGGAGGAGATGGTGTTAGACCATGTGGCTAGGTCTAGGATATTTTGGTGATGAATAATTGACAATGGTTAATTTACGATGATGAATATTTGGTAATATTGCTTAGCGTTGTTATGCGAGTTGTGGCGCGTGTATACGTATGGACTGATGTTGGTCAAGTTTACACGAACTTGTGCCGGAAGAATGTTTTTTGGTCTTTGCATGTGTAGGTTGAGCAAGGAGACGATCGTGGTCGGTGACGAGGAGGACCGGGACTAGGATGGGGAGATCTGAGGTCCAAGCAGTCGAGGATGTCATGCGAGATGTCGGGGTGGAGATCAGAGATAGATGATACGTGTTGGAGAATACGGAGGTGCGGTCCGGAGGCTGCGACACGTGGTGGATGATGCGTGGAGAAGCTATGGGAGGTGAGGTCCTGGAGGCTTCGACACGTGACGCGTTAGAAAGGTTGGAATTTTAGAAAACCCGTGTTAGGAAGGGTTTCGGGTCCCTTGAAAATTAGTGGACCAAAAGCCCAGTTGAGGTAAAAAGGCCCAGGTCTAGTTGGATGAGTTGGATTAGGGTTTTAATTAGAGATTGAATAGGATTCATAGGAGGCTGCATAAAAGAGGACAGAAATTGTGATCGGAATTGTGGCTTTTGGAGAGACTAATTTTGTACTAGGGTTTAAAGATGCTAGGAAGATATTTTGTAGCCACTATAATTTAGAAATAAAGTTTAGATCTATTCTGAGAAAAAGAAGGTTGGCGACGTATTTTTCCTCGTCGACGTCTCGGTTTTTCTCTGCCGAGGCATTAGTAGGGGTGGAAACGGATCAGATACGGTCGAATAGTTTCAAATACGAATACGGATTCATGTTTTTAAAACGGATACGGATACAAATTCGAACATTTTCGAATACGAATACGAATCGAATGTCGTAATGAATACGAATTCGAATCAGATATATGCTTAATTCGGTCGAATACGAATATCCTCCTACGAATGTTGTAATTGACCGGTTTTTCCGATTAGCGGTTTTAAATTCAAAATTTGACATTTGAAATTTTCTCAAAATATGATTTCCACAGTTCATATTTCTGGCACCATTGTTTATTCGCACATGTAGTCTACACGGTAGCAGTTGTATCATGGACCAAAACTGTAAACATCACCTTGTTCTGTAATGATCTCAGATTCTGGGAATTCAGACGCTTTATAGTTTAATAATGCACGCATCCGACCTGACAAATGACAGCAGCCGCCGGCCACCGAAATGGTAGCAGGTAGAAGCAGTCGCCGGTTGGAGTGTACTAGTTGAGGACTTGAGGTCTTGGCTCTTGAGTCTTGAGTACTAGTTGAGGAAATATGAAAATGAGGAGTTGATGAGTTAGTCTTGAGTCTTGAGTACTAGTTGAGCGAAATGAGGAGTGTACTAGTTGAGGCCTTAGCTCTTCCTCTTCCGCTCTTGGCTCTTGACGCTGTGACAGAGACATGCTACTTCGTTGAGTTCGCTCTCGCTCGCCAGCGTCGCCGCTCGGACGCTCTGTACTCGCCACTCGTGTCGCCAGGCAGTCGCCAACTTGCTGGCCTAGACTCGCCACTCGGCACTCGGTGTCTCGGTTGACCGAATGAGTAAATGACTTGTGAGTATTGGGTCATGACTCGTGACTCCCGCGCGGCCATGCGTGATTCCCGCCTTGGCGTGCCATTCGCGCCATGGCAAATTGGCGATTGGCGAGCCAGCGTCCGGCGGCAATACGAATACGAATACGGATGTTCTCGAATACGAATGCGAATACGAATATTTTCGAATACGGATACGAATACGAATATTCTCGAATCCGAATGCGAATACTCTCAAATACGAATACGAATATTGTCGAATACGAATACGAATATTTTCGAATATGAATTTTTGCTTACCATATTCATATTTTCTCGAATATAAATATCGGATAAAACGAATTATTCGTTATCGTTTTCTACCCTAGGCATGAGACAAAAGCGACGTCGATTGAACTGAGCGGAAAAAAAGGGAAGACACAGCATTGCGGGGGCTATGACGCGAGAAAACAAGAAAAGAAAATAGAAAAGAAAAGGAGGGCGGCGGATGGACAGATGGAAGTGAACAGTTTCTTCGTTTTCCAATTAAAGTTTGTGAGTTTTTTATTTCACATATATTATTCTTTTTTCTAGTTTTCTGATTTCTATAAATTCTCCATGCATTGATTTCTAGCTATATATTTTTTGTGCTTATATTTATGAATTAGTTTGAATTAAAAATCGATTGCTAGATTGAAAGAAAAAATGTTTTGCTGTTCGATCCAACTGTTTTCTCGGTGCTACAGTTACTGCTACAGTATACTACAGTAATTGCAACAGTACTACAGTAGTACTTTTCTACAGTATGCTACAGTAGTTACTACAGTAAAGTCAAAAAATCTGCTTTTTGTTTTTGTTATTTCTGGTTTTTGTAGATTAAACAATTAAAAGGCAAAAAATTTGAAAAAAAGTTTCTGCTGTGCGTGCAATCATTCACCCCCTCTGATTGCCATCGACGATTCTATAGATGGAGAAGAGGAGAGGAGAGGAGGTGGAGAAGGAGAAGAGAGGAGAGGAGGTGGAGAAGGAGGAGAGGTCTGTGCATCGATGACAGTGAGTCCCTACACTTCTTTGTAGATTTATTTTTGAAACATGGTAGGATAGCAATTAAAATCATTACATGTGTAGTTGTGTCAGGTTTCCTTGTAGATTTACTTTTGAAACTAAGGCAGATTAGCAACTAAAATTATTAGATATGTAGTTGTGTCTAGTATGTCGTATATTGTTAATTGTTATAAATAGTGTAGTCATAGAACTAACGTCAATTTAGTTGTTAATACTTATACTTTCAAAACCATGGTAGGTTAGCAACTAAAATCATTGTACATGTAGTTGTTCGGGTACGTTGCATAGTGTTAATAGTTGTAAATAGTGTAGTCGTAGAACTAACTTCAATTTAGTTGTTAATAATTATAATACCGCTATTGCTATACCTTAACCCTAACCTCTTAACCCCATACCCTAACCCTAATCCTTAACCATAACCCATAAACCCTGAATAGTAAACCCTAAAAGCCTAATACCGAGATACGGCTATGGCAATATATGTTGAGGAGTATGCGATTTATGCAAGAATGCAACTAAATTTTTAGAATTTTCGGAGCTACGATATAAATAATTAAACCACTAGTTGTGTTTTAATTACTAACTTCAGATTGAACTGCAGCTATGGCTCGGCACCTTGGTGGTTTGGACTGGCCTTTCAGCCTGCTGGACCGATGCGTCGACAGGTAGCATCGAGCGAGCCATCACGTGTCGCATCATGTGGGTGGGGACGAGGCTACCTATCTGTACGTGGACACCCCGAAAGGCTACAGTAAATCGCTACAATACTTTACTATAGTACGCTACAGTAATTGCTACAGTAAAATCAGAAAAAATTCTGCTTTTTTTGTTTTTGCTACTTCTGGTTTTTGCAGATTAAACAATTAAAAGACCAAAAATTTGAAAAAACAGTTTCCGATGTGCGCTGCAATCATTCACCCCCTCTGATTACCATCGACGATCCTACAAGTGGTATCAGAGCAGGTTTATTTTTCTAATTGATCTTAACCGGTGATTAGAAAATGAGAGACCATGTGGAGGTGCTCCCATGTTTGTGATGAGTAATTGACACGTGTTCTGAAAGTTTGAGTTTGATTTGAGTGGTTCGTGCGTGAGTTTTTCGACTAATGCAAATGTTGATTCCATTATCTTGAGCGGTGCTATATGATATGTTTTCTTGTCTGTGATGGCTGCAAGACTTTGAGATGGAGTCGTGGCGAGGCACGGGATGACCGGACTAGGCACAGGCGGTGCTGAGGTCGGAGCGGTCGGGATGTGCCGAAGACGGCGAGGACTCGAGGTGATTGCGAGGCTTGGACGACAAGAAACGAGGAAGCTTCCCGGAAGTTGCTTCTCTTCTCACTATGTTGAGTTCACTCACTTCTTGCGATCTAGCGAGGGTCGGGCCACCCTCAGGTAGACAGGGAACGTATTACTCCCTAGTGCGTTAGTAGACCAACTATTAGTCCTAGATCCACATAGGGTAGATGAGAGCTAGTCTGAGCCATAGTCTTCTCTATATCTTGTCTATGTCTTAAGGACTGCCTTTTGATTTCTTTGCCAGCTTCTCGTATTTGTTGCTTTGATTCAGGGGGAATAAATTTGGGATTTTCTGGATCTTAATGTTGACATAACTCTACTTGACCTAAAAGTGTTTCACATGTTGAGAGGGAGCTGGATTTTCTTGCATTTCATATTGCGTTGTAATATAACTACATGGAGCCTTGATTATTATCCTGTTATGACATGTTTACAATGCATTACATCTTGCCATGATATGTGCTTACTTGCTAGATTTATTATGAATTTATATGTGTAGACTGGCCTTTGCCATGATAAGTTGATTAAAAATGCACAACTTGAATTAATTCATGTCACGATAGCTCTTGAGACTAGTCTGCCTTTAGTTATCCTTTTATAATTCATGCCATGTCAAATAGGCTGAGTTGAGTCTTGAATCTTTATTGAGCTTTAGAGTGAGCTATGCTAGTTCTTTTATGAAGCATGCGTTAGTTTTTAACTCCTTGTTCTTGAACTACATTCAGCACAAGCAAAAAGATCTCTTTTGTGCGAAAAAACTGATCTCACCAATTCTTTCTCATACGACTGTTTGCAATTGCACTCGGCATGTACTCAGGGGGAGTTTTGGATGACCAAGATCATTTCCTTAAGCTTCTAGCTTGGAATGGTCGCATAAGATTTGTGATCTAGCACATGACTTAACAAAAATCTGGTTGGAAACAACTATGAGTTTATAAAAGGAAAAACAAGTCAATTGTGCTAAATTTGCTTAAGTACAAAATTACTAAGTGTTTGAACAAATGATTCATTTTTGAACTTGTAGCACTCTAAGTTGGCTCAATTCTAGCTTCTCGGATCCACTTAGAATATTGACATGACTTGCATCATCCTTGGATACCTTTAGCTAGACTATGATCTTGGATAACTTGACTAATTCTCATATTATGACTTATTTGGCTTAACTTGTTTACATGTACATTGTCATGATCTAGATAGCATTCTATTGTGTTATATCTTGGTGTAATACTTCAAAAAGTCATTTTGGATAATCTTCATGGCTCTAATGCTTAATTTGAATAACATATAGCCATTTCATCCAAATCATGATTTATTTTTCTCCTTGCATCTTGATGATATTATTGCCAAAAGGGGGAGAATAATGGACAAAAAGCTATTTCATGGGGATTTTCTAGAGCTTCTGAGGAAAACTTGCTCTTTCTGTTTTGCTCTAGCATTCTCTTTTGTCAACATGGTCATAAGTTTCTTTGTATTTCTTTTAGACCATGTGTGACTTTCAAACTCAACTTTATATGCTTTTTCGGTGTTTGTGAGACCATGTGGAGGTGCTCCCATGTTTGTGATGAGTAATTGACACGTGTTCTGAAAGTTGAGTTTGATTTCTGTATTTCGTGTGTGAGTTTTTCGACTAAAGCAAATGTTGATTCCATTATCTCGAGCGGTGCTATGTGATGTGTTTTCTTGTCTGTGATGGCTGCAGGACTTTGAGATGGAGTCGTGGCGAGGCACGGGATGACCGGACTAGGCACAGGCGGTGCTGAGGTCGGAGTGGTCGGGATGTGCCGAAGACGGCGAGGACTCGAGGTGGTTGCGAGGCTTGGACGACAAGAAACGAGGAAGCTTCCCGGAAGTTGCAGCAGGGGCATTGTGGTAAATGCGCAAGGCTGCAAAGTGGAAGCGGATTCGGTTCGAGTTAATGGGTAAAGCAATGGAGTTGTTGGAGCTAATGGGTAAAGTGTGCTTATAAACCCATTAGTGGAGACTATAAAAGGAGAGGAGTAGGCATGAGAGCAACGTAGTAGTTAGGGTTTTGCTTTGTGCTTTCTCTTCTTTCTTCTTTCTGTTGTGTAGTAGTTGAGAAGAGCAGAGTGTCAGTCTTCTTTTTATCTCTGTGAGCAGAGGAGTGGAGATGGGTGGCTGAGTTCTTGCCCTCTCTTTTTCTTGTGTGTGTTCATCTCAGGATGGAGATGGATTGAGTTGGGAGTAGCAAGACTCTTTGTAATTATTCATCTCTCGAAATCCAACTGAGAAATCTTGTTTCTGAGAAGTTTTGGTTTTTCAGTTTTGCACTCTATTCTTAGCTTCAAGTCTCGATTCTTCCATGATTTTGATGATTTCTTGATTTTCCAGCTATTGAATCTTTATGCTTTGAACTAGGAAGTTCCTCGAGATCACTTAAGTATTCCATTTTCGAGAACAGAAGGAAGAATCAAAAAAGGTTTTTCTCTCCCAAATCCGGCGCATATTTTTCTCCGTTCGTATGCTTCTAGGGTTAGAAGTCAAGGGAACCTTATCCCTATGATTCTCCAGGTGGAAACTTGAATTTGGAGTTTGGCTCTTTCTTCTGAGATCATTTCCTTGCCAATTACAAAGTTTCTTGAACCAAGAATCCAAGAATCATGAGTATTTTGGATTTTGGTCACCTTCTACTGAGTTTTCCGAGAAAATCGGGATTTCCAAGTTCTATTTGATCTTTGTCTGCAATTTCTTCTCAATAAGCTCAATATGCTGTTTAGGTTGATGTCATGTTCAATTGACCCGAGAAGAGTAGCAGAACGCGATGAATTTCTTGATTTTCAGCAAACTCTGCAATTTCTGTTCTTCAGTCTGTAGCGTGCGGTACTACCATTTTTACACGTCGGTACTACCACCCGACGGTACTACCGCTCAGCGACTGAGTTCATAGGTAGTACTACCGTTCGGCTAAACGGTACTACCGCTAAGCGGTACTAGCGCTCCTCACAGCGGTACTACCGCTTGTGGTCAGACCAGGCCTGAATCTGTTTTTTCTGGATTGCCTCTCTCTGGCCCTACTTGCTGATCTTCTTGACAGTTTCCAGTGGGCGTTTGCCTTCTGTCTTCATAGCTTCTATAGCTATTGGAGAAGAAGCATAGGTGTGAATACTTGGGGCGGATTTGAGGGCACCAATCACCCCCCTCTGTTGTCATTTCGGTCCTACAGAAAACATGTCGATGTATAGGTATTGTACAAAACCTTGTGTTTTCGATGGTGTTGATTTTCAGTATTGGAAAGCAAAGATGGAGGCTTATATTCAAGCTCAAGGCTTTGCAATATGGGAGAAGGTCTACAAGCCTTATCAAGTTCCCGAGAATGATGTTGTGTCAGCAGCAAATATAACACAAGTAGAGGCAAATAGCAAGGCAAGGAACCTAATAATTCAAGGACTAGGAAGGAGTGATTTTGATCGTGTTGTGCATCTGAAATTCGCATATGAAGTATGGAAAGCACTATATAATTATCATGAGGGTTCATCTACTATTAAAGAGGTACGTCCAGATATGCACAAAAAGGATTACATGCGTTTTGAGATGAAACCTGGTGAATCAATAGATGATTTCTTTGCCCGCTTTAATAAAGTTATTAGTAACCTACATGCTGTTAATGTTACTTATACTGATGCTAAAAATGCACGTCAATTACTTGGAGCATTAGATATGTCTATATGGGAGATGAAGGTTACATCCATTAGAGAATTTACTGTCATGAGTACACTTACATATACGTACTTTATTCTAAATTGAAAACTCATAAATTAGATGTTTTTGCTAGAAAAAATAATGGTAATAAATAAATTGCTTTAGCTTCACAATCTAGCAAGTCTAATAGTGATAATTCTTCTACTAGCTATGCTTTATCTTCACTAACCGATGAACAGCTAGAGCAAATACCGGAGGATGATTTGGCACTCCTCTCTACACGCTTCACAAGAGCTTTGCAGAATGTGAGATCAAGAAAGAGAGGAAATTTTGGTCCTCAAAGGTGCTATGAGTGTGGTGATCTCAATCATATTCGTCCCAAATGTCCAAAGTTTCTAGCAAGTTTTGCAAGGGAAAAGAATGAGAAGGAAGAAGAGATGGAGAAAGAAAAGAGGAAGAATAAAAAGAAGGGCTATATGAATCGCAAGGTGGTGCATCGTGTTCTTTCAGCTCTTTGGCAAATTAATTTGAGTGATATGGACACGGATAGCGAGGATGATACTCCCAAAGGCAAAAAAGATTTAATTGGGTTGTGTCTAATGGCAAGTAGCAAAAGCTCCACCGACAATGATGACCTTGACAGCGACAACTACAATGAGGTAGAACATTCTTGTGATGACTTAGCTAAAGTTGTTGCTAAACTTGGTACTTTGCTAGAAAAGAAAGATAAAAATATTAAGAAATACAATACTTTAATTGAATCTCTAAATTCTAAAATTGCAAGACTTAGAGTTTTAATTCCTGATGATGAATCTTGTGAGTCTTGTCAAATTTTACATTCTGATTTAGAGAATGCTAGGTTACTTAATGCTTTAAACATGGATCAACTTATAGATGTAAATGCTAAATTTGATGAACTAAGATTAGTACATGACTCTTGTGATGAAAAATTAAAATGTGCTAATGATGAAATTGAAAAGCTCAAGTTTAGATCTTCTACATGTTTAGAGTCATGTATTTCAAATGTTCAAACTAAAACTTGCTCTAATTGTGAATTGCTAGAAGCTAGACTTAATTCATCTCAGGAATCTATTCAACAAATACTTTATCATGAGAACATGTCTTGCTCAAATTGTCCTAAGTTAAATATTGAAATTGAAGTTTTGACTAGACAACTTAATGATTTTGCTGAAAAAGAAAGATTGGCTCAGTCTAGTGCTTCTAAAAATCTTGTGAATGAACCTGTTAAATGCATAACTTGTCCCACTCTAGCTAAAGAGAATGAGTACCTAAAAGATACTTTAGAGAGATTTTCTTTTGGCAAGAAAAAATTGAATATGATTCTAGACAAGTCAAAAATAAGTGTGAAAAATCTTGGTCTAGGATTTAATTTTATTGAGCATGCCAAGAATAATCCTCCTAAGATTGTTAAGTTTCTTGAACATGGAAAGATTGAAGTAAAATCTGAACCAAAACAAACTGTGTTTAAACCTGCTGGCTTCGTGCAAAGTTCATCGAATAATAATGTAGGTGCTAGCTCATCATTTCAAAAGAATTCTGGTTATGTTAAATTTCATTGCATCTACTGTGGAAGAGATGGACACTTGCATGAATTTTTTTAGGCGGGCTAAGAAAGAAAGAAATGAAAGGTTGAATGCTTTAAGACAAAAACGTGCATTGGTTTTTGTTCCTAGACCAAATACGAAAGCTACGTTTTTAGAGAACTTTTATGATGACTTTAAATCTGGTTCACGTGCTGGTTTTGGATTTAATTCAAATGATTCACGTTCTTTTTGGCATTCTGATCACCCACATGCACGTGATTTTGGTTCTAGCTTTGTTGCTCCTATTCGTCGTGTGTCTCAGTATTGGATTCCTAGATCTTATTTCACTAACCCAAGTATTGTGAGACCGATGTTTCCTGTGATGTAAGAACAGCTGACAAGGATGAAGAACATGAGCTAGATTGGGTTCCGGTCTTTTACATCATTGTTTGATTAGAACACTTGATGGTTCTTCACTCTCTTTAATGGCTTCCAAGAGATTTCACTTTCTGAGAGACCATGTGGAAAAGGTGATGTTGTCTTACATCTTGTTAGATTCTCAAATTGCTAATATTCTCACTAAGCCGCTTGATACTTCTCATTTTGTTCATTAGTGAGTTGGGGGTATGTCATCCAATGGGATTATTCTGAGGGGGAGCTTGTTGTTTAAAATTTTCAGAAGCTTTATTGATTAAACTTGTCAAATAAATCAACAAGTCCAAGCCATTGAAATTAAATGAGTTGTAGAGCTCTCTTTATCATATTTACTCATATGTTGTGTAGCTTTGATCATGACTAGTTATAATTAACTTGCTATACTTGAACTAAATTACGACATGGCGGAATGCTTTGACTAGATTAATTATAGATAGTACTCTACGATGTTCATCGAAAAGTATTAGTTTGATTGTGAGTCTTATTTTAAATCTTGGCTATGAGGCTCGCATATTTCATATTGCAATCTTTTTATGATAACTCAATTTGGCATGTTATAAAAAAATGAGAAAGAGATAATTGAAAAGATGTATGCTTCAAGCATGCCATGGTATACAAAAAAGAAAAAGGCACAAAAAGTGTGTAACATCCCAAAAATTCGTATTCTAAAAATTTTAATTTTAAATTAATTATTTTAAAGTATTTGAACTTTATTTGGATTTATCTGAATTTTATTTCAAAATCTAAATCAAGAAAATGTATTTTAAATATTTTATTAAAGCCAAAAAGAGTTCATTTTTTCCCAACCTTCCCTAAATTTTTATTTTATTTTTGAGAATTTTTCAGAATTAAAAATCAATTTTAAAAGTAAAAAAGGTATTTTATAAAATTAGTACAAGCAAATTTGAATTTAAAAATATTTTTATCAAGTCTAAAATAGCTCCAGGAATATTCTATGAATTTTCTGGAATTTTCAGATATTATTCATTATTTTCTAAGCAATTATAATGTTACTAGTATTTTCTGAAAAACTAATCCGAAAATTAACATCAATTTAATCCCAGGCTGCCACGTGCCGCTCTCGAATTTAATCTATCTCTTTCTTTGATCTAATCCTAGCCATCCATAGCCACTTACCCCTTCATTCACTTCAACGGTCGAGATTTGATTCCTTGCCACGTGTCCTCCATCCGGCCGTCTACCCCTTCATCTCCTTTCCTCTCTCACCGACGGGTGGGCCCCACCTCTCCACCAGTGATGCCGCACCGAGCTTTTAAAAACCGGCCGTTTCTTCCTCCTTAACTCCCGAGTGAGTACACGTTTGAATGCCCCCATCACTCCCCACTAACCGCCGACCGTTTTTCCTCTTTTAATCCTCTCTAAACCGTTGGCCGCATTTACTCCGGTGAACTCAAACCGCCGGCCGTTACCCCCTCCTCTCCGCCTATAAATCTCCTTCCCCGAGCCCGGCTCCCCTCCTTTCGCCTCTCCCGTGTGCCGAAGCCTCTTTCCCCTTCTTCCCTGCGCACGAGTGCCTGTGCCTCGGCGAGCAATTGCCGGCGCTCCAGACCGCCCTAGCCCTCACCGCCGCCTTCCCTGTGCGCCGGCGCCCGCCCTCCGCCACTCGGCCGAGCCCTGACCCCACCGGATACTCCTCGCCGCCGTCACCCGTCTGGCGCCGCCGCTTTGTCTCGTCGCCGACCGCCTTTCGGTCACCACCGAGCTCCGCCATAAGTACCGACTAGTTCGCCGTCGCCTCCTCTCCCTCGTGCGTGCGTCGGTCGCCGCCGCCAGCACCGAGCGCCGGCTAGCCCGCGGGCCCGAGCACCGCCTCCGGCGGCCGTCTTGCGTCATCGCATGTCTTGGCGTGGCGGCCGGCGTGGCCGCCGCGTGGGACCCACGCCGGTAAGGTGTGCCACCTCGGCCTCTGTCCCGATCCGTGGATCCGGTCCCATAATTTAAATTATTGCTGACGTCAGCCTTGCGTCATAAAAATCCTTTTCCTTTATAAAAATATTTCATCCGAAATTAAATCATTGATGACATCATAAAAACTCTTTTTTAGTACAAAAATAAATCAGAAAATCTGTCTTTTTCTTTTTCTTCTAAATTTTTGAATTTTATTGTAATTTATGTGTATTTATTTATTTTGTTTGTTCTCTCTTTTCGCGCGTAGAACCCGTCGTTGCCGAAGACTTTCCCGACCTGCAGCAAGAAGGTCCAGACAGCGTGCAAGAAGGCAAGTCTCCTTTGAATGTTTTGTACCTATGTTTGAGAAATGCTTTTTATTAATTTAAATATATCTGCATTGCTATTTACATAGAACACTAGTTTCTGTATTAAGGTATTAGTTAATCCAATTATTGTTGTGCCCTCGTTTGAAGTTGAATGCCATGTACCTTTGTAACCTTAGGAATTCCTTTGTCTCAATAATGAGAGTACTATAATTTTATGCTAAACATTAGAACGGTAGTAAATGCTTAATTAAGCTATTCAACATTTGTTACCTGGGAATGGAAAACTATATTTCATTGAACTAGTCTTTGTATTTAGAAATAGTGGCGATGGGTATTGCCACTGTTCTTTTAAAATAAAATAAAATGTGAAAATTGTTTTAGACCAGGGCGGATGGTTAGATTGGATTGGTGCAGTTTTAGCACGAGACATTGTAAAGCGTATGTTCTGCCCTAGTCGATTAAGGACTGACTCTTGTGTTTATCCAAACTGAGCATTACCGTGCAACCTCAAGTCTATGTGGGTACGACCATGCTGACGCAGGGATTTACTAGTTTATTCATCGTGAGGGACATGATTTTACTGTACTCATATGGCACAAGAGGGGGCTTCTGACTGGGTGGATTTAACCCTTCAGCGGTGAAACCTCAGCGGGTGGTGTCTACCTAGACTAGGGTGACGTAAAAGCTTTGTGATATGTTATCTGGGTCTCATGCCAAAGGAAGTGTGGTGACTGTTACGATAATTTATCTCTTAGTGGTAAAGTTGTACATCCTCTGTAGAGTGTTAAACTATTCGAATAGCCATGCCCATGGTCAAGAGATGGCAAAGAATGCATTCACATGGTATATCTTGGATTTTGATTTTAAAGTAAAAGTTTTGGGAACCCGAGAGTGGATGGAACTCCAGGAGTTGTCCTGGCGGACGGAGCCAGTGTGGGTGGATGGAACCTGTTGTCTTGAACCTTAGCGGTTAGAGCTGGTTATCTAGTGATGGTGGATAGAACCTTTACTATAAAATGCTTAATAGTTTCAGTTAAAATAATTACTTTATTAAATTAATGCCTTCAAAAATATTTAATGGTATTCGAAATAAAATATTGCTTTGCGCAAAAGAACCATATAACCCCTCCTTGTTAAGCCTTGCATCTACTGCATTTTTTCTAAGACTTACTGAGTACTTTGTGTACTCACATGCTGCACTAAAAATCAACTTAGAGGAATATGAAGCTTAGGATGGAGATTACGACTACTCCGCGTGTGGATTCGACGAAGGCTTTTCGGAGTACTAGGTTGCGCTTCCCCAGTCAATTGCCTATGGCGTATTGATGGGTCTTCATCAGAATTTATTTTTTCTTCCGCTGTGTTTTCTGAATTTGTGAGGTCTTGAAACTTTAGTTGTAATAAAGAAGTCTGTTGGTCTGTACTCTCTAATATTGTAATAAAGTGTGGTTGGTTATGTATTCATCACCGTTTGACTGTGTGCACTAGCTTTGATCTAGGACTAGTGCTGTAATACATAGAGGGTCAGGATTCGGAAATCCGGGGTCCCGATAGAGATGGTATCAGAGCCAATTTGACTGTAGGGCATGACCTAGTTAGAATGGTCGTTAGTAGAAGAGCTTTACAATTTATTTTATAAAATAAAATTTTAATAATGTGCTACCCTTGTCTTTTCTTGTATCTCTATCCTTACCTTCGTCATGGTATTTTTCCTTCTCTATCTACTTATTTCCTTTTTGGAATGGTAATTGTATTCCCTTCCCTCTGTAATTTCCATAGATAGCTCAGTGAGGTTGCGTCTGAAAAGCACCTGGAGAAGCGTGTCATCATAAAGGAGCGAGGACTTGTTCTTTAATTGTAGTACCCAAGTAGAGTCCCACGATTTTAGAACGCTTATATATTAGTTGTTTGTGTGCTAGATGGATTGTATCAAGTCTTTGTATATTTGTAGTATAGTTATCCTTAAAAACTATTTTGATTTCAAGCTAAGCTTCTCGTAGTCGTTGCTTGTTTCTCTTTTGTCTGTTGGTTTGGGATGTTGTTTAGTTTCCCCTAATCTCTTACCTATGCTAGTTCCCTCTTATCTTTTGCTAACCCCGGATACCACTTCAGATGGTGAACACAAGGAACAACGCAGACAGCAGTCATGGTGCCAATGCCCAACCGGAAAGCAACATTCCACCACCTCCTGCTCAAGCCCCTAACTTAGAACAAATGATGGCTATGCAACTGCAACTTCTTCAATGTAACAGCCCAGCTGTTATTTCAAAATTTCAGTAAAAAAATATTAAATTAATTTAAAATAAAATCAAGTGTTCTTGTTACCTAAATTCTAGAAATTTCATTCGCTTGTTCTCAGCTTTTGAAAAGGCTTTTGTAAAAGTACTTTTACTAAAAACATAAAACTATTGTCAATTAAAAGGATATTTGGAAATTTTGTAAAGAAACTATTTCAAAATAAGTATTTGAAAGCATTCAGCTTTTATTTGGATTTTCTGTGATTTCCTGGAGTTATTTGGAGTTATCTAGATTTTATTTCCAAAGCCTAAATGCAAGAAAATATGTTCTAAATATTTTCTTAAAGTAAAAATAATTTATTTAGCCTTTCCAAGCCTCCCAAAGTTTTATAATATTTTCTGAAGATTTTCTAAGATTTTAAAAATCAACATTAAAGCAAAAGGGTATTTTTTTTGTAAAAAGTAAAAGAGCTATTTTGAGTTGAAAATATTTTTAGAAAGTCTAAAAATATTTTATAGAATTTTTGGGAATTTTCTGGAATTAACAATCAATTTTTGAAGTCAAAAAGGTATTTTATAAAATTTTAAAAAAAGGCCAAAATAGATTAAAAATATTTTTCCTAAGTAGAAAATATCTCCAGGGATTTTCTGTAACTTTTCTGGAATTTTTAAACATTATTTGTTATTTTCCAAGTATTTATAAATACTCCTCCTTTTTCTGAAATTTAAAACCGAAATTTTAAATCCGGATTATCCTCGTGCTGACAAGTGTCGCACCAGATTTAATCCTCTTTTCCCGATTTAATCCAAGCCACCCATCTTCATTTAAATCGGATGGACGAGGTCGCGCCACGTGTCGCAACCGCCGCCCACTCCTTCCTCTCTCTCTCTCTCTTGCAAGCGGGCCCCACACGTCGCCTCTTTCTTCTTCCTCCTCCTCTCTTTCTTCTTCTCCCGCCGCCGCCAACCGCCACGCGCCAAAAGCCATGGCGCGCCATTAGTGGCCGAGCTCGAGCTCCAACCCTACTGCCTCCTCCCGAAAATGTCCCTGGACTCCTCCTCACCGCACACCCCGCCGCCATTTATTGCGCCCCGATCGCTTTCACCCGTAGGAGCAGTTTGCCCAAAAACCGAGCGAGCCGCCCCATCTCCCTATAAAACCCCTCCTAGCGCCTCAAACCGCATCCCTTCTTCCGCCTCCTTTTCCCCTCGTAGAGCTCCCATGCCGCCGCCTTCTCCTCCGCTGCCAGCCCGGCCACCCCGGCCCCGCCCGGTCACCTGGGACTCCCAGCCTCCTCTCCCGCCGCCCCTCGCCGGCCGGTTTTGCCGCCATGCGTTCTCCCAAGCCGCGTGCCGCCGCCTCCCGTGCCGCCGCCCACGTGGCCGCCACGTCGTCGTCTTCGCTCGCGTGGCGACCACGCAGCGTCGCCACGTCGCCGCCACGTCCGCGCCTCGCCACCTCGGTTCGCCCCGCGGTCCATAGACCCGGTGCACCGTAGACCCGGGCCCACCGGTCAGAAAATAATTCCCGCCCCTAAAATTCAAAATCCCGCTGACGTCATAATTCCCTTTTTAGTATAAAAATAAATCAGGAAAATCAGCCTTTTTTCTTTTTCTCTCTTTTAAATCTTCCAAGAGCCATATCTTATTCATTTTAACTCCGATTTGAGCCGTTCAAATTCCTAAATTTTTCTAAAATCCTAAACTATTCAAACATATACTCTTTTTCAATTTTTGAATTTTGTTTGAATTTTATTTGTTTGGTTCTTCGCGTATAGATTTTGGCGATCTCGGAGAGAGCGAGTTCGACGATCCAAAACAAGTCTTCAATCAAGGCAAGTTACACCTTTGATCATGTTGATCCCAATATTTAAAATTAATTATATTGTTTTTAAATTACTATGCATGCGTAATTTTATTCAAGTTAGTTTAAAATTCAATTTTGAACTGTAGTTATACCCAAATTCTTTGGACAGCCAAATTTGACATTTCATGCCATTATACCTTGTCAACCATAGTTAAAATCTAATTAGTACAATAGCACTGACTAGAAATTTGGTAGAAATGCTTAGCCATGCTGAGAATATTATGATTTGGGACAATCTTTCACATAAAATGATAACCTTGTATCTGGTATTCTTGACTTTGGAGAGTCAGAAATGTTTATAAAATTATTTCCAAACAAAATATGAAAACTTGGTTTAGACTTAGGCAAATGGTTAGAGTGGTGGGCGCTTGCTGGCATGCATTGTCGTTTGGTGACGCAATGTTGATTGCCGAGCACAAGGGTATGTGGTTAGTGCCTAAGTCGAGAAAGGACCGATGCGTGAGCTCTTGTTGCAAAGCCCTTTCGTACTACCACAAGTCTGGTATGGGACAGACTTGGCCGAATAATTTGTGAAGTTCCAACATGATCTCGCTATAGGTTGAATGTGGGCGCGGCGTAGTCCCTGAGAAGTCTCACATGGCACAAGAGGGGGCTCCAGCATGTGGATTCATGCTATGGTGAAACCTTAGTGGCGGCGTGATTATGTTGGCAATGGATCATTGTAAAGGCTTTGTTATGATTTTCTCAGTCGCACGCCTAAGGAAGCGTGTAGTGGCCGACAATATGAGATTATCATATCTTGTGGGTAAAGTCGCACAACCTCTGCGAGTGTATAATCTATCACGGATAGCCGCTCACGGTCATGGGCAAGGCGAGTAAAGTTTTCACGGATCGGACTTTGTTTTGAAAATGTTTTATGAAACCTTGTGGATGGATGGAATCCATGAGAGTTTTGAAAAAAAAACGTATGGATGGATGGAATCCGTACGAGTTTGATTTTGAGAAAAGTTGGTCCGGGTGGGATGCCCGTGAATAGGTTAGTGTTTGGTTGGAGCCTGCACTAACGTTACTTATGTTGATTACAATGTTGTTTTACGTATTGTATCAAATTCAGGTTTCGCACTTACTTTGTGATATTTACTTCAATGTTGCCTTTATGCAAACTAACCATATTATGCCTTCTTTGATATTCCATATGCATGCATTAACTCTGTTAAACCTCCTGGTGTAACTTGTGGAGTACGTTTGTACTCATGTTGCTAAATTTCACTCTTTCAGAGGAAGCCTTCGATGAATTCGGTGAGGATCACGACTAGGCCACATCTTACAGTCATTCGCCTTGTGGGAAGGCTGGATGGGCTGCTGCTATTGTTTTGTTTTTCTTCCGCTGTTATCTTCCGCTGCTATCGTAAAACTTTGGCCATCAGGCTCATATTTAGTTAAATAAAATTTATCATTATGCATGATAATTGTCTTTGTTCTGCTGTGTGCACTAAGCTTTCCTGGGATAGTGCGATTAACACAGAGGGTTTCGGAGTTGTTGCTCCGGGTCCCGACAGAGATGGTATCAGAGCATTAATGACTTTAGGACGTGACCGAAGATAGAATAGAATGGTTGGACCATAAGGATTTAATTTAAATAACAAGTAATTTCAAAAAGTTTGCTTAATCTTACCCCTCAATCTACGCTACTCTTAACTCTCAATCTTTACTCATCTTATGCCTCAATTCTTTCTCATCTTATGTCATTCCAAAATTTCTAACTCTCCTCTTGATCAAATAATTGTAGATGGACATTGCACCAAATGATGGATGGAGTGTAGGCCTTCGTCGATTACTTCGCCGTTTGGGTTTCCAACGACGAATTATCTTCGTACACCAAGAAGACCGCCATGGAGATCAGATATTGGGACATCGCTTTACTTTGCTCATCACCGTTTAATCGGACAAGGAAGACTGCGTCTCGCTTCAAGGAAATGGATACTCATTTGAAAGAGCCAAGCAAGAAGCCGCCCGAAAAGCAGTTCTTCGTCTCTGCCACCTTTTCAGTCTTCGCATCGTAGGATCGCGCTTTGTACCTCGACAGCCCCGAAGGATCACCCCAAGACAACCCTTACCTCTCTAGGATAAGTTGTTAAGCTAGAAAGTAGACGAAGTTATGAGCTGTCAGTTTCCTCTTTTGTCGACAGCCGTAACAAATATTTAATAAAGGTTTTTGCTAAGATTGGTGTTTTTGTTGGATTGTGCAAAACAACCCCTCCCCCTCCTTTGTCTTAAGTCTCCTCTTATCTAAACTCGAAGCAGATGGTGAACACAAGAAGGAACGTCATTGACAACAACCCCAATGCTAACGCCGAAGCACAAGGAAGACAGTCTGCTCCAATCCCTCCGCCTCCGCCAGAAGTCGGACCTGACTGGGCTCAATTAATGGCAAATCAGACTCAGCTGATTCAGCTCCTAGCTCAAGCTATCAACAACCCAGCTCAGCAGTTTCATCAGCCGCAAGCTCAAGCTCCCCAGAACAGATTGTCAGAGTTTCTAAGGATAAAGCCTCCGACTTTCTCCAGCTGTACAGAACCGATGGACGCTGACGATTGGCTCCACGCAATCGAAAAGAAGCTGGACATCCTGCAGTGCACTGACCGAGAAAAAGTCCTATTTGCTACTCATCAGCTGAATGGACCAGCATCAGAGTGGTGGGATACTCTAACCGACTCTCACACCAACCCTCAAGCTATTACCTGGAATGAGTTTGTGCAAAATTTCCGGAAAGCTCACATTCCTACAGGAACCAAGATCCTGAAGAAGAAAGAATTTAGAGCCCTACACCAAGGAAGCCGCTCTGTTAACGAGTATTTACAGAAATTTAATCAACTATCTCGCTATGCATCAGAAGACGTAGCCAGTGATGAAGCCAAGCAAGAGAGATTCCTGGAAGGACTAAATGACAACCTTGCTGTACAGTTAATTTCAGGTGACTATGCTGATTTTCATCAACTGGTTAGCAAAGCCATTCGCCAGGAGGGCAAGCTTGTGGAAATGGAAAATCAGAAAAGAAGAATGTTTACCCAGCATATGAACCTTGGAAGCTTTTCCAAAGTTAGAAGGACACTGCCACAGGCCAACAAACTCCAACCGTCACCCGCAACAAAAGAGCTAGTACCAGCAAACATCTCTACCGACACTGAAGACAACAAAGCTCTGATAATTGGCTTTCCATCAAAGGACCAGAACCCCGCAGTTGGAGTTACTTGTTTCAATTGCCATGAAACAGGACACTACGCCAATAACTGTCCCAAGAAGCAGCAAGTAATGAAGAATAGTACATCTGGAACCCCGACTGCCAACACTCTCCGAGCAGCAAGAAGAATGCCACAAAAGGTTGGACGTCTGAATCAGATCTCAGTTCAAGCCATACAGAGTAAGATTCAAACCTACTTCTTTGCTAGCCCGTGCGAATCTTGGGGACGAGATTCTTTTAAGGGGGGTACTTTTGTAACAAATTTTATGTTATTTCAAAATTCGATAAAAAATATATATTAAATTAATTTAAAATAAAATCAAATGTTCTTGTTACATAAATTCTAAAAATTTCATTAGCTTGTTTTCAGCTTTTGAAAAGGCTTTTGTAAAAGTAATTTTACTAAAAACATAAAACTATTGTCAATTAAAAGGATATTTGGAAATTTTGTAAAGAAACTATTTCAAAATAACTATTTGAAAGTATTCAACTTTTATTTGGATTTTCTGTGATTTTCTGGAGTTATTTGGAGTTATCTGGATTTTATTTCCAAAGCCTAAATGCAAGAAAATATGTTTTAAATATTTTCTTAAAGCTAAAAATAATATATTTAGCCTTTCCAAGCCTCCCAAAGTTTTATAATATTTTCTAAAGATTTTCTAAGATTTTAAAAATCAACTTTAAAGCAAAAGGGTATTTTTTGTAAAAAGTAAAAGAGCTATTTTGAGTTGAAAATATTTTTAGAAAGTCTAAAAATGTTTTATAGAATTTTTGGGAATTTTTTGGAATTAACAATCAATTTTTGAAGTCAAAAAGGTATTTTATAAAATTATAAAAAAGGCCAAAATAGATTAAAAATATTTTTCCTAAGTATAAAATATCTCCAGGGATTTTCTGTAACTTTTCTGGAATTTTTAAACATTATTTGTTATTTTCCAAGTATTTATAAATACTCCTCCTTTTTCTGAAATTTAAATCCGAAATTTTAAATCCGGATTATCCTCGTGCAGACAAGTGTCGCACCAGGATTTAATCCCTCTTTTTCCCGATTTAATCCAAGCCACCCATCTTCATTTAAATCGGATGGACGAGGTCGCGCCACGTGTCGCAAATCTGGCCGCCCACTCCCTTCCTCTCTCTTCTCTCTCTTGCAAGCGGGCCCCACACGTTAGCTCTTTCTTCTTCCTCCCTCTTCTTCTTCCTCCCTCCCTCTCTTTCTTCTTCTCCCGGCCGCCGCCAACCGCCGTCACGCCAGCAAGCCGCCGCCGTGCGCCATTAGTGGCCGAGCTCGAGCTCCAACCCTAGTCTCCTCCCGAAAATGTCCCTGGACTCCTCCCTCACCGCCGCACCCCCGCCGCCATTTATTGCACCGCCCGATCGCTTTCACACCGTAGAGCAGGTTGCCCCAAAAAACCGGTGAGCCGCCCCCATCTCCCTATAAAACCCTCCTAGCGCCTCAAACCGCATCCCTTCTTCCGCCTCCTTTTTCCCCTCGTAGGAGCTCCCGCCGCCGCCACCCACCCGGCCCCGCCGGCCGGTGCAATGGGACTCCCCGCCTCCTCTCTCGCGCCGCCCCTCACCCGTTTTCGGTGTCGCCTTGCGTTCTCCCAAGCCGCCGCCGGCCGTGCTCCCCCAATTTGACATTTCATGCCATTATACCTTGTCAACCATAGTTAAAACCTAGTTAGTACAATAGCACTGACTAGAAATTTAGTAGAAATGCTTAGCCATGCTGAGAATATTATGATTTGGGACAATCTTTCACATAAAATGATAACCTTGTATCTGGTATTCTTGACTTTGGAGAGTCAGAAATGTTTATAAAATTATTTTCAAACAAAATATGAAAACTTGGTTTAGACTTAGGCAAATGGTTAGAGTGGTGGGTGCTGGCATGCATTGTCGTTTGGTGACGCAATGTTGATTGCCGAGCACAAGGGGTATGTGGTTAGTGCCTAAGTCGATAAGGACCGATGCGTGAGCTCTTGTTGCAAAGCCCTTTTGTACTACCACAAGTCTGGTATGGGACAGACTTGGCCGAATAATTTGTGAAGTTCCAACATGATCTCGCTATAGGTTGAATGTGGTCGCGACGTAGTCTGTGAGAAGTCTCACATGGCACAAGAGGGGGCTCCAGCATGTGGATTCATGCTGTGGTGAAACCTTAGTGGCGGCGTAATTATGTTGGCAATGGATCATTGTAAAGGCTTTGTTATGATTTTCTCGATCACGCGCTAAGGAAGCGTGTAGTGGCCGACAATATGAGATTATCATATCTTGTGGGTAAAGCTGTACAACCTCTGCAGAGTGTATAACCTATCCTGGATAGCCGTGCCCACGGTCATGGGCAAGCTGAGTAAAGTTTTTCACGGATCAGACTTTGTTTTTGAAAATGTTTTATGAAACCTTGTGGATGGATGGAATCCATGAGAGTTTTGAAAAAAAAACTTATGGATGGATGGAATCCGTACGAGTTTGATTTTGAGAAAAGTTGGTCCGGGTGGGATGCCTGTGAATAGGTTAGTGTTTGGTTGGAGCCTGCACTAACGTTACTTATGTTGATTACAATGTTGTTTTACGTATTGTATCAACTTCAGGTTTCGCACTTACTTTATGATATTTACTTCAATGTTGCCTTTTATGCAAACTAACCATATTGTGCCGTCTTTGATATTCCATATGCATGCATTAACTCTGTTAAACCTCCTGGTGTAACTTGTGGAGTACGTTTGTACTCATGTTGCTAAATTTCACTCTTTCGGAGGAAGCCTTCGACGACTTCGGTGAGGATCACGACTAGGCCACGTCTTACAGTCATTCGCCTTGTGGGAAGGCTGGATGGGCTGCTGCTATTGTTTTGTTTTTCTTCCGCTGTTATCTTCCGCTGCTATCGTAAAACTTTGGCCATCAGGCTCATATTTAGTTAAATAAAATTTATCATTATGCATGATAATTGTCTTTGTTCTGCTGTGTGCACTAAGCTTTCCTGGGATAGTGCGATTAACACAGAGGGTTTCGGAGTTGTTGCTCCGGGTCCCGACATTCAAGCCCTTGCTCAGAATCACGTCCAACAAGCTCCGCAGGCACCCATTCAGGCACCGTAGTCCAAATTAGGAAAATTCATGAGGACCAGACCGCCGACCTTTGCTGGTTCAGAAGATCCGTTGGAGACTAATGATTGGATCAAGGATGTGGAGAAGAAACTGATTTTAGCTCAGTGCAACGACCATTAGAAGGTGTTGTATGCCGCCCATCAGATAAAAGGGATCACTGCTAATTAGTGGAAAAATTACTGTTATGCTCATCAAGATGTGCAAGCCATCACATGGGCTGAATTTGTTGAAGCTTTTCGCACTGCACATATTACTATGGGAATAATGGAGATGAAGAAAATAGAGTTTCACAAACTGCAGTAGGGACTACCTGAATACCTGAATAGGTTCACTCAACTATCCAGGTATGCACTAGAAGATGTTGCAACAAATGCAACAAAGATTTGGCGGTTCATGCAGGGACTTGATCCCAACCTCAAGGTGCAGTTGGTGTCCAATGATTATCCAATATTTCAGCACATGGTGAATAAGGCCATTATACAAGAAGATGCTCAACGTCAGTTGTATGAGACTTGGAAGAGGAAGTTCCAAGCTCAGCATGGTGCAAGCAGTTTACGTTTTCGTCCTAATCCACATCAGTTCAGTAAGCCCTTAGTGCCAAGTGTGCCAAAGACACCATTCACTGAAACCCGCCTGGTTCCACAAGCTCCTCGAGCAAGTAATGGGGGCCAGCCCCAGCAGAACAAGACTGCAGTCGCAGTAGTGCAATGTTTCAATTGCAAGAACATGGGACATTATGCTAACAATTGTCCTCAAAAGCGCCCAGCTGTAATCCCTGTTCGTTTCAACTTGGGGACTACACCAACAAGAGCTCCATCTGCAGGTCAGGGCCGTGGGACACCTCAAACTCTAAGGACTCCGCAGGCAATGAATAGAGGGCATGTTAATCATGTTACTACAGAAGCGGCTCAGGATGCACCCGACGTAGTTCTGGGTAAGTTTCTTATCAACTCAGTACCTGCATCAGCATTATTTGATTCTGGAGCTTCGCATTCTTTTGTGTCAAAAGATTTTGTTGAAAGATATAATTGGGATGTGCGTTTGGTAAAGAACCCTATGCTAGTCCAATCACTTGGAAAGGAAATGAGGACTAACACGGTTTGCCCTAGAGGAACCGTAGAGATAAATGGAGTAAAATTCCTAGCGAATCTTATTATAATAGACTCCAAGAGCCTAGATGTAATACTTGGTATAGATTGGTTAACCAAGTATAAAAGGTAGATAGATTGTGCCAATCGTGCCATTACTCTTACCAACTCTGAAGAAATTGTGCCATTGTGTCAAACACACCTTCTCAGAATAGATGTGGGTTGAACAGCTTGAAGGGAATAACTCTGAAAAAGGTGCCCATAGTAAGCGAATATCCAGATGTATTTCCTGAAGATTTGCCAGGAATGCCGCCGGATAGAGAAATTGAATTTGTTATTAACCTAGTACACAGTACACTCGATTTCAAGAGACCCTATCGTATGTCCGCAAATGACCTGGCTGAAGTTAAGAAACAAATTCAGGAGCTGTAAGAGAAAGGTTTTGTGAGACCAAGTTCTTCGCCTTGGGGAGCACCAGTACTTCTAGTGAAGAAGAAGGATGGCAATCTTCGCATGTGTGTGGACTACAGATCCTTGAATGATGCGACAGTTAAGAACAAGTACCCTTTGCCCAGGATAGATGATTTATTTGATCAGTTAAAAGGATCATGTGATTTCTCCACGATTGATCTTCGATCAAGTTACCATCAAGTGAAGATTAGACCAGAAGATATACCAAAGACAACATTTGCTACTCGTTATGGACTGTATGAGTTTACAGTAATGTCTTTTGGCCTGACTAATGCGCCCGCATACTTTATGAATCTGATGAATAAAGTGTTCATGGAGTATATGGATAAGTTTGTTGTTGTATTCATTGATGACATTTTAATATACTCCCAGAATGAGGAAGAACATGCAGAACATCTGAGGATAGTTTTAGAAAAGCTCAGAGAACACTGGTAGTATGCCAAGGTTAGCAAGTGTGAGTTCTGGTTGAAGAAAGCAGCTTTCTTGGGTGATGTGATTTCTGCAGGAGGAGTGTCCGTAGATCCCAAAAATGTAAAAGATGTGCTTAATTGGGCACAACCCAAATCAGTACCAGAGATCCGGATTTTTCTGGGATTAGCAGGTTATTATCGTCGCTTCATTGAAGGATTTTCCAAGCTTGCAAGGCTGGCAGCATGGCGCATGGAAGCGTAAGGCTTTGGGAGGTTCGTTCTTTCAAGGCGGATTATAGCAATGTTCCTCGATGTTCTAGGTGTTGTAGAACAGAACTGCACATACATTGATGTGAAGGACAAGACATCCGTAAGACCGTGTTTCATGGTTTCGTAGAGGGCCTTCTTAACCCCTGTGTCTAGATCGACACTTTCAGCACTTGTTGCCTGTGATCTCGCTGATAGGATGTTTGTCACCCCAAATTTTACATCCAAACTCTATGATTTATTGCACTATTCCCTGGATCAAGAGATAGTGCTCATGATACGTAAAATGAATATCAAATACATATCATGCGGAAACATAAATAATATAGTAAACTTACACATGAGCTCTTAGGCGAAATCGTAAAATTACGAGCGGAAGAACGAAATACATGGGGAACCCTCGTGACGTGCCCATAGCGACCAACCTGAGGTTCGCGACCCAGCCCTTGACATCTTCATCTTCTTTGCCATCGTAAGGAATAATGTTGCCGAGGTGTAGTAATCTTGAGATCATGTGGAGATGATCCTATCTTTGTGATGAGTATTTGACTCTTGGTTGAAGGAAAATTGAGTTTGGGCTTTATTGCAAAGTCTTAATTTCGTCGAAATGAAGTCGGTACGACTTGTCCCTCGGCTCGTATTTACCATGTAGGATGCCATACGACCACGCTGTCGGTCGTAATTTCGTCAGAGCGCGACGACCACGCTGAGGTGTTCTCGGAACCGACGCTGGTCGGAAGGCATGCACATACGCCGGGCGCGACATCGGTGGCGACGACCACGCTGTCGAGTGCATCGGGTTCCACCGAGCAACGACGAGTTTTTGGCCGTGGTCGAAGGGTTTACGACCACGCTGGCAATGGGAGCGCTCGATCACTGCCAGCGCCAGCCACCACGCCATGAGCCCCTCAAGATTTGGACCGTGGTCTGCACCGGCGCTAGGGTTTACCACGTTGTGGGATCGAGCCTCGACCAATGCTACGGTCGCGCTCGACCACTTTGGCCGTGGTCGGTGGGCGCCACGACCACGCCTGGGGAGCTCGAGGCCTCGACCATCGCTAGGGAAAGGAGCCACGACTCACGCCAGGCACTTCGGTGGTGCGACCGCCAGCGCCGAGAGCTACGACCACGTTAGCACGAGAATTGAACGTGGTCGAACCGTCGACCACGTTATCGATTGGATGACCATGGTCGCAAGGGATCACTAAATTGGTCGTGAGGGTGCATTTCATGTCCGATTACGTGAGGTTTGGTCTGTTGTTCTTTGTGATGTTGTGGACCTTGTAGACCGGTTTGTTCTACATTTTGACAAGGTTTGGTAAAGTCTAATTTCTGGAAAGAGACTTGAGCTCTGTGAGTCAAGTGAGTATGGACTGCTATGTGATGGTTTTGTTGTCTTTGTTGGTGCAGGAACCAGAGACAGTCTTGGTGAGGCTTAGGAGGTCGGGACTAGACAAGGGAGTTGTTGAGGTCCGATCCACGGGAAAAGCCGAAGAGGACGGTCGTGCCGGTGGGTGACAAGATGGACAGAAAGCGGCGGAGGAAGCTTCGGAAGGCGGAGGGGCATTTTGGAGAAATGTCAAAGTCTGGGAAGTTGTCCACCGGAAAGCACTGTGATCACTGGAGAGGCTCTGGAGAGCTCTGTGGAGTTGGTGGCGCACGGGCAAAGCAAAGGAGCCGCTGCTCGAGAGGAACGGTAAAGCACTTGAGGCTCGCAGCTTAACCACTGGTTAGCGGGTTGTCTCGTGTGGAGACCCGTTAGTGAGACTATAAATAGAGAGGTTAGGTCTCGTGAGCAAAGAGAGGTTGTCCCGAGTGCTCGAGCCTCATTGTTCTATTGTGTGAGTTGTCTCCGGCAGAGCATGGATGCTCGTACCTCCGATGGAGTGGTCAGAAACCTCCATGTGCAATAGAAAAGATTGGATTCATCTCTCAGATCTTTCTCTGTTGTGTTCTTGAGATGATCTGCTTGATCTATTTGCTCTCTTTTGTTCGATCGTTATTTGTGTTCTACTTGAGTTTTGGCTTGTGGTTCTTTGCTCGTATCAGGAATCTATCTAAAGACCATTTGGCCATTTCATTCCCGAGAGCCGAGTTGAAATCGAGAAATCTTGATTCTCGCCTTCCGCCTCCTGCTCGCTCTTTTTGCCTTTTGGTCTTCTCTGCACCTTGCTTAGATCTCTCGATTTTCTTGACAAATCTACTCTAGAGATCATATCCTTGCTAAGTTTGAAGTTTCTTGTCGATTTGTAAATCAAAAGTTCTTCAAATTCTTGCTCGTGGTCGCATGCCGACAAACAAGATTTATCTGGCAGTCGCAATTTTCGTCTTACGACCACGACGAGTTTCGTGGTCGCACAGCCTCTATGCCGACCACGCCCTGCTCTTCGTCCAGTCAGACAATGCTCCTTCTGACCACCAAAACCCCGACATAGTTTCACGATTACGACTATGGTTGTCTTCGTTACGACTTCTTGTTTTATGGTTGTCGTGGTTCGGTTGAACGTTTTTCCGACTTAGCTTTCTAGCTAAAGGAGAAGTAGAACTTAGAGAGGAAGTTTTAAAGGCACCATTCACCCCTCTCATTGCCTCGTCCTTCAATTGGTATCGAGCCGTTAGCTCTTCTTGATAGATCTTTAACCGGCCTCAAGAGCCATGGCGATGCGACAAGATCACCGCCCCGATCTTTGATGGGATGGATTTTCCATTCGAAGAGCCGGATGGAGACCACATCCGTGCTCGTGGCTACGCCATCTCGGGCGAAGGTCAAGGTCCGCTTTGTTGTTCCTACCGATGAGAACATCAATGCCGGAATATGGTCGATGTTGAGGCAAACGCAGCGAGGAACATCATCATTCTGTGGATTGAGCAGTTTAATTTGATCGCATCTCACCCCGACGTCGGCCGATATTTGGGTGACCTCAATGCTTACCATGAGGGCACCACCCAAATAAAGACGGTGCGACAAGACTGGTCAAGCTGACACAAGAAATTGAGATGCTTGCCGGTGAGTCCCTTGACGAGTGCTTTTCTCGCTTTCACAAAATTTGAGCAACCTCGAGCCGCCGGTCTCACATACTGACTCGGATAACGCCGACAAATTCTTTCCGCACTCGATCCGGGTTTGGGAGATGAAGGTGACTACCATCAAGGACACCACTTGACCTCGACCGACTCTTGACGCGCTTTACTCGCGCCAAGACTCACGAGATTGACATAGTCTCGCCGGTCAAGTCTCAATCGATGGCACTAGTCACCGATCCCACTCCGCTTCGGGTTCTTCCGCGATTCTCTTTGCGGTTCTCCATCTCGCCTCGTGATGTAATCGATGATCGCTAGAGCAGCCTAGAGGATGAACAATGCCTCCTAGCTCGGAAGTTCTCCCATGCTTACAAGAGGAGGAGGGATGGAAAGAGAAGAGGACCATTGATTTGCTTTGAGTGTGGTGGCCCCAACCACATTCGAGCAAACCGCCCAAGCCGGAGAAGGGCAAGAATCCACTATGTTCGGTCAAGAACGACTACACCGACAAGAACTGCAACAAGAAGCCTCCACCTCAGACGCAAGGCAAGAAGAAGTTCCGCGACGGAAGGCTTAGTTTTTCCACCGCCCTCCTCCGCTGCTCGACGACCCTCGACCCAGCCGAGGTGGAGGGATGGAGCGACGACGACGACGGACGGGTGATCAAGACCCCAAGAGCGAAGACTTCTCCGCATGTGCTTCATGGCCTCGAGGGCGAATCGAGCGATACGGGACAGCATCTGGATTCCACGAGGTGAGTTCTACTTATGACCGTTTTAATGATGCTTCCTTAAGCTAGGTAGATTTCATGCCAAGTCTAGGGCTAGATGTACCGAGTTGGAGAAGGAAGTAGCTAGATTGTCACGAGCTTACTTCACTTATATCTCGCCCTCCGTGATGAATGTGATACATGCCCCGCTTTGCTTGGAGATATGGAGAAGTTAAGGACCTCGCATGATAGTTTGTCCTCGAACTAGACTTTGTTAAGGTGGAGAACATTAGTCTTCTTGTTGAGCTTGAGATGAGTAGGATAGCTCTCTTCATCTTCTCCTGTTGAGACTATTTTTGCACTTCATGTGAGGATAAGGACAATGCTTTTAGAGGTCTTTATACCATGTTGCTTGATCCGCCTCGAGACTTGTGAAAGTTGCAATACTTAAAATGAACTTAAAAAGGCGATCACAAAATTGTCGAGTTACAAGCCTTTACTTGAGCCTATTACTTCATGTGCAAATTGTCCCAAACTTATCACGAACTTGAATCGCTCCAAATAGCTTCAAGAATTTGTTGATGATAATAAGAAAATGGCTCAAGATGTTTCTAAGGATCCCGTTAGCTCACCATGCAAAAGTTGTAATAAACTAAAATTGATTTGATTGCCTTAGATGAAAAGTGTGAAGCTAACTAAGGACCTTATAGAAAATCATCCTTCCCTGTTTCTCTCTCGGTTTAAATGTTGGAAAAGGATAAGGACATGGGAGACGTTAGGAAGAGTTACGAGAACCAAATGGCTAGGATTAGGGCTGCCCCTGTGTCCTGTGAAGCCTCAAGGTTGAGGTGGCTGCATATATGAAAATACGCACGTATATTCGCTTTTCGCTATTGGTTCTTCTCCTCCTCTCCTCCTCGCTGTCTCTTCTTCTTCTCCTTGCTCCTTGCACTTCTCTTTCGGGAGTGCCGCGACTTTATGAACACTCGAGAAATTTGTAGGAGGAAGGATCTCAATCTTATTCTAGACCAATCAAAGATTTGCAAGTTCAAACAGGTCTAGGATATGATTTCCGAGGATGAGTGGAAGCATCCACCGCCGTGCTCGCACTCCATAGCAGGTGTGATCGAGGTCAAGCCCAAGAACAAGAAAGTTCAATTTAGATCGGGCTTTGTCCAAGGGATTTTCGCAAAGAAGGTGATTTCACCGCACTCGGCCTCGTATATGGTTATCTCATGCTACCGCCGCTTAAGTATCATTGCACCTTCGTCAAGGATGGGCATTTGTTTGACCATTGCTTCAAGCGCCAAGATCGCGCCAAGAGACCGTGTTGAGTCTCTTAGGCGTATCTGTGGTCGCCCCTGCACCTTGAGTGCACCTAAGACCAACACGAGGTTCTAGGTTTGCTATCAAGTAGGCTTTAAGACCGAGGACTTGGTTTTTCCGAGTCTTCGTTGGTCCACGCTCCCTCCGGTCGTGACTTCCGCCATCCCGAGGGTAGATCTCGCTTCCATCGATAGCTACCCCCGGGCGTGATCGCCGTGTCCGGCAGCTCACTCGCCTCCCGTAGCAGTCGGACTCAAAGAATGCGTGTCCCGCATAGACCTTCCGCTTTGAGCGACTTGAGAGCGAGGGTAGTTAGAGGTCGGGCCGTCTCAGGACTACTTCTTCGCCGACGGTGACTCAAGATTGGGTGCCAAAATCTATGTTGATTTATCCCAAGATCGAGACTTTGCTCTCTTGTTGACTCGTGTCTCACGGTGGAAGGGAGGTTTGCTTGTAGACTCCGGTACCACGACATGACCGGAGATTCCGCTGGTTTTCTTCCCTGCCTGCGTTCCGTGTGATGAGATCACCTTCGAGACGCCTTCTTAGTCATCGCCAAAGGCACAAGGCGACACGATTCATTTGTTTTAAAAGATGTTGCCTTGGTTAGTAAGTCAAGACAATTTGCCGGCCTCACCACCGATGACGATTTCGAGGTGAGTTTTAAGAAAACAACTGCAAAATTCTTGATTCTTCTGTAGTCCGATTTATGGATTTCTGCTTTGGGAGGATCTTCGTATGATTTTTCCGAGTCTTCTCGGTGATCCTCTCCGTTTGCTTGCTTCGAGTCCCGCGATCTTTCCTTCCCGCATAGGAGACTTGGTCATATTGATTTGACCATTTGACCAGTTAGCGTCCACGATCTCATTCGTGGTTTGCCAAAACTCAAGATGGTCAAAGATCTAGTTTGTGCTCCATGCCAAGACGGCAAGATGGTTGCCGCTTCTCATCCTCCCATTCAAGCTACTATGACCGATGCACCGACACCGCTCCATATGGATACTTTGCTGACCAAATGAAAAGGGGCCACAGAGGGAAGTGGTTCTGTCGTAGTCGATGACTCGAGGTACTCTTGTGTTTTTCTTAGCCTCAAGGATGAGACGCCACATTTCCGAGTCTTCTCGAGGCTTTCTGAGCCTGTGTGCCTTACGAGCGATCCGCAAGGACAATGGCACGGAGTTCAAGAATTCTACTTTGAGAGTTTGCAGGAGAGTGTAGAGCACCGCCTCTTCTCCATACGTCCCTCGCCAGGAATGGCGTTGTGGAGAGAAAGAACCGCACCTTGGTCGAGATGGCTGTGACGATGCTTGATGAGTACTCTACATCGCGGAAGTTTTGGGCAGAGGCTATAGCCACCGCAAGTGCCATGTTTCCAATCGAGTTTTCTGCATACTTGCACCGCACTTTATGAGTTGAGATACCGGAAGCCCAAGAGTTTCTCATTTTCGTGTTTGGTTGCAAGTGTTTTATTCAAGTCCGGGAACCTAGATAAGTTCGAGTCACGTTTTGTGATGGACTTTTTCTCGCTACTCGACTTTTCTGGCCTATAGGGTCCTGAACCATGAGTCTAGTAAAATGGTAGAAACCTGGAGGTAATCTCGATGAGGCGGCCCAGGACTAGGCCCGATATCTCGTGTTCACTAGAGCAGTCCGAGACCATCTTTGTGGATGATGAGGATGATGGAGATGAGGGTTGTTCACCCGATCCGCCCCCTTCTCCACCCCTTGAGGTGCTTCTTCCACCGCACTCGAGGCGATCACCGCTTTTCTCTGGAGCTAGTGGCTGCCTCACCCCGCCGTGTAACGTAGAGGCCACTTCTTCATCTCATCCAGACCTCCAAGATATTCAAAAATCTCATCCTTCGAAAGCGATGATTGGAGATCTTTTGAACGAGTCACACGCTCCAAGTCGCGTGTCGCTTCGCTCCACCGCCTCAGAGCTTTGAGCCCAAAGACGCTGTCATGCTTTATCTGATGAGTCTTGGGTCCGGACGCTTGTTGAGCCCCCGAGATCAAAATATCATTGGAACCAAATGGGTGTTCAAGAACAAGGTGAGGATGGGGTACATTCAAACAAGGCTAGACTGCTGCACAGGGTACTCCCAGTTGAGGGTCCGGATTTCGAGGAGACCTTGCCCCGAGCTCGCCTTGAGGCCAGAATTCCGCTTGCTTTGCAGCTTCTAAAGGTTTCAAGCTTACCAGATGGACGCCAAGAGTGCCTTTCTCAATGGCTTCATTGAGGAAGAAGTCTATGTCGCATGCCCTGTGCTCGAGAACCCCAAATACCCTAGTCATGTCTTCAAGCTTCAGCATTGTATGGACTTAGCAAGCCCCTAGAGCTTGGTATGAGAGGCTTAAGTCCTATCTATTGAGACATAATTTTGAGATGGGTAAAGTTGACAAGACCTTGTTCATTCGCCGGCTTGGTAATGACCTTCCGCCGCCCAAATTTATGTCAATGACATTATCTTGATGGCTCTTCTCATGCTCTAGTTTCAGCCTCGGATGTCATGAGCAACCGAGTTTGAGATGAGCATGATGGGTGAGTTGACTTTCTTCCTTGGCTTCCAAATCAAGTGCACTGGAGGGTACCTTCTTGCATCAAGGCAAGTACACCGTGATCTCCGAGACGTTTACATGAGTGATGGAAAGCTCGTGTCGACCCGATGGCTTCTTACGCCACACTTGACCAGATGAGGACCAAGCCGCTTGATCAAAAAGAGTTCGGTATGATTGGCTCTCTTGTACTCATCCTCAAGACCGACATACACTTTCAGGTGTCTTTGTGCCCGTTTCAAAGCCTCACAGTATCTCACCACCAAAGTGAAGCCGCATTCGGCACCTTCGAGCTACCATTGACTATGGTATCTCGGCACTCTTCCTCATCCCTGCTCATCCCTTAGAGCCTATTCCGATGCACTTTACCTACTGTAGGATAGATAGGAAGAGCACCGTGCACCGCCACCATTGGCACTTCTCATTTCTTGGTCTTCGGAAGCGTCCTGTTGCACGCCCACCGCCGAGGCCGAGTAATGCTGTCGCACCCGCTGTCTAGCTAAGTACTTTGGATAATCTCGACTTTGAGGGACTTTGGTTAGCTATCGATCGTGTTCCGCTTTTGCGATAACACGTCGCGATTAGCATTGCTAAGAACCAAAGCAGATTCTCGACCAAGCACATTGATATCGCGATATCACTTTCTTCGAGACCATGTAGAGAAGGGTGACATCGTGCTTCGCCAGGAGAGTGACCACCGGCCATCGACATCTTCACCAAGCCTTTGGATAGCACGAGGTTTTTAGCTCATGGGGAGAGCTTGGGTGGTTTGTCCTCACGACTATTGTGAGGGGGAGCTGGGCTTTATTGCTTTATCATATTATTTATGCTTCGTTTTCATCATCAGTATTGCATTTATGGGTGCATTGGGTTTAGTCCTTCTAGCATAGGTTAGAGTGTGTCTTGTCGAATTGCTTAGACTTTGCTCTTATCTTGTGCTTTGTGGATAGTCCGCTTTATCTCACTAGGTTGAGCTCACTCACTTCTTTTAGGTTCTAGCGAGGGTTGGGCCACCGCCTGTAGACAGGTACGGTTTGCTCTCTAGTGTGCTGTTTTCTCGATGCTATTGTCCCGGAGACATATGGGTAGATGAGAGTCATCGAGCCATAGTATCTCTATATCTTATCTATGCTTTAAGGATCACTGCTTCTTGTTTCATTTGCCGCTCTTGATTTTTATTGCTTTGGTTCGTGGGGAGTTCATTTGGGAACTTTATATTTTAATGATGACATAACTCAACTTGAACTAAAGTTGCATCAATTGTTAAAAGGAGTCGGATGTTCTTCTTTTGTATTTGTAACATAACTTAATGGAGCCTTGATTATTATCCTTTCATGACATGTTTTCATTATAATACATTTTGCCATGACTTATGCTCCATTGCTAGTATTGATCATGACTTTATATGTGTAGTCAAGTCTTTGCCATGATAGGTAATTAAAATGCTAAATTTTGACCTAATTCATGTCATGTTCATATTTGAGACTAGTCAGCTTTGTGTTATCTTTTTATGGTTCTTACCATGTCAAATAGACTGAGTTGAGTCTTGAATCTTAGTTGAGCAATAGATTGAGCTATACTTTCTTGATGACATAAGTTAGTACAACTGTCAAAAAATCTCTTCATGAAAAACCGATCTCACCAATTCTTTCTCATGAGACGGCTTGCCATTGCACAAGGCATGAACTCGTGGGAGTTTTGATGACCAAGATCATTTCCTTAAGCTTCTCGCTGGAATGATCGCATAAGGCTTGAGGTCTAGCACATGATCAATAAAAGATGGTTGAAAACAACCATGTGTTTCTAAAGAAAATGTCATTTGTGCTCAATTGCAAAATGTCAAAGTACTTAAACAAATGTATCATTCTTGAACAAATAGCACTCTAGTTTGCTCAACACTAGCTTCTTGATTCCATTTAGCTTATTGACATGGTTTGCATCATTTGTGGATATCATTAGCTAGACTAAAATCTTGTTTGACTTGACTAACACTTAATTCAATTAAATTCAGATTATACCTTCGTTGTTTAGCTTCACTTTACATACTTAGTCATGATCTTTATAGCATATTTGTATGTTATGGCTTGGTGTAATACATTTTGGTCATTTTGATAATTCTATGGCTCGATACTTTGAATAATCAAATCAGTATTCCATCCATCATTATGACTTATTCTCTCTTGCATACTTGATGTGTTTATTGCCAAAAGGGGAGAATAGATTGGAGAAAAGAAAATTTCTCACTGAACCTCGCTAGAGCTTTGAGATCAATTTGCTCTTTATTTTCTAGTGTTCTCTCTGCACATGGTCATTATTTCATATTCTTTCTTTGGACCATGTCGGCTTCTACAAACTCAACTTCATATTTTACGGTGTTTGTCAATATACTCATCAAGGGGAGATTGAGAGATGTGGAGATGATCCTATCTTTGTGATGAGTATTTGACTCTTGGTTGAAGGAAAATTGAGTTTGTTTTGGGCTTTATTGCAAAGTCTTAATTTCGGTCAAAATGAAGTCGTACGACTTGTCCCCGGCTCGCGACGACCATGTAGGATGCCATACGACGCTTGGTCGCGGGTCGAATTTCGCCTGTGAGCCGCACGCACCACGCTGAGGTGTTCTCGGAAACCGATGCTGGTCGAAGGCGCCACGCACCACGCTGGCGACATCGGGTGCTGACCACCACGCTGTCGAGCATCGTCCAAATGAGCAACGATTTAGTTCTTTGGCCGTGGTCAAGGGTTTACACCACGCTGGCAATTGGGAGCGCTCGATCACGCTAGTAGCGCCAGGCTCGACCACGCCATGAGCCCTCGCAAGATTTGACCGTGGTCGGCACCGCGCTAGGGTTTACGACCACGCCAGGATCGGAGCCTCGACCACGCTACCGGGCTGCTCGACCACTTTGGCCGTGGTCGTGCGCCACGACCACGCCAGGAGCTCGAGGCCCCCACCACGCTAGGGAAAGGAGCCACCACCACGCTGTGGCACCGGTGGTGCGACCGCCAGCGCCGAGAGCTACGACCACGTTAGCACGAGAATTGAACGTGGTCGAAACCGCTCGACCACGCATCGATTGGATGACCATGGTCGTATGGGATCACTAAAATTGGTCGTGAGGGTGCATTTCATGTCCCATTACGTGAGGTTTGGTCGGTTGTTCTTTGTGATGTTGTGGACCTTGTAGACCGGGTTTGTTCTACATTTTGACAAGGTTTGGTAAAGTCTAATTCTCGTGGAAGAGACTTGAGCCCGTGAGTCGTAAGTGCAGTATGGATCGCTATGTGATGGTTTTGTTGTCTTGTTGGTTGCAGGAACCAGAGACGCCTTGGAGGCTTAGGAGGTCGGACTAGACAAGGAGTTGTTGAGGTCCGTAACGACGTGAAAAGTCAAGAGGACGGTCGCGTGGGCCGACAAAGATGGACAGCAAAGCGGTGGAGGAAGCTCTGAAGGCAGCTGAGGGGCATTTTGGAGAAATGTCAAAGCGGGGAAGTTGTCCACCGGGAAAGCATGACTACCGGAGAGGCTCTGAGAGCTTGTGGAGTTGGTGGCGCTAACGGCAAAGCAAAGGAGCCGTTCGAGAGGAACGGGTAGCACTGAGGCCCTGCAGCTTAACCACTGTTGGTTGTCTCTCAGGAGACCCGTTAGTGAGACTATAAATAGAGAGGTTAGGTCTTAGGAGCAAAGAGAGGTTGTCTCCGAGTGCTCGAGCCTCATTGTTCTATTGTGTGAGTTGTCTCCGGTAGAGCATGGATGCTCGTGTACCTCGATGGAGTGGTCAGAAACCTCCATGTGCAACAGAAAAGATTGGATTCATCTCTCGTATCTTTCTCTGCTTGTGTTCTTGAGATGATCCGTTTGATCTATTTGCTCTTTTGTTCTGATCGTTATTTGTGTTCTACTTGAGTTTTGGCCAGGTTCTTGCTCGTAACAGTGGAATCTATCTAAAGACCATTTGGCCATTTCATCTCGAGTCGAGTTGAAATCGGAGAAATCTCTTGATTCTCGCCTCCCGCCTCCGTGTTTCGCTCGCTTTTCGCCTTTGGTCTTCTCTCTCCAGATTTGCTTAGATCTCCGATTTTCTTGACAAATCTACTTTAGAGATCATATCCTTAAGTTTGAAGTTTCTTGCTTTCGGATTTGTAAATCAAAAGTTCTTCAAATTCTTGCTCTGTGGTCGTATACCGACAAAAAGTGATTTACTGCAGCTGCATTTTGGCTTACGACCACGATTTAGTTTCGTGGTCGCGCTGCAGCTCGGTGCCGACCACTGCCTCTTTCAAGCCAAGAGAATGGCTCCTTCATCACGGTCAAACCCGATAGTTTCACGACACGACCACGGTTGTCTTCAAGTTACGACTTCTTGTTTTATGGTTGTCCGTGTTGGTTGAACGTTGTTTTCCTCGACTTAGCTTTCTAGCTAAAGGAGAAGTAGAACTTAGAGAGGAAGTTTTAAAGGCACCATTCACCCCCCTCGTTGCTATTTTGGTCCTTCAACTGATTCTTGATTCTAGATTTGTTGTGAGCGAGAGGAGCACACTAACCACCGCACTGTGAGCCAATACACAGTGCAAATAATTAGTATGCATGGCTTATCAAAGGAAAGGCTCAGTTGTTTTATTTGCCGTAATTTTCTTTTGGTAGCATCATCTCCACTAAATCATAGTGTTATAGTTGCTACTTAGGACTCCACACGCGATTGCCATAATTGACTTAATCCACCAAACACACATACTTTATTTATCGATTACTGCCTAAGACTCCAAACAATGTAATATTCTTTAATTAATCCTCCGATACCTTGTATCTCAAATTTAATAACCCAACTGAAATCACTAATCACAAACTTTTCACTTGAATTTAATGATTTCTAACATGATTACTTTTAAGCCACAAGTCATTTGTATCGATCATTCAACAATTCGATCCTTTCCATTAATGATCCAAACTGTAATTTACTCTTCCCATAATTAAACTTACTTTCCATCATCTATCTCTAACTAATTCATCGGTATTTTCCACCAAAATATCATTAATCCGCTTTATACTCCAATTATCATATCTCCAAATTTCAAATTCAATTCATCCATCTAGATCAAATTCTATTAATACCATTAATTCCAAAGAATTACCTTTACACTCTTCTAATTCTCTAAAATTATTTAAATCGGTCTATCTAGCCTCTTTATTCATTTGGACTCCACTAATTTATTTCTCCTAAACCTTCTATCCTTCCCTTATTTACAATTGACATGAATCCGCAAGCATTGTTATGTATTTACTACAATACCATCTTCTTCTTACTACTCTATTTATTCTTCCCTGATTTTATTTTAGGACAAGTACTACCATTATTTACTTTTTGAAATATACATAGAAACTTCCTAAGACTTAGCAGTTTGAACAAAACATAATGTGAAAATGCAATAGTATCCACCATTTCATAGTCTCGCATATGCTTAACCTTTCAAGTTATAACCACATTACCACCGGACGACACCCAGACAACACAAATAAGGGCCTTTCCGCCTCCACTTTTCATTTCCACCACAAAGTTTTTGAAACAAAACTATATCTAGTTAAATTCCCATGTCCGCCTTGACCGTGGGCATGGCTATTCGAATAGTTTTCACCTGCAGAGTTTGTACACTTTACCACAAGAGATAAATCTGCTCATTGCCCCGCATGATTCCTTAGCCATGCAGTTGAGTAGACTATCACAGACTCGTTATAATGCATAATCCTACTTGTGGTTACGCCCGCTAAGGTCTATCTTCAGGATGCACCATCCCAGAAGGGTCCCTCGAGAGCCATCACGGGCAAAGGCGGGATGAGACCATCCATCCCTTTGCTCGTGTTCATACTTCACGACACCAGAGCTATGCAAATTATTTAGCCCCGCCACATTTTGCCGCCGGTGGTTGTACCGTTGTACCTTGGGAGGCCATCACAGATTCGGGTCCTTAGGGATTATCGGGCGGTTCGCCACTAACCTAATGGATCGCGAGTAGGCTACGATAGCAGAAAACAAAATTTTCACCACAACACACAAGAACATCATGCTTAAGGAAGGATCATAGATCATTACCACTAGACGCCAGTCACAATGAAGAAGAGTTGGAGAAGCCGATCCAACCACGCCGGTAGTAGTGGAAGTAGTCGATCGTCCCCGAACCGATCGCCTCCACGCGATCAACCACACCACCAGCGTATCCAATCAGAGGTTGTTGATGCCGATCAACGCCGAACGAGCGCGCCCACCGCATCCGCCTCGAATGGAACGCCGATCGCGAGTACCAAAGACTCATGAGCGGCTAGGGTTTGGCTCGAGGTGGCGGCCACGGATTAGCTCGAGATTATCGTGCCCTCACCGCCTCCATATATATAGACCTTCCTCACGGCCTCGTGGACCGGCCCAATAGGAGTTCATCCGGATCTCTATCCGAATTGAGCCCATATCCCAATCACATTCGGTGTTCCAACCTGTTATGTGCGACTGTAGGTTCACGCATACTTGGTCGCACCTGTAAACACCTTCCGTCACCGTGTTAATAGCGGCTCTAGTAAGACATATTAACCCCAAAGTATACGAAGATCATATCTACGAACCTGTAATGTTCTCATGTACTAATCCTTTGCCTCACGATATAGATTAAGCTCAAGTAGACCTCGTCATCCTCTTAATAGCTCAATCACTCTCTCGATTCCGTGATGGATTATAAACTCGTGATTGACTCCTCAATCACCTTGGCATGGCCATGCACTTTCATAATCCATTACATCGAGGGGCCTGCAGATATCTCTCCCATAAGGAGGGCAAATTCTATCTTGATCATTCACATCCCACTACATGTTTATGGCAAACCCAAAGACTACTTTTATGACTACCCGCCATTTGAGTAGTGTTTAGTAGTCCCAAAGTAAGCTACTACGCATGTTCGGGAACCATGATGATCTCAAGTCTAAGGATTCCATAAACACTACTTGAGACCAACTGATGACACATGGAATCTCTGCAGTGTCTCATGGCGGGTCTATCCAACATATGTTCACTAACACATGTCCATATTATTGATTTGGTATTCCATACCATGATCCATGAGACATGATCATCAATCAATACATATGTTGATCTTTGAATCATATTTGTTCCTCATATGAAATATAATCAGGATCATTTAGAAATAGCAACATTTGGCATTAAGAGTCTCATGAATAAGTCACATACTCATTGATCAATAATGATAATGTCTATTTCATGAACAAAGCAATGTATCATAAACATAGTATGTGATATATTCAACATCTCCATGTTGCCTCTAGGGCATATCACCAACAGCTTCCCACTTGCACTAGCCGAGGAGAAAGCTACAGAAGAGGATGGCGATGACTCTTCCGATGAGGATGAAAGTCACATCCAACAGGGATCAAATAGAGTGGATGTGGACAGTCTTGCTATGCACGACGAGCTTGAATCACCGTGGGAGTACCATAGTGTGGAGGTTCAGCTTCATGCAATGTTTACTGAGAAGGGAGCATTGCAGGATGCCATTAAGTTGTAGTCCTTATCCACACAGTGGATTTTTTGGGTCACAAAATCCAGCCAAGAGCAGTACACCGTGGTCTACGAGCAGGTTGATTGTCCTTGGTGTGTGCATCACAACCTAACATCCACCTTCATAGCCAATGTCATGTACGGAAAGATAGTGTAGAAGGACCTGAAGGCCAAGCACATCATGGTGGCTATTGAACAAAAATTCAAGTGCAAGATTAGCTACGCGAAGGCATGGCGTGCGAAGCAGAAGGCTTCGGAAGGAGGTTCAGTTCTTTCAAGGCGGATTATAGCAATGTTCCTCGTATGTTCTAGGTGTTGTAGAACAGGAATCCGTGCACATACATTGATGTGAAGGACAAGACATCCAGAAGACCGCCAGGTTTCATGGTTTCGTAGAGGGCCTTCTTAACCTTCGGTGTCTAGATCGACACTTTCAGGCACTTGTTGCCTGTGATCTCAGTTGATAGGATGTTTGTCAGACCCCAAATTTTACATCCGAAATCCTCTATGATTTATTGCACTATTCCCTGGATCAGTAGATAGTGCTCACAGATACAGAAAATGAATATCAAATACATATCATGCGGAAACATAAATAATATAGTAAACTTACACATGAGTCGGTTAGGCCGAAATCAGAAAATTACAGTAGCGGAAGAACGAAACATACATGGGGAACCCTCAGGACGTGCCCACAGGCAGCCAACTGGAGGTTCGCGACCTAGCCCTTGACATCTTCATCTTCTTTGCCATCGTAAGGAATAATGTTGCTGAGGTGTAGTAATCTTGAGAGATCATGTGGAGATGATCCTATCTTTGTGATGAGTATTTGACTCTTGGTTGAAGGAAAATTGAGTTTGTTTTGGGCTTTTATTGCAAAGTCTTAATTACGTCGAAATGAAGTCGTATGCGACTTGTCCCTGCTCGTGCGACCATGTAGGATGCCATACGACCACGTTTGGTCGTGGTCGAATTCGTTCGAGAGCGTGCGACCACGTTGAGGTGTTCTCGGCAACCGCGGCGGTGGTCGGGCGTTACGACCACGTTGGCGCATATCGGGTGGCGTCGACCACGTTGCCGAGTATCGGGTTCGGTAGAGCAACGTCGAGTTCTTTGGCGTGGTCGGAAGGGTTTACGACCACGTTGGCAATGGGAGCGTTCGATCACGTTGTGGCGCTCGAGCTTCGACCACGTTGCGAGCCCTCGAAGATTTGACCGTGGTCGGCACTCGGCGCTAGGGTTTACGACCACGTTGTGGGATCGGAGCCTCGACCACGTTGGGCGGTCGGGCGTTCGACCACTTTGGCCGTGGTCGGTGGGCGTCACGACCACGTTGTGGAGCTCGAGGCCTCGACCACGTTGTGGGAAAGGAGCCACGACTACGTTGTGGCACTTTCGGTGGTGCGACCGCGTTGTGCGCTCGGAGAGCTACGACCACGTTAGCACGAGAATTGAGCGTGGTCGAAACCGCGTTCGACCACGTTATCGATTGGATGACCATGGTCGCAAGGGATCACTAAAATTGGTCGTGAGGGTGCATTTCATGTCCGATTACGGTGAGGTTTGGTCGGTTGGGTTCTTTGTGATGTTGTGGACCTTGTAGACTGGTTTGTTCTACATTTTGACAAGGTTTGGTAAAGTCTAATTTCTGTGGAAAAGAGACTTGAGCTCTGTGAGCTGTGCAGAGTATGGATCAGTGCTATGTGATGGTTTTGTTGTCTTTGTTGGTTGCAGGAACCAGGAGACAGTCTTGGTGAGGCTTAGGAGGTCGGGACTAGACAAGGGAGTTGTTGAGGTCCAGAACGACGTGGAAAAGCCGAAGAGGACGTGTCGTGCGGGTGGGTCGACAAAGATGGACACAAAAGCGGTGGAGGAAGCTTCACGGAAGGCGGCGGAGGGGCATTTTGGAGAAATGTCAAAGCTGCGGGAAGTTGTCCACCGGGAAAGCACTTGTGACTCTTGGAGAGGCTCTGTGAGAGCTCGTGGAGTTGGTGGCGCTAACGGGCAAGCGGTGGAGCCGTTGCACGAGAGGAGCAGGTAAAGCACTGGAGGCTGCAAAGCTTAACCACTCGGTTAGCGGGTTGTCTCTGTGTGGAGACCCGTTAGTGAGACTATAAATAGAGAGGTTAGGTCTCGTGGAGCAAAGAGAGGTTGTCCCAGAGCTCTCGAGCCTCATTGTTCTATTGTGTGAGTTGTCTCGGGTAGAGCATGGATGCTCGTGTACCTCCGATGGAGTGGTCAGAGAAACCTCCATGTGCAATAGAAAAGATTGGATTCATCTCTCGTATCTTTCTCTGTTTGTGTTCTTGAGATGATCTGTTTGATCTATTTGCTCTCTTTTGTTCTCGACATTGTTATTTGTGTTCTACTTGAGTTTTGGCTTGTGGTTCTTTGCTCGAGCAGGAATCTATCTAAAGACCATTTGGCCATTTCATTCCCGAGAGCCGAGTTGAAATCGGAGAAATCTCTTGATTCTCGGTCTTAGCCTCCGTGCTCGCTCGTTTTTTAGTCTTTGGTCTTCTCTCTGCACCTTGCTTAGATCTCGATTTTCTTGACAAATCTACTTCTAGAGATCATATCCTTGCTAAGTTTGAAGTTTCTTGCTTTCGGATTTGTAAATCAAAAGTTCTTCAAATTCTTGCTCGTGGTCGCGTCTTGACAAAACAAGATTCTTGTGCGCACTCGCAATTTTCGGTCTTACGACCACGGCGAGTTTCGGTGGTGCGTCTTGTGCAGCTCGGTGCCGACCACGTCATCTTCGTCCAAGTTTCGCACGATCGGCTCCTTCGACCACGGTCAAAACCCGACATAGTTTCACGATTACGACTATGGTTGTCTTGATTACGACTTCTTGTTTTATGGTTCTTTGTGTTCGGTTGAGCGTTGTTTTCGACTTCTTAGCTTTCTAGCTAAAGGAGAAGTAGAACTTAGAGAGGAAGTTTTAAAGGCACCATTCACCCCCCCTCTGCTGCCATTTCGGTCCTTCAATTGGTATCGAGCGGTTAGCTCTTCTTGATAGATCTTTAACCGGTCTCAAGAGCCATGGCGACAGACAAGTACTCGACCAAGCCCCCGATCTTTGATGGGATGGATTTTCCATTCTGGAAGAGCCGGATGGAGACCTACATCCGTGCTCGGGCTACGCCATCTGGCGAAAGGTCAAGGTCGGTTTGTTGTTCCGTACCGATGAGAACATCAATGCCGGAATATGGTCGATGTTGAGGCAAACGCAAAGGCGAGGAACATCATCATTCGTGGATTGAGCGAGCGAATTTGATCGCATCTCTCACCTGACGTCGGCCTTCGATATTTGGGTGACCCTCAATGCTTACCATGAGGGCACCACCCAAATAAAGACGGTGCGACAAGACCAGTTCAAGCGTCAATACAGCAAATTCGAGATGCTTGCTGGTGAGTCCCTTGACGAGTGCTTTTCTCGCTTTCACAAAATTTTGAGCAACCTCCGAGCCGTCGGTCTCACATACTCCGACTCGGATAACGCTCGACAAATTCTTTCTGCACTCGATCTTGGGTTTGGGAGATGAAGGTGACTACCATCAAGGACACCACGGACCTCTCGACCACGACTCTTGACGCGCTTTACTCGCGCCAAGACTCACGAGATTGACATAGTCTCGTCGGTCAAGTCTCAGTCGATGGCACTAGTCACCGATCCCACTGCTGCTTCTGGTTCTTCTGCTGATTCTCTTTGCGGGTTCTCCCTATCTGCTCTCTGTGATGTAACTGATGATCAGTTAGAGTAGCTAGAGGATGATCAACTGGCCCTCCTAGCTCGGAAGTTCTCCCATGCTTACAAGAGGAGGAGGGATGGAAAGAGAAGAGGACCATTGATTTGCTTTGAGTGTGGTGGCCCCAACCACATTCGAGCAAACTGCCCCAAGCCGAGAAGGGCAAGAACGACTACGGTTCGGTCAAAACGACTACACCGACAAGAACCGCAACAAGAAGCCTCCACTCGGGCGCAAGGCAAGAAGAAGTTCGCGACTTTGGGAAGGCTAAGAAGCTTTTCCACCGCGTCCTCTCCGCGTTCGACGACCTCGACCTCAGCGAGGTGGAGGGATGGAGCGACGACGACGGGACGGGTGATCAAGACCCCAAGAGCGGCGAAGACTTCTCTGGCATGTGCTTCATGGCCCTCGAGGGCTTAATCGAGCGACAATGAACTGCATCTCGATTCCGACGAGGTGAGCCCTACTTATGACCGACAAATGATGCTTTCCTTAAGCTAGGTAGATTTCATGCCAAGTCTAGGGCTAGATGTCTTGAGTTGGAGAAGGAAGTAGCTAGATTGTCACGGAGCTTACTTCACTTATATCTCGCTCCCTCCGTGATGAATGTGATACATGCCCCGCTTTGCTTGGAGATATGGAGAAGTTAAGGACCTCGCATGATAGTTTGTCCTCGAACTAGACTTTGTTAAGGTGGAGAACATTAGTCTTCTTGCTGAGCTTGAGATGAGTAGGATAGCTCCTGTTTCATCTTCTCTTGTTGAGACTATTTCTTGCACTTCATGTGAGGATAAGGACAATGCTTTTAGAGGTCTTTATACCATGTTGCTTGATCTGCCTGAGACTTGTGAAAGTTGCAATAATTTAAAATGAACTTAAAAGGGCGATCACAAAATTGCCGAGTTACAAGCCTTTTACTTGAGCCTATTACTTCATGTGCAAATTGTCCCAAACTTATCACGAACTTGAATCTCTCCAAACAGTTTCAAGAATTTGTTGATGATAATAAGAAAATGGCTCAAGATGCTTCTAAGGATCCCGTTAGCTCACCATGCAAAAGTTGTAATAAACTAAAATCTGATTTGATTGCCTTAGATGAAAAGTGTGTGAAGCTAACTAAGGACCTTATAGAAAATCACATCCTTCCCGTGCTTTCTACGTCTTTGAAATGTTGGAAAAGGATAAGGACATGGTAGAGACGTTTAGGAAGAGTTACGAGAACCAAATGGCTAGGATTAGGGCTGCCCTGTGTGTCTGTGAAGCCCTCAAGGTTGAGGTGGCGTGCATAAGGAAAAATACGCACGTGCTATTCGCTCTTACGCTATTGGTTCTTCTCCTTCCTCTCCTCCTGCCGTCTCTTCTTCTTCTCCTTGCTCCTCTTGCACCTCTCTTTCGGGAGTGTCGGTGCCTTATGAACACTCTCGAGAAATTTGTAGGAGGCAAGAAGGATCTCAATCTTATTCTAGACCAATCAAAGATTTGCAAGTTCAAACAGGGTCTAGGATATGATTTCCGTGAGGATGTGAGGAAGCATCCACCTGCCGTGCTCAGACCCATAGCCGCGGTGTGATCGAGGTCAAGCCCAAGAACAAGAAAGTTCAATTTAGATCGGCGGGCTTTGTCCAAGGGATTTCGGCGACAAGGTGATTTCACCGCACTTGACCTCTCGATAAGGCGGCCATCTCATGCTACTTGACCCCTCGGGCGGTATCATTGCACCTTCCGCCGAAGGATGGGCATTTGTTTGACCATTGCTTCAAGCGCCAAGATCGCCAAAGAGACCGTGTTGAGTCTCTTAGGCGTATTCAGGGTCAGCCCCAGACCTTGAGTGCACCTAAGACCAACACGAGGTCTAGGTTTGCTACTGTTGGTAGCTTTGGGCAGCACCGAGGACTTGGTTTTTCTGAGTCTTCTGTTTTTCGTCCACGTGCTCCCTCTGGTCGTGACTTCCGCCATCCTGAGGGTAGATCTCGTTTCCATCGAGATAGCTACCCGCGGCGTGATCGGCGTCTTCCGGTGCTCAAACTCGCTCTCCGTAGCGATCGGACCCGGCCAATGCCTTCAGTGTCGCACATAGACCTTCCGCTTCTTTGAGCGACGGAGAGCGAGGGTAGTTAGAGGTCGGTCGTCGTGACTACTTCTTACGCTCGACGTGTGACTCAAGATTGGGTGCCAAAATCTATGTTGATTTATCCCATCGATCGAGACTTTGCTCTCTTGTTGACTCGTGTTCGCGGGGTGGAAGGAAAGGTTTGGCTTGTAGACTCCGGGTGTTCACGACACATGACCGGAGATTCCCGTTGGTTTTCTTCCCTTGCCCGTGCTCCAGGTGATGAGACGATCACCTTGAGACGCCTCTTACAGGCGAGTCATCGCCAAAGGTGCATCGCATTAATGATTCATTTGTTTTAAAAGATGTTGCCTTGGTTAGTAAGTCTGCGGTACAATTTGCTTTCGGTCTCTCACCACCGATGACGATTTCGAGGTGAGTTTTAAGAAAACAACCGCAAAATTCTTGATTCTTCTGTAGTCCGATTTATGGATTTCTCGTTTTGGGAGGATCTTCGTGCTGATTTTTCCGAGTCTTCCGTGATCCTCTCCGTTGTTTGCTTGCTTCGAGTCCCGCGATCTTTCCTTCGGCATAGGAGACTTGGTCATATTGATTTGACCATTTGACCCGAGTTAGCGGCCACGATCTCATTCGTGGTTTGCCAAAACTCAAGATGGTCAAAGATCTAGTTTGTGCTCCATGCCAAGACGGCAAGATGGTTGCCGCTTCTCATCCTCCCACACAGCACTATGACCGATGCACCGGACATTGCTCCATATGGATACGGTTGGACCAAATGAGTCTGATCGGCAGGAGGGAAGTGGTATGTTCTTGTCGTAGTCGATGACTTCTCGAGGTACTCTTGGGTGTTTTCTTAGCCTCGAAGGATGAGACGTTTTCACATTTCGAGGTCTTTTCAAGAGGCTTTCTGTGAGCTTCGGTGCCTTACGAGCGATCCGCAATGGACAATGGCACGGAGTTCAAGAATTCCTACTTTGAGAGTTTCTGTGGTGAGACAGTGTAGAGCACCGCCTCTTCTCCATCGTCCCTCGGCAGAATGGCGTTGTGGAGAGAAAGAACCGTACCTTGGTCGAGATGGCGGGGACGATGCTTGATGAGTACTCTACACCATGGAAGTTTTGGGCGAGGCTATAGCCACCGCGTGCCATGTTTCCAATCGAGTTTTCTTGGGCATACTTGCACCGCACTTCTTATGAGTTGAGATACGATAAAGCCCGTGTTTCTCATTTCGTGTGTTTGGTTGCAAGTGTTTTATTCTCAAGTCCGGAACCTAGATAAGTTCGAGTCACGTTCTTGTGATGGACTTTTTCCGGGCTACTCGACTTCTTGGCGGGCCTATAGGGTCCAGAACTGAGTCTAGTAAAATGGTAGAAACCTGTGAGGTAACTTTCGATGAGGCCAGTCCAGGGACTAGGCCCGATATCTCAGGTTCACTAGAGCAGTCCGAGACCATCTTTGTGGATGATGAGGATGATGGAGATGAGGGTTGTCTACCCGATCCAGTCCTTCTCCACCCCTTGAGGTGCCTTCTTCCACCGCACCTCGAGGCGATCGCCCTACCTTCGCTATTACGGAGCTAGTGGCTCTGCTCCTACCCCGTCGGTAACGAGGTAGAGGCCACTTCTTCATCTCATCCAGACCTCCAAGACATATTCAAAATCTCATCCTTCCGAGCGATGATTGGAGATCTTTTGAACGAGTCACACGCCCAAGTCCGGGCGTGTCGCTTTTCTGTCTCCACTCTGCCTTCGTAGCTTCTTTTGAGCCCAAAGACGTTTGTCATGCTTTATCTGATGAGTCTTGGGTCTGGACGCTTGTTGAGCCCCCTCGAGATCAAAATATCATTGGAACCAAATGGGTGTTCAAGAACAAGCAAAGTGAGGATGGGGTAGTCATTCGAAACAAGGCTAGGCTGGTTGCAGGGGTACTCCTGTGTTGAGGGTCCGGATTTCGAGGAGACCTTTGCCCTCGTAGCTCGTCTTGAGGCCATTAGAATTCGCTTGCCTTTGCAGCTTCTAAAGGTTTCAAGCTTTACCAGATGGACGTCAAGAGTGCCTTTCTCAATGGCTTCATTGAGGAAGAAGTCTATGTCAGACAGCCTCCAGGTTTCGAGAACCCCAAATACCCTAGTCATGTCTTCAAGCTTTCCAAAGCATTGTATGGACTTAAGCAAGCCCCTAGAGCTTGGTATGAGAGGCTTAAGTCCTATCTATTGAGACATAATTTTGAGATGGGTAAAGTTGACAAGACCTTGTTCATTCGCGGCTTGGCAATGACCTTCCGCCGCCCAAATTTATGTCAATGACATTATCTTTGGCGGCTCTTCTCATGCTCTAGTTTCACAGCTTCTCGGATGTCATGAGCACCGAGTTTGAGATGAGCATGATGGGTGAGTTGACTTTCTTCCTTGGCTTCCAAATCAAGCAGACTCGGGAGGGTACCTTCTTGCATCAAGGCAAGTACACCCGTGATCTCCTGAGACGCTTCGACATGAGTGATGGAAAGCCGGTGTCGACTCCGATGGCTTCTACGGCCACACTTGACCCAGATGAGGACGGCGAGCCAGTTGATCAAAAAGAGTTCAGAAGTATGATTGGCTCTCTCTTGTACCTCACTGCCTCAAGACCGGACATACACTTTTCTCGTGTGTCTTTGTGCCCGTTTGAGCTTCTCCTCGCGTATCTCACCACCAAAGGGTGAAGCGCATCTTCGGTACCTTCGAGCTACCATTGACTATGGTATCGGCACTCTTCCTCATCCTGCTCTATCCCTTAGAGCCTATTCGGATGCGACTTTACCTACAGTAGGATAGATAGGAAGAGCACTTCGTGCACCGCCACCATTGGCACTTCTCTCATTTCTTGGTCTTCGAGGAAGCAGTCCGGTGTTGCACAGTCCACCGCCGAGGCCGAGTACGTTGCTGCAGCCAGTTGCTGTAGCCAAGTACTTTGGATAATCTCGACTTTGAGGGACTTTGGGTTAGCTATCGATCGTGTTCCGCTCTTTTGCGATAACACGTCTGCGATTAGCATTGCTAAGAACCCAGCAAGCATTCTCGGACCAAGCACATTGATATCGATATCACTTTCTTGAGACCATGTAGAGAAGGGTGACATCGTGCTTCAGTTTGTGGAGAGTGACCACCAGTTGGCTGATATCTTCACCAAGCCTTTGGATAGCACGAGGTTTTTAGCTCTGCGGGGAGAGCTTGGGGTGGTTTGTCCTTACGGACTATTGTGAGGGGGAGCTTTGGGCTTTATTGCTTTATCATATTATTTATGCTTCTGTCTTCTTACTGTTGCATTGCATTTGCGGGTGCATTGGGTTTAGTCCTTCTAGCATAGGTTAGAGTGTGTCTCTTGCTGAATTGCTTAGACTTCTTGCTCTTATCTTGTGCTTTCAGGATAGCTGTTTCTTATCTCACTAGGTTGAGCTCACTCACTTCTTTTAGGTTCTAGCGAGGGTTGGGCCACCGTCGGGTAGACAGGGTACGTGTTTGCTCTCTAGTGTGCGTTTTTCTCGACAGCTATTGTCCTGGAGACATATGGGGTAGATGAGAGTCGATCGAGCCATAGTATCCTCTATATCTTATCTATGCTTTAAGGATCACTGCTTTCTTGTTTCATTTGCCAGCTCTTGATTTTTATTGCTTTGGTTCAGGGGGAGTTCATTTGGGAACTTCTATATTTTAATGATGACATAACTCAACTTGAACTGAAAGTTGCATCAATTGTTAAAAGGAGTGGATGTTCTTCTTTGTATTTGTAACATAACTTAATGGAGCCTTGATTATTATCCTTTCATGACATGTTTTCATTATAATACATTTTGCCATGACTTATGCTCCATTGCTAGTATTGATCATGACTTTATATGTGTAGTCAAGTCTTTGCCATGATAGGTTAATTAAAATGCTAAATTTTGACCTAATTCATGTCATGTTCATATTTGAGACTAGTCGACTTTGTGTTATCTTTTATGGTTCTTACCATGTCAAATAGACTGAGTTGAGTCTTGAATCTTAGTTGAGCAATAGATTGAGCTATCAGGTTTCTTGATGACACATAAGTTAGTACAACTGTCAAAAAAAATCTCTTCATGCGAAAAACCGATCTCACCAATTCTTTCTCATGAGACGGCTTGCCATTGCACAAGGCATGAACTCAGGGGAGTTTTGGATGACCAAGATCATTTCCTTAAGCTTCTCGCTTGGAATGATCGCATAAGGCTTGAGGTCTAGCACATGACTGAATAAAAAGATGGTTGAAAACAACCATGTGTTCTCTAAAGAAAAATGTCATTTGTGCTCAATTGCAAAATGTCAAAGTACTTAAACAAATGTATCATTCTTGAACAAATAGCACTCTAGTTTGCTCAACACTAGCTTCTTGATTCCATTTAGCTTATTGACATGGTTTGCATCATTTGTGGATATCATTAGCTAGACTAAAATCTTGTTTGACTTGACTTGCTAAGCACTTCAATTAAAATTCAGATTATACCTTCATTGTTTAGCTTCACTTTACATACTTAGTCATGATCTTTATAGCATATTTGTATGTTATGGCTTGGTGTAATACATTTTGGTCATTTTGGATAATTCTCATGGCTCTGCATACTTTGAATAATCAAATCAGTCATTCCATCCATCATTATGACTTATTCTCTCTCTTGCATACTTGATGTGTTTATTGCCAAAAGGGGGAGAATAGATTGGAGAAAAAGAAAATTTCTCAATTTCTGGGAACCTGCTAGAGCTTTGGAGATCAATTTGCTCTTTATTTTTCTAGTGTTCTCTCTGTTGACATGGTCATTATTTCATATTCTTTCTTTGGACCATGTCGGCTTCTACAAACTCAACTTCATATTTTACTTGTTTGTCAATATACTCATCAAGGGGGAGATTGAGAGATCATGTGGAGATGATCCTATCTTTGTGATGAGTATTTGACTCTTGGTTGAAGGAAAATTGAGTTTGTTTTGGGCTTTTATTGCAAAGTCTTAATTCTGGTCAAAATGAAGTCGTATGCGACTTGTCCCAGCTCGTGCGACCATGTAGGATGCCATACGACCACGCTTGGTCGTGGTCGAATTCGCTCGTGAGCGTGCGACCACGTTGAGGTGTTCTCGGCAAACCGGCGGTGGTCGGAAGGCGTTACGACCACGCTGGCGCATATCGGGTGGCGACGACCACGCTGTCGAGCATCGGGTTCGGTAGAAACAGCAACGACGAGTTCTTTGGCCGTGGTCGGAAGGGTTTACGACCACGCTGGCAATTGGGAGCGTTCGATCACGTTGTAGCGCTCGAGCTCGACCACGCTGCGGAGCCCTCGGAAGATTTGACCGTGGTCGGCACTCGGCGCTAGGGTTTACGACCACGCCAGGGATCGGAGCCTCGACCACGCTGGGCGGTCGGGCGTTCGACCACTTTGGCCGTGGTCGGTGGGCGTCACGACCACGTTGTGGGAGCTCGAGGCCTCGACCACGCTGTGGGAAAGGAGCCACGACTACGTTGTGGCACTTTCGGTGGTGCGACCGCGTTGTGCGCCGGAGAGCTACGACCACGTTAGCACGAGAATTGAACGTGGTCGAAACCGCGTTCGACCACGTTATCGATTGGATGACCATGGTCGTGCGGGATCACTAAAATTGGTCGTGAGGGTGCATTTCATGTCCGATTACGGTGAGGTTTGGTCGGTTGGGTTCTTTGTGATGTTGTGGACCTTGTAGACTGGTTTGTTCTACATTTTGACAAGGTTTGGTAAAGTCTAATTTCGTGGAAAGAGACTTGAGCTCGTGAGTCGTCGCGAGTATGGATCGGTGCTATGTGATGGTTTTGTTGTCTTTGTTGGTTGCGGGAACCGAGACGCCTTGGTGAGGCTTAGGAGGTCGGGACTAGACAAGGGAGTTGTTGAGGTCCGAACGACGTGGAAAAGTCAAGAGGACGTGTCGTGCCGTGGGTGACAAAGATGGACAGCAAAGCGGTGGAGGAAGCTTCCTGGAAGGCAGCGGAGGGGCATTTTGGAGAAATGTCAAAGCTGCGGGGGAAGTTGTCCACTGGGAAAGCACTGTGACTACTGGAGAGGCTCTGTGAGAGCTCTGTGGAGTTGGTGGCGCTAACGGGCAAGCGGTGGAGCCGTTGCACGAGAGGAACGGGTAAAGCACTGGAGGCCTGCAAAGCTTAACCACTCGGTTAGCGGGTTGTCTCTGTGTGGAGACCCGTTAGTGAGACTATAAATAGAGAGGTTAGGTCTTAGGAGCAAAGAGAGGTTGTCTCCCGAGTGCTCTGAGCCTCATTGTTCTATTGTGTGAGTTGTCTCTGGGTAGAGCATGGATGCTCGTGTACCTCCGATGGAGTGGTCAGAGAAACCTCCATGTGCAATAGAAAAGATTGGATTCATCTCTCTGTATCTTTCTCTGTTTGTGTTCTTGAGATGATCTGTTTGATCTATTTGCTCTCTTTTGTTACGATCGTTATTTGTGTTCTACTTGAGTTTTGGCTTGTGGTTCTTTGCTCGTAGCAGGAATCTATCTAAAGACCATTTGGCCATTTCATTCCCGAGAGCCGAGTTGAAATCGGAGAAATCTCTTGATTCTCGCCTCTTAGCCTCCGTGCTCGCTTACTTTTTCGTCTTTGGTCTTCTCTCTGTACCTTGCTTAGATCTCTGATTTTCTTGACAAATCTACTTCTAGAGATCATATCCTTGCTAAGTTTGAAGTTTCTTGCTTTCTGGATTTGTAAATCAAAAGTTCTTCAAATTCTTGCTCGTGGTCGTCGCCCGACAAAGCAAGATTCTTGTGCAGCTCGCAATTTTCGGTCTTACGACCACGACGAGTTTCGTGGTCGTCTTGCTGCAGCTCGGTGCCGACCACGTCATCTTCGTCCAAGTTTCGCCTGATCGGCTCCTTCGACCACGGTCAAAACCCGACATAGTTTCACGATTACGACTACGGTTGTCTTGATTACGACTTCTTGTTTTATGGTTGTTTGTGTTCGGTTGAACGTTGTTTTTCTGACTTCTTAGCTTTCTAGCTAAAGGAGAAGTAGAACTTAGAGAGGAAGTTTTAAAGGCACCATTCACCCCCCTCTGTTGCCATTTCGGTCCTTCAAATCTGATTCTTGATTCTAGATTTGTTGTGAGAGCGAGAGTGAGCACACTAACCACCGTGCTCTGCGAGCCAATACACAGAGTGCAAATAATTAGTATGCATGGCTTATCAAAGGAAAGGCTCGGGTTGTTTTATTTGCCAGAAATTTTCTTTTGGTAGCATCATCTCCACTAAATCATAGTGTTATAGTTGCTACTTAGGACTCCACACGGCGATTGCCATAATTGACTTAATCCACCAAACACACATACTCTCTTTATTTACTGATTGCTGTCTAAGACTCCAAACAGCGGGTAACATTCTTTAATTAATCCTCCGATACCTTTTGTATCTCAAATTCCTAATAACCCAATCTGGAAATCACTAATCACAAACTTTTCACTTCTGAATTCTAATGATTCTCTAACATGATTACTTTTTAAGCCACCGAAGTCATTTGTATCAGACTATTCGAACAATTCGATCCTTTCCATTAATGATCCAAATCCGTAATTTACTCTTCCCATAATTAAATCCTTACTTTCCATCATCTATCTCTAACTAATTCATCGGTATTTTTCCACCAAAAATATCATTAATCCAGTTTATACTCCAATTATCATATCTCCAAATTTCCACAAATTCAATTCATCCATCTAGATCAAATTCTATTAATACCATTAATTCCAGCAATTACCTTTACACTCTTCTAATTCTCTAAAATTATTTAAATCGTCTATCTAGCCTCTTTATTCATTTGGACTCCACTAATTTATTTCTCCTAAACTCCTTCTATCCTTCCCTTATTTACAATTGACATGAATCCGCCAAGCATTGTTATGTATTTACTACAACAGCCATCTTCTCTTCTTACTACTCTATTTATTCTTCCTGCATTTTATTTTAGGACAAGTACTACCATTATTTACTTTTGAAATATAATACATAGAAACTTCCTAAGACTTAGCAGTTTGAACAAAAACATAATGTGAAAATGCAATAGTATCCACCATTTCATAGTCTCTGCACCATATGCTTAACCTTTCAGTGTTATAACCGCTTACATTACCACTGGGACGACACCCAGGACAACACAAATAAGGGCCTTTCTCTGCCCTCCACTTTTCATTTCCACCCACAAAGTTTTTGAAACAAAACTATATCTAGTTAAATTCCCATGTCCGCCCTTGACCGTGGGCATGGCTATTCGAATAGTTTTCACTCTGCAGAGTTTGTACACTTTACTCACAAGAGATAAATCTGCTCATTGCCCCGCATGATTCCTTAGCCATGCAGTTGAGTAGACTATCACAGGACTGTTACAATGCATAATCCTACTTGTGGTTACGCCCGCTAAGGTCTATCTTCTGTAGGATGCGACCATCCCTCGAGAAGGGTCCCTCGTGAGCCATCACGGGCAAAGGCGGGGATGAGACCATCCATCCCTTTGCTCGTGTTCATACCTTCACGTAGCCACACTAGAGCTATGCAAATTATTTAGCCCTGCCTACATTTTGCCAGCGTGTGGTTGTACTGTTGTACCTTGGGAGGCCATCACAGGATTCGGTCCTTAGGGATTATCTGGGCGGTTCTGCCACTAACCTAATGGATCGCGAGTAGGCTACGATAGCAGAAAACAAAATTTTTCTACCGCGCACACAAGAACATCATGCTTAAGGAAGGATCATAGATCATTACCACTAGACGCAGCAGTGCAATGAAGAAGAGTTGGAGAAGCCGATCCAACCACGCGTCAAGTAGTAGTGGAAGTAGTCGATCGTCCCAACCGATCGTCTCCTCCACGCGATCAACCACACCACGAGCGGATCCAATCAGAGGTTGTTGATGCCGATCAACGCCGCAACGAGCGCGCCTCCACCCGTATCCACACGTCCGGTTGGAACGCCGATCGCGAGTGTACCAAAGACTCATGAGCGGCTAGGGTTTGGCTCGAGGTGGCGGCTACGGATTAGCTCGAGATTATCAGGTGCGTTCCCTCAGCCCCTCGCCTCCATATATAGACCTCCTCACTTGGGCCTCGTGGACCGAGGCCCAATAGGAGTCTATCCGGATCTCTATCCGAATTGAGCCCATATCCGAATCACATTCGAATTAGTGTTCCAACCCGTTAAGTGTGCGACCACAGCAGGTTCACGATACTTGGTCGCGACCCGTAAACACCTTCCGGTCACCGTGTTAATAGCGGCCTCTAGTAAGACATATTAACCCCAAAGTATACGTAAAGATCATATCGGTTTGAACCCGTAATGTTCTCATGTACTAATCCCTTTGCCTCACGATATAGATTAAGCTCAAGGCGAGACCTGTGTCATCCTCTTAATAGCTCAATCACTCTCTCGATTCCGTGATGGATTATAAACTCGTGATTGACTCCTCAATCACCTTGGCATGGCCATGCACTTTCATAATCCATTACATCGAGGGGCCGAGATATCTCTCCCATAAGGAGGGGCAAATTCTATCTTGATCATTCACATCCCACTACATGTTTCATGGCAAACCCAAAGACTACTTTTATGACTACCCGCCACGGAGTAGTGTTTAGTAGTCCCAAAGTAGCTACTACGCATGCTTGGGAACCATGATGATCTCAAGTCTAAGGATTCCACATAAACACTACTTGAGACCAACCGATGACACATGGAATCTCTGCGGTGTCTCATGGCGGGTCTATCCAACATATGTTCACTAACACATGTCCATATTATTGATTTGGTATCTCCATACCATGATCCATGAGACATGATCATCAATCAATACATATCTTGATCTTTGAATCATATTTGTTCCTCATATGAAATATAATCGGGGATCATTTAGAAATAGCAACATTTTGGCATTAAGAGTCTCATGAATAAGTCACATACTCATTGATCAATAATGATAATGTCTATTTCAAGGAACAAAGCAATGTATCATAAACATAGTATGTGATATATTCAACATCTCCATGTTGCCTCTAGGGCATATCACCAACAGCCTCCCACTTGCACTAGAGTCAACCATGTAGGTATCTAATACCCATTGCCCTAGTGTGAGCCTCATGCTTTGGGGGGAAGCGGCTTTGTCAACGGATCCGCAATGTTCAAATCCGTGTGTACTTTGCATATCTTAACATCGCCTCTCTCACAATCTCGCGGATGAGATGAAATCGCCGTAGAATGTGCTTGGACTTACAGTGCGATCTAGGCTCCTTGGCTTGCGCAATGGCTCCACTGTTGTCACAATGAGGTCCATTGGGTGGAGGCACTAGCCATCACACCAAGCTCGAAACAAATTTCTTGATCCAAATGACCTCTTTAGCGACTTGAGGCGCTATGTACTAAACTTCATTGTAGAATCAAGAACTGCCTCTTGCTTGGAACTCTTCCACTCACCGCACCGCCATTCGTGCGAACACAAATCCAGATTAGATCTAAAATCATCTTTGTCGGTTTGGAAGCTAGCATCGGTGTAACCATTTACAACGAGCTCTTCCTCACCCCCATAGACGAGGAACACATCTTTAGTTCTTCTCAAGTACTTCAAGATGTTCTTTACTTAATCCGATGACTTTCACCGGATCTCGATGGTATCTACCGTAGCACTTAAAGCATACGAGACATCCGGACGTGTACAAAGCATGGCATACATAATGGATCCAATAGTCAAGCATATGGAATCGCATTCATTTTATCCCGCTCATCGGTGTACTAGGACACCGATTCTTGCTAAGATTTATACCATGTGACATAGGTAGGAAGCCTTTCTTGGAATCCTGCATGTTGAACCTTTTCAACACCTTGTCAATGTACGTATCTTGGCTTAATCCAATCAGCCTTTTTGATCTATCTCTATAGATCTTGATGCCCAGAATATATGCCGCTCTCCTAAGTCTTTCATAGAGAAACTACTTTTCAATGAAGACTTAACAGATTCGAGCATAGGAATGTCATTTCCGATCAATAATATGTCATCCACATATAAGACCAGAAACACGAGTGCGCTCCCACTAGCCTTTTGTAAACACAAGGCTCTTCTTCATTCTTGATGAAACCAAACCCTTTGATTACTTCATCAAAGCGAATGTTCCAACTCCGAGATGCTCGCTTTAATCCATAAATGGATCTTTGCGACTTGCATATCTTTCTAGTGATTGCGGATCGACAAAACCGTGGGCTGTGTCATATACACATCCTCACTCGATTTCCATTAAGGAAAGCTGTTTTGACATCCATTTGCCATATTTCATAGTCGAAATAAGCGACAATCGCTAGAATGATCCGAATAGACTTTAGCATTGCGACGGCTAAAAAGTTTCATCATAATCAACACCTTGAATTTGTTTGAAACCTTTGGCCACCAATCGCGCTTTATAGATGTGAACATTTCCATCTATGTCTATCTTTTCTTGAAAACCCATTTGCACTCAATGGTTTTAACACCATCGTTGGATCAACCAAGTTCCAAACTTGATTCTCGTGCATGGATTCAATTTGGATCTCATGGCTTCAAGCCATTTCTCGAGTCTGGTCCCATCATCGCTTCTTCATAGGTCTTAGGCTCATCGTTGTCTAACAACAATATGTCCCGTTGTTGAGTAGTCAAGAACATGTACCTCTCGGTGCACGACGTGACCTCTCTCGACCTACGTGGTGCGGTGTGTCCACAACAGTTCTTCAACAGCTTGTTCATCTGTTGTGGTTCTCAGAGAGCTGAAACGTTTTGTGTTTCTCGAATTTCTTCAAGTTGCACCATGCTCCCACTATCCCTTCTTGAGAGAAACTCTTTCTAAGAAGACACCATGCTTAAGCGACAAACACTTTGCCTTCTTCTTGATTATAGAAGTAATATCCTTTTGTTTCCTTAGGATACCCGATAAAGAAGCATTTATCGATTTAGGACCGAGCTTATCGATTGTAAACGTTTTACATAAGTCTCACATCCCCAAATCTTAAGAAAAGACAAGCTAGGGCGTTGTCCCGTCCACATCTCATATGGTGTCTTTTCTACCGATTTTGATGGAACTCGCTTTAGTGTGAAAGCGGTACATTTCAAGAGCGCACCCCAAAAGACAACGGAAGATTATCGTGGCTCATCATGGAGCGCACCATATCTAATAAGGTGCGATTTCTCGCTCGATACCCCATTCCATTGAGGTGTTCCAAGCGAGTCAATTGTGGAACAATTCCACAATCCTTCGATGATTACCAAACTCATGGCTCAAATACTCGCCTCCACGATCGGATCGTAGAAACTTGATTGTCTTGCCTAAATGATTTTGCACTTCATTTTGGAATTCTTTGAACTTTTCAAAGGATTCAGACTTATGCTTCATCAGGTAGATATATCCATATCTACTAAAGTCATCAGTAAAGTTATGAAGTACTGAAAACCACCTCTGTCGTTGAGCTCATTGGTCCACATACATCGAATGCACGAGTGCCAATAAGTCACTTGCCCGCTCACCTTGACCGGTGAAAGGTGCTTTTGTCATCTTGCCAAGTAAACAAGATTCGCATGTCTCAAATGATTCAAAATCAAATGAGTGCGAATACCATCTCTATGGAGCTTCTCCATGCGTTTCTCATTTATGTGACCTAGCGGCGGTGCCAAATAAACGTGGATTCAAATCATTCGATCGTTGCCTCTTTGTATTAATGTTATAGACCGATGACTCTTCAAGAGTAAGAACATATAACCCATTCACCAATGGAGTATGACAATAGAACATATCTTTGAAATAAAGAGAACAACCATTGTTCACGGATCTAAAGTCATAACCTTCGCTTGTAAACATGAAGCGAAATAATGTTCTTGGAAAGAGATGGAACACAATAACAATTATTCAATTCCAAAACTAATCACGAAGGTAAAGACAATGGCATGGTGCCAACGACACCACCGACAACTTTTGCTCCATTGCCAACGCGAAGATCCACTTCGCTCCTCCTCAAACTTCTACTTCTTCTTAGCCCCGCAACGATTTGCAAATGTGAGCAACCGATCCGGTATCAAATACCCAAGAATCAGTAGATGAAGTAGCAAGATTGATTTCTATAACATTTATACCGGAGCGAAGTCGCATTCCCTTCTTTTCTCAAGATCCTCCAAGTACTTTGGGCGCTCCTTTTCCAATGTCCCGATTGCTTACGTGAGTAGCAATCGCATCGAGCAGGACCCTTCTTGACTTGCTTGGCCTTAGAACCGCTCGCGATCTCATCGAGCTAACTTTCTTTGACCGCGCCTTTCTTTACATAGGGCTTGCCTTGCCTTTCTCGCATCATCATCACATGATGGCTGCTTTTCTTAATGCTTTCCTCGGTGATTTTAGCATCCCATGCAACTCGACCAAGGTCTTGTCCATGTTGTTCATGTGATAGTTCGAATGAATGGCTCAAAGCTCGAGGGGAGCGATCAAGAATCACATCGGTAGCCAACTCTTGGCTAAGGGAAAACCAAGCTTTTCCGCACTCTCAATGTAGCCAATCATCTTAATCACATGAGGGTCGACGGATTCCTTCGCAAGCTCGCACGCAAACAAGGACTTTGAAGTGTTGAACCTCTCACCCTTGCTTGGTTCTCAAACATACCACGCAACCCCACAATGATATTGTAGGCATCTGTGTTCTCATATTGCTTCAAGCTCGAGAGGACATTGTGGCAAGCATGAGACACTCACATCAAGGTAATCGTTCGTTTGCTTCTCATAAGCTTTCCATGCACCACGTAGAGCATTATCGGGCAAGTCATTAGGATAAGGAGACTCAAGGACATGCTCCTTGCGCTCTTGCTTGAGAACAATTCTCGTGTTGCGATACCAATCCAAAAGTTCGTTCCATTGAGTTTTTCTTTCTCAAGAATAGATCGCAAATTAAAAGAACTGGATGCGGCATTAGTTGACATGATCTACAACAAAGAATATGCAAAGTTTAGCACTATGTTCATGTTTGATCTTCCATTAAACAATTTAACAAAGATACTCCCACTATATGTTTTGTAATCGTCTTCCTCTAACGACATATAGTGGTCAAGATCCATGTTCATCTAAGTTCTAGTGAGCTTTGGCATCACCGCTAGAAACCTAGTGACGTGGGTAAGCAACACTTGCTAATCACATCTTATGTGACTCTTGTTTGTTGGGTGGCATCCAATGCCCGGCTCCCAACACCATGCCCCAAGGCCCAAATCTAATTTGATAGCCTTGTCAAGTAAACCAATACTATGCATGTGGATGTCCGACATCCACCCTATTAGATCAAGATAGTTGATGGTACTCGCTTTGGCGCACCTACCAAACAATGATCATGATTCTTATAGGCGCACAATTGGAAGGGCATCAAAACAAATTCTTAATTTTTCTTGAGAGAAGCTATTCTATCATGAAAAACTAACCCTTAGTTGGTATGGCATGAAAGAATAGTATGACAAGAAATAAACATCACATGCATATAATCACATTATACTGTGAATGGTATGGCATTTTGTATCGTAGTGGTTGCCATCGCCATGGTTCCATGGTGATACTCTTCGCCACACTTCTTGTCCTCTTTGTCATCATGCTTGAAGCCTCCATAGCAAAGAACTAAACTATTACAACTAATAGGTAGCAAATGAATTACATGGGAGCTCAAGCATCACAAGTCGACACGCAGTCGTTATACAATTAAAGAACGACCTCAACCCTACTGTGATTAATACGACACACAGCCGCCAAAACACACATGCATCACATATGCAACTATGCCATACCATTCACATCATTCCCAAAAACAAGTTAAGCGTAGAACATATTCTACCGCTCTGACATGAATGTGTTTCTATAACAATCTATGCGTGTACGCAACGGCGGTCCATCTATGAAATCGCTATGAAAATCTCATCGGGTCGATCAAATCAACCCAAATCCGAGCCATTCAAAATGTCTCAATTTTCATTAGATCAATCACATCAATCATCGCGATCGATATGCTTGAGGAGACCGCAACATAAGACCTCGATCTGTTGTCTCAATCTCATCGATTGTCGCGATTAGCCCGATGGTGTTACCAATAGGTAGGGGCAAGTCGCGCACATCAAAGAAGGAGCACGAACTAATCTTTTGGCCACATGATGCTATCAACTCATACATATTCCAACCCCTTATGACCGATTGATCTAGTCCGTAATAGATCCAATCTATTACAACCGCATATCAACATATGCACCGATCCGATCGCAAACTAAGCAAGATGGCTCTGATACCACTAATGGATCGCGAGTAGGCTACGATAGCAGAAAACAAAATTTTTCTACCGCGCACACAAGAACATCATGCTTAAGGAAGGATCATAGATCGTTACCACTAGACGCCAGCAGCAATGAAGAAGAGTTGGAGAAGCCGATCCAACCACGCGTCAAGTAGTAGTGGAAGTAGTCGATCGTCCCGAACCGATCGTCTCCTCCACGCGATCAACCACACCACGAGCGGATCCAATCAGAGGTTGTTGATGCCGATCAACGCCGCAACGAGCGCCGCCTCCACCGTATCCACACGTCCGGAGGGCGCCGATCGCGAGTGTACCAAAGACTCATGAGCGGCTAGGGTTTGGCTCGGAGGTGGCGGCTACGGATTAGCTCGAGATTATCGGTGCGTTCCTCACCCCCTCGCCTCCATATATAGACCTCCTCACTTGGGCCTCGTGGACCGAGGCCCAATAGGAGTCTATCCGGATCTCTATCCGAATTGAGCCCATATCCGAATCACATTCAATTAGTGTTCCAACCCGTTAAGTGTGCGACCACAGGGTTCACGTATACTTGGTCGCGACCGAAACACCTTTCCGGTCACCGTGTTAATAGCGGCCTCTAGTAAGACATATTAACCCCAAAGTATACGTAAAGATCATATCTACCGAACTCGTAATGTTCTCATGTACTAATCCTTTGCCTCACGATATAGATTAAGCTCAAGGCGAGACACTGTGTCATCCTCTTAATAGCTCAATCACTCTCTCGATTCCGTGATGGATTATAAACTCGTGATTGACTCCTCAATCACCTTGGCATGGCCATGCACTTTCATAATCCATTACATCGAGGGGCCCGAGATATCTCTCCCATAAGGAGGGGCAAATTCTATCTTGATCATTCACATCCCACTACATGTTTCATGGCAAACCCAAAGACTACTTTTATGACTACCCGCCACGGAGTAGTGTTTAGTAGTCCCAAAGTAAGCTACTACGCATCTTGGGAACCATGATGATCTCAAGTCTAAGGATTCCACATAAACACTACTTGAGACCAACCGATGACACATGGAATCTCTGCGGTGTCTCATGGCGGGTCTATCCAACATATGTTCACTAACACATGTCCATATTATTGATTTGGTATCTCCATACCATGATCCATGAGACATGATCATCAATCAATACATATGCTGATCTTTGAATCATATTTGTTCCTCATATGAAATATAATCAGGGATCATTTAGAAATAGCAACATTTTGGCATTAAGAGTCTCATGAATAAGTCACATACTCATTGATCAATAATGATAATGTCTATTTCAAGGAACAAAGCAATGTATCATAAACATAGTATGTGATATATTCAACATCTCCATTTGCCTCTAGGGCATATCACCAACATAACCCACTTTGTGCTTCCACTGCACCACTCACATACTCACACCCTCGAACCATCCGCCCAGATATTTAAGCAAGTGGGGTTTTTGGGGAACATAAAATATTTATACCAACATATACCAGTCATCATCACAATGACTGCCCATTCAAAATTCTCTCATGTTTAAAAGTGATGTTTTGGTGTTTCCATGCCCATGAATATCTAAGCAATACTAAGCATGACATATAGTTACAGACTTATTTTCGAAAGGTTACTATCATAATTTTGCTAGGGTGACAAGGTTCACATAGTCAAGTATTCAGAAAGGGGTGTGATATTAATCAAGGTAAACATGGGCATGTAACTAGGATCTTAAATTAAACATGTATTTGTATATAAAATAAAAGCATGCAATTTGATAATTTAAATAAAAGTAATTTGCAGAAAATGTAGGTTCAACATGATCAAAGTATTGACTCGCCTGACGCGTTTTACTGCGGTGTTGAGCTCACACAATGCTTTCTCTTAAGTTTCTACTCTTTATCTTCACTTTGAGCTTGGTCATGCTTGATCCACTGAATCTTCACGACTCCGATTTCTAATTACGCGGTAAATGGTTGAATCCAAATAAAAGCGAATAACTCAAAAGACCCAATAAATCTGAATAAACTAAATTTAGTTTTATTATGAGTTAACGGGCGATCCGAGTGATTTGAGGCAAGGTCGGTGACAGAATATGATAACTCGGTCTTTTTATTAGTAACCTCTTTTATTATTCTTGTATTTATTTAGGAAGTTCCATGAGTTAGGTTAGACTTATGATTTGGTGTACGAGGTTGGGGAGCATTACTTTGTCGAGCGTTACATTCAAGACGTATGTTGTATTTAAGCAATGTATACAATTTGTAGTTTACCGAATTAATATTATCGTCTGGGTTTACAACATTTTGTGGTGCGATATTTTATACACCCTTAGTTATCACCAGTCATAGTTTTATTTTGGATTAGGGTCCATTTATACAAGTCCTAGCTGGTTATATACATTTGCGCATGATGTTATTATTTATTTAAATCTAACATTAGGATTTCACTAATAGTTCCCTTTTTATTTTGTCTATACTTTAGTTATCATTAAGCATAGCTATATATATATATATATATATATATATATATATATATATATATATATATATATATATTAATTTTAGATTTATTTATTTGGTAGAGCTTGCTATTTAGGGTCATATTTTATTATTTGCCTATTAGCAAAATTTACCACTAAGATTTATTTCATAGCGGCATATTAAAGTTTAGGAAAATTTTGATCAAGGGCAACCCTCATTAATTTTGGATGTTTTGATAGAAGTCATCTTTCTTTATTAATGTTTTTAACTAATATTTAGTCCTTTGGATAGTTATTCAAACCACATTAATTAACCACATATGATCTCATCAAAATTTAAATCTTAAACAACCCTATTCACATCATAGTTAAATTCATTATCTTCTAATTTTCCTAAACTTTTCCTTAACTAAAATGGAGTTTAAACAAATCGAAAACAAAATAAAAAGAAAAAGAAAATGAAAAGGGGTCGGCCAGGGATCGAACTCGCGACCTGGCTCTAGACGCTGACTCGGCTGGCCAACTGAGCTGTGGCCACTGTGTGATATGGGGAGGATGAATTAATAAGAGGTGGGCAGTGGCTGGGCAAAAAAGAGGAGGCAGCCAGCGCATCTGGGCTGCGGCGGCGCCGGCGAGGGGTGGCCGATGAGACATCGGGGGTGGCCAAAATGGGTTCCTGGCGCCGAGGGGAAGCCAATGGGAGTGCTGGAGGGGGCCGAGGGGCTCCGAGGCTGGCCGGCGGCGATGCTCGGCGGCCGGAGACGGGGGTGAAATGGGGCGGCGGCGCCGGTGAGGATGGGGAGTAAAATTTGGGTGTGAGCATAAAGGGGCCTGGAGAAACTCATCAGTGTTGACGCCTTGGCTAGGGAGGCACCAAGGCGAGCCGGCGGCGATGGCTGGTGGTGGCGCGGGGAGGTCGCCGTGGAGGGAAGAACTCGGCCGATGAGGAGCTTCGCCGTCGCTTGGAGGAGGCTCAGGACACCGAGTAGTCGCTCCCACCGCACGGAATCGAGAAGAAGCAGCCCGAGGAGGAGGTGGCGATAGAAATGGCGGCGGTAGCCGGTGTTGGGGAGGGTGGGCGGCGCGGTCGTTTCTGGTGATGGGGCTGCAATTAAGTTTGAGGGGAGGTAAAGGGAAAGCGGGCGCACACCGTGACAAGGTCCATCGGCCGTAGTGTTCGCCGAAGCAGCCGAGACGGCGTGAGGCGGCGGTGGGATTGGCGGCGGTCTGCGCATGGTGGAAGAAGTGGGGAAAAAGGGGAAAAATAAAATAGCCCGCGCGGAGGAAGGAATGGGGGAGCCGTGGCTACTTGTAGCTGCAGAGAGGCGGGGGAGCGTGGTGGCGGAGGACCGGGCAACATGGGCTCGGCCAGAGGTGCGGGGCTTGGTGGTGATGTGACCGGACGAGCGGCGAGTGCAGAGCGGAGTGGAGGCGGTCGGCGGAGAGGGGTAGGGACACAGGCGCGGCGGCGCAGGAAGTGAGGAGGGAAGAATGAGCGGCGGAGGACGAGCCAACGCGAGGAGGGAGAAGGAGAAAGAAGCAGGCGCGGCGCGCACGGGAAAGGAAGAAAGAAAAGAAAGGGGGACGGGGGAAGAAAAAGGAGGCGGGGCCCAGCGGAAGGGGGAAAAGGGAGGAGGGAGAGAAGAGAAAAAGTAAAGGGTGGGGCCTGTTGGTGATATGCCCTAGAGGCAACATGGAGATGTTGAATATATCACATACTATGTTTATGATACATTGTTTTGTTCCTTGAAATAGACATTATCATTATTGATCAATGAGTATGTGACTTATTCATGAGACTCTTAATGCCAAAATGTTGCTATTTCTAAATGATCCCTGATTATATTTCATATGAGGAACAAATATGATTCAAAGATCAAGATATGCATTGATTGATGATCATGTCTCATGGATCATGGTATGGAGATACCAAATCAATAATATGGACATGTGTTAGTGAACATATGTTGGATAGACCCGCCATGAGACACCGCAGAGATTCCAAGTGTCATCGGTTGGTCTCAAGTAGTGTTTATGTGGAATCCTTAGACTTGAGATCATCATGGTTCCCAAGATGCGTAGTAGCTACTTTGGGACTACTAAACACTACTCCGTGGCGGGTAGTCATAAAAGTAGTCTTTGGGTTTGCCATGAAACATGTAGTGGGATGTGAATGATCAAGATAGAATTTGCCCTCCTTATGGGAGAGATATCTCGGCCCCTCGATGTAATGGATTATGAAAGTGCATGGCCATGCCAAGGTGATTGAGGAGTCAATCACGAGTTTATAATCCATCACGGAATCGAGAGAGTGATTGAGCTATTAAGAGGATGACACGGTCTCGCCTTGAGCTTAATCTATATCGTGAGGCAAAGGGATTAGTACATGAAAACATTACGTGTTCACCGATATGATCTTTACGTATACTTTGGGGTTAATATGTCTTGCTAGAGGCCGCTATTAATGTGGTGACCGGAAGGTGTTTCGGTCGCGACCAAGTATACGTGAACCTGCTGTGGTCGCACACTTAACGGGTTGGAACACTAATTCGAATGTGATTCGGATATGGGCTCAATTCGGATAGAGATCCGGATAGACTCCTATTGGGCCTCGGTCCACGAGGCCCAAGTGAGGAGGTCTATATATATGGAGGCGAGGGAGAGGAACGCACCGATAATCCCGAGCTAATCCGTAGCCGCCACCTCGAGCCAAACCCTAGCCGCTCGCGAGTCTTTGGTACACTCGCGATCGGCGCCCACCCCGGGACGTGTGGATACCGGTGGAGGCGCCGCTCGTTGCGGCGTTGATCGGCATCAACAACCTCTGATTGGATCCGCTGCGGTGTGGTTGATCGTGTGGAGGAGACGATCGGTTCGGGACGATCGACTACTTCCACTACTACTGACGCGTGGTTGGATCGGCTTCTCCAACTCTTCACACATTGCTGCTGCTCTAGTGGTAACGATCCATGATCCTCCTTAAGCATGATGTTCTTGTGTGCGCGGTAGAAAATTTTGTTTTCTGCTCTCGTAGCCTACTCGCGATCCATTAGGGCCCACAAAGGAGAGGGAAGAAAAAGAAAAAATGAAGGGCTCAGCCAAGATTTGTAGTTTAGATTTTTTAATTTAAATTTTTAACCTACATTGGGATTCATTGATTTTTGAGTATTCGCAATTTTCAAATTTTTGAATTCTCAGTTTGTTTACTTACATGCGAGCTTTTAATATTTGTTTGGTCAATTTGATTTAAGGTAGATTTTTATTTAATTTAATTTCTAGATTTAAGTGTAATTTAGAATTGAATTAAATTATTCCCAAGATGAGATTTTATATTTTAAGTCAAGTTCCTTTCTCCTTACACTGGATCATCTTTTCAGATTCATATGTAAAATTCTAGTTTTCTATTATTTGCATTTGGGATTATTCCTTGATTATTAATTTGCACGCCACAAATCTCAAAAAGATTTCAAATAATATTCAAAAGAAATTCAAATGCCAACAAAATGTAGGAAATGATTTTAAAATTCCAATTTTTGAAATAACCAAATTTTGGGATGTTACAATGTTTCTAACTGGGAAATACAAGGGGTAGATCCTGACAGTAATTGGCATCAATGTTAACAATAAGATTCTGCCCTTGGCCATCGTATTCATTAAAAGTGAGAATTTTGATAGTTGATTGTGATTCGTTCGACATCTCAAGGAGGGAGTAATTGGGGCACATCCTCGTGCTTGTATAATCCATGATCACCACCCTGGAATGATGAAGGCCAAATGAAAACTTCAGCAAGACCCCAAGGAGCCGTTCCATTGGCCAGACATAAGGAACAGAGTTGCATTTATCATCTAGGGGCCAACTTCTTCAAATAGTTCCCACAGCAACCGTTAATGACAGCAAAACCAGTAGTGTAAATTTGATGTGTTGTGGGAGATATTGGAGGAGCACAGTAAGAAGCATGTCATCGAGAGGAACAAGCGTCCGGCCATTCCTAGAGCCGCGCAACCCAAACGCCTCACACCATTACTGAAGCTTGACCCTCCTGGTGTGACGCAGAGGACCTCAAGGAACATCAAGTGCTTTTTCCCATTGGATTGAGGTTGGGCTATTGGAGAAGTGGTCCTTGTTACACGACAAGGACGGTGTGAGGTACGATATAATGATCACTAACCTTGCGGAGGTGTACAACTAGGTTCTTAGGGGCCTTCATGCTCAGCCTCTCGTCGCCATTGTTGAAGGTGTTCTGCATGATACAATCGAATATTTCAGGAAAAGGCATGAAAATGCGGCACTTCATGCAGCCAACTTGCATACACCTTACTACTTGAAGATTACAGCGTACATGCAGGCCACAACTGAGAAGGGTCAGTCGCACACGGTCTTCGTGATGGGCAATATAGAGCATCATTTCAATGTACTGCTTCGGGACTGAGCTGGATTGGGATGGCTTGCTCTCTTGTTACCCACGAGGTGCCTTGGAGATCATGTGAACGAACCTAGCTGCACATGCAACAAGTCCAACTCCTTCACAAGCCGTGCTCTCATGTCCTCGCCGCATGCAGGACTATCAACATAGACCCATATAGCTTCATGTCGGAGTACTTTCTTGAAGGAGAGGGTATTGCAGGCGTGGTGAGGCAAGCTAAGAGGCTTTAGGGTTGTGGGCAACTTCGCCACATTAGATATTGCACAGAAGACTTGGGTTCCAGATCTTGACCTATTGAAGGGTGGGAAAGGCCGTTGGTAGAGTCATCACATTAGGAACGATATGGATGAGGGGGAAGCTGGAGTGGTGGGTAGACGTTGCGGCCCCTATGGCCAGCAAGGCCACACTGCGATAAGTTGCAGGCCCCTGCCGACGAGTAGGAACACCAGCGTGAAGTGTAGCACCACTTCTTATTGTGTGTGTACTGGTATTAAGATTACAAATAATATCATGTTGTAACTTCATTTGCAAACGTTAACTTCTTTTCGCATCCCTAATAAAAAAACATAATGGTCAGTACGAGTGACTGTAGATAGTTGAAGTTGCAATAAACCCAGAGGGTCAGATTTTGCGCGGCATCCTGACTCGACCAAACGAGATAGCCTTGCATAGTGGCAAAACCAAACAAGACAGCCTTGCATAGTGACAAAACCAAACAAGATGGCCTTGCGCAGTGATAGGACCAAATGAGACAGCTTTGCACAGTGAAGACCAAATAGGGCAACTTTATGCAGTGACGTGATGCTACGCTGGTCCATGAATCGTTCGGTGTACCGTTACCTGGCGGACATGAATTTACCCAAACCAAATTGGACTTGTAAAGTGTACACCATATCGGCTTAGCCTATAAGTACTACCTCTTCCGCAGCGTGTTTTCCTGCACAATGACTGCAACACTACATCGCTAGTATGGAGAAGCAATGGGAGGAGATCACCTGACTGGCAAGGGCTGTAGCAGCCTGGGATGAACAAGTAGGGTGTGCTAGGAGGTCAACTCCCCAAAGCGAAGCCCTGGTACCTCCAACCCCAATTCATACCTCAACGTTCCCATCGAGCATTCACTGTAAGACCCGCCTGTACGGGAGATGCCATCCTCTACTGGTACAAGGACGCATGCAAAGTTCTTCAAGTCCAAAGAGCAATTGAGCTTGGGCATGCATTACTGTGTTGTGGTAACTACACTTGTTGCGGTAACTATGCCTGTGACTATCTTGACTAGCGTTGGGACACAGCCAGCTATTGGCAGCCGATAAGGATTGGTCACAGTACATTTCCCTACTAGTTCTCTTCTAGGGCACGCACTAACAAACTCTCCCCTCTTCCCGTAGTCTCCGGATCAGCTATGCACATACCGCAAATGGATCAACCGAGAGATCCACCTGCACAACTAGTGGCATCTGGATTGCGAGGAGTGGGACGCCGAGACGGCATGCGAGAGGAAGGAGGAGCGGCAGTGCAGCGAAGATCGAAGTGAGCATATCCGGTGGGAGAAGCAAGCTCATCTAGAAGCGTGCAAGCATAGGGAGAGAGAGGATCACGAGGAAGAGTGTGAGAGAAAGCGCGAATTGACGGCCGACAAGGACTACAATGCCAACCTCAGGAGGAAGGGCAAATGGCCACATTAGACGCAGTAGTTCGACCTTCTTCGTCTATATGTCCCTTGTATTTCTAATTACCTAAAGGCATGTGTGTACCATCTTAGGTCCGTTAGCCGACGTGCCATATAACCCCTTTGTCGGATCAACTGTTGTGTTGTTATCATTACGCTATTTATCTAAAGTTCTCCTCCGTGTACGAATTCCCTGTTGCACCACAATATCACTTATCTTTGTACATACGAATCATTGCCACCTCAATCGTTCTCACAAAATTCTTCAGAACTTTATTGTACTACGGCAACATACGACGATCATAAAATGTTATTGCGAGTTTAGCAAATTTCGTATCTTGAGAATCTACGAAAATCGCAAACGGATCAACCTACATTATTTTCCCTTTTATTACCAAAAAAATAACAACCTACAAACAAGATTTATCATATGTATTACCTACAAAAATTATCATTTACTCATCAACAATTATTTTTATTGGATTAATAAAATAATAATAATATTTTTATTTCAAATCGCCCAACCGGTGGGCTACTTATCGATGTGTCACTCCACGGTTGAGCGACTAGAGCCAAGTCACCCAACGGTGGAGTGACGATAGTTATTACTGTAAATAAAAAAGATAGATATGTTACTATAATTCGAAATTAAAAATAAATTATTTCTGCTCAAAAGAGCTTCTTTGGGGTGGCTTATGGCTTAAAAATACTGTCGCTGGCTGAAAAAACATTGTAGCTGATGGAGACTTATCTGGCATAATTAAATTTAAAAAAATTAAAAATTGAAAAAACATGTTTAGCCCATCACGTATAATACAAACAAATACGAGAAAAAAGAACCGGCAAAAAAGCTAAAAAACCAAAAATATAAAAAAGATGAAATTTATAAATAGTGCAAAATAAGCTAGAAGCCAGAAGCAAGCCGAAAAGAGCGGGATCTTAAAATAATTCCGTATATCCCATGTGTTCTTTGTAGGTTTGTTGTCTGGACGAGCATGTACTTGGAATGCTTACTCCTTGCCGCAACCTGACTAGCTTGACCTGTTTTTTTTTTCTCTCAAAACATGATGCAAGTACATGTGGGTTAGTGAGCTAAAAATCTCACTCCCATCCCTAAGGGCACGTACAACGCGTCTGGAAACCTCGTCTCCGTCGCGGTATTTTTGCAAAAATAACCCTGGTTCCCCGTATTCAATGAGGAGAGAAGGGCTGCTCGTCGCCTCGCGAGGCGACGCCGAGCGCTCGTGCTCCAACGGCTCGACGCGCGCTGTACGGGAGCGGCTACGCGAGTCTACGCGCCCACGGATCTTGCTGTATGTGTTCTACGCCACTCTGACCTATTTCCTTTTTAGCTTATGTGTTCTTAACTGTTGTTTTCTCAGATTCGCTTCTTGCAGTATGAACAGATTGCTAGTGTGAAAATATTGTAATTATGCTTATCTTATTTATGCTTGATCTGTTTTGTATCAAGAAGCAACACAATAATATACAGGAATCATATTCATGCTTGATCATGGATGTATGCATGCATTAAACAGTTTGCAGACAGTCAAATAGACGATCCATTGTACAAGCTGTCTGTTCAGTTGTCTGTATATAAAGTGAAAAGAACTTACAGACAGCAACCTGTCTGTGGGTTGTACATGCCCTAACCCTCCACTCCTCAGCTCGCTGTGCCACATTCTCGATTTTGCGTCGTCTTCTTCTCGTTGCTATTCTCGATTTCTCGTCCTCTCGTCTGTGATACCCCCAATTTGCATCACCACCACTGCAATTACTGAAACCTTCGCTTATTCCCAACACAACGCTGTAATTTGATGAGATGCTATTCCTTATCGACCTCGCTGCACTATCGTCCTGTTCTTTTCAGCTTTTAAAAGCTACTTTTTGATTTTTCTACAGTAACTAGCTTTTAAACAGAGTATTTTTTAAGATAGAATCTACTAGTTAATTGTAGTACATAATTTACTGATTTCATTTATATCGGCAAAAACCACACGTGAGTTTCTGTTACTCCGTAATCTCTCATACAAACAACCTAAAAATCACAAACCGCAACTAAAAATCATAAACCACAGCTAAAAAAACAGGCCTAATCATCCATCGCAACTAACAACGCAACCCTCAGCGCTTTGTCACGACTGCCGACTCCTCTCCTCCCTACCACCACCAAGGAGCAACCACGCATTTTAAATGTGGGTCAAAAAGGTCATTACTGCACTAAAACCTTGCAAGTGCTCATTATTGCACTAAAACCTGAGCACATCTAATGGATCAAAAAGTCTTGATTTTTTTGGTGGGGGCAGGCCGGCATAGAAAATACGTAAAAATAATTAAAAAAACACCTTCTCCTCTTCCCTAGCGAATTATTCATCTTGGACTTTTTATATAGTATTTTTCTAACTTTTTTCATTGAGGACTATATCCTCAAATAGCAAATAGCCTATAAAATATGTAGGTGTGAGCTGGAGGGAACTCCTTGATATTTGTTTTTATTATAAGGAAGACGCACACGTATACATACTTGAGTACGTCTCCTTAGCATATGTTTAGACAGATGGATTATTGGAAAAATCAGCAACCTTATAAAATTTCTACTAAAGTGTATTTATGTATGTGTAAATTAGACTATCAGCTATTTGGTGCTTGATTTTATTTTCTACTCCTATCTTTTGTGTGAATGTAGTGTGTCCGCGTGTGAGAGCTGGATCGAGGGACAAGTCAGATAATTCAGACGTAAATGGAGAAAATGGTACTGAAAATGGAAATGCAAGTCAAAGACTATGATGTTCATACTTCGGCATGCCCTAGCCCAGAGGGAAGTCACTATTGTTCTAAACAGAAAAGTTGTTCCCAGAGAGATCTTATGATAATGATTACCTAATTGACCTCTACTAGAGCAAAATGAAGTCAAACTTGTGGGGCCCTAGCTATTAATATGGATACGAAGTACCTAGATCGACCAACAATTTTCAGATGGGTTTTCTTCTTTTTTTATTAGAAAAAAATGAGAGGATCTAGAGGAGAACCATTCATTTCAACTGATCGTGAAAATATAGATCAATTTATAACACAAAACAAAAATAATTCCGTCAATAAGCAAACTATATACACTCTAGTCTAAAAGTAAATAATTTTTTTAACGTCTTACGTCCTAAATTCGACCCATCTATTGTCAGATCGGACGGCTCTGAGCGCATGCAGGGTCTATTGCCACCTCGCAACATATATGGACATTATTATATATACGTTCGATCGGATGCAAAGTGAGCTAATGCGGAAACAGAAGTTAGATATGGATAGGCTCGCCATTACTTGCACCATTACTGTGTTCCGTTGCAACCTGCTGCTGGCCGTCGATGGATCTGTCCGGAGCTACGTACCGGGCTACCAGTGACCAAGCCAGAATTTAATTACACTTTAAATTTAGCGGTGAAATGATCTATACTATCTAAATTGAATCATGAAAATGTTACCCAGTCTAGACTGAATTTACCCAAACTATACACTAGATATTTTTCCACACCCTGAGCCAGCCCAGCCCAGGGTGTGGCTCCGCCCCTATGGGCTACTAAGGTTTAGCTTATTTCAGTTTGATGTTCTGACTTTTGACTTATTTTTTACTATTTTAATTTTGTCTTTTTTGGTTTTTTTAGTTTTTTAGCTTTTTTTTGTCGGTTCTTTTTTCTATATTTGTTTGCGTTGTCCGTGATAAGCTAACATATTTTTTATTTTAATTTTTTTAAATTTAGTTACGCTAAATAAATCACCATCAGCTATAGTATAATTTTAATCAACTATAATATAATTTTAACCATAAATTAATTTATTTTAGTCCAAACAAACGACATCTTAATCCCATTGGCCGCCGCCGTATCCAGGTAAACACATTGACTAGCTACCCCTTGCTCCCAATGTTACAGCAATCAAGAGCTAATTGACCCACGATCCTGGTCAGTAATTAACTACTCTTTCTTTTCACAAATTACTATACACACGTCATTTCAGACGCTAGCGCACACGGGTTCTCCGGTCAAAAATGCAACCTTTATTTCTACCGCACAGTGTGTGTTAATAGAAAGGTACTATGTCCTGTCAAAAATAGACGGTGTTTTGGCGGTGGATTTTAGCTAGCAAAGAGTTAGATTAGACGCCTCATTACTGACAATTTATTAAAATCATTAATATTAAATTTAGATTTAGACACCATCTATATTACTGTCAGCGCTAAAAATCATCTGTAAAAGATCATATCACAGGCGGATTCATGGTAAGCACCATCTGTAAAGTATCACAGATAGTTCTTGATGTGATATTGTCAAATATCACAGACGATTTTTTAATTAAACCGTCTGTGATACTTCACAAACGGTTTGTATTACAAACCGTCTGTTATAAAGAAGTTATCACACACAGTTTGTATTAAAAACCGTCTATGATATATTTCTCGTCTCACAATCTCCTAAAATTTCATAATCTCCCGTCTAAATCCGAGTAGGATTCCAATCTGAAGCACCTTTAGTAAAACAGGCATAACTTTTGTCTACTGTGTCCGTTTTCGATGTTTTTGTACTCGTTGGAAAGCTAACAACGAGCTCGATAAAAAAAATGACCGGCTTGTTCCAGTCACCCTCTAAGACCCACAATATCGGCCATATTTGGCTCCAAATTTGCGTCGCAAGTTTTTATTTCTGTTTTTGCCTTTTTTTTGTCTTCCCTTCGGAATTTGGGTTTCACATCAACTGCAAAGTTGTAGATCTCATCGAAATGTTTCAAACGAGCATATATATAAGACATATAAAACTTTGCTATTTATCTTTTGAGACTAACTGTTTATATTACACCGATATATTATCTTTGTGATCTATCGTCTAGTCATTATCACCGACGGTTTTTAATAAGAACCGTCTATGATATCTACTATTGTCAGAGATGGTTTTAGTTAAGAAACGTCTATGATGTCTCTATTATAGACGGTTTGTAATCCAAATCGTCCGTGATGCCTCGCCATGTCACCAATCTGCGGCATATCTCCCAGGATCCCGATCTCACCCTTCCATTCTCTCTGCATCGAACGGCAGACACCGATCTCCTCCCCACCTCTCGCCCCTTATTAACTCCCCTCTCCCTACTCGAAGAACCAACATCACCAGTACTACTTCAACTCGTCTGTAGCAAGGGTGGGAAGAGCTTCGGCAAGGGCGGCGGAAATTTCGCATAAAGTAAGATAGAAAGGAAGAAGGCAATAACAGATCTACACTATTCCAAGTCACTGGCATCGGCAGGGGGCTTCTGCTTGTTATATTCTAAAAGTGTGTCATTCTGTTTATTTTGATATAGAAACTTAAAATGGTGTTCATTGTCTTTTTATTTCTTCTATTTGAAATTTTTTTTCGCACCACTTGCTTTAAATTGTAGTTTAATGAAGGATGTGTAAGTCTAACTTGCATTAGCCTGAAGTTTTTTTGTAGTGTAAGCATCTTTTTGAATTTGTAACCGTGAAGCTTATATTTATAAAATTATAAATGTCCTCTTATGTATGCAGTGCTATAGATAATTCAGATATGGAATTCAAATTCAAAGATGTCATTTCTCTTTCAGATGGCATGGCTACCATTTCCTGAGACTACCTGAAAAATAATAAAATTTTTAGGTATGCTAGCTAGTTTTTTTAGGTATAGAAAGAATTATCACAGACGGTTCTTATTCTGAACCATCTGTGATATATCTTCATCACAGATGATTCTAGTTCCGAATCGTCTATGGTAATATACCTTCACACACGGTTCTAATTTCGAACCGTCTGTGATATGATTTTCACAGATGATTTAAAGCCTGTCTATGGTAACTCCTATTATCACTGATCTATTGATTCAGACGATTTAAAGAACCATCTGTGATGAGCTTTTCTATAATAGTGTTAGCAAGTAGTACTTGATGTTTTGTTTTTTTTGTACGCGGTCTTTTGTTCCAAATGACTCTCTCTCTCTCTCTCTATATATATATATATATATATATATATATATATATATATATGAATTGCTTATTAATTGGTAACAGTGTTAAAGATATTGACAGCATGTGTCAGCAAAATAAAGCATAATTTACCATAAATAACTTGGAACGTACGGAGGGAGTATGAAAGGAAAAAAAATATTGTGAAGGTACTTCTACTGCAAAGCTACCAGCGTTACTTAGTTATATTATCTTATTTTTATCATCAGCCAAAGTTACAAATATAATTACAATTAATATGGTCAAACTGCGTCAAAAACTAACCCATAAATTTCTTCATTTAAACTTCTGGACCGGAGCAGTAATATTTAATGTAAGCAAAGTTTGACTAAGCTCTCTTTGTTTCCTCCGCAAAGGACGTCCGATCCACTTGTAAAGGGAGTTTGTAGGGTTTTTTTTAAAAAAAAATTAGTAAAGGGGGATTTGTAGTTAATAAAACGGCAACAGTGTAACCACACGACAGGGCACTTCCGTCGTGGTCGGATTGGACGCCAGCCTCATCATCAGGTACATGAACACAGCAGCTTCAGGGGGGGAGAAACGGAAGCATCGGATGCGAATGGTTCAGGAAAGCGGTACATATCACCACATCGGCACATCCCATGCACATCCAAACCGCATTAGATTTCTGTGTCGTTTCTGGTTGCGCGTCGCTCTCTTTCAATCTTCGTCTCTCGCTCTCCGAGCTGCGGTGTTCCGCAACAGCGACCGGAAGCGAGGGGATAAAATCGGACGATTCTTACATGTGATGGAACCCGTAGTCTCCGATCGCCACGTGGAACATCCCTTGTAGCTGTTTGATCCACATTGAAGATTTTTCCGAAGACATCAACTCCAAACCCACCTCCGTCCTCACCCCATCACGCCATAGCCATCTTCATGCCCATAACCTTCTCGAACGTACTTCTCTCACATTTTAGTGCTCGTGGATGACATAGCTTTATGGCGCAAAATGTAAATTACAAGAGTAACGAATTTCTCAATTTCTCCTAGAAGTTTGTGCCTCCTGAGTACGTTATACAAGATTGTGGCTAGTGCTATGCGTCAGTCCTTTTATCAAAAAAAAAAAGAGAGAGAAGAAGTAAACAACATTATTTTGCCTATCAAATAGGGTCATAGATGAAATCCAATTTTACATTTGAATTTTGCTACATACCAGTGAGCTCCGTTCATGCAAAAAAATAGTCAGATTTATGACCGCTGGGTTTTGTCCTATGATTCGTGCACTACCTTCACTATAGTTAGGTTTTTGAGGTTCACCGGGCCTCTCCATCGTTAGATTCTGGCCACAACAAAGGATGTGAGTGGCATAGCGGTGACGATCGAGTTCGGTTTTGTGGCAATGAGAGGCGATCGGTGGCAGCTTTCCAGCAATGGATGTTGATCCAATGCATGGCTGAAAATATTACGTACTATATATTGTTTGAAAGTAAATATATGCTTGCATCCTAGATATGCCCTTTATATTTTTATGGACGCTAAATCTATAGCGCCACTAGACGCGCTATAGAGCTACCGTGTGTCATCTCCGCCGAACGATGTTGGCGCAACAGAACGAGCGACTGTGATAGGCTGTATGTGTCAGGTTCAGTAGCCATATATGATTTTCGTGAGGACGTGAGATACAGTGAATCTGTGGGACACATATATGACAGATAGAGTCAATTTTTCTGACGGACTTAGTTTGCAACGACAGAGTATCAAAGCAAAAAGGTCACACGATACTCTGTTGTTTCGGACGTCAGATACACTACACGGCGTTTAAATTTTGGAGACCGTGCCTGGATGAGGAGACTAACATTTCCTTCTAGATGAGGAGCCTGGATGATACCATAAAATAATAGTAAATTCAGAAAATAGGATGATAATTTATTAAAAATACATATGGTAACTTAGGCTACAGCTGATGGTAACTTTAACGTAACTGATGGTAAGTTTTAAAATATTTCAAACTTATAGTAATGGTGATAATTTCGAACTTAGGAGGGATAATTTCTTAAAACTATAATGATAACTGAGGGTTCGAATGATGGTAATTTCTAAACTTTTCTTAAATTCAAAAACTGATGGTAATCTTAAATTTATGTTGGTGATTTGTTAAGCTATCGGTGGTAACTTAGGATCTAACAGATGATATTTATGTGACTTTCATCTCGTAATTTATTAAAAATTCAGATGATAACTTTTAGTTTTTTAGTTGTAATTTTGAATTTCTTGAGTACAATTTAGTGGTAAATGTTATGAATACATGACCAAATATTTCTAAGATTATTTCATTAAAGAAAAGAAAAAAGTGAGTGCTCTATAAGACTAAAGAGCACCTAGGTGCTATATAGTTAATCCCTTTTATGGGTCAAGCGGTTAATTATGGGTCAAGCGGTTAATGACACTGATGCTGACCTAATTGACATTACAAACGTTCTAGTCCTGTGGACAGCTGTCCAAAAGACGAAATTAATTATGGGTTCACGTCTTCAAATCGATTAAGCAACCAGTTTGATTGACAGCCGCAGATCGCCCAACCAGACATAAGCACATCAACTAATAACCATTCAAAATCGGTGGTTCATATAAAAAGTAAAATTATATCAAATATCCATGGGAGCATCAATGAGAAGGCCGGCAGGTCAAACTAGCCTCACTACTGCAGAAAGCCTAATAGTAGACGGTAAATCACAGACGGTTTGACGAAACCGTCTGTATCGACACTCAACATAGACGGTTTTCATTTGGACACCGTCATGCTGGTGGGGTCGAGAAAATTAGTATCACGACGGTTATTAACTATGAACCGTGCGTGATATTTTTATCACGACGGCTTTTATTTAGAACCGTCGTGATAATATGATTTTATCACAGACGGTTTCTTACTAAAAACCGTCTGTGATAATCTCATTAACACAGACGGGTCCTGTTAAGAACCGTCAGGAAAGTTCCTGACGGTTATTAACACAAACCGCTGCGTGAAAAGCCGATAACATGTAATGTTCTCGTTAGATAACACAGACGGTTCCTGTTAAGAATCGTCTGTAATAATCCCATGTCACTGACAATTGGTGTGTAATAATTACATGTCACCAATAATTGGCGTATACAGGATTTCGATCTCACCCGCTCTATTCTCTCCACATCGAATGGTCGGCACCAGCCTCCTCCCACGACCGTGCCCTTATTAATAACTCCCCATCAACCTTTCCACCGTACTAGTCACGCGTGAGTTCATCCAACTAGCTAGCTTATGCGCATATCTCCCCATAAAAGACATTTCAGATCTTGGTGAGAGCCGACATACCGACTTCTTGATGGCGACTATCCATCTGTTTCTTCCCACTTCTTTTCTTCATCTCTGGTCTCTGGATCACGTACGCCTAGAGCTGGTCAAGAACTGGTCTTCAGATGTGGCATTCCTCAAGACACAGCAGCAGGCCTCGGATGAAGAAAAGAAGTGGGAAGAAGCAGATGGATAGTCGCTCACCGAAGAAGTCGGGTATGTCGGCTGCTCACCGAAGAATTCTGTTATCACAGACGGTTTTGTACTAAAAACCGTCTGTGATAATCCCCACTACGCATTTATTGCTCCACTCAGACCGCATCTGTCTTCATTTCGATCCAGATCTAGCCACCGCTGCGCACTCTTTCGCTCAGGAGACAAGCTAGGCGATTTGAGGCCAGTTATTTTGGTGGGAAGAGGCGAGATTGAGCTTTGAAGATTCATTCAATTCATACTTTCCTGCTGGTGGCTAGCTCTAGATATGGTTAGTAAGATAATTTATTTTTTCTTTAATTGCATTACAATTTAGATTTAAGTAATTGGTGAGTGTTATTGAAGATGGTTAATTTGTAAAATTGTTGGTTATATAATAGCTGTTGTGTTTATAATATGAATTGAGCTAGCAAATTAAACCTCAATATAATACATGTGGCCGGTATATATGTAGTAGTAATTAGTTAAGCTAATTTTTAATACTGAGTTGTTATGTATGTACGTAACGTAGGACCGAAGCTGGATGTATGCCACGAGCCGTGTGAGTGAAGAGTATATTAATGGCGGTCTGCTTACAAGAGCCGCCGAGGAGGATATGTTGAATAAAGGGTGGAATATATGTATCGTCCATGCTGATCGATGAGAATTTAAAGATGTTTAAGAACCGAGGGCAAATTGAAGCGCACTTGATTCGGAGGGGTATCAAAAGGGTTATACGTGTTGGACCAGTCATGGCGAAGTGAATGATCATATGTCACGGATGACATCGCGGTGAAGTGAATGATATGCCACGGATGACATCGCCGGTGAAGTGAATGACATGGCGCCGGATGATGTCGATTGTGGTTCGGATACGGATAGGTTGCACGATGACAATCTGGATCAGATGCTTCGCGATGTAGAAGAGAATTATGATGAGAGAGAGTATGTTAATGAAGGACCGAAATGGCAACAGAGGGGGGGTGAATGGTGCCTTAAAATTCTTCCCCCTTAGACAAATGAAATCACAAACAAAGACAAAGTCGTAAAATGCAGAAAAGTAAATCGACCATCGCGCATCGTGGTCGAAAATCAAAGCAGAATAAGACAATAGTCGGCAGTCGAAAAACATGGATCAAGCCGTGGTCGAAGCAGGCTTAGGTGGTCGAAACCCGATTTTGTGACACCGCAGTCGAAAGCCAATGAGTGGTCGATCGATCGCTCGGTCGAGAACGAGAAGACACCAAGCAATAAAACCAATCGACAACGAGAAGATAGTCGCCCGACAAAGATGAACAGTAAATACTATAGTCGACCGAAAACAGAGCAGCTCCAGGCGCACGATCGCCGTGACAAGAACTCAGAGAACTTTTGCCACCGAGAATCAAAACGAATGAAACTTGAAACCTAGCAAGAACAAGATATTTAAAAGTGAATTTACCAAGAAAATCAAAAGTCTTTGCTAAGGAGGGAGAGAGTGCCTCGGTCGAACTCAGTACAAAGTAACCAGAAGCGGCAGACCGAAAACACAGAAATTTCTCTGTCTTGATTTTTGCTCTCGGGAATGAATTGACCAAGTGGTCTTAGAGTATGAATCCCATTCGAGCAAAGGATACAAGCCAACTCTCAAAGAAAACACATAAAATGAAGGAAATCGAGAGGGCAAATGCAACAAGTAAATCATCTCAAGAACACAAACATGGAATGATACACGAGATGAATCCAATCTTTCTATTTCACATGGAGGTTTCTCTGACCACTCCATCGGAGGTACACGAGCATCCATGCTCTTACCCAGAGACAACTCACACAAGATAGAGAGGAACACTCAGAGCACTCAGGGGACAACCTCACCCCGCTCCTGAGACCTAACCTCTCTATTTATAGTCTCACACGCTAACGGGTCTCAACAGACCACCCGTTGAGAGAGTCCAGTGCTTGCGTGCCTCCGGTGCTTTGCCCATTACCTAGTGGCAACGGCTCCACCGCTTTGCCCAATAGCACCACCAACTCCAGAGCTTTCCCGGAGGACACACTTCCTTTGCGAGTGCTTTGGCATTTCTCCAAAATGCCCTTGACACCTCCCAAGCTTCCTCCTCATGCCTTGCTGTTTTCGGTTACACCACTCGGGCAAGACCACGTCCTCTTCGGCTTCCACGTCGCTCGGACCTCAACATCTCCTATGTCTAGTCCCGACCTCTCTAAGCCTCACCAAGACATGTCTCCCAGTACCTGCAACCATCACAGACAACAAAACCATCACATAGCACCGATCCATACTCAGACAAACACGAGCTCAAGTCTCTTTCCACAGAAATTAGACTTTACTAAACCTTGTCAAAATAGTGAACAAACCAGTCCACAAGGTCCATGACTTCACAAGGAACCCAACCGACCAAACCTCACCGTAATCGGACACCATATGAGCCCACACGACCGGTTTGAATGAACCCGCGACCACGGTCAATCTGCCGACAACGTGGTCGAACACTGACCGCACAACGTGATCGAAGACCATAGCCACGACTACCGACCACGCTCGCACCCGCGCTAACGTGGTCGTGGCTCGATCGCCAACGTGGTCGCACCGCTAGCGATACAATGTGGTCGTAGACCCAAGTCACGACCGCCGACCACGCTCAAACCCGCTAACGTGGTCGATGCACGATCACACAACGTGGTCGAAGACCCTAGCGCCCAACGTGGTCGACCGCCCGACCGCCCAACGTGGTCGAGGCTCCGATCCCACAACGTGGTCGTAAACCCTAGCGCCGAGTGCCGACCACGGTCAAATCTTCCGAGGGCTCCGCAACGTGGTCGTATAAGCTTCCGATCACTCGTACGCTGCTCGACCGCAACCCGATTACCACCAACGTGGTCGTACGCTACCCGGTAGACTTCCGATCACGTTCAAATTCGCCGGGGACGCCTAATGGATCGCGAGTAGGCTACGATAGCAGAAAACAAAATTTTTCTACCGCGCACACAAGAACATCATGCTTAAGGAAGGATCATAGATCGTTACCACTAGACGCCAGTGCAATGAAGAAGAGTTGGAGAAGCCGATCCAACCACGCGTCGAGTAGTAGTGGAAGTAGTCGATCGTCCCGAACCGATCGTCTCCTCCACGCGATCAACCACATCACGAGCGGATCCAATCAGAGGTTGTTGATGCCGATCAACGCCGCAACGAGCGGCGCCTCCACCGGTATCCACACGTCCGGGTGGGGCGCCGATCGCGAGTGTACCAAAGACTCGCGAGCGGCTAGGGTTTGGCTCGAGGTGGCGGCTACGGATTAGCTCGGGATTATCGGTGCGTTCCTCACCCCTCGCCTCCATATATATAGACCTCCTCACTTGGGCCTCGTGGACCGAGGCCCAATAGGAGTCTATCCGGATCTCTATCCGAATTGAGCCCATATCCGAATCACATTCGAATTAGTGTTCCAACCCGTTAAGTGTGCGACCAGAGGTTCACGTATACTTGGTCGCGACCGTAAACACCTTTCCGGTCACCGTGTTAATAGCGGCCTCTAGTAAGACATATTAACCCCAAAGTATACGTGAAGATCATATCTACCGAACTCGTAATGTTCTCATGTACTAATCCCTTTGCCTCACGATATAGATTAAGCTCAAGGCGAGACCTGTCATCCTCTTAATAGCTCAATCACTCTCTCGATTCCGTGATGGATTATAAACCGTGATTGACTCCTCAATCACCTTGGCATGGCCATGCACTTTCATAATCCATTACATCGAGGGCCCAGATATCTCTCCCATAAGGAGGGGCAAATTCTATCTTGATCATTCACATCCCACTACATGTTTCATGGCAAACCCAAAGACTACTTTTATGACTACCCGCCACGGAGTAGTGTTTAGTAGTCCCAAAGTAAGCTACTACGCATGCCGGGAACCATGATGATCTCAAGTCTAAGGATTCCACATAAACACTACTTGAGACCAACCGATGACACATGGAATCTCTGCAGTGTCTCATGGCGGGTCTATCCAACATATGTTCACTAACACATGTCCATATTATTGATTTGGTATCTCCATACCATGATCCATGAGACATGATCATCAATCAATACATATGTCGATCTTTGAATCATATTTGTTCCTCATATGAAATATAATCGTGGATCATTTAGAAATAGCAACATTTTGGCATTAAGAGTCTCATGAATAAGTCACATACTCATTGATCAATAATGATAATGTCTATTTCAAGGAACAAAGCAATGTATCATAAACATAGTATGTGATATATTCAACATCTCCATGTTGCCTCTAGGGCATATCACCAACAGCCTCCCACTTGCACTAGAGTCAACCATGTAGGTATCTAATACCCATTGCCCTAGTGTGAGCCTCATGCTTTGGTGGGAAGCGGCTTTGTCAACGGATCCGCAATGTTCAAACCGTGTGTACTTTGCATATCTTAACATCGCCTCTCTCCACAATCTCGCGGATGAGATGAAATCGTCAGAGAATGTGCTTGGACTTACAGTGCGATCTAGGCTCCTTGGCTTGCGAATGGCTCCACTGTTGTCACAAGAGAGGTCCATTGGGTGGAGGCACTAGCCATCACACCAAGCTCGAAACAAATTTCTTGATCCAAACAACCTCTTTAGCGACTTGAAGCCGCTATGTACTCGGCTTCATTGTAGAATCAAGAACTGCCTCTTGCTTGGAACTCTTCCACCACCGCACCGCCATTCAAAGTAACACAAATCCAGATTGCGATCTAAAATCATCTTTGTCGGTTTGGAAGCTAGCATCGGTGTAACCATTTACAACGAGCTCTTCCTCACCCCATAGACGAGGAACACATCTTTAGTTCTTCTCAAGTACTTCAAGATGTTCTTTACGGTAATCCAAAGACTTTCACCGGATCCGATCGGTATCTACTCATAGCACTTAAAGCATACGAGACATCCGGACGTGTACAAAGCATGGCATACATAATGGATCCAATAGTCAAGCATATGGAATCGCATTCATTTTATCCCGCTCATCGGTGTACTAGGACACCGATTCTTGCTAAGATTTATACCATGTGACATAGGTAGGAAGCCTTTCTTGGAATCCGCATGTTGAACCTTTTCAACACCTTGTCAATGTACGTATCTTGGCTTAATCCAATCACCTTTTGATCTATCTCTATAGATCTTGATGCCTGAATATATGTCGCCTCTCCTAAGTCTTTCATAGAGAAACTACTTTTCAATGAAGACTTAATAGATTCGAGATAGGAATGTCATTTCCGATCAATAATATGTCATCCACATATAAGACCGTAAACACGAGTGCGCCCCACTAGCCTTTTGTAAACACAAGGCTCTTCTTCATTCTTGATGAAACCAAACCCTTTGATTACTTCATCAAAACGAATGTTCCAACTCCGAGATGCTCGCTTAATCCATAAATGGATCTTTGCAGCTTGCATATCTTTCTAGTCGATTGCGGATCGACAAAACCTCGTGGGCTGTGTCATGTACACATCCTCACCGATTTCCATTAAGGAAAGCTGTTTTGACATCCATTTGCCATATTTCATAGTCGAAATAAGCAGAATCGCTAGAATGATCCGAATAGACTTTAGCATTGCGACGGGCTAAAAGTTTCATCATAATCAACACCTTGAATTTGTTTGAAACCTTTGGCCACCAATCGCGCTTTATAGATGTGAACATTTCCATCTATGTCTATCTTTTCTTGAAAACCCATTTGCACTCAATGGTTTTAACACCATCGTGGATCAACCAAGTTCCAAACTTGATTACCGTGCATGGATTCAATTTCGGATCTCATGGCTTCAAGCCATTTCTCGAGTCTGGTCCCATCATCGCTTCTTCATAGGTCTTAGGCTCATCGTTGTCTAACAACAATATGTCCCGTTGTTGAGTAGTCAAGAACATGTACCTCTCGGTGCACGACGTGACCTCTCGACCTACGTGGTGCGGTGTGTCCACAACAAGTTCTTCAACAGCTTGTTCATCCTGTTGTGGTTCTCAGAGAGCTGAAACGCTTTCGTGTGTTTCTAATTTCTTCAAGTTGCACCATGCTCCCACTATCCCTTCTTGAGAGAAACTCTTTCTAAGAAGACACCATGCTTGAGCGACAAACACTTTGCCTTCTTCTTGATTATAGAAGTAATATCCTTTTATTTCCTTAGGATACCCGATAAAGAAGCATTTATCGATTTAGGACTGAGCTTATCGATTGTAAACGTTTACATAAGTCTCACATCCCCAAATCTTAAGAAAAGACAAGCTAGGACGTTGTCCCGTCCACATCTCATATGGTGTCTTTTCACGATTTTGATGGAACTCGCTTAGTGTGAAAGCGGTACATTTCAAGAGCGCACTTCAAAAGACAACGGAAGATTATCGTGGCTCATCATGGGCGCACCATATCTAATAAGGTGCGATTTCTCCGTTCGATACCCCATTCCATTGAGGTGTTCCAAGTGAGTCAATTGTGGAACAATTCCACAATCCTTCGATGATTACCAAACTCATGGCTCAAATACTCGCCTCCACGATCGATCGTAGAAACTTGATTGTCTTGCCTAAATGATTTTGCACTTCATTTTGGAATTCTTTGAACTTTTCAAAGGATTCGGACTTATCTTCATCGGTAGATATATCCATATCTACTAAAGTCATCGAGAAAGTTATGAAGCACTCGAAACCACCTCTGGTCGTTGAGCTCATTGGTCCACATACATCGAATGTACGAGTGCCAATAAGTCACTTGCCCGCTCACCTTGACCGGTGAAAGGTGCTTTTGTCATCTTGCCAAGTAAACAAGATTCGCATGTCTCAAATGATTCAAAATCAAATGAGTGCGAATACCATCTCTATGGAGCTTCTCCATGCTTTCTCATTTATGTGACCCAAGCGACAGTGCCAAATAAACGTGGATTCAAATCATTCGATCGTTGCCTCTTTGTATTAATGTTATAGACCGATGACTCTTCAAGAGTAAGAACATATAACCCATTCACCAATGGAGTATGACAATAGAACATATCTTTGAAATAAAGAGAACAACCATTGTTCACGATCTAAAGTCATAACCTTCGCTTGTAAACATGAAGCGTAAATAATGTTCTTGGAAAGAGATGGAACACAATAACAATTATTCAATTCCAAAACTAATCACGAAGGTAAAGACAATGGCATGGTGCCAA